>JASAUF010000234.1:3819642-5174285 GCA_030180095.1 Magnolia changhungtana
TAATATAATCTCACACCCCCCTTCAAACTGATGTGGGAGAACCAACCAACATTATTTTGCTACCGAGAAACTTATGTCGAAATGATGTCATGGATTTTGTAAATAAATCGGTAAGTTGTAGTTGATGTCACATGAAGGAGAAAAATGATTCCAGTCGTGAATTTTTCTCACACAAAGTGACAGTCAATGTTAATGTACTTAGTGTGCTCATAAAATACTGGATTGAAAGCCAATTGAATAGCACTCAAGTTGTTGGCATATAATGGAGTTGGCAAAAATAGATGAATTCCAAGATCCGTTAACAATCCCCTAAACCAAGTAATTTCACTACAAGCTTCTGCCATCACACGGTATTCGGCTTCTGTGCTAGATTACGATACCATGGTTTGCTCCTTACATTTCCAGCTAATTAATGATTGTTCCAAGAAAACACAATAGCCAGTAGTAGATTGTCGTGAAGCGAGACATCCTGCCCAGTCAGCATCAAAATAAGCAGATAACTACATATTATTTGAGAATGGAAAGAGAAACGCCACATCAAGGGTACCTCGAAGATATCGAATAATGTGATGAACTGTTGTCATATACAATATATAAGGTGCTACAACAAACTGGCTAATAACGTGAACTGCATGTGCGATATCAGGATGAGTCATAGTGAGATAGACCAAGCTTCCCATCAACTGCCTATAGGTTGTAACATCTGAGAGAGGATTTCCATCATTTTTCCTATACTTAATACTTAATTCTAGAGGAGTTTCATAGGATTTGAAATCTGCAAGGTTTGCT
Organism: Magnolia changhungtana; assembly: GCA_030180095.1. Classification (NCBI taxonomy): domain Eukaryota; kingdom Viridiplantae; phylum Streptophyta; class Magnoliopsida; order Magnoliales; family Magnoliaceae; genus Magnolia; species Magnolia changhungtana. The sequence continues at coordinate 3,820,432 of JASAUF010000234.1, forward strand.
TGCTAGATCAAATCATTAGTATACTTCCGTTGACTAAGGAGATATCCTCGAGATGTATAAGCTATTTCTAGTCCCAAAAAATATGTTAATGGCCCTAAAAAAATTAGGAAAATCAGAATTTTCTTGATTCAATTAAGGCTTCCATTGATTGATCGAAATCTCCTATTTCAACACAGTTGAAGCATTAATTTCAACATTAACCGCTATTTAAATCCATGAAAAAGTTCTTTCTACTTTTTTATGTAGGCTTGATTTGGGAGAGGGTGCAAAGAGACTTAGGTAGGATGGATTTTAGCTTCTGGTAGTATTTTATTTTATAGGTTGGTAAATATTAGCCTAACTTTCTTTGAGGAAATTAGAAAAGTGGTGTTTGAGCTTTGAGGTAATGAAGTATTAGAGGTTTATGCCACTTTCCATTGCATTTCCTTGGAGAATGTCGAGATGTGGTCAAAAAGTGACATGTTGGAGGTTTTTGTAGGAGTTTTCACATGATAGGGCATTGATGTACTTTTTTTTGTGTGTTTGAAATGTGTTTGAGTTGTAAATGGGCAACTTAAGCTCAAAACCCATATGGGCCTGTGATGGGCCAGATTGGTCCAGCCTAAGCTAGTCCTGAATGTTTATACAAGACCTAGTCCGGGCGTAAAAGGGTGCCCAAAATATATGATAAAGAACTGAAGGGATCAAAAAACTAAATATAAGATGGTAACATGTACCAATCAGCATGGTTTTTATACAATGCTCCTCCATAGCAGGGCCCACCAGTTGGATGTCATCAACCAACCCAAGAGCCAAATAGGTTATACAAAAGCAATGTATCAGTCATGCCCCTACACTATGAATACCCTATGAGACTCCCATGTTCGCTTACCAGCACAGGGGCTATTTCAAGACGTCCTTACTGCAAGGGCCAAAGGTGCCCCTCTATTACAATGGAGGCAAGGGCATCTGAGATATGAAAGGAGTGGGTGGGTGGGTGAGAGAGAAATGGAAATGAGTCAGGGTATTTTTATTATATAAAAAAGTACAAAATTACACTTCGTAACCCTAACGAACCAAGCCGAGCCGTGCTGGGTGATGGGTTTTTGGACATCTAGTCCAAGATCAACCCAATTTAGAACCGGCTTGAAGTTTAAGCCTGAGCATAGCCGTTGGGCCTGATACTCCTGCCCAAGTCTAGACCAAGATAGGTCAAGCGCAAAAGCTTGACGGGCCAACCTGGCCATTAGCAGACCTACTGAGGGCCTATAACGGGAATGATAAGGACTACCCTAAGGTTGAGGGTGTATGTGCAGAGAGCCAATTAAATGGACTCGGTGATTTCCACAATTATATGAATAGCATATGTATTGGTACGATTGATATTTTTGTGAAGTACTCTATATGTGCAAAACTCTCTTAGTCCATATAGAACCTCTAAATCTCTTTTGTCACTCTTGGGACCCTCATTATGTACGGTGATCCTCCTTTCTCTTGGCCATTTTGTCTAATGTTTTGGCCATATTTCAAAAAGATAAAAACTATCTACTTAAGACTCATGTTCTGAGCATATTTCAAAAAGGCTAAAAGCTCTACCTAAACTCGATGGCTCGTCAGGTTAGGTCAACGTGAAGGCCTGGAGACTCGATTACTTGTGCAGATGCTCTTGTGAAAAGTTCCATCATGGGGATTGGGGGAAAAGTTGAGGATTCAAAATATGAAGTAGATGCCATTAATGGAAAAAAGAAAATGCAATGTAAAGAATCTCTCTCAGGACTTAGTTCAATGAGTTAAAGAAATTTGGGATGTGGTGATTTATGGAACTTAGCGAAGATGTACAGTTATGCAGCCTCTTGGTCTTTGAGGAGCTGCTCATAGAAATAGGTAGAATTTGACTTGATCCGGTGGATCCGACTTGATCCAAACTGAACTGAAGGCCTGGATCGGTGCGGATCGAGTAGGACCACTCAAATCTGATCGTACATGGAATCGAGTTCGGATCAGTGGTCAATTCGAACCGATCCGATCCTAATGGATCCGATTCGATCTGATCCGACCCGATCCACACAATGTTCATTCAACACTATTTACTGTAATGTTGTCCACTTGAGATTGGGATATACCTCATTTTTTGTTTAATACCATAAAATGATCTAGAAAAATAGATGGATGGCATGGATGAAATAAAGACATTGTGGTGGGGTCCATAGAGCACCGACTATCAGCCATTGGCTAGTAGCAGGGGGAGTAGCCAATCCCTCCTCTGTGCAGCTGTGATCAAGGCTTAAGGTGCATCGAGCACTAAGCTCTGACATATAGATAGGGAAAATGTTCTATGCCGTCGAGCTTAGAGGTGTACACGAGTCGAGTCGAGTCAAGTATTGCCCTGCTCGTGCTCGTGCTTGGTATGCTCAGCCCCAGCTCATACTCGGCTTGGCTCGGGCAAGCCCAAGCCGAGTCAAGTACAAGTCGAGTACACGAGCCGAGTTCAAGTAGAGTTTTCGAGTGCCAATTGTCATACGGTTTTCTAGCCTCTAAACCTGACTTGAACTTAACTCATCTTCTCTCATCCATAATGAGAGAAGAGAAATGAGAGAAAAATCAGACACTTAAGGGTCGTTTGGCACCATGGATTCAGGGAATTTGAGGAGATTTCAAATCCGTTGGTTGTTTGGCATCTCAAAGTAAATGGGGGTTTCAAATTCTCTCACAGAGTGGTTTAAAATCCATCGTTAGAGCTTAGATTACATCTAAATCAGTCCCAAAATATTACATTTTTTTTTTAATTTGTAAATGTAACTGTCCAAAAAAGGCCCACTGGATAGGTGCTTATCGAGCGAGCTGTGGCAGGGACTAGACGACTGGCACTAGAGAGGGCAGGGTTGAGCAGTAGGGACGACCGGTGGCAGGGAAGATCTACCACACCGGATGGGCACAGACAAGCGCCAGGGAGGAGCTGCGACACCGGGTGAGTAGGGCAGGGACGACTGGATGAGCAGCAGGAAGAGAGAGAGAGAGAGAGAGAGAGAGAGAGAGAGAGAGAGAGAAGAAGGAGTGACGTCCGAATGGGGATGGCGGTTGGGCGCTGGTAAGGCAGTTGGGGGGGTAGGGTTTTCGAAGTTTGAACGGGCAGGCGTGAAATGTAATAGAAAGGTATTTATACCCTTGGTCGAGTACCTAGTCGAGTATTGAGTCAAGTACGTTCATGCTCGTGCTCGGCTCGCACTCATTTCGAGTACCTAAATTCTGCTCATACTCGGCTCTAACTCACTTCGAGCAGAGTCGAGTCGAGTATTTTCGAGTCGAGTCGAGCGAGTAAACGAGTATTTTGGACTCGTGTACACCTCTAGTTGAGCTCATGGGAACTTCCCATGAGGTCGAGCAGTGTGGGCCCCACCATGATGTGTGTCGAACATCAATACCGTGAATTTGATGGGTCCCCTTTAAATTATGGGATATCCCAAAAATCAATTGTATACGTAACTCATGTGGGCCATACCATCTAAAATCATGTGAAGACATTCCTAAAACATATAAAAGCAGTTGGTGGGGCCCACCTAAAATTTGGATGCATCTGAAACTTGGTCTTACCCCTCATCCAAGTGCGACACACATAATGGATGGTCTGAACTTGTGAACCACACCTCGGTGGGCCCAAAAAATAATCATGAATGTTTTAATGGGAGGGTAAGTAGTAACACCTCTCAACGTTTGTATGTAAGCGGACTGGCAGGTGTACCACACACCATGCCAACTGGTGTATTGACATCATTGTGGGTCCCATCATGAGGTATGTGTTATATCCAAATTGTCCATCCATTTGGTGGGCTCGTCTTAAGGCTTGAGCCAAAAAATAAGACAGATTGAAAGATCAGTTGGACCACACTGCAAAAAGCAGTAGGGGTTGAACGTCTAACATTGAAACAGAGGATTCGATCCGAACCATACCTAACCCGATCTGACTCGGTTTCCCTGACCGAGTCGGACTTGATTCGGGTCAGGCTAGCAATGTGACGGATCGGATCGAGTCAGAGGACCCAGATTCAGTCCCGGATCGGATCGAGTTCAGGTCAGGCCATTGAAAGTTCCGGACCAAGTCGAGTTGGATCCAATCTGGTCCGACTCGACTCGATGCCCACCTCTAACTGCTCATGTGCCTTACACATGGAGGTTGGCGAGCATCTTATAGGTGTTGTAGTTGATGCCGGAATCATACGTATGATGAATATAACACCATTCGCCATTTAGCCTAGTACATATATCACGTGCACCTAAGCCCACTCAAAGAGATGAGTGCTCAGATCTTTTGGCCAGTGAATGTTCTAATAGTAGCCCGTGACGCAAGGAAGGACGTGTTGAGGTTGAGCATTATCTTCCTCCAGGGGTAACTATTTCGAATCCACGAAGCTTTTCTGAACTCCTCACATAGATGCCTCGAATCCACGAGGAAAAATAAGAAAATCAAATAATTCTAAAAAATTCGTAAATTGATTGATAATTGTCTAATGTGCGTACATGTTACACCGTTAATAAAGAAAAAAAAAACTAAAAATCATAATTATCAAAAATAGCAAAATCTTAATTATAGTAAAACTCTTCTAAAGCCTAATTTTCAAAAATAAAAATTCTAAAAAAACTTTTGCTAAAAGAGCCCTATCACGATTAAAAGTTAATTTTAAAAAAGAATGAAAATCTAAAAGTATTAAAATAAAAAAATATTACAAAAATTAGAATTACTAAAAATAATATTTTTTTTCTTAAAATTTTATTTTTGAGCCAAAATCGTGCATTTTCTCACAAAATGGATAGATGTGACCCACTATGTTGGTCAGTTCACCTCGGATGGCCCGTTACAGTAAAGATTGATAGGTTTTGTGTCTTGTAACGGCACCTGGATCAAAAGTTATGATCAATTTACGGTCCACCTTTATTTGGTCCAACCATGCTAGGAATGTGTCAATGCCACATCCTACAGCAGCCCGACCCGATGAATTGCATGGATCTCTCACCATCGAGTGTCATGTTGGCGCATGTGCTCGGTGAGATCCAGTTCAACGAACCAACTTCGGAAGTATAGTTTCCACAATGAGCAGAAGATGTTCTAAGTGGTATCATTTTCCACTATTCTAGGCTGTTGATCTGACGGGCCTCATTATAGGCAAGTTATAAACAATAATTTTTTTAAAAAAATCCCCAGATTAGAATATGTACCCTTGAAAATCTCTGGTGTTTTCTGAATTGTTCTTAACCGTCTATTTCTTATCGCAAGTGCTTGAACGTTTAGAAGCAGCAATGGACTAAGGTTGAGTCAGTTGATGACCATGAGATCGGGCCAAGGCCCAGACCATTTAACAAATGGCCCAAAACTAATAAAGAAAGAAAGAAAAAGCCTAACATTAAACTTTCAACGCACGGGTGTGGCTTACTCGATTTGTGTACTACCTTGATTTCTGGTACATGGTATTTCACCATAGGCCCCATATGCGGCATGGGTCCGGATGTGCAACACGTGTATGCTACATGCTTGGATCTCTGCCATACACACGACGTGGCCAACGGGATCCACGGTCCGATGGGTCTTGCCTTGCCTCCCATGCGGAAACGAGGTACATGTTTGGATGAGTAGAAAATTCCGAACGCTTGTCGGGAATCCTCGTGCTGCTTCCATTCATCTAAAGCAGACAAATATGAACATTAGGTGGGTCACACGTGTACAGATTTGAACCACGTGTCTGTAGGCCTGGTTTTCCTGGGCACGGCATCTATGCTGATGGGATTGCCTGATGACCAGCTGTGATCTTAGACGCAACGTACCTTGTTTTTCTTTAGAGGGAAGCACTTCGCGTGCTAGATGGTGGGTCTTGTTATAACAAAACCAAAAATCACACTGTCGGATCATCTTAACCATCTGAGTTTGGGCATTGATTTTGTACAGGTCAGCACTTCTTTAATCATACCAATTGGATGGTTATTTATGGTCTTTTCATCAATATGATGGGAATCATCACATCTGCCATGATAGTAACTGCACATTTGAGTTGCGTAAGGCATGTTGTCCATGTCTTAAATATGTGAGCAACAAAGTTTGCCTATGCCATTGATAGGTTGCTCGATGCTAACGAATTTTTTTAAAAATTTTATGTTTTTTTTGCTGGAATGTTTTTGTGATTTCTCGGTATATTTGAGTTTGATGCCAATAACAGTCTGTCCTTGAAATCATGGACGGACTGTTATTGACATCAACTCAAATGTCATATATATATATATATATATATATATATATATATATATATATATATATATATATATATATATATATATATATATATATATATATATATATATATAAGTGTAATTGGAATTTGATGACATATAGAAGTGTTTTAGGTTTTCTAAATTTGTTATTAAGAATTTCAAATGGTATAGCTTGAGGAGATTCGTGGACCTTTTGAATTGAATAATCTCTATCTTTCGTAATTTTCTATTTTCATAGTGCATTATTGTTGATAACTTGTACTGTGGTTTTTTTATTTTATTATTAATTTTTTTTTAAAAGTTTTTTTCACATGAAATTTAGAGTGTTTGTAATTGAACTTAATTGTGCTATTAAAATACTTTACTTAATTCATCTCTGTGTGCTCCCACGGTTCCTTGACAAAGTCCACTTGTGATGAGATCAACCTTGTCCATCAGGTGGCACACCTATGTTAGACCTTAATTCCGAACATCACGCTGATGCAATATTCACGTTGTTTTCACCCTAACAAAACTGTACAAACTGATGCAAAAGGGTCTGGGAAATAGAAATGCATGAAGATAACATGATAAGTTCTACTACGGTGGATAGTTACACGTTCCCTCCAATCTCAATTTCTGAACAAGAGCCATCTTAACAAAAAAAAAAAAAAAAACAAAAACCTGTAAAATGTCAAAAGTCCTCTACTCTCTAGACCACCCTTCTTTTGCAGAGGCCCACTAAATTCAAATACCGTGGTCCACACCTAATCTCCATAATAGCATGATTTTTAAAGACGTACTAGAGTGTTCCGTCCCTGTTTTCCTTATGGCGTGACCTACCTGTGCTTTCGATCTGCCCCATTTTTCGTTTTCAGGGTAATCATGAGGCAGCACACCTGACCGACGGCGTCGATCTCATGCGCGTTGTCCTCCACATGGCATATTCACATTATTGCCCGATTCGTCTGACTATGCTTTTATTATTATTATTATTATTAATTTTTAAATTGTGCTTAGATAATGTTATCTTTTGCTTAGCACCGTAACGATCGTATTACCTAACGTGTCTGTAGATTGGGTGGATGATTCAACAATAGTGGTAGTTTTGTCTTTTGATGAGCCGTGATTCAACGAGGGGCCCGGGTTACGTGTCATATAACAATATACAAGAAACGTGTTAGAGATCCCGGCCATTCATCAGGTAAGGTCCACCGTAAACTTGCCATGGATCAAGAATACTGCTGGTCCTCTCATCCTGTCGGTAAGACTCGTATGACAAAAAATTGACGGTTAGAAATAAATCCAACAGTAAAAATTTAACATACAGGCGTGGCTCACTTGATGAGTGTACGTACGAATGAATTTCCCAGATCTATAACACATCGAATGGACGCACGGATCTCTGTCACGTATTACGTACGCCCCCTCACATGAGGACCGCTGACACGTATCACGCCCCATTCTACTATTTTTAGGGACGGTGCTAGCATTGGGCCTTGCACCTCACTGATTTTTATGTAACTAATATCTCATCACATGGGGCCCACCCATCAGTTAGTATGTGTGGGACCCACAAAACAGTAGGTTTTTTGTCCTGGAACGGACGATCCTCCCTTCAAGACCGAAAACCTGCACTAACGAGGTTTGCCAAAGGTCACACGCGTGTAGGACACAACCCATGCACACCCAAGTACTTGTGATGTTCCGAGCTTTCCATCAGATGGATCCCATTGTTTACATCTTCTATCCTATGAGATTTAGAAAGTGTCAGTCCTAATGTGGGGTACATACAGTACCAAACAAATGGACGGCTTAACAAAAATGTTGTATCCGCCCATTTCTTCAGAACATTGTAAGCCATTCATAAAGTGAAATGGCATCATTTTTACGCCATAAGATTTAAAATATGTGGCCCACCTGATGGTAAGGTCGGATCTGGTACATATTTACATTATTGGCACGTGTGGATGGGGAGAGCTTCAAACGCGTGTGGGTTTAGCAAATTTCAACAGGTGATGATGGGATAACTTGCTGGGATGACGAATGGCTTGTGCTGCGATCTGCACCGAAATATTCCATGCATTCACGCGTTACAAGGGATAGAGATTTAATTTTGTCTCACTGACCCTGCGTTCGCAGCCGATGATTCGGCGTCCATCATGCAGTAGAAGTGGATTGTCCGTTTATCACGTCTACTATTGAAACTCTCTTGGGTTCCCCCACGGTTCGGATCAATGAGAAATTTATTTTTCTTCTTCATCCATGTATTTTTTTGACCTTCGTAATAGATTGGATGGAAAATAAACATTGTGGTGGGCCATACGAATATTTTAATTGAAAATCATTATCCTTATTGCTATTATTGGTGTGGTCCATTTGAGCTTTGGATATAATTTATTATTATTTTTTGTCTAATGCTTCAAAATGATCTGAAAAAATGATTAAACAATATGAATATAATAAATATATCATTATAGGGCCATGTAACTTTGATCTCATGTAAACCGTTCATATAACTCAGGGCTCGATGAGCATTTGCACGACACCTATCTACATCAGCTGGTGTTGTACACCAGCCAATCCACTTCCAGATATAATACCCGGTGGATTAGCTAGTGTACCACACATCAGCTATATAGTTGCTATAGGTATGTGTCCTTCCAAGATGAATACTCCCGCTCCTGGAGCTCCGCATTGTACAAACAATTCAAAAGAGGCTAAAGCTACGTAGCCTTACAATAATGTATTTATTATATATACATTGTTCATCTATTTTTAGAGATCATTTTAGAGCATTATCAAAAAAATAAATTATATCCAAAGATCATATAGGCCACACTACAAATAACAACAGAGAAAATGATTTTCATCATTAAATAATTCACAGGGCTTTAATATAATGTTTATTTTTCATCCAATGTATTCAGAAGGTCACAAAGACCTAAATAATGAAGAGAGAAAATAAATTTCATATTGAACATAAATTTTTGTTACCCTAGAAAAGGGATTCAGTAGTAGGCAATCAACCGCCCACCCGAACGAAGAGAAAAAAAAAAAAATTTATATTAACCTCCAAACATCTGTAGTCCACTTGATAGTTATATCCGTCTTATTTTTCATCTCAAGCATTACGACAAGGCCAAATGGGTTGATTGTTTGGATATAACACATACCTGGTGATCGGACCTACCAAACTTGCTGACGTCAGTACACCAGCTATGTAGCCGGTGTGAGGTACGCCAGCCAATCCGCTTCCACTCATTAGAACTCCCGTAACCGCAAAGTCACTTTCGGTTGGGGAAACGGATTGGCTATCCCCTGACTGTGGACCTCACCATGATGTATGTGTCAGTTCATCCATTTTAGATCATTTTATGGCTTCACCGAGAGGTATATAAGTCTCAGGTGGCTCATTAAATCCTAGCTGTACGTTTATTTGACATCTAATATGTTGATTAGGTACGCCAGATGAAGGCCTGAAAATCCGATGCTCATTCAACACTGTTTCATGTAATGTGGTCCACTTAAGATTGGGATATACCTCATTTTTGTCTCACATTGTAAAATGATCCGTAAAAATAGATGGATGGCATGGATGAAACACATACATCATGGTGGGTCCCACGGAGCACCGACCACCAGCCATTGGCTGGTGTCAGGGGGAGTAGCCAATCCGCGTCCTTCGGTTGGACGATCCTGACAGTGATCACGTCGTCGATAACGCAATCAATAGACAGAATTCTCTCGATTGGATCAGAGCAATTTAGGGGGCATAAAAAAATCCAAGACGGAAATGATCACATCCATTCCATGAATAGTAATTATCTCCGGTCTGAGCTGTGTAGTTCCCGTCTTGATGTGTGAATACTATCCAAGCCGTTCTTAAGCATAGAACCAAAATCCACAGTGATTGATAACTCAGGTGAGCCATATACCAAAGGGAACAAACGGGGGAAATTGTGGTGGGAATCATCCACTGTAGAAACGTTCAGATCTCTCTGTCTCTCATTTCTGCCCAATCAAAATGGAGGGACAAATCATAACTCAGGCCATTCCAATACTCACGTGGGCCATACTTTGGGAATATATATGTTTTGGGCAATATCTCCTCGCTGTGTATTTTCGTGAGTATTTTTTAATCTGGATGATTCTTGGGTTGTATGGTCAGCATGAGGAGTCCCACCATATTCACAGTTTAGACACATATACATCATGAATGGGTCGGCACCACCAGCTTCAACGTTTGTTTGAACGAATGTGACCAATTTCCCATCATGGATGTGCATAGGACCACAAGTGAAAGTGGACCATCGTGAGGGGAAAACTTTGACACTCTGGTTGAGTGTGATGGTTCATACTCGAGACTAATAAGTTTTGGACATCATCATCTTTACTAATATCATTGAAGCCTTATCTCAATGAATTGGATCCGCTACATGGTACATGAATTCTGTTCCAGTGTTTCACCATACCAAGGGCTATTTTTTATGGAAGTGGATTAGCTGGTGTAGGTATGTGACGAGCGTTGACGCTCCTCCAGCTCTGAGTTGTCTGAACGGTTCAAATGAGATCAAAGTTATAGACCCCACAACGATGTATTTATTATATCCACACCATTCATCCATTTCTTGAGATCATTTTAGAGTAATGTACAAAAAATGAATCATATCTAGAGGTAAAATAGACCACACCATAAATAGCAGCGGAGATAATGATTTTCGCCGTTAAAATTTTTGTAGAACCCACCATAATGTTAATTTTCCATCCAATCTGTTCATAAGGTCACAAAGACCTTGATGAAGAGGAGAATTAAATTCCATGTTGATCCAAAACTTCCCTGAACCCCAAAAGGGTTCCAATGGTAGAGGTTCAATCCTTCACTGCTTTTAGAAGTGTGGTCCACTTGATCGTTATATCCTGCTTATTTTTCATCTCAAGCCTTGCGGAGAGCTCACAAAATGGATGGACAGTTTAAATATAAAATATACCTAATGATGGGATCCAAAGAACTTACTGACGTTAATACATCAGCTATATGGCTGGTGCGTGGTACACCAGCCAATCCGATTCCATTTCTTAATATCTCCCTTCCGACGCGGATTAGATACTTACAGGTTGAGCAGCGAGTCCGAAGTGCCGTCTCCAAGTTCTGTGGCCCTGCTATGATGTATGTGTTGTGTCCACCTGTTCATCCATTATTTGATGCCATTTCAGAGCAGGAGCTAAAGAATGAGCCAGATAAAAATTTAAAGTGGACCCCCCATAGAAAACTGTGGGGAGAGTGATTCCCACCGTTGCAACTATACTAAGGCCCACTATAATGTTTATTTGAAATCCAACATTTCAAAAGTTACAAAAAGACATGAAAGAAGGGAAAACACAGACATCCGGTAGATCTAGAACTTTTGTAGCCTTTAGGAGTTTTTATGGTATGCATTACTGTCCCCACTGTTTTTTGTGATGTGGTCCATTGGAGCCTTGGATTTAACTCTTTCTTTGGATATTGCTCTAAAATAATCTCTCAAAATGGATGGAAGGCATGGATACATAGCATACATCATGGCAGGGCCCGCAAAACTTGATGACGTAACTTCAATAGCGAGTCTCGCATGCCACACACCAGCAGCTATATAGCTGCTGTAGATATGAGTCGCGCAAAGACGAGCGCCGATGCTTATGTGCTGCACGAACGGTTCAAAGGAGATCAAAGTTACATGGCCTCACGAAGATGTATTAATTATATCCACACTATTAATTTATTTTTTTAGATCATTTTAGAGCATTAGAAAAATAAATAAATTATATCCAAAGCTCAAATGGACCACACCAAAAATAGCAGCGAGGATAATGATTTTTATAGTTAAAAAATTCATAGGGCCCACCATAACATTTATTTTCCATTTATTAATAAGGTCAAAAATACATGAATGAAGAGGATAAACAAATTTCATATTAATCCGAAACTTCCGTGGCCCAAAAGGGTTTCAATGGTAGAAGTTCAATATCCCACTGCTTTTTGCAGTGTGGTGCACTTGATCTTTACATCTGTCTTATTTTTCGGTTCAAGCCTTAAGACGGGATCGCCAGATGGATAGACAGTTTGGATATAATATATACGTCAGGATGGGACCCATGCAACTTGCTGACGTCAATACAGCAGCTATATAGCTGGTGCGTGGTACACCAGCAAATCCGCTTCGTCTTTTGAGCCTTTTCTTGTTACTTTATTTGATGGATATTTATTTGATGGAAATCTTTAAGTTATACTTACTCATAGAGGATTTATTTGATGGTATAGATGGCAGACCTGAGGATATTTATTGTACGGTCCGAAATGAAAATCATCCACTGTGACGACTTGTATAAAGTGGTCCCCACAATTTGGACGATTCAGATAAAGGGGAATAATTATTTCCACGAGCATTTAAAACATTTTTACCGTGCTTGATTTGGCTACTACTTTTTGGACACAAAAGCCGATAACCATGCAAAATATCTATGGTCCCAATGTGATGCATTTATCTCATCCACACCGTTCATCCATAATGCCAATTGAATTTATGGCGCGAGACTAAAAATAGGCATATCTAATACTTAATACTCAGGTGGGTTACGCATGTGAAAAAGGAATCGAACACTCACCGTTAAAAACTTCCTGGGGCACTCTTTCTTTTGGTGTGCGCCACTTAAGTGTTATATGTTCTTCATTTGTTTTCTATTGCCTTAAAATAGTGTTAGAAAGGAGGGACGGAACGGATATATCATATATCTCGGACGCGGATTTCCTGCGAAAGCCTTTCGCAGGAAGTTCATGCGCTGGGAACCAGGTGAGACCCACTGTGATGTTTTTGAAAACTCCTCCCCGTCCATCTGTTTTGTGAGTTCATATTAGGACATGTTGCTAAAAATGAACCGTATCCAAAGCTAAAGTGAGCCGTACTAAAGGAAAATGTGGTTGGGGAAATTTTGACCGTTGAAAGCTTCCTGGGTTCAACAGTGACGTTTAGATGCCATCCATACCATTAATAACGTCAATAGATGAACTGAAAACAAAAATATTAGCATGAATCAAAACGTCGAATATTTCAACTGTAGACGTTTAATTATCACGTTTTCGTCTCACTTGAGCGTTGGATACGGTTCATTTTTAACAATATGTCCTAACATGAACTCACAAAATAGATGGACGGGAAGGATTTTTCAAAAACATGCTCCACCTGAGTTCCCAGCGCAGGAACTTCCTGCGAAAGGCTTTCGCAGGAAATCCGCGTCCACATATCTCACCGTTGGGTAAAAAAACAAGAATTAAACTAACTCTTATGAGCCGGTTTCCAAGGCTGAAATGCGGATGAATTTAGAAGCGGGTGAAATGGTAATTATGGGTACCTTACGGGAAAGCGTGCGGTGCGGTGTCTGGATGTTTCCATGTTTCGAGGACCTTAGTAGAGGACAAATTTGGAAATAGCAAATAGGCCCAGTCTCGTAGTTCGGGAGTTAGGCTATGGTTGTGGATGATCAGAACCGTTCAGGAGGTAGATCCCACTGTGAATAGCTAGCTATCTTTTGAAGAGAACCGTCCATGCCCTATCTGTATTGAGCATCAATCCTGACGTGGGTCTTGCACCGATCCGTGGCCCATTTTCAGGCTTCTCTTTTACACGGCGAAGTGATAACTGATGTACAGCTACCCAAAACATCCAAACTGTAGGTTCATTAAGCAATCCTAGCCATCCTATTACTGGTTATCAAATAGATGGTCATGAGTAAAAAAGCGAGCGGTTCAAATTCGAAGATAAAATAGTCAGATGGTTAATATTATATATCAGTGCAATTTGACGGTTTATACTCCATACACAATTGGGTGGGAGATTTAGATGGTCTGGATTGCCGTGAACTATGCCATGTGCACGGTTGCATAGTCACCATCATTTAATATTGGATTCCATGCATTTGGGCCATGATCCGGACCAATGATCTGATATTTCCCACCGTTGGTTGATAATGACTTTTGTCGATGTTTGGCCATTTTTTTCATTGGACGTGGAAAGTTGTTTTATTGTTATACTAACTGCTTGCTCCTCTTACTGATTTAATGGATACGATCACCCCATCTGGGGGGTTTTGGTGGCATTCGCCATGGCCCATCAGATAAGTGGTCTGGATCTGGGAATCACGTGCACTACACGCACGGCTTACGTTTAAAAAATCATTCCTAATAAACCCTCTCCATCTACTGGGCCTTGTCATGAATGGCTTATGTTTAAAAAATCAAATCTACTGGACAATCCAATCCATCTGATAAGTGGCCCCCAAAGAGAGAGTTGAAACATCTGTTTACTGTAGTTTTAGACCAATCTCAATTGGTCGGCCAAGATATGTCCACAGATGGATTGGCAAATTTTACCAAATCACCCTTCGGCGACAGAAATGCGTGATATTTGGAAAATTAAACTATTCATTAGATAATTACGATCCTGCCACTGACCTATGACTACTGGACCATACACTTTATTCATTATGAAGAAGAAACAAAGAACGTAAGACCAGTAACCTGATAGAACCTAAAGCCCTGATACCACACATCAGAAACTGACACACCACAACATTTCCGGCAACATCAAAACTTTCAGGTGGCCTTCGTCAACGACGTCACCGTCACCGACGTCCCCAACAGCTTAGTCCCGACTTCGGCCGTAAACGTATCGTAACGGAGGAAGAACTCAATAACCAGAAGCCTCCCAATCAACCCAACAAAATCCTTCCCAGGACATTGCTTATTTCCTACCGTTGGATTCTCTGTCTCTGGCCCATTCGACCAAAGAACGTACTTGAGCAGCTTCTCGCCATCCCCAACAAACCTATTTCCGACAAACTTCTCAGCATCCTTGAAAATCTTTGGATCTTTGGTCGCAAATGGCTGAAACCCAAAAATCATCTCCCCTTTCTTGACCTCAAATGCTGCATCATGACTCTCGATAGTCAGATCCTTCTTCGCCTTCCCGTACTGGAACATAACTGGTGGTTCGATCCGCAAAGCCTCATAAACAACGGACTTCGTTAACGGCATCTTCTCAATAGCCGCTAACGTTACCTGCCCGTCGTTGGATTTAACGGTAGACCGGATCTCATCTGCAAGCTGCTTATGCAGTGCAGGTCCCGCAAGAGAGATCCACTTCAATATCCCTGGGAATAACACCTTCATCCCACCATATGTGTTAAAACACGTGGCGAAGAGAATATTATGGCATGCTTCATCTCTTTTAATTCCCAACTTCTCCGCCTCGTCTAGAATTTTAGTTGATGCCCCGTAGAAGAAATCGTAGAGCTTCTTGTAATCGGATTTCACGAGGAACGGAGGAAGATGGAATGTATGGAGAAGGAGGTCCTCCACAAGCCTAGGCAGTCCCAGAGTCATCAATGGATGAAGCTGGAACAAAAGCCATTTCGCGGCGATTGTTGGCCCTTTCGAGCCGAGCTTAGTATCGGATGGGTTAACACCGAAATACGCCTGCGAAAGGTAATCGAAGGATGTAACGTCATTTAGAGAGTTAAAATCGGCTTTCCCACTCTTAGAAATACCGGCTTCGAGATTATCGAAGAGGGTGCTGAAGCTTGTGTGGAATTCTGGTATGAATTTGTCACGACGGGTGGAAAGTAGAAAGAAGAGGAGCTGTTTGATTTTGGTGTGGTTGGGTTCGGACGGGTCGAGGTAGGAGAGGACTCGATAGCCACCGGTGAGTGAGGTGGAGGGCATGTAAGTGCCGGTGAAGACGTCGCGTTTTTCGACTTTAGTTACATCGAAGAGGACGGGGAAGCTTTTTCCGTCGAGGAGGACGATGACTCGTGCGTCTTTGGCCATGAACGGTCCTGGCGGCATGTTGGATCGGAAGACAGTTGATCCGTATTTCTGCATACGGATCGTAAAGAAATTGTCACGGCCTTGGTTGTAGTAGTAGTCGAGACGGTCTTTGATTGCACCGATGAAAGGAATCCCATAGCTGCCAGGGATTTTACTGATGGGGAGGGTTGAGTCCGAGCTGTCGTCGGAGATGGGCTGCACGTCGTTTTGAGGAGAAGACATGGTTATTAGGGTTTTGGTTTTATGAGATGGGTTATTGGGGTTCTGGATGGTGGTGGAGAGAAGAAGGGGAGGTGAGTATTTGTAGATGGTGGAAAGTGATGAGTCATGCATGGTGATTAGGACTAGGTAAACGTGTTTTTCATGGGTCGTGCCGAGTCAGCCTTATGGTAACGTGAGCGGATTGAGTCGGGATCCACTCAACACGATTTCCTGTTACCCTAATCCTAGTTGGTCCACGTCACCACTTACTTAAAAGAAAAAAAATAAAAAATAATAAAGCTTCGGACGCCGAATCAAAATACAGACAATGCGTCCATACCGTGGTGCCACATTGATGTATGTATTTTATATCCACGCCGTTCATCTATTTTTTTCTATATCATTTGAAATAATTATCTTAAAAATGAAGAAGATCCAAGTATCACGTGGACTCTATCAATTTAAAAAAAAAAAAAAAATCAAATATCAGCTTAATCGAAAACTTCTGTAGCCCATTAATGGTCAATCGCCACTGCTGCTTTCTATGTTATGGTCCCTGTGGATGTGGCAGCGGCCGCACCTAATCCGCTCCCTGTGGATGTGGTAACAGGGGTAAAGTATTGCCGAGATTTCTAAAATATAGGGATAATATAAACAAGATATCTTCAAAATATCGTTAGATTGTAAAATATCGCTTTTATTAGTAACATGAGAAACGTCAAGTTAAAGAACGTCTCGATATTAACCGAAGAGAAATGTCAATTTGAAAATCTTCCGAGAAATTCCCTGCATAGAAATTGCCGAGGACAGCTATTAGAAAGCGATAGCTACAGGTTGCGATCATGTTAAGGGCACACGTGTGTATAAAGCTGCTCATATACACACCGCCACTGGTGCCAGCATGGCACATAGGTATGAGATCCAAACCGTCTATCAGATTGGTAGTACCATGTCGGTGCCCTGCATAAAGAATCAGGTTGCTAGACTTGTTAGCTAGGCCACAGTTTGAGGAAAAAATTGTACGGTTGTAATAATAGGAAAATGGGCCGCATTTATCAAATCCGTCCATCTGTTTCTAAATTAGCTCACCTGATAAATGTGACAGCTTGATTAATGGGCGATAACATCTATGCTGCGGGGCCTTTTGATGGATGGTTCGGATATTGCACCTGTTGACCACGTTGGCAAGTGTGCTGGCGTGTAGATGATCTGACTCGTACAAGTGGGTGGGCTGAACCTCGCCATGAGTTTTCGATAATCTCCAAGGTCCTTTTCCCGAAATGCCGTCGCATTTTTCACTTGAATAGTTCTTGAGAAGTATTCTTGTACTCTGGTAGAGGTGACGGATGATGCGCAAGTACTTAGATTGCATACTTGGCATATCAATTGCAGGGTTAAAATTGAAAATAATTTAACGATCTCGCCATACACAGCCAGAGTATCAACTCACACCCGTTGCTTTTTTCTTTTCTTTTTTTCTTTTTTTTTTTTAAATAAAAAATAAAAAAATTAAATCATTCTACTGGCAGCAAGGTTTACAAGTTAAGACAACTTAACTTATAAACCTTGCTAGTAAAAATATTATCTTAACTTGTAAATCTTGTTAGTAAAAAAGATTAAAAGAAAATAAAAAAAGAAAAAAAAAAAAAAGAAAAAAAGTTTACTTGATCATACAACCCGGATCGTTCACACACAGCAAACCCCCTCTTCCGCCAGCTCGTCTAAGGACGCTCTTTAGCTGGTAACATTATTGTGTAGGCCCCATCAGCATGGTCCAATCAAATCCACCACACGTGGGATCATCAGGCAATCAGCGGGAGCAAATTAGGTGCGACCTGCCCTCACTTAAAATGGTACAGCAATTTGTGTGGGACTGACCTTGATGCATGTATTCTATATCCATGCCATTTATATGTTTTTCCATATCATTTTATATGAATGTAATATTTGAGTGGACCGAATGAGCTGGATCTAACGGATTTGTTTGGAATTTATAAATTGTATAGTACAACAACCTTTTGAATAAAGTAAATTATAGAGTACAACAACCTTTTGAATAAAGTATATAGAGCTGGGCATCGGTCCGGATCGGATCGGATTAGGTCCAACTCAATCCGATCCGAAGTCTCAATGTCCTGATCTGAACTCAACTTGATCCGGGACCGAGTCCAGGTCACCTGACTCGGACCGATCTGATACATGGCTGCCCTGACCTGAACCAACTCCGACTCGGTCGGGAAAACCAAGTCGGATCAGATTCGATAGGATTCGGATCGTATAAATTTAATCTAACTGTGTTACGTGGTGTGGTCCACTTCAGCCTTTAATATGCTTCCTTTTTGTGCTCAAGGCCTAAAATGATATGTCAAAATGGATGAACGGCTTAGATAAAACATATACATCAAGGTGGGCCCCACATGGTTATGAAAGAACTATCCGCTATATATACTTGCTTTTATCGAATATATATTAGATATTTTAGTGTTAACATGCATTGCACGAAAGTGCAGCGGCAACGTCTCACACAACTGCAGCTGTGCGCCTAACTTGCTTTATTGATGTTACCAAGTTCCGTGGGTCTGATCATGGAGTCTGTGTTATATCCAAACCGTCCATCCACTTGGCAAGCTTGTCTTAAGGCTTGAAACGAAAAATAAGACAAATCTAACTATCAAGTGGACCACACGAGGTGTTTAACGGTGAAAATCATTATCTACTGCTATTTGTGGTGTGGTCCGGATGATCTTTAGATATTATTCATATTTTGGATAATACTCTACAATGATATCTAAAAATATATGAACGATTTACATATAATAAATACATCACTGTGAGGCCCATATAACTTTGATATCCTCTGAACCGTTCGTACAACTCGGAACTCGAGGAGCGTCAGTCTCGTCTTCGCACGTGCCTAGCCAACTAGCACGCTACGGAAGCGGATAACGTAATATGTAACTGAGCACGCTACGTGTACTAAGTAAACTCTGTGGGGTTCACCGTGATTTGCATATTTTATCTACTCCGTCCATCTATTTTAACAGATAAGTTTATGGTTTCATCCCAAAAATGAGATATATCCAAATCTCAAGTGGACCTCACCATGGGAAATAGTGTGAATTGAAATTCTACCGTTGAAAATTTCTTGGGGCCCACAGAAGTTTTGGATCAGCTGATATTTGTTTTTTACCTTCATCCATGTCTGCATAATCTTATGAACAGGTTGGATGACAAATAAAAATCATTGTGGCCCTAGCAAGGTTTCAACGGTGGAAGTCATTATTCGCATTGTTTCTTATAGTGTGGTCCACTTGAGCATTGGAAATACTTCTATTTTATACTCAACCACTTAAATGATCTCGAAAATCAGATGGACGGCGTAGATAACCCAATACATTCATGGTAGGCCCAACTGAGTTTACTTTGTACGATAGAAGCCAACTGAGTAACTCAATATACGCAATCCTATTTCCCTATTTCCCAACTGGCTACAATTAGCTGGTGCGTGGTATTGGTGTTGATGGATTTCTACTCCTGTGTTCAGTGATCTGTGAGCCCCGTCATGATGTATGTATTTCATCAATGCCGTTCATTCATTTTTACAAATCATTTTAAGGCTTAATACAAAATATTAGAAGGATAAAAATCTCAGGTGGACCATACCACAGGAAAACAATAATGATTGGATATCCTCTATTAAAATCCTCCTATGGCTCCAGATCGGGTCCATTTGGATCGAGTTTCGGATCGGATTGGTCCGGATTGACTTAGATCCGATCCTGATCCAAAAATCATTCAGATCCGAAATACCTAACTTGATCCAGGCCGTCGGTTCGGTTAGGATCGGGTCGGATCGACCGGATCAGATCTATTTTGCTCAGCTCTAAAAGTATAGTTTGAATTGAAATTAAATTTGAATTCTCTATATATAAGGTGCTAACCATCCAAAGGATGTTGTGATTGAGATGAGGCACAAGTTGTTAACACATGCCCCTCAAGCCTAACAAGGACGACTTGCAATGTGAAACTTGCATTCTAATAAGTGAAGCCTAGTGGAGCTTAAGTCTTTAGTGAAGATGTTAGCTAATGTCAACTAATTGATCAACTGTCCCACACAACTAACAACGAGATTATCTTGAGTAATTTTTTCTCAAACAAAGTGATAATTCACCTCAATATGCTTAGTGCGACTATAGTAAATTAGATTGGTGGTGAGAGAAATAGCATTGATATTATCACAATTAGAGCTGTACACGAGTCGAGTCGAGTCGAGTATCGCCCTACTCGTACTCGGCTCTACTCGGCCAACGAGCATGGACTCCATGCTCGTACTCTACTCGCCCGAGTACGAGCCGAGTACAAGTAGTAAACGAGTCGAGTCGAGTCCGAGTTTTCGAGGCGAGTTCGAGTATGAGCAGAAATCTGTTGGGTAAGGAAAAGAAAAGAAAATGAAAAAAAAAATAACAATTTTCTACCTTAAACAGCCGGGACAAGTGCGTAGCGAGGGACGAGCACCGGGCAAAGGTATGGGGGGGGTGTGGACATGGCGTGGCGTGACGAGCTGCGGACAGGGACGCCGGACAGGGCAATGTGAGCGCCTGAGAGAGAGAGGGAAGAAGAAGGGTAAGGGAGAAGGCGACCGGGTAGGGCAGGGACCGTCGGACGATTATTGTGGCCGTGTGGGTTAGTGTTTTTAGGGTTTTTTTTTTTTGGGAACGTCGGAACGACCGAACGAGAGAGAGAGTACCACCGGACAGGGGCACTGGCAGTGGTAGGCAGGGACGAGCTTTGCCGGACAGGGGAGTGAGGGAGAGGGAGAGGGGAAGAGAGAGAGAGGGAAGAAGAGGGATGGGCCGGACGGCGGACAACACCTGAGGGGAACGAGAGGAGAGAGAGGGAGAGAGTATTTTCGAACGGGCGCTGGGAGGGAAGAGATTTGAGTATTTTCGAACGGGTGCTGGGAGGGAAGGGATTTGAGTATTTTCGAACGGGCGAGCTGCGCTGTGAAAACGACGGGCAAAACGAAAGGGGGGCGTAGGTTTTTTTTTTTTGAGGTGGATATATATACGGTCGAGGACGAATCGAGTACGAGTCGAGCACACGAGTCGAGTACGAGTCGAGTACCGAGTCGAGTATCTCTAGACTCGTACTCTACTCGTAATCTAAACGAGTCTGAGAAACCCGCTCGTACTCGACTCTAACTCAGACGAGTCGAGTATTCCGAGTCGAGTCGAGCGAGTACTCGAGCCTTAGTCTGCTCGTATACAGCTCTAATCACAATGGATATTAGGAAGTTGGTGCAGAGAAACAATCAAATTGAGTAACACCATATGAATCCAAAACAATTTTATGATTATAATAGCAAGAGAACAATACACGGACTCAGTGCTGGATAAAGAAATCATGAGTTATTTCTTAACACTCCAAGAGAACAAATTTAAACTAACAAACCAACATATCCTGAAGTAAAATGACAATCATAAGCATCTCCTGCTCAATCAGGATCAGAATAAGCCTGAAAAGGTAAAAGAATTCAATTAGGACATTAATTTACAAAATTGGAGACCATGCTAAATGGTGTCATAAAAATATGTAAGATACACTTAACTGTCATCCACTAAGTCAATATGGAGTATGCAAAAACTAACATATATATTTGATTAACAACAAAGGCAATATTTAGCCGGGCAAAAGTAACATATAGCAAAGTGATAAGTCAACCGTGATAATTTTTAGATGTAATTCAAGTATACACTCTTATACTGGACTATTTTCAATTCCAATGGAAACATCTCTGCCTTCATAAATGTGTCTTCTAGTTGCTCCATGCGACTGGCTATGAATACTTCATTATTTTTCGACAAATCTCATTGTTAAAAAAGTCATCTCATACGGTCGTATCTACTTATCTTGGTGCTTCGGGTCAAAATGTTTGGTTTAAACGAGTCACACGCGACTGAACCAAATAGAGAGCCAACAGTTTCAACTGGTAATAATCGGAGGTCCACAGGGCATGTTTGGCCAAACGAGGTGGATGGAATTGTACCGTATTAAGTGGGATATGATGGTGTATTACATCCAGCGGTGTGTTTGGGAAGGCGACGGCACTTCAGCTGCAGCCGGCCTCGTAAACTCAACCGGCTGCCCGGAGGATTCGGCAAATCCCAGGTGCGGACATCGCCATCCCTCGAGACGGCGTGGGATTCAGCATAGGTCATTGGTTAAAGACCAAAGATCTGTAGGGTCCACCATATCTATATGTTGAATCCATTCCGTCCATCAGGCGAGAAGCATTATTTTGACTGTACATACAGAAAATAAGCTGAAAGAAGAGCAAATATAGGCCATAAAAATGGGAACAATATAAAACTACTAGGCTCACACGTTGTGACCCATCTGAGTTTTATATGAAGCTAAATTATATATATATATATATATATATATATTCCGGTGATTTACACCTCATTAACGGTTTCGATGATCGATATACACCATGATGGGCCCACACAAATCTATAGTGGCATATTATTCCCATTGTTCCATGTCGTGTGGCTTATCTGAGTGGTGGGTTCATCTGATATTTGACTATTTAGCTTAAAATCCATGATAAAACATGATAGACGGAGTGGATTTTACATATACAACATGGTGGGCCACACAGAATTTTATGCTTTACGTAGGGCTTAGAACAAATGCGGATTACCTAACGGATTTAGGGTCAGTTTGGGCGGTGGGATTAGAAGGGATTAAGTGGGATGAGATTCAAAAAAACATAATTATTGCTCATGGCAGGGTTGTCCCCTATTACCAGATAAAATTAATGCCCTGCTTTGTTGATAATATGGTGGTACATCGAATGAATATAATCACCATCATTTGAAATTATTGAGAATAACACACATGTGTTATATCTAAACTGTTCATTTGTTTCGTAACCTCATTTTATGGCATGGACCTAAAAATGAGATAGATCCAAAACTTATGTAGCACCAAAGAAGTTTTCAACTGTAAGTATTCAATCCCTGTTGCTTTTATGGTGGGGTCCACTTGAGCATTAGATTTACCTGATTTTTTGGCCCATGCTCGAAAATAATCTCGATAAATGGGTGGATGGTGTGGATATAGCCCACACATCATGTTGGGACCTACACAACTTTCCAAACATGGAGTGAAATTGGCACAGGACCAGTGCAATTTCATTTAATGTAATTCCAAGCATTTCTATTCTTTCCAAGCATGGAGTAGAATTGGCAGAGGACCAGATGAATCCCATCCCCACCTAATCCCTTCTAATCCCACTGGCCAAACTGATCCTTACGATTTGGACAGTTTTCTTCTAATCACAAGCGCACCACGCCTTTGTATCACTCTCTAGCCTTCTATGCCAGGAAGAAGCTTGTTTTGATGATGATGATGAAGAATAAGAAAATGAGAGATTTCTATCCATTGAAGACTTGAGTCTTTTAGAGACAGAGGATGAGCACATAGAGATCTTGGTTTCTAAAGCATGGAGGTTTTTGAGTGAAAGTTCTGGATCTTCTTATGATTTTTTCCCTAAGAACTGGCTCAAATGCGCTCGGTTGGATGTCGTCTGATGGATTCTGGAAGTGGGATTTCTTTATTATTTTTTTATTTTTATTATTATTATTTTTTATTGGCAATTTGTTAAGGTTTTTTTTTTTTTTTTTTCCAGTCAGATGAGAGCATTCTTCGGTTTCAGTTTATAGACTGCTTATCTTTCTACTTTTATCTATATCGATTCCTTTTAAAGTGAGCTGTTGCGGTCCGCAGGGGAGTACCAATAAACAGTGCATTTTCCAGACACTACCATCGCTTATCACTGGAGCTCTTTTCCATCCCATCTAGTCCACTTTTGTAATATTTTTGATTTTTGTGGAGCTCGTTTATCACGGTGCGTATTAGCGAAATGCATCACAGTGGGACCCACAAGTATTTTGTAACATTCTTGATTTTTGTAAAGTAAACAGCCATATCAGCTATGCTGTAAATTCACGGGGGAAATAATTATTACTTTTTTACGCACGATTTACAGATTCCCTCAAAATCAAACAGGCCCTTAATGCGCCCGGCCAAACACGCCCTTGATGTGACAGCACTAAATAAACTATCCACATAAATATCATCGGGAAAGGGACTGATTCAATCATAGAGTTCGGCTTTTTTCATATGGGCCATGTAACTATCATTCAATTTCATCATTTCAACGTGTTTTAATTACCTACATTATATCCATATGGACTATATCGGCAACACCACTTGTTTTATACAATGTGTATATGGACTATATCGGCAACACCACTTGTTTTATACAATGTGTATATGGACTATATCGGCAACACCACTTGTTTTATACAACGTGTAAAACATTCAGGGTCAGTTTGGGCGGTGGGATTAGAAGGGATTAGGTGGGATGGGATTAAAAAAACATAATTATTGCTCATGGCAGGGGTTGTCCCCGAATAACATGTATGTGTTATATCTAAACTGTTCATTTGTTCGGTAACCTCATTTTATGACATGGACCTAAAAGTGAGATGGATCCAAAACTTATTTAGCACCAAAGAAGTTTTCAATGGTAAGTATTCAATCCCTGTTGCTTTCTATGGTGGGGTCCACTTGAGCATTAGATTTACCTGATTTTTTAGCCCATGCTCAAAAATAATCTAGATAAATGGGTGGATGGTGTGGATATAGCCCACACATCATGTTGGGACCTACACAACTTTCCAAACATTGAGTGAAATTAGCGAAGGACCCAATGGAATTTCATTTAATGTAATTCCAAGCATTTCCATTCTTCCCAAACATCGAATGGAATTGGCACAAGGACCAGATGAATCCCATCCCCACCTAATCCCTTCTAATCCCACTGCCCAAACTGACCCCTCAAGCATTGCGGAGTGCACTGCTTTGTATATGTATAAAAACCACCGTCGGTTGGGTGATAATCGTTACTTGATAAACGTATATACAAATTAAAAGGGAAGAAGCGTGATTAAAAACTCGTATAGACCACCACCCTAATAGGCACAACGCAAAATTGTTCCCAGTCCGCTATCTGGCCCACCTGAGTTTTGTATCTTTTCTTCATTCCGGGTTTGATGAACGGACACAGTATGGTGGTAACATAAAGCATGATATAAAGAGTAGATTTTAATATCCAAATGATCCCCACAGACCCGGGGTGTCATCGAAAGGTAGCGGATTAGATGAGACCTTTGATCTACCTAGGTGGGTGGGACCCTTGACTGTGGGGCCCACTCTGCTGTATGTGAATACATCCATGCCATCCATACGCATTGAAAGCTCATTTTTAAGGTGTGATCCAAAAAATAAGCAGTTACAAATTTCAGATGGATCATAGTACATGTGATTGACCATTAAAAACATCTTGTGGGCCACGAAAGCTTTGGATCAAGATGATATTTGTGTGAGCCCTTCACCTAGGTGTTTGGACATTATCAGCAGGTTGGATGGCAAATAAACATTCCGGTGAAATTCATCGAGTTTTTAATGGTGCAGATTCAATCATGATTGCTTCCTGCGGTGTGATCCACCTAAGATTTGATTCAGCTTCATTTTTCTGATCATGCTCTAAAATGAGCTTTCAAAATGGTTAAACGGTATGGATTTAGGGCAAATACATCATTGTGAGCCCCACAGTCAAGGGTCCCATGCACCTCGGTTGATCTGGGGTCTCGCTTAATCTGCTCCTTTGGCCCGTTTGGACGGGTGGATTGGAAGGGATTGGATGGTGCTGGAAGGGATTGGAAGTTAAATCCCGGGATTGGCCGGGCATGCTAAACAGACGGGGTGATATGATCCGGTATATAGCAATCCCATAGATCTTAAGACAATCTACTGACAACACCGTCATTACCTTTAAATCTCATCTAATCCACCCTAATCCGTTCAAATTTGCTTGGGACTTGTTAGGATCAAATCGATTGAAAGGGATGGAAAGGTTTAATCTCAGGATTGGCCGGGCGTGCCAAACAAACTGGATATAGCAATATGCGGACATACCAATCGGATCTTAAGACAATCTATCGACAACACCATCGTTACCTTGAAATCCATACCATCCACCCTAACACCATTCAATCCGTCCAAACGGGCCCTTGTGAGTGCCAGTCTGACATAGATGGATGCCCTATAATTGCATATTGGTTACTGTCAGTCTGTCAGTGCAGTGACCCATCCTGATATTCATAAAGTAACCAGAGTTAAAATATCATGAGTTGGCGGCCACTGGATTCGTATCCTCTTGTACGTCCCAAATCATTAATATGATAGAAGTCAAATAAATAATGAAGGCAATGGCACGTGAAAAACCATGGTTTGCCAGTAGATTGTCTGGGATTGCTATATACCGGGATCAGGATCCCTGTATGTTTGGCATGCTTGCCTATCCCGAGAGCTATCTTCCGAGCCCTTCTAATCCCATCCAATCTGTCCGGCCAAACAGGCCCTTGTGAGTGAATGTGTTTGTGTGTTAAAAAACAAGAAAGGATGCGGTGGGGACGTTGATACCTCATTTCTGGTGTGAGCGCATGAATTTATGATACCTCATTTTGTGGTGTGAGAGCATGAGTTTGTGTGGGGGCATGAGTGCGTGTGTTAAAAATAAAAAAAATAATAATAAATAAAAGCGGCAACAAGAAAGGATGCAGCGTGGACATTGGCCCACCTTGATGATGTTCGATGATGTTTTCTATATCCACGCTGTCCATCCGTTTCTCCAGCCTATTTTAGAACATAGTCCCAAATTTTAAATAGATCCGAATCTCAGTTCAGCCATAACACAGGAAATAGTGGAGTATGAGTACCTCACTATTAAAAATTCCAAACGGGTTAGCTTAAGGTTTTGATAATGTTTATTTTCCATCCAACCTGTTGATAATGTCAAGATGACCTGGATGATGGTAAAATACAAAGATCATCATGATCCAAAACTTTTGTAGCCCATAAAAATTTTCAATGGTCATTTGTCATTATTTCTAATGGCGTCGTTCACCTAGGATTTGGATCTTCTTAAGGTTTGGGATCGCATATTAAAATTATATTAAAAATAAATGTACGGCAAAGATATACAACAAGCACATCAAGGTGGCCCCACAGGGTAAGCATAACACCCACTGAGGTGTTAGTCGGGTAACAGCTAATCCACTCCCCAAATTCTCTCGTGTTAAAGGATCGATCAACGGCAAAAGGCCACGGACACTAATTGCGTACCCCCTCTTCAGCTGGGAATGGGCATGAACTTTGAGTGGTCGTGACGTATGGGTCTTATCCGTACCGTCCATCCATTTGTTCATATCATTTTAGGGTATAAGCTAAAAAATGAGGCGGATCCAAAGGTCAAGTGGACTATACACAGTGGGGATTAAACTCTTACATTTGAAAACTTCTTAGGGGCCACATAAGTTTTGCATAGAGCCAATATTTGTGTTTCCTCTTCATCCAAGTCTAACATAATGTAAAATAAACATCATGGTGAGCCCTAGAAAAGTTTCAATTGTGGGAATCATTATCACTGCTGTTTCCTGTGGTGCGGTCCACTTGAGACTTGGATATGCCTCAATTTTGGGCTAACACCCTAAAATGATAGGAAAAAAATGGATAAACGGTGTGTATAAAACCCATACACCGCAGTGGACACTCAAAGCTCCTGCCCGTTCCCAGCTCGTACATCGTTGGTTGTTTCTCATCACGTTCGGGCCTAAATGAGCGTTGTACATTGTTGGTTGTTTCTCATAACCTTTTTGGGCCTAAAGGAGCGTTGTACATTGTTGGCTCGGCATTGCTCAAGACATGGTTAGTCTCTGTTTCATATTGTTATTTTCCAATTGATATGATTGCATATGCATGCATTTCATGTAACTAGTCAAGAAATCATTGATGAGTTCCATGAAAAGTAAATATCACGGCATATCTAAAATGGGTCTCATAATTTGAGTGGTTTAGTTTGAATTACTTGGGCGATATGTATGCAATTATTAAGATGGTGTTTGGATCATAAGCTGCTTAAGATAAGTTACTTATTTCTCAAGTATCTTATTTTAATTTTTACTTATTAAGAAAATAAGTATGTTTGACAAACAACATACTTATCATCTTCTCCTCTTTTTTATCTCTCCTCAGGTCTCTCTTTAGCAACTCATGGAAAGTAGAAAAGATAAATTTTTTTTACCAAAAGTGATTATATACTTTTTAAGTAAAAAAGTTACTTATAATTAATTATAAACTAAGCTTACTTAATTATCTAAAATAATTAAAGTAAAAAAAATTAGTTAGTGGTATCCAAACGGACACTAAGTAATCACAATCTGTCAAAGGGACTTAGATTATGTGTTGCCCAACTGCTTGTACTAAGCTTGGCACAATAACACGGTGGGATTTGATTGTACGGTGAGTTGCTCTTGAAAATGTCCAATTAAGTATATACTTTGATTAAAAAAATAATAATAATAAAAACCCCTTCGAATAATCTTTTGACTGCCAATCTTCAAAAGCAGCCACAGTACAATAAAATCATGCAGTATTATACTATGCTGTGCCAATGAAGGCACGGCCAGAACCTATTTCAAGTACGGAAGTATCAAAGGTTTTTCAATCCGGGTATGTTTGTTCTAAAGGGATATTATGAGGTATGTATTTTCACTCCGCCCATCATGATATATGTATTTTATCCAAGCCATCCATCCATTTTACATGCTCATTTTAAGACATGAACCCAAAAATAAAGTAGATCCAAATCTTAGGTGGACTACATCATTAAAAATAGTGGGCATTGAACGCTTATCGTTGATAAACTTTTGGGAGCCATAGAATTTTTGGATCAAGTTGATACTTGTGTTTTCCCTTCATCTAAGTCTTTTGACATTATCAATAGTTTGGATAGAAAAAAAAAATATTACAGTGGACCTGAGGAAGTTTCTAATGGTATACATTCAATCACCACTATTTTTGGTGGTGTGGTTAGAGCTGGGCATATTTGGACCGATCCGGTGAATCCGACCCGATCAGACCTGATCCGACCCGTTCCGAACCGATCAGATGGCTTGGATCGGTGCTGATCGAGTAGGGTCATTCAGATCCGACTATTTTCCGGATCCAGATCGGGTAGTGGTCAATCCAAACAGATTCGATCCGAAAACCCGATCCGAATGGATCCGGACCGATCAGATCCAGCCCGATCCGAAGTAAAAACCAATACTTTTACTTTTTCATATGGTGTGGTCCACTTGTGCTTTGGATATGCATTAATTTTGGGTTCAACGACTAAAATAACCTAAAAAAATGAATGGACGGCGTGGATATACCACATGCATTCACGGTGGGCCCCAACAAAGTTTACTCGCCTATCACTATGAGTTACGTGCCGTGCACGTCAACTGGCAGCAATATGTATCATACAACATGAAACAGTGGTAGTAATGATTTTTCACCGTTGAAACCTTTATGTGCCCTACAGTGATGTTTACTTGCCATCCAACCTGTTCATGTGATCTTACAGACATGGATGAAAGGAAAACACAAATATAAGCTTGATAAAAAACTTCTGTGGCCCACAAGAATATTTTCAATGGTGGACGCTCAGTTCACACTGTTTCCTGTAGTGTGGTCAATTCAAGCTTCGGATATAATTCATATTTTGTCCCTAGCACTAAAATTATCAGGTAAAATGGATGGACGAAGTGGATTAAATATATAAGTCCTGGTTAAGCTTGAAGAGTTTACTCAGTACGCTGAGCCTACTGAGTTACTCAGTTTCGTTTCCAATTCAAGCTCTATAGCAGTTTCGAGCAAAACAATGGGCTGGAAAGCGATTTTAACTTTTAAGTAAAAACATGGGCGCTCGAGCTCCGAGTTGTACGAACGGTTCAAAGGATATCAAAGTTACATGGCCCCACAGTGATATGTTTATTATATCTACACCGTTCATATATTTTTAGAGATCTACATAGAATATTATCTAAAAATTTATTAATATCCAAAGATCATCTAGACCACACCACAAGTAGCAGCAGTGAATGATTTTCACCATTAAATATTTCATGTGGTCCACTTGATAGTTAGATCTGTCTTAATTTTCATTGTAAGCCTTATTACAAGCTCGCCAAATGGATGGACGGTTTAGATATAACACATACCTCATGATAAGATCCAAATAACTTGCTAAGGTCATTACAGCAAGTCCCCACCTACGGTATATATATATATATAAAAAGAGTATACTTTCGTGCGGTGCATGATATATATGCTCGGTAAAAATATGAATACAGTAACGGATAGTCTTTTCAGAGCCATGTGGGGCCCACCTTGATGTATATGTTTTATCTAAGCCGTTCATCCATTTTGACATATCAATTTAGGCCTTGATAAAAAAAATTAGCATATATTAAACGTTAAAGTGGACCACATTTCACACAGATCCAAATCGTACCCAACTCGGTTCCTTTGACCGAGGCGGACTCAGTTCGGGTGAGATGAATCATGTATCAGATCTGTTCGGGTCAGGTGACTCGGATTTGATTCCGGATCTGATCGGGTTCGGGTCCACCCATTGCCATTTCGGATCTGATCGGGTTGAACCCAATCCGCCCCGATCCGGACCAATGCCCACCTCTAGGTGTGGTCCACCTTAGATTTGGATATACCTCATTTTTACCTCATTCCCTAAAATGAGCTTGCAAAATAGATAGGTAGAATGGATAAAACACATACATCATGATGGGCGCTCCAGAGCTTTGACACTAGCTAGCTGGCTAGTGTTGGGGTCACTGGCCAAACGTCCCTCCACGTGACGGAGCCGATTGCGTACTGAGTAACTCAGAATGCTCAGCGTGCTGAGTAAACTCTGTAGGGCCCACCGTCATGTATTGTATCAATTCTATCCATCTGGTTTATTATATAATTATAGGGCTTTTACCCAAAAATTAAGCATTTACAAAGCTTAAGTGGACCAGGTCCACACCACCGGAAATAGTATGAATTGAACATCTACCGTTGAAAAGTTCTTGGGGCGCCACGGAAGTTTTGTGATCTTATGAATAGGTTGGATGACCAATAAACATCACTTGGGGCCTTAGAAAGGTTTCAATGGTGGAAATCAATACTTCCACTGTTTCCTGTGGTATGGTCCACTTGAACTTTGGATATGCTTTAATTTTGGGTTCAATCCCTAAAATAATATGGAAAAACAGATGGACGGCGTGGATAAACTACATGTATTCAAGGTGGGCCCAATAGAGTTTACTTGGTACCAAAATAGCCTACTGAGTAACTCAGGGGTGAAATTGGCCACATGAAATCTTTGTGGGGCACTTTCATGTGTATATGAAAACCCATTCCTCTAATCTGGTTTTCCCATCAATGTTGGATCTTGGCTGGAACTTGGCTCGAACTGGCCCGAACTGCTGAGCTGAGCTGAGCCGAGTCGAGCTTGGGTTGTATTCAGTGTACGCCTCTACTCATGATATCAGCAGTTTACACGAGGCTTATCCATGGGTGCAAAGTCAGTATTCTTTGCAGCCGCATTAACCTCTCAGCCGAAATGACATCAAAGGTCCATGCTGTATTCTACACTACGCAACTCGAGTCCCACACAAACCTATTGTCTCATATGGTTCGGCCCACTTAAGTGTAGATCAGGTTGATTTTTGGCCCCAGGCCTCACCTTCGAAGGGCACACCTGATAAGTAGAGTGGAGGTAACTCGCAAAATACAATGGCCCACCGAGTTGTACGTGTTGCATACTTATGGAACCGTCCAAATTGTGAGGTCAACCCTGGATAGATCATCACCTCAATATCAGTCTTATTGAGCGATGGCAATCTACAATTAATGGGACCGTTTGACTGTCATTCATCTCCCAACCGTACGTCTATTTAGTGTCTGCCCATCAATCGTAGCACTTCCTTTCTCCGAGTTCTCAGTGTTCCTCAAAGCATTGCAAGTATTTACAAAATACTTCAACGTTGACAACTCATCCACCATACACGTGGCATGCCGTTGGTCAAACCGAATAGCTCAATTTGTGGGCCACATTGGCATGGCCCGGGAATTGCACATAGCTGACAGCAATTGTTTAATCAACGGTCCACATTCACGTTCAACGTACATATCACACGTGTGGGGATTGGACCGGATTGATTCGGGCGTAGAGAGCTTGGCATATATAACATGTGGGCGGCTTTAAGTTGCGTTCGGTTTCATCACAGTGATAAATCTTATTCTCGTGATTTCTCGGGAGATTTTCAAATTTTGAGTTATTGTCACGTTGTTATTGGGAAAGTTTTGCCAAAATAAAACATAAATATGGTTGATGCGGGAATTCGGACAGTCCTCTTTTGAACTCCGAGCACCGGTACAAAAAGAAGACAAAGGAGAGCATGGCTAGAGCAGGGACCCTTAGATGCCAAAGTCAGGCTAGAAATCTGGGTCTAGTCGTGATGAAGGGTTTAGGATGAGAGATTTTTAATACACATCCTTATCAGTGATTCCTATATTTATAGTGTTCATAAGGCCATATGGCTCGTGATTTCAGGCACTATCTCAACCGTTAGGTGAGATGTGTGCTAGTGGTGAATGTTGACAGTTACCTTGGAATCGTACGTTAGGCAGTTACTTTGACTAAAGCTGATATGGTAGAAATCCACTCTGAGTATCAGATTTCGGACTCAATCCATATCCACGCACTAGTTCCATTTGATGCTCCTGGGGACCCAACTGAGGGGGAGGTCGTCATATTTATCTGTTCTTTGCAATGTGGACTCCGACTTCTAATCCACCCATTCATGAGGATGTTGACTGCGCATTTGAGGCTGCCTCCGGGGGCAGCTCATTCTGAATGCTTGGAGGGCGCTGCTCAGGACGTACATCATCTGGTACCAGCTCAGGAACAAAGAGCTAACACTAGATGAATTCATGTACCTATACCAGGCTAAGCACAACCCTGTGAAGCTGAGCTGGTACTATTTCTCTTCGAGGACTATAGACACTGAAGAATCGGGCGCCCACGTTGTTTGGTAAGAAGTGGTGTTGAGGGTCAAATATTGCATATCAGACCCCAGTTATTGTCTAGATTTACGAACTTATACTGTTTAATGGACCCATTTAATCGTGTTTGTGATGCAGGATGTATTTAGGAGCTTGAATTGAAAATGGGTATTAGAAGCATGGTTTTATCGCTTAAGATTCACCAAGGCAAGGGACGGACTCCATGAGACCAAGATCGACGAATTTACATGCCAGAGGCCCGTAAAAATCGAGAAACTGAAGCTCAAGTGGCCCGAAATTGGTTCAGAATGCAAGATCACAGGGTTACCACCATCCGTTTGGCCCAAGAGTTCATGAATGGCATGAGGACCATAAATTAACCGTACACGTCGAATTTCGGCCGTTGGATCCCCCTGGAAGTGGCCTAACGGGCAGATCAGCCCACAAAACTCTGATTTTGGGCCCACCTGATATCTGGATATATTTCAATCTTGGTCTCAACGGGTAAAATGGTATGATAGAACAGATGGACGGAGTGGATTTTTCACATGCATCACAGTGGACCCCACGTGTACATGTGGGAGTGCACAGGCGGTGCACTCCCGCACCGCATCAGACCGAACGCTCGGTCAACATGGGCGCTGACCCGCGCCATCGCCTTCTCCTTCTCTGTTGCAAACAGCGGACGCACCTGCGTCCGCCGATTTCCTTAGTGGACCCCACTCATCATGCGGTTCGAAGATCCGCACCGTCTATCAGGTTTCCAGAGGATACATTATCCGAGCCTAGGTGAAGGAAATCGAGAAGTCGTCATCGATCGGTTTTCAACTGTCTGAACAGACAACCAACGGTGCCATGCAAAATTCTTGTGGGCCACACCTAATCAATTCAAAACTATTCATATCCGAATGGTTTTCTGAGAGAAAACTGATGGACGGGTTGGATTTCTCTTCAAAACCCGATCAGGAGCCCCACCAACACCTCAGCGGAAGAATTTCCGCGACTCTGTTTCGCACAGAGACTTGCGGACGAGTCTGGTGGGCCACCATCGGGGCCCAGCGGTCAAATCCAGACCGTCCATATGCTCTGGAGGATGGCCACGACCCTGGCTATGATTCCCTTCTAGTCCCATGCAAATGATCGTGTGATTTTCTCATCCAAACGGAAGACGAACGGTGCTATAGAAAGTGTTGTGGACCACACTGAAACAGACTCTAAATCAGCCATTCCCGACCGAAATCTTGAGGTTAATGCAATGAACGGGGTGGATTTTCCAACAAACAGTGACTATGAACCCCACCGAGAATCCAGCGATAACTCTGTTACGCAATTCGCGAAGATCCGGATGTTCCGGAACGGGGCAGCCCTTCACTGTTGATCGGTCCATCCATCTGGACCGTCCGAATTCTTCCCAAGGGTCCACCGATCAAGCCCAAGGACACTGACTGGATCAGATCTTACATCAGGCACTGTTTTTACTGCGAAAAGAGGAGCTCTCTGCCACGGTTTACACAACTGCGTACGTGGGGTCCTGCTGCGAATAGGAATCACAGAGAGAGCCGGACTACTGACCCTTCCAGGCTCTATAAAAGGAGAGAAAAGGGCGGCAGCTGAGGATCTGATTCTGGAGGCTTGGGGCAGACGTGAGGAGAGAGAGAGACAGAGAAAAAGAGTTTGTTTTCTTTTTTGCTGTTTATTTAATTATTTTGTTTTTTTTAGAGATCTAGCTCACCATGTCCATGCGTGGCTAAATCCTCTTAGCTAGGGCTAAGAGGTGAAGCTTGTAGCGTGATGGGAGGCCTCTTTGCTTGTGCCTTTTGTTTAGATTGATCTGATATTGATTTGGGTTTAATTAAGGGAATGTTTTCAGTCTTTAATGGTCTGTTGTGACTGAAATTACAATGGGTCTGCAATGGCTTTGAGCATGTTCTTTTCCTTTTATGTTTTATGACGTCAGGAAGCCCTGTTGTTCACCATCGTCTCCTGGGCATGGTTGGATGTCGGTACCCTTCCTAACCTTCATGACATGTTGATTGGTTGGTAATTAGTTTAATTCTGTTGTTTGCTTTGTCTCCTGGGCATGGTTTGGTGATGGAATCCATTCTAATTCATATACCTTTCATCTCTTGAAACCTACATCAATGGCAGTTCAGTAAATTTTCTTAATTTGTGATACTGGCATAAGATCTCCCTGATCTCTACAAGTGGATCCTCTGAATCCCTAGTTTTTCCACTTCTGAATTCTCTTAAATTTTAGTTTAATTATTTCACCATTATTCCTCAAATTACAATCGGTTTAGATTTCATCTTAGCCTAGTTCTAGTTCTAGTTGGTTTCAGATAACGTACAAGTTTCAGTCCCTTGGGATTCGACCTCGGTCTTACCGAGTTTATTACTACATCACAACCCTATACTTGGGGAGTGAACAAGTGGTGTTTGTGTTGGTGATTGTGTTGGGGGTGATTAAGCTGATTTGTGATTGTTGGAGTTGCCACTAGCCAAAATTACTCAGAATCCCGCGGTTGGCTAGAACCCACGGAATACATAAGGTTGGAGAAATCCGAAGATTCTCCCACCTTAGATTGACTCCTGGTCTACGACCTGGGATTTCGGGTAAGGGACCTCGGTTACAAAGAGGGAAGGTGTTAGGCACCCTCTCTGCCCGTACAGGTGTACGGTCTCAACTTAGTGTGGTAAAATAATTTCAAGGGATGATGATGATGCTATAATCATGATAGGACTAGTCACATGTGGATTTCTGATGTAGCAAGATCCGAGATTTCGACAGTCCATAGAGCATACGTCCATCAATGTGTTTAGAAGGCGGATGTGAGGATGCTTATGCAAAGAGGTAAGAAAAGTGGACTAGATCACTAGGAATTTCTGATGTGACAGGATCCGATAAACGGCAAGTCACAGAGCATACATCCACTAGAGATCTAGAGAAGCAAGGGGGTTGAGAAGGGAGTAGATATCATGATGAATGCTTGTATGTAAATGGATCTTTGGCTTGATTCTTGATTAGGCTAGGATGCAGATTGAACCATGATCATTTTGGGCTAGGCTTGTAGGCTGGAAGGGTTGAGATGAAGGCTAGGGGATGGCTGGAAAATTTGGGCTTGAAAGCTTGGGAGCCCCTTCCTTTTCCTCACTCTCTTCCTCACTCACTCTTTCTTATTTATTCTCTCTTTCACTCTCTCCCTCCTTTTTTGTTTTTTTTTTTTGAGAAGAGGAGAGGGCTATTTATAGCCTTCTCCAATGGCATTGTGGTAATTTTAGGCTTTGGGAGGGGTAAATGTTGATGTGGCAATAGGTGATTGGTTGGAGAGAGAGAGACGCCACGTGGCGTGCTCTCATTGGCTAATGGGGTTGGTAAAACAGTAAATAGTGAGAATGAGGAGGGTAAATATATGGGAGAGTTGACTTTGGACGCTGGGACAGCTGTCCCTGCTCAGACAGCACACGGCGGTACTCCGAGTACCGCCGAAGGCAGTCCGACTACCGCCGGCGGTAGTCCGACTGCCGCCCGGACCTGGCTGAGTCTGAAACTCGTGTGGTTGACTCAGTGCACATTCTTGAGAGGAAGCGGTAGTTTGACTACCACCGGCGGTAGTCAAACTACCGCTTCGGTACATCTTTCCTCGAAATTCATCCGGTGGGTCCTTTTTTTTGGGTCCTTAGAGTGAAACAAAATCCATTTTGGATATTCGGCTCAAAATGGCTTGAAATTGGCTCGATTGTCACCCGAAAATGATTCGAGAAATAGATCGGTTTTGGACATGGTCTGGATTGAATAATGGTTCAGGTTAGGGTTAGGGATATGATCATGGTTCTCGGATTGTCTTAACAAAATCAAGATATTAGCCTGGGTGGGGTGTCTACAAGGACACATCGGGGTCCAGGCCTTATTGCAAAACTTCCCTCTTCCAATAAGGATTGGAAGAACAAATGGTTTTGGGCATCACAGGAGTGGGAAGCACCCGCTGCTGAGCTCACCAATCTTCGGGTCAGAGTGCCCACCAAGTTTACCATTCTAGGTCGGGTTCTAGCAAGGCACACCAATCTTTCTTTTTCTTATTATTTACTGTCGAATTTTGGATTGATCTGTTTCCTTGTGGTGTTCTATAGTCTTTCCAAAGGAGTCGCTTGAGCTCTCTCCTTTCCACCGAGGCCAAGTTGACAAGGTGAGGGTGCTGAAGGAGGAGTTCTGTGTTTAGACCAAACTCATTACTCCTGATCTGCTACATCGGTCTGGGCTCTGTAGATTGATTCCTTCTATCATCTCCCATGCTAAGTACCTGCTCGTCAGTTAGAATTTTAATGTTGGTGCCTAGCTGATTTGAATTGTGCTTCGTAGGTATGGCCGAGCCTCAGAAACCTGGGAAGAGGACTGCCCGAAAGAGGGCGACTCCTTCCGTTGCCTGGCTAATCTCCTCCACTACAGAGCCGAGGTCGGGCGCTGCGGCTGAGTAGCCCTCGGCCGACCATTCGTCCCCAACTGAGGCAAAAGGGGGAGAGATCCCTAAGTCAGTCACTCCTTGGCCAAGAACTGAGGTGGTAGCCAGAGCAGATGCGGAGGAGATGCCTCCCATTCCTGAAGTGCTAATAGCTGAAGGGGGCCCACCTAGCTTGATGCCCGCGAAGGTTACGTATCTCATTTTAGATGAGGTCAACCCACCTGCACTGGGCGAAAGGGCTGAGCTATCGCCGGCGGAGCCCCACCCTTGTGCGGCCAGCGGAGTTAGCGGAGTTGCTGGCTTGGTTCCCCGGGCTTCCGATGAGGTGAAGGCATATTTGCTAAGCCATCATATGTCTTGCCTAGTCGATTGGGTGTGGCGATACATGTCTCGGAGGCGGACATAGCCGACCTCATAACTTCCTGCCAAAGTGCTTCCTAACTAACATCGCCGCACTCTGCTATAAGGTAGTTCGACCCATCCTTCTTTTTTTTTTACCTTTAATTTTACTTAATCACGTTTTCTTGCTCAGATTGTCCCTATGCTGGTGTCTACTAGGGAGAAAGTAGTATAGATAGCTAGGGAGTGGAACACAGTCGAGGAAGAACCCGGAGAGAGGGCGACCGAGATCGAGGCCTTGAATAAGGCTCTTGAGGAGAAGACGGCCGAAGCTAAAGCTCTAAGGGAGATGCTGAAGTCCACTAGTGAGGAGGGAGATGCTCTGAAGATCCAGCTAGCAGAGGCCTGGGAGAAGGAGTGTAACACCCCGAACTTTTCGATGCTCGGGCATCGAAAGTCCTCGAGCATTACCATAAGATTCAACGTGACATATACATGTGTACGATACCAATCCAACTATTCTAGCTTTACATCCTTTCCCTGACACTAACTTAACCGTTGAGGATGATCTTCATTCATAAATCAAGCCATCTGACCGTTGAATTTCAAGACAAACTCACCCATCACGTGATTTGACCTAAGTACTGTCCCTTAGATGACATGACGACTAACTCCCTATACATAATGATTTAGATATACATTCTTTTGTAAGAACTGCTTAGAAACGTGCCTATAACCATGTAGAGCCATTGGATTTTCCAAAACTCACACATCAGTAATAATTACGAAAATGCCATTGACCTAGGCCCTCGAATTCCAATTCACACGGTTCTCATCATCCGTTTCATGTGAAATTTTATACCAGGCCTAATTATCATAAATTAACCGTACACATCAAATTTCAGCCCTTAGATCATGGTAAATCAGCTACTTGACCTCTACATCTATTCGTAGAGGTTAAATTATCGGATCAAGATTTCAATCGAGCCGTCCATCTTATTCACCCCATATGGATATGCTTAACTTACTATTGAAATTTCAATCCGAGGAACTTACACATGTGAACAGTCACTCGAATCTAACAGTATATGTGTCATACCCATAATCA
Source organism: Magnolia changhungtana (assembly GCA_030180095.1). Classification (NCBI taxonomy): domain Eukaryota; kingdom Viridiplantae; phylum Streptophyta; class Magnoliopsida; order Magnoliales; family Magnoliaceae; genus Magnolia; species Magnolia changhungtana. Next base: position 3,859,637 of record JASAUF010000234.1, read on the forward strand.
CTCCAGAAACACACCTTATGACCATCCATTTACGAAACTACCCGTACATCAACTCACATACATGGCCGGAGTGCATACCATCAAGTTCCCACATTTTGAACAAGTCATCGACCATCCATCCTGATTGGATCCGCCAAATGGGTCATCCGAATATGAGAATAAACCGATCATCATGAAGATCTTAGGGTTTAGGTTCAAACTGCCAGTAACTTGTCAATCAGGGAGTACAAATATTACTTTAGAATTTTAAAATATATTAGCCATTAAAGGAGAATCTTAGTCATCCTTGGGAGATCATAGCTCAAATTTGTGCGAAGGAAAGAGCATGAAAAATAAAAATCACCTGTCAAATTTCATTACATTTACACGGTAGACCTATGAGTTACAGACGGCAGAAGTTTTGAAAAGGAAAGGGGTAGACTTGTAAATGCGTTAAGGCCTCATGCATGGCACTGTTGACGAAAAGTTACAATTAAAGTTTTAACGGTCAATGCATTAGTAGATCGTGCGGTCCACCTGAAGTTTGGATCTACTTCAAATTTGGGACCGTGGGTTTGCACGACGTGCCAAAGACGGTGAATGGAGTGGATCTTCCAGAAGATCATTACAGGTGGACCCCATCTATTTTGAACAATAAGGTAGAAAAGAAACTCATGTTGTAACAGCGGACGTAAAATAGAATTATCACCACACCACATGTTGGCTGGTGGTGTGGCTCATCCAAAACTCGGATCCACCCCATATTTTAGCCCATGGCCTAACTTTATCATACAAGGAAAATAAAGGGAGAGGATTTGCCTAAGCAACATCACGAGGGACCCATGCCACAACTAGTCACGTCTCTCCAAGTCAGAAATCCTTCAGCGTATTCAAAATAGAGCTTACATTCAAAACGGAACTACTTCCGTCTCTTCCTCCCCAAAGCAAGCATGTCCCAACTAGGATTGTCATCATGGAAGCTCAACACTCCTTATGGGATGATCTCCACCAGTTAGTGGACCCTACCTTTGCTCTAGTTAAGCTTAAAATCAAGAAGTTACATGCAATACACGTATCTAATTTCCCACGATATCTTGTTCAACCGTGAACGTTGGCTGGTGGTGTGGTCCACCAGAAGCTCGGATCATCTCCATGTTTGAACGCTTTGGTCCACATGATCTGGCCAAGATTAGGAACGGATTAGACCCTCCAAAGACATCACAGTGGACCCCACTTGATGGGTGTGTGCACACTAGGGCGTGCACTCGCAGTGCACCGAGTGGGGCACGCTCGGTCAGAGAGCCTCTGACCCGTGTTTGGCTTTGAAAGGGAGAGACGTCTCTCTTCGGATTCATAGCCGACGGACGGGCGTCCGTTTGATGCAAGTGTGGCCCACCATAGGTCATCATATCAATGATCCAAACCGTCTATCTGATTTGGGGGGCAGGCTCGACCAAAACCAAACTGTTAAAACTGAATTCAATGCACATATGAACATACGAGAACCGGCGCAAAACAGCTCAAAAACACAAAAAATCCGAAAATGGAAACTGTCTGTTGCCATGTAGGCAATCCGCGTGAAGTAGAGACTCTTAATCTCGGCCATTCATTTAGGACTATCTTAACCGCCCACTTCAAACCGCCCTAAGGTTTTCTGCCCGCGGTAATGAGAAACCAGCTGCTGGTTTTGGGTTTTGTCAGGGATGTTTGATTGGTGGATCTAAAGCCAGTGAATCCCAGCCATCCATCCATAGGCTTTTAGGCATATGAAAACCCTAGTTCAGAGGAAAACCACAGCCGCAGCCATTCTCTCCTGGTTTTTCCAAAATCAAGCTAGCAACTTCTACACCCGAACCCACCAAGAAAACTATTAGGAAGCTTCAATCCATCCATCCCTGAAGCTCCATACAGTCCATACGGACTGTCCTGAAGAAAGAAAATGAAGAAATAAGCCTCTGTGAGGAAAACGCCATTAATGGCCGTTATCTTCTCCACCGCTCAAAACCGGGCCAGCTCTGTTCGTGATGCCATTTTCGGGCTTTCACCATCTGGTGATGGTGTTTGGAGAGAATAGTGAAGAAAAGAGAAGGAAAGAAAGAAGAAGAAAGAAGAGAGAAGAAAGGAGAAGGGTGGTGCGGCTGTTGCACCACACCACCGTGACCCACTCGCCCGGTCGAGTCAGGCCGAGTTGGCGAGTTTTGTTGGGTGTTCCCAGCAGCTGGGAAGAAGGAAGAAAAGAGAAAAGAAGGAAGAAGGAAAAGAGAAATAGAAGGATGATAGAAGAAAGAGAAAGGAGAGGAAGGGGATGCGGCTGTTGAACGGCTGCCGCTCCACCTGCGGCTCAGGCCGAGTCTGAGCTGACTACTCGACTTGCTGATGGGTTGAGGCCGGTCATCCAGGGATACTGTTGGACCTCCAGCATGTGGAAGAAGGGAGAGTAGAAGAGAAGAAAAGAAAGGACAAAGAGAGAGAAGAGGATGGGCGTTCTTGCCCGGAGTTGACTCTAACTGAGTCGACTCAGTTGGGTGGAGTCGAGTGCCTTGCTGACTTCAAACTAGTTGTTGGATTTCCAGCATAGGGAAAACAACGAGGAGGAGGAGAAGAGGAATGACAGAGGGTAAGACGCTGTTTGTGTTGAGCCGAGTCAACTCGACTCGAACTGAGTCGACTAGGTAAGCCCTCATTTTCTAACCTGATTAAAATTATTTCAATTACCACTGTTATTATTATTATCATTTTCTTTGGATTATATAATTAACCATTTGTAAATTAACTATACTGATATTGGATAATACATATAGAAATTATCATTATTAAAATATTAATATTTTATTTTGCCGCTCTTAAAATAGTAACATTTACGTTAAAGCATACTATATATTTTATTACAATAACTATTAGTACCATGATTAGCTAACATTAAGTATATTGTTAATATTAACGATCGTTTTGAAATTTTTTGTAGCATTGGCAATTAGTCCTTACCATAGCACTATAGAAGTTCTATTATTATTATGCACTACTTAAAAGATTATCAGTCGTTATAGAAATATTAGATAGTGTCGGTACATTTAAATAGGAACTTAGAAACCATCATTATGAATGTTGATGGATTAATACTCCTATAATAAATATCATTCGAAGCCATTGTACAATAATAATGATATTAATGTTAATAATTCAGGATTCAATTTAGAATCTAAGTTTAAGACTAAACCTTAAGATGAAAACCCTAATCCCACATCAAAACCCTAAACCTAGGTTAAGACACAACCCTAGGTAGTGTAGATCAACCTGGATCTAATTATACAAGTTAAGTAATTTGTGATAGGATCTGATTCTAAGGCGCAAGCGTTTAGTGATATTAGAAAGGCGATTCAAAGTATAAGGTGATGATTCTTCCCTTGTAAGCTTTCCATTTTTCCATTAGCTTAAGTTATAGTTTTTATTTTAACTTGTAATTGATATCTCCATTTCATAGTCACATGTGATAATTGTTAGAATTAAATTGTTATATTTCATGTTTAATGTGTATCCTGTATATTTATTCATGCTTATGGATTATTTGTGGATTGCTTATGGAACTTAAAAAGTAATTTTTTGTGGAAACCCCCACCTATATGTGTACACCCATTCTTGGGATGTAACTTAAATGGTTGTGACAGTAATGAACCTTTGGCTTAGTGGTTATCAAATGATGATTTAAATTAACCATTGATGTGGGCCTACCATCCAGGGTTGTTGTGTCAAATGGTTTGAGGATGGTCTTTATCGTATGATTTTGATATTAATACTATGTGGCATATTTTGATACTTTACTACGTGGTTTTATTTGATATTTTTCATACATGGGTTCGATGTTTATATCTTTGTCAACCATGCGATGGTAAGAAATATACGGTAATATGATTACCACTAGTCGATGGGTTTCCACTAAACATCCTAAGGTGGTAGTCTCACCAGGGGATGGTGGTATGGGACACTATGCCCATTTGTCGACCTCTGTTGGCTCGAGCTCCCGTAGTGACCTTGAGCTTACCTAAATTTATGGATAATGAAAGAATGGACTAATAACGGTTTGGTTAATCATGCATCCATAGATGTTGGCGATGACGGTGGCTAATCTGGATCTTTGAAGACGTGCCTTTAGAATCTTGGGGTATCGTTCGCTAGCTCCCCTGACCATCACCAACTATCGACCTCTGTCCAAATTTGGATGGTTTTCCGGTCGTGATTTACATAGGCGACGAGCCCAAGTCCTAACTGGATGTGCATCCCAGCCGATGTGCATTCATGCATCCATGCATTTAAAAAGCGCATCATGTATTGTTTTGATTGTTTTGTTATTTTATAACTATGCGCTCCTAATGCGGTGGTGTGTAATCTTGAGGGAATTCAACTTGAGTTGGCCATCATCCATCAAATATACAACCCTTTTAGTAGATGCAATTGGCTTTAGTGATATGCATGTTCAAACTTGATGAGGAGAAATGCGGATGCCATGGATGCATCCACCGATTGCTAAGAAGAGTTGCGAGATCTTGCGGCTCTCATTTACATGTTTTATATGTTTTAAATTTCTCATGTATGTAATCTTGTAGTTGATAGTGTAGAAACATTGGTTTGTATAAGTCATTATGGGCAGTTTTTTTGTATATTTGAATGATAATGAAATTATGGGACTTTCTCAAGTATGCCTTAGACACCTTGCTCCTTCTGGTAAATTCATAGATGTCAAATTGTCCACACTACGCTCATTGCTTACTCGATAGTTGGAAAAAAAAAAAATTATACTCGAATTCGACCATCCTTTAAGGTTAACACTCGAGTTTTTGGGAAACGAGGAATACTCATCCAAAGACTCGGGTTATTGTGAGTCGCAATGTACGCCTGCGAAAATCGGGGTCGAGTAAAACTCGACTCTGAGTTCCAACGCATCACATATCGCAACACGGATAATGGTTATTAATATGTAGTGCATTCAAACATGAGTGAGATTATCTAAAACAATATATCATACTCAGGGATGACTAAATAAAGCACGGAAGACGTCATATATATATAGTACGTAGTGATTTCAAACCCGATGAATACGCATATGTACGCGTGGTGAATATATACATGTTTTGTGTTAAATTATACAAAATACCAAAATATAAAGTGTTCTACTAAATCATATATCCCTGAAATCGCATCGAATCAGAACCTGGTCTACCAGACCGCATACGCTATAAGGAGACATGTGATAAGAACATCTGCCGGCTGCATGGCCAAGCAGGGCATCGTCATCATCTCGAAACTAAGACGAGTGCTGGTTGGTGTGTACAACATCGTCCCGTAATGTGGAAGTGAGTGATCAACTCAGTGGAATTATAAAGCAGAGGTTAACATTTTATCAATTCAATCAGCTAGACTTTCTAACGCAATACAACAATCGAGGTCCTAAAGCTTGTTAATGCGAGAATGATATGATGCATTATCTCTCGCGTCACGCTCCGATGATCGATGGCTTCATCTCATGATCGCGACATGCAACACTTGCTTAGGCTTGACTTGTTTACATTAAAGGCACACATGTCTGCGATTCGATGAGCATGATTACCAAGTTCTTATTGGGCCTTTCATATAGCGGGATTGAGAAATCAATCCGACCTCCATATCAATACCCAAACAATGATCCATTATACCCAGTCGAACGGTCAGGAAATCTCATACGATATTGCGGTTCTGGAGTCATTTCAAAGGGCTCGCCCACACGATCATCAAGGCAGCCTAGTTTATACTCTTTTTGCTACGGAAGGGTCGTCGCCTCTACGTATACTCAGAGTACTCTCAAGGTCACTACAAAGGGCTCGTCACCTTATCAATGTAGGCCAACAACTTGAATACAGTATCTCATACCACCGTATTCGGGTCACGAGGCGGTGTTGCTCATTGGTCACTACAGGGAGGCTCGTCGCCCCAACGTAGGCTGACAACTCGATCACAGTGTCCCATACCACTATATCTGGCTCATGAGTCTTAGCGGATCGAGGTATCAAGGTTAATGGGGTTTTCACTGGTGAGTTTAGTACCTTACGTTCAAGCAGTAACGTCCATACATGGTGAACATACATTGGGTCAATAGGGTTACTTGACGAGATCGACTGGTACGAGTGTACGTCGAATTAATCGACATGAAACACATGAACACTCCGCATGGCCTAACCACTATCGACAACTAGCGTACGACTCGAATTCCTCGAACATGTCTTATGTGGCGAAAACAACCTCAACCACCAAATCAGAATCTGTTACCGATTGCCTGGACTCTTCATAGTCCCAACCACACTCAATACCAACAAGAATTCATGTTAGAAAATCAAGCAGTAAGTAATTCAAATCCTACAACCATTTGAGTGTTTTATGAAATACAATATAAACATAAATTCACACATATGCATTTCATAAGTAAATCAGATAATATAATATAAGGTACATAGAAGGATTTATACGCGCAGTTAAGGTAGTTGAGAACTTTATCTCAACGCCCATAGACAGTACAATTCACCAAATACTTACTCACACAGATATTTTATCAAACACTTATATTACGCATATTAACATACATGATATATGTTAATTTTTAACATATACTTGGACAAATCCTTCCAACAAGGAGTTGTCACATACACAACCATCATGTACATACATTTCATAGCCACAGTAGGCACAAATCATGATTTCATATTCATTTAGTCATTTCAACAAACACTTAGACTACACCGTTCAATATACATGACGTACATCGGTCATAACATGTATTCGGGCGAATCCTTTCACCAAGGAGTTGTTACAACTACAACTATCACCTATCCACGACAGATAATCATGGCAAGCACGAATCCTAATTCTGCACGTATTCAATCATTTCAACAAATACCTAAATTACACTATACTCAACATATTTCATATATATCTGTAAAGTGACGGAAACGATACATTTTGCATGTGAAATAGCACCCAAGTCAGTTATATATTATTAACTGACATTGAAGGCCTTGAAAACCATGACCTATACGTTTATAGTCCACACCTTACCCCGGTAGATGCGAAATGAAATTAGTTTAAATGCTAAGTCTTTGTCTACGACACCACAATAACCTATAACAGGGAATATGTTAGCTAATTCATCTATTACACTAGTTGAATGAAACCTACAAAACGGAGTTAGGGTTAGGATTTCTTACCTGCTAGTAATAACCCTTGCCGCACGTTGTCGAAAACGTCGGATTTGCGATACAAACATGGCAAACAAGTGCGTGGAGTAGTGGGATCAAATCCCAATATAAATCTCCAAGTCTCTCTCTCTCTCTCTCTCTTTCCTTTTCTTTTCTCTCTTCTCTCTCCTAGGGTTTCCCAAATTCGTATGGGATGAGAGAGTGAGGGTTTAAGGCCCTTATATAGGCCCATAATTGATGGAAATGGCCCCAGGGCCAAGATATACTTAGGTTATAGCCAAATGGGGGCTGTTCGGATCCAACGAAGTACTTCTGGATACCCCTTTTCTATGTGCGATCGGACTTAAGCTCCCTGGCATTGGATCTAAGTCAAGCTAAGTTTTCGATCTGATCAGATTTACAGATCGACCGTGGCGGATCAATTTCAGTTCAACGGTCACCGGTACTCGATCAGGGCCACAAGTGTACTGACATGTGTGAAAATTTTCTCTTGATCCGAGGGTGTATTTGGGTCAGATTCTGATGGTCTGAATCTTTATATTTGGCCCGCAAGCGATGTGTCTCAATCTACTTAAGTTTGAATTTTATTTTCAAAACTATTCACGTTTCTCACATACTTCGCTCCGAGCTCAAGTTGTACATTTCTGGACACAGTCAGGACTTGATTTTTGAGGTGGTTGTCAAGCCCAATAAGGCAGTCATAATGGTTTAGTTTTGCAATAATTGGACTTTTGACGCGCGGTCTAGATTCGATACGAAGTTTCGTGATGCTCCCGAGAGCAACTGGGTAATGAGATTGTTCCTATGTTATAGGGTGATGTGGCGTTAGCGGTTCTACTCATTTTGGGTCTTACAGTTCGTATTTAAAGTGGTTCAAGCTAATTCTACTGAGTATTCAGTTTAGTACTTAACTAAATTATGTTTTAATTACGATAGAATATGGTCCTAGGGCAGTTCTACGCCCCTTTCTGGCACTTTTAATTAGTATATTATTTTAATTATTTTTTAATAGTTTATCATCAAGTCTACTTCATGTTTACCAAATTTCATTAGATTTCATGTTGTAGAAAAATTCTAAAAATTCAAGAAGCGGCAGCTGTCCAAAATGATGATTTTCAGACAGTTGTCACAACGACCTATATTTAATCATATTAAACTTTTTATTATATTTTTTTATTTATTTTTATATGAAACTAGACTTATCAAGCTTTAATCTAGCTTTTAAATCACCTAAATCGAAGTTATAACAAGGGAGATATGATTTTTCAAAGTTGGACGAAAATTACACAAATTGGAGAAAAAAGGTCCTTGCAATAAATGCGACTAGTCCTCCATCAGACGATTGTAAATCGGAATGAGTTATTTGATGTACAATAGATGTTTTTGGGATAGGAGAAAATGGTCTATCCAAATAGCCTACTTATTTCGTGAGATTCCAAAAGGTCAATGGTTAAAAACCCATTTTATTTATTTATTTACTATTTATAGTAATCTTTAATTTAAGTATTGTTTTTCATCACCTAAACTTTAATATTTGTATCTAATATGAAAGTACTTAGAAAATTTTGAAGAATAAGATGGTAAAAGGTGAGATTTTGAAGGAAATGAGTTAAAAAGCGATTTTAGACTTTGGGATTGAGTTCTGACAAGTTAATAAGGTGTTAGGATCAACTCATTGCTTAAGTACGTCTAACTCCAAGTTGGCAAAAATCCGGGGTGTTATAGAGAGTCTGGTGATGGCTGAACTTAGTAGGATAAAGTCCCACCTCGGCTCTACAAAGGCTAAACTAGAAATGCTGAAGGCTCATCTTTCATCTGTCACTGACGATGCCACCAGGTTGATGGCCGAGCTAAAGAGAGTGAAGGTTGATTCTGTTGCTGAGGTTTAGAAGGCCTTGGCTGATCGACAGGTCGAGTTTGAGGAATCTCTTCTGTCGATCAAGGATGTTGTCGTTGAAGAATACAAGGCTTCGGTAGAACGATCTACCGAGGTCGACATTATTTACAACTGCGGTTACAATGCCTGTGTCGAGGACGTCAAGCTCTTATATCCTGACCTGAACTTGGACGCTCTCATTGGTGATGAAGCCGCGGAAGGACCCTCCTTAGGCCGACTAAATATCTTTTCCCCCTTTTCTCTCTTTTTTTGTTAAGGCGAAGAACCTTTGAAACAATTTTTTATTAACGATTGGATAATGTTTTTACTTTATTCTACTGCCTTTATATTCTCATTTAGTAGATATGTTGAGCCATGGGCTCATACGTAGCGGTAGCATGATTCTTTATGTTGTTTTGCTTATTCCGTCTATCGACATAGTTAACGAACCGACCGCTTCTCTAAAGGTCGGGTCGTCAGAGGAGCACTTCTCCTGCATTCGAGGAGAGATCCTCGGTAAAACGCAAATTATAGTTAATGCTCTGACCACTTCTTTAAGGGTCATATCATTAGAGGGACTATTCTCCCAATATTGGAGATCCTCTGTAGCGTGAGTAGGCAGATAATGTATCGAGTCGGAAACTTTCGTGCCAAGGAATTATTTTATTAAGAAAACTGGAAGGAGCTTTACAAGCAATTCCTGACCTTGGTTGCTTTCCCTTACAATCCTTTCTACAAATAGTAGATTTTTAGATGCTCGGCGTTCCACGGATGGGGTAAAGGTTGTCTCTCTAGATCTTCAAGTCGGTAAGAGCCGGGCTTAGCCGCACTGACTTTTCGGTAACATCCTTCCCAGGTTTGTCCTAGGGTTCTCGTTCCAGGTTCCAAGGATGGGGTAAAGATGAGATGAATGTAATACTGGAATTGTAAAGATGCTCCGAATGCCAAATTTTTCATGAATTTCATAAATAACAAAATTAAATAACCATCATCTCTTACAACACCATACTCAAGTGGATGGTCACGTTGCATTAACGCCCACACTGGTACCTTGAAGGGATGGACTCATTTATAAGTTAGCTGGTCAGACTACTGCTCCAGTTGTACCTCTGACACATGTCCGCACACACAATTGTACTCATACGTCATACACAAAGGAAACTCCAAAGGATCCAGTGGTTTCTAGGGTCTTTCACCCAAGGAATACGATCGCCCTACTTGCCGCCTTTAGGGTCTTCCACCCAAGGGACACAATCGCCGTATCTGCTTATGCCTTTTAGGGACATCCCTAGTGCAGTATACCCACATACTAACATTCATTTTTAATTAAAAATAAATATACACACAATATGAGTAACCACCATCCATTCGAATCAAAATAATTAAATATGCAACTTACCACAAATTAGTTATGAACTACATAGTTACATCACATATTCTTCATTATTCTCAAATTATGTATACAAGTCGTTGTAAGGTTTGATGACTTTTAACACAGTAAAATTAATTAGATAATTAAAATCCTTGATTATAAATTCAAAATTAAATTTTTTTTATAAGTTAATAATTAATTGATCAGAATTAAATTTTTATTTAAATTCAAATTAAAATTTCTTTATGAAATTGTAAATCAGTAAAATGTAGGAACTCCATGTTAAATCTCAAATTCAAATAAGTTAATGTATTATTTAGATTTAACCATTCTAATTTAATCAATTTAGTAATATATTAATAAAACCTGACTATTTTATAATAATTATTTACTTTTAATAAATTAAGAAAAAATATATAGTAAATATATTAATCAGATTCTTTTTCTACTTTTTTCAAACTCTAATAGTTGAATTAATAGAGATATTAATAAATCCTAATTCAATATCCAATATTACTATACTTCTATCTATTAAGGTCAAGTAATTACATAAGTTGAAAATATATACTAATCACTAATTTTCAAGATTTAAAATATGATTGGTTAGATATCAATTTATTTAAATTAAAATTAGTTGTTATCTATTTAGAATTAAATTTACCTAATTGAAGTTAATTTAAAATCTTACCCTAAAATTCGTAATTAAATTACTATTAAACAAATTAAGTTAAATAATACTAAATTAAATCTAAATTTAAAATTGTTAATTATACGTCAATATTCTTATAATGAAAATTTACATGATTTATGTTTTAGATTAATAAGAATTATTTTTTATTAGTATAAATCATTTTAATATATTATTTTTAACTAGTCTTGAGAAAAAAAAATCTATAAATAATAACTTGAGTCACTTTACAAATTTACGTCAGCAAAATTAATTTAAAATATAACTTAAGTGGGATTTAGAATAATTTCTAATTTAATTCTTAAAAAAATTGTATTAAATTTACTAATTTGAAATTTTAATTTAGATTTTCTTTAATTTTATTTTGTAAATTCTTTATTTTTTCTACATATGTCAGCAATAAAAAATATCAATAATAAATACAAATTTCAAATTTCAAGTTAATTAACTATAATAAAAAAATATAATTTTAAATAAAAATGACTATAAAATTTTTAGATCAGTGATGGATCACCCACCATGATAAAATTTTCGCCAAGTTTTTTATTTTTTTCTTTCATTTTTTTTTTTTAAATTTATATTATTTGTCCTCATACTTTTCATGTTCATGCATATTCGGCTACACTCATGATCCTATTTATATTAGAAGATCACACCATGCATAATACAAAAAAATCATCACCATTAGTTTCATTTACTACAAAAAAAAATCATTACCATTAGTTTCATTTACTATAAAAAAAAATACATCACGTGTGTATGATGCATGTGGTGCATGGTTTTGCATGTGCATGATTGTGCATGTGCATGGTTGTGCATGTGTGAGTAGTGTACACATATGCATACATGCAAAATGATTAATATATAATAGATGGTTGATTAGGTAGGTGGGTTGATGGATCAAACTGATGGATGAATTTAGGTGGTAGACGATGAATTGAGGAATTCTTTGGACGGTGTTAATTTGTGTATGAATTTAATGGTTCCATTTTTTTGCTTTAAATTAACAAAAAGGTGGTCGACGGATCTTGTAATAAAACTTGGACAATTTGAAATAGTTTGGTTGATTATTGTGTTGTGTGGTATAGATTAGTGACCAATGATGATAGTCACATGTATTTTCATTCCTAATACTCACGTGATAATAACTTTAATACTAATTAATATATATTTATATTTTATTAAATATTAATAATATTTAATATGCTATTAACTCTTTAAAATGTTAAAATTTAAATAAGCATGCTACACACGTTTAGGACATACTAGATTAGAGATTTATACGGTATATGGATGGATGGTTGGGATGCATTGAAAATAAGATTTAAGTGGACCATGTGGTACCTTAATGAGCAGATAGGTCGATGTACAATTGATTTTATGAATGGGTTATCCGGTTGCAAGATATGGGGTGTTGGATTTATGGTTGTACGTATAGATACATGGATAATTTTCTTTCTTTTAAAATTATGAGTTTACTACCAAAATATATATGGCTTGTATGTATTTAAAACTTGTTAAATCATATTACAATGTAAGAAGTACTCTAGTAATTTATTCGGAGAAATGTGAGAATCATCACAGTAATTTTTGTTTGATTATTTGATGGCCCAATTGGCAGATACAGGTATGAGTACGGTTGGATAATAAGATATATGTGAAATAATCAAATGATTAAGAGTCTAATCCTTTATACAAGTTAATGTACGGTCACTTTCATGATCAAATAGGTGCAAGATGGGTTTTTAGTTGATCAGATAGGTGGATCATCGGATAAATTACTTAGATGATTAAACTACAATACTGAAAATGGATGGATGAGTGGGTGATTGCATACCCTAGGGCGTATGAACGGTTAGATTTAATATATGTTTTACGGTTAGATTTGAACCACTTAATAATGAACGGTGGATCTTAGGTGTATGGATAAAGAAAATGCACGTGTGTGTGTATTAAATCATACAATTATCAATCAACGATACATTCTAAATAAATCAATCACAAATATCACAACTTACATACTTTATGTACGCATGCATATATGAATGCATGAATAAATGGAAGGATTATACATAAATGTTTAGATAGATACAAATGTACATGTATGCATATGCATGTGCACAAAAATCTTAGGTCATTACACATGTATATAAAATTGGACTGTTAGCCAATTCTGTCAACTAGTCATTTTCTTTGTACACATATGTCATATCGGACAATAACATCAATTTAATTTTAAGATGTAGTACCTACGAGCTGGGATTGGACTTGTGTGGTCCTGATATCACGCATGTGATCATTATTTCTTTTGTACCCAATTTTTTACCGTTCATGAAATAGTTAATGGAGAAAGGATATGTGTCATTGCATAGGAAAGAAATATCATGCAAAAGATCTTCAGAGATATTTGAAATACTTTATATGAAATCACGGCTGGTGTTGAGCTAGATGATACACGTCATCTAATGACGAGTCACGACCAAAAAGTCCAAGAGGCGGAAAGTAGTCGAGTGGAAAAGAATGGTTATAGGGACACAAGAGATAGAAGGATTTGAGAGACCACCGTGGTAACGATTAAGCTGCCATAATCATTGAAATAAAAATAAAAAAATAAAAAATGTCTTGAAGGAAACTACAATAAGGATTTATAAATAGCAAGAAATTCAACAAAGCAAATTATCTCATATCAATCTGACAAATAAATCAAAATTTTCTTCTTTCCTTAACTTAGATCTATCCTAAGAGTAGCGATAATTCAATAGTGGTAAATTTTAGCTGTAATCCAAGTTTATGGTTTTATGCTAGATTATTTCGATCCCAATAAAAACAATTCTACTTTCAGAATGACATTTTGTAATTGCTTCATGTGACCAACTGCGAGTCTTTCCTTTGTGTTTGACAGATCTTTTAGTTAAAATATTCATGTCATATAGAAGGCAAGGTGCAACCCGTTTTGGGAGGAAGAACCCTACTATACGACAATTACTTGATCATCTTATAACCATATTGCGAGTGGCTGAATAGGTGACTGATATTTTCAAGTCTTAACCTGTCACGCCCCGGACTCGAATCTTAGGACTCACAAGGAACCAGGATGGCTTGGTTTCACGCCGCATAACGACCTCCGTAGTACCCCATTCTCGGCTCCTGAGGCAAGTTCCAATCCTTGGATCCTACAAGGAGGATTTTCATAACGGTATAATCATTACCAATACGAGCATACCCAAGATCACATCAAGTAAATCTGAGAATAACAAAGGCACATATCACAAAATCCACTAAGAATTTAAACTTTTACAAGCTTACATAATGTCCAAAAGGACATACATAAGATAATGGAAAAAGAGAGAAAAGAGTCAGCAACACTAGAGTCCTCAAGCTCAACTCTACTTCACGCTCTGTTGTTACGACGCCTACCTAGGATCTCCTGCACGCACCAATCGTGCATAAGCTTATAGAAGCTTAGAGGGTGGTGTAAGTGTATGATAATAGTGCTCAGAAGAAGATAGAGAATACAGAAGGGAGTCATGATCAATACCAATACCACTAACCTTACCAAGGCTATCATGAATGCAAGAAACTATACCAAGGTAGTACGATAATGCAGGAAGCCATACCAAGGCTATATAATGTAATGAGTACTGTAATGCAATGAGTACTATAATGCGATGAGTACTGTAATGCAATGAGTACTATAATGCAATGAGTACTGTAATGCAATATGAGGCTTACACAGCTGACGCAAATGCAATGCAAAGTAATGTCAGTACTCATATCTAACCCACATATCAACTACATTTCCATTATAAGGAAATCACCGGGGTCCATTACACTGCTGGATGACTGCCGCTCTACAGACCCCGTACAGTCAAACGAGCGTAAAAGATCTCACTACCCTGCCTACGGACAACCAATCACCAGCAAGGCCTGAAGGTAGAGGACCCATTCACGAGCTGGTCAGACTCAGCCTAACAATGCCCCCTTACATCAGGCGAGTAAGGCCACACCCCTATCCAACTGACTACTCGATAGTGGAAGTCGCGGCCTAACGGTATGAGGCCCTCATGCTCTCATATATTCCACACGGTCACGCCGTTGGAGCAGATCCTTGATACCATGAAAGTTTTGAGAATTTCACCCATGAGCATCCTATGCACTCAATATACTCAAGTAACATTTTCGGTGTCCAAACATGGCCATCTATGATGTATTTATGAAGGCTACAACCCTGATGAAGCAAGGGCAATAATGCTCATATGTTATGCAATGCCAGATGCATGAATCACACAATCACCTATGCATCAATTTCAAGCATCCAACGTGCTCAAGAGGAAATACTATGTCCTTCGAGAATGCAACATGCAATGTCCAATGGCACAATCATAACCATACACACAGTGTCATCCAAGCATACAATGATGCACATGGGCCATGAAGATGGGTCTAGACGCATTATGCGGCGATATACAAAGTAGTACACTCCTCCTATCCAAGAAGGGACCAAGACTAGGTATTTAGACAATATCCATAAGAAATCTCACCTCTAGTGGGGGCCCATTTACCTGGGGTAGCTCACGAGACTAAGTATATAACTACGTGTCTAAGTAATACAGAAGTAAGTCTAGCAAGAGTTTAAGATGAGCATCTAATCACATTTAGATACAATCGGGCCAGAGGGGTCCATAATGGAGACATTTAACCACCATTCCCCAAGAGGCATCTTAACCACGAACTATATGGATACAAGGCCTAAGGCGTACATTCAAGATAAGAACACAGGTAACCACATACATATATTTCTCATAATAGGCCATAAAAAGATATAATACCAATTTTAACAACATGGGCCCTAAGAGGAGAATTAAGGCCCAAGGCTCAATTCCCAATGGCCATAGAATCCATACATTGAGTTGGACTTGGTGGGCAGCCTGCGTACACAATATACGACTAAATAAGTTTAAGTTTGGATGAAATGAGCCCCACTACATCAGCCCAATAACTAGCGATTTAAGTGGGCAACTAAGAGCCCAATACTATCCTTACCTCAGCCCACAAGTCCATCAAAATGGTGGAAGTCGGCCCAATGTATGGTTGGGCCAAGTTAGGACGTCCCAGCCCACTTTAGCTCTAAGGGATGTCCCAAAAATCTGATCTAAGATGGGGTCCTCATGTGATCACTAAAGGTGACCCAAAAGAATGCATTGATTAAGTCCAAAGATTATAAGAAAATATAAGCATGTAACACGTATACAAGTTCTCAATATGGTGGGCCGCATAGCCAACTAAAGTCTCAACTATAACAATGTACATTTAAGGTCCTTTGATAAACTTTTGGCCCGTTTGACTTCCTGGGTCTGCTAAGGTCCAGAAATTACTTAACTATGTGGGAATAATCTCATGAAGGCCAACTATACTCACTGGGGGACCCCACCAGATGGAGAGTATATATATATCATGAAAAGATCAAGTGGGCCTGTTACTGGGTTGTGAGTCCAGCAGCAACCCAATGCAGAGAGTGCTTCCATAATCGGGCGATCCAAGGCTTGAACGGCCTGGACCAATCATGCGTTAAGGTAGGTTCCACATACATACACATTGAGCCTTAAACAAATGACCTACGGTCTATGGTGGGCCTTTAACCATCCATAGAGAAACCTATAGGCCTACCTTAGGATCACCTAGGAGGACATCCAACCTCAACTGGTTTCTAAGAGGTAACCCGCCACTACTCGTATAATGTAAGGTCTAAAGCCCAAGCAATGCATGGTCTAATGGACCATACACCAAGCCCAACTCATAGGCCATATAGTGGGCCCTCAAGTAAGGTTTGGGCCTAACCACAAAGGTCATAATTCCACATGTTGTGGTGAGCTTCATGGGCAGCCCAGTAATTCATTTACATGGGCAAGTTTCACATTTAACACAAGTGAGTTGGGCCTCACTTTTGGCCCAAGTACATGGTCAGTTTAGTGGGTAGCCAAGGGCCCAACTTCTTGTGTATTATTGCCCCTAAAGCCATCATAATAGATAGGAGAGTATAGGCCCAACATCAATGGGCCTATCCAAAAGAACTGAGTCCACAAGGCCTACTTGCTAACACAAATATGCATATAATATATCACATAATGGGCCCAAAAGAAGTGACCCAAACAAAAGCCATCCAATTTATACATTATGGTGGACTTGAAGGCAGCCCGTAAACCCAAGAATACACATGGGAAAGGCCTATACTGACAGTGTGGGCCTTGCCACACCAGCCCAAAGACTTAGCAAGGTTCTCCACAATATACATTTATGTGGGCCTTGCAAGTCAGCCCATAATTAAGCATTTTATGAGGACATTAAGGCTAATAAATACACATGATCAGCTTGTAGATGACCCATTGGGCCCGTGAATCAATAAGGTCAGCTCTTGCATAATCTTGGGCTCAAGGGATAGGTTTCCAGGCCATTGGGCCTGTAAAGCTACAAAAAAATTCTGGTTAAGACTAGCCCACGAACCACCATAAAGGTGGGCCTCAAGGGGCACTAATTAATTCCAAAATGTCTAACGAAGGAGGGAAAAGAGTGTGTGCAACACTCCCTTAAATCTGGTGGGCCGCCACGGCTCCAAAAGATCAACTATCCACAAGTTTGGATCCCTTGCTGGAATTCCAGCCCACTTACTTCCTAGGCCTGCTGGAGTCTAGAAATTTATTTAATTTAAATGGGTTACTAACCCATAGTGACCCACACATATTACAGTGGGTCCCACCAGGTAAGAAGGGGGGAATATGCAATACTTACTTCAAGTGGGCCATGCCATTAGAATGCAGGCCTAGCAGCCCAAGGTAGGGGTGTTCCATGTGTAGGCAGCCCTATGAGCCCAGGGTATCAGGCCAAAAAATTTACCCAATAGGCCCCAATTGAATACCGAAAAGGGACAATGATCAATTTCCTAAGGACCACACATGGATGGGTGGTGGGATATACAACACATCAAGGTGGGCCCACGAAGTAGGCTGGACGCCCCAGCCTAGGTGTCCCTGCCTAGTGGGCCACTCCTAGCCGCACCACGGTCAGCTCAAATGTCCGTTGGGTCTGAAATTTTATAGGGTGATACTTTCATAGATGGTCCAAACTCCCACAAAATTTCAGAAGTTTTGGATATTCCTAAGTATTTTAATTAATTTAAACAAAATAGTCTGTCCAGAAAATCGGACAGGCCTGGATGTCCCAACGTGATAGGCTAGTCTGGCCCTCGCCACGGTGTACACAGGGGTCCATTGGCCCTGAAATTTGGTAGGTAGATCCTACCATGGGTGTACCACACCTCCACAAAATTTTAGAACTTTTAGATACCTGTAAATATTTTAATTAATTCACATAAAATAATCTGCCCTGAAAATCGGACTGATCTGGACACCATATTATAGTGGGCCGGTCCAGCCACCACCATGGTGCATACAGGCGTCCATTGGCTCCAAAATTTTGTAGGTGGGTCCCAACATGGGTGGACCACCTCCCTATAAATTTTTATAATTTTAGACACCCAAAAGTATTTAAATAAGTTTCAAAATTCCAACCTGTCCAGGGTGAAATGTTGCTAGAACAGTGCAGAAAATCCAGACTGTCCACCTCACTTGGACCACACCTTTGGGACCCTAATGAAGGTCAGATGGGGCTGAAATTTGGTATGGTTGTAGATGGGTGATAAGGTTACAAGAATCACATATTATTTTGTTTCATTATTCCCACCAAATATCCAAAAATCAGGCCCCAAGATGGCCCAAAAATCTGTCTAGGCAGATTTGGACAACAACATATGTAGCAGAAATCTGGTTGATCACCCATATTGGCTCACTCTTTCGAAGGTCCAAAAAGGGTTAGTTGGGGCTGACATTTGGTAGACTTTTAGGTGGGATATGAATCTTTCAGAATCATGTATTAGATGGTATAAACATCCTTACCAAATGTCCAAAAATCGGGCCCCAAGATGGCTCAAAAATCTGTCCAGACAATTCTGGACAGCAACATATAATAGAAATGATTAAAATATAAACATTGTTTTCCATGGGATTAAAGCCCGAGAATTTGTATGGTGGACCACCCCAGTGGGCCCCACAAATATTCAGACCTTCCCCATCATCAAATACCCCTTGCATGTGTCCCTTTTAGGTAGATTTTGGGGCCACATGTCTAAGGATGGACCGCTATGAGCGTTCAAGCTCCATGGTTGGTCTGGATTTTTGTTAGCCTACAAGGTGGGCCACACATAGAGCTGGGCATCGGTCCTGTTCTGATCGGATTATGTTCCACTAGATCAGATTCAAAATTTTACAAGCTTTACCCATATCCGATCAGATCCGTGCCCGGATCAGGGCCACATGATTCGGATAGATCCTATGCACGGTTTCTGTGACTCGAACAGTGTCCGACTCGGTTAGTAAAACTGAGTCGGATCTGGTTGGATAGAATTCAGATATATAAATTTAATTAAATTGTTTCATGTGGTGTGATCTATTTTAACCTTTAATACACTTACTTTTTGTACTCAATGGTTAAAATAATATGTAAAAATTGATGAACGGCTTAGATAAAACATACACATCAAGGTGGGCCCCACATGGCTATGAGAAAACTTTCAATGATCCGTGTACAGCGTTTAATATTGAATATAATTTTAACGTGCCGTGCACGAAATAAACAAATTTCTTAATCCAAGTGAGCAGATCTAATCATAGGGTATATGTTATATCAAAACCGTTCATCTATTTTCCAAGCTCGTCTTAAGGCTTAAGACGAAAAATAAGATGGATCTAACTATCGAGTGGACCACACGAATGGTTTAACAATGAAAATCATTCTCTGTTGTTATTTGTGGTGTGGGCAACATGATCTTTAGATATTATTTATTTTTCGAATAATACTCTATAATTATCTCTAAAAGTATATGAACGGTATAGATATGATAAATACATCATTGTGGGGCTCATAACTTTGATCTCCTTTGAAACGTCCGTACAGCACGGAGCTCAAGGAGCACCTGCAGCTCGAGATGGTACGAGTACAGCTGTACTCTGGAGACTGGAAAGGAAACGAACTGGCTACTCCTCTTGCCACCAGACGTCCGTGCTCAGTGGGCCCCACCATAATATATGTGTTTCATCCATGCTCTCCATTTATTTTTATAGATCATTTTAAGTCATTAGAAAAAAAAATGAAGTATATTGAAATCTCAAGTGGACCACATTATAGAAAACTGTTTTGAATGAATTTTGACCATTAAAAATGTTAAGTACGCCATAAAAGTTTTCGATCAAGCTGATATTTATTTTTTCCCTTCATCTGGGTCCTCATGACTTGATCAACATATTTTATGCAATTTATGTGTTTTATCCACACCGCCCATCCATTTTTAGGAAAAATAGGGTAAAAAATAAAAAATATATTTTATACTACCCGCCCACCTATCTGTTCGGGTCTGTTCGGTGCGGTTCGGGTCCCATCGGTTCGGGTATTCGATCGAGTCTGTCCGGACAGAGGTCTATTCGAACCTGACCCGAAAAAAATCGGATCTGGAAACCACAACCCGATCAGACTCGATCTTGACCGTCGGTTCTGTTCGGAACGGGTCGGATCGAGTCACAAATGCACACCTCTAGCCACACATGCAAGATCAGGATTCTATCGTAAAGAAAAAATAAAGAATTGGCCACAAGAGGAGGGGCTCCGCCACATTGAGGCCCTCCCCTTCATCAATCACACCATATATTCCTTCTATTCATATGTTACATCAAAGATCCACCACATGCATGTTCTAGATTCAAAATCAATGGTTGGGATGCCATCCCAACCATGATTCTAAGGTCTAGATGACCTATCATGTCATGGAATCCAAGTAATTCTCCATGATGGGGGCCTATAGAGGGAAAACCCTATGCATGGGCATGCATGCATCAAATATGTCATTTGGCCACAACTAAGGGATGATGTAGGATCTCCACCATTTATTGGTGGGTCCTACACTTCCCATAAAAAAAAAGGAGATCTAAGAACATGAAATTAGAAATCTTAAGTTCTATGAGTACACCTACCTTAGATTTCTCCAAACTTGGACCTCCTAGCTCCTAGTGCACCAAGGGATCCATATCCATCGGTGAGATTGGATTTAGATGGTTAGATTGAGAGGATTAGAGGGGAAATGAGGCTGGAATGGAGGAAAGATGGGGAGAAGGTTGCTGGATTTTTTTCAAGAGAGAAAGAAGGAGAGAAATGAGGAAGTGAGAAGAGAGAGAGAGAGAGAGAGAGAGAGAGAGAGAGAGAGTTGTAGGGAGGCAATCATGGCCTCTCTCTCCTTGGTTAAAGAAACCATAATGGCCTATGGTGACAATAACAAAGTTGTATGCTTAGCAGGTCTATTGGTAGTGTTTAGGGTGGGTAGTGTCTATTCCATGAAAATTGTGTAGTGTATGTGGTGTGCATGAGAAATTGTGCCATTGAGGTGGTCCACATGCATTTGTATAAAAAGTGGGCCACATGATGAAATGCTCATAACTTGAGATGTACACGTCGGATTAACGCATGAGACGCGGCGTTAGAATCGCGGCGCCGATACGGACAAGATGACATGGGTCTCGGGTCAATCCGAGTCAGGTTTATGTGACCAAACTTAAGGATGACCGCAACACAATCCAAGGGTCGCGAGTCACCGGGATTCGACCGGTAGGACCGCGGGACCAAAATAAACTAAATGCACACTTATGCACACACATGCACACATGAGAACTCAGTCGGGTCTCACACAACCATATATGCTCACGTTTAACATATTTGCCTGTATTTACACTTAGGGCTTGTTTGATTTTTTAAAGTTAGTGTAAATACCCCGTAAGTGGGTAATTATTACCCTTTACCCAGTCTGAAAATCCACAAGAATTTATGCCTTGGAAACTAGTTCAAAAGAGCTAGTTTAAATTTTTGGACCACATGGTGATTTATATGATATATTTGTCCGTCCATCCGTTTTGCCGCAACATTTTGAAACATGAGCCGAAAAAATGAGATAGATCCAACACTAAAGTGGCCCACACCAAAAGAAATAGTAGTCCCAAGAAGTTGTTAACGGCAAGTGTTTGATTCTCTTTTTCATGTGGCGTGGTCTACTTGAGCTTTGGATATGCCTCATTTTTTAGCTCATGCCATAAATTCAGCTAATATAATGGATGAACAGTGTGGATGTCTCTTATCATGGTAGGACCCACAAATATTTTGCAGTGTCGTGAATACCTAAGGAAATAATTATTATAAATAATAGAGTATTTACTAAAGAATTGAAAAATCAAACGTGCCATTAGTATCAAGTTGTACAGTTTCAACTGGTCACATGTGGTCGAACCAAACCGAAAGCCAACCGTTTCAACCGGTGATGATCCGAGGTGATGATCCGAGGAACTTACATAGTTCACTTGATCGATTTAACCCTTCATCTATTCTTAGCTATGCGTGATGGTTTGGTGGTGGTGGTGGGACTGAATACAACAAAGGACGGCCAGCAAATCGATTAATGTGACAGCAATCGTTTATTTAATTAACAATCCACATTTCAGAATAGAGGTCGGCTTTTTGCATATGGGCTAATGGCTATGTAACTAGCATTCAATTTCATCATTTCAACGTGTTTTAATTGACTACATGTAGATGGACTACAATATCGCCTACACCACTTGTTTTATCCAACGCGAAAACATTCAAGCTTTGTGGAGTTCATTGCTTTGTATACGTAAAATCCACTCCGTCTATTGGGTGATAACTGTTATTTGGTGACCGTATATATAAAAGGGAAGAAGCTTGATTAAAAACTCGGATGGACCACCACCCCAATATGTACAACGTAAAATTGCTCCCACCACTAAGTCCACACTGTCTGGCCCACCTGAGTTTTGTATCTTTTATTCATCCTGGGTTTGATGAACGGACACACTATTGTAGTAGCATAGAGCATGATATATAGAGTTGATTTTACAAATCCAAGTGGTCCCCGCAGATTTGGGTGCTATGGACGGGAGGGGATTAGGTGAGACCGCAGATCCACTGAGGTGGGTGGGATCCCTGAATGTGGGGCCCACTTTCATGTATGTGACTACATCCATGCCATCCATCTGTATTGAAAGCTCGTTTTAAGGTATGATGCAAAAAAACGAAGCAGTTCCAAATCTATATGGACCAAGTATACGAAACTATGGTGATTGAGCGTTAAAAATTTATTGTGAGCCACAAAAATTTTGGATCAAGATGATATTTTTGTGGTCTCTTCATCTAGGTGTTTGTGACATTATCAACAGGTTGGATGGAAAATAAACATTCCGGTGGATTCCATGAAGTTTTTAATGGCGTAGATTCAATTAGGACTGTTTCCTGTGGTGTGGTCCACCTAAGATTTGATCCAGCTTCATTTTTATGGTCATAACCTATAGTGAGCTTTCAAAATGGTTAAACGGTGTGGATTTAAGGCATATACATCACTGTAAGTCCCATAGTCTGGGGTCCGATGCACCTCGGTGGATCCGGGGTCTCACCTAATCCGCTTCCGTTATCGAGGATGCCAGTCTGACGTAGGTCAATGCTCTATACTTGCATATTAGTTACTGTCAGTGCTGTGATCTATCCTGATATTCATAAAGTAACCAGAGTTTTACGACAAGACATCCAGATGCCTTAATTAAAATATCATGGGTTGTACCATTGGATTCGTGTCCTTTCGTATCTCCCAAATCATTCATGCGATGGAACTCAAATAAATAAATAATGAAGGGTATGGTACGTGAAGAGTGCAATAAAAAATGGGAGGAAAAGGGATGTATCACACCAGGTACAAGCTACGCTCAGACAGAAGAGAGAAGTCAGAGACATCCTCTGTGTTGGACATTTGGGTCAAAAGTCAGTTAGATCTAAAGGTCAAATGGGCCACATTGTAAGAAACAATATTGGAGTAAAGGACAAACCCATGGAAATTTTTAGATGATGTGTGAGGGCCACTGTTACGGTGACAATGGACTGGGTTTGGAATAGGTCATGGGGCCCAATAGTTAAAACCCAATGCTCATGACTCGGCCGGACTCATCTGCCTGAGAATTGATAAATTCATGTTTCCCACTTGAATAGTTATAATCCACCTGTTAATCAAGTCCACCAGATATGCACAAAGAAAAAACAAACACATTAGAGGATCAAACCAAAGGTCTATGTTCAAGATGGATAGGTTAGCATATTTATAGGATATAGCACATGTACATATAAAGTTGGATAGGGTCAGGCTAAAATAAATTGAGATCATGCCCAACCCAACAATTGATCAGGCTATAGATGTGAGGCCCAATCTCAGCCCACTGGCTAAGCTTGTAGTTCCAAGTTTGATCGAACTTTAGTCTATTTACACTTGTTCAAGTGTAATCCATGCAACCCAACAAAAGGTTACCCAATGTCAGCGGCACTATATACGAATAACAGACGAAATCTCATTTGCACCTCAAAGAAATATCTTAATCCCAACTCTTTCAATGATACATTACTTGTCAAAATCAAAATAGCTTAGAACAGTACGCACGTTTGCAATTGAGAAAAGCAAGATATTACAGGAGACGTGATTGTTGAATGAGTGGTACATGCGGTCGAGCAGTCTTATCGATACTGGAAATCTTATGATACAAGATATGGATGGCAATACCGTCTTACACAATCACGCTGGAAAAGAAATTTTTTTAGAGACGATCGATGCTTTCATAAAGACTATAGATGGTTGAAAAACGGATACTTCCGAAATTAGAAGATTAAAGCATGCAATGAGGACTAAGTCCGACTAGGATAAAGTTATAGCCTTTGAGGATAAAACATGGACCAGCAAGAAAACCTTTGTATAGGGCCACCACTCTTTTTCAACCTATGTAAACAACATCAGATGAAGAATTCGGGGCAACACCTCGCCAACACACACACACAATCTCTCCCACAACGTAATATTAATATTGTCTATCCTACTTTAGCCTTAGGTCTTCTACTTCTGTTAAGCCATTGCCATAGCAAGTTCAGAATTTAACATAGTTTAAATTATTATTATCCAACATCACCGTTGCAACATGCCTAGGAGTAGAGTAAATATTCACAACCTCCATTATCTGATCCCTGATCAACCAAGTCTATGCATGAAAGATCACATAGGTCACATTCTACAGGCTGCATACATGGATTGTTTCACATGGACGATCGTAGGTAACTATCTCAGCCGGAATGTCATTATAGGTTGGTGTTGTATTCTACATTAGGCAATTCGAGTCCCACACAAACCTATTATCCCGTATGGTTCAGCCCACCTGAGTGAAGATCTTGATTTTTGGCCCCATGCCCCACCTGATGGGTAGAGCGGAAATAACCCGCAAAACATGATGGCCCACCGAGCTGTTGCATACAACAGAACCGTCCAAATTGTGAGGCCAACCCTCGATAGATCATTACCACAATATCAGTCTTATTAAGCGATGGTAATCTACAATTAATAGAAATTTGTTCATAGAGCACAGACCGTCCATTTAGTGCCTGTGCATCAATCGTCGCACTCTGTACGAGTTCTTAGTGTTCCCCGTAGTGTTGCAAGTATTCTACAACATTCTTCAACGTTGACAACTCATCCACCATACACGTGGCATGCCGTTGGTCAAACCGAAGAGTTCAAATTGTGGGTCACATTGTAGGTTGTTTAATCAACGGTCCATATCCCACGTTCAACATACATATCACACGTGTGAAGGATTGGACCGGACTGATTCTGGCGTAGAGAGCTTGTCGTTTATAAAATGTGGGCGGCTTTAAGTTGCGTTTGGTTTCATCACAGCGGCAAATCTCATTCTCGTGATTTCTCGGGAAATTTTCAAAATTTGAGTTATTGCCATGATATTATCGGGGAAATTTTGCCAAAAATAAAACATAAATATTATAAATTAAATAATAATTTTCCACATTAAATGTACGATTATTGATGAATTAATTTCTGCAATAAAATCTCTAAAAATTGAAAAATATTCATATTTTGTAAATCTTGCCGTCTTATAATGATAGTAATATGTTTCATTATTCTTTTCGCAAAAATATTATGATATTTTCAAAATCTGGAGATATTTGTTTTCAATCACTGTAACGTGTTTTGACCGGCTATATGTACACCGACGTGTTACGCTTGTGTCTGTTTCGTGGAAACAGTCAGTGGCTGAATCCAGCTTTATTATTGCTACACGTCACTGTAAGTCCCACCTCACCAGTTTTATTACGTATATTTAAAAAATTACATTTCACACGGAAAGTCGAATAGAAACGTTAGACGGTTTCCATTTGAAAATCGGATTGCGTAATGTGTACAGTACGCTCTTATCTACTGAGTAAACTCAGTTGGGCCCACCTTGTATGTATTTGGTCTATCCACACCGTCCATCCGTTTTTCCATCTAATTTAAGGGGTTGAGCCCAAAATTGAATTATATCCAAATATCAAGTGGATCATAACACAGTAAACAGTGGGGATAATGATTTCCACTGTTGAAACCTTGATAGGCCCCACAGTGATGTTTATTTGTCATCCAACCCGTTCATAGGTTCATACAGACATGGATGAAGGGAAAACACAAATATAATATTGATCCAAAACTTTTGTAGCCCCCAAGAATTTTCAACGGTAAACGTTCAATTCAACTGTTTCCTATGAGTGGTCCAGTTGAACATTGTATATTTTTGGCCTCGAGCCCTAAAGTTATCAGGTAAAATTTATGTACAGAGCCGATAAAATACATAAATCACGGTGGACCCCTCAGAGTATACTCAGTACGCTAAGTTACTCACCATGCAATCCGCTGCCTTCCATCTGGGGACTCAGCGCAACGGGTTGAGTAGTGAGACTTGCCACTAAAGTGGTGTCACCTGGCTACGTGGGTCCCACCATGATATATGTTTTGTATCCACCCGTCCATCCATTTGGAGAGATCATTTTGGGGGCATAAGCTAAAGAATGAATCAGATCCAAAAACTCGAGTGGACCCCACCACAGGAAACAGTGGAGAGAGTCACGCCCACCATTAAAAACTTCCAAGGGTTACAAGTGTTTTCGATCAAGCTTATATTTCTGTTTTCCTTTCATTAATGTCTGTGTTAACTTAGGAATAGGTTGTATCTCAAATAAAAATTACAGTGGACCTTACGAAGGCTTCAACGGTGGATGTCACTATCCTCACTATTTTATGTGGTGGGGTCCACTCCAGCTTTGGATCAGCCTCATTCTTTTGATCATGACCTAAAATGATCTCTCCAAATGGATGGACAGTGTGGATACAACACATACATCCTGATGGGCCCCACATAACTTGGTGACATCACTTAAGTAGCAAGTCTAGCTACTCAACCTTCCGTCGATAGCTAATCCATAGTCAATTTCTTTCTTCTAAAATTTAATTAGGTCACGTCATCTCACGTCAATTTTATAAGATAAAAAAAATATTTACAAAATCTACCTGATTAGTAAGAAATATTAGCTGCGACCCAGATGAGTGATGTCCGTAGGATCCTCACCGTGGGCCCACCTTGATCTATACGTTGTATATCTACCCCATTCATCCATTTTCTTATATTATTTTAGAGAATTATACAAAAAATGAAGCAGATACAAGTCTTAGGTGGACCACACCATAGGAAACAGTGGTCATTGAATGCCGACCATTGAAAACTTCATTGTCCACTTCAATGTTTATTTGCCACCCAACCTATTGTCGATAAGGTCACACAGCCCAGACAAAGGAAAAATACAAATATCAGCTTGATCCAAAACCATTTGTGGCCCACAAAAAGGTTTTAATAATCAATTATTATGGTTTTTGGTAGTATGGTCTACTTGAGATTTGGATAGGCATCACTTTTTGGCCTACTATGTAAAATGAGCTCGCAAAATGGATAGATGACATAGATATTCAATGTATCCAATTAGATGGGTCCCACTCACATTGGGGGATTCGGAGTTTTCGGGTTCTTTCTTTTACACTCGGATTACATAACATAGTACACAACACCAATGTTGCTATTGTGTGCTACTAAAAAAAAAAAAACCCTTTGTGGGCTTCACCATGATTAGGGCTGGGCAAATGATGACTCGGTAAACTTGATTCGTCTGATTCGATACGAACGGAGTGGGTGAGTCGATCCTAATCGAGCTGACTTCGTCCAATCCAAACTCAAAACGAGTTGAGTTCGAGTCACCTAGTAACTCAACTCGATGTTTACAACCCCAAGTGTAGGGTCGCGATTTAGTAATAACTCGGTAAGACCGAGGTCGAATTCACAGGGACTAAACTTATACGTATTCTAAAAATAACTAAAAGTAGAACGAGAACAAGATCTAAATCTAAAATCTGAATAAAAGAGAGTATAATGTTTAACCTTTTAAAATAAATGGTGGACATCTCTCTCCAAACTATTTCCTTTAGTACGTATCTCCAGGCTCAGTATGGGACTTAATAGCCAATGATTATAATGGATATTATATAAACATCGCAGTGGGTCCCGAAAAAATTAAGAGTCACGCCCCATATATATATATATAAATAAATATATATATATATATATATATATATATATATAAAAGGTTCTATGTGGTCGAGTTGTGTGGGCCCCACCGTGATGCGCGTCGAACATCAACACCGTGCATTTAATGGGTCCCCTTTAAATTATGGAATATCCCAAAAATCAATTATATACGTATACGGAACTCAGGTGGGCCATACCATCTAAAATCGTGTGAAGACATGCCTAAAACATATAAAAGCACTTGGTGGGGCCTACCTGAAATTTGGATGTGTCTGAAACTTGGTCTGACCCCTCATCCAAGTGGGACACACATGATGGATGTTCTGGATTTGTGAACCACATCTCAGTGGGCCCAACAAATGATTATGAATATTTTAATGGAAGGGTAACCCCTCTTAACTTTTGTATGTGGTGTGGCCCACACAAGTCATGGATTGACTTGAATTTTAATCCTGAGGCCCACCATGGAATGGTGCATCTGACTGATGGGGTATATGTTCAACACGCATCACGATGGGGCCTACACAACTTGACCTCATGGGAAGTTCCCATGAGCTTGATCGCATAAAACCTTTTCCCATATATATATATATATATATATATATATATATTTATCTTTACCATTGGAGAAGTATGGAGGGATTGAATTTTTGGCAGGGGCCCACCACGATGTGTATGCAAAATTCACTTGACAATTAGATGCATAATCATTTAGGCCCAAATTGAAAGAAATTAGGTTAACACGAGATTCATGTGAGCCACACCAAAGAAAATGTTTGGAAGAGAGACATCCATACTTGAAACATATAGGACCCACCATGATGATTATATAAAATGGACACATTAATTTATCTAATGAAACCTCATCACTTTGTCTAATGAAACCTTATCGCTTTGTCAAATGAACCCGTCGCTTTGTCTATTAAAACCCTGTCATTTTATTTGACAAGTCGCTACTTTATCTGGTGAAATCTTGTTACATTGCGTAATAACATCGTCACTTTGTCTAGTGGAACCAAGTCACTTTATTCAAAAAACATCATTTTATCAAGCACAACCCTATCAATCTGTCTGGCAACCCCATTACTTTATCTAGTGGAATATCGTCACTTTGTCTAATGAAACCCCGTTACTTTAACAAATTAGATTACGTATAATATCGATAGTACATGCATATCCAAATTAAGAGTTCATTTAAAACCAGAATAGAGGTATTAATTTCATCGCATGTTCAAATATATGAATTTAAATTCAATCCATCAATCATTTATAAAGAATTAAAATCAACAGGAGAAATCAACCATATTAAGCAATCAATGAGGTAATGAACGAAGATGAATAAACAAAGATAGCTATCAAGATATAGGAATGCTTGAAGGGTAATCTTCACCTTAGAATTGAATTATCTCTCAATGTTGTTAGAGTTAGATGTTCTCACTTTAAGATCGACATCTCTCCTTCTTCATTTTTCTTCCTTCCTCATCCAGATTAAAACGCTTTAGCCTAAACAATCCAACAACAACGCTGGAAATTTGGTGCCAAAATGGATGATTGAGTCGACTTGGTAGATTGGAAATCACTTTCATCTTCTCTCTCTCTCTCTCTCTCTCTCTCTCTCTCTCTCTCTCTCTCTCTTCTTCTTCTTCTTCTTCTTCTTCTTCTTCTTCTTCTTCCAAACTCCTTAGGCTACACTAGAAGTAGTGGTGATAATGACACCCATCTTAGGGTTTCAAATCATTATCACCACTTCTTCTTCTAGTGTGGCCCATTTGAGCTTCAAATCTACTTATTTTTAGGCTAAAACCCTAAAATGATTTGAAAAAATTGGTGGGCGGCATGTATAAAACTTATATATTACGGTAGGCCCAACATAGGCTCTGCCTAGAGGGAATATGGTATATGTGGGGGCAAGATGTAATCTACTTCCCCAAAGAGTTTAGCCAGCACATTATACTAGTTAGCAATATAATGTCCATGATTTGGAGCCCCAACCTCTATTTATGTCAGGGCAACCTTTGATGTGGACCCTCCATTATATAGGGCACAATTCAACATACGCCTTAAATCATTTGGGGTCACCGACAAAATCCACCATTCATTGCTGATAATTTTTTCTTAGTCATTAGACAAAGTGACGAGGTTTGTTGGACAAAACGACGGGGTTATTAGATAAAGTGACAGATTTATACTAAACAAAGAGACGATGTTATCCAATAAAATAACATGATTCTACTAAACAAAGTAATAAGGTTAAACAAGGTAAAGTAAATAGGGTTCCATTAGACAAAGTTATAGATTGTCAGAAAAAGTAATGGGTTGCCGGACAAAGTGACCCGGTTCCACTAAACGAAGCTGGAAGACATAGACTGGTTCCACTAGACAAAGTGAGGTTGTTAGACAAAGTGACGAGGCTATTGGACGAAGTGACGAAGTTCACTAGACAAAGTGATGAGGTTCTACTAGACAAAGAGACTATGTAGTAGGACAAAGTAACAAAGTTCTAATATATCAAGTGACGGGATTCTACTAGACAGAGAGCGACAAAGTTGCTAAATAAAGTGACAGGATTTCACTAGATAAAGTGAAAGGTGTGCTAAACAAAGTGACAAGGTTCTACTCGACAAAGTGACGTGATTATTGGACAAATTAACGGGGTTCCATTAGACAAAGTGACGATATTCCACTAGATAAAGTGATGGGTTTGCCAGACAAATTGATGAGGTTTTGCTTAATAAAATGACGAGTTTTCGAATAAAGCAACTTGGTTCCACTAGACAAAAATTGACGATGTTACTGTGTAAAGTGACAAGATTTCACTAGATAAAGGAGTAGCTTGTCAAATAAAATAACATGGTTTCAATAAACAAAGTGATGAGTTCATTCGACAAAGTGATAGGGTTCCATTAGACAAAATGATGGGGTCCCATTAATAAACTAATATGTCTATTTTATATAATCATCATGGTGGGTCCTATAAAGAGATTATATATATATATATATATATATATATATATATATATATATATATATATATATATATATCTCTGAGGCTCACTGCGATGTTTATGTAATATCCACTATAATCATTGGCTATTAAGTTCCATATTAAGCGTAGAGATATACATTAAAGGAAATAGTTGGGAGAGAGATGTCCACCCTTTATTTGAAAGGGTCAAACATTATATACTTACATCAAAATCAACTTCAACAATTAGATTATTATAAAAAAAAATATTTTGCCAAAAATCATACCGATACATGAATCACTTAGGCTAGACTAATGAAAACAATTTGGAAGGCGAGAATTGTTTATATACTGTCTACAATCATGTGGTCAACTTAAATTATAGACAAAACTGATTATTTTGGCTTGTAGCCTAAAATGGGGTGAGGTACCTTGTGGTCCAGGTTGATTTTCCAGAAAACATCATAGTGTGGCTCACCTGAGCCACTGACTATTTGCTCATATAAGTGGCTTTGACAAAGGGGACACTGGTAGCATATACCACCAACTGCAGTACTATGTGTTATTGGAAAGCTCTACTTTTTTTTTACACACTCACGCCGTAGTGGGATTTCACCACCTATGGATATCGAACCCTTGACTGGGTGTTGAAACTCTGGAGAGTCTACCATCGAAGCAAGAGTAAGGATCCTAGAAAAGCTCTATTGGCTCCACCGTGATGTATGTATTTTATCCACGCCGTCCATCCATTTTTACGGATCAATGTAGTTCATAAGCATAAAATTGAGGAAGATCCAAATCTCTCAGGTAGATCACACTATAAGAAACATGGATGATTAGAAGATTAAAAACTTATTGGGGGCTACAAAAGTTTTGGATCAAGCTGATATTTGTATTTTCTCTTCATCCATGTCGTTGTGACGTTATCAGTTGGTTGGATGGAAAATAAACATTACGTTAGGCTCTACGAAGTTTATAATAGTATGTGTTCAATTACCACTTTTCCTATGGTGTGGTCCACTTGAGATATCGATCTATCTATTTTTAGACTCGTGCCCCGATGTAAGTGGGTAAAATGGATAAACGGTGTGGATAAAAAAAACAACCATCATGGTTAGAGGTGTGCATCAAGTCGATTCAAACCGAGTTAGGATTTACCCGACTCGATTCGGTTTTGAAATAAGCTTGACTTGAACTCAACCTGACTCGGTATCGAGTCCAGCATGCCTAACTAGATCTGAGTCCAGGTCTGGCCTGGACTAATCTGGACTGAGTCTGACCTGATCACAAGTACCAATTCGAGTAGTCTTAAAATGATACGAGAAAATGGATGGATGGATGGAGTAGATATATAATGCATAGATCAAGGTGGCCCATGGTGAGGATCCTACGGACATCACTCATCTTAGGTTACAGCTAATATTCCTTGCTAATCAAGCAGATTTTGTAATTTTTTTTTATCTTATAAAGTTTTCGTGAAATGACATGGCCTAATTAAATTTTAGAAGAAAGAAATTGGAGCCAAATTAACTATTGACAGGTTGAGTAGCTAGACTCGCTACTGAAGTGACGCCACCAAGTTCTGTGGGGCCCACCATGATGTATGTGTTGTATCCACATTGTCCATCCATTTGGTGAGATCATTTTGGGGCATGATCCAAAGAATGAGGCAGGTCCAAAGCTGCAGTGGACCCCACCATAGAAAACAGTGAGGAGAGTGATGTCCACCGTCGAAGCTTTCCTAAGGTCCACCGTGATTTTTATTTCAGATCCAACCTGTTCATAAGTTAACACATACATTAAAGAAGTGGAAACACAAATATCAGCTTGATTGAAAACTTTTGTGGCCCTTAGAAGTTTTTAATGGTGAGCGTACTCTCTTCACTATTTTCTATGGTGGGGTCCACTCGAGTTTTGGATCTGATTCATTCTTGGGCTCATGCCCAAAAATGATCTCTACAAATGGATGGATGGTGTGGATACAAAACATACATCATCGTGGGACCGACATAACTAGGTGATGTGGCTTTAGTAGCGGGTCTCACTTCCCAACCTGAGTGTTGAATCCCCAAATGGAAACTTAAATAAAAATCATAGTAGACCTTAAGTTAACACAAACATTAAAGAAGGGAAGACAAAGATATCAGCTTGATCGAAAACTTTTGTGACCTTTAATAGTTTTTAATAGTGGGTGTGACTCTCTTCACTATTTTTTGTGGTGGGGTCCACTCGAGTTTTGGATCTGATTCATTCTTTGGTTCATGCCCTAAAATGATCTCTACAAATGGATGGATGGTGTGGATACAAAACATACATCATGGTGGGACCGACATAACTAGGTGACGTGGCTTTAGTAGCGGGTCTCACTACCAGACCTAGGCATTGAGTCCCCAAATGGAAACTTAAATAAGAATTATATATAGTGGACCTTAAGTTAACACAAACATTAAAGAAGGGAAGACAAAGATATCAGCTTGATCGAAATCTTTTGTGACCTTTAAAAGTTTTTAACGGTGGGCGTGACTCTCTCCACTATTTTCTGTGGTGGGGTCCCTCGAGTTTTGGATCTGATTCATTCTTTGGCTCATGCCTAAAATGATCTCTCCAAATGGATGAATGGTGTGGATACAAAACATACATCATGGTGGGAGCCACGTATTAGGGGACGCCACTTTAGTAACGAGTCTCGTTGCTCAACCCATGCGCTACATCATGGTAAGGAAGCGGATTGCCCGGTGAGGAACTCACTACGCTTGGCATACTGAGTAAACTCTGTGGGGTCCACCATGATTTATGTATTTTATCCGCTCCGTCCATCAATTTCATTTACCAGATAATTTTAGGGCTTGAGACAAAAAATAAAGTACATACAATGTTCAAATGGACCACACCATAGGAAACAGAACATTTACCGTTGAAACTTTCCAGGGGCTACAAAAGTTTTGAATCAATCTTATATTTGTGTTTTCCCTTCATCCATGTCTGTATGATCTTATGAACCGGTTAGATAACTACTGTGGGTCCTAGAAGGTTTCAACGGTGGAAATCATTATCGCCACTGTGTTACTGTGGTATGATCCACTTGATACTTTGACATACTTCAATTTTAGGCTAACCCCTTAAATTAGATGGAAAAACGGATGGACGGCGTGTATAGGCCGCATACATGTATGTGGGCCCAACTGGGTTTACTCAGTACAATAAGAGCGTATTGTGTACCGATTTCCAAATGGAAACCGTCCGTGTTTGTTAAACTTTCCGTGAAATGTAAATTTTTTTTAATAGAGTATATTTAATAAAACTAATGACGTGGGAATTACAGTGACGTGTGGACCAATAATAAAGCTGGATTTAGCCGGTCACTGTTTCCACGAAACAGAGGATACGCACTCAGAAAAAGGTGAAAGCCCTCATTAACCGTTGAATTTATATTAATTATAATATCCTACGGCGTGCCTCTTACGCACTACAAAAGGGCATTTCGGTCCATGCAGGGGATATGGGCCCAACGTGATGTATAGATTTTATCCACGCCGTTCATCCATTGTTCCAGATCATTTTAGGGTTCTAACAAAAAAACGAGGTAGATCTAAAGCTCAAATGGACCACACAGTAGTCATTGAACTCTTACCGTTATAAACTTCTTGGGACCACAGAAGTTTTAGATCAAGTTGAAATTTGTACTTTCACTTCATCCATGCTTTTATGATATTATGAACAGTTTAGATGGCAAATAGAAATAACGGTACGCTCTAGTAAGGTTTCACCAACCGTGGGCGTCATTATTTCCGCTGGTTCCTGTGCTGTGGTCCACCTAGATCTGCCTCATTTTTTGGATCTTAAACTAAGATGATCTGGATAAATGGATGAACGGCGTGGATAAAACCCATAGATTACAGTGGGTCCCACAGGGCCCTGCTTGGTATTACAAAAATTGTTTAAGGCAACGTATACAACTTTACTATTCTGTCACTGTTTATTAAATATTAACAACTAACAAGAAAACAACGATGTGAAACAAAGAGACAAAGAAACCATAATACGAAACACCGGAAACTGACACACCCACCGCATTTCCGGCAACATTACAACTTTCAGGTGGCCTTCGTCAACGACGTCACCGTCACCGACGACCCTAACAGCTGAGTCCCAACATTAGCTGTAAACGTATCATAACGAAGGAAGAACTCAATCACCAGAAGCCTCCCAATCAACCCAACAAAATCCTTCCCAGGACATTGCTTATTTCCCACCGTTGGATTCTCTGTCTCTGGCCCATTCGACCAAAGCACGTACTTGAGCAGCTTCTCGCCATCCCCAACAAACCTATTCCCGACAAACTCCTCAGCATCTTTGAAAATCTTTGGATCTTTCGTCGCAAATGGCTGAAATCCGAAAATCATCTCCCCTTTCTTGACCTCAAAAGCTGCATCATGACTTTCGATAGTCAGATCCTTCTTCGCCTTCCCATACTGAAACATAACTGGTGGTTCGATACGCAAAGCCTCATACACAACGGACTTCGTTAACGGCATCTTCTCAATAGCCGCTAACGTTACCTGCCCGTCGTTGGATTTAACGGTTGACCGGATTTCATCTGCAAGCTGCTTGTGCAGCTCAGGTCCCGCAACAGAGATCCACTTCAATATCCCTGGGAATAACACCCTCATCCCACCATATGTGTTAAAACACGTCGCGAAGAGGATATTATGGCATGCTTCATCTCTTTTGATTCCCAACTTCTCCGCCTCGTCTAGAATTTTAGTTGAGGCCCCGTAGAAGAAATTGTAGAGCTTCTTGTAATCGGATTTCACGAGGAATGGAGGAAGATGGAATGTATGGAGAAGGAGGTCCTCCACAAACTTCGGCAGTCCTAGAGTCATCAATGGATGAAGCTGGAACAAAAGCCATTTCGCGGAGATCGTAGGTCCGTCGGAGCCGAGCTTAGTATCAGAAGGGTTTACACCGAAATACGCCTGCGAAAGGTAATTGAAAGCTGTAATGTCATTTAGAGAATTGAAATCGGCTTTCCCATTCTTAGAAATCTCGGCTTCGAGATTATCGAAGAGGGTGCTGAAGCTTGTGTGGAATTCTGGTATGAATTTGTCACGACGGGTGGAGAGTAGGAAGAAGAGGAGCTGTTTGATTTTGGCATGGTTGGGTTCGGACGGGTCGAGGTAGGAGAGGACTCGGTAGCCACCAGTGAGTGAGGTGGAGGGCATGTAAGTGCCAGTAAAGACGTCGCGTTTTTCGACTTTGGTTATATCGAAGAGGACGGGGAAGCTTTTTCCATCGAGGAGGACGATGACTCGTGGGTCCTTGGCCATGAAGGGTCCTGGTGGCATGTTGGATCGGAAGACCGTTGATCCGTATTTCTGCATACGAATCTTGAAGAAATTATCTCGGCCTTGGTTGTAGTAGTAGTCGAGACGGTCTTTGATTGCACTGATGAAAGGAATACCATAGCTGCCGGGGATTTCACGTATGGGGAGTGTTGATGCCGCGTTGTTGTCGAAGATGAGCTTGTTTTGAGGAGAAGACATGGTTTTTTTTTTTCTAGGGTTTTGGTATTGTGAGAACAGTTCTGGACTCGAAGAAGGGGTTGTGGGTATTTGTAGACGAGGAAAGTGATGAGTTTGCGCGGTGAGTCGTATAACGTGGGCGCGGATTAGGTGAGGTAGGGGTAACAACTAAAAGTCGGCAAGGCCTTCGTCGTGGGCCCACAACGATATATTTGTGGTATATCTAAGTCGTCCATCCGTTATTTTCAGATCATTTAGGGCATGGTTCAAAAATTAGATGGATCCAAATCTCAAGTGGACCACTCAATAGGAATTGAATTCTTACCATTAAAATTTTCCTAGGGCTCGCGAAAGCTTTGGATGAAGCTGATATTTATGGGCGCAGATTAGATACTGACAAGGACGTCACCAAGCTCTGTAGGCCCCACCATGATTCATGCGTTGTATCCATACACTTCAACCATTTGTAGAGATAGTTCCATGGCATTACAAGGAAAATGAGATAGATTTAAACTTCAAGTGTACCGACCACAGGAAACCATGGGAGCCGTCACACCCACCCCCACCGTTGAAACATTTATGAGGCTCACAGTGATGTATTTTTGAGATCCATCCTATTCATAAGTTAATATTGAGGTAGATGAAGTGAAAACAGAAATATCAACTTAATCAGAAACTATTGTGGCCCTAAGAAGTTTTGAACGGTGAATGTCACTATCCCCACTATTTTCTACGATGGGTCCACTTGAACTTTAGATCTATCTCATTTTCTCTATACTACCATAAAACGATCTCTAAAGACGGTTGGAAGGTATGGACGCAACACATGCATATTGGTGGGGTCCATGGAGCTTGGTGATGTCACTTCAGTAGT
Source organism: Magnolia changhungtana (assembly GCA_030180095.1). Taxonomy (NCBI): domain Eukaryota; kingdom Viridiplantae; phylum Streptophyta; class Magnoliopsida; order Magnoliales; family Magnoliaceae; genus Magnolia; species Magnolia changhungtana. Next base: position 3,897,727 of record JASAUF010000234.1, read on the forward strand.
AATTTGGGTACTGACCTTGTCAGTATCTAATCAACATTATTATTCATACGGTGTAGTCAACTTTTAATTAGAATCTGCCTCATTTTTCGTACTATGCCTTAAAAGGAATTGGAAAAACAGGGGAGGATTAGCTGGTGTACCACACGCCAGCTATATAACTGCTGTATATACGTGTCATGCAAAGACAAGGGTCGAGGCTCCTCAAGCTCTGAGTTTTACGTCATCCATTTTTAGAGATCCTTTTAAAGCATTACACAAAAAAAAATAAATTAATCATTTCCGATGATCCAATGGACCACACCAAAAATAGCTGCGAGGATAATGATTGTCATTGTTAAAAAATTCATAGGGCCCACTATAACAATTATTTTCCATATAATCTGTTAATAAGGTCACAAATACATGGAGGAAGAGGAAAAACATTATTGATTTGAAACTTCTGTGACCCCAATAGGGTTTCAATGGTATATCTTCAACCCCGACTACTTTTATTGATATTTAGATCAGTCTTATTTTTCAGCTCAGGACTAAAGACAAGATTGCCAAATGGATAGGCGGTTTGGATATAACACATACCTTATAATTTGACCCACGCAACTTGCTGACCTCAATCAGGCAGCAATATAGCCAATCGGCTTCCAAAAACAGGTGGATGACGTGGATATACAACAGATACATCTAGGTGGGCCCAGCCTCCCCATTAAGCTGTACCCCGACTCATCTGATCCGCGCCCGGACAGGGCGCCGCTTCGTGGATCCCAGCGAGGTGGTGGATCCTTAACCGTAGGGCCCACCTTGATTCATGTACTTACATCTACGCCATCCATCACCTTGATTCATGTACTTACATCTACGCCATCCATCCGTTTTGACAGCTCATTTTAAGCATGATTCGTAAAACGATGCATATTCAAATCTCAGGTGGACTAAGCCGCAGGAAACTATGGTAATTGAATCCCCACCATTAAAAACTTTTTGGAGGCCATCGAAAGTTTTATTTTCCATCGAAAAGGTTACAAAGAGTGACCGCATAAATATCAGATTGATCCAAAAATTTTGTTGCCCACGAGAAGTTTTTAATGTTCAATCACTGCTTTTTCCTACAGAGTGGTCCAAATGAGATTTGAATCTGCCTTATTTTCAGGATCTTGCTCTAAAATGAGATTTCAAAATGGTTGGATGATGCGGATGTAAGAAAGATACATCAATGTGGGCCCCACAGTCAGGGATCCCACCTTTAGACAAAGGGACCGTTGACTCAGGTGGGTGCGCCCACCTGGATGGATGTGTTATATATCCAAGCCGTCCATCCATTTTAACAGGTCATTTTGCAATATGATTCAAAAAACAAAGCAGATACAAATATCAGGTGGACCACACCGCAGGAAAACGTGTTCATTGAATGCCTACCATTAAAATTTTCTAAGTCCACTGTAATGTTTATTTGCTATTCAACCCGTTGATAAGGTCACGAAGGAAAACACAAATAACAGCTTGATTCAAAACTTCTATGGCCAATCACTAACGTGTGGTCCACTTGAGTTGGAAAAATTGATGGACGGTGTGGATATACAACACATGAATTGATATCCGTCCCACTGTTAGGGCCACACCACCTTGTTGGATCCGGGTCGTACTTAATCTGCGTCCGTTCTACAACGGAAAAGACAACCAACACGCAGCGTGACAACAATGACTGAGTTTTTGAAATCTCGCGATAATATAAATCCGATATATTCATAATATTGATGGATTTTAAAATGTCGCGTTTTCATAAACGATATCACCAGCGCGTGCTTTTTAAGAAGAGAAATTACATTTCTGTCCTCCTTAAAACAAAATAGAACCTCCAAAGTTATGGGGTCCACAGGCTATGCGTCTCACATCCAACCCTTCCAACAAATGCACGTGAACGTTAACGACTAGACGAACAAAAATATGGAAGGTCCGACTGGAAGGTGGTCCAATTCATAAAAAGAAATGATGTACATCATTTACAACATTCCAATTCAAGTGAAGGCCATATGATGATCTAATTAGCCTGATGTTTTGCTGGTGTTATCACGATGGTGTAGTATATACCATTAAGTGAATTGGATGTCATACACGTACCATGTAGGCCCCACAAATCTTAAATTTCACTAATTTTATAGATAAAAATAAATGAGGGGATTTTTGTAACTACAGATATTCCAATGAGATATCCACCCCATCCATCAGTTTATCATAAGAGACCACATTCCAGTGGTAATAACCTTACGAAGGGCTTGGATGGCATATAAACATAATAGTTGGCTCTAGGAAGGTTTCAAGGGTGGGTGTTGTATGGCCAACCTGAGTTTTGGATCTTACTAATTTTGGAATCCTGTTCTAATGTGATCTTAAGAAACTAATGGACGGAGTGGATTTCTCACAGGCAGTTTTGTGTGCCCTACATGACTTCCCATTCCGACATATTTCCAGTGGGCCTGGCAGAGAGTTCACGTTCGTCCGGTGCGGCAGCACAGCACATGGATTCGATCCAACTTTTCTCTTTTTTGCCAGGTTGGTCGGTCATCTACTTTATTTATCATCGAGGGCGGCATGCCGACATCGTTTCGTTTACACGTTTCCTTTCTTCTTTTCATTGTAAACGTGTATGTGGCCCGGCCTCAAGGTAATGTTTAATTGCCATTCAACCGGTTGGAAAGGACACACAAGCTTATATAAAGAGAAAAATTCAAAACTTTTACTATTATAAGAAAATTTTAATGGTCAATCACCACAGTCTTGTATAATATGGTCCACCTGATATTTAGATCTATTTCATTTTTGGAATCATACTCTAAATTGACTTACTAAAACAGATGAACGGAGTGGATATAAAATACATACATCAAGGTTTGCCCCACGGCAAGAGCCGCACTTTCTTGGGTGTGAAATGTTCATAAGTTGATCCTTGCAATGGATGTGGACTATACTAAAAATCGGGTGGGCCCACTCATCATATGATCACTTGCAAGTCAAATCTATACTACTTGATATTAATTTTCCAATTGTCTTCTTTTTTTTTTTTTTTTTTTTTTTTTTCTTATTCGGACATTTGAGTGCATTCTAACATTGAGGTCATTGGTTCAAGTACTCATTAGGTGTGAAATTGTTAAATAAAAAAATGTAGTCATCTTCTACCCAATGAGTGTATGTATTGACATTTGCGTGAAGGAATCTTCCTAACCTATCTGAATAGCTTATATACTGTACACATGTTAAAGATAAGAACCTATGACAGCAACGTGTGATTCAAAATATACCCTACACATGTGAAAGATAAGAACCTATGACAGCAACCTGTGATCCAATTAATCAATTTGACTTTGGGCCTTTTTATATTTAACAAGGAAACTTATGTTGAAAATCCCAACCCATAATCCAAAAATATTAAAAAATAAATAAAAAAATAAATAAAAAAATAAAATTAAATAAAATAAAAAGTATACAAATTAAAGAGCTGGGTCATTGATATGTATATATTAAATTATCTAGTAGTTGTCACGTCCAAAAGGTCACTTTCTTTTACTCTGGAGATTGCAATAATTAAAATAAAGGTCCAAAACATGCCACGTAAAACCAAGGTTCAAATATTAAAATGCATCATATATATGAAATTGCAACCCACATCACGCTATACGTCCATTGAATTAATGGCAGCGTTGTGTGCGAATTGAGCACACCAAACTCATTAAAAAATACAATAAACGAAGGAACCACCATAAAATATAAAAGTTACCAACTTTAATATTTTATATATATATATATATATATTTATATATTATATATATATATATATATATATATATATATAAAGGTTATGTACTGTCGAGCTCATGGGAACTTCCCATGAGGTCGAGCTGTGTGGGCCCTACTGTGATGCGTGTCAACCAACAACCTAATCAGTCAGATGCACCATTCCGTGGGCCCGAGGCTTAAAAATAAAGTCAATCCTTGACTTGTGTGGGCTACACCACGTACAAAAGTTGAGAGGGGTTACCCTCTATTAAAACATTCATAATCGTTTTTTTAGGCCCACCAAGGCATGGTTCACAAATCCAACCCATCCATTATGTGTGTCCCACTTGGATGAGGGGTTAGACCAAGTTTCAAATGCATCCAAATTTCAGGTAGGCCCCACCAAGTGCTTTTATATATTTTAGGCATGTCTTCACATGATTTTAGATGGTATGGCCCACCTGAGTTCCGTATATAGCTGATTTTTGGGATATCCCATAATTTAAAGGGGATCCATCAAATGCGTGTGTGTGTGTGTGTGTGTGTGTGTGTGTGTGTGTGTGTGTGATGTGTGTGTGTGTGTGTCATGTGTGTGTGTGTGTGTATATATATATATATATATATATATATATAAATGGTCTCCTACGCACAAGGCCACACGGTGCTTAAATGCGAGCTTATATAAGAGCTCTTGGATTACACTCATCGGCTGGGATACAATAGCTCTCTCAGCGAGAGAGTCTGCAAACGGATGACTCGCGCGCCAATATTTTCGCAATCTCACGGGAATTGCATGTTGAGTAACGAGACTCTTACTGAAATGATGTCACAAAGTTTTGTGGGCCACACCATGATGTGTGTTTTATATCTACACCGTCCATTCATTTGGAGAGATCATATTAGGGCATGATCCAAAAAATGAATAAGATCCAAAGCTCGAGAGGACCCCCACCACAAAAAAACAGTGGGGAGAGCAACACCCACCCTTAAAAAGTTCTAAGGGCCATGAAAGTTTTCGATCAAGCTAATATTTCTGTTTTCACTTCTTTCATGCATGCTTTAACACATGAACAGGTGTGTAACATCTTGGATTTTCACTGTTTTGGATTTCCAAAAGTCCTTAAAATTTCTTTTTAATTAACTTATAAAATCACTTAATGACCATTATCACTCAATGTTAGTTTATGGTGGACCGGTCTAGTTATGATGGGACCAAGTGTGGGTCAAGCCGGATGGCCCGGGTTACACTTAACAATGACCAAGGCCACCCAAATCGAGAAGGGTCAGGAAAAATCTAAAACTTTAGAAAATCATATATCTCACTGGGCTTGTGGTCCATCGCGGATGTGGACCTAGTGGACACCCAGTACCATCGGCGCTTGCAATGCGCCCACCAATTCGACATTAAAATCGCATGCGAGAAAAGAAATCGAGACTCAGACCAGTCGATTTCTTCCAAATTTATGGTGAAGGTTTAATGTATTTTTAAACGCCTGCCCACCAAATCTGGGCCCCGATCGTGGCACGATGACCGTTGATCACAAATCGGACCCGTACGACCAAACCCCATATCCGATCGCCCCCAAATTTTGCGTGGCCCCTCATCGGGCCACTGAGCACCTACTCTATAAATTTTATGGCCAGAGGGCCACCAGATATTCCTCATCAATCAGAATGGGCCCCCACAGGGCCATTTAAGGGTCGGAAACGCTTACTCAGATCATATATCCGTTCATCCGTTCGTCCTCAATTTTTGCATGGGCCCTAGTCGGACCATAAGGTACCTACACGCCGAATTTGGTGGCCAGAGGGGTGTTAGGGCCACCCCAACACCAATAGGGAGTCCCATAAGTCTATTTTAGGAAATTGTGGAAGCTTGGGGCCTTTTGCACCAAATCTAGAATTATAAAAAGGGCCTCATTTGGGCCCCCTCTCCCCATACGAATTTTGCCCTAGAAGAGAGAAAATGGAGAAGAGAAAGAGGAGAAAGGAGAATTTGGTGGACTCTCAATCAAGGTGGGGCCCAAGAGGATCAAACCCACAACCTCCTACACCTTCTCTAAGAAGAAACCGTGCACCATAACCACCAAAATCGTCCATTGATCGTCTAGGTAAGGCTTCTCATCCTTTGTCTTGAAAATCCTTTTGATGAAGGGAGATTTTACATAGATTTCTCCTGTATGAACTTGCTTTAGGGATTCCGACCAACCGGCCCCAAACTGACATTCTTAGGTCATTTTTGAGTCTTCAACGAATCACAATGTGCGGACTATTATCCTTAGGTGGCCTAGCACCAATTATAGTAGGAATGTAATGATTTTGTTTGTTGAGTTGTGGTATTGAAGAATTTAGGAAAAACCTAGGAATGATGTGTTGTTGGAATTGCATGATTTGACATGATTAGTTTACATTTGATATTAATCTTGTCTCTCACATGATTTAGCATAGGAATGATTACATGCTCATGTTTGTTTGGATTGATTTCGCTCATGTGCATTGCTCCATAGTGTTTATGAATCTTGACTCTTGTGTGTTTAATTCCTTGAGGTGTTGGAAGAGCTTAACTTTCTCACAAATCCACACACTCACATGCACCTTGGTTCTTGATAATGTTTGCTCACTCGGTAGGAGTACTTGTTTTTATAGTTGAGATGCATGTGAACATGGTATTGATATGTTAGTTGATAACTTGTATACTTAACATGCTATGAATCACCACCTAATCATTGGGTTGGTCAGGAATGCGAGGAAAGCGAAGGCAGTCCCGTTGTTAGGACCGTCTTGAGGCTAAATCCATGGATTGGACGATTGCGTGTGGGCGACAGTAGTTAGACTACATGGGTCGTTGGTACCCGATGTCGTTCTGCCACGTGCTTGCCTGATTCATGCAGTTTAGCCCACTGTCTGATCAACCCTGTTTGTTAACCCTATTTGCTCACATATATATGGAACCTGAACCACCCTACAACCGTTGTAGCTCATCAATAACCCACCTGAAATTGGTCCACAGCCTCGTGAGCCGGGCATGGTGGAATGGGACACTGTGTCCGAGCTGTCAGCCTACGCTGGGGTGCCGCGCCTCCCCGTAGTGACCGCGATCGATTCATTTCTTTCGGCACTCCTCATGTGCTTGAAGTCGGAGATGAGGAACCTGACGGGATCACGGACCGTGGGATCTCAGCCTCACGCATTGATGGGGCCTTGGCCTCGCAACTAGTTTAGGGCATTGATACGTGGGGTGTATCAGAATCCCCAACCTGCTGGATGAATGGACTTAACTAATAACTCGGCTAACACGATCGTATTGCACGCATTAGTTAGGGTGGCAACTCGGAAGTCGAGGTCGCTCTGAGGGAGTGTTGTCATATGCGATCGTAAGATGGAGTCACTTGAGGGAGAGTTGTGGCGAGGGCATGCATCATACCATTCACCATGCATACGCATTATCAAGATTAGCTTAGTATCTACAAATGTTGCCTTTCATTAAATTCATGCTATAACCGCTGCCTGTTAAAACTTAAGATTAATAGTTCACACTGAGTTGATCACTCACTCCCACTCTAGGACGATGTTTTAAAACACCAATCAGACCCATCCATAGATGCAGGTGACCCAGGGCATGAGGAACCTGGCGAGGCGAGCTTTGACGAGGAGAACGAGCTCTCCTACTTTCGCTGATGGGCGGCTCATTATCGGCTAGATCAGGCTGGATTGGATTTGCTGAGTCGCGGGCTTAGTCTTATTCTTTTTGGACCTAGCCCTCTTTTGTTGTTCTGTTGGGCAACGGCTTAGGCGACCCTTTATTAATTTTGGACCTGTATATATGTGTGATATCCTTCATTTCAGTAGACTGGTGTGATTTTGCTTCGTGCCTCAGGTAATTCCAAATTGCGCAGCTAAATTTGATTAATTAAAAAAAAAAAAACCATAAATGCATGATAAGTGACACTCGGGAACTCGGGAGTCGAGTCTATGCACGACCCCCGATTTTTCGAGGCGTTACAAGGTGGGATCTCAAATAAACATCATGGTGGACCTTCGGAAGGTTTCAACGGTGGGTGTCACTCTCATCACTGTTTTCTATGGTGGGGTCCAACCCATCCTTGGATCTGCCTCGTTCTTTGGACCATGCTCTAAAATAAACTCTCCAAATGTATGAACGGTGTTGATACAATACATACATCATGGTGGGGCTCACAGAAGTTGGTTACGTCACTTCAATAGCCAACCTGTCAGTATCCAATCCGCCTCCTCGCGCAGGATGAGGATCCCTACCAAAGCCTTTCGCATGAAGTTCCTGCGCAAGGATTCTGGGTGGGGCCCACTGTGATATTTGTGAGAAATCCAACCCGTCCATCCATTTTTCGAGCTCATTTTAAGACATAAGACCTAAAATGATGAGGATCCAAAGCTTAAGTGGGTCGTACGAGATGAAACAGTAGGGAAAGGAATTCTTACCATTGGAACCTTCCCAGGATCCACGTTGATGTTTATATTTCATCCAAACCGTTTATAAGGTTATTTTCACTAACGTGAAGTGAAAAAACTAACAAATTAAACCGATACAAAACTTTTGTGGCCATATAAATGTTTCAACGGTGGTCACTAAATCCCCACTGTTTCCTCTCGTGTGGCCCACTTGAGTTTTTGATCCTCCTCATTTTTGGTCGCATGTCCAAAAATGAACTCGAAAAAAGGATGGACGGAGTGGCTTTCTCAAAAACATAGTAATGGGCCCCACCCAGAATCTTGCGTAGGAACTTCCTGCGAAAGGCTTCCGCAGGAAACCCACATCCCCTCGTGCGCACGATACCTTCCCGGACGTGGATTGTGTCCTACCGCCGCTCGGACAATAATCCGTCCGGGTAGGGCTCTATGGGGCCCACCATGATGTAAGTGTTTTATTTACGCCGTTCATGGCTTTTGTCAGATCATTTTAAGGTATGATCCTTAAAATAAAGCAGGTCCACAGCTATAGTGGACCACGAAGTGGGGATTGAACGTCCACCTTTAAAAACTTCTTGGGAGCGGGAGAAGTTTCAGATCAAGCTGATATTTGTGTTTTCACTTCATCCACCTCTACATGACCTTATGAATAGGTTGGATGGTATAAAAAAAACATCACGGTGGCCCTTAGAAAGGTTTCAATGGTGTGTAATTATCACTTCAGCTTCCTTTCATGTGGTCCACTGGAGCTGTGGACATGCCTCATTTTTAGGATAATACCTTAAAATAATCTGATAAAAGTGATGAATGGTGTAACACTTACAACACGGTGGGCCCCACAAATCCCAGCCCGGACGGTAATCCTCCCATGAGGGCATTGATATACTGCTTTGCTATCCAGACCATCAAAATTGCATGTGGGTCCTATTACATGTGGAGGATAGCTCTGAAATTACAATGATCAAGCAATCCTAACCATCCAATTAGGGCTTGTTTGGCCGGGCAGATTGGATGATATTAGAGTGGATTGCACGGATTTTAAGATAATGAATGATGCGTCAGTGGATTGGTGGAAGATCCATAGGATTTCTATATCCCGGGATTGCTATATCTGGTCTGTTTGGCATGCCCGGCCAATCCTGGGATTAAACCTTCCAATCCCTTTCAATCCCTCGAAACCAAACACGTCCTAGGCAATTTTGAAGGGATTAGGGTGGATTGGATGGGATTTAAAGGTAACGATGGTGATGTCGGTGAATTGTCTTAATATCCATGGGATTGCTATATCCTAGGATCAGGATCCCATGTCTGTTTGGCATACCTGGCCAATCTCGGGATCTTTCTTCCAATCCTTCCAATCCCATCCAATCTACCCGACCAAACAGGCCTTTAATGTTTATCGAATGGATGGTTAAAAGTAAATTATTGAGTGGTCCAAAATCAAAGGGAAAATCGGATAGCTACTTATCATTGCAAATTCCTGGTTATGCTCCATCCACGGTTGAGTCAGTGATTTTGACTATTTGGATTGCCTTGCAACTATGCCATGTGTACGTTTGACGAATCACAACCATTTTAAATGGTGCAAAACTAGCATCGAACTATGGTACTAACAAGTTTTCAAGATTACCATATTGTATAATGAGTTAATTGGTCTTTGTCACAGACTTAGCACCCAACACCTATGTTTGCCAGACACTAGGGCCCAAATAACCTGTGGTTGCAATGATCGAAACATTCGTGTTGTGAACTCCATGATATCTGGGCCACCGTAAGAAACTTAAGTTGAATGGATGATCATGAGCATCACTATAGGTAGATGTACTTAAACAATGAAAAGAAGTTTTCCAATGGCTTGCGTTCAACTCTAAATATCAACGGTCATAATCGTCACTGAAGCATGGAACATTGTTCAGTGACGGTTGTAGATAGGTGGTGGGGTCCACAGAGTCCAAACACCTCGTAGATAGGTGGTGTGTCCCAGTGGACCATCCTGATTTTTCCCCCCACGTGAACTTCATGATGTGGCCCACCATTTGCATGGATTGGGTGTCCAGCACGAGTGACAAATTGGCAGGACCTATGAAATGCTTGCAATTAGAATATATATATATATATATATATATATATATATAACGATGGGTGTTCAATCACCGTTGCTTTCCTGTTCCGTGAGTCCTTGAGATTTGGATCTACCTCATTCTTGGGCTCATGCTCCAAAATGATATGAAAAAATAGATGAACGGCGTGGATAAAACACCTACATCATAATAGGCTCACAAAGCATTGTCCAATAGCTAAAACCGCGAACACGATGCCATTGCTGTGAGCACGAGGGAATCTCTGCAATTCTCTTGAGATTGCGAAAATCTTGGTGCGTGAGTTATCTTTTGCAGACTCTCTCATTGTCACGACTGCTGAATCTTACCTGATGAGTATAATCCAACAACTCTTATAAAAGCTCGCATTTAAGCACCATGCAGCCTTGTGCAGGAGATCGGGACTCTCTCTCTCTCTCTCTCTCTCTCTCTCTATATATATATATATATATATATATATATATATATATATATATATATATATATATATATATAGAGAGTTGGGCATCGGTTCACGATCGGTTCTATTACTCGATCGATCCGAATTTCTAATGGTTAGATGAATCCGATCCGATCTAAACAGGATCCGAAAGTTACCGATTCGGACAGACCCGATGCCTAGTTGACCTTACCCGAGCCGAGTCCGCCTCGGTCAAGAAAACCAAGCCGGATCGGATTAGGTACGATTCGAACGGTATAAATTAAATCAAATTATTTTATATGATGTGGTCTAAGTTAACATTTAATATATCTTTTTTTTTGTGCCCAATGGCTAAAATAATATTTCAAAATGAATAAACGGCTTAGATGAAATATATACATCAAGGTGGGCCCCACATGGCTCTGAAATAACTCTCAATCTATGTGTATACGTATCTATTTAATTTTTAAAGTTTACTTGCTCCACACGAAAGTGTCACCACACGAAAGTGTCACTTGCTTTTCACGCCAGCACGCCTGTCAGGGTGAATTCGAATGGTGTCGTGGGTTTTGTGGATTTGATCATGGGGTAAGTGTTATATCCAAACCGTTCATCCGTTTGGTAAACTCGTCTTACGGCTTGAGACGAAAAATAAGACAGATCTAACTATCAAGTGGACCACACGAATGGTTTAACAGTAAAAATCATTCTTTGCTGATATTTGAGATGTGGTCCACAAGATCTTTTGATATTATTCATTTTTTGCATAATGATTTATAATGATATATAAAAATATATGAACCGTGTAGATATAATAAATGCATCATTGTGGGGCCATATAACTTTGATCTCCTCTGAACCGTTCGTACAACTCGGAGCTCGAGGAGCGCTGGCACGAGGATGCAGGAAATTGGATTGTGTATCTTGTGTTACTCAGTGCTCTTATCGCATGAGTAAACTGGATTACCCCACCGCTAATGTATGTGTTTTATCCACGCCGTCCATTCGTTTTTCCAGATCATTTTATGGGTTCAACCCAAAATTTGTGCATATAGAAAGCTCAAGTGGACCATGTCATTGGAAAAAGTGAAAATATTGATTTCAACAGTTGAAAATTTTTTAAGGCCCTCAGTGATGTTTATTTATCATCCAACCTTTTCATACGATCAGAAAGACATGGATGAAGGTAAAACACAAATATCAACTTGATATAAAACTTCTTTTGTCCCAAGAATTTTTCAACGGTAAATGTTCAATTCACACTTGTTTCTGGTGGTGTGGCCCATTTGAACTTTAGATGTACTCCATTTTTGGATAAATCCCTAAAATTATATGTTAAAAGAGAAGACGGAAGTGGATACAATGTATGAATGACATCTTTGGGGCCATGTAGTTTACTCGCTATGCTGGTATCTTTGAGTTACTCGGTATGCAATCATTGCCACGGCTACCAGACACGTCACGCTGGCGCTTGATCTACTGAAACGGACGGACTACTCCTTGCCACCGGTCTCTGTGGACCCCACCATGATGTATGTGTTTCATCCATGCCCTCTATCTATTTTTATGGATCATTTTATGTTATTAGAAAAAAAAAAAATTAGGTATATCGAAATCACAAGTGGACCACATTATAGGAAATAGTATTGAATGAACGTTAACCATTAAAAACGTTTTGGAGGCTATAAAAGTTTTTGATCAAGCTGATATTTTTTGTTTCCCTTCATCTGAGTCCTTATGACCTAATCAACAGATTAGATGTCAAATAAACAGTACAATGGGCCTTAGGAAGATTATAATGGTGGATATCTAATCATTATTGTTTTCCTGTGGTGTGGTCCACCTGAGATTTATATCCCTATCATTATTTTATATAAAGCCCTAAAATGATCTATAAAATGGATCAACGGAATGGATGAAACACATACATCATGGTGGGGTCCACAAAGCATCGACCATCAGCCACGGGCTGGTGTTAGGGGAGTAGCCAATCCTTCTTCCAAGTTCTCTCTTTTTAGAACTGAATAGATGGGATTATGAAGCTTGCGGTATTTACAGCAGCTTGGGAGAGAGGATCTTGAGAGACCGTTTACCATGGCTGATGAATCTCTCGTGAGAGAGAGAGATGGGTGGGGTATTATTTTTTTTTACTCTCTGGCAGGTGCTCGGATCAAATCGGGTCGGATCCAAAGCGAATCGGATTTTCGGTTCTGTTCGGTCGGATTTGTTATACCGAATCCGATCCTATTATCGTTCGGATACCGATCTTACCGAATGGCCGATTATCTGGTCGAATCGGGCGGATATATAGCGGATACGGATATCCATTTTGCCCACCTCTATATATATATATATATGATGGACAATTTAAACTGGTCCAACTAGCTATGCATTAAATATAAAAAACCACATATTTGTTCACATATAATGCTTCCTCACAAGAGTACATGGTATTAAATTTTATGTAGGTACGATGGAAATACGTGTTACATATCTATTTCATTTATCAAATAAGTCATATTAATTTAATTTTATCTGTAAAAAATTATTAAATTATCATAATTCACTTAACCTACACCTGCAAATTGAATCAAAATGGTTGGAATGAATTTCTAACCATCCACTTTTCTTGTAGAATAAGATTATAGTATTAATTACATAAAAATAATAATTTTACATGCTTCACATGTTCATAAGGGACCATGACCGTTTAATGAACCGGATTTGTTACACATGTGGTACATTGCTGGGATAAATCACGAGAGTTCACCTTCTCTAAATGTTTTTTGAATTTATTTTAAAATAAGTTCTCATCATCCTCTCTCTTCATTCAATCCCCATCTCCTTTACCGACGTCTCTCTCCCTATGTTATTGGAAACGGAAACCCTGAGCCTTCGGCTGTAACTGAAAGCTAGTTTGGGGCCCACCATGATGTTTGTAATAAATCTATCCCGCTCATCAGTTTTGCTAGATCATGTTACTGGTTAGCCCAACAATGATATAAATCCAAACCTCGAATGGGACACACGAAAGGAAAAGGTGAGGATTGAACTTCCACCGTTGAAACATTCAAACGGCTACATAAGTGTTGGATCATGCTAATGTTTTTATAATTTCAGTTCATCCCAGCAGGAATGACCTCATAAATGATATGGATGGCATATATACATCATCGTGGATGGCATATATATCATCTGTATCACCTATACTTCCGTTCCTGATGGTGTTCCACATGTGTAGTTACACTCCAGGAAACTTTTGAGTTCAACTGGTTGGACAAAAGGTTACGACCATCATATGATAACTTATAAAGTATGATGTTTATTTCAAATCCATTCCTTTAAAAATTTTGGCCCCATAATTTGGATCGTACTTTAAAATAATCATTAATATCTACAGATCAAATGACCCACGCCTTTTAAAATAGCATTCAAACAGTGGTAAATAGAAAATAAGTTCTGACCATCAACGATGAATATTACGTTTTTAAAAGGTGATTCTTGTGATGTAAAATCTATCAAACCGTTTTGATTTTATATATACATGAAATGTTTGGCGTTGTGACCAGTTTGACCTTAGCTTTTAGTCCAATCTCCTGTAGTTGAGACCTTCTAACAAAGTTTTCATTAGGCTTTCGGGAATGGGTACCGGTTGGTGCTAGTCGGTCGTGATGTTTATATACCATCTCTACCGTTAATGAGGTCCTTACTTAGGACGAATTGAAATTACAAAAATCTTGACCTAATCAAGAACTTCCGTGGCCTCATGAATGTTTCACGGTAAACTTTCAATCCTTACCTTTATTTGTGTGACCTACTTGAGTTTTGGAGGTAACTTATTTTTTGACCCATGTTCTAACTTATCTTATAAAAATTGATATATGGCTTAGATTTATCACAAACATCACTTTAAGGCCCACTTAGCTTTTGGAGGCAATTCCTCGGTTTCCAATCGAGTGGGAAAGAGATTACTAAATAAGGAGAGAGAAGTTATTAAATGAAGTAACGGAGGAGAAGGAGGTTTGTTTTCAAAGAAAATGAGATAATTGGACATGTCATACAAGTGCGATGAATTTATACGGTGAACCATATGTGTAAGAAATCTGGTCCGTAATCAGGTAGGTTACCTTGTAAGTACATAAATAATATAAAATGTTATTTTTTTGTAATCAATAGTAGGATATTCTTTTACAAGAAAAATGGGATGTTAAAAATTCATTCAATCTGCCCAAATTCAAGTAGCGTGTGGCTCTAATGATGGAATTCATTTATTGATTTTTTAAACATAAAATTTAATTAGTGAACTCTATTTGATAAATAAACTTGACCTATGACGGATTGGATTTCTTACACATCTGATACATTATTCAAACCCATCGCATGTGCACACCATACACGGGTATATTCCTCTTCTTCTTTGTTTTTTTTAACAAACATATTCCTCCTTCCTGTGGTGTGGTTCACTTGAGCTTTGGATCTACCTAATCCTTTGGCTCATGCCCTGAAAGGACCTCTCCGAATGGATGAATGATATGAATATAATACATACATCATGGTGGGGCCCACAGAACGTGGTGATATCACTTCGTCAGTGAGTTACCATCAGGTTCAGTAGCTAATCCGCGGCTGCTAGCATTTGAAGCATTAACTACCACCTTAAATTAAGCTCGATAGTAGTGTCTTGGGTGTTCTGGAGAGGTATAACATGGACTCCCACTCCTGGTCTTCTTTTTTTTTGGGGGGGGTGGGGTGGGCACTGGATGTGTAATCAAGTAATAAGCCTACAGCCAATAAATCAGGCTAACCAGTGATTCAGATGGGCCACACCAATGAGAATAATTAGGAGAGAGACAATCACCCTTGATTTTTACAGGGCCATCGTGATGAAACTGTGGAATCTATTCCAATCATTAGATGTCACGTCAAAAGTAAGCATAGGTCCCAAAAATCAGGTTTACATATGATTCATATTAGCGAGGGTGAACCTTCCCACGTATACTAATTCCAATTGTGTGGTCCTCTTGAGCTACCAATGGGGATAAATTTTGTGACCTTGATCTAAAGTTGAGTGACATAAGTGATTGTCAGGGTTGATTTTATAACACCATGATGGGATCCACTCAAGCAGTGGCCACTTTTCCATGCTAGAATGAATTTAGGGTGCAGTGAAAACATTTACTTACATTAATTAAGAAGAAAGTTTAAATTAAATGCATAGCTAGTTGGGTGAAAACGTAAATGTCCGGCTAGTTGTGTGAGCATCACTCTCTCCATATATATATATATGTGTGTGTGTGTGTGTGTGGGAAAAGGTACAATGCGCTCGAGCTCACGGCTCTCGACCTCACCGTGATGCGTTTCGAACATCTACCCCATCAGTTAGATGCACCATTCCATCGTGTCCCAAAAATCAAGTCAATCCGTGACTTGTGTGGGCCACACCACATACAGAAGTGGAGAGGGGGCCGTACACCATTAAAATGCACGGTATTGATGGTCGACACGCATCACGGTGGGGCCCACACAACTCGACCTCACGATAAGCTTATCGTCAGAGTGCATTGTACCTTTTTCATATATATATATATATATATATATATATATATATATATATATATATATATATATGAAATGGTTCTATGCCGTAGAGCTCATGGGAACTTCCCATGAGGTCGAGCTGTGTGGGCCCACCATTATGTGTGTCAAACATCAACACCATGAATTTTATGGGTCCCCTTTAAATTATGGGATATCACCAGAAATCAGCCGTACATGAAACTCAAGGTGGGCAATACTATCTAAAATCACATAAAGACATGCCTAAAATATATAAAAGCACTTGGTGGGGCCCACCTGAAATTTGGATGCGTCTGAAACTTGGTCTGACCCCTCATCCAAGTGGGACACACATAATGGATGGGCTGGATTTGTGAATGACATCTCGATGGGCCCAAAAAAAAATAATTATAAATGTTTTAATGGGAAGATAACCCGATAACCCCTCTCAACTTTTGTATGTGGTGTGGCCCACAAAAGCCATGGATTGACTTGATTTTTAAGCCTGAGGCCTACCATGGAATAGTGCATCTGACTAATGAGATAGATGTTCGACAATCATCACGGTGGGCCCAAACAGCTGGACCTCATGGGAAGTTCCCATGAGCTCCACTGCATATATATATATATATATATATATATATATATATATATATATATATATATATGAAAAAGGTACTATGCGCTCGACCTCACGAGTCCATCCCATGAGGTTGAGCTGTGTGGGCCCCACCGTGATGCGTTTCGAACATCTACCCCATCAGTCAGATGCACCGTTCCATCATGGGCCTAGGTCTCAAAAATCAAGTCAATCCGTGACTTGTGTGGCCCACACCACATACAGAAGTGGAGGGGCCGTGCACCATTAAAACATTCATAACCATTTTTGAGGGCCCACTGAGATGTGGTTTGCAAATCCAGTCCATCCATTATGTGTGTCCCACTTGAATGAGGGTTCAGACCAAGTTTCAAGCGCATGCAAAACTCAAGTGGGCCCCACCAAGTGCTTTTGTATGTTTTAACGGTGTCTTCACATGATTTTAGATGGTATGGCCCACCTGAGTTCCATATACGGCTGATTTTTGGGATATCCCATAATTTAAAGGGGACCCATCCAATGCACGGTGTTGATGGTTGACACGCATCACAGTGGGGCCCACACAGCTCGACCTCACGGGAGCTTATCGTGAGCTCGAGCGCATAGTACCTAAACCTATATATATATATATATATATATATATATATATATATATATATATATATATATATATATATGGAAATGGTACTATGATGTCGACCTCATGTGAGAAATCAACTCCATCCATCCGTTTGCTAGTTCGTGTTAGGCATCGCCATACAATGAAGCAGATCCAAAACTCATGTGGCCGTACCACAGAAGAAAAAAAAAAGTGAGTATGAAATACCCTTCATTGAAACCTCCTTAGAGTTGACCATGATGTTTATATGCCATCCATACCATTCATAGGTCATTCCTAATGGGATCAATTGAAAGCACAAAAATACCTTCTCACTATTTTATAAGAACTATGAATTGGCACACTGAGAGAGGGAGAGAGACTCAAGGAACTGAACAAGTTTGAAAATTATCAAATTGTGAAACACAAATTCGAATTCAAATTGATTGAATATTGATTCAGGTATTTAAGAATGCAAGTGATGGAATGCATGGATTGATGGTCTGTGGGCCCGTGCAATCATTCTTCATAACGACGAGTTATGGTCGACTCAAGGGACAACTTCCAACCTTCGATGTGAGTACAATATCACATCCTTCCAACAGGTCAGCCCTGTTAAAGAGGATTGTGCAAAAATCAGCCACAACCACTCACCGACTCGACTTCACTTTTATGAGACATCCAACTGTTCCAATTAGTAATATGAAGGAGAGAGGAGTTATTTCATATGACTTGGAAAATACCTTCTCACATGATTCTAGTTATTTCAATTATAGTTTGAGATGCGCATTATTTGCAATTTTTTATTAAACAAACATTAAAAAATATATATTAACTAACAATGTCCAAAGTTTATGGAGATCCATTGGATGAACAGGCGTGATTTTTCAGTCCATGTCATCTATATTGTGGGGCCAACCTGATGATCAGCTTGGATATGCCATACATTGTTGAGATTGAATGAAAAACAAACATACACATGCGCCACATCGGTAAATGCGATCAGCAATTGTCTCCAAATGCAAATGGAGCATGGCATGAAAACCAAACTAATCTTCTTTGTCTCTCCGTCCCTCCCTCCCTCGATGTTTTTTCCTTGCTTTTCTCTTTTCCTTTTTCTCTCCCTCCCTCCCATCCATTTTGAAAAATGCCAATACAGCACAAGAAGCAAAGCGCAACCCGTGTGACCAACCCCCTAAACAAGCTGCCACACATGTCAACAAGGCGCATGTGCACGATTTCACGTCATAATTAAGGTGGGCAGGCCCACCTCATAGATGCTTTGGCCTAAATAAGAGGAGTCTGCTTATTTAATGGGCCAATGCATCAGATCGCTAAAGTAACTTTGCCAAATCATTTTAGCTATACAATGTAGTCGTACACCATAAACAACCTGATGCATGATCGACCTGATTTTTGGACCAGGAAATCTACATGAACACAGTAATAGATGGTCCACAAGCATGCCACATTGGTACATGTAGCAGAATGTACAGGGGCTTGGCTGCCCCGTCCATGCATGTGGAATTATTAGCATATTCAACAGATCGTTAACTTATACTGCATTTACTTGGGTTGCATACTCTAAAGCATGTTACAAGTAAACGACAAGTAGGCCACCATTCTCTACTCATATAGAAAGAAACATACAATGGTTTATGGGTGTAAAGGTCCAATTGATGTGTATAAATACTGAGGTGTAACTATATCTGTTTCAAAACTTGAAATTTATCCTTACCAATTCCACAAATACAGCAAATGAGAAGAGAGATCAGTAGCTGTCTACAAACTACTGGTAGAGAATGCACAAGAGGACTTACAAAGATCAGTACTTCTCAGCTACAGGTCTAGAAGGGAACAGCCTGAGAAGAAAGGTTGTCAAGGACCACAGGCACACAATGCCAAGGACTTGGAAGACTGCCAGCATGGAAACATATGCACTGCTCATCTCCAACAATGTCGGGGTTACAGCACGTCCCTTCAGTGATAACATCAACCTCTCAATAAAATGTGCTGCTCTGCTCAACTGATAGAGTCTGTAAATCTGTCAAATCAATTCAAAGAATCATATCAAGGCAAAGATTTGAATGAGAAGGCCAGAGAGGGAACTTGCAGCACACTCATATTAGATCAGGCCATTCATCTGATGGAGATGGAGCCCACTGTGAGAATGCCCTGGCCAAAAGGACTAGTCAGCTGATCAGGTTGGCCACAAGTGTATTGGAGAAATGGGTGTTCAGTATACATGTCACAAACTTGGTGAATAGGCCATCTTATTTTTTGGGCCAGGGTATGTTCATGGTGGGCCCCACCTAATTAATGGCCTCAATCTTGCACACATGCCACATTCACTTGTGCCCTGTGAACATCTTCAATCTGCCCAAATTGCTTTAGCGTTTATTGACTTCAATTGCCATATGCGAGGTTGAGATTGGGATCATGGTCATATACCTCGAAGATAATATGCACCAGTGGCCAACAAGATGAACCACGCTTGTCGAGATAGGCTTCAAACAACGATTGAGCAGCACATCCAAGTAAAAAAGGAGTCACTGCAACCACAGCTGGAAGGCCAATCATGGGCCAAACTACATAAACAGCCAGAAGGGGAGCGAAAATCTTGAAGCCCATGATGAAGAAAGCAGTGGTCAAGTATCCTCTGAGACCAGTGATGAGGCCCCATCGTTTATGACTGAACTGAAGATATGGTTGCTGCACATGATCAGTGACAAGCAGGAATGCAGCAATCCCAGTATAAAACATGGCTTCAGAAGCCAAGGAGATAATGATGTCTGCAAAGGTGTGAATAGTTGTGAACATGAGCTACTTTGAAATCCTAAACCATGAAGATATCAGCAAAATCATTCACACAATCACAGAAATATTGAAAAAAACAAAAAACGTGACTGACCATTCAAATCAGATAGTACTGCAGCAGATGATCAGAAGTAAATAAAACAAAGCATAAACTAATGTGAGGCAGAAGTGCTATTTAAGTGCATGTTTGGATGCACCATAGAATTTGTCTAATGGTAATTTTATTGGGAAAAGAACGTTGGAGAATGAATCCACAATACAAGGGCCTTATGGCAAACACCATCTTCAACTAAAATATTAACAAATACCATTTGCCTCCATGTCAACATGTGCAAACAAGATGTCTGACCTAAAGGCAAGGTCCCGGATCTCATTAAAATAATGACCGTCAAAAGTTACAAGGCTACAGCGCACACGATGCGGCATTTTGCAAGGCACCTTCCACCATCACCATTCACAAAACAAGAACAATGGTTTAAAATGAGCCAGGACATTAGTCTAATAAAGCAGAACTCACAAGACTACAATCAAATTGGTATTGCAGTCGTTAGTCTAATAAAGAGGAAAGAACCAAATTGTAGTTTCCTTAACATTCATATTAAGGGCGAGGGCTCCAAATTGCAATAGTGTTACTTTCAAGTAGGAGTAGAAAGGTAAGAAACAGAAATTTGAGGCTACTCCTTTCTTTAATGAATTTGAAGTTTGATCATAGCAATTTTTGTGATTTCCTCTTGATTAAACTGATGACTGCAATTCAATTTGTTAGGCATCCAAGTGCAGCCTTAAAGTCCCCAAAGAATAACCAAACTTATAAGACGAAAGATGTTGAGATATGTGTCATCAACGCTTCCCTTTGGAGTAACCTCATCAGTTGTTTCTCTGTTTCAAATGTAGCCTACTTCAGACCAATTAGCTTCTGAATTGATAGACTTCTGATGGTCTAATGATATCCCTTTCGGAGAAAAATGAAAATGCCATGTCTCTCAAAACTGATTATGTTATTGAAAATCAACCACATGCAAAATCCTCTTTCAAAAAATAACAAGAGAAAAAGTATTGATATGAATGTGGATCACTCGAGCACAATAATGGATAATGTTGGCATGATCCCACCTGTAACAGATTAGGGAAGAAAAAAGCTAAGAAAACATTCATAGGGAAAGATGCAATATGATTCAATGGCGATGAACAAAACTCATGTCAGACAACCAAAAACAAGGTGCAAGCAAGACAAGAAAAGAAAATAAGATGTGACCCACATAGGCCTACTTGTATATACTTCTGATGTATTGTTCTCATCTAAGTTTGTTGTGTAGAACCAATCAACTGGCATGCTAATTAACTAGATCCATTAAGGCAGTAAATTGATACACCTTGGTTTCTTCAATTTATGGTTGGTCGAAGCTGAAGCAAGCAGCAACAAATTCAGGTGTGGTAGTGTGGAAGCGTCTGTTTCAAAACATCAGCAAGTATAAACAGCTACAAAGTGGGAGCAGACCTGGTTAGAAAGATCATGCAGCTAAGGTTTCTTCACTCTTCTGGACTTTCCTCCTTGTGGCATATCAGCCATTACTTCATGTTTACTTAGGTGGATTTCTTACTGACTTTGTTACATAAGAGACTTGGATTACTTCATTGTACACTTCTCTGAGGAGACTTTCCCAGATTGAAGTCTTAAAAGGATTTGTTGAAACCATTTACAACTACTTCTGTGAGAATTTTCAGGAGTTCCTCCTCAGCTGAATAGAAAGGAAAATTATTTCCCTATTACAAAGCCGATCAGGTGGTTGAGAACTTATCAGATATGGCCTATACAAAATGGGGCTGATGAGATGAACAGACTGGATCACTTAGGGACATACATTGATTGCTTGAGACATTTCGAGTTTGATAAGGTTCAAGTACCCTCTCTACTAATATAGCAAAAAGACGTGGGCCCACTTTCAGTGACCCCATGAAAGTGCGACAGGGCTAAAAGGAACAAAACAGAGCACATGTAAACCATTAACCCGCCAAGTATACACAACAATGCACTAAAGAAAACCTTATAAAAATTCAGTGATCTGAAGAAATATCTAGCTGCAACCAATGTTCTGATCTACAATTTCACTGCACAAGGAACCACACAATTTTTGCAAAGGAGAGCACAAAGTAAAAGATAAATAAGTGAATCGAATTGGAGATTTGTAAAACAAAACAAAATACCTGCAAGGACCTCATTATCCAGAACCGCCTCTATATTGCTAAAGAAAAACTGCGGAAGCAGCAAAGAAGATATCAATGCAATCGGGGCCAGAACCCAAACAAATGAACCTGTCCCTTCCTTGAATGGTGACGACTCCAATTTCCTTTCCTCAACAAGCTGGTGAGTCAATCCACAGAATGAAATTGAACCCGATTTACCACGGAAAGGTTCTCTTCGATCGAAAATCATTTCACCAGTAGTCTGCTGAGTGGTAATCTTCCTGGAAGACTCGATTGCACCTTGACCAATATCCGAAGCACCAACAGCGGTTCCTGTATCTGAATTGGATGAATAGAAAACTGCATTTTTTCTCTTGGGCAATTTCTCAAAGCAAAAAGTGGGCACATTATGACCTACGAAATGCCAAGAAATTATAATCAGCAGTCAGGTAATGTAAGAAAGTTGATACACAGCTTTCATTAGCATTTAAAAATAAAATAAAATATTAAAAAAAAAAAAAATGGAAAACAGGAAGAAAAACGGGCATTCTATGATGCTAAATTGAACAAATTGGCAATCTTTGTCCAGCCAGCCCAGCAACTGCACAGGTGGGGTCCACCACCTTCCAACAATCTGAATCATTCATCTATTGGGCACCATTACTGAAGGTCCACACCTAACTATCCTAATTTTGGCCTGCAAATTGACAGTTCAGACAAAATTCAATGTGAAAAAATAAAAATAAAAATCAGTGGGATTGATCGCGCAGAGCATGACCCATTCATGATGGGGATCAGAAGATGAAATAGCCTGGATTGCTAATGGTGGGCCCACTTATACAGCTGCTGATCCCCCAAAGAAAAAGGAATAAGAGTTCATACATTTTACAGCATCCCCAGATTGAACTCTCCAAATTCGCCATCCAACACCACTTCCAGAGTTCTTGTATAGAGAAAGACAGGCGGTGGAAACCTGATACCATTTCAAAATCAAACGCAGTGAACAATTATCTTTCACTATCAGTGTAAAAGTCCCTTGATATACATCGATTATCTTTCACTATTAGTGTTAAAGTCCCTTGATATACATCGTCACACCATCTTCTGATGGCTCGAGCTTTTAGAGAAAGTGGTGATTTGACATGGCATCAGAGCGGAAGATCCTGTGTTCGAATGCTGTGAGTAGCAAATATGCCTCCCTAAATGGCGCCTACTGCTCTAATACCATGTCAAATTGCCACTTTCTCTAAAAGCTCGAGCTTATCAACGGACTTTAACACTCTAATATTCACCATAATTCAAATTCCGTCTCTTTTTTTTCTCTTTTTCTTTCAACACCCACAAGTTCGATGAAAGAAGAACCGAAAGAAAAAATAATAATACTGATTTTCTTCATTGAAATGATACGCATGGACCCTATGTCTGATACCTCCACGGCTCCACCCTTTGTGGACACACAGAAAGAGAAAAGGGGTGCATGTATCAAAAGAAGGGGGTTTAGATATCTACTCCCTTGAAATCTCTGTCCTTAATTTGCTAAAATGAAATAAAATTCAAGCTTATATTCGTAGTCAGATACGAGGAAGGAAGTACTTACGAATGGAAAAGATAATGGAGGATTTGAGAGGGATTTTTTCTTGCTAATCTTGTTTAATGAGAGATTAGGGAGGAAATGGGAGCATGAGACGGATTGCAAAGCCATTTTCTCTTCCGTCGTCGATGGCCTCTCTCTCTCTCTCTCTCGACCGTTTAAACACTAAACACTATCCCAGGCGGTGAGAGAGAATGACGTGGCGACACAGTGGCAGGTGCTAACGTATTCCGACCGATTAAACCCTAAACCCTTTTCCAGGCGGTGAGGGAGAAGGATGTGGCGATACAGGGCTTGGTGCTAACGTATCCATCCAACCGTTTAAACCCTAAACCCTTTCCCAAGCGGTGAGACAGAATGATGTGGCGACACACGTTCTGGTGCTAACGTATTCATCAGTGCGCACTGCGCTCAACTGAATGGTGAAGCTAAGCCCTTGTCTGCCCAACAAGTAACACCCAAGTCCCAAGCCCAAGCCCAAGCCCAAAAATTATTTGGGCCGGGGCAAAATTTTCAACTTGAATGTTCCCAAACTGACCGTTGATCAAGTGCGCCACACATGCAAAATGAAATAAACATTTTCGAGGGATGAAACCAATAGGTCTATGTTTAAGTTGGATACGTTACCTAACCAATGGTTGGAATGGCATAGTACGACATAAAATGACTTGAGCCCAAGCTCAAACCAAAACTTAATCGGGCCATGCTCAAAAAATGAGTCAGGCACGCTACTGAGCCAATTGCCATCTCTGGTTGGGGTCAAGCCAACTAAATGGGTACTGGCTCTGGCTAGGGCTAGGAATGTGACCCGTTCATGGGAAGGGCTTTTTTTAACCTGACCCACACAGACAGGTTTCAATGGGTTGCGTAAAATACCCAAAACCCCAACAAAGTAAAGAATATAAGTATATATGATTTATTAATGTAGACGGGTGTGCACCTTGGGTCAGTTTGTGCATGCCCTTTAGGCTCATGTTTCATTTGTGAACTCGAGTTAGGTCATGGTGGGTCCTGTTAGGTGAGTCGACCTCAACCCAATTACAATTAAATAGGCCACATGAAGTCGGGCTTGGACTTCATAAATTTTATCGAGTGTTGGGGTCATGGAGTAATGGGTCGCAGATTGGGTTTACGATCAGCCCACCCTGACTTAGCCGGGCTTGATTTCCTGGTCCGTGGATTGGAACTGATTTTCCCAACTCTTGGTAAGTTATATTTGCCATTTTTGAGATTCGAACATTGGACCTTTCACTCTAATACTACGTTGAAAGTTCAAATGAAAAGAGAAAAGAGAGGTGTCTAATGCACTCAATTTTTATATTATTTATATTAAAATTACTTGAATAAATGAGAGATAAAGATGAGCTTGGTACTGATTATGAGTCTGTTGTGATTCTTTGATTGTTTTTTCCTTCAATAAAGGGGTCTGCTAAAGTTCAAAAGAAAAAGAAAAATCAAAAATAAAAACAGAAAAAATAAAAAGTGCATACCTTTGATTGTTCAAGATGGTCCATGTGTCTAAAGCAACAGGTTGCATTCTAAACTTATTATACAGCTAGTTGCACAAGATCCTTTCTATATGTTTTTTTTTTCTTTTTTGGTTTATTGGTGTGTATGGGCTTCAACCTAAGACCTCATTGTTCAAACGCACTTTGTCTAACACCCAGGTAAAGGCTCTTTCCTGTGTTCTCAAAGGAGGATTGATGTAACATTTTAGGTGGGGCCACCATCGATGTGGACCGTCCATCATGTAAGGCCCAAGTTTGATGTGGCAATCCACCTTGATATATATGGACTGTCCATTATATGGGGCTGCCTTCATATGGACACAGTAAATCATGTGTCTCACCATTAATGTGGACTGTCCATCTTGTGGGGCCCACCATTGATCCAAGTCGCACATCATGTTGGGTGCCATTCACGTGGACTATATATTGTGTGCAGCCCACCTTGGATGTGGACTGTCTATCATGCGCGATATACGGGTCCAAAATGCACGGCCCACGTGAGGCCACCCTGACGTTGACCGTCTATCATGTCGGTCGCACCCACCTTTGATGTGGGTTGTCCATCATGCAGAGTTCATCTTTAATGTGGGCCATCCATCATCTGGGCCAACCTTGATGTTGAAAAAGTCGCACTGATTACGAGGTCCAAATCATCTCCTTAGTGCAATGTAAAAACGAATGGACAAGATCATTTGTAGAAGATAGGTCCACACACAAATGTCGGAACGATCTGATTGCTACAAATTTTGCACAGTAAAGTGAGAAGAGTGTACTAGACCCAATGGATGGTCCAGATTGGCGATGCAAGTAGAAACAAGTCCAAATGCAACCAATGCATAAAAAGGTTCCCATACATAATATCTGTATTTAATTACTACAACCAAGGGGTCTGTTAATCCCACGTGCATGTGCAGGCCGACCAAGCAGATGGCTTCACATGTTCTAATTCGCACACTTGCGGAAATACAAGCTGTCCACCAGGTGGGGTCCATAGCACACGAGCCATGGTAGCGGATGGTATGTAATAAATGCCACAAGAAGTGGCTGATACACAATGGATTATAATATCCCATAAAATCTCTATCCTTAAGTAAATTACCTTTATTAATATTCGAATCAACGTAATTTATGAATATGAGATTCTTATATCCGTAAATACTAAGTTTGTGGACGCTTAACCACTTATAAAAATCCCATACTCGAACAGTTTAAATATCCACCATCTGATTTTACTTGCATTTTGGAACGATGGCTAAGATCAACACCGTGCGCTTGGCTCTTTTCGTTGTCGCCTTTGTGGCTTTCTTTTACTTTCATGAATGTAAGTATACAGCTAGCCATCTACTCATTTCTACTGGTTGGCCTATGTCATCCAGCACTCTATTCCGCTTCTTCGCACACATGTATGAGATCTGCACCGTTGGTCATTCATCTGTCACGTCCTACATGGATTATTGAGAACCGAAAATCACAATGGTTGGCTGATGAGCCTAGCCAGAACCGGTGTCCTTCAAGGTTGAGCATCCGACAACGCAACACAACGGCCTTTTCACATCGTCAATCTGGACTGTTCATTAGTGTACCCAAATAAATAAATAAATAAATCTGGACTGTTCATTCATTAACCAACATTACATTGGCTGCCCTGAAAAAGAATTCAAAACAATTCCTGCACATTGAATGGCTGTAACCGCCTGTTCATTAGCACTCTTTTGTATAACCATCGTCATTCCAAGCCATACAAACGGTAGCCCCATCATCTCTGTAGGTCCCATCGATGGATGATCAAGATTCAAGAGAGGATGAGTC
The DNA here is from genome assembly GCA_030180095.1 of Magnolia changhungtana. Classification (NCBI taxonomy): domain Eukaryota; kingdom Viridiplantae; phylum Streptophyta; class Magnoliopsida; order Magnoliales; family Magnoliaceae; genus Magnolia; species Magnolia changhungtana. The sequence continues at coordinate 3,925,119 of JASAUF010000234.1, forward strand.
TTTTATCTTTTATCCTATGTGGGGCATTACACATACTTAAGAAGGTTGCAATTTTATAAATTTCATGACTAGAAGCACATCAGTAATAGGTAGAAGAGAATACTCCAATAAAGAATATATATTAGTGATAGAACAGGACCTAAACCCACATACACAAATAGAATTACATCTATTTATCTTCAACTCACAAGGCAAAGAAAGCAGTGACAGATACTAAAGATATGGACACTTCATGTAATCAAAATCAAAGACAGTAATGCAAATCAACCAAACAGTAGCAATTTTAGTACCTTAGATCATTGAATTGCATTATCCAACAAGCTGTTTGATGAAGGGGAGCTCTGTTCACTGAACCATGGATCTTCCACAGACACAGGTGAGAAATCCTTCACCAATCTCCTACTCTCCATGGATGTCATCTTCGACATCGCCGGCAGTTTCTTGCTCCCGTTCAATGGTGATGAGTAGGTTGAATCACAGGATCCCAAGTCATCTTCCATATGGGTCCACCCACTAAGCCTGATTTGCTCTAGTTCAGCTGCCACTTCCATCATGGATGGCCTCATGTCCCTATGATATGCAAGGCACCTGAATGCCAGCTCAGCCACCTTGTGAATAGATGAGAGTGTCCATGCATCGCTGTTTGGCTCTAGAAATGGATCTATGATCTCAGCCACACATCCCTTCCCAATCTTATCAATTGCAAGTTTGGCCAAATTCACCTCATCTTGCACCCTTGAGAAATCAACCACCTTCAATGCTGTTATGATCTCAACAAGAACAACCCCAAAACTGTAGACGTCGCTCTTGTCAGAGAGATGGAAGTTCTGATGATACTGAGGGTCGACATAACCCGGCGTGCCTTGTGGGGCCGTCGAGATATGCGACGACTCTGTTAGGCCCATCCTCGAGAGGCCGAAATCCGCCACTTTCGAATTGAATTTGTAGTCCAATAGAATGTTGCTTGATTTAATGTCTCTGTGGTAGATTGGTGGATTCAATGCAGAATGCAAATAGGCAATGGCATTGGCTGTGTTGACAGCTATCGTCAGTCGAGTCGTCCAAGGTAGTCCAGATCCCCTCTCCCCTTGTAGGTGCTGTGAAAGAGTTCCATTCGGCATAAACTCATATACAAGTATCTGTTCGCCTCTCTCAATGCAGTAACCCAAGAGGCGGACGAGATTTGGGTGGCTGACCGATGAGATTAGCTTAATTTCATTCATGACTTGCTCGGTGCTATCTCGGTGCCTGATCTTTTTTATGGCAACCCATTCGTCATTATGGAGTTTTCCTGCATACACTGTTCCGTATGCACCCGTTCCTAGCCTCTCTTTTTCCGAGAATCCATTAGTGGCTCTCTCGATTTCTTTGTAGGAATAGAAAGGGATGGTGCAGGAACCTGCGGCTTCGGACAGCAAGAGTCTAGCGCTCCGTCGGGATTTGAGGGTAGTGGAACACCGTCGAATGTAGCAACATAGAAAAGCGAGAGCGGCCACCAAGGAAGCTCCTGCGACAATACCTGAGAAGAGAATTCCTGATTGAGAAATAGAAAGCATGCACTTGTGTGGCCAAAATCATCTCTTTCTGGCAATAGGCATCATCAAGGCTGCGTTTGGTTGTATGAAATATCACGAAATATCATGAAATTTCAGAATATTATATGACTAATCAGTCTAATTTATTACAAAAATTCATAATATTTTATGAAATTTGGCACAACCAAACACACCCGTAACCTTTCGTAACAGAACATAACGGTTTTTCCACAATGAAATTATCAAAAGATTTTCACATCCACTTCAGTCCACACCAAGTTCACTGTTCATTGAGCGTATCCTGCCAACGTGTTATGTTTATGCGACATCCGAGCCACTGAAAACGTAGGATCCACCTTGGATATCATCGTGAAAAAAAAAAAAAAAAAAGAGGCTGATCCATTCATCAAGTGGGCTACACGTGTACATTGAGTATATCAAACGGCCGTATGTTCTACCCATTGGCCATCTGCTGTTTTCTACTGTGTAGACCATCTGATTAATGAATGAGCTTGACTTTGTGCCCAGTGATCTTCAAGGCGGGCCCACCACTCTGCGGCCCAGATGTCATATGCATATATTACGTGTAGTACAACCCACTCATCATTGAGATGGGAGGTGTAGGTTATTCATTTTCAAACCTGGAAACATCATTTTAACGAATTTAAAGAAAACAGCCGCTCAAAATTCAAATCTACTTTTAATTTGAAAACCTTTAGGGCATGTTTGGACGTCGCTCAAAAATCATTTTAGTTAGTTTTTACCCCACGGGTGGTGTAAGAGACAATTCAGATTTCACGCACTGATGTGGTCCACCTGCTTATCTGATGGGCCAAAAATTCACTGAAGGCCCTTTTCACATATACATGACTATCACACATTATTCTTAACATGGTTCAAACTCAAGACTCAAATTGGCCAAACCCAACCCAATTGACTAATGAGCTTAATCTGACTCCAGGCTGATTACTAATCAAGACTGAGCTTTAGAACTGACCTGACCCAATGAACCAAGACCCAACAGGCTGGACCAATCCTGGTGGATCACAAAGTTCAATACTGACTCTTAGACCAGCGACTACCGGACCGTGGGCAAGACCAGCAACTCAACGAGTCGGATAGCTCTCAATGATTCAATGAACAATCCGTGTGAGGAGACATCGAATAGCTTATTCACGCCACATGTGCCGACATGGCACACTCGTGCAATATCTGTGGCAGAGCAGCTGGGGCGTGGTGACATGCCTTGGCACAAGAATCCAGGCCTGTCCTCTCAATGGGCCCCCACACATGTTGATTAGGCCCCACCCAAACAGTTCAAAATCCAGGCTGAACATGACTCCAAGCCGGCCCGTTGATAGCCCCAGTAACCATCCAGATATGTGTAGAGCCCATCTGCTGAGAGGAGCGGAATGATTTTTGGGATAAGGAATGTTATGGTATGTCTCAGTTGATGAATGTCCCAGGCTCACACGTGTGCCACATAGGAACCCATGCTGTGACCTGCCTCTTCAATCTTACCCACCACGCATCGCTTTATAACTTTCATTTTGCTTGGTCCCTGGCCCATTGACAGGCCTTATCAGCTACCGTCCACGCCCAAACTAGAAATTGGTCTCTAGTCCAACTCGAAGCTGAACCAATGGGCCCAAACACCTAACTCAAACCCATTAGACTCAGGCCAGGCAAGTACACTGGCCATCCTAACATCAACATGGGGTTAGATTCCAATGTTAGTTCAGTACCATTTTTAAGATGGTGGTGGTTCATCTTCCCCACAGGTGGGACTCATATACAGTTATCCAGACCATCCAAGTGGTGGGATCCATGTTAGGTGCATATCTCTAAAATCACGCTGATCAAGCAATCCTAACCATCAGTTTAGTGGGTACCAAGTGGATGGTTAAAGTAAAATGGTAGGTGGTTCAAATTCTAAGTGAGAAGTTAGATGGTCGGTGTAAGTTTCTCGGGGTCATTTTTCTGTTAATTCCTTCCACGTTCTAGGTAATTCTTTAGTGCCTGCTTATCATCTATCATGCTCGCCAGAATATCAAAGTTTCTCTTTAAAAAACAAACAAAAAAAAAAAAAAAAAGTAACTATAGTGAAAATACGATCCTAACTAGCAGATCGGGTGAACAAATAATGGACGGAAAATATGAAAAATATAAACAAATTTCAAAACCAAGCAAAACGTGTAATATTATGAATCTGAATTTGGACTTTCGGCGAATCTACGGCCCACTAATTGGATAGTTTGGATTTTGAGATAGGCGTCACTTATACAGTACGGGTCGCGGAGCACTGTATTTGTGGTATGCCGTCCGGCATCTTATCATTGTCCCAAATGACGTCACCGTCCATACATAGGCCGTGGGGCCAACATATCCCATGACCATAACTAAAAGGTAATAGCAGATGGGACACTGCGTCTCATCACCGTTCAATCTGTGGAAGAGGTTCGCATGCAACAACCTTTGCCATGCATGTATCCAACTTAAGACTCATGTGTCCACGTCAGATTTCAATAGCCAGCTTTTCAAGCATGCGAATCTCATTGGAGAGCACGATCTCGTTCCTCTCTCTCTCTCTCTCTCTCTCTCTCTCTCTCTCTCTCTCTCTCTCTCAGGCCCTGTTCACCTATTAGGGGAGCGGATTAGGTGTTACCCGCTAACATACCCTGACCGTGGGGCCCACCTTGATTAATGTGTTGTATATTCATGCTCTCCATCCATTTTTCCAGTTCACTTTAGAGCTCAAAAGTTAAGCAGATCCAAATCTCAGGTGGACCACACCATAAGAAATAATGGTCATTCAACGGCCACCATTAAAAACTTCCCAAGGCCCACAGTAATTTTTATTTGCCACCAAACTGTTGCGAGATGTCTTAAATCTGAGTCATTTCGCAACTGGGATGTGGAAAGGAGTTTCGCGGATTTCGTGTTGCAAGTCCTTTCGCAACTAGGATGCGAAAGGAGTTTCAGGATTTTGTGTTGCAAGTCCTTCAAGAAGGGATGCGCGAAAGGAGTTTCGCGGATTTTGTGACGCAAGTCCTTTCGCAACTGGAATACGAAAGGGAAGTTGCCAAAACTATAAATTGGAGTCTCTATGGCTATTCTAAGAATTTCAAGACTTCCTAAAGATATTCTAAAGGGTTCTAGGGTTATCAAAGGGTGTAGCAAGGGTGAGATTCGAGGTTGTTCGAATCGGGAAAGTCTTTTCTCTTTGTAATTGATGCTTTCATAGTGGTGATCTATCGCTTTGTGCCGTGGTTTTTTCTCACAAGGGTTTTCCACGTTAAATCTGTGTGTTCTCTTTTCTTGTGTGTGTGCTTGGTGCCATTGGATTGCTATCCTAGATCTAGATCGTGTGAACGGTTAGTCAAAAATCCCAACAATTATCGAGCAATCGGTTGGGACACAGATCTAAATCGAGGATTAGTAATAAAGGTATGAGATTGAGAAGTACTCAAAGAAAAATAATTTTGAGTTATGGAAGATCAAGATAATGAGTTCCTTAATCAAACAAGGCGAAGATGGTGCTCTTGAGGAGCTAAGTCCACTATGACCGATGGTGATTGGAATACTCTTGATAAGAAGGCTTTATCATCGACTGTTTATGTCTCACGGGTGAGGTTCTCTACAACATCATGAGGGAGAAAATCATGAGCGGCTAAGTTATGAGCGAAGTTAGAGGATATCATGCGAAGAAATCCTCTGAATCGCTTACACTTGGCGGTGGTATAACTTCAAGATGTCGAGGTGGAGATCGGAGGCTCACATCAACAACTTTAATAAATTGGTTTGTAAATTCTTTGGATATGGAGGAAGTGATGAAAGATGAAGAACAATCATGTATGTTCGAATTCTCTCCGGCGTGCCCTATGAGTCATTCAAGGACACTATGTGCAAAGCATGAATAAAACCCCGAGTGTCGACAACATTATCTCACCCCTTCAAGGGAAGGTATGAGACATCTAGACAAAGCCAACATGGGGACATCTTCGATGGACTATTTGAACAAGGTACAGGTTCTTCAGGTTCTAGATCCAAATCCAAGGGCAAAGGCAAAGGAAAGGTAAAGTACTGGAATTGTGGGAAGGAAGGACATGTGAAGAGGGATTGTGAAAATCCTAAATTTAAGAGGAAAGATTCTGAGGCTTCATGTAGGGAGGCTAACACTGCCACGTCAGATGAATCGAGTGGATGCGATGGTGATGTTTTGTCTGTATCTTCGTTCAAACGGTCATACGATGATCGTAAGGACGAGTGGATGCTAGACACGGGCATCTTTTCACATGACTCTTCATCGGAGTTGGTTCACCAGCTACAGGGAGTGCGATGGTGGACAGGTGTTTATGGGCAATGGCTTTGCCATGTTGAATGTGTGGTACGGCACGGGCACATCGGGATGTTTGATGGGGTGGAGCGTACTGACAGACGGGATGTGAGGCACGTTCACGATTTGGATTTCTCTTGGTGTACTTGAGGCAAAAGGATGCAAGTACACATGTATTGATAGTGCTCTTAAAGTATCTAAGGGGTACGGTAATCGTGAAAGCGCAACGACTCAATCATGTTTACAGGTTGATCGGGAACACTTCAAAAGGTGGAGCTACAGTGGATGTAGCGGATTCCACCTCTGCACGTGTGTGGCATAATGGGCATGGCCACATGAGCGAGCAGGGTAGGAAGGCTGAGACGTGCGGACAGGGATACAGATCAGGTGGAGCAGCCACCTGTGTGAAGAATCATACAGCATGATCGCAGGATATCGGCGTGGTACATGTACGACTCTAATATCGCAGAGGACTCATCTTCTATTCTGATGGCTCTAGGTGAGCTTGGTGCTGAGAAGTGGAAGGTGACTATGGGCGATGTGATGGATTCGTTGTACCAGACCGACATATGGGAGCGGGTAGAGCTTCTAGTGGGCCGGTGAGCGGTTGGATGCATGTGGACTTTCAAGAGGATACAGTATAGATACAAGGCGAGGTTGGTAGCGAGGGATTATTCTCAGAGAGAAGAGATCGGCTTCTCAGAGATATTCGCGCCGACGGTATAACAGGTATCTATCAGATCCGTGATTGGTGCTAGTTGGCCCATGTGATCTTGAGTTATGATGTGATGCAGAAATAATAGAAGAGGTCAAGAAGTTACACGGTTGAAGATTGAAGACATGGTAGAGATTGTTGTGAGATGTCTTAAATCTGAGTTATTTCGCAACTGGGATGCAGAAAGGAGTTTCGCGGATTTCGTGTTGCAAGTCCTTTCACAACTAGGATGCGAAAGGAGTTTCGCGGATTTTGTGTTGCAAGTCCTCCTTTAGGGATGCGAAAGGAGTTTCTGGATTTTGTGACGCAAGTCCTTTACATGGCAATATTGGGATACGAAGGGAAGTTGCATTAAAAACTATAAATTCGAGTCCAGGGCTATTCTAAGAATTTCAAGACTTCCTACAGGTATTATAAAGGGTTCTAGGGTTATCAAAGAGTGTAGCAAGGGTGAGATTCGAGGTTGTTCGAATCGGGTAAGTCTTTTCTCTTTGTAATTGATGCTTTCATAGTGGTGATCTGTCGCTTTGTGCCGTTATTTTTTCCCGCAAGGATTTTCCACGTTAAATCTATGTGTTCTCTTTTCTTGTGTGTGTGCTTGGTGCCATTGGATTGCTATCCTAGATCTAGATCTGTGTGATTCCGCAGGTCAAAAATCCCAACACAAACCTGTTCATAAGGTTAAAAAATCTGAATGAAGGGAAAATACAAAACTTGATCCAAAACTTTTGTGGCCCACAAATATTTTTTAATGTTCAATCACCACTTTTTCTAGTGGTGTGGTCCACCTGAGATTTGGATCTTCGCAAGTAGGATCAAATCCTAAAATGAACTGTAAAACGGATGGAGGCCGCGCATACGCCAAAAATTCATCAAAATGGGTTCCACACGTTCAGGGTAACAGGCACTAACGTGTAACCCAGGTAACATCTAATCCGCTATGGTCCTTTTTTATTAAGGTACAAGGACTCGTAGAGATAACTTATCCAAAGAGTGCCTGGTGTGGGGCTCACCGAGGTGTGAGTGTTCATTCCATGAGCCCCATCATGATACTTGGACACAAAAGGTCACCCAGACCCAACCATCATTAGGTCCAGGTCCATCATGTGTAATTTGGAGGTTTTCGGAAAGTTGTCCATTATTTTCTCATTTGGAGCCCACAGTGTTGTGTATATGCCATTCAATGGGGGCCCACCATGGATGGCCAAAAATCACTCTTATGAATTCATTATATAGGCCAAACCATTAAAAATAAATAAAAAATAAAAAATAAATCTAGAATGTTATGTGGTGGTCACGGGATGTTTGGATCCGCCTGAATTTTCGGGGCGTCCAAATCTCATTGTGTGTTGATCGTGAATGACAGGTTTTGGACGTCATACCCACAAACCTGTCTCCTATCTCTTTTGACTTTTACTTCTTTTAAATTAAAAGAGCATTTGAGTAATTTACCTCCAATCATAACGCCAAGCTGAATGGTTCTGCCGCATCGGCGCGAGATGTACTTTGACGGATTGCAGTTGCGATTGACTGTAAACAAAATCAAAGATAATCAAGTAGTCAATATAAGACGGTAACTTCGTCTGGGCGAACGTCAAAAATGGCTGCACAAAGATCCATCTGATTGCGATTGGACCAAAAATCAATCCTCGTTCTCGACTGTACCACAACGTCATCCAAATGACTATAATACCCCTTTTGAGAATCTTTGAAATTTACACGGATAACAATTTGTTTGAAGGTACATAATTGTCCACTTGTCGACCACAGCGTGAATGGTTAAAAGAACGTTGTCCGTCCAAGTTTAACACGTGGAATTAGACGGTTAAGATCGTCTCAACAGTTGGATTTTCAGGCCATACTCCATCAGCAGTGGAGCCCACAATTTGAAAAGTCTTCGACAGGAGTGCGTGTATGCCACGATTGCTGAATTGCTGCTACTGACAAAATTTTAGCTTGACCGAATGCACCGGGTCTCTTGAGTCGTGGTCAAACTAAAAATGAGTTTCTCTAAATCCACTCGCGCCGTGTTGGGCACGTGATATTGACACGTGTCAGATCTGCCTTGCCATCTGTTGGTACACACCTTCTCAAAACTAGCGAATGGCTAGATAAAACAATCTTTAACCGTCACTTTGTACGTTATGGTCCACCTGAAGAGTGAAATTGTCCGAATTTTCGAGCGGAAGATCTAAGCTTTATTTACAAGCACATGGAAAGTTCAGATCTCACACACGTGTTTCATATTGGCGCGTACATGCGTTTAGATGGATCTGTACGGCTCAATACACGCGTGTGGAATTAGCGAGCTTCCTTGTAGAAATGTTCCATCTTTCACCGGTAATTACGGAAGAAAAAAGTGCAGAGCGTGTCCCCTCGCACTTTCTTCTTTATGAACCGCAATTTCCGTGGATTTGTTAGTTGACCAAAAAGCCAACCCATATTGGGACCCTAGTGCTCGTTTGTAGGAGAACGTTGAGTGGGTATTTAGGTGATTTTGTCTAGTCATGATCGAAAGTCTCCACGCCAACAAAAGGAGATGTTGGATTAGCCCCCCGCAACAACCAGCACCTTTAAATGCAACACGCCTGCCAACACAGCAACTTTGTGGGACATCTGCAAAGATGATCTTATGCAGAGGTTATGCAGTGAACATTTATCAGGATGCCAGATATGTCCGATTAATGTGGACGGTTGGCAAGTTTTAAAATATTGTCCAGCCCTTTCTAACAGAGGCCATCCAGCAGAGCAGTGGACCAGCCTGAGGCGGGCCAAACTTATCCAGCGCTCAGATGTCCCGCAATCTTACGACGTTGGCATCTGTGATTCGTGTAAGAAGGACCGTACAGATGGGAGTCGGGATGGGAAGCAGATTGCGTACTGAGTAAGCTCTGTGGGCCCTACTGTGATTTAGGTATTTTATCCAGTCGGTCTTTGTTGTGTGGCCCACATTCTTTGATGGAGTGTGATGATTTACATGCATGCAATCTTTCATATGTAAGTGGAAATTTTAAATACAAACCCAAGAGTTCAAATGGGTCATAACACAGAAATCGGATTGATTCAGTAATCAGTTGGAGTCTTTGATTAGTAGTGGATATTTGTTTGTTGAGTTCAGACCCTTTACTACCAACCGCAAGATTTACATGTATCATTTATGTAAGTTTTGAATTATAACGCATCTAAAGTTGATTGACGTGTATGTGGTGTTGTATTTAATGTCTTAAATCAAGTTAGCCTGTCGATATCATCCACAGCCTGCCATCAAACAGTTCTCAATCCCATTGATATTTTCTAGTTTTTTTTTTTTTTTTTTTACTCGGTTGGTCATTGGATTAACTAGACACTTTTTCGATACCATCAATGAGTGTTCAATAGCATTGAAAATTTCTAAAAATTCTTGTTTCGTTTCTGGACCGTTAAGGTGTTAGTTCTATGTCATTGACAGGACTTCGATGCCATCATAGGGCTTTGATGGCATTGACAAGATTAGTTTGATGCCATCAACTGGGCTTCAATGGCATCAGCAAGATTCTGCAGATTTTACACAAAACTGTAAATTTGCAGGATTTGTTTCCGATTTCATTTGAGATTTTTTCAAGGTTGTATATATGAGTGTAAACGGGATTGTATTCTAAGGATTTCTAAATCATCCTAAGGTTTCAAAGGAGTGTAGCGAGGGTAAAATTCAATGTTGTTCGAATCATATAAGCTCTCTCTTTTTAATTTCTTCTTTCATAGTGATAATCTGTCACTTTGTGCTATGATTTTTTTTTCCAAAAGAGTTTTTCCTCATTAAATTGTTGTGTTCTTCTCCTTTTTGCTTAGTGCTTTTGGATTGCTATTCTAGATTCATCTATATGTGCTTCGGCCGTTCCCCCAACATGTGGATGAGCCATCAGTCCATCATAAGCATTGGCTACTTGGACTACCAAACTATTCTATTTGTTTCTACTTCACAGGCTCCTATAAGAGGATAGGAATTACCATAGACGGGCCAGGTCAGGTCAGGACCAGCCAAAACCCTGACCCATGACTCAAGATGAGATGATCATCCTTACAAATGGGCAGATTCCAGAACCCAGGTCTACTCGTCAAAAAATTGAAATGGCAAGTTAAACCATTTGTTTCTAAGACTAGGACGGCTCTGATAAGACTCGTCTGAGTCGACTCAGACTAAGGTAACACCGGATACAATTCAATGTACAAGTCACTGCCGACATGGGTGAGTGGGACCGACTTAGCCCACACGGGACCGAATAAGTCATATTCATCCGACAAACTACACCACAGGCATGGTTGGTCCCCCGTTTTGGATGGATTAGACGTCGTGCACATTTGATAAGATGGAAATTATCCTTCTTGGATGGTAAATTGATGGTCCAATCGATTGGCCGCAAGCCTATCTTTATTTGATTTATGTTTATCACGGGGAATTATTTATTACGATGGCAGCTCATGACAGTTGATAGGCATAATCCTACAAATTTTGCAAGTTGCATGCATTAATTTTAAATTAAACCGACGGATTAGTGAAATCACTGTCGCTACGTTGCGATCATAAAATCAGATTGGGGGAACAATCACTAGCCTAAAATTTTGATAGAAATAGGACGACTGCATATCTTTCATTTTCAGCCGTGCAATATATATTTGGACATTTTAATTTGAACTACGTGCATGCAGCATAGGCATTTCTAAGTGCCTGCATATCATCCATCACACTCTGCCTGTGTACAAGCGTTTCTCTTTTACTATCCATGGGCGGGTACCGTATGGGCAGGACTGGGTCAACAAGGGATGCGGATTGCGAGGTGGATACTGATGCTACCAGATGGGCCCACCATGATATATGTCTTTTATGTACTCTGCGTCCATTTTTCAAGATCATTTCGGGGTACCAGCCAAGAAATGAGATAAATTCAAATCTCAAGTGGATCACACCAGAAGAAAACCGTGGTGATTAAACAGAAGAAAACAGTGGTGATTAAACTGCCGTTATTAAAAACTTCCTAGGGTTCACTATACTGTTTATTTGCCATTCAACTATTTGATTAAATCACACAGACTAGATGAAAGGAAGACAAGGAAGACAAAAATAACAGCTTTATCCAAACTTTTGCGCCCCAGGAAATTTTTAATGGTAGGCATTCAATCAACATTGTTTCGTGTGATGTGATCCACATGAGATTTGGATCTGCCTCAATTTTGGGATCATGTCGTAAAATGATCTCGAAAAATGGATGGTGTGCATGGATAAAATGATTCATTATGGCGGTGTCCAAAGAGCACCAATAAATTTCTGCCACGTGGCTTCAGTAGCCTTCTGGCTTAGCCTTCAGCAGGCAATCGGCTTCCGTCGACAAGGGAATTCAGATTGCCTACTGTCGCTGCCAGTGTCCACCTCCTGGACAGTACGATGTGGGCCCCAACAGAATGTACATGTTTTATACTGGCCATTCATCTATTTTTCCAGATCATTGTAAGGCATTAGCCCAAAAACCTGAGGCAGATCCAAATCTCAAGCCGACCACAGCACAAGAAAATAGTAGTGATTGAACTTCCGCCATTAAAAACTTCATTAGTCTGCTATAACGTTTATTTTCCATCCAACCTTTTAATTAACTCATAATGATCCGGAAAAAAAAAACATCAGCTTCATCTAAAACTTTTGTACATCTAATAAGTTTTTAATAGTTGGCGTTCAATCACCCCTATTTCATGTCGTGTGTTTCACATGAGATTTAATCTTCCCAATTTTTTGGCTCATGCTTTAAAATTATCTGAAAATAAAAATAAAAATAAATAAATAAATAATAGATGGACAGCGTTAATAAAACATATACATCAGGGTGGCGCCCCGCCCGGTAGCTGATGGCTACTGAGAGCGTCAGTAGTCAATCCGCGTCCGTCAGCAAGAGCCGGATCTAATTTTACTTAAATGGGCAATGTTTTCTAATCCAATCCCGATCTCTTAAGAAGATCGGGACCGTCAACCTGTGGGTCCACCCGATACAGATGAATTAGGAGTATAGGCTATTAAGGACGGTAAAACAAGGCCCACCAAATTATGTCGTTGGGTCGCCTCCCAATTGTGGAAATGGTACAGCTCGCCAGTCAAATAGAGGTGATCCGACGAACTGCCATACCGACATCAACTACACATCACCACGGTGGCAACAATCCACCAACTAAGTGGTCCTGCAATTCAATACAGACCATCCACATCACCGTACAAGTGGTCATGCACAGCACGTCATTTCAGACCATCCAAATCATTGCTGCACACGGTGCATAGTTTGAAAAACTGTACAACCTATGCGATCTTAACTGTCTGATCTTGAACGTTGAATTTGGATCGTAGATGATTCTTTGGACCATCTATGGTGGCCACCAATTTAGACAGTTCGGATCAATGACCATTCACATGTGGGACCCACCACTTGGACAGCCAGTCTAACCATACAACGGCTGCTACACTAATGATGGGCTCCACTGGCGGATATCCAACGGTGTGGTCCATCAGATCAACGAACCCTGAATGAGTGAATAAGACCATTGATCAGATATGATAACCATCGCGGCTCTCGACTACATTTCAGTTTTCTGCTATCATCACCAGATCAATAATCAAATGGCTAGGATTGTCCAGCAGCGACCTTTTGCAGAGCTCATCTCCAGAAGAGCCCACTGGGCGGATGGTCCAGATCATCGGAATTTGAGCACCAAGGCGGTAATCGGAACTAAAAGGCCGCGTACTCATGCCAGAATGTACACAGCGAGTTAGAGTTATTTTTTTTTGTAGGGAGTTATTTGATACTTTGGCAGCCTATGATGCTTGATACGCAGGCACTTAGAAATTATACACTTGGCAAATACTAACTCAAATTAATAGAATCTGCTTTCTCTCACTCTCAGTCCCAAAATCAGATCGGTTGAATAATCCTAACCTTCAATTTCGGGACACTTGTTTGTTGAAAGATGAGCATTGGATTTCCTCATTGTTGGCTGTCCAATAAATGTCCACCAATCCGTTAGGTGGATCAACAAATAATCTTAGTTTTTGGTTAATAATACATCTAAACTGGGATTCAAGAGTTGGACAGTTTAGTTTAAATTTCTTATACGCTTCGTATGCAATGGCTAAGTAATTTTTAGGTGTCTGCGTATCATGTATCACATTCTACTAGAGTATCGAGGTTTTGTCCTTTTCTAATTTCACTCTTCTACGAGGCAGATCCGTAACATACCTTTTCGGCATCCGTCGCCTGCGCGAAACCCATCTCCTTCGTACCCGTCGAAGCACCGGCATCGAAACCCCTTCCGTCCGTTCACAGGCGACTTCACATCCGTACAATTCGCCTGCAATGAGCAGCTGCCGTTCCTGCTGCATCTCCCTTCGATCCACCATCCCAGCTCTAAACTCTGAAATTTCAGCGACACCGCCGCTCGACCCTCGCCATATCCGACCACGACGGACGAAAACAGAACCTGACATCCACTGTTAGTCACGTTCTCCAATCCCAGAAAACCCTCATTTCCTTCCTTCGCGTAGCAGCTGATGTTGCTGCTCTTCGGTCCGCAGCTCTCTAGCTCGAACTTCGGCTCTTCCAGCACGGATGTAGATATCAAGCAGCCCGAGATATTCGAGCTGCAGTTCTGCAGTAGCAGCCCGTTGTACCACGACGGCGCGAAGTTGGAGCCGAAGAGCTTCGAGATGGATCGGATCCGACGGCCGCAATTCAACGGAATATCGATCAGGATGGCGTCGGACGTTATGCTTTTGACGCCGAAATCGCCGATGCGGATCTCGCCGCCGCTGCTGCTGTTGCTGCACTGTAAGGGGATTTCGCAGCCGTCCGAGAAGCCGAACGGGTACTGAACGCTGTTTCCGCCGCAGAAGCGATTACAGTGGCTCCTAATCCTAGCAGAGATGGAGGGTAGGTTTGGAATAGAAAAGAAAAGGATGAGAATAAGAAACAGAGCGAGATCGTTGGGAGGCATCCTTAACAGGCGATCGATGGAATTGAAGTGGAAAAGGCTCTGATTTTCTGGAATCCGAAAAGAGGGATTTTCATTTTCTCGAAATGGATTGGATTTTCACCTTCAATATCCGGATTGGAGAACTGGAACTTCCTTTCTTCATCTGTTTCTGCGAATCAGAGAAAATGGAGTTTCTGGCATCCGATAGGAAGTCCTTTGATGCGCGAACATGGAAGAGAGATCTTTTAATACTTTTTCTCTGCACCCCTTCAGTGATCTGAAATTTCTCTGCGATTCCAAGAAAACGACTAAAAGCTAAGAAAAAACTGAGGTTTTGATTTTGACGACAGACGGAAGAAGGAAGAAAGAGGGGTTTTATTTGATGCACGGGAGAGTATGTCGGTCCATATACAAGCATACGAATTCTCAAACGACTATATTTAAGTCATCCAAACCGTTGGTCCCACTTTAGATGAGTCGTATCCACCATTTAGATGGACTGGGACATCCTTAACTTTTGAGTTAATGGATGTCCTTTTGTTTAATCACACCATTGCCTGTTTTCACATTAACCGTCCGGTTTCTGACCATGGAAAGGAGATTTATAATTCTAACTTGTTGAGTTTTTGAGTTGGACCTCATACATTGTTTTCAACTGTGTGAACGGTTTGGATCCTTCAATTACATATATCGTATGCATATCATGTGTGACTGTGTATGGATAGTTGTAGTCTTACAGAGCCATTAAAGTTTTGCCTTGTATTCTTTTCGCACCCCGAGGCAACTGCCGTGGATTGTGGGGGAAGCGGATAGGCTAATGTACAGCACATCAGCAATCTAGCAGGTAAGGGTACGTGTCGACGAGCGAGCACAGTCTCGAGAGTTGTACGAACGGTTGAGATCAAATTGCGTAGCTGAAAATGATGTATTTAGTATGTGGGTACTGTTCATATCATTCCATAGCGTGAGCCAATTGGACAACAGGATAATGATTTTCGTGGATGAAACATTCATCGGCCCATCATTACATTTATTTTCCATCAAATCTATTCACAAGGTCATAAAGTCCTCGTCGTATATGAATACGACAAAGAAGACAAACAAATATCCTATTGATCCAAGACTCCGGTAAGCTCGCAGTATTCCAATGGTAAACGTTCAATTCCTCGCTATTTTTTTTTGTTTGTTTGTTTTCTTCTTCACGTGTGTGATCTTTAGGCCCTGTTTGGGCAACTAGATTAGAAGGGATTAGGAGGAATTGTATTAAAAAAAAACATCATTATTACCCATGGCAGGGATTGTCCCCTGATTCCATGGGATTAGATTAATGCTCTGCTTTGTTGGTAATACGATGGTACATTGAATGGATATACCCATCATCATTTGAAATTACCAGAATAACACATATGTATTATATCTAAACCGTTTATTTTTTTTTGTAACCTCATTTTATGGTATGGGCCGAAAAATGAGGTAGATCCAAAACTTATGTGGCCCCAAAGAATTTTTCAACAGTAAGTATTCAATCCCCATTGCTTTCAGTGGTGGGTCCACTTGAGCTTTAGAATTATCTGATTTTTGGCCCATGCTCTAAAATAATCTCAAAAAATGAGTGGACGGTATGGATATAGCCCACACATCGAGTGGGACCTACACAACTTTAGCAAGATTAAAATTTAGGACCCAATGTAATTCCATCCGATCTAATTCCAAGCTTTGCCAAACATGGAGTGGAATTGGCACGGAACCAGATGAATCCAATCCCACCTAATCCCTTCTAATCCTGTTGCCCAAACAGGGCCTTAGGTGTGTTTCAGTTTTCAGCTCAAGTGAGAAAATTAACGCTATAGATCCCAACTTTTATCCAGTGTCTTTTATGTAGAATTTAAAACTTACCTTCCAACTTAGACCATGTCTGCATGGACAAAGCATTTAAGAACCCCTCTTGTTTAAAATAGATCTAAATTGGAAAGGTAAGTTTTGGATCCTTCATAAGAGATGCTAGATAAAGGTGGAGTCTACAATAATAATGTTTCCATCCAGCTTTACAATGAGCTCGCCAAATGAATGGATGGTATGGTTATAACACACTTCATGATAGGAGCTACAGAACTTGGTGACATCAACCCACCAACTAGTTCGCTGGTATTGTGTATCACACACCAGCTATTTAGCTTGTGTGAGTACGTGTTGTGCGAAAACAATTGATGACACTCCCTGTGCTCCAGAGTTATTAGAACGGTTCAAATGAGATCAAAGTTATATGAGCTTCAAAATAAAGTATTTATTATATCCACACCGATTCATCCATTCGTTGTGAGATTATAATTTTAGAACACGGAAGTGGATAGTAACTCACTATACTTAGCTCACTGAGTAAACTTTGTGAGGTCCACCCTGATTTATTTATTTTATCCGCTCTGTCCATCCATTTTACCAGATAATTTTAGAGATTGAAACCAAAAATAAAGCATATACAATGTTCAAATGGACCACACCACAGAAACAGTTGAATTCAATTTTTACCATTAAAAAATTCTTGGGAGCACAAATGTCTTGGATCAAGCTTATATTTGTCTTTTCCCTCCATCCATATCTGTATAATATTATGAACGGATTAGATGAAAAATAAACATCACTTTGAGGCCTAGCAAGGTTTCAACTGTGGAAATCATTATCCCACTGTTACCTATTGTATGATCCACTTGATATTTGCGTATACTTCAATTTTGGGCTCAATCACTTAAATTAAATGGAAAAATAGATAGAAGGCGTGGATAAACCACGTGCATTAACTGTAAACCCAATATAATTTACCCAGTACGATAAGAGCATACTGTGTAACTCACCATGCAATCCGATTCCTAGAACATGAGCCCAAAAATGAATCATGCCCAAAGCTCAATTGGACATGGGCATCCCCAGAACAATTACCAATTTCCCACATGTGTCATTTATATGTACAATTCATAGGACAGAAATAACTGAATATATATTGTAACATACACGAGGAAGGCTAAAGTAGTATGAAAATTATGGACGGGTAGAATAAATTCTCAACGGTCCATTGCAAATGCACATATCCTGCCTTCCTGATGAGTAAAACGACCTTCCTGATCCTGATATAGGAGTTCACCATTTACGCTAGGTGATGTAATTGGTCACATGGCAGTTCTCCCGCGAAGCCATTAAATCCACCTCATGCGAGCCAGCATCCCTCTGTATACTTTGTTCCAGAATTTCTCGCGG
Organism: Magnolia changhungtana; assembly: GCA_030180095.1. Taxonomy (NCBI): domain Eukaryota; kingdom Viridiplantae; phylum Streptophyta; class Magnoliopsida; order Magnoliales; family Magnoliaceae; genus Magnolia; species Magnolia changhungtana. The sequence continues at coordinate 3,942,937 of JASAUF010000234.1, forward strand.
CGGAGGGACGTGAAGGACGGGACTTTCCTGCAACACCTTGTTACAGGGACTGATAGAGAAAGGTCTGTGGGGCCAACAGAAATGTCCGTGTAAGATCCAATCCGTCCATCAGTTTCTCCAGATCGTGTTACAGTTAAAGGATAAAAACAATTCAGGCCAATAACTCAAGTGAGACACACCGTGAGAAAAAACTGAAGAACGAACGCCAACCATTGAAAATTTATTGGGGCCACCGAAGTTTTGGATCAAGATTGTATTTCTATTTTCCCTTCATGCTGGCGGTAATCATCTAATTGAAAGGATTGGATGGCATGTAAGCATCACAGTGAGCTGCAGTAAGATTTCAATGTTGGGTTCTTCGTTTCAAACTCTTTCATGTGGTGTGGCCCACTTGGGGGTTGGATCTGCCTCAAATTTTGTTTCTAGAGCTAACATGATCTGTTATAACTGATGGACGAGGTGGATTTACACGGGCATCGCTGTGAGCCCCACAGAACTTCAATGTGCAGATCACCTTGCAGAAACAAACCTTCGGAACTGGAATAGGACTACAGGCGTCTACGACAGCATAAACACCATGTCTGTGGGCCCACCATGTTGTACTTGTAAAATGAACTCCGTATATCAGGTTCTGTACCCGATGTTACGCCCTACGGCCAAAAATCAGGTCGATCTACAATTCGGATGGGCCACACCACATGGAATAATGGGAATGGAATTGTGTGTAGTTTTCTTCAAACTTGTGAATTAGTTGTGACTCATTAGGATTAACAGAATATACAAGACTGAGGTGGGCCACACCTCATGAACTTAGCAGTTTTGGGAGCTAATTTACATTGCTCCTTCATTGGTTTGGCTTGTATGAGCTTTTGATCGGACTTATATATATACTACATGGTGGACCCCACAAAACTTGTGTGAGAAGCATGTAAAACATGGGTAGTAGACAGATTCCGGTAGGCAAAGGCGGTTGCCACTCACCATTAGAGCTGGGCATCAGATCGAGTCAGATCGAATTAGGTCCAGCTCGATTCAGTCCAAAATGTATACAGGCTGACTCGAACTTGATTCGATCCGGGACCGAGTCTGGGACATCTGACTCGAAACAATCCGATGCACGGTTGGCCTGACCCGAACCGACTCCGACTCGGTCAAGGGAACCAAGTCGAATCAGGTTGTGTACGATTCCGATCGAATTTGAACCGTTCGTACAACTGGCAACATAGGAGCGTTAGTACTTGTCTTCGCACGACACGTACCCAGGCTACAACAGCTATATAGCTGGTGTGTGGTACTGACGGAAACAGATTGGCTACTACCCCTGCCACCGGCCCTGTGGCTGGTGTTCCGTGATCAGTGGGCCCCACCATGATGTATGTATTTCATCGATGCCGTTCATCCATTTTTATAGATCGTTTTAAGGCTTGATACAAAATATTAGAGGGATAAAAATCTCAAGCGGACTACACCACTGGAAAATAATAATAATTGGATATCCTCCATTAAAATCCTCCTAAGGCCCACTGTAATGTTTATTCAACATCCAATCTATTGATTAGGTCATACAAACCCAGATGAAAGGAAAAAAACAAAGATATGCTTTATCTAAAACTTTTATGACCCCTAAAATATTTTTAATGGTCAATGTTTATTCAACACTGTTTCTTATAATGTGGTCCATTTGAGATTGGGATATACCTCATTTTTGGTTTTATACCATAAAATGATCTAGAAAAATAGATGGACGGCATGGATGAAACACATACATCATGGTGGGGCCCACAGAGAACCGACCATTAGCCATTGGCCGGTGTCAACACCAAATACCAAGACATTCCTCTCCTTCTCTCTCTCTCTCTCTCTCTCTCTCTAAATCTCTATCTCTGTTTTTCTCTCTCCTCTTTTAAAATCTCTCTCTCATGTTTAGTTTCAAAACCAGGGGGAGTAGCCGATCCGATTCCGGTAGCAACTACTGAGTAAACTTTGTTGGGGCCCACCGTGAATGCATGTGGTTTATCCACTCCAGATCGGATCGGATCGGTCTGAATTGACCACGATTCAAACTTGATCCAAAAAACATTCATATCTGAATGAACCAACTCGATTCGCACCGATCCAGGCCATCAGTTCGGTTCGGATCAGGTCGGATCAAGTCGGACCCACCGGATCAGGTTAGACATGCCCAGCTCTACTCGCCAGTAGCATGTGCACCCTACCCACAAGAAGTTCCAATGGGGAGAAGTTGTGGGGCCTACCTCAACATCTGTGTGACATCCACTCCGTCCATCAGCTTGACAAGCTTATATTATTATATGAAAAAAATATGAAGGACATCCAAAAACTCTAGTAAGCTATGCCACAAGAAAAAGTGGGGGTAGAACGCTCACCATTGAAATCTTTCGTGGGCCACAGAAGTTCTGGATTAGGTCAGTTGATCCTAGTGGGAGTAACCTTATTAACAGTTTGGATGGCATTTAAACATGACGGTGGTCCCTTGATGGCTTGAACAGTGGCCGTTTTCACCCCCACTGTTTCCTGTGGCAAGTGTGGCGCACTTTTGAGTTTTGGATTTGCCTCATTTTATGTCCGAACATGCGCTGCCCACCGTAATCTAATTATTTTATCCACATCATTACTCTTTTTATGGGATCATTTTAATCTATAAACCAAAAATTGAGGTAGTTCAGCGCTTAAGTGCACCATAAAGTTAGGGATTGAACGTCCACCATTAAAAAACTTATTGGGAGCTGGAGAAGTGACAGATAAAGCTGAAATTTGTGTTTTCACTTCATCCAAGTCTGCATGACCTTATTAATAGGTTGGGTTGTAAAAAAAACACCACGGCCCTTAGAAAGGTTTCAACACTGGGTGTCATTATCGCTGCAGCTTCTTTTGAGGTGGTCCACTGGATCTATGTATCTATTTCAATTTTTGGCTCATAATTTAAAATGATCATATAAAAATGATTAACGGTATGGATAAAATACTTAAATAACGGTGGACCCCTTAGAGCCTCGCCTGGACGGATTACCGTCCGGGCGGGGGTAGGACGCAATCCGCATCCTACTGGAGAGGGGGTCGATGTCACTGACGTGGTTTTCCTGCCAATGGCTTTCGCAAGAAGTTCCTGCACAAGAATGCTGGGTGGGGCCACCGCGATCTTGGTGAGAAATCTACCCCGTCAATCCGTTTTGAAAGCTCGTCTTAGGACATGAGACCAAAAGTTAGGATAAGAATGTTTCAATGGTTCTCACTGAATCCCCACTGTTTCCTCTCGTGTGTCAGACTTTAGTTTTGGATTCAGCTCAGTTTTGGTTCATTATCTTAAAATGATCTCTAAAAACGGATGGACGGAGTAGATTTCCAAAAAATTCTCGGTGGCCCCACCCAGCTTCCTTGCGCAGGAATTTCATGTGAAAGGCTTCGGCAGGAAACCCGCGTCCAGATGTCTCACCGTTATTGTGGTGGGCCACGTAGCTTCCGCCTACAGAAAGTTCCCGTTGGAAGTGGGCACAGGCAATTCGCTTCCCACAAATGCCACTCGCTTGCAGTGGATCGGAGATCTGTATTGCACACACGTGCTAACGTGTGCAAACTCGAGAAGCTAATTCCACTTGCCCCACTATCAGATACGAAGCACAAAAGCACCACACGTGCCAAAATAGTCATATCGTGGGAGCATGTACGTTGAATGTAGACCGTTGGTTATCATTTTTCCAACCATACACTACTATATACATGACACATGATGCAAACCCAACGAATGGGTCGTTGAAAGTTTGGCCAAGGAGTTCCGCCCATTGGACGTCCCGGATCCGGCACTTGGCACGAATCTAGAAGGTCATTCGTCAAGCAAGGACCGACTTAGAATTATACGCTCCTCGTGCATCTGAACAAGTGTATTGAAGCATCAGATTTACGCAAGTTGGCCCATTTTAGTGATCCAGAACGTTGATGTGATTCTTCTTACGTAGATTGTACGACGTTTAAAAAAGATTACTTGATCCCATCCATCAGATCCATGACTGTTATTGTGTTTTATCTCTAGCTCTTTATTTCGAGGACACAGATCCAAGGATTAGAATCATCAAATTGTAGAAAGCTTTATGCATCGCTCATCGATCATAGGTCAACGGTCAGGAAGATGAAACTTTTCTCAAAGAATGGGTTTGCTAGAGTAGCCTCGGCTGCATGCTAGCTACATTGCGCTCTTCTAAACTCCTCACAAAGATTTCTCGAATTCACTAGGGAAGAAAACAAGAAAATAGAAATAAATTTTAATAAATTTGAAATTGAACGATGAATGAATAAAAATGAGTTCACAATCCTTTAAATAGGGATATGAGAGAGAAATCAGAATCAAATTACTACTGAAACTCGTAGAATTCGCGACTTATTTATAAATAGTAAACTTACTATTTTATAGGCGATCATGACATCTACTAGTGCGCAAGGGATTCGGCCAAAAATAGTAAGCATCCTATTTGGCCTTACCAAGCTGTTCTCCTAATTTTTCTAAGTTTTTTTTTTTTTTTTTTTTTTTTTTTTTCTTTTTTGCGTTGGGCGCAACAAATGAAGAGTTATAATCAAAATAAAACTTACTGTTTATAGTAAAAACATAAATAAAATAGGGAAACGAACGTCAATCTAACGATATTTTGTAAATCCGGCTTGCACAACCTGACATAGCAGGTTAGTTGGCTAAAGTAACTCGTTCTACCCCCAAAATTATATATTTTATGTCCGATAACTCATTCTAGATTGCGAGATACGTCCAATTTAAAGTCCGACAGTCCGGATCACTTCTGTCCTCGACCGGGGCTTTTTTGATCCATCTTGGCTATATAAATGTCTGTGACCCGCTCTACATCACAATTGCACCAGGAGGAAAAAAGACAGCGCTACCTTCACTTTTCACCAAAATTATGACATATACTACTGATCCAACTGCTTATATTTTGCCACATGGAGATCTTAGATCCTGGCCATTGGAATCCTTTTACACGCAAGACTTCCCACTCATTACCAAAGAAACTGATCCAAATGACTATAGAGTTCTGTACAAGACATGTTGGCCATTGAATGCATGTTTTGAGGTTTTTTTCAAGTCTTACTCAACTGATTCATTAGATAGGCGGTGCTTCCCCTCCCACTTGTTGACTCGGACGAGTCACATCCGACTCGGTCGAGTTGTCAATCGAGTTCATGCAAACTTCGGTGGAGCATTGTGTAATATCTCTTGATGCATATGCCCATGATTTTTTATACATGCACCCTTTTTTCCTTGTGTAAGAGGAGAGTACTTGAGGTAGATTTCTCTAACCGCGCAACATGTGGGCCCACCATGACGTCAGCCATGTGCGCCCCTTGACTGAGCTCCCATTTCCACATCATAAGTAGCCCTTTTTCTCCTCCTATTTTGGCTTTCCTTTTGGAGCCTTCCACTAATTTCTCAGGCAATGTAGTACTAATAATTGATGTTAACCTCGTCCACGGGTTTCTCTTTCAAGATAGGGAGTCGTGGAAAATATACACAGGTTTTTCTATGAGTGGCTTAAGGTCGAGTGATCAAGACCTTTGGTTGATCGGCCCCCCACTCCAGATGGACCTTGACCCCATAAATTTCCTTGATATTTGAACCTTGGGCTTTCAAGGTTTGCCATCAAATAGACTATTAAGAATAGAAATTATGGCAATAGTCCAGATTCAACTGAAAATGGTATATAAGATTTGTGGATAGGATCTTTGAATCTGGGAGATTTGTGGGTCGATCCCCACTTGATAGTCTATAGTCTCAATATTGCAAAATAAGTTGCAGCAACTTGAAATGAGCAATGTTGGATCAGTCCAACTTCATTATTATGATTAATCCGTTATTCATGAAATCATTATCCCATTTAAGTTAAATTTGAGAGCGACCGCAGTGTCTCCCAGGTGTCATTTGGATGCATGTACAGGTCCAGCTAACGATGTCAATTTGCTATGGGATATTTCTATTCTTTGGTTGCAACCGTCGATTAAGATCATATTAACAATAATTATTCTCCGTAATTTCACTGCACAGAAATTTTTGGGGGATTTTCAAATTTGAAGGTTTTTCTAGAGGTATTATTGGAAAATTCTCGCTGAAAATGAAAATATTTATTCCAAATTAAAATTTTAAAATTTAAAACTTACATAAAAATTTAATTCAAAATTTTTAATGTTTTTATTAGTTTTCGAGTTAATACCTTAAAAATATTAGGTTAATATTGCAATAAAAAATGAGATATTTAAAAATCTGCCAAAATTTTGAAAACTTTGCGATAATATCTTGATGATATCATTTAGTATACTTTTCATGATATTTGTGACAGTGCTGAAGGCCAGGGCATCTTTTGGGAGGTGTAAATGCTGTTTTTCAAGAATTATGCATGAAGCCGCATGTCATTATCATTACCCTCCAGCTTGAGAGGGAGTGATAAGGAAAGACTACAAGTCTCCAAAGTCACATCATGAACTCTATTTCTACATCTACTTCTCTTACTATTGTTATACATTTACTTCTTTTCGACGAAGCTGCGTGTGTTATTACCATTACCCTCTAGCTTGATCAGAGGGAGTGATAAGGAAAGACTACAAGTCTCCAAAGGCACATGAACTTTATTTCTACATCTACTTTTAGTTCTCTTTTTTCTTTTGGCTTGTTAGTACGCCCTACTGTCAGTTCACACTTCACTGTTAGCCACTCCCACTGGGGATTTGATACGAAGACCTCAGTGTTGAAACGAGGTATCTTTCACTCAGTCTACCACTTGAGCTATGGATCAGGGTGTTGCTTCTACTTCTCTTACTATTGTTATACTTTTACCTCTTTTACACGAAATAGTGTTTGTTATTACCATTACCCTCTATCTTGAGAGGGAGTGATAAAGAAAGACTACAAGTCTCCATACATGTCAAGAAAGTCACATGAACTCTATTTCTACTTCTCTTTCTATTGTTATACTTTTACTTCTCTTACTAATCAACTTGTATTCCTCTCTCTCTCTCTCTCTTAGACTTCACTTTTTCTTTTTCTTTTTTAATTGTAAAGATTTAAAAATGAATGCTTATGAATTTTTTTAAACTGAACATTGTAATTTTCAAATGTAAGCTTGACTGTAGTTGTCATGGCCACAAGATAGGAAAGACATCACATTCCCTAATTAATGAAACAAGCTTTATTAACCCAATGGTCTACTCAAGACATTTAAAGTGAGAGCATCTTAATGATATTTTAGGACTCACTTATTATATGGTGCAAATCTCGCACATGGGTTATGTTGGCACGTGCAACACATCAATATCTACTCCTACACATGCTCCAGGGAAAGCACTTTCAGAAAATTTCATCCAAACACGAGATGTTAACATCCATGTATAAGATTTAGATATACAAAAACATACACTTCTTTGTACAAACCTTTACACGTGCAAACCTAAGGGTTACACGTGGCAAGGTTGATTGAAGAAACATGCATGCTTTGCACGGCAAAAGCCATGCGCATCGATTTCTAGTGTGGCCAACATAAAAGGGAGGTCAATGAATAATTATAGGCTTTTACTTTTGGTTCTCCAATCGGCATTATGTGACTCTATTGCTAGTTTTACACCATTTAAAAGATAGTGGTAACTCTACAAACGTGCACATTGCATGCTTGCAAGACAGTCTGAACCGTCCAAATTTCTAACCCGACAGTGGATGGACCATAACAAAAAAACTGCACTGAGAAGATACTATTAAAACTGGTTTTTCCCTTGGAATTTGGACCACTCACTATTTTACTTTCAACATCCATTTTACTACCATTAAGTAGACGGATTAGGATTGCCTAATCAGTGTTATTTAGAGATATGATCCATCCAAACTGGGATTTATGATTTGGTTAGTTCCACTGTGAGGAGATGAATCATCACCATTATTTAAATGGTGTAAAACTAACACACAGTCTAAAAGGTCGACAAGAATAGCCAACGTTTACTCGGGTCTTTTTAAAGCTTTCGCTAGTCTTGCAAACAATAATAATCTGATGCTTGCTTTTATCGGTGTGTCCGCTTCTGCATTGCAGGAGCATAAAGAAAGGAGAAAAACTTTATTACTCTGGAAAAGTGTGAAGGATGATACGCATGCACTTAGAAATTACTTAAGAATTGAATTTGTATAACACGAGTTATTCAGATTATGGGTCCCAATTTAGAATACCATGAACCGAAAATTTATCTAATTATCTAACCATTGGATTGGAGGATATTTATTGGATGGTTAAAAAATAAAATCCAATGGTCCTATTTCACCAAACAAGTTTCCACGAATCCGAGATTAGTAATGCAAAATCAATTTGATATTGGGACTGTAAAGATACAGTGGTTTCCAAAATTTCGTCATATTTATTTGAGTTATGTTATGGGAAGATCTGAGTCCCTTGTAATTCCAAAGATTGACGACATGTTAGTCCGATCGGACAGAGAACTAACAGCTCGACTCAGACTATGAGAGAGGAAAACATACGTCGAAGACCTGTAAACATTCTGATTGAGACCTTATCTGTTGGAAGGACCGAGCCGACTCCATATTCTGAGGCGGGCGCTCTTCGAGCTGAACTTAGAAATTACTATAAGTGGACTTGGCCAGTTACTTCGCTCGCGGATACGCACGATGCAGTACATGATCCTTGGATTACGTGCAGTATCTCTATGATCCGAAAATCCTCTTGATTGAGTGAATCGTGCCAAGATTAATGTTGAGGGTCAAATATTGCATAGTAGACCCCATTTATTTCCTAGAATTACGAACATGATATTGTTTAAACGCCCGGTTTTAACTATGTTTGTGATGCAGGGTGTATTTGAGAGCATGGATTGCAAAAAGGTGCTAAAAGCGTAGATTTGTCGCTTTGAATGCTCCAAGGCAAGGGACGGACCCCAGTGAACTAAGATCAACGCCCGAGATCCAAGGAAATCAAGAAACTGAAGCTCAAGTGGCCCGCAGGACATCCAGAATGCAAGATCATAGGGTTCCCGCCATCCGATTGACACGAGATTTCATACGTGGCCTGAACGCCCTATATCAACCGTACACATCAAATTTCAGCCATCGGATCCCCATGGAAGTGGCCTAACGGACAGATCAGCCCTCAGAATCATGATTCTGGGCCCACCTGATGTATGGATATGCTTTAAGCTTAGTTTCAACGCTTAAAATAATATGAAACAATGGATGGACGGAGCGGATTTCTCACGACCATCACAATGGAGCCATATGTACATCGCACGTACACTAAAAATCAGTGCACTCAACGTACACTGGACCGAGACTCTCGGTCCAAGTCAGTTTGACCGACTGTTTTTGCGGAAATCCCTGTTTACGCAGGGGTGTCTGCGGAGGGTGTTAGTGGCCCACCACCATTGCTTCAATGAAAGATCCAGACCGTCCATTAGACCTACGTGTCCCCTATTACGACTGCCTAGGTGGCAGTTTTTCAATTGACAGTGAAGATCGGGTTTTTATTGTCCAAACGGAAGTTGAACGGCAGTGAGAAAAGTCCTGTGGACCACACCGAAACGAACTCAAAAATAGCCATGTGACCGAGGTTTTGCAAGGGGAAGCCAGTGGTCGGATTAGATTCTCCATATAACACTGATCTGGGGCCCACCGACCTCAACAGCGTAAGACGTTACACAGCCCTGCCGTGCAGACGTTTGGAAATTTTGGGCGATTGTGGGCCATTATCTTTGGTCGGATCAGCAATCCAAACCGTTCAAGCACGAGAGAAGTGGGTCTTTAACCACACCATGAAGTCAAATCCCGAAGATAAGCCATTCATCCACCGTAAATTCCATCCAAACGCAAGTCAGTTGCGTTTTCGCTGTGCACGCTGCGTAAGGAGTTCTCTATGGACGACAGTCTCTTTCGCACGTCTTCAGCCGCTGCTCACTGATGTCTATATAAGAAGGAGAAGGAAATTTGTTTTGGGGACGGCTGGAATTTGGGGGAGGATCTTTGCTTGGACGTGGAGGCAGGAACGTGAAGGCTAGATGGGCAGCCGTGGAGGCAATCCAAGATCAGGCACACGTGAAAACAGAGAGGAGAGAGAAGGGCAGCGGCTATGGTGTTTCCTTCTTTTTCTCCCTTTTCTTTAATCTTTGCTTAGTTTATTTTTTTAGAGATTTTTGCTTGATCATGTCAAGCTAAACTTCTTAGGTAGGGCTAAGAGGTGAAGCTTGTGGAGGGATGGGACTGATCCAATGGCTCTGATTAAGGTTCTAAATTATTTTTAATTTTAATTTGATTATAAGGAATGCTTCTAGTCTTTAATGGTCTGTTGTGACTGAAATTACAATGGGTCTGCAATGGCTTTGAGCATGTTCTTTTCCTTTCTATGTTTATGACGTCAGGAAGCCCTGTTGTTCACCATCGTCTCTTGGAAATGGTCGTATGACGGTACCCTTCCTAACCTTCATAGCATGTTGATTGGTTGGTAATTAGTTTAATTCTGTTGTTTTCTTTGTCTTCTGGGCATGGTTTGGTGATGGAATCCATTCTAATTCATATACCTTTCATCTTTTGAACACTATATCAAATAAGTTCAGTCTGATTTCCATGATTCTTGAAGCAGGCATAAGATCTCCCTGATCTCTACAAGTGGATCCTCTGAATCCCTAGTTCCCTTTCTCTGAATTTTCTGAAGTTTTAGATTAAATATTTCACCATTATTTTTCAAATTACACTCAATTTAGATTTCATCACATACTAGTTCTAGTTCTAGTTAGTTTCAGATAACGTACATGTTTCAGTCCCTGTGGATTCGACCTCGGTCTCATCGAGTTTTATTACTACATCACAGCCCTATACTTGAGGAGTGAACAAGTTTTTGGCGCCGTTGCCGGGGACTGACGGCTACGATTCTCTGAAATTAATTGGTTTTAGAATTGGGTTAAGATTAGGATTTTACTAACTTTAGTTTTAGAATTTTTTTTTAAATTTGATTTTTAGAACTAACCTTTCTGTTTTGTATGGTCGTTGATAGATCTTCTAACTTGGTAACTTCGTCCTAAATTCTTTACTTTTTTTTTTTTATTTTTTTTTATTTTTTAGATTAGGTCTTATCCTCTAGATACTAACTTGGTTTGTTTTGTTTTGCAGGGTATTAACATAGGAACTTTTAAATTGGTAACATCCTTCTCACTTCTCTTCTGCTTACCTTCCATATTACTGTAAGAATTTTATTTTATTCTAGGATTAGACTAAGAGTTAGGGTTCTACCATGGAAGCGTGGGTACGTGCATACGCTGAGATGGATAGGATATATTGGGGAATGCCTGAAAGTTGTGGAATTCAACGTATACCTCAAGATTTCTCTCCATCGAGAACATACATTGAAAACCGACTAGAACGTTATATTCCATCGGTTAATAGGGCCGTATACGATCGTAATTATGGGAATGAGGATTATTATCAAACATCATATTCTCCTATGTATGATCGGTATGACTATAACCAGTGGAACCATCAAAACTGGGAAGATGAACCAACAACATGTTGTAATAATTATTCTCTTGGATACCCTACCTTTGAGAACCAACCAGAAACGATCCAAGAGAACTCATTACAGCATAACATGGAGTGTCTTGCGGAAATTAGAAAAGCAATGGAAGCACTCAATTCGCGCCTCGAGAGGATAAAGGAAGCTCGCGCATCCCAGCTACAATCCAATCCAGAAATACTATGCCAGGAAAGTGATCCTCACTCGCTCTTGACAAAATCTGGAATTTGGAATGAGGAGTTGGATTCCATTAATGAGCATACGGTTCAATTCCCTGATGAGTTGATCTCAATGACTATTCAAAAGAATGGTGGAGATACATGGGTGTCTTTCAAATACAGTGATGATGACACACTTTCCTTACATGGTACACAAGATCTCAATGATGAGGTGGAGGTTAGTTTATTCGAACCTCAACCAAATTTAGAATGTGAGGAAAGCGATCCCATCCCAAGTGTGCATTGCACAGAATTAGACGATGATGCGTATTGGGATGATGATCATGAATGTTTAGCCCCAGTTCCCCTGGAATTAATCTCAAGTTTGGTCCAGGTTAATGATCAAGAAGTGCACGAAGTGAGCGGTCATAATGAGCTACTCCACTCACCTGACATATCTGATTTTAAAGTGGATGAGCTCCTTACAACCAACCCTTCTATCTCTTGTGAGACATATTTGGACCACTCTCCTGAATTACACGATGATATGATTTAGGAGATGAACGAGTTACTTGATACGACTCTGGAAGTTGAAACCACCCAGTTGAGGCCACCATCTGAATTGTTGAATTTTGACGAGTTCAGGCCTCTTCTGAGTAGTATCGATGAACAGAGTCCACACATCAATGCTTCGTATACTGATCCTCAATCTATCTGTGCAGGGTTGAAGCAAGAGAGCATACCTTCATCTACTTTTAAAGAAGATGGAATCCTTGGGCAAATCATCACACACTTCAATGTGGAAAATGAGTCACTCTCGGCTGAATGTCCCAATTCTTTGGATGATTGCTTGGCACACTTTGCATATTCAAACGATCCCATGATAAGAGACATAGTGAATGCCTTACAAAACAATATCTCGGTAGTCATCACTGACCGAGAGAACCCTTACTCTGAAGCCCCTCCTTCCATAGATGTTAAATGTTTACCATTAGGGAGGAGGAAAATGAACCAAGTCGCTACTTTTGAATGTGTTGAGACTACACCACTTCTTGAAAATTTTTCTCAATTTGATCTACTTGTAGTCTACGATTCACCATGGGATACTAACTTCGAAACTTCTTCCTGTCGCAGTGAATCGTATATACTGGATACCTCAGGCGAATCAACGACAAATTTTTGATGAGGTACATAAGTTTCTCTGAAATGTCATGCTCCAGGGCATCCAAGCCTATTGCAAAAAGGGCTTTTGGATGATCCTGTTAAGAAACCTACTGAGAAATTTATCACGATACTGGCCAGAAGAGGAACCTTGGGGCATGACTGAGTAGTTTTTCCCTGCTTTCTTAGGACTAGGGTAGTTTGCTATATGTTATTTTAGGATAGACGGTAAACTTAGCGCTCCTGGGAGGCAACCCAGCTTTTTCATTCCATTTAATTTTCCTAGTTAGTTAGTTCAATGTTTGTGGGTAACATTACTGCAAACCTTCACGAGACTACAACTCGTCCACTAGGGGCAACCTAGGGGTTTAAAGGCTTGTTGCATACGCTAAATGCAATCGAGAAAACCTGTGAAAGTGGTATAGGTAGGATCTGTTTTGTGATTTTATTTTTGTTATTTTGTTTTTGTTGATTTCTCTCTTGTGCTGACTTGCTTTTACGTTGATATTTTTGAGAAAGCCTCTTGGTTCTCCATCCAGGTACTATCTTTCCATCACTCCTCTTTTATTTTCGTTGTCCCATATGAATTGTATGCTTATTTCTTTTACATTGAGGATAATGTAGATTTTAGGTTGGGGGTGGGAGATTAGGTAACCTAATCAGTGTTTTTCTTGGTCTTGAGCAAAAATTGTGAAAATTTTTAAATTTTTTCTGGACTTTCTTGTATATTCGAAGTGATCTTGACGGTCATGTAGAGCACTAGAATTTCAAGATACGTGATATTGGTGATTTACTACTCTTGGATTCAGTTGCTCGTTAGATTTCACAGTTAAGTTTGAATTATTAATCTATGATTAGAAGATGTAAACATTGATTGAGTCATGATTTCACATGTCACATCTCGCGTACACATTAAGATTTCAGTTTGATACTGAAGGGTTAATTTGGTGATCAGTAAGCATGGAAGGAACCAACTTGAAAAATTGCCTATCATGATCAATTGAAAGGAAAAGATACCTTTGAAAAAGGTTAGGTGAAAAATCTTCACCATAGGTTTGCTCCCCATAGGTGTGGATCTCATTCATGTAAAAAAAAAAAAAAAAGTTTGGGTATTCAGTCTTCACCATAGGTTTGCTCCCTATAAGTGAGGACTTGATTTCCCCTCCTTGGCACTACTGTTCATGGAAAAATCAAAGGCTGTAAGAATGAAAGATTGATCTATGAGGCAAGTTTTGGTTTAAGTTGGTTGTCCTGAGTACTCTTGTTGGTTACCAATGATGTCATGAAATAACAAATTGAATCCTAATGGTGATAAGCCGAGAGTACACTATACACCCATGTAACTCAATGCTTAGAATTGTCTGATTGATGGATTAATACTTTGAACTTGACTATGAAATTTACCGTGCACTTGATTCCAGGAGAAAGTGATACCTAACATTCATGCATCTTAGAACTCTAGGATCTGGATTGTTTTTCAAAATATCACTCGGTTTCATAAAAATTGTCTTGTAATTCTCCAACTTATTTTTCGCATACTTTGCTCGGGACTAGCAAAATGCTGGTTGGGGGTTGTGTTGAGGGTCAAATATTGCATAGTAGACCCCATTTATTTTCCAGAACTACGAACATGATACTGTTTAAATGCCCGGTTTTAACTATGTTTGTGATGCAGGGTCTATTTGAGAGCATGAATTGCAAAAAGGTGCTAAAAGCGTAGATTTGATGCTTTGAATGCACCAAGGCAAGGGACGGACCCCAGTGAACCAAGATCAATGCCCGAGATCCATCAAGAAACTGAAGCTCAAGTGGCCCGCAGGACGTCCAGAATGCAAGATCACAGGGTTTTCGCCATCCGATCGACACGAGATTTCATACGTGGCCTGAACGCCCTATATCAACCGTACACATCAAATTTCAGCCGTCGGATCCCCCTGAAAGTGGCCTAACGGACAGATCAGCCCTCAGAATCATGATTCTGGGCCCACTTGATGTATGGATATGCTTCAAGCTTAGTTTCAACGCTTAAAATAATATGAAACAATGGATGGACGGAGCGGATTTCTCACGACCATCACAATGGAGCCATATGTACATCGCACGTACACTAAAAATCAGTGCACTCAACGTACACTGGACCGAGACTCTCGGTCTAAGTCAATTTGACCGACTGTTTTTGCGGAAATCCCTGTTTACGCAGGGGCGTCTGCGAAGGGTGTTAGTGGCCCACCACCATTGCTTCAATGAAAGATCCAGACCGTCCATTAGACCTACGTGTCCCCTATTACGACTGCCTAGGTGGCAGTTTTTCAATTGACAGTGAAGATCGGGTTTTTATTGTCCAAACGGAAGTTGAACGGCAGTGAGAAAAGTCCTGTGGACCACACCGAAACGAACTCAAAAATAGCCATGTCTGACCGGTTTTGCAAGGGGAAGCTAGTGGTCGGATCAGATTCTCCATATAACACTGATCTGGGGCCCACCAACCTCAACAGCGTAAGACGTTACGCAGCCCTGCCGTGCGGACGTCCAGAAATTTCGGGCGACTGTGGGCCATTATCTTTGGTCGGATCAGCAATCCAAACCGTTCAAGCACGAGAGAAGTGGGTCTTTAACCACACCATGAAGTCAAATCCCGAAGATAAGCCATTCATCCACCGTAAATTCCATCCAAACGCAAGTCAGTTGCGTTTTCGCTGTGCACGCTGCGTAAGGAGTTCTCTACGGACGACAGTCTCTTTCGCACGTCTTCAGCCGCTGCTCACTGATGTCTATATAAGAAGGAGAAGGAAATTTGTTTTGGGGACGGCTGGAATTTGGGGGAGGATCTTTGCTTGGACGTGGAGGCAGGAACGTGAAGGCTAGATGGGCAGCCGTGGAGGCAATCCAAGATCTGGCACACGTGAAAACAGAGAGGAGAGAGAAGGGCAGCGGCTATGGTGTTTCCTTCTTTTTCTCCCTTTTCTTTAATCTTTGCTTAGTTTATTTTTTTAGAGATTTTTGCTTGATCATGTCAAGCTAAACTTCTTAGCTAGGGCTAACAGGTGAAGCTTGTGGAGGGATGGGACTGATCCAATGGCTCTGATTGAGGTTCTAAATTATTTTTAATTTTAATTTGATTATAAGGAATGCTTCTAGTCTTTAATGGTCAGTTGTGACTGAAATTACAATGGGTCTGCAATAGCTTTGAGCATGTTCTTTTCCTTTCTATGTTTATGACGTCAGGAAGCCCTGTTATTCACCATCATCTCCTGGAAATGGTCGGATGACGGTACCCTTCCTAACCTTCATAGCATGTTGATTGGTTGGTAATTAGTTTAATTCTGTTGTTTGCTTTGTCTCCTGGGCATGGTTTGGTGATGGAATCCATTCTAATTCATATACCTTTCATCTTTTGAACACTATATCAAATAAGTTTAGTCTGATTTTCATGATTCTTGAAGCAGGCATAAGATCTCCCTGATCTCTACAAGTGGATCCTCTGAATCCCTAGTTCCCTTTCTCTGAATTTTCTGAAGTTTTAGATTAAATATTTCACCATTATTTTTCAAATTACACTCAATTTAGATTTCATCACATACTAGTTCTAGTTAGTTTCAGATAACGTACAGGTTTCAGTCCCTATGGATTTGACCTCGGTCTCACCGAGTTTTATTACTACATCACAACCCTATAATTGGGGAGTGAACAATTAACGGACCCAGATCATCCGGCAGTCATGTATAAATGCATGAGGACCTCATTTCTATAGGGACGCAACATCTTGCACTTTCCCCGTCCTTCAACTTAGACCTCGATTCCCTTGACCTGACTTAGGCATCGGAGGGTCCCCCGACTTAGCCAGGGTCTCCTTTGTCCACTTTTTGTGTAGGAGCGGGGTTTATTCGAGGGGTGGAGGGTGATCCAGATTTCGACCTCAACATTTTTTAGCGCCGTCTGAGGGTGATCTAGATTTTGACCTCAACATTTTTTGGCGTCGTCAGTAGCTATGAGCCAGAACCAAATGAACAAACTCGCTCCTCCTCACTGCTTCACGCCGAATTAGCCCCATGGCCTTCCCAACGTTCTCGCAATCGGGTAAGTATCACGCCATGTAGAGTGAGATACAAGCCTTACGGATGAGGTGAACAGGATGAAGCAACAACAGGAGTTGCGACCGCATCCAGCTCAGAAAAATCCTGTTCCTGAACCAGTCGGTCCAGTCGTGGAAGCTCACTCCGCGCCGAGGAGTGTGAGGTGAGGCACTCCTAGATGCCGCTCTCGAGTCAGAATCCTCCTCTAACCCAAATCCAAACCTCGGCTCGGAACACGGTCACACGAGCTCCGACCAATGCCTCGGTCACCTTAGCCCTGACACCAACGAATCTCCGTCATCGGCTAGAACGAAAAAGAGGAAGGAGAACGCCGAAAATTGAAAACAACCAGGAAATCGTCACAGAAAATAAAGACCCGTGGGAGAAATGGTTTGCAGAGTTCAATGACAGATTCACGGATCTAGAAAAGAAACAGCTGCCTACGTCAGTTCCCGCCGTCGTTCAGGCAATGATAGAAGAGACTGAACCTCCCTTCACCTCGAAAATCATGAACGAGGTGATGCCTCAGAGGTTCTGGATATCTCCCATCATCCAATATTTTGGGTCTGAAGACCCATCCGAATACGTAAAAGTCTATCGCTCATGGATGCAGATCTAAACAGCGACGGATGCTATGATGTGCCGGGGGTTCTCGATCACACTTGCAGGTTCCGCACGGAGTTGGTACCGATGGCTCAAACCAAATTCTATCAGTTCCTTTGCAGAGTTGAGCCAACTATTCCTTACTCAGTTCATAAGTGGTAAGAGAAGTCGAAAGTCCAATACTCACTTGTTTGCTATCAAGCAAGAACTGAAGGAGTCATTGAAAGATTATATCGCTCGCTTCAACGAGGAATCGTTATTGGTGGAAGACTACGATGATAAAATGACACTCACTGCTGTTTCAGTGGCCTAAAAGAAGGGAAATTCACTTTCTCCATTGGAAAGAACCCGCTGAAGACACTAGGCGAACTAGTCGCCAAAGCTCAGAAGTACACCAATATGGAAAAATTCTCCAACGCAGGTAAAAATGTCCAAGTAACAGAGCCGAATGGTAAAGGGAAGAGGCCTAGGAACGAGAAATCCCAGCCGTCTAACAAAGGGGCCGATGACCACGTTTCTCGCGATCGTCGTCCAAGCAGAAAGCTAGATGGAAAATTCTGTTCCTACACCTCCCTTAACGCGTCTACCGAGCATATTCTATTGGACATCCGAGGAGAAAAGCTGCTGAATTGGTTTGTTTGCATGAGAGCCGACCCAAATCATCGAGACAAGCGTAAGTATTGCCACTTCCATCGAGACTACGACCATAATATGGCTAACTATGTAGATCTCAAAGATGAGATCGAAGCCCTTATTCGAAAGGGACATCTACGTCAATATACCAAGGAGGGAAAAGTCGCTCGGAAAGGAGAAAGAGAGCGAGAACAACCAAATAACGCCACAGAGGAGCCCGCCGAAATCCGTACAATCTTCGGGGTCTCGTCTGGTGGAGGAGATTCAAATAGGGCACGGAAAGCTCACTCCCGGAAGTCTGAACTGGAACATTACATTCACTTAACGAGCGGCCCAACAAGGAACTTCGGGTCAGCCTATGCACTCTGACCTTCACAGAATAAGATGCACGCGGAATCCAGCACTCGCATGATGATGCTCTAGTGGTTACCATGACCATAGCGAATTGAAAGGTATACCGCATCTTAATCAACACCGGGAGTTCGACCGATATAATCTTTTCCGATGCCTTTAAAAGGATAAGGATTCTGAGGTCTCATCTTAGACCTGTGAAGACCCCCTACACTGCTTTGCCGGGGAAAGAGTGATCTCCCTCCCTGTGATTAAGGGAGAAGGATAACATCAAGTCACGCTTATGGTGGACTTTCTAGTTGTTAATGTACCATCAGTACACAACGTCATCCTGGGCAGACCTTCTCTCAACGCAATGAGGGCAGTCGTCTCCACTTATCACCTGATAATGAAATTCTCCGCCGATGGCGGGATAAGCTACCTTCGAGGCGATTAGCGAGAAGCTCAGAGATGTTATGCGATGAGAGTAAAGAAGGGGTCAGTAAAGCAAGCGCTCACCATCAACGCTCTGGACCCCAGAGGGCCTGTGGAAGACTCATCCGTGGAAGACCTGGAGAAAGTACCGCTCGATGAGGTTGATCCGAGCAGGACCGTTCAGCTCGGGACATCATTAAATCCTTAGCAACGGCTCAAAATTTTAACATTCATGCGACAACATAAAATGTCTTTATCTGGTTCCACCAAGATATGCCCAGAATTTCTCCAGACGTCACGATCCACAGACTGAATGTGGATCCAGATCACAAACCTATCAAGCAGAAGAGAAGGCCGTTCGACACCAAACGATATGAAGCAATAGCCGACGAGGTCTCCGTTCTGCTCGATGTCGGGCTCATAGAAGAAGTACATTATCCCGACTAGATCGCAAATGTGATCCTTGTGAAGAAAGGCAATGGGAAATGATGGGTCTGCGTGGATTACTCAGATCTGAATAAAGCTTGCTCGAAAGATGGTTTCCCGTTACCTCGGATCGATCAGTTGGTAGATATCACAGCAGAGCACGAATTACTTTCTTTTCTAGACGCATACTCCGGATATAATCAGATTACGATGCACCCCCCAAACAGGTAAAAGACTACCTTGGTCACAAACAAGGGACTACTGTTACTGGGTCATGCCATTTGACCTGAAGAATGCTGGGGTCACGTATCAAAGGTTAGTGAATCAGATGTTCTCTAAGCTGATCGGATGCACCATGGAAGTGTATGTCGACGACATGCTAGTAAAGAGTATCAAAGCATCCGATCATTTGACTGATCTTGGAGAAACATTCGCAATCCTCAGAGAATACTAGATGAAACTGAATCCAATGAAATGTGCTTTCGGAGTCGGTTCAGGAAAATTTCTCGATTTTCAAGTCAGTCAGAGAGGTATCGAGACGAACCTTGATAAGATCAAGGCATTCCTTGACATGAGTTCGCCTCGGACTATCAAAGAAATATAATACCTTATAGGGCGAGTTGCAGCGATCGGACGTTTCATATCCAGAGTAATGGACAAATGTCTCCTCTTCTTCTAATAATTGAATGGTCATAAGAAGGCAGAGTGGACGTCGGAGTGCGAGCGAGCCTTCCAACAACTGAAGCAGTATCTAGGCTCGCCCCCTCTGCTGTCTAAACCTGAAGAAGGCGAGTCCCTGTTCCTCTACCTCGCGGTCTTAGCCTTGGCCATCAGCTCTACCCTGATCAAGGAGGTCGGAGGCAAACAACACCCCGTTTATTAGTGAGCAAGGCTATGGTACCGGCAGAAACAAGATATTTGCCCTGGAAAAGCTAGCGCTCAGCCTCGTTGTGTCAACTCGAAGGTTACGTCCATACTTCCAGGCTCATTCCTTGATTGTGTTGACAGATTCCCCTCTCAGACAAGTTCTTCAGAGGCCCAAGGTATCGGGTTGGATGACTAAGTGGGCCATTGAACTTGGTGAGTTCGATATCCAGTTTCGTCCGAAAACAGCGATCAAGGGCCAAGCTGTGGCTGACTTCACTGCCGAATTCACCACTCCGAGCACAGATGAGATCAACACTGAAATTGAAACAATTCCACCTGTCCCCCCGGGCAACTAAGGAGAGGTATCGAAACCGAGATGGATTCTCTATGTGGACGGGTCATCCAATATCAAAGGGGCAGGAGCTGGAATCGTCCTGATTGCACCTGATTCCATAACCATTCAATACGCGATTAGACTCGGGTTTAAGACCTCAAATAATGAGGCGGAATATGAGGCTTTGCTAGCCGGGCTCAGATTGGCAGTGAGTCTGGGTGTTTAATATCTTCAGGTCCAATGCGACTCTCAGCTGGTGGTAAATCATATCTTTACCGAGTACGAGGCCAATAAAACAAGGATGATCGTTTATCTTGACGAGGCGAGAAAATTGATTAAAAAATTCTGGAATTGCACTATCCATCAAATCCCGAGAACAAAAAATTTATGGGCCGATGCCCTAGTGCGGCTCGCTTCGACCGCGGAAGGGAAGATCCCCCGAGTCATCCCCATTGAATTCATAAAACACCTGAGTATCGACAAGTCGGAAGAGAAGGAAGTCAATCCAGTTCATGCTAGTCCAAGCTGGATGGACCCAATCTTTAACTACCTCACATCCGGCGAGATCCCCTCGGATAGGCTGGAAGTCAGGCGACTGAGGGTCCGAGTAGCTTGATATACCATCCTAAATGACATCCTATACAAGAAAGGATATTCCTAACCCTACCTCAGGTGTCTCCAGCCCGTCGAGGCAGAATATGTCATACGGGAGATTCATGAAAGAATCTATAGAAACCATTCTGGCAGTCAAGCCTTGGCCCTAAAGATACTCCGACAAGGATATTTTTCACCAATTATCAGGGAAGATTCCAAGGACTATGTCCAAAAATGCGATAAATGTCAGCGCTTCGCGGCCGTGCCGAGACAACCTGCTGAAGAAATGACTTCGATGATCGGCCCTTGGCTATTCGCTCAGTGGGGAATTGACATCATTGGCCCTCTGCCTACAAGAAAAGGGTAGGTAAAGTTTACCATCGTCGCTGTTGATTACTTCACCAAGTGGGCCGAGGTCGAGCCAGTCGCCAAGATTACAAAACAGAAGGTGGTCGACTTTGTCTGAAAAAATATCATTTGTCGGTTCGGAATTCCACGCACCATCATGTCAGACAATGGTCGGCAGTTCGACAACGACAAATTCCGAAGCATGTGTCAGGGACTCGGCATCACAAATGCATACTCTTCTCCTCGGCATCCTCAGTCCAACGGACAGGTAGAGGCAGTCAATAAAGTCATCAAGCACCACCTCAAGACAAAGTTGGAAAAAGCAAAAAGAAGTTGGGCCGAGGAATCTCTGTTCGTTCTCTGAGCTTATAGGACCACAACTCATTCCTCAACATGAGAGACTCCATTCTTGCTCTCCTATAGCTCGGAGGCAATGGTGCCAGTTGAAATTGGTCTCCCTACGGCTCGAGTCGAAACTACTAAGAAAATCAGAATTCCAAGCAGATTGCGGCCAACCTGAATTTGCTCAAAGAAATTAGAGATATCTCGAGGCTTCAAGTCACAACTCGACATCAACAAGTGACGCGATTATACAATTCGAAGGTCAAGACCAGGCGGTTCAGATTAGGGGACTTGGTCCTTCGTCGGGTATTCTAGAATACCGCTGAGCCGGGGGCTGTGACACTCGGATCGAATTGGGAAGGGCCTTATCGGGTCGTCCGGTCAACCAAGCCAGGCTCCTACCACTTAAAATACCTCGAGGGCCGTCAGCTCCCCCACCTCTGGAATGCCGAGCATCTGAAGGTTTACTACCCGTAACGAAATAACTTTGAAGGCTCTCAATGAATGTACGCCTCTGAGCGACAGGCCTTTAAGGCTCTCGACAAATGTACGCCTCCAAGCGACAAGCTTTTAAAACTCTTAATAAAATTCACCTCTTCCCATCTATACTAAATAATTATCTATTAAGGAAAAGTTGCCCCTCATATGCAAGGGCGTACTCAATGGATTAATCCCTTAAAGAAGGGGTTAATACATTATCCCACAAAAATTCTACACGGCATCCCCTCTAAATCAGGGGAAGAGCCCAAAAGCTTACCCGACTCCCTCAACGTAAGGGTCGGGTCACGGATTAACGGATGAAGCTGGTCCTCGCCAATTGTGGGACGAGCCGACCCTCTATGGGTCCAGTCTCGACAAACGGGCCATAAAGGCTCCAAAAGCTCTACGAAACAATTTCGGAAGGAACTGACCCATCAGAGGATCGGCTCAGCCATACATTAAAGAAAATTAATTTATCAGCGAATTAGATCGACGACCAACTAGTCTACATTCAACATTCAAAAATTAACTATGGGTTAACATAAGGAAAATTATCATTCATACGCCCTTTCCAGAGGGTAAAAAATCATCATTCATGGACCTTCATCAGAAGATTTTTTTTAAAGAAAAAGTGATCCGAGCTAGGCAGACGGAGGAGAAGGTTGAGCTTCAAGGGTCTGATCCGGGCAGACGTCGTCTGCCGGCACCTCTCCAGCTTCTTCAGGCAACAAAGCATCGAGGTTAAGGTCCGAATACATGCCCAGGACCGCCTCTATGCAATCATTGTATCCATGATTGTAAAACTTAGCGGCTTCGGCGTCCCTCTTTTTAGAAGTTTCGAAGGCTTCTACCGCAGCGGTCACCCCCTCAGCCAGAGAAGCTTCATCCTCAGCCCGCTGGACTTTCCTCACCTTAGAGACGGCTCGATCTCGCTCTTCAGTCGCCTTGACCTTAGCTCTCTCAAGGGCTTCGCCCAGTCGAACATTCTCCTGAGTCAGCGAGTCCGCATGAGCCCTGGCCCGAGTCAGCGCAGCGGTTACCGCATCGCACCGAGCTTTGAAGTCATCTGCGACTCTTTATAATCGCAGCTCCCTAGCTTCGAGGTCAGCCACAACCCCCTATAGCCTAAGCTCCCTAGTTGTCCCGTCTTCAAGCTGTCGACACAGTTCGCCCTGTTCAAGTCGGAGGAAGGTGCCCTCGTCTCGCAAGACTCCTACTTGGGTCTTGAGGGCCTCCACCTCAGCTTCTCTCCTTTTCGACTCCCGCGCTCTCTCTCTCGAGCTACTAGAAGCTTAGAGACGGACTACACAAAATAAAAGAATAAGAACTTGAAAGCCGCAAGTACAGAAAAAATAAGGAGGGTCAACAGAGATACCGTGTAAAAGATAGAAGCCATGTCATTAAGAAAGGAGTTGTTCGACTTGTTGAGAAGGTAGATTATGCTCTCCTTTGGAGCATGTTTGGCTGCCCAAGGCATCAAACAGGATAAGTGATAACCTGGTACGAACTTCCCGCGGCTCGTCCCTACGTGGGCCGAGTTTGCTGCTTCCGCAAAACCGGTCATGCTACCGGCTGAAGCTTGAGCCTCAGCCCCGGGGTCATCTTTAACCTTGGGAGGAGTAATATGGCGTCAGCCATCCGAATGGCCTCCTCCCGCTCGGATGATGAAGGAATGACTATGTAGGGGGCCGCGGCCACAAGGCGAGCCTCCTCGGTGGGAGGAACGACAGTGAGTGAAAGCGAAGGAGTTATGGTTGCCGGAGTCAAAATAATGATAGTTGGAGTCGGAATAATGATTGCAGGAACCTCGACTTCAGCAGACACCACAATCGCAGTTGCGGCAATGGGAGCTGCAGCTGAAGCTATAGTAACAGAAACTGGAGCTGAGGGGCCTCCTCCGTGAGGAGTAGCCTGCTTCCTCCTAACGGTGGTCTTCGTCCGGGGCTCGTCTCTCAACAGCTCTTCTGCTGTTGGGGTGACCTTCCTCCTCCATGAACCAGATGCCTCAGCCATGCCTACATGAAGAATGACAAATTAGCGACTAAATGGACAAGTTGATCCCTCCAAAAGGAACAAAAGAAAAACTTACTGAAAGATGTCGGGAGAGGTTGAGACTTGCACAGTCCAGACCAATGAAAGTTGGTGGTAATAATCAAATCCGACCAGGAGCGAAGCTCCCCCAATCATGCCTTAGCCTTGGCAATGCGGTTCTTTTGGTCCGAATCCAGGAAGGGCGTGCCCCTTGGGAAATCTACAAAGGTAAAGAATAAAGGTTTCAGTCCGACTGACATAACAGAGGAATGTATAAAGATAAATGAGATTAACTAAGTCCGACTTGGTTTTGAAATTTGAGTCGGAACCCGAGTCGTCAAAGTCCCGAGTTCAGCAGTTGGTGCCTCCCATTCACCTGTAGCCCAAAGCCATTTATTATTTCAGTCTTTGTTAAAGGACGAAAGATTTATTATCAACCCCGACCCTTTGCTACCTCAGGTCGCGAAGTAATACCATGGTTCTTGACTATCGTGCTTGACCAGGTATAAACTCATTAGTTCCACTGGGGTCAGTTCTGAGTTTCTGACTTGACGCCAGATGATGAAGGCAGAAATGAGCACCCTCCAAGCGTTGGGGGCTAGTTGCGCAGGAGCTAGTCCGAGGTAGGATATCATGGCTCGGACGAATGGGTGTAGAGGAAGTCGAACCCCACATTGCAGCACGTAGAAAAAAATAGCAACTTCTCCCTCAGTAGGCGTGTCAGCGGTATCGAGGGGCTCGGGGGCCCTTCTCCGAATGGAGTCCGGGATCTGAAACTCCGAACGGATCCACTCCATTTGAGACTCCAAGAGTACGGAGCCTCCTGGGACTACCTCCGAGGCCCGCCCACTCACTGACATCTCAGCAGCCTCGGTAGCTGTGGTTCAGAGGGCCCAAACGGTTTTCTTTTTACCTCCTTGATGAGTCCAGGTGCCCGTCTCCCTTATTTTTCGAGGTGGAGAAAAGAGGGGTACTGCTTCATAGGGCCCTTCAGAGGCCCCTCTCTCGTCACCTGAACTCTCTAACTTGGAGTCATCGCCATAACTTCGAACAGTCTCTAGGCCAGACAACATCTTAAAAAGAAGGAATGCAGAGAGGTGCAAGGAGACTCACCGGACAGTCACCGAAAATTGCTTCTACCGGAAGTATCCTAACTGTCGAAATTGCCTGTCGGAAAACCCTGATTGACCGGAATCGCCTGTGTCGAAAATCACCTCCTCCGGTAACGATTCAAACACAGAGTATAGAAGTGAACCGAAAACTGTGAAGGAGGGTTTATATAGACCTCACCAAATCCTGCATTAATGACCAGCAATGTTGGTCGCAGCCGAATCGTCGTGGGCCGACCTCAGAGCTGACGTGGCCACACACCATTGGCTCAGGCTCTGTTGGGTAGTATGCCTCTGACATCGACCAGCGTGCTTCGAATGAACGAAACGATGCCCGAATAAGGAAAGGTCCCGCCCAACACAGTACTCCAGGTGTACGTGGCAACAAATCATTGGCGGACGATAATTCAAAGTCTTAACTGTCGCCACGCATCCACTGCACATGAACATATAGGCGAGAAGCCTTGTGAGCGTAACATCTCAAAGCGTAATGGTCGCAACATGCTCGGGAGAACCTGTGGATGAGGCGATTGAACTTCCGTGTGTTTACTCTCCGAGTCCTTAGCAGACCTCGAAGAATAGGGGGCTTCTGTTATGGAAAGATCCGAGTCCCTTGTAATTCCAAAGATTGACGACATGTTGGTCCGATCAGACGGAGAACTAACAGCTCGGCTCAGACTATGAGAGAGGACAACATACGTCTAAGACCTATAAACATTCCGATTGAGACCTTACCTGCCGGAAGGACTGAGCCGACTCCATATTCCGAGGCGGGCGTTCTTCGAGCTGAACTTAGAAATTACTATAAGTGGACGTGGCCGGTTACTTCACTCGTAGATACGCACGATGTGGTACATGATCCTTGGATTACGTGCAGTATCTCTATGATCTGAAAATTCTCCTGATTGAGTGAATCATGCCGAGATTAACTGACCCAGATCATCCGGCAGTCAGGTATAAATGCATGAGGACTCCATTTCTACAGGGACGCAACATCTTGCACTCTCCCCGTCCTTCAACTTAGACCCCGATTTCCTTTACCTGACTCAGGCATCAGAGGGTCCCCCAGCTTAGCCAGGGTGTCCTTTGTCCACTTTTTGTGTGGGAGCAGGGTTTATCCGAGGGGTGGAGGGTGATCCAGATTTTGACCTCAACAAGTTAAAGTATGCGACATGCACAATATCCAGGTGCCTACGTATCAATCGTAGTACTCTAGCAGAGTATCGAATAACGTCTCCAAAGAACAATCACTCTGCAGTTCGGCTGCCAATAGGATTCTTCACAGGCGTGCAAAAGTGGCACTTGTATGCAAGATCCAAGCTGTTGTTCGGGTTGGCCCACCATGGATGTTCCAGGACCAAAGAAAACAAGGATGTTCAGATTATCAGGTGGGCCATATATGTAAGGAGAAATGGATTGTTGAGTTAGAGTGACTACAGATCGTCCACATTTGGGTACAGATAGGCAAACGTGGGGCCCACCTGATGGACGGTTCAGATGTTGCATTGGTTCACCATGTTGCGACATGTCAAAGCTTGTGTGGACCGGCAGGACTATATAGAGAGTAGGGGTGTACATAAGTTGAACCGGGTCGAGCTAGCCTCGACTCGGCCACTAGCTGACCTCAGCTTGAACTCAGCTCGTCTCAATCCTCAAGCCTGACTGGTCAGCTCGGCTCGGTTTGGTCAGTAGCTTGGGCCAGTTCGAGCCGAGTTCAAGCCAAGATTGAGCCGAGTTCGCCTATGCAGCATTTTCACAAACGCCTGGAGTGCACCTTCAATATCTCACTGTATTTGAGACAGCAACAATGGTTTTATAAGTATTTTATTAAACACCTTCTAAGCAACATAAAAATCAAGAAAAAAAAGTATTGGTTTCATATACATACCTTCCTTGCCACCCGCCACACTTTGTTGAGTCATTTCATCAAACACTCAGTGAGCAGCATCAATATCAAAGTAATCGAGTCACCGAACTGGTTCGATCCGAGTTCAATTCGAGCTGGGTTAGATTTGAGTCGAGTCGAGCTGGGGCAGCTCGAACTCATTTTCGAGCTCAAAAAATCAGCTCGACTTGACTCGAACTCCGCTTCAAACCGAGTCGAATCAAGCTTTCTTGAGCCGAGTCAAGCGAGCTAACCGAGCTAGCTCGGTTCGTGTACACCTCTATTAGAGAGTAGTTACTTCTCACTTATCCTATTGATTCAGTGGGGCTGTTCGGGCTATGAATCAAGGTCCATAAATGGTCAACGGGCCTAATTTATAGGCCCACCAATGCGATGGAAGCCATAAACGGTTGCTGCGTGAGTTTGGTCTTGGGCTTAAATACACATGCATCTAGATTCAGGGGTAGCTTGTTTGTTCGTTGGGCCTGTAAAACAACCTTGAGACATGGTTTAAGACTCAGACAAATATGGTACACTTTGTCTGAGTCAACTCGGACATGGTCGGACCGATCTGTTACGATACTACAAGTAACCCCTGGCCCTGAGTCACTCAAAACTCTGGCGAGTCATGACTCAACACAGGACTGGACTACTCTGGTCGAGTCACTGAGTCTTTAAACCATGGCTTGAGCCCACCTGGTGGGACTAAAAGTGATATCTAGGTTCAGGTATAGAAGACTGACCGGCGCAGTATCGAGACGGGCCCTCTGAAAAGATGAATAATATATTTGAAATGTATTTGCAACTGGGTCAAGCCCAAAGATGTTTTAAATTTTAAATAGCTTGGGCCGACTTTGAGGTCAGGTGATGGTCCCCTAGGTGTAGATGGGCATGTACTCAGTCTCATTAGTTATGGAGCTTGAGATTCTGGGTCCTGTATTCCTTACAAGTCCAGGCCATCACCCAGGAATCCAAACCGCACAGCTAGTGGGCCCAAACTCCAGATTAGAAAAAACACGATAATGGTCGGCTCATGACAACCGTAGACAGGCGTGGCCCATAGGTACGGGCCCACTGAGTTGAAGAAATTATCAAACTCGGCCCAAGCATGGTTATAGTTGTCTAGCCGTAACCAGGATCACAGTCGGCTCATGCCAGCCATAAACAGGTCTGGCCTGATTATTTGTTGGGCTTAACTCCGTTTTCAAATTCAGCACAAGCATGGCTGTAGTGGGCCATGTCCGTAAACTCGATGGACCGGACTAGATCACTGACAGAGTTGATAAAAAGGACCGTGCGAGTCTGGTAGGAATACTCCGGCTGCATACGAAGCTTGATACGCAGGCACTTAGAAATGTAGATGTAAGGCATAAATTACTTCAATCATTCCTTGCAGAATTCACTAGGCAACGCCAAATCCATTGAACAATCCTACCCTCCGATTCATGGTCACTTGTTTGTTCAAATAGGGAGTTGGATTTTTTTTTTTTAATTGTCCAGTAGTAATCCACCAAACCCAACTCAGATAATCAAGGAAGTTTTGATTTACTTGTTTTCCAATTATGTAACCTTTAAGCAATTTCTAAGTGCCTGAGTATCATCTATCACGTATGCCAGAGTATCCAAGTTTTTCCTTTGTATATTTATATTTAGTTATCAAGCACTCATCTCTATTTGTGTCATGCGCATATGCAAGATCTGAACCGTTCATCAGCTTGGCCTCATAGCAGATGCACTTTATACCAAAGAATCACACCAGTTAAATAATCCTAGCTGCCAGTTAGAGGGTTCTAACGCATTCCGCAGGTTACTGTTCTTCTTTCTAATCGTGCATCTCTGGACATATGAAATCCACCAATCTTTCCATAGGAGCATCCGAGTGGTGTGAGTGCATGGAATGGCGCATCCATTGGACGCAGAAGAAAACGTACGGTCCGGATCCGTTTTATGTGAACCCCACTTCATACGGTGCGTTTGGATGCACCTCTACAAACCCCCTGATTACCACTCGTTGAAATGGGTGCGGTGAGCCGTAAAACCCCCTATTTGGGGCAAGGTTCGGACTGGATAGGGCCCAAAGGCTGAGCCTGGCCCAACACATGAGCCCACAGGGCCTGGTTTCTCTAAAATGATCTAAGCCCACAGGGCCTGCAAAGCCCCTGATCTCACACGTGCATGCATGTTTACCTCTGTTGGGAAGGCAAAAAAAAGGACGCGGATTAGCTGCTGACAGGTTGAGTAGCGAGAATCGCTATCGAATAGACGTCACCAGGTTCAGTGGGTCCCAACATAATGTATGTTTTGTATCCACACCGTCCATCCATTTGGAGAGACCATTTTAGGGCATGATCGAAAGAATGAGTGAGATCCAAATCTCAAGTGGACCCCACCACAGAAAACAGTGGACAGACTGACGCCCACCGTTAAAAACTTCAAAGGGCCACAAAAGTTTCCGATCTAGCTGATATGTGTGTTTTCCCTTATATAATGTCCTTAAAAAAAAAAAACTCATGAACAGGTTGGATCTCAAATAAACATCACGGTGGACCTTAGGAAAGTTTCAACGGTGGCCGTCACTCTCTCCACTGTTTTCTGTGGTGGGTCCACTACAGATTTGGATCTGACTCGTTCTTTAAATAATACCATAAAATGATCAATCCAAATGGATGGACGGTGTGGATACAACACATCTATCATGGTGGGACCCACGGAACTTGGTGACGTCACTTCAGTAGCCAGTCTCGCTACTCAACGTGTCAGTAGCTAATCCGTGTCCCAATTAAAAACAGTTGGACGGTCAGATATGCAGTGGCTTAAACCGAATAAAAGTAAAGGCTAAGATCGTTTCATGGCTTTTACTTTTAAAATCTAAGCCTTCCATTGTTGTACCAGTAGGTAGGGGGTAGAGCTCATTAATAAATCACACTGCCACACGTTCTATGGAGAGATGACTCGACCATATTCCTGTTTTTCCGGCACTACCGTATCATATACCAAAATTATCATCTTAAAATCTCATCCAACGACGTGGCATGATCCGATTGATGCATCTCACCTACTTATCATAAAATATAGTAATCGAATGGTTGGAGTGTATCGTGGGCCCACAATGAAAACAGCGACGTGCACACGTCATGGGACATGTGGCACACTTACACTACAAAAATCATATTCATGCATGCGTGTGTATATTCACTACACAGGGATATGGTGTACTTTCGTAATCCTTGACTTTTCTTGCATGTGGCGCTCTCTTTTCCCATCTTTTCAATGAAGTATAAATGCCGTTACGTGTACAATAATAATAATAATAATAATAGAAGAGATGTTCCAGTGCTCTTCGAGCACTTGTAAGTCACAGTGCTCCTAGTTACATTCAGACTCTTAGATAGTCTAATGCATTGATCCAAACTGTTCAGTATGTCCGGGACATATTTCATGGGCTACCATATGAACATCGCACGATTCTAATAAATGTAAATCATCTGATCAATGGTCTTCAATATGGATGGTCAAGATTCTTTAGACAAATAGGTCTAATCTAACAATTTGATATATCTATTTTTTAGGGCTAATCATGGATTACTTATCATTTCAAAGAATCACTTTTATAGGCAATCATAACAATCTTATTAATGGCCTAAAAAAGGGACGAGCATACAAATAAGGTCAGATCAATGATGATGAAACAACCGTTATTTTCTCAAGGTAGCCCATTGAATGTGTTATGGATTTAACAGAGGGTTCAGATCGATCAATTGGACTATCAAGTAATAAACTGTTGCAACTAAGAGCACAACAACTTATAAGTGCTCTCTTAGAGAACGCTGGAGCATTCTATTATTATTATTATTATTATTATTATTATTATTATTATTATTTACTAATGCTATAAAAGTTAGATACTTGGACCATCCAATCTATTGGGCGTGACTGTTCACTAGTTCCAGCGCATGGGCAATCATGCAAGCATCACATAAATCTAACTAACATTAACCATTCAATCGATGGTCTTTAATATGGATGGTCAGAATCATTAACACAAAAAAAGGTACGATTAACTATTTAATCCTTCGGTTGCTTGTGATTCTAAAGAATCATTTTTTAAAGGTTGCCATTCCACATATAGCTTGGGAGAAGGAGTTATAAAACACAAGACTCTAGCTGAAATGTATTTTACACCGTAAAGTACCTTCATACAGGATCACTCATGTGGCTCAAGTGATCATGACATAGTCATGTTGGTGTGGATTCCGCTACAAACGTTGTAGCTCTACCTATTTCAGTATTTTCGATTAACTTGTATTGATTACTAATTCTCTATACTTTCATCACAATAAATATCCATTTCAAAATTTTAAAGACATTATCATAATTAGTGAACTTACAATCAAGTGTTTCAAAAGTTTCTAGATATATCAAAATTTTCTTGAAGACCGAAACGTATTGAACATTTGTCAAAATACGGTCCACTCCATCAAATATTTTAATGTGCACTAAACTAATTCTAACAATTTTATATATAATATCATTGCTCATAAAAATATGTCCACCATCATACTTGTTGTATATGGTGCATCGGTCTCTATGAGAAGTCATGTGGTATGAGGTCGCGAATCTAAAATCCAGTCATTACTAAAGTAATCAAATTTGGATGTAGTCAAGACATCATCGCACTCCACCCCCTTGCTTGATTAGCCTCTTTCGGCATATTCTCTAGTTTGTTTTTTTTTTTTTTTTCTTTTTTTCCTTTTGAGCCTTACGTTTCATGCAATTGTTCTTCATATGCCCTGTTATCTTACGATTCTAACATATCATCTTGCCATTCCCTTTTAATTTGGAGTGCGATCAAGAATTGTCATTCTCCCTTTCAATATTCATTCCTTTAACAACCGGTGCATTCATAAATGTACCTTTGCAACTGTTATTCTTTTTCATCTACTTCTCATGAAGGCCTAAGATTATAGTCTCAACATTAATGGGATACAAGTAATTTAAATTAAGCTGTCAAAAATATGTGTCCCAGCTTAGATCTATCATGAATGGCACGTTACACTTATTTCATCTTCTTACCATTTGATTGGTAGCCGATAAAAAATAAAAATAAAAACTATAAAATGTCTTATTTTCACATACAAGAGTCTAAGAATTAGGGTTTGGAAGTGCTTATCCAATCTGATTTTGGGACAGTGATGTAGCAAAAGTGGATTCCACGACTTGTTTTAATTTGAGTTTATATATGGCACGTGTGCAATTTCTACTTGCTTGCGTATCAAGTGTCGTACCTTGATAGAATATCAAAATAAACCCCATTTCCTGTTTACATCTCACCAACCTAAAATTGAAAATTGCTACCCACCTTATTTAATTGTATCATCTCCTCCCATTTATCCTACACTTTATAATATAAAAAACGAGGGTTAAGTAAGCCTCGATTGTTGGCCGTACAGGGTCTGACTGCTGGATAGGCCCTTACGGGTACATATTTGTGCGTTTGCCACCATTTTACTACACGTGGATTAGAACATCACGTCCCAAAGTTAGCTACACCGCACTTGGGAATTAATACCAAGATCTGAGTGTTTAAATAAGGTTATATATCTTGGCTCAGTCTACCACCTGAGTTATGGATTTGTGTGTTCCTGTGCCTTTTATTTATTAACTAATAATGTGTACCAATCTAATGATTAAGATCAACTGATTAGCATATGGTCCATGAGGAGCAGTCCTAGATTTGGAATCGTATTGCCTACGGAGTAACTCACTACATTAAGATTACTGAGTATGTCCAAACTCTGTGGGTATATATATATATATATATATTATCCACATCCACTTCGTCCATCCATATTACCAGATAACTTAGGGGGTTGAGCCTAAAGATGAAGTATGTCCAAACCACACCATAGGAAAGAGTGTGAATTGAACATCTACCGTTGAAAACTTCTCGGGGGCCATGGAAGTTTTGGATCAAGCTTGTATTTTTGTTTTCCATTCATCTATGTCTGTGTGATCTTATGAACAGGTTGGATGAGGAAAAAACATTAATGTGGGCCTTTAGAAAGGTTTCAATGGTGGAAGTCATTATTCCAACTGTTTCCTGTGCTTTGGTCTACTTGATCTTTGGGTATGCTTAAATTTTGGTCTCAACCACTAAAATAAGATGGAAAAACAGATAGACAATATGGATAGACCAGAAACATCCACGGTGGGCCTAACAAAGTTTACTAAGTACAATAAGAGTGTACTGAGTAACTCAGTACGCAATCCAATTTCCCTAGATCTGGACCTCTTTACTTATGGTCTATCAACGTGTTTCATGATAAGTTGGCATAATTGGATAAAGAAGCAAGACAGCAACACCTTGGCAAGGTCCCCACAAGAGTTTCTTTCACGGACAAGGATTAGCTACTGACTGGTTGAGTAGCAATCTCGCTATGAAGTGACGTCACTAGGTTATTTAGGGCCCACTATGATGTATGTGTTCCATTCACACCGTCAATCCATCTTTTCATATCATTTTACCATATAAACCCATCAGTACGTTGTCTCATATTAACCACTGAACTCAGAAATCATGGTGGTCCAAAACTCAGGTAGGCCCATCATAGGAAAAATTTCAGTTGGAACGCCAATCTCTAGTTTTTTGTACACTCTATTGTGGTGTTTATATGCCATCCAATCCGTTCATCCCACGTGCCTCACCAGGATAATTTAAAAAATAAAATAAAAACCTCAAAAATCTTAGTATTCCAAAACTCAGGTGGACTATACCATATAGATTTAGAGTATTTACGCATAATTTTTGCAGTGGCCCACCTTAGTGTTGAATTAACCTGCTCTTTAGAATCAAGGACAAACAAGGGTGGCGTACCTGATGGACGGCGTGGATTTCAGCTACGCAAGCGTTTTGTTTGGTACATGGTAGCATAACCACACAGTCTGTAGTGCAAAAGCATATAGTAGTTCTGACAGCTTTATCATGTGGACATCTTTGCTGCTGGGTTTTTCTATTCTGGTAAAAGACATCTTTCACTTCCGAGAAACTCTATCATTTCCGTCCAAATGCCCAAAATGGCCCACTAATTAACTTCCTATTTTTTCAGAACCAGTATGAGAAAAGACACGCGCGAGGAGACATTAAAGTGACGAATCATGCCAGCCAACGTGGCACACGTGTAAAAGATCCGGTGCAATCATTAGGTGTGGTTGATGGTGAATATTTGGTGGAAAATAAATCTGATCAATCCAATCATCACGTGGACCACACTGGTATTGGAAAAATGGATGGTTGGAAAGTAAATCTCCTACGGCCTTAATCACCGTTCAGGTACGGCTGATCTGATGAGTGTACCAGCATGGGTTTTTGGGACAAGGCATGTTTACCTATGACCCCAACTGATACATGACCTAGATCTTTCACACGTGTGCCACGATTCACCTCTTCAGTCTTCCCTCGCGCAAATAGCTCGGGCATTCATCTACGGACAGACGTTCATGTGAGTCATGTTCGAATTTATGCACGGGAAAGATGGCGATGCAGATTTCCTTCTTCCTTTTTAACTTTTTCCATAGATATGAGCTATTCCAGGCCGCTCACGTGTCACATGTGTAGGAGATGTAGACGTCCAACAATGATATCAGCGAGCTCATCTCGCAAATGCTCGACGGCATTGGATTGCGTACTGAGTAAACCCTTCGGGGCCCACCATGGATGTATGTGTCTTATCCACACCGTCCATCCGTTTTTTCAGATCATTTTAGAGTCTGAACCCAAAATTGAACCATATTAAAAGCTCAAGTAGACCACACCATAGGAAAACGTGGGGATAATGACGTCCACCGTTAAAACATTTCTAGGGCCCACAGTATGTTTATTTATCATCCAACCCGTTCATAAGGTCACAAAGACATAGAATAAGGGAAAACACAATATAACCTTGATCTAAAACTTCTGTGGACCCCAAGAAGTTGCCAACCGTAGGCATTCAATTTCCACATTTTACAGTGGTGTGGTTCAGTTGAACTCTCGATATGGTTCAATTCTGGTATAATATACTAAACTGATCTATTAAAACG
Source organism: Magnolia changhungtana (assembly GCA_030180095.1). NCBI lineage: Eukaryota > Viridiplantae > Streptophyta > Magnoliopsida > Magnoliales > Magnoliaceae > Magnolia > Magnolia changhungtana. Next base: position 3,978,389 of record JASAUF010000234.1, read on the forward strand.
GATGGACGGTGTGGATAAGACACATACATCATGGTGTGCCCCACAGAGCTTACTCAATACTCTAGCGTACTGAGTTACTCAGTACGCAATCCACTTCCATGCTAGAGCTAGGCTATTACTATGTATTGGAAATGGTCCGGTGCTCTCAAAGCACTACTCTTTAGTGCTACCTGTTGTATTTGGACACGTACAAAGTCCAATCAATCAAATTGGACAGTCCATTTTGTCCAGCTTACTATTTATATGCCCCAACTGAAAAAAACTTGAAAAGTTTCAACACCTCTAACCATCCGCTCAATCACCTAAAAACTGGAAACTCTTGGGTCCGGACTTGGACCGTTCATGGCCCACTTTGCCAAACGACAAAAAACACAGAAAATCTACACTCAAACAATGGATTGTGGGGTCCAGGAACATTGAATGCGACGCAGGAGAAAAATTTACACTTCTATCATATCTATGAATTAGCATAACTCTAAAACTCATGCATGCAAAACTCAAAACTAATATAATCATTTATCACCATGCAGCCCTGCAGCAAATAGACTATGGAAAGTCTTATTTAATGTGGACTGTCTAACATCTTCCTTTGAATTAGACTTTTTAAAAATAATTATCAGTTTTATAATATTTAATCTTGTAGGACTTTCTATTATTTGCAATATTAATCTTAGAAACTTGTCTACTTCTACATCCTTGGATTTGTAACACATGAGCTCTAGTTAAGTCATAGCCAATATTGTAATTGTCATTGCCATCTAGACCAATGTATAAACAATATTTGGTGAACTCATCATTTGTTTCGAGCTCATGTTGTGACACAGTTTAAACTTCACATGGTTCATAGAGAACTTTGGTTTCAAATGATAAGTGCACTATACCCCTGAATTTTTATTTTATATTTTATATGATCGAGTGCTTTTGCTTTCATCACCTTCATTGACGAGTTTTGAATTTTCTTTTTAATTCAATGGTGTACTGATATTTCATCAAGGGCTTCTTTGGTTGGATGTGTTTAAGGGAAATTGTAATGTATTTTATACTTTTTAAACATTAATTACATATTATAGAAATTTGTGAGGGAAGGAATGGTACATGACATTGATGGTCCCACTATGATGTATATATTTTATTGATGTCGTCCATTCATTTTAACAAATCTTTCAAAGGTATGCCTCCAAAAAGGAAATATATTCAAAGCTCAAGTGGACCACACTATGGGCAGAACATTTCAATGGTTGACGTTCAATCTCCAGTATCTTATGGTGTGCATGTGGTTCAATTGATCTTTGAATCTGCTTTATTTTTTGGCCCATTTCTTAAAATGATCTATACTAATGAATGGATGGAGTGAATATAACACATATATATCATGGTGGGGCCACCAAGCTTTGGTTTCAAATTACCATGAAATGGGGTAACTCCTCGTCACTTTCAAATGCATGAAGTATAATTGTTTGATGTATGCATTTAATGCTAATTCATGTATAATTACATAAAAATACAAATAATTACATCAAACCAAAAAGTCCCTAAAGTGTTTCATCAGTACAATCATAGAAAATAGTTCATAGCTTCCTTAGTATCTATATACCATTTCAAGTAAAGTAGTTTTGACATTGGATGTTTGGCTATGTGTCATTTTGCACTGACTAGGTGCGTAATGAGGTTCTGCATAGCCAAAGGGTGCCGCAAAACCACAAAATACGATCTGGCATCGCATCGATAAATCACATACGTGCATAGGACCGCATTCGTAATGTTCTGCAAAGAACAGACCAAGTCAATTTTGCACCTACCAACTAGCCTAGTGTGAAACCATGTTCTCATTGTGTTGATAACTAAGAGCTAGCGTGTGATGATTTTTAAAACATTAAAATATATAAAAAGGATAATGATAATGATCTAAACTTTCTACTAGAGTTTGAATTACTCGTTACTAATTTACTTTTAATCATCCATTTGATAGCTATCAATTGAAGGGAAAACATTTCATATTTCTTGATTGTTAATTACCATCTTATAAATAGAATCCATCCACATTGGTACTAAAATTTGGATGGTCTGCACAGCCCTGCATGAGTGTCAAATGTGTGGGGGATGGATGAGTCATCACCATTTTCAAAATGGTAGAGAACTACAACACGAATCCAACACTCAGCAAGAAAGGCCGTGCCATGCTTCTGGTTGTAACCGATCAGCTCTCTTCATTGACGGCAACAAAACAATAAAAATAAGTGAGACTTGGTCGTATGCAAACATTTCTAGGATAAGCTTAACCTACATATCCATGGGTGGGGCTGACCATGATGTTTTAATGACATCCTATCCATCCATCATGTGTGCCCCCCCTACTCTTCTTCTTACATCACAAAACTCAAGTAAAACCTCTAAAATCACGTGAGCCATCCAATTTTTGATTTTTTTTTTTGGGTTTCTATTCACTCACCCTGATTGGATGGAAACAGAACATGGTGGGCCCACAAACAATCTATAAAGTTTCTAATTGCCCACTAAGTTTTGAATTGAGTTGAGTTTTGGGATCCAAGGAGAATAGGATGGAGTGCAAACGATGGACAGATGGCCCATTTTAGTTTTGTACTTTTAAGCTTCTCTTATAAACGTTTGTACGTATCCGACCTCTAAATGAATTCATGACCGATTGCACAACTCAGCTTACGAGCCAATGTGTGAACGGTTGAGGATCTAAAGGAAACCATGAAGATCAGCTGGATCTAGGCCGGTCAACCACCCTGTTTGAAAACGATGGATGGTTTATACCAGACCCACCATTGCATTGATTCAACGGACACATGGCCCTTTTCATAAGTGGACTGACCTGATTTTGGTCATGTGATCACGATGGCGGGTTCTACCTTTTGACAGCTCAGATATCGTACACGCACCATGCGTACGCGAGTTGGTGACGTCCTACATGCACAATGCGTACGTTAGGCACTCTCCCAGTACATTAGGGTCAGTTTGGGCGGTGGGATTAGAAGGGATTAGGTGGGATGGGATTAAAAAAAACATAATTATTGCTCGTGGCAGGGGTTATCCCCTGTTACCATGGGATAAAATTAATGCCTGCTTTGTTGATAATAGGGTGGTACATTGAATGAATATACTCACCATCATTTGAAATGACTGAGAATAACATGCGTGTGTTATATCTAAACTGTTCATTTGTTTCGTTACCTCATTTTATGGCATGGACCTAAAAATGAGATAGATCCAAAACTTATGTAGCACCAAAGAAGTTTTTAACGGTAAGTATTCAATCCCTGTTGCTTTCTATGGTGGGGTCCACTTGAGCATTAGATTTACCTGATTTTTTGGCCCATGCTCGAAAATAATCTCCATAAATGGGTGGATGGTGTGGATATAGCCCACACATCATGTTGGGACCTACACAGCTTTCCAAACATTGAGTGAAATTGACACGGACCCAATGCAATTTCATTTAATGTAATTCCAAGTATTTCCATTCCTCCCAAACATGGGGTGGAAGTGGCACAGGACCAGATGAATCCCATCCCCCCCTAATCCCTTCTAATCCGACTGCCCAAACTGACCCTAAGGTAAGATATTCTGCACGTGGTTAACTAATCCCCGCGCGTGTACATTGCAGGCAGCCCTTCTCCAAGCAATCACACGTGCCACCGTGGTGCTTATGTGAAATCCAAGCAACCCATCATGTGGGTTTTACCATTAAATCAGGATTATCCGCTCACTGAGTGGGCCACAGCATCTGAAACAAATCGATGGCTTAAAAAAATCTTGTGTATGTTTTTCAGCCACCCATTTGTTGTTGGGTTTTTTCAAAATAAGAAGAAAAGAAATTGAATAAGAAGGGTTGTGACTTTGGTGATTGTTGGTGTGAATGATAATGCCTCTTGGTAAAGGAAGCATCTTTTGAATTTGAAATGGAGGGATGCCATTGTTGGAAAGACACCACCATTGATAAAAAGACACCATGGAAGAAGATGTCTTTTCATGAAAAGGGAAGATGATGTCTTTTCATGAAAAGGGCCTTAAGCATCTCTTATGATTATATATAAACCCATCTTTGGGTCAATCGGAATTAACAATTTCCAACAATCTCTTCTCCATCTTCTTCTTCTTCTCCAATTTCGTTTTTGGATGTTCTTTGGAAAAATACAGTTTTCAGGCGCTAAACTGCAAATAGTTTTTCAGGCAGTAAATTACAAACAGTTTTCAGGGGTAAATTGTAACAACGAAGTCAGGGTTGTACGCTGTAAAAGTGTGTTGAGTGCGGTTTTCGGTTTTGCAGGCCGAAACCCACATTTCTTCGGTCTCGGAGAAGAAGCTTATTGTATCCTGGAGGCGGATTTGCTGTAACCCTCTTGTAAATTGGTTTAATCACCAGTAGGGTGCGAATATCGCCTTAAAGATAGCGACATTGTAACGCGCCTTAAGCCTATCTTTAAGTGATTTATTTTCTAATTTTTCGCCTCAAAGAATAACAATTTTAAGGCGATATTATGGCCTCTTCTATGGGTCATCCTGACTTTGTTCGAATTACGCCGTTTGACGGCTCAAATTTTCTTCGATGGCAATCAAGGGTCCATCTCTTCCTCACATCACTCAAGTTGGATCATGTGCTCACTCAAGATCCTCCTTCACCACCATCTGATGATGATAAGTTAGAACAAATTCAAAAGAGACAAAGTTGGAAGCGTAACGACTACCTATGCAAAAGTCATATCTTCAACGCTCTTTCTGATCCGTTATCTGCATCACCTGTCAAAAAAGAACTCACTAAGGATTTATGGCAGTGCCTGCTCACCAAATACACGTCGAGGATGAAGGCAACAAAAATTCCTAGTAAGTCGGGCTTTTTAGAATTCAAAATGTTGGATGAAAAACTGTCTTGATCAAGTACATAAGTTGCTGTGTCATCATCCAACAACTTATTGCTGATGGCACTAATCTCGACGAATCTTTTCAAGTATCCACCATTATTGCTAAACTTCCACCTAAATGGAAGGATACTAGAAAATCATTAAAACAGAAAAAAGAGAAAATGTCCTTAGAGGACCTCATAATGTTTCTTCGAATAGAAGAAGAATCTAGGGTCCGTGATAAAAATAAAGAACAACAAGAGGCCCTAAATAATGTTAATATAGTCGAGAATAGTGTAAATCGGGAATTAGAGAAGCCACCTTTCAAGAAAGATGATAGGCTCAAAACTAATAACCAAGGGTTCAAAAAGAACACATCCAAGAAGGGTCCATGCTTCTTTTGCAAAATCCCTGGTCACTTTAAGAAAGACTGCCGAAAATACAAAAAGAAAATGCAAGAAAAGAAACGACAAGTCAATATGACGGAAGACATAAATCTGGCAGCTGTCGTTTCTGAAGTTAATATGTTGAACGAGGATGTTGAATGGTGGGTAGATTCTGGCGCTACCAGACATGTTTGTAGAAATTACAATATGTTCAATTCCTATGAATTAGTGGGGGATAATTAGGAACTATATATGGGGAATGCCTCCACATGCAAGATTGTAGGAAAAGGGAAGGTACGTCTTAATCTAACTTCCGGAAAAGTCCTTACTCTGAACGATGTGCTGCATGTACCGGATATTAGGAGGAATCTTATTTCAACTAGTCTACTGATTAAGTTTGGATTTAGACTCCTATTTGAATCCGATAAATTGATTGTGTCTAAAAATGGGGTATATGTAGGGAAGGGCTATGTATCCAATGGAATGTTCAAATTGAACCTCATAAATGAAAATTCTTCTTCTGTTTATATGCTCGATTCACATGATGTTTGGCATGCTAGATTAGGACATATTAGTTATCGTATAATGGATAATATGTCTAATCTTAATCTAATTCCTAAGTATACAAAACCTAAAGACAAATGTAGTATTTGTGTACAATCTAAAATATCTAAAAAACCGTTTCCAAGGGTGGAACGAGAATCACAACTCGTAGACCTATTTCATAGTGACATATGTGAAATGAGTGGCTTAATAACAAGAGGAGAAAAGAGGTACTTCATAACCTTTGTAAATGATTTCTCCCGTTATACCTTAGTATACTTATTGAAGAATAAAGATGAGGCACTACAAAAATTCAAGATATACAAGGCAGAAGTTGAGAACCAGTTAAACCGTAAGATTAAAATTCTAAGGTTGGACAGGGGAGGAGAATATCTATCTATAGAATTCTCGGAGTTTTGTAAAACTCATGGTATAATTTACCAAATTACAGCTCCCTATTCACCCCAACAAAATGGGATAGCAGAACGGAAAAACAGGTCTCTCATAGACATGATAAACTCTATGCTCAATAATGTGTGTTTAAGTTCAGGATTTTGAGAAGAAGCTCTATTAACTGCTTGTTATATCTTCAATAGGATACCTCACTCTAAAACTTGTAAGACTCCGTATGAATTATGGAAGAATAGGATTCCTAACATTTCATACTTTAAGGTATGGGGTTGTAGAGCCTCAGTTAGGCTTACTGATCCTAACAGGCCCAAGATAGGGTTGAGATCTCTTGAGTATATTTTCATAGGATATGCACAAAATAGTAAGGCTTATAGGTTTCTAGTTGTAGAATCTAATCATGCTATCCAAATAAACACTATAATAGAATCTAGAGATGCTGAGTTTTATGAAAACTCATTCTCTTCTATAACTAGAAAAGAGACAAAACCTCAAGATCCTAGTATAAGCAGTAGTTCTCAAATACCGATCAAGGTATCGCCGGTCTCGATAAAGAGGACATAGAACCTAGAAGGACCAAGAGGATCGAACAGTACATCTTTTTGGACCCGATTTCTACCTTCGCTAATAGAAGGAGATAAAGATAACATAACAGGAAACCATGTTGATATATAACATAGAAAATGATCCAGTAACAATAAATGATGCCCTTAAATCTCAAGATGCTTCTTTTTGGAAGGAAGCTATAAATGATGAGATGGATTCTATATTGCAAAATGGAACATGGAAACTTGTGGATCTGCGCCCCAGGATCAAAGCCAATAAGTCTGTAAATGGATTTTCAAAAGAAAATTAAGATCGGATGGAACTACATAAAGGTTTAAGGCCGATTAGTGGCTAGAGGATTTACACAAAAAGAAGGTATTGATTTTTTCGATACTTATGCTCCAGTAGCAAGGATATCAACTATCCGAGTTTTAGTTGCTCTAGCATCCATTCATAAGTTAGAAATTCATTAGATGGATGTAAAGACAACCTTTTTAAATGGTGACCTCGATGAAGAGGTTTACATGGAGCAACCAGAAGGTTTTATAATTCCAGGACAGGAAAATAAAGTGTATAAATTGATCAAGTCACTATATGGACTTAAACAGGTACCTAAACAGTGGCATGAAAAATTCGATAAAGTAGTCACCTCATATGGCTTTAAAATTAATGAATTAGATAAGTGTGTATATTCAAAATTCTCTGATAATAAAAGAGTAATTATATGTCTCTATGTAGATGATATGCTAATCTTTGGTACTTGTTTAGAAGTTATAAATAACACTAAAAGATTCTTATCATCTAGTTTTGACATGAAAGATATGGGTGAAGCTAATGTAATTTTAGGTATCAAGATATTAAGAAACAATAATGGTATAACTCTATCTCAATCACATTATATTGAAAAGATACTCAAAAAGTTTGATCACTATGATAAGAACCCAGTTTCTACTTCTTTTGATTCTAATATCAAGTTAATTAAAAATGAAGGTCGTAGTGTATCTCAGTTAGAGTATTCTAAGGTAATTGGCAGTCTTATGTATGCCATGATTTCTACTCGACCTGATATTGCTTTTGTAGTAGGTATATTGAGTAGGTTTACAAGTAATCCAAGTTTAGATCATTTGAATGTTGTTTCTAGAGTACTCAGATACTTGAGAAAAACTATTAACTATGGTTTACATTTTTCTGGTTACCCTAGTGTACTTGAAGGGTATAGTGATGCAAGTTGGGTCACTGATTCTAATGAATCCAAGTCTACCAGGTGGATGGATTTTTACACTTGAGGAGTCAGTTTCTTGGGGATCCAAGAAGCAAACTTGCATATCTCACTCTACCATGGAATCTGAATTCATAGCTTTGGCAGCTAGTAGTAAAGAGGCAGAATGGTTAAGAAATCTGTTATTAGAAATACCATTATTGGTAAGGCCTTTACCACCGGTCTCTATCTACTGTGATAGTGAAGCGACACTATCAAAGGCATATAACAAGACTTATAATGAAAAATCCAGACATATTAGTCTAAGGCACAGTTTTGTGCGGCAACTACTTGGTGACGGTGTTATAACAATACAATATGTACGATTTATTCAGAATCTAGCAGACCCGTTCATCAAGGGACTGGCAAGGGATGTTGTCAGTAAAACATCAAGAGGAATGTGACTTAAGCCAATTTCAGAACCAGGATGAGGGAAACCCGACCTAAGTTAATAGGTTCAATGGGCAAAGTACCTCACAGAAGTGGTCCGGCAAAGATCAGACGTTTTCTATCCTGTCTCATTCCTGGATGTATGTATAGTGCTGAGTACCTGTAATGATAAAAAGGAGGATGAGCTGCCGCTCTTAATGAGTTCTTTCAAGGGTGCTATTGTTACAGGGGCATTCATAAGGACTCACCTATATGAGTATTGGAAGTGGGGCCGCTTCCTAATGTTCGAGAGTTTTTGGCTACTCTCATGAACTCGTGAATCCAGGAAAGAGCACAAGGCCGTTAATGTGCTATAATTTTAGAACACATGACAATCGAAATATATATGTGTCTAACATGTCCGGTTGTGTCATATAGAATACTTAGTTCAAGACCATAATCACTAAGGATTCTGATTCAACTTTGATTTGTTTACACTAAGTGAAGGTTCAAGTCCATAAGACACCTTCTCCTATGCACATATTTTTCTTACATACCCTGACCTCTGTATTTTGAAAAATAGTGGGGGATTGTTGGGTTTTTTCAAAATAAGAAGAAAATAAATTCAATAAGAAGGGTTGTGACTTTGGTGATTGTTGGTGTGAATGGTGATGCCTCTTGGTAAAGGAAGCATCTTTTGAATTTGAAATGGAGGGATGCCATTGTTGGAAAGACACCACCATTGATGAAAAGACACCATGGAAGAAGATGTCTTTTCATGAAAAGGGCCTTAAGCATCTCTTATGATTCTATATAAACCCATCTTTGGGTCAATCGGAATTAACAATTTCCAACAATCTCTTCTCCATCTTCTTCTTCTTCTCCAATTTCGTTTTTGGATGTTCTTTGGAAAAATACAGTTTTCAGGCGCTAAACTGCAAATAGTTTTTCAGCAAGAATTACAAACAGTTTTTCAGGGGATAAATTGTAACAAGATCGAAGTCGTGGTTGACACCGTAAAAGTGTGTTCGGGGTGCGGTTTTTCGGTTTTTATGTGCCGAAGCCCACATTTCTTCGGTCTTGGAGAAGAAGCTTATTGTATCCTGGAGGCGGATTTGCTGTAACCCTCTTGTAAATTGGTTTAATCACCAGTAGGGTGCGAATATCGCCTTAAAGATAGCGACATTGTAACGCACCTTAAGCCTATCTTTAAGTGATTTATTTTCTAATTTTTCGCCTCAAAGAATAACATTTGTCGCTTACACGTGCGGCACACTAGATGAGTGGAGCAGCCCTACTTCCCGAACCGGCCATCCACATGCTCGGACCGGCCAGCTTTGAGACAGCCAAGGTTGTAAGACTCCAATGTGTCCTATGCTACTCGTCTTAGGCAGCTCCAACACGATTGGTCCCGCTTGGGTCTGACACCGTGAGTCAGAACTGAAATATGAGCGACTTGGCCGGATTCCACTGAGAGCAGATTCGGTCAGGCTAGGATAACAGTAAGTTTTGTCCGGCCATCATGTGGCACCATTTCATTGGCCCGTCAGACACACCCAACACTCTTTTGAAAGTGGTAGCCCCTCTCTCATGATTTCTTAGCTATGCTTAAAACCATGGAGAAAGCTTGAGTGTGTGACACATGTACCTGCTTCACACGTGGGGTTGGCTTTGTACCGTACACATGATTTTGGGGATTATTTTTTAATGGCGTGCTTACCTATTTCTCATGATAAGCTCCGTTGCAAATGAACTATGGTCAGGCTATCCTTGTGTGACTTTGCCGGGTAATATTTAAATATATTTTTTTAAATTAATAGGGAACACATTGATTAAAGGGATTACATAAAGAATTTCTAAATTAATATCAAATGATAAAATATATTGATAATCACATGTATATATAAAGGCAGCATTTTATATAATTGACCATATCAAGCTCAGATATGCTTGCGTGTTAGGAAGAAATTGCATATCTCCTCCGGGGGTTTGGAAATGCCTCTTCCGATTAAATTACAGTTATATACCACATTTAATACCATTGAATAGTGTTTGGAAGAGGAAAGAAATCATCGTGTCATGTCTCCTTGATCCCAGCTTACTATTCAAATAAATAAATAAACAGAGAGAGAGAAAGATAAGGATCAAATTTCCCTCACTTCTCATTTTCCTGATGGCATCCAACCCGTTCATTGCATGATCTCACCGTAAGAGTGCGATGCGCTGAAAACTACCTGGATCCAACCATCATCTGACACTGCATGAATTTTGGTACTTTTGAATAGTTGTTAAATTTTTTTTTTTTTTTATAGTGGGGCCCACATACTGGTCGTAGAGACATGATATTTTTGGCATCCCATTATCCTTTTGGGGTTTACTTAATCGACAGGTTAGATGACACATGCACAACACAACGGGCCCACTGCTAAAAACATGGAAAACCATTTGAAATCATTTAAGTCCACGTGGAGCTCACATGACGGTTGGATTAGCCTGATTGTTGGCCATCTAAAAATTATGTTGGATGCCATGCACAAACCCGGACGCCCCAAGCCCATTGCTTGATGGTAAGAGCTTATTCATATTCTTTCATTCACTTGCTATTCACTTTGATTGTTCCCCTCTCCTCACCAGCTTATTCATCTACTTGTACTGTGTGGGGCCCACCATGTTGTCTGTACTCTAAGCAAGCTGTGTATTTTGTGTGCCCCACCATGATGATGGAATTCTCCAAAAATGAGGTCTATCTAATCACCATATGGATAGAAAATAATTCTCGAATTTTTGGGTTGTTTGGTCATTATCTTCAAAGAAGTGATTTTGCTATAGCCACACGTGTGGAAAATGGATGCTAGATCCAGGCCATCCATCAAGTGGACCAGAATAATTGAATGGACAAGTAGGACCAGGTTAGGCTGGTCTACAATGTTACAATCATCAAGTGCTCCAAGTTTATTTAAATGTTAGTCTCACGGAAAGTGACTTGGGGTTGTACACAAACCCAGTTAGCTTGGTGGCTCGCGTTAACTTGTTAACTTGTGCTATTCAACAGAAAAAGCTTGACTCGACTCGGTTTGAAACGATGCTCGAGCGTTTATTTTCCCAATGTTTTGTTGGTGTGGACCATCTGAGTGTTGTGTCTGCCTGATTTTTCGTGTCCTGTAATAATGTGTTATTTCAAAACAGATGGACGGAGTGGGTTTGTCACGGACATCTCTGTGGACCAACACGGCCCCGGCACAGAAGGTGAGAGGCAATCCCGCTTCCTTAATCAATAATGGAATCAGTAGATATTTTACACTCTGGCGGCACATAACACCTGATACGCAGGCACTTTTAAAATGTACACTTGGCATACATATACACATATTAAACTGACTACTTTGTAGATCCCACAGCCCATCAACTCGCTATCCGAAAATCTCAGTGGTTGAACAAACCTATTCATGGGCACTTCTTTGAAAGACCATTGGATATTTTGCAGTTTCAACCGTCCAATAAACGTCCACCAATCGAATATTTGCATAAATAAATATATGCATTTTTTGGTTTACAAAACATCTAAAATGGGAGCCATATTTTCGACGGTTCAATATAAATTACCTGTCTAACACTTCTTGGAATTTCCAAGTGCTGAGTACCATCAAATAGACTTCGTCTGAGTATGTTGCAATATAAAGAGAGTTGAACCTCGCGCCCCTAGCAAGCAGCAATTAGGGCGCGAGTATCCCGCCAATGATGTCACAGGCTCCATCTTCCAAACCTACCAACATCTTCACAACATTAAAATAAAATAAAATAAAATAAAATAAAGCTAATAAAAAGCAAAGAGCTCAGCGTGTAGATATAAAGCTCATGTACACGCCACACATGTGCCAGTATGGCACGACAGGTCTGAGATCCAATCCATCCATCGGAACTAAATCACTATATTGATACTCTAGTTCAAGAATCAGTTTGATCCAATGGTTAAGGAGGCCCCATTAAGAGAGAGAAATTTAATTCTCTTAAAGAACTTAGCAGAAGTTTTCTAACCTATCCAACGGTTCGGGGTCAATAACCTGAAAACATGTGAAGGTTGGTCCAACGTGATGTATGGATTAGATCTTGCAGTTATATGCTATGCTGGAATATATGTGGTAGCGTGTACACGAGCCCTATTGGACACGCGTCTGCGCTCAGCAAAGCTCGGAAGCGGATTGCGTCCTACCCCCGCCCGGACGGTAATCCGGGCGGGCAGGGCTCTGTAGGGCCCACCGTGATGTAAGTATCTTATCCACACCGTTAATTGTTTTTATATGATTATTTTAATATGAGTGTCAAACATTGAGGTAGGTTCAGTCTTAAGTGGACCACAAATTGTGGATTAAACTTCCACCATAAAAAACTTCCTGGGAGCTGGAGAAGCGTCGGATCAAGATGAAATTTGTGTTTTCACTTCATCCAAGTCTGCATGACCTTATTAATAGGTTGGGTGGTAAAAAACATCACGGTGGCGCTTAGAAATGTTTCAACGGTGGATGTCATTATCACTGAAGCTTCCTTTGATGTGGTCCATGGATCTGTTTATCTGCTTCATTTGTTGTACAATGTCTTAAAATTATCATATAAAAACGATTAACGGTTTGGATAAAATACTTACATCACGGTGGGCCCCACAGAGCCCTGCCCGGACGGATTCCCGTCCGGGCGGGGGTAGGATGCAATCCGCGTCCGCAAAGCTCAATGGCAAGATATCTCACGTTCATTCAGAAAAAAAAAAGGACCTGCGCTTACATCAAAAGCTACCACAATCTGACACTCCATTTTCCTAAAAATCCAGACCGACGGTTGAAACGGATAAGCTGTTAACCACATTGGTCCACAGGTGTCAACGCCATAGTAAATAACAGCGCCAGAAAATCCAACCTATCAAAACACTTTTTCCCGATCCAGCGAGAAATGCCAAGGGTACTCGCCTGAGTGAACTTTTATGAATTATGATACTGCTCACACGTGTCAACTTGACACAAATATGATGAAAGCAGGCAGTTTCTAACGTCGGGCCGTTTAAGTTATCACGATGGTCGCTTATCCGTTGGCCACACGTGTGTGGGATTTCGACTACCTGTCAACTTTTAACATACCCATGCTGCCACTGTGAGGACGTGATGTGCCGATAGTTATGTCCGCTCTAGCACAAGGGCCCCACCTTATGTGTATTCTATCCACGCCGTCCATTAATTTGGAACGATCGTTCCAGGGCATGAACCCTGGACCACACCACACCACACCACACCGAATGGTGGGATTGAATGTTTATAGTTGAAAACGCTTTGGTCACACAAGTTTTGTATCAAATTGGTATTTTTGTTTTCCCCTTATCAAAGCTTGCGTCACTTTTAATAGATTGAATGTCAAATAAATATTACAGTGGGCCTTAAAATGTTTTTAACAGTGCATGTTGATGCAAAAATCTGATTCACTCTCTATGAACTACTGACTCTTCAAACACCTACATAGGAAGAAGATAAAGGAGATCCTAACTAGAGTAGGGAACCTTCCGATGCCAAAGTCGGGCTAGGAATCCGGGTCTCATAGTATAAGGGGTTTTGGGTGAGAGATTTGGCATACCTTTTTATGTAGATGGGCCCCTTTTTTATAATGTAGGTGGGTTGGAGACGGTTCGTGATCTTATGCGCAATCTTTGTATAAGTTTCTCAACTGTTTTGTGAGATTCATGTAAGCGATAAGTGTTGACATACGTAGTTGACCCTAGAATCATGCAGTGGGTGGTCGAGACCGACCTGAGTTGAACCCTCAATCACTCAAGCTGAAGTCAAGCTGAGCCATCGATTGGTTAGGAAAATATCCATGATCGGCTCATAACAAGTTCCTACATTGATCGTCATTGGTCGACTCTTCGTGTACTTTAATCTGTCTAGGCTCTAAGCACAGGGAGGGCATCCATCTCCTTGAGGATACTTACCGTTTTTAATAGACCGTCCCTTTGATCTCGTCGAGCCGATCAGTCTTTTGATCATATTCATCCGCACGACTCTTGGAGTTGTATAGATAAACTTGGTCGAAGCTTAGACAAATAAGTTTCAATGAAGCTTGAAAATACATGATTTAGAAGACTAGGCTTAGTAGTGTAAAGTCTACTCTCTCTAGAGCGATATGAAACAATTGTTCAAGAGCCCTTTCGTCCAGAAGTATGTGCTCGTGAGTTCGAGCTGACCCCATGGGTTGTCAAACCATTTTTACCCACAATAGTGCGCGTTCAATTAACATTAATTTTCAATGACGTGGTTTACTGGAGATTTGGACCAGCGGCATTTTTTGACTCGTACCCTAAAATAATAAGCTGAAAAAATAAATAGGACAACATGGATAAACTGTATATATCACGTGTCATAATGAGCGAGAGAGCTTTAACACCAACTAGCTCGTTAATAACGAGGTGACCAGCCAAACCGGGTCCTACATCGAACAATTCTTCAAGTATACTTTAGGTGGGATGCAGAATGGGTACCAACGTCGGTGCAGGCACGAAATAGCTGATCAAATACTAAATGCAGTAGGCCAGTACAGGAGGTGAACAGGTGTCGCCTCCCTATTTTTCGATCCAGTAAGAAATCACTAGCTTGAGTGGACTTTTATTTACTGTTCACACGTGTCAACTTGACACAAGTGTGATGAACCCAATCAATTCTTAAAGTGGTGCCCACTTAATTAGTTAAAAGAATAAGGATGGTCACTTGTCTATTGGGCCACACCTGTGTGCCCAATTTCGACCATTTGTCAACTTCTAACTCTTTTTTCTTGGTGCATTGAATTTACCCAACTTGTCCTTCTGATGATGTGAATGGGGACGCCGCTTCGGCTGATCCTCAGAAGAAGGTATATGGATCGCTGATATGGGACCCACCATGATGTATGTATCTTACATCCATGCCATCCATTCATTTTGAAAGACCATTTTAAGACATAATTATAAAAATGATGTAGATCCAAATCTCAGGTGGACCACATCACAAAGAATGATGGTAATTGACCATTAAAAACTTCTTCTAGGTCACAAAAGTTTTGAATAAATATGATATTTGTGTGGTCCTTCCTTCAGGTCTTTATGACCTCATCAACAAGTTAGATGGCAAATAAGTGGCTTGAAAGAAGTTTTTAATGGTGTCTTCAATCACCTCTGTTTGCAGTGGTGTGGTCCACCTAAGATTTGGATTTACTTTAATTTTTGGATTATGCCCTTAAATAAGCTTTGAAAATGGAAGGATGGTGTGGATGTAAAAGACCTACATCATGGTAGGCCTTATAGTTAGGGATCCAGGCGCCCTTTGTTCTAAAACAAATTTGGGCCCATTGAGTGCATATATATATATATATATATATATATATATATATATATATATATATATATATATATATATATAAGATAAGTAAGTGCTAAATAACTTTCAAGCATGCCCTGCTTATAGCATGAATACTGTATCTAGTTATGCTAATATTAGCATAAGTACAATAGGGTAAGATTTGAGTAGGTGGTAGCCTGCTGTCGAATACTATTAAATAACTTTCAATTATACTTTTAGATAAAGTCTTTTTTTTTTTTTTTTTTTTTTTAAATTTATTTATTTACGGTAGGCTGCAATTCAATTAAATCCTACTATGTTATACCTATGTTAACTTTATTCCAGACGGAGCTGAATTCAATTAAATCCTACTGTGTTATGCCTATGCTAACTTTACAGTATGTGCTTATTGATCTTTGAGATGGGCTCGTGGCCTAACTAAAATTCAAGTAGTACTCAGTCAACCTGTTATAATTTATAAAAGGCTCGAATGTCATTGATAAGAGGCCTGGGTGTCATACAACATTGTAACATTTGCATGAGTGAGCAACTGAGTACCAGACCATGATACTCTGTCCCTCTTGTAGAATGTAATAGAGGTATATATATCACTCAAATAAACCGACTAAATCGTGGGCCCCATTTAAGAAAAGTCAGAAATCAACAATAAAATTGAACTAACACCGTAACTAGCCGATTGCAGGGCAGCTGATCATGGACGATGAGAAATAGTTAAACAAATGCCCACTAAATGGGATCGTTTTCGTAGTCAGATTTTAAAGTTACGACCCAGTAAGCGAGTGCCACGATATGGACGGCTGGATTGGAGTTACATAATTAAAAATGTAATTGCATGCATGTGAAAATAATTCTCAACCAGACTATCAACTAACTCCCATGCGCCGAAAACAATGGTAGAAGCGTCACGAGAACGTAGGCACGACGTCACGTTAAGCCACGAGTGAGTACACGATAGGTAAACAGTGTTGTAGAACCGCCACGAGTCACCTACTGTAACGGCGTTCTGTTAGCCTAAGGCAGAGAAAAGACAAAACGGCCCGGATACGTGGCGGCTGTCCTAAAATCGTTGTCTTACCTATCTTAGTTCGTAGGTGGCACTTGAAAAGGGACGTAGCGTCGTTGACGCTCGGGCTACGTGTGCACTACGAGCGGGTTTTTGTGCGCGCTCTGGTCAGAAGAGCAGTTCGGGTTTAATAAGAATGGACAATTACCAAACTGTCCTTTTACTTCGATAAGAATTACTTAGAAGGGGTTGACCTTTCCTGGCTCGCCTTGCCGAGCAAGGGATTGGGTTACGCGGGGACGCGGATTGCCTATGACACTGCCAGACGGCAGGACTCGTTATTGGACGGCGTTATGTTACCTCACCATGATGTATGCGTTTTATCCACGCCGTCGATCCATTTAGCCGTATCAAAATATGATATGATCCAAAAAATGAGGTAGATCAACATCTCAGGTGATTCGTACCACATGAAATAGTGGTGATTGTATGCCCACCGTTAAAACCTTCTTGGACGCTACAAAAGTTTTCCATCAAGATGATATTTGTGTTTACAATTCATCAGTGTCTTTGTGACCTAGTCAAAAGATTGGATGGAAAATAAATAAGACAATGGGTCTTAGGAAAATTTTAATGGCTGACGTTCAATCTCCACTGTTTTCCTGTGGTGTGGTTAACCTTAGATTTGAATCTAACTTAATTTTAGGTTTATGCCTTAAAATAATGATCCAAAATGGATGGATGGAGTGGATAAAGCAGATACATCATTGTGGGTCCGCTACGCACTGTCCAATATCCACGTGGCTACCGGCAGTGTTAGTATAATCCCGTCCTTGGGGAACGGACCTTCCGTACTGTGTGGCGTTTCAGTGGAACGGACTGCGTCCTGCCGCCGCGCTGGACTGACTTGGTCTAGTCAGGGGTTCCGTGGGGCTCACCGAGATGTACGGGTTTTATCCCCTCCATCCATTCAAAATTTCCAGATTATCTAAAGGCATGAGCCTAAAGATGAGGCAGATCCAGGCTCAAGTGGACCACACCATAGGAAATAACGGTGATAATGACGCCTGCTGTTGAAACCTTCGTAGGGCAACCGTGATAATTTCAACACGGTGGGCCCCTTAGAGGCCCTGGACCGAGGCAGGACGCTATTCACTTCCCCTTTCAGTTATCTTAAGTGGGTCGTAATCCTCTGTTGATTACCATCGCGGATGTACCATGCAAAAACACTCTCTTCAAAATGACATCCATACCCTTGCAATTAATGGCTTAGATCTGACGGCTAAGAAGAGATATACAGCGATGGTTTACATTCATCTGGAAACGTGCAAATTTCTGTGGTTAGGATGGACCAATCAGGGATAGGTTTTGTTCCCAGCCCATCCACAGTTGTGGGATGCAATTAGACAATGGTGTCGATTACTGAAGCATGGCCCCATTTGCCAGGATTCAAAACCACACGTGTATGTTGTGCTATAATCCATTCGTGCATGCCACCCGTGGGCCAAAAACTCCCTCGATTTCAAAGCCTGGATGAATTATCCAGAATAAGTTCCGTCCATGAATAAGTGGACATACTTCGAATGGCCCACTTTTCAATGATCCAACGGTTCGACTCATGGTTTACCGTAGATGGACTTCAAACCAAAAATCTTTTGCCGAAAATAATAATCAAAGATCTATATTTCTTGTTAGGATGGTGTGGTGGGATCAAGTTCGTGGTTTATTCATTATTGGGGGCCAATCAGATGAGCGGTCAGGATCATAGAGTGGAGGTGATCACCATCACAGAATGCTGGTTGGACTATAGTACCCTGTTAATGTGGCTCATTTGTTAGCCTCCATGAGCTCGGTCGGGAACCAATATCAATGCTATGAGAAGATCCTAACGGTGCAGTTGATAGTTTAGAATTGGACAATTTCATCCAACGGTCCGTATTTAATGGGGGGCTCTCAACCAAGGATTTGGATCGTCCAAGTAGGGAAACTTGGGTTTCCTCCCATCCAAAATGGGCTCACCGAATGATCGGTGGGCCCTTCATTTATAGCTCCTTGGACTGATCTTATTCTTCGGATGAACGTTGTATATTTCTTGGAAATTGAACGTAAACAGGAAAAAAAAAAAAAAAAACACACACACACACGTGCCAGTGTGGTCTAAACACGGAAACCTTCACGTACAAAGGGCATACACGTCATTTCACTTAGTCAAAGACCAAATGGACCATTGAAGAGTCAAACCCCTGGTTTGAAAAGAAGATAGTAAGCAACTGCATAATCTCGTCTGTCCTTCCAGAAGCCGCTTACCGTTTCCGAAACCCAGTTCGTTTTGCATCTGTCGCAATGCAAAATCCAGCGTGTGTCGCTACCCACTGGGCCCACATGGTTAGATTTTTGATGATCAGAACTGTACATGTTGTTAAATCTATTCTATAGTACTAATAAAAGAAACTACAGTGAACAGGTGATTTTGATTACTAACATCTGTAGACGAATTTGTCACCTTAAAGTTTTCAACGGTTAAAATTCAACTCCAAAAATCGAATGGTTGAATAACCATTGAAGTATGTTTATGATCAAATAATTCATCTACCAAATTATATAGAACACAGACCGTTCAAATCATTGAAAAATCTCAGCAGGTAATTTCCAGTGGGTGACATACACAGGGATTCTCAGTCGCGACGGAGACAAAGGAATACCACTATTTCCAGACCAGCGTGTAAACCGGGAAACGGATTTGCTACTCCCCTGCCACCAGCCACTGGCTGATGATCGGTGCTCTCTGGGCCCACCATGATGTATGTGTTTCATCCATTCCGTCCATTTATTTTTCTATATCATTTTATGGCATGAGACCAAAAATGAGTTATATCCCAATCTCAAGTAGAACACATTACAGGAAACAGTGTTGAATGAACATTGACCATTAAAATTTTTTTGGTCCAAAAAAGTTTTGGATCAAGCTGATCTTTGTTTTTTCCCTGGGTCTTTATGACCTAATCAACATATTAGATGTCAAATAAACAGTACAGTAGGCCTTAGGAGGATTTAAATGATGGATATATATCCAAACACTATTGTTTTTATGTGATGTGGTCGACTTCAGATTTATATCCCCTCTCATATTTTGGATAAAACCTTAAAATTATCTCAAAGAATGGATGAAATACATACATCATGTGGGTCAAAGCGCACCGACCACAAGCCATTTTTTAACGTCACTTGTTAAAATGAGCTCGAAAAACGGATGGATGGAATGAATTTCCCGCTTAATCCTTGCGCAGGCCTTTTGCAGGAAATCCGCGTCCGTAAATGCGGACTCAGCCGTCCAAATCTAGTACGCAAACCAAGAGTGAACCAAGGCGATTCACGCGAGGAGATGGTTAAGATGAGACTCGCAGATTAGATACTAATGGACAGCATTCCTCGAAGATCCAGTCCGTTCTTGCAGTAGGGTCTTAGAAAATTACCAAGAATAGTGAAACAAACACTTGATCAGATACAGAAGCCATAACTTATGTATCACAACCTACCATTTTCCCTCACAAGTTGTCATCCATATCGAATATCATAACCACAGGCTGGGCCACACCATGATTATCACCTGATGTGAAAATCGTGTGGTCCACACATACAGTTGGAAACAACTTGATCATCATCGTAGTGGCATAGCAAGCAGATGAGTGGGTCCGCCTGATTTTATCAATGGACGGTCATCCTAGCGTGGCCCACCTTTTGGACGCTTCGGATGTCCTACATATGGAGAAAAAATTCCACGTTTGTATGTTTAAACTAGGACGCTGGTCTATATTTTTTCTAACCGCTCATCTTTTTAGTACTATTGTGACCCACCTGATCAGTAAATCAAACTCATTTGTGCTTCACATCATTGTAAAGCTGGTCCGCACTTGATGAACGTCAGGGATCTCCCACACATGTGCCCAGTTTGCACACGTTCTCTAAACCTATACTTCCATTTCTCCTCGCGCGAATCTCCAGACAACTTATCAACTCCCGACCTCTTACACCTCCTAAGTTCTATCTACCGATCGTACCGGTTTCCGGGTCACACACACGCTTCTTTCCCAGCACGCAAGGAAGCTATTGCAGTCGCCCACGTGTCGAATTTCTATTCGTTTCTTTTTGGTCGGTCCGCAGCCCTCCCACCTATATAAACCGCCCCTCCCTCTTCTCCTCGGACTTTAATATTTCCTTCTCCCTTTACTCAGAAGCTTTCGGTTTTCTTCGCATCGGGTTTTCCTCAACATTCGAATACTTTTTCATTTCCTCTTTTGCCCTGTTTATGTTAAGAAACGAACCATGAGAGAGAGCATACCGGAGGGCAGAAGCGTAACAAAGTTCGGGGAAGCAAGCAGCCTCCCCCGCCAGAAATTCTCCAATTTCCTCCAATCAGATCCGCTCACCTCTTCTCCAACCAACGACTACGAGTTCTCCAATCGCAGCTGCATGGCCTCGGAGTCGGCGGGCAACCCTGGCTACTACTCCTCCGATCACAGAAATCCGATGAGAGCTAGCGGATCGTCGCCGTACATCATGTCCCCGTGGAATCAAGCATCTCCGTATTCAAAATCTCCATGGTCGAGATCGTCCCCCGTAATTCCAATCTCCGACGAGAATTTCCCATTCAACGGCCCAGTTGGATCGCTCGTCCGGGAAGAAGGCCACGTGTACTCGCTGGCAGCATCCGGCGAGCTTCTGTACACGGGGTCAGATAGCAAGAACATACGCGTCTGGAAGAATCAGAAGGAATTCTCGGGCTTCAAGTCGAGCAGCGGGCTCGTTAAGGCGATCGTGATTGCGGGAGGGAAGATCTTCACCGGCCACCAGGACGGCAAGATCCGGGTCTGGAAGGCATCATCAAGCGATCCGAGCATCCACAAGCGGGCCGGGACGCTCCCCAGTCTGAAAGATTTCTTGAAGAGCTCGATCAATCCGAACAACTACGTCGAGGTCCGACGCCATCGGAGCTCGATATGGATCCGGCATTTCGATGCCGTGTCGTGTTTGAGCTTGGATGAAGATCAAGGGCTCTTGTACTCGGCCTCTTGGGACAAGACGCTGAAAGTGTGGCGGATTTCCGATTCTAAATGCTTGGAATCAATCAACGCTCACGATGATGCCATCAATTCAGTGGTTGTCGGATTCGACGGCCTGATCTTCACAGGATCGGCCGACGGGACGGTTAAAGCGTGGAGGAGAGAGTTACAAGGCAAGAACACGAAACACTTGCCAATGCAGACGCTCCTAAAACAGGAGTGTGCCGTTACGGCATTGGCTGTTAATCGGACGGACTACATCGTTTACTGCGGATCATCGGACGGTCTTGTTAATTACTGGGAGAGAGAGAAGCATCTGTCGCATGGTGGGGTCCTACGTGGCCACAAGCTCGCCGTCTTATGCCTGGCTGCCGCCGGGAGCCTCGTGTTTAGCGGATCGGCCGACAAGACGATATGCGTGTGGCAGAGGGACGGTGCGGAACACACGTGCCTCTCGGTATTGAATAGCCACCTGGGGCCCGTCAAATGCCTGGCCGTGGAGGAGGATCGGGAATCAACGGTGGATGATCGTCGGTGGATTGTTTACAGTGGTAGTCTCGACAGGTCTGTGAAGGTGTGGAAGGTGGCTGAGCAAGCGCCGGGTGTGGCCATGATGCAACAGCAGCAGTTTGAGAGCTTTGCCCCCAGGGGCCCTGTGGGCCAGAAGACTAGATACTAAGGACACATGTCTGCATCAGATATTGCCACGTGTTGATGTCGAAATGATGACAATCGGAACACGTGCGGCTACGGTTCGTGGCCAAGCTTTGTGGGGCGGGCCGTGTAAATAGCGATGGTGTACAGTTTGGTAGGAGTGAACGGCTGAGATGAAGAATGTTATATATTCAGAGAAATTCAAGGAAAATATGTTTTAACTTAGGATATGGTTTAAACATTTATTTTATATTTTTTAGTGCTTTTGTGTGTTTTGGTGTATTGTATATATATTACCGTTTACTGCCTATGCATGGGCCGGCCGCATGGTTTTAAATATCGTATCGCCCAATGCATAACATGTGTTTATATCTTGTTAGTGTAGTAAGCGAAATCAAGAAAATAAAAACATATTTTGTTATTTACTGGGTGGATTGTTTGATAGTTGGAATCGGTTGTAATTGGTTTGTGCTTTGGGAAGAATGTATTTGATGTGAAGGAGAATCCAAATCAGATCAAATGCACGATAAGGCATTTTTTTTTTCATTATATATAATCAGAAGTAAATTCATGTGATTTCATATCATATGATTTTGAATTACCACTAAATGCCACTAATTTGCAAGTTTTAGTTATCTCTCTCTCTCTCTCTCAAATACAAGCTACCAAACACAATTTAGTGATCCAATACTGAATTGCCGAGTTTCTCTGGATTTTTATTATAGGGTACCAAATACATGTGGTGATTCCAATTCACCTGGATTTTATCAATGCATATTAAATATAAGTTATCAAATGACTACATAACTCTTGAACAAAATATTTATATAATTTATCTCCATATAAGCTTTTTTTTTTTTTTTTTTTTGTTGTAAAGAAAGAAATATATACAAAAAATGATATGAAATATTATTTTAGTAATTTTTTAATCTTTGAAATTTTCACATGATACACCCAATAATTCAGTCTCACCAGTGATACAATACCTATCGCATCATGCATTAGTGGTCATCGACTTGGATATGGTACATGATAATTCAAATCATGATTTGACTTGTACTAGATGGGATTAATATCATTATGGCACAATGATTACATGTCTGAAAATTCCATGGTGTTATAGCCATCCAATCCCATGCTTGCAATAAAAATTTTGCTACCCGAAAACACTGGATTAAGCAAAAGCATGTTTGATGAACCATGGAGTTGTAATCAATGGACCAAATTCAAAACGGATTTCGTTCACTTGTACACACATATAACTAGAATGTCATGTGTAAAGAGTGTCTGTGGATGGACGACATGGATAAACGCATTCATCAATGTGGGACTCACATGTTTAGTAGATTTCAAAATCCATGGAAATCATACATTGGACCAAATACAATTCCACAGGATTAAATGAAATTACATCCCACCTAATCCCAACCTCTCTAAATGCTGGATGGAATTGGACGGTACGAAATGCAATTCTATCCCACCTAATCTCATCTAATACCCCTGCCAAATGCCCCCTGAGAGTACATGTGGTTTTGGACCAATAGTCTTGGGTGCTTTTATATGTTTACAGAGGGTGGTCCACAACAAGGATTGTCTAATAAGTTTATCTATCCTACAACTATCATGCATGGGCCTACCATGATGTTTAGGACTCCCCCAACATGAAATCCCAATGCCTCATAATCAGGCGATCTAATCATCTTTGCCACCACGTGAGTTTGGGGTTTTTGGGTGGTTGCCTGTTGTTTTCAATGATTTGGTTCTTATGCAGGTCACCCCAATCAAATCATCAAGTGGGTCAAATTAGGAAACAATGAACAACCACTCCAAATTCTTCGAAAATTCACAGGCAGCCTACATGATAACGTGCTTTTTGGTGTGATTTTTATATCATCCCACTTTCTTTGCGGGTGGACTCCTGTGGGCGAGTACGATGATATTCATACGATTTAAGATCTTCTTGTCACAAATAGAAAATTTTCTATTTGTTACAATCTAATTAGGCCACATCATACCGCACTGCATTTTAATGCATGCAGCAGTACTGATAATGTCAATGATGATTTAGACCAATCAGGAAACAGGAAAGTAAGAATTTCCTGTTAGATTCAAGCAGCGTATCCGGATTCTATTCATACAATGCAGTGGGCCTCAGCTGCAGAAGTTTGTCTAAGCTTATCCACAAGGTTAGTAAATGATACGCCGTATATTTGATACGTTATATATACTTTGAAGGGGTTTGGAGAGATAATGAAACGTCCGTGCCCTGGACGCTACTTTGAATGGCCTATAATCACCATTCATGCTGAAGGGGTTCTCCTGAGCTTTGATTTGTTGATTTGCATGTGAACCTATTGCTCTTCTCTTGACAGTCGATATTCATCTGTAATTGTCAGAATCAATCCGGCCTCCAGCTTAAATTTCTTACTCCGGTTCATCTAGAGAAGCACCCCTTGAGCTTGTAGGGACCATCTGTGGGCCCCAAGGGGGCCACAGGTTGGAAAACCTGAGTCCTGAAGAAATTCCAAATGGAAGGGAACTTAGAATGTTTTGGGTGCATGCATTTAATCTACTTGCATCTAAACACCATTTCTTTTTTGTACAAAAAGGGAAAATTGAAATGGTACGCGTTTGTAAGAATATGCCAGATTTGCTTACAATGCTTTGAGATTAAGCCTATGACCTATGACATTATGTGGGCCCACCGTGTTGTGTGCATGACATAATTCTATCGAGTGAGCTCACTCATGTTGTCCTTAGTGCCCAACCCAAAAATATGGCAGACACAAAACTCAGGTGGGTCACAGCATGGAGAATAGTTGGGATGGGGACCACCATCAAGAACCTTCCAGATTGTTTGTGCGCCCACAGTTTATTTATTTCTTTTAATGAGCCATTCAATCCATTTAGAAGATGCGTCCTGCCAATTAAGATGACTTGACACCTGAAAATTGAGGCCACTACAAAACTCAGGTGGACCACAACGTGATTTTGGAGGGTTTTAGGCATGATTTTACGTGGGGTGGTCAATCTGAGTTCCGGACCGGCCTGATGTCGGTCCCACTCATCCGTGTTTGCTGCCCTTAATCAATCCCGTTGACCGATCAAATCTACTGGAGTATTCTTCACACGAAATCGGATTGCGTACTGAGTTACTCAGTACGCTTTTATCGTACCGAGTAAACTATGTTGGGCCCACCGTGAATTCATATTGTTTATCCACTCCGTCCATCCTCTTTTATATCTCATTTTAGCGGTTGAACCCAAAAATTGAAACATATGGAAAGCTCGAGTGGGCCATGCCACAGGAAATAGTGGGAATAATGATTTCCACCGTTGAAGCCTTCCTAGAGCCCACAGTGACGTTTATTTGTCATCCGACCTGTTCATAATATCAAAAGGACATGGATGAAGGGAAAACACAAATATCAGCTTGATCCAAAACTTCTGTCGCCCCAAAGAATTTTTCAACGGTAGATGTCAATTCACACTGTTTCCTATGGTGTGGCCCATTTGAGTTTTTTATATGATTAATTTTTGGTATCCGAAAATAAAATTAAATTATAAAATTTATGGAATGAGTGGATAAAATAAATACACCATGGTGGGTCCCACATAGTTTACTCAGTACCCTTACGGTACTGAGTTACTCAGTACGCAATCCACTTCCTCTTCATACGCGCCTTACGTGTGAGATTGGCATGCACATGCTATATTCAAATGAGAAAAACCTGCACGTAACTTAATAGCAGGTTCACCGTAGAAACGGTAATAGTGGGCCCTATCATCTGCACCATACACGTGGCAGGCTGTTGTAATTAATGACATCCATCAGCTAGTGGGTTTCTCCATGGATGGCCTATGGTTCGAAAATCATACCTGTAGGACTATCCCATCCATTACATTCACGTCCGTTTTCCACACTGAATCTCAACCGTTAACTATTTTTTAGTTTTCGATGGCCACTTTGAAGTCCAACGATCGGATGGCTGGGATCCATCAATCACTTTATTCTTCTAACCATCTTGGGACCACAGTAGGGTCAACTAGACAACAGTTATGTTAGGTAAGTACAGTTATTGCTGATACATCGCCCTGATATGTGCACCATATCATTCCCCAGTTTTAAGGCGATCATGGGCCCTCAGATCTCAACTACCTTTCATCCATACCATTTTTCTTCTGATACTTCTTTCTAGACCATACAATTGTTTGGCACCTAGTCATTCCATAAAACAGACGGCTATACTACAGATAGGTGGGGCCCACTTATTTAAAAGGCTGTCCTGTTGTGCCGTCCATCTTATCCTGAAATGTTACAGTTGAAAGGACAACAATTCAGAAGAACTTGTTGGTTTCAAGGCTAAAGTTTAAGGGCCCTGAAAGGGATAGATGCATGGTGAGGCCATCTCAAACCCACTAGATAT
Source organism: Magnolia changhungtana (assembly GCA_030180095.1). Classification (NCBI taxonomy): domain Eukaryota; kingdom Viridiplantae; phylum Streptophyta; class Magnoliopsida; order Magnoliales; family Magnoliaceae; genus Magnolia; species Magnolia changhungtana. Next base: position 4,005,275 of record JASAUF010000234.1, read on the forward strand.
TGCACTCGTGATCTCAGGAGTGTGGAAACGTGTAGGGTGATTGGAGCCGGTCAATAGGTAGGCCCCACCGAGGATGGGCAAGACCCACTTGTTGAAGTGAAATCTGGCCGAGGTTTAGATTCAAGGGAAGATTATATCCACCCATTGAGTGAATGTAATCATCCTACTCTTGATTTTTGTCCTGTGGCCACTCCAGTGTGTGGCCCACCTTTGACCTAAGGAGCACCATTTTAGGATCTTTTTCTCTTCTTTTTTTTTTTTTTAATTGGTTGGGCATGAGCTTGATGTCAATGTCAGGCTAAGGTTATGTCCCACTCGCGTTTGCCTTAGTAGCAAGAAAAATAGGCATCAATTTTTGGAATGTCTACATTTATTATTCTTTTTCATTAGTTAAAAAATCACAAATGATACCTCTTAAGACTATATGAGATACATTGCACCAAATTTACAAGTTGAGAAAAAAATGACCGTCTCAATCTTCAACTGTTTGTCTTACGTGGTAATTAGTCTAATCACACTTAATCAGAAACATTTAATTCCATCATGTACGCCCACATAACTATTAATGTTCCAATCATAATGTACACTTGTCTACTTTTAAGATTGAACAAAATCTATCTTTGTAAACTTGATCAATCAAACCCATTAAAAATATTAGTATATATAAATACATTTTAAAAATTTGTTCACAATAAAATCTTGATGTCCATTCGAAATGATGCCTTAGATGAGTCTCATGCATATCATCACTACCGTATGATCATTCATGATATTTCTCTAACCCTTCTCTGCAACCTGATCTTGATTTAACTGCTTTCTTTGTGGGCTTTTGACCTAGCCGGATTTTTACATATGGCCTTTAAAATGTAAGCCAAAGTAGTGTCACCCAATTGCGATCTTATCACGTAGCATTATGGATATAAGAATTGCTTGCTAAACTTGTATACTCGCACAACAACTAAATTAGAATCAATCTGGCACTTATATGTATGGGTCCCGTAGCTCAGTTGGTTAGACCGTTGGTCTTATGAGCCGAAGGTCGCGGGTTCGAGCCCCACTTGGACCACTTAATAATAATAAAATAATAATTAAAAAATAAAAATAAAATCTGTCACTTATAAATTATGGTTCTCGCAACATGTGTGGCTCAACTTCCCTGTTGTGCATGATCAAGCATTCTTTGTTCAAGGGATATCATCCCATATGATTTCATTTAGTGATCTTTTCCCACTATAATATATTGGCTATCATGATTCGACTGCCTAACCTTACATAATTTGATTGGTGTAGAGTTTTTTTTTTTTTTTTTTTTTTTTAAATTATTTATTTATTTACAAGCACACACACCCCACACACTCACACCAGTGGAATTTCACCACCTATGGGTACTCAGAATACTCGAACCCTTGATCAGGAGTTGAAACTCCTGAGAGACTGCCACCTGTGTAGAGTTGATCACGTTGATCTACATGAAATTTAATCCTAATTATCTCATAACTTAGAGTAGATGTATCTCAATATGCACTTCTCTTATCATGCATGCCGGCAATCCTATAAGTTGGGAAAGAAATTGACCCAGCCTTTGATTGACAAATATTAGCCATATGTCATTGTGAAGGCTAATTTAAATGCCTGTGCATACATTATCACCAATCAATCACATCCATATGTATGAACATGAACATTGACTGATAGTTCATATAGAGTCTAACATTTGTGACACTAAATTGGCCCGTTTGGATGCCACCAAATAAATTACTTTTTCTAATTACAGCAGTAAATAAGTGATTTATTTAAGATAATTAAGTTTGGTGTATCATTAGTTATAAGTAAACTTTTTACTTAAAAGTACATAATCACTTCAATTAATTTTTTTTAAAAACTTTTCTACTTTCCATAAGTTGTTGAAGAGAAGCATTAAGAGAGGCAAAAATAAGCCATGACAATTATCATTTTGACTTTCTTTTTCTCAACTCTTCAAGTCTGATGTAGAACGTGTCACAGATACGTTCCTAGCATGGTTGGGCCAAAAGAAGATGGATCGTAAATTGACCATAACTTTTGATCCGGGTATCGTTATGGGGCGCACAACCTATCAATTTGGCCATCCGAGGTGGCCGACCCACAAAGTGGGTGATCGTCGACTGCTTTCCTCAAAAACGAATTTTTAGGAAAATTTTACTATTTTTTGTAATTCTAAATTTTTTAATATTTTTGAGTTTTAGATTTTCTTTTCTTTTAGAAATAACTTTTAGTTATACTTTAGGACTTTCTGTGTAGAAAGTTTATTTGCAATTTTTATTTTTTAAACTAGCCTTAGAAGAGTTTTATTAGAATTAAGATTTTTATTAGAGTTAGAATTTTGCTATTTTTGGTAATTACGAATTTAATTTTTTCTTTATTAATGGTGTAAGGAGACACATTAGAGGATTATCAATTATTCATTAATCTATTTCGAATTTATTTAGAATTTATTTATATTTTCCGCTCTCTTTTCTCGTGGATTCGAGAAGTCTCTGTGAGGAGTCCAGAGAAGTTTCGTGGATTCGGAATAGTTATCCTCTTGATCGGAAGACGGTGCTCAACCTCACGTCCTCCCCTGCGTCAGTTTGGTATCGAGCGAGGTTTCTCCTCGGATCGATGACTTCTAACGAGCATGCAACAATCCCATGGGCGGTGATCCGGGAATTTACTTAACACCTGCAACTTTCAAGTAAGCGCAACGAGAGAATGGACAAGTCATGGTGAACTTCCATCGACCGCATAACGGATCTCTTGGCGGAAAACCTAAGGCAACTCGTGTTCATGGTAATTCTTCGGAGTTCGTAATCACGATCGTGATGACTATCAATGAACCATAGGATGATTCAAGAATTTAAGATGAAAGTCGATCTTGCTAGTTTTAATGGTCAACTTTACTTCAAAGACTTCCTCGATTGGTTGCTTGAAGTCGAACGTTTCTTCGACTACATGAACATCGTAGAAGAAAGAAAGTTAAACTCGTGGCCCACAAGTTGGCGGAGCAGCTTGATTGGTGGGAATAATCAACTCGAGCGGATAGAGAACAGTAATTGTTGAGGGTCAAATATTACATATTAGACCCCATTTATTACATAGATTTACGAACATGACATTGCTTAATGAAATATTTTAATATTTTGCATGATCAATTAGGAGCGTTGTTCGAAAAAGTATTAAAATTGAAGTCACCGAGCAAGAAAGGACTCCATGGGACCAAAATCAATGGATTTATTGACAAATTCATGTTAAAGAGGCCCGAAAATAATCCAGAATGCAAGATCACAGGGTTTCCGCCATCCGATTGACTCGAAACTTCATACATGGAATGTGGGCCATAAATTAACCGTACATATTAAATTTCAGCTATTGAAGATCTCGAAAAGTGGGCCAATGGACAGATCAGCCCCTTAATTCATTAAGTGGGGCCCACATACTATCTGGATATGCTTCAAAATTGGTCTTGACGGGTTAAATAAGAGGAGAAAATGGGTGGACGGACCAGATCTCTCATTAACATCATAGTGGACCCCAACTTGAGTAGAGTGTGCATAGTGCACATGTGTACTAGTTGTGCACTGCGACCCGCAACAGCTACCAAAAACGGAAACTTCCGTTTCTTCTACGTAAAACAGGGGCGTCGTTTGAAAGTCGGTCGGCCACCATCATCATTCGGTTCGGTTCACCGTCCATCATCTGAGAGTTCTCGGTAACATGATTTTTTTTCATCTATACACACACGGGAAATTTATTCACGGTCGTTGGAGCAAGATCACGTGGGCCACATCTGGAAATTCAAAACCGACTACAGAAATTTCGAGAGGAATCAGGTGGACATCATGGATTTCTCTAAAAACATCCTAAGTGGGCCCCATCGAGAGTTGCGTCGGCTCGCGCATACAAAGCACTGCGTCCGGGAAAAATGGAAGTTCGGAACGTGGTGGTCCACTACCTTTGATCGGAGGAAAATCCAAGAACCATCAAGTTGATCAGCCAAACATGACGGCGACCATGGATTTTGAGCAAAGCCAAAAGCAGGTTGGATAGTAGCGTTAAAACAGTCTATTAATAGCGTTTTCACGGGTGCGTAAATGTTACGCATGTTGTGCGGCAATTTGGGTCGGTTCTCAAAACCGACTTCTACACTGTCAGTAGCAGATATATAGGAGAGAGATCAGCACGTGAAAGGGGGGAAAATCCCACGGCTAGAGAAAAGCCAAAGAGAGAGAGAGAGAGAGAGAGAGAGAATTGTTTTTTTGTTTTGTTTTGCTGTTTCCTTTTCATTATTGTTGAGTGATCCAGCCAATCATGGTTGGCTAAGCCTCTTAGCTAGGGCTAAGAGGTGAAGCTTGTAGCGAGATGGGAGGATTCTACGGCTTGGATTATGCCCGTTGAACTCGTTTTGATCGGTTTGATTTTAAGGAAGATTTTAGTTTTTAATGATTTAATGTGACTGATATTACATTAGATCTGTGATGGCTTGAGTTTTCCTTTTCCTTTTTCGATTGTGGGGTTAGGAAGCCACCGTTGTTCACCATCGTCTCCTAGGTATGGTTGGATGACGGAATCCTTCCTAACATTCATACATCACACCGATTGGTTGTGGATTGGTTTAACTCTGTTGTTTGCTTTGTCTCATGGACATGGTTTTGATGGAATCCATTCTAATTTACACATCTCATCTTTTGAAAACTTGATCAAAGGAAGTTGATTGTTCTTTAAGCGATATATCTTCCAATTTGGATGAAGATGGGACTTGAAGTCGATTGAGTTCGTGAATCAAGCGTAGATCTCCCGATCTCTACAAGTGGATCCTTTGAATCCCTAGTTTCCTTCTCTCGAATTCCTTAAATTTTATTCTTGTTTTCACCATTATTCCTTCAAACTACACTTGTTTTAGATTTCATCTCATTCTAGTTCTAGTCCTAGTTTTAGTTTGATTATGTAGCTGTGGATTCGACCTCGGTCTTACCGAGTTTTTACTACATCACAACCCTATACTTGGGGAGTGAACACCAATCCGCACATGGTCGCGGATGAAGAAGTTATTGTGCATGCGATTCCTCCCTCGAGATTACGATCAGGTATTATTTCAACAAAATCAAAATTATTATCAAGATAGTCGATCAGTAAAAGGTTATGCGAGAAAATCTTATTATTGGTCCGCGAGAAACAACTTCATCAAAACGGAGTTGCAACAGACCACAAGATTCATCAGTGGCGAACATGTGACCTCTATAGGAATGGAGAACCAACCCAAGACTTCTAAAGTGGAGGGACAATATCTCATCACTGAACAGACATTTGTTAAACAATATGAGGAAACGAGAAATATATATCCATTAGTTGAAAAGAAAAAATATGTGGAGCCTGTGAATATCTTAGAGGATTTGGAACCAGTATCGCAGGAGTTTAAGAGGGTTGTGCTCGATGAACTCTCTAATAAATTACTTCCCATACGAGATATACAAAATGACGTTAATCCCGTCTCAGGGGCAAGTCTGCCTAATTGCCCATATTATCAGAAAAAATATGAGATCTTGAAGGCAGATGTGAAGGAACTAATCGATATTAGTCAAGTCAAGGAAAGCATGAGTACATGTATTGTGTCAACTCAGAGCTTAATGCTTAAAGTACATTAATGAACATCGACGTCGGAAGTTATCTCAAACTCATGTGTCAAGTCTCTTGCATAACTCGAGGACGAGTTTTTTTCAAGTGGAGGAGTCTGATGTAGAACGTGTCACAGATACGTTCCTAGCATGGTTGGGCCAAAAGAAGATGGATCGTAAATTGACCATAACTTTTGATCCGAATATCGTTATGGGGCGCACAACTTATCAATTTTTACTGAAACGCGCCATCCGGGGTGAACTGACCCACAAAGTGGGTCACATCTGTCCGTTTCGTCAGAAAGCACGCGCTTTCAGCTCAAAAACGATTTTTTAGGAAAATTTTACTATTTTTGTAATTGAATTTTTAATATTTTTAGAGTTTTAGATTTTCTTTCCTTTTAGAAATAACTTTTAGTTATCTTAGACTTTCTAAAGAAAGTTTATTTGTAATTTTTATTTTTAGAAACTAGGCCTTATAAGAGTTTTATTAGAATTAGGATTTTTATTAGAGTTAGAATTTTACTATTTTTGGTAATTACGAATTTTAATTTTTTTTATTTATTAATAGTGTAAGGAGACACATTAGAGGATTATCAATTATTCATTAATCTATTTCGAATTTATTTATAACGTGGATTAGAAGTCGTGAGAGTCAGAGAAGTTCCGTGGATTCGGAATAGTTATCCTCTTGAGGAAGACGGTGCCCGACCTCACGTCCTCCCCTACGTCAAAGTCTTTAGTGAATAAGAGCTCAAGATAAAAACTTCAGTAGTGATCATTTTTATTTATTTATTTATTTCAGATTGTGCTAAGCAGGGCGTTGGACACACTCAGTCCCGCACTAATGAATCCCATGCCGGTACATGAGCACCATCCAACCCCCCACTGGACGCTGGAGACAATCTGCTTCCTTATTTATTTATTTATTTATTGTATTGAGCTACTAGTTCTTGATTGGTCTATTTTCCTCTGCCAATCGGTCTAGATTTTTATTGAGAGACTAGGTTGGAGTCCCCACAAGCTATAACGAGCAGAGTCGGCTTGGAATCCCGTCTGGTCAGGTTTATGTGACTCAGTTCCATATGATGGGGCTTACTTTGGACAGGTTATGCATCGGGGAAAAAACAAAAAACCATCCCCAGATCAGAAGATCCTAGCTCCATATAGTATTTGTCCTTGTTCACGGTTTTTTTTTTTTACACGCGCACACACCACCACACACTCATGCCATGGTGGGATTTCACCACCTATGGTAAGAACTGAAGCAGATTTTGGTTTACCAGGTGATGTGTCAAGCACGACCGTATATTTGTTCATGGTTGAATTAGACACAGAACATGGTGTACCAGGTGATGCATCAATCGGGACCGTATATTTGCTCTGGATGCAAGTTAGGTTAAAACATGCATCCATCACTAGAAAGCTTATGAGTGGCCTTCAAAGCAGGATGCGGATTGCCTGCGACCAAGGGAAAACTTACTGTGGTTGGAATCTAGGTCGGGCCTACCATGATGTTCGTAAGGAATCCACCATGTTTAGCCAGCTCATTTTGGGACGTGATCCAAGACTCAAGTGGACCACATGACAGGAAAAAGCTGTGGAAGGAAATGCCTACCATTGACACCTCCCCTGCGTTAAAAGTGATTTTTATATCGAAACCGTTCGAATGGGATAAAACTGAAAACACAAGAATATTACCTTGATCCAAAACTTTTGTGGCTCGACGAATGTTTCAACAGTAGGAGTTCAATCCCCACCGTGTTTCCTGTGGTGTGGCTCACTTGAGTTTTGGGTATGCCTCATTTTTGGGTTCATATACTAAAATAAGCTGGAAAAATGGATGGACGGGGCGGATTTCTCACAAGCCTAAGGGATCACCTAGCTTCTGAACACAGGAAGCTCCTTGTGTCAGGGCAGGCAATCCGGGTCCTTCAAAGGGAGGCGGATTGGTTGGTGAGGAGCTCGCCACCGCCACCGTAGCGGTGGCGTCGTGACGTGGTGAGGTTTTTTGGAGAGCAGATTAGCCATTACCACCCGGGTAACAACAAATCCATCCAGGTGGGCCCCACTGTTAGAAATGGCCCAAGCCTTAAAAAAAAAAAAAAAAAAAAAGGTTTTTCACCCAAGTGGGTACTGAGCCCATCTTTGAGAGGTAAGGTCCACTAGATGGACCCGTGTCCCAAGCTAATGTAGTAGAAAAAAATATAATAATAAAAATCAGTGGCCTTCAAAGCTAGGGTTGTAAGAAAACGACAAATTGGAATATAGGCCAGCAATGATAATTAATCACTAGATGGTCGGTCAGATTGACGCATCACCCATTGCCACTTCAAATATAGGCCATCCTTGATAATTATCACTAGATGGACGGTCAGATTGATGCATCACAAATTGAAATATAGGCCTTCCATGATAATTATCACTGGATGGACGGTCAGCCTGATGCAACACCCATCGCCAACTGTTACTGTAGAGATGTCGAGAGCTGGCTCTACGAGACTCTGGTTCTTCCAGCTCTACCGAATGCTTGGAGCAGCCCCTCATATCAAAGGTATAAAAAAAATAAGCCCATGAAATACATGAATACAGTCCAAGGCCCATTTACAGCCCATTCGATCATAATCATAAAATTAGGACAGTCCAATCAACACCATTTTAGGCTCATGGTTCATCTATGGTGAGGACCACTCCTTGGTTTTGATCATTGTTCAAAAACTCGAAATATCCAAGACTACAGGATATCTCGATCTGGTCGTGACTCGTTCGAAACTTGGCTCGGCAAAACGCAGACAAAATCTTGAAAGAAACTCCTGTTGATTCAGCCCAACTGGATATTATACACACTTCCTAAATATTAAACATTACTGAAATAACTAAAAAAAAATGTAAGGGTTTTCGGGCAACTTACCCCAGTTTATGAGTCAACTCAACTCGACTGGGTTTCGAGTCGAATCGAATGTTCATGTTTTTAAACTATGGTTTTGATCACAGAACATCGTCACAGAATGTGTGAGAACCGGATCCAACTTCAAACGGGTTTGTATGCGTCCTGGAAACACATGGCCCATCGAGAAGTGGCTGTTATTCAAGCATACACACACTGAAATTTGCATGGTCAATCAATTGTTTTGGGTTAATGCACCTGAAATTTATTGTTTTATTTTCAATTTAAATGACTATCAATGAGAAAAACAAACTTGTGATTCAGGTATAAACATGCTTCAAGGTTGGGCTAATGATTTGATTTGTTCAGGCAGGTGCTGTAGTCCAGTCCCATCGGGTTGACTCGGAGCTTGTCCTGGCCAATTCACTGATTTCATGGCATGACTCACTCGCTGCAGTACCTGCCTGACTGAGTTACATATACCTTAGTAGATGCCATGGTGATTGCTATCTTTCTCAGCGTAAAATGCTTTCGGTGTTCCAAGAGAGAGCTTGGGAGAGCGGCCTTCCCTTGGTTCAACTTGCAGTTGAAATCTTGAGTTGTTCATGCGCTCGCTTCTATTGCCGATTGAGTCAGGAGTGGTACTGCAATGCAGCTGAAGGATTGGACAGTTCATGCGCCTGCTTCTACTGCTAACTGAGTCTACACTGAAACCAATGAGCTGTTGCGAGCTCAAACCATTCATGCACTCACTTCTACTTCCAATAGAATTAGCATCACAGCTGGCATGTCGTTGCAGGTTCAAACCGTTCATGCGCCCGCTTCTACTGCCAACAGAATCAACATTGCAACTGGCATGCCGATACAGGATCAAACCGTTCATGCGCTCGGTTCTTTTGCCGACTGAGTCAAGGTCAAAGCCTGGGTCGATGATTGCATCCCCTTCTAATACTCTGAGTACCTGATTCAACAAGAAAACAAAATCAAACCCCAAGTTCAGGTGTGGCCCACCTGACAGGTGGATGGATCTGATTTTTGGGGTAACCAACACACATTCCCCATGAGGTCTGGACTGGTGAACAGAAATGGTGAAGACAAACATGGTATTTATGATTTGGTCCCAAAAATGAGGAAAAACTCTGGCCAGCTGATGTGGGTTCCTGGCTGTGCCTAGAACTAAGGGAGCATTTGGATGCAATATTGAATTGAATTGCAATTGCTTGTAATTTCAAGCTATTCATTCCCATTGCAATTTCTCTCTTATATATTTTGTTATTTGTTGTTGATATAATACACAGGTTTTCACAATGTAGCCCCTACATTAACTTAGTATCAGAGATAGAGCTTTGATTTAAATCATTCATCCTTCCCATCTCATACATAAACAAAGAGACCAGAGCATTTAAGCATCAACCTGCATGCACATGCATAAAAATGGTTTATAAGAGAACAATACCAAGTTCATGGAGAGAGTTAAGAAGAGACCTTTGACATGCTCGGTCGGACGAGTGGGTCGCGATGTAGGCACAAGGAAGCAGCATAGGCCATGGCTTGCAGCTGGTGGGTCTCAAACTGGAGTTCATAAAAGTCCAGGCGTGGATCAAGCAACTGATCAATGGCTATGGTTTGTCCTTCATATGAGTCGAGCAGAGGGCGTGCCCATTCAACCAGGAACTGCTGTCCCTTGGGCCGAGTCATGTTGATGGCTTTCTGACCCGTGATCAGCTCTAACAGCACCACCCCAAATGCATACACATCAGTTTTCTCTGTTATTCTCCCACTCTCTGCATACTCTGGCGCTAGGTACCTGATTACAAAAACTTAAGGTGTATTTTCAAAGGAATGACTGGGTGTAAATTCCTGCATTGAAGTTTTGGAGTAAGCTATTATTAGGTGCCATCTGATCTCAGTCGAATGAATGATCGGCATATCTGGCCCACCAGCTAAACTGATCACATGTAGGCCTGTCGATCTAAGAAATTGTTGGTCCCAGCGTTTAATACCCAATAGGCCTATGTTCAGCTCAGTGTGCCTGTAAGGCCAACCATCCGCCCCAAGAGTGTTTTCTCCCAATCTCCATCAGCATATTATAGTGATTGAGCCAAACACATGATGGGCCCCACCATCAGTGGCCAACTGGGTGAAAATCAAACTAACAATGAGAACATTGGCATGCTTACCGACCCTTAAGTATGATTGGACAGTTGAAAGAAGCCTTGTTATTTTAGGCATTAACAGCCTGTTCGCATGCCATGTGACATTTGGTACTGCCTGATGAGTGTACTTCTGCACATGGCCCACCCATGGTGGGGCAACAATGGATGTACATTTTAGATCATCATATCCACATGTAAGGTGGTGATTTGGATTGGGAAAGAACATGCCTAATGCTCTCACCCATGCAAAAGTTTTTCTTCTTTCTTCTTCTTCATCTTTTTTTTTTTTTTGGTTAATTACCCTAATGTTCCGATGACACGTGTCTCAACATCAAGGTTGCCGTTTGGGTGCCACCTGGCGAGGCCAAAATCTCCAACCTGATATAGAGATTAGATGAGATTATGACTTTACTAAGCAATGACTAAAACTAGACAATGATCTGCACATGATCCAGATTGTAGCTTATACACTGAATGTAGGGTATGTATGCTCCATAGTCCCATTCCATCACACTATTAGACAATGGCAGTGAGACTGGTGAATGGCACATACACCAAATATCCGGTATATAAACTACAGCCCATATGATTCCCCTGTTCTTCATTTGATCATTTACTGTAAAGTTTAAAGAGTTATATGATACTCGGGCAGCATATGACACTACATATGCAAGCACTTAGAAACGGTGTACATGGGCGTACATCAACTTATGTTAAAGTGACTAAATTGTGGAGCTAACTGTTGTAAATTCACAATCCCACGATCAGATTGGTGGAACAATCCTAACCTTTAATTTGTGGAAATAAGACCATTGGATGTTTTCATTTGTAACTGTCCAATAAACGTCCACTAATTCGATAGACAAATAACCAAATAAGAATAATGTTTGGTTCATCATCTAAACTGCGGACCATAATTTGTACGACTTAATTTTATCTTATTGTATGTCCCATATGCAGTTTCTAAGGAATTTCTAGGTGCCTCTGTATCATCCATCATACTGCCGGAATATCAACGTTTTTTCCCATGAAATGGGCTTGCTTTAGTGTGCTGCATTTTGTGTGATGGCATGATATTTCTTAGCAACTCACACCTTAGGCAAGCCATCAAGAAACAACAACCCAATACAGTACGCTATGCGGCATGTATCGGGATATTGCCTGCCTGACTGCGGGGGACAAGGAGAGTACCAGCGGTTCGAAATCATGGGTGACGAGGATGTTGTTAGGGCGCATGTCTCTGTGAACAATGCAACCGACCCTGCAATCTTCATGAAGGTATCGCAGACCACGGGCTGCTCCGATCGCAATCTTCATCCTTGCATGCCAGTCTAAAGGTGCCCTGTTGTGCCCTATGCATCATGATATGAAGACATGTTAGTTGAAAATTGCATTACCATATAAATTGGATTTTTATTAATTACAAAAGCCAAGGGTGTGTTTGGTTCCACCAAATATCATGATATTTCATGATTAAATCAGCCTAATTTGGTGCAAAATATCATGAAATTTTATGATATTTGGTGCAACCAAACACACCCTAATTATTAGTGCTAAATATAGAGTTAAGAGAATTTAAACCAGTGATTCTGTGTCTATCCTTTAATTATTTAGAACTATTTTAAATTTTTATAGCTATTTTAAATATCATCAACATCATCCAAGCTTTATCACAAATTACTTTGGTTGGCTGCATGAGTCATGTTCCCTGTTCCGTCATTCCACTCTATCAAGGCCATACTTTTAGTTAGACCATAAGTCATTAGTCTTTTCTTATCACCTCCATCTATGTTCTTTGTGGGCCTTTCCTTTGCCCTTTATATTTTAAATATATTAATTTGATTATAAAATCTGCGAGTTGACAAGTCAACCCAGCTTGTCTAGAGATAGAATCTAGTTAGTTTTTTTTATTTTATTTTATTTTATTTTAATTTTGAACTATGATGGAAATGCTGATTTTTCTGTAGTTACCAATTTCATGCATGCGGGGCCCATTTCTTGGGAGCCGGCCCCTTTATCTGATAGAGGATGCAACCATAAAATCTCCAAGAAGGATGGTCTGGATCTCTAAACCATGAGCCCCACATTTATCTAATTGGACCCTTAGCAAGCTATAAATTTGGTGAGGCAAATACAGCCACAGAGAGAGAGAGAGAGAGAGAGAGAGAGAGAGAGGTATACCGTACAAATGGAAATCCAAAGACCCATTGCAGATGTATTCATAAACCAGAACCCTTCTCTTCTCTTCTATACAAAACCCAATCAGCATCACCACATTCCTATGCTGTGCACAGCTCAGCACCTCAACCTCTGCACAAAACTCGGCATCACCTTGAGAGCTGGCCACCTTTAGCTGCTTCACAGCCACCACCTGACCATCTCCCAACACTCCTCTATGAACCGATCCAAATCCGCCCTCAGCCAAGAAATTCTCCTCTGAAAACCCATCTGTCGCATCGTCCAGCTCTCCATAGCTAAACCATCTTGGCGGTTTCCCAAAAACCGGCACCTTGTGCTGACAGATGGAACAGAGAGGTGGAGGAACTGAAGGAGAATTCCTGAATAAGTGGACCGCATCTCTTACGTTTGAGTTAAAAACATAATCTCTGTGAGGAGTATGGTCAAGGCTGAGCCTATGTGCTCCAGCTTCTTGATCAAATTCGGCAAATCTTTCAAGCAAAGTCTTGGCGATTGGAGGTTTGGTGTTGTGTGTTGCAATGCTGTTTCTTGTAACTGGGTTCTTCAGTTCTCCTTCGACATGGTTTTGAGGAATCCAATAGACCTCGCGCTTATGTGATGGATGTGAAGATGGATATTGCTGCGACCGTTTGAAATCGATGGTTGATGATTCTCTGTAGCCTGAGAGCGAACATTTCCAAAATTTATTTAAGAAAATCACCACGACAAAGAGAGTGCAGAACCACCCCGTGCTGTTTATAGAGACTTTCTACAGGAAAATAGATATGACATAGTTCTTTATAGAAATTTGCTAGGAAAGAAAAAAAATAAAAAATCATGCCGTCCACCTGGTGATCTAAACCATTCATATGGTGAGTATTGAGAAACCCAGATTTCTCCTCCATATGATCATCGTAACATCTTACGGGGCCTATAGTGTTGGAAAAGGCCTTTAACTGTGGTCCATTTGGCTATAATATATGTTTTCAACCCACCGATCGGATGGCTAGAATCATGTGATCGGGCAGATATTCGCGCATCGCCCATCACATGGTATGGCCCACCATATTAGCAGCTCTGTTACCACAGGAAAAAAGGCCTTTTCTTTGGATCGAGCACCATATAATACCCACCAAACAAAACTGAGGTTGGGAGGCAACTGTCATGGAAATGGGTGTGGCGGTCTGGTTTGGGTCAGTAACTAGAAGAATCAAGCTTGGCCTATTCAAACTTTTGGTTTCCCACAGCCCAGTCCAGACCAGCCCATTTTCCACCATAGTTTAAAATCTCAAAAAACCTTGACTTGACTCGCCCAAGTCAGCCTGTGACAACTCGACCCGCTTTTTACCAATACTTGAAAAAAAAAAAAAAAAAAAATAACACCTCAATTTGGTCACTTACTCTGCAAAAAGCTAGAACCAGCTGGGATTAAAAAACACTCAGCAACTCTGAAGAAAAACTTGAAAAATCAAGAAAACTTGACTCAACTCAGAACTCATCCACAGTTCTCGGGTAGACTCCACTGGACTGGGTTTGAGTTGAGTTGAATTTTCATATTTTAAAACTATGTTTGCTTAGTTTAAAAAGACAAAAATACCCACATTGATCTAAACATGAGTATTACTCAAATCCCGGTTGTTTTCTGAAGCAGAGCATGGGATTACCTCTTCCATGAGTAGTTTCCAGCAGTGGATGTTTGGAGGGTGGACTCAATCCTTCACAGTCCGATCCAAATGACGTGACTGCATCATCCCAATCAACTGTCTCCTCTCTAAAGCTCGATTCTCCCTTGCGGTATCCTTCAAAAAGCGGGTTCTCCTCGCAGACGAAGAAAGGGGAGTTCCCCATATCACGACTTGACATGGAAGCTTGGACCGATCTCATGACCGAAGGTTTTGGCTCTTCAGGGCTGCTTATCGGGGTGGAATGTTTGATCCTATTGTCGAGTGGCTTATCATCATCAGATTGCGAGGGAGACAAAAATGGCAGTCCAGGTTCATGTTGGCCCCCCAAGTTGAGCCTGAGGACTTTGGGTTTTGAACGTTTCATTACTACTATGTTGCATTGGAGCTCCTCCATGCAATGACGCTTCTCCTCCTTCAATTGTCTGTGCATGAACAGGACAAAGGCTATGTTGAGTTACCACTGGCTTTGTTGAGGGATAATACCCTGCGACCAAACTCATATAAGGGTAGCAATGGGTCGGGTCGGATCGAATTGGGTCGGGTTGGGTTCAAGTTATACCAAGGATGGTCCAACCTAAACTCAATCCATTTATTAAACTGGTTGAAAATCTCTACCCAACCCAATCCATCTATGTGAGTCAATTCAAACCCAACCTAACTGACTCATTTAATTAAAAATATTTAAAAATAAATTAAAATTAGAAAATATTGTCATTGTTGGATAAATAAAATTATCAACCACATTTAGAACTCCTAATTAATATAAAATCAAACTCATAATATAAACAACTTACAACCATCGTAACTAAGTTCAAGACTTTTATACTTGTATTATATTTAATATAGTGTTTTGCAAAGAGACCAAAAAAGCTCGAACTGGATTTCAAGGTTTTTAAACTTGTATTTTAATAGTGTTTTGCAAAGAGACCAAAAAGCAAGTTCAAGGTTTTTAAACTTATATTATATTTAATATAGTGTTTTTCAAAGAGACAAAAAAGCTCAAACTAGAGTGTGCCCCTGCATCGCAGGACAATTAACCACTTGCTCTAAAAGCTCCCACTTGCTCTAAAAGCTCGAACTGATAGCGCATAGTGAATTAATCCCCTTATCTCATAGCTCAAGCCTCAAATCTATGGATTAAGTCCTCGGTCGAACCCTCCTCGTAAGCCCCAAATCCATGGTTTCCACCCCCTCGTGGGCCCCAAATCCATGGGTTTCGCTTCACATGAGCCGCCCGCCTCACCCGGCCCCAAATCCATGGGTTCCGTGGGCCACCCACCTGAGTGTGCCCTTGCATCCTATAGGCCACCCCACTCGAGCCCGGTGTGAAAATGACCCCGCATTATCAACCCATAAGGGAAACGGGTTAACCCAAACCCCAACTATTCCGGTGGGGTTCAGGTGGGCTTGGCAGGTCCGGTCAAGTTTTCCCACCCCTGTTCTGTTCCAATGGAGCTTTTTGGTTTGGCATCCTGAGTAACCCTCTATGCTAATATTCTGAGGGAGAGTTGAACTAGATCATGGTAGAGCCCAATTCATGGTGTGGGTGACAAGATGATGTGTAAATCAAGACAATCCATATCCAGTGGGCTCCACAGCGAACAGCCATCTTTCATTGGTAGATTGAAGTAGCTATCGTTTCTATGTACTTCTCCAGACCAACCATTTTGCTTGCCTTATTTTAAAGCGACAATAGTTGCGGCGGAATCACGCAATCATTTACATTTTTGGGACCATGGAATGGACCAGCTGGATACGCTGGATATACGGTCTCGATTCATAACTTATCCTGCCACCTCTACCATAAAGGGGGGACCAACCACGTTCTCGTTCAAAAAAGCTTACTCAACGGCGTTGACATTTCGGTGTGAGATTCCAGAAACGCCCTTAATAGGTGGACTACTGCTAGCCCCGCATGCATCATATCCATACAGATCTTTACACGTGGCACAGGTCATTTGGTCAGTGGTTCCACGGTCAGGATGACCTGGCAAAAAGGAAGCGGATTAGCTGCGACCCAGATTTAGCCACGTGGGTGCGATCCTGACCGTGGGCCCACCTGGCTTGTATATCCATGCCGTCCATTCATTTACCTGTTTTATTTTAGGACATGGCCCCAAATGAAGCAGATATAAATCTTAGGTGGACCACACACTAGGGATTGAATTCCCACTATTACAAACTTCTTGATAGCTACAAAGGTTCCAGAGCAAGTTGATTTTTGTATTTTCCATTATTCATCCACGTCCGTGTGACCTCATCAATAGGTTGGACTACAAATTAACATTACTTTGGACCGTAGGAAGTTTTTAATGTTTGCCGTTCAATGATCACTTTTTCCCGTGGAGTGGTCCACCTGCAATTTTCATCTCTTCAATTTTGGAACCAAACCCTAACTTAACCTGCAAACCGGATGGACGGTGTGGATATACCACGCATACATCAAGGTGGGCCCCACGGTCAGGATCGCACCCACCTGGCTGCATCCGTGGTCGCAGTTAATCTGGGTGGGTGGGCAATAACCCCGGCGGAAGCAATAGACTGGAATATAGGTAGGTGCCAACCGTCCATATTCAATATACACATGTCACGTTCCTGATGAATGGACAGGCGCAACCTTTTTGTGAGTGGTCATCTTCACAGCGTGTTCTACCTTGCGCACGGCTTAGATGCCCCACACGCTTGCTGTCACATGCTTCCCAGATTGGCACGTGTGCTGCGAGTAAAGGTCACGTGGGTCTCCAAAGCGTCTAGTAGAAGCAATCATCTTGCCAGAAAAATCAACCCCTCCGAGTGCATCGCACGTGCTTAGTAGGATTATCCGCGTATTGTTCGATAAAATACACGTATTTCATGGGCCGAATACTGGGTGCATGTGCAGAGGTACACCCACATCCACGTGGACGGAACACCTCGGGAGCGGAATAGGTGAGACCCCGGACTCAGCCAAGGTGGTGCGGTCCTTACCGTGGGGCCTACCTTGATGTATGTATTCTTTATCCACGCCGTCCATTCGTTTTTAAAGATAATTTTAGGTTATTATACCAAAAATGAAACAGATCCAATTATCAGGTGGAGCATACCATAGGAAACAGTGGTGATTGACCATTAAAGGGCCACAAAAGTTTTGGATCAAGATGATATTTGTTTGCTCCCTTCATCCAAGCTTATGTGACCTTATCAACAGATTGGATGGAAAATAAACACCATGTAAACATTAAGGTGCGCCCTGAGAAGTTTTTAACGGTGGTGCGTTCAATCGCCACTGTTTCCTAGAGCATGGTCGGTCACGTGAGAATTATATCTTCTTCATATTTTTTGGGATAAGGCCCTAATATGATCTGGAAAAACGGATGGACAGCGCGGATCCAGAATACATACATCAAGCTGTGCCCAACGGTAAGGCCCACACCGTCTTGGGTGAGGCCCGGGTCTCACCTAATCCGATCCGGGATACCTCTATAGACTACAATGCCTGTTTTAACGCTAACGCAACACCAAGCTCATAGAGACTCACCTTGTTGTAATTGTGAAATCCACTCCGTCCATCAGGTGTACTCTAGGATAGGACGTGGTAAAAAATCAGCCTGATCCACGCTCAGGTGGGCCACACCATAGGGAGCAATGGAGATGGGACAACAACCATGGCAGTGTATATATTTCATCAAACCCGTTCAGCATGGAACACTGGAGATGGGACAACGACCATGGTGGTGTGTATCCAACATCAAACCCGTTCAGCACGTGTGACTCACCAGGATGAGAGGAAGATACAAAAGTCAGCCGGTATCTAACATCAAACCCGTTCAAGCACACTTTTACATTGTTCCCATTATTGTGGCGCGTATCAGTTTTTTTTTTTCGGGCTGATCTTTTTCTTGTAAGCTGAAGATAGGGGTTATCACCTGATGGACGGAGTGGATTTCATGTATCCAATATGGCGGTCCCAAAGACCTTGGGGGTTTTAGGCGCTGCGTCAGAGGTGTTCTAGACGATTCCGATCGAAATAGAGACGCAGTAGGCACACGTATCCGCAGCACGGAAACGGATTGGCTACTTCCCGTGACACCAGCCAATGGCAGGTGGTCGGTGCTCTGTGGGCCCACCATGATGTATGTCTTTCATCCATGCCGTCCATCTATTTTTAAAGATCATCTTACAGCATGAGACCAATAATGAGATATATGTCAATCTGAAATGGGCCACATTACAGGAAACAGTGTTGAATGAGCATCAACCATTAAAAACATATTGGGGGCATAAAAGTTTTAGATTGAGATGATTTTTGTTTTTCCCCTTCATCTAGGCCTGTATGACCTAATAAACAGACTGGATGTCAAATAAACAGTACAGTGGGCCTCAGGAGGATTTTAATGATGGATATCCAACCACTATTGTTTTCATGTGGTGTGGTCCACCTGAGATTTATATACCTCTCATTTTTGAAATACATTCCTAAAATGATCTTTAAAAATGATGAACGTAATGGATGAAATACATACATCATGGTGGGGCCCACAGAGCACCGACCATCAGCCACGGGGCTGGTGTCAGAGGGAGTAGCCAATCCGTTTCCCCCAACAGCTCATGTGAACGTAAGCCACGTGGCATTTCAAAAGCAACGCGGATGAGCTACTGACCGGTGTAGTAGCGAGACTCACTAATGAAGTGACGTCACCTAGTTATGTGGGCCCACAACGATGTATGTGTTGTATCCACACCGTCCATCCATTTGGAGTGATCATATTAGGGCATGATCCAAAGAATGAGTCAGATTCAAAGCTAGAGTTGACCCCACCACAGAAAACAGTGAGGGAGAGTGACGCCCACCATTAAAAACTTCACAAAAGTTTTCGATCAAGCTGATATTTGTGTTTTCCTTCTTTTATGTCTTCTTTAACACATGAACATGTTAGATCTCAAATAAAGATCATGGTGGTGGACCTTAGGAAGGTTTCAACGGTGGGTGTTACTCTCCTCGCTGTTTTCTGTGGTGGGGTCCAGTCTAGCTTTGGATCTGCCTCATTCCTTGGATCATACCATAAAATGATATTTCCAAATGGATGGACGGTGTGGATACAACACATGCATGATAGTGGGCCCACATAACATGGTGACGTCACTTCAGCAGCGAGACTCGCTGCTCAACCCGTCGGTAGATAATCCGCGCCTACTCTCGCCTGTTTCGAGCTCGGGAGAGGCTGGCTCCCGGGGAACGCCGTGATGATTCATCCACACCGTTCATGATATGGAAAAATGGATGAACGGTGTGGATAAAATACATACATAACGGGTGGGCCATTGGACCCTCCTGTCCCTAGTACCTAATCCGCGCCCTTCTTCTAAAAATTTTGTTTAATTTTGTTTATGAGTATGTTAGAATTACACGTGGCAACCTTCGCTGGGTCTCCGATGATGCGTCTGTTACTGCACTAGGCAATAATGCAAGTCTTTATTATGCAACGTGAATTCCCTATACACTGGGGCAGGGCTAGTTGATCCAAACCGTTCATATGATGGGAACCGTCATAGATGGGAGATCCAAGAAGATCTCTGGGCCTCATGAAAGCTCCATGTTGTGACTGGTTGCCACCGTTCGATGTACGCGTGTAAGCACATGGCCCTTCTAGACATAATATTCGTGCGATGGTCATGCGTGCGGCTTCTATGGATCCCCGTACCCACCGAGGTGGGGGTGGATCCCTGACTGTGATGCCCACGGTGACGGATATGCCTTACGTCCACGCTGTCCATCAATAAAGCGGATCCAAATCTCAGGTGGATCACACCACAGGAAAAAGTGGCGACTGACCATTAAAAAAAATTGTGGACCACAGAAGTCTTGGATCAAGCTGATATTTGAGTGGTCCCATCATCCAGGTCTTTGGCACCTTCTAAACAGTTTGGATGACAAATAAACATTCTGGTGGCCCCCAAATTTTTTTTAATGGTGGGTATTCATTCAATCACCACTGTTTCCTGTTGGTGTGGTCCACCTAAGATTTGGATCTCCTTCATTTTCTAATCATGCCCTAAAATGAGCCGTCAAAACGGATTGACGGCGTGGATATAAAGCACACACATGAAAGTGGGATCCATAGTCAGGGATCCACCGAAGCCGCACCCGCGGCGCAGACGGGCCACAGTTCCATGGAGAAATTGGCGGTCAAAAAGGAAGTCGAAGGGACCAAATCCAAGGAACAAGCATGTCGAGCCGACTACCCAGGTCTTTGTTACATGGCATTTTCACACTGCCACAATGTAACGAATTGCCCGGATCTCTGACACGTGCGCGATCCAACGGATGAACCAGGCGATGCATGGCAGCTGTCGGGGGGAGGGGGGGCTACTAATAAAAGCTCCAACGCTGCAAGATGTTAACCCTTCTGTATTTGACCTGTTCCGCATTTAGCATTTGTTCGCCACCAAACGGAGGGTCGACAACGTCCAAATTTGGCTGTTTCTGGGGAATCCCCTATCCTTTCATCCACACGGGGAACTTCACATCAACGGCTTGGATTATCTAACCATATCCCCCATAAAAAGGAATATCTGTGCGTCGGCAGGACGCCATGATTATTGATTCCTCTTAAACGTGTATGAACATGCATATGAAAACAACAGAATTATGGAGAGATGGCATCTAAAATTTAAATGATTAACCGACCATACCAGAAACTACAAGATTATATTCATAAAATAATGAAAAATCAATAATAAGATGGGGAATTATTTGATACTCTGGCAGACTGCGACAGTTCATACTTATGCATTCAATATTATGGACCCGGATTGCGTCCTACCCCCGCCCGGACGGTAATCCATCCGGGCAGGGCTCTGTGGGGACCACAGTGATGTCAGTGTCTTATCCACGCCGTTCATCGATTTTCTCATATAATTTTAATTTATTATCCTAAAAATGAGGCAGGTACAGGTATTAAGTGAACCACAAAGTGGAGATTGAACGTCCACCATTAAAAACTAACTTCTTGGGAGATGGAGAAGTTTCGGATGAGGCTGATATTTGTGTTTTCAATTCATCACGTTTACATGACCTTATTAATAGGTTGGATGGTAAAATAAAATAAAATTACGGTGGCCCTTAGAAAGGTTTCAACGGTGGTGTCACTATCACTGCAGCTTCCTTTGGTGTGGTCCACCGGAGCTATGCACCTGCTTCATTTTTAAAATAATATATTGAAATGATTCGAGAAAAGCAATGAACGGCGTGGATAAGACACTTACATCACTGGGTAGGACGCAATCCGCGTCCCATTATTATATACGTGGCCTCGTCTACCTCAAATTAATACTTCCAAATCCTGGGACCCACTATAATTCAGTCATAACAATAAAACACTATTGATTAAACAATCCTGACGACTGATGAATGGACCTGACGACTGATGAATGGACCCTTGATTGTTGGATTCAAACTAATGATTTATATATTTTAACTTGTACCTTAATTGGCCCATCTGAAGTGGGGCCCAGGATCTGAACGGTTTAAGTTGATTAACAAAATGCCACGTGTAATGAAATAAAAGGGCATCCAGATTAGGATTAGAATTAGAATTAGGAATTAATACTTTGTGTAATTACTTGTCCAATACGACCCAGTTGGCTCCAGCTTTCTTCGATTCGGCTGCCACCGCACCCGCTGGTTTTGCTGATACCACCTTAATCCTCACGTTAATCTGCAATTAGACTGTTATTAACTCAAAACCACTACTAATCAAATAAAGCGAACTTTACTGAGAAAAGCCATCCGGGCCATTCATCATGATCCGTAAATCATCCCAGTTTTCTCTCAACATCAAGTGGGCCACATGCGCATCCGGAAGGTGGATGGTTATCACGGCCCACCTTCTGAGTGGAGTACCAGGTTGACACGTGTGCTACAGATGGCCTCTTCGTTCGTTCAGAACGCGGTGTCAGTTCCTGGTACCACCTGGGTTTTGATAAGGTAGAGTGATACGGACCCGCCACAGTACCGAACGGTCTGGATTGCATTCTTAGATTGATCTGACCCGTTCATATATCCTGACCTTTGAAAATGAGCCATTAAAAGGTACTTTTCGATGTTCCGTATTCATCTTCGTACACTGTCAATAGCACAGATTTCAGAGTATGAACGGTTTAGATCATCATCGGTATCAAAACCCGGTACCGGAGACTGACTGAGATCTGAAATCCAGAATACAATCCCTGATTGTCAGTACGGATTTTCTAATTCCAGCGGCACAAAAGGGAAGAAGAAAGTTAAATCTACGAAACTTCAGTTCGGCGTGTACGAAATGCTCGAATGACCAAATTACCCACGGTCAACCATAATACTATGGTGATTTACACTGCTCTATGATTGCCGCGCAATTGTACGGATTGGGATGGCCCCAACATGGACGGCCGATTTCTAAACATATCTCCTATCGGATGATTCTAGCCATTCCATGAAAAATGACATTTACAACCACTCGTCCAGATAAAAACGGACCCAATTGAAAGGTTAGATGATCAGGAAAGGGGGTATTTTCGAGTCTATCACCCGTCCAGATGGCCCCACCACAAGAACGGATCTGATCATCATAGGGTGGTGGACAGTTCCGTCATTCCGCTTACCTCGTTCGGATTGCACGCGCCGTGAAATTGCAGCACCATCTGCGAGCAAGACTCCGAGATCTGACATCTCCGGTCGAGAGAGCTTTTCCGGTGGCCGCTCGCACAATCCCTTGAGAATTTCGGGAAACTCCACCGCCTCAGCCCTGACAAGAGAAAGATTTAAGCACGCGTGGGTGGGAAGGCCGGAAAAATGTGAATTCCCAGAATAACAATCGGAATAGGCTGAAATTACTGAATTACCCTTGTCGTCTCCGGAAAAGACAGCGAGAAGTGTAATGCAGTCCCTGGGGCGGACGACGTGAGTGAGAGCCCACGCGAGGGCCGTCTTCGAGATCTCCTTCTCGGCTTTGACGGCCACGATTACTTTCTCGGGAGCCGTATCGGCGCCCCGATACTGCTGCGTGTCGGTTTCGTGTCGGAACAGTTGGATTTCTGCCGGTAACATGAGTTTCTGCCGTGTCCGGTACGGAGAGGAGGAGGAGCACTGAAGAGGAGACGAGGAAGAGATTTCTGTCTTTCTTTCTTCCTTCGTTTACCTTTTGTTGTCTCGTTTAGAGAGGAAATGAAGCGGCGAAGAGAGAGAAATAGGGTGAGCCGGAGCAATCTCTCCACTGTACACGTGTAGAGATTATGCATCGATCTAGACCGTCCATATGCTACAAAACGTCATCTATTACGCTTATCTGAAAATTTTCAGGCAACACTAGCTGTCAATTTTCTTCACATTCCGTAAATGCATATCAACCATTTACCAGAGTTGCTTTCTTACGCTGCATTAAAGACCATTGATCAGATGGTCAAGATCATCCTATCTATTTTCGTTTTGAATTATTTTCCATCTACGGTATTCTAAGAAAGATGGACCGTCCAGATTTACGTATCACCTTGTCTTGCATAGTGTTTAGAGATTGATGTACGGTAGAACCGGCTCTACCGTAACTTCTCCCAATTGGAATAGGGAGTCGAGTTAGTTGACTAACCATGGTTATTTAACCCTAGCTAAGTAGATGCCGATGTAGAACTGCTCCTTTTCAATTGGACAAATATACCCCTGTTGCCTTCGTTGGAGCGACGCGCATCCTTGCAATGTACGGTTTAGAAAGTCAATTCTGATAAGTGGGGTCCACCATTGGTAAGCAAGATGGTTGGTCTTTTTAGGTCCCACGGTAGATGGGCCATTCCCCAAAGTCAGCCAGATTGCCGATCCAACCATCAGATGCACTACACGCGTACATCAATTCAATCTATTACCTATTTGTCCCTTTTCTTTTCTTTTTTTACAGCGTGGCCCACCTGATGAATGGATCAGCTTGAATTTCCCACCCAAGGATCTTCAAGATAGGCCTACCTGTTCAGATACTCGGATGTCATACGTCTGACACACGTTCAGGATGTACAACACAAATATCAAATGGGTGTCGTTCAATCATCGTTGGCCCGCTTTGAGTTATAGATCTGCCTATTTTTTAAATTCATGAGCTGGCAAAACTATTGGAGAGTTGATGCCACGTGGATATTGAGAGAAGAGATCTACCGCAGCTGCGGCTCTGAAAGCAGGTTGCATCCTAGCACATTTTCTACATATAGGTGGCACATCATGAGTCAATCCAGTCTAGTCATTTGGGCTTGTTGGCATTATATTTGTAATCTTCGGAGAATGAGTAATTGTTTGGCTTGAAATTCAATTGTTCATATGTGTGCATTGTGCTCAGCATACAAGATCCATTTTACTGCTCCTTCCGAACCGAACACTTATGACCCCAATTGACATGACAGCTAGGGAAAATATAGACCGACATTTGTGATAGAGAATTGAAGTAGTTCGACCATTTATGTAAGCAATCAAGTGATTTGCAGGTAGAGGGATCCGACTTTTTTTTTTTTTTTTTTACACGTTTTTTTACACCGCCCTGCTCCTTCCGAACCGAACACTTATGACCCCAATTGACATGACAGATAGGGAAAATATGGACCGACATTTGTGATAGAGAATTGAAGTAGTTCGACCATTTATGTAAGCAATCAAGTGATTTGCAGGGAGAGGGGTCCGACTTTTTTTTTTTTTTTTTTACACGTTTTTTTACACTCCCCCTGCTCGTTCCGAATCGAACACTTATGACCCCAATTGACATGACAAATAGGGAAAATATGGACCGACATTTGTGATAGAGAATTGAAGTAGTTCGACCATTTATGTAAGCAATCAAGTGATTTGCAGGGAGAGGGGTCCAACCACTGTGGGATGGTGGGTACTTGAACCCTTGACCCGGTGTTGAAACTCCAGGGAGTCTACCACCCGGGTAAGAGCAAGGACCCAAGTGATAGAAAGACTTTACTTCAAAATTGAAAGCATGAGATCAAATGCCTATGTGGTGTGGATGGGTGTGTACGTGTAAAAAAAAGTTATTTGCCAAGGGAATTGGATGTGTACTTCTAATGAGTTCTTTGTGGGTTGGCCATCAGTTACACACGTTCTTTTCTAATTACTAGGATGAGATTTGCTCTTGCACTGCTATATATGTACCGGTAATAATCATCTTGTTTTTCAAATGAATATGAATAATGTGCATGTCATGAAGTTAGGCCAACTTAACATGGTCATTACTTTGCTCCTCTAATAGTTTTGGCTCCAAAGATCATATGCATTGCCATAGTGCATCGGCTGAACTCATCATTTGTTGTAACTTTGTTTCGGTCAATACCCAATTTCAGTCATGAGCCCATTATAGTGGTTAGCTAACTAATTTGGTATGTAAATGAGATATGTGACATGTGTGTCCTCACCGTACGCTTTTTAAGCTACTCATGATTTTATAGATTTTGATCTCATTCGGTCAAATAATAATGATTATCATTACCACTATGGTTGAAAGTAAAATGAGATATTAGCCCTACGTTGTACCACTGATCCTGACCATGGATCGGTACATGAACAACTATTGCAGTTGGATAAACATGAATATAAAATTTTTTCAATATGTTGTATTCACACCGTTAATTTATTTTGCAATATCATTTTAGGGCAAGACTCAGAAAATGAGGTAGATCCAAAGTTGAAGTAAACTACACCATAGAAATCAGTATTGGAGACAATGATGCCCACCATTGAAACCTTTCAACAGCCCACCATAATGTTTATTTGATATCCAACTTGTCCAGAAGATCTCACAGACCCGGGATGAAGGGAAAACACAAATATCAACCTGATCCAGTGGAGCCTAAGAAGTTTTCAATGGTAGGCATTCAATCCCACTGTTTTATGTGGCCGTGGTTCATTTGAGCTTTGGATTGCCTTATTTTTCAGCAATGTCATATAAAAATATTACAAGATGAATGGATGATGAGAATATAACATATACATCACGGTGAGGCCCACGGAACTTTACCATGTTAACACACCTTAACAATTCAAGGGCCTGTTTGGCCGGACCGATCCCACAGTATTAGGAGGGATGGGATCGTGATATCCCGGGATATGCATAACGAGCCAAACAGACCCAGTGAACTTGTCCTGGAATATAAGCAATCCCATGGATCTTAAAACAATCCACTGACATCACCATCATTACCTTAAAATTGATCTCATCCCTTGGTTGGACGGATTGGAAGGTAAGATCCAGGGATATGCCAAGCGTGGCAAATAGACCTAGTGAACTTGTCCCAGGATATAGCAATCCCATGGATCTTAAACCAATCCACTGACACCACCATCATTACCTTAAAATTCATCCCATCCCTCTTAATCTCGTGGGATTCGCCCGGCCCAATAGGCCCCAAGTCCACTAATTGAAAGGATTCCTGTGATTTGACAGCTTAATAATTAGCTCTAGTAAATTGCAATGATATTAGTTTTCTAACAATAATACATCAAAGTGGGCCACACAGTCAGGGCCGGACCATGTTCGATGAGGCGGGGGTGCATCTAATCCGCTTCCAAGCTTTGCTAACACAGATGTGCATGCACTAAAGCTCATGTACACACCACACATGTAGTAGCATGGCACATAAGTGCAAGATCCAGTTCATCCATCATGTTGGTTCAGCCATCTATATATTTTCCCAAAAATAAATTTGGTCCACTTAGCATATGGCCTCCAATATTAAAATGAGGTATATGTTGGTTAGAAAAAAAGATGAAGGGCTTATTGGTTAGAGCTTTACTTAATTATTTTCTTTTAGAGTCATACATCTGCTTAGTTAGGTCACCTAACTAAGTAGACTAACCTGATTCTTGGTCAAGGGCATCTATTTAGTGGTGCCTTTCTAATGGATAGATTCAATCTCAGACCCATCATGCCATGTTAACATGGGTGTGCGCTTGGCAATCTCATCCTTCCAAATGGAAATATGGCTCCCAGAGAGGGTGTGAGATGAAAATTTGTAATGTCCAAGCATTCGCTAGTGAAAATTGAAGGAATATGATGGACAGGATTATTGAATTATTATGAATCTTGAAGCATAAGCCACCTATGATACAGCTACCTTCAAAGCATACCGTGGAGAGCTGGTCATCGCTCGTCTCATCTCCTGTCACTGGCCGAGACCCGTGAAAGGGTATGGACCACTCAATCAGAAAGCCAAGAGTATTGGAATTTATGGTGACTGTGGACCGAAGTACCCTGACATTTGTTGGGTCGACTGCGTTTTAGACTTTTAGTAGACGAGGAGGTGAGGGTAAGTTGGCTATATATATATATATATATATATATATATATATATATATATATGTGTGTGTGTGTGTGTGTGTGTGTGTGTGGGGGGGGAAAAGGTACAATGCGCTCGAGGTGATGGGAACGTCCCATGAGGTCGAGCTGTGTGGGCCCCACCGTCATGCGTTTCGAACATCTACCCCATCAGTCAGATGCACCATTCCATCGTGGGCCTAGGTCTCAAAAATCAAGTCAATACATTACTTGTATGGGCCACACCATATACAGAAGTTGAGAGGGGCCATGCACCATTAAAACATTCATAATCATTTTTTGGGCCCCACCGAGATGTGGTTTGTAAATCCAGCCTACCCATTATGTGTGTCCCACTTGGATGAGGGTTCAAACCAAGTTTCAAACGCATGCAAATTTCAGGTGAGCCCCACCAAGTGCTTTTATATATTTTTGGCATGTCTTCACATGATTTTAGATGGTATGGCTCACCTGAGTTCCGTATACGGCTGATTTTTGGGATATCCCATAATTTAAAGGGGACCCATCAAATGGACGGTGTTGATGGTCAACACGCATCACGGTGGGGCCACACCCCACCGTGATGCGTGTTGACCATCAACACCGTGCATTTGATGGAACTCAGGCGGACCATACCATCTAAAATCATGTGAAGACATGCCAAAAACATATAAAAGCACTTGGTGGGGCTCACCTGAAATTTGCATGCATCTAAAACTTGGTCTGAACCCTCATCTAAGTGGGACACATATAATGGATGGGCTAGATTTGCAAACCACATCTCGATGGGCCTAAAAAATGATTATGAATGTTTTAATGGTGCATGGGCCTCTCAAATATAAAAATATGGTGTGGCCCACACAAGTAACGTATTGACTTTCTTTTGAGCTATGGCCCACGATGGAATGGTGAATCCGACCGATGGGGTAGATGTTCGAGACGCATCACATGGACCATTCTGATTAGACCTCACTCATGTGATGTTCCCATCACTGATCGCATAGTACCTTTTCCTATATATATATATATATATATATATATATATATATATATATATAGAGAGAGAGAGAGAGAGAGAGAGAGAGAGAGAGAGAGAGTTCCATGTGGTCGAGCTCATGAAAACTTCCCATGAGGTCGAGTTGTGTGGGCCTCACTGTGATGCGTGTCGAACATCTACCCCATCAGTTAGATGTGTCATTCTATGGTGGGCTTAGGGCTTAAAAATCAAGTCAATCCGTGACTTGTGTGGTCCACACCATATACATAAGTTGAAAGGGGCTACCCTCCATTAAAACATTTACAATCATTTTTTGGGCCCACTGAGATGTGGTTCACAAATCCAGACCATCCATTATGTGTGTCCCACTTCGATGAGGGGTCAGACCAAGTTTCAAATGCATCCAAATTTCAGGTGGGCCCCGCCAAATGCTTTTATATATTTTAAGCATGTCTTCACATGATTTTAGATGGTATGGCCCATCTGAGTTCCTTATACGGCTGATTTTTGGGATATCACATAATTTAAAGAAGACCTATCAAATGCACGGTGTTGATGTTCAACACATATCATGGTGGGGCCCACACAGCTCGACCTGATGGGAAGTTCCCATGAGTTAGACGGCATAGAACCTTTTCTATATATATATATATATATATAGGGGAAAAGGTACTATGCGCTCGAGCGTAAAGCGGTCGTCCATGAGGTCGAGCTGGGTGGGCCCCACCGTGATGCCTTTCGAACATCAACACCGTCCACTAGATGTACCATTCCATGGTGGGCCTAGACGGCCTAAAATCAAGTTAATTCGTGACTTTAATGGGCCACACCACATACAGAAGTGCAGAGGGGCCGTGCACCATTAAAACATTCATAACCATTTTTGAGGGCCCTTGAGATGTGTTTTGAAAATCCAGACCTATCTATTATGTGTGTCCCACTTGAATGATGGTTCGGACCAAGTTTCAAGTGCATGGAAAACTCGGTGGGTCCCACCAAATGCTTTTATATATTTTTGGTATGTAACTTATGGTTTTAGATGGTGTGGCCCACCCGAGTCACGGAT
This sequence comes from Magnolia changhungtana, assembly GCA_030180095.1. Lineage (NCBI taxonomy): Eukaryota > Viridiplantae > Streptophyta > Magnoliopsida > Magnoliales > Magnoliaceae > Magnolia > Magnolia changhungtana. The sequence goes on from JASAUF010000234.1 coordinate 4,035,175, forward strand.
TGACCTGATTTTGGGTTGTCAGGCCCACTATGGAAGGTGCATCTGGTGGATGGTGTTGATGTTCAAAAGGCATCACGGTGGGGCCCACCCGGCTTCGACCTCGATGGGAAGTTCTCGCTGAGCGACGGCATAAGTTTCTTTACATACCATATATATATATATATATATATATATATATATATATATATATATATATATATATATATATATTGAAGGACAGGTACTTGAAGAAAATCAGGTGCTTAGAAATTACTTAGAAAATACATACTTAACTTGCAAGTTGAGTTAAACAGTCCAAAATATGTTTTCTTACTTGTCTCTGGGAGAAAAAATAACACTTTTTTTTTATTATCATACCGTTAAATTGGGGTGTGTGTGTGTGTGTGTGTGTGTGTGTGTGTTAAATGTCATCACCACCTCTCTTGAATATTCCGGAGTCTTCCGGAAACTTCCGGACATTTTCGAAAAATTTTAGAATTTTCTATAATCTTCCGGAAACTTCTAGAGTTTGATAAAGTCTTCTTAACTCTTTCGGAATGTTCTGGACTATGCTAGAACCGTCTGGGTTCTCTTAGAATGTTCCAGAATTAGAAAGAATCTTATATGATATTTGGAAGCTTCTAGAACTCTTTAAAGTTGTGTTGATTCTAGAATCTTCCATAACTCTCTATAAATATGAGAATAGTCTCATTATAAACACAACAACAAAGAGTGAGTTCAAGAGTGAAAGAAAGGTGTCCAAGTATTAAGAGTTCAAAAGAGTTTTTCCTTATATGTGAGAGTTGTCATTTAAGAGTGATAGTTTGTTAGTTTTGTAAATGATACCCTTGTTGTGTATAAGTATTTGTAATAAATAAAATTACATTTACTTGTCGTGTTCAAATCTTTAATTTGGTATCAGAGCGAGGTTTAGTTGGGATCCGTTTTCTAAGGTGATTGTGCGCAGTTTGGAAACTATAAAGTTTGTTGGCTTGCTTGGTAAAGGGAGTGATAATCACACCAAGTCACGATGGTGGATCTTGTGAACACAACGAGCGGAGTTACAAGGCTTAACAACCACAATTATCAAAGTTGGAAGAGTCGCATTAAGTCCTACCTTGAAGGGCAAGACTTGTGGGAGGTTATTAATGGGAATGAGATTACCCCACCTTCTAAGGAAAATGTTGAAGCACTTCGAAAGTGAAAGATTAAGGCCGGGAAGGCAATGTACGTGTTCAAGTTAACCATTGAGGATGAGTTGCTCGGGCGAATCAAGGATAACGACACACCCAAGGTGACATGGGATACCTTTGCATTATTGTTTTCAAAAATAAATGATGCTCGACTTCAATATTTGGAGAATGAGTTAATGTCCACCACCCAAGGAGATAAGTTTATAAGTGAATACTTTACAAGAGTAAAGGATTTATGCCGAGAAATTTCAGAATTGGATCCTAAAGCAAATATTCATGAGGAAAGAATAAGGAGGATCATTATACAAGCAGATAAGTGCCCATTTATTGTGGACATGGGAGACTCATATTTTTAGAATTGGTTTTTTTTTTTTTTTTTCTAATGCGCACATATTCATAGAGCCTAGTGAGGGCTGAGTAGGTTTTATTGTGGGTTCACCATTCCATTTAGAGTTCTACCTTTTAAATAATAATAAATAAATAAAGTATACAGACTATACTTCCACCGTCTATCATGATAATGGTTGTCACAAGCATCTCCATCAATCCTTTTTTTTTTTAGAGAAAAGTTTTGATACTCTAGTACAAAGTGATAGATGATAAGCAGGCACTCATTGACTTTAAAATTGCAAATGTGGAATACAAGTAATTCAAATCCAACTATCTAAATTATTCATCACATTTTAGATGAAAAAAATAAAAATAATTGATTAAGTGACTATATCAGATCGTATTGGACAGTTAAAAAGAAAAATATCCTGTCAACAAATCAGACTACCCATTGATGTGCATGAAGTAGTAGAAGTGGAACCATCAATGGGGGGTCTAGGCCAATGTTGGCCAGATGAATCTGGTGAGATCTTTAGTACCATGTATATATATTGAATGGAAATTTAATTGGATCTTTGTAAAGATGGTCACATGAGTGCTATAATGAATTTCTTGGGAAGCCATACACAAACAAGGACTCGTTATAGCTCGTTAGTACTAACCAGGGAAGGGCGGAATCCAAAACTGTCCATCCAGCAATCCCCTCTTAGCCCTTGGACAATCCACAATGAAGCACGCTGAGTGCACGGTGGTGATCAATGTACAAGCATATGAAATAGTACTGCAACATGCTGCAGATAATTTCGATAGCTGTATGGGTCATAAACTCTCTTCGATTAGATTTATCTAACCACTGATTGAAGCTTTGAGATACCACATGGATATTGTGAGAAGAGAACTACCGCAACTGCAGCTCTGAAGGCAGGGTGCATCCTAGCACATCTTCTACAGATAAGTGGCACATCATCAGTCAATCCAGTCTAGTCATTTGGGCTTCTTTGGATTAGCCATTATATTTGTAATGTTCTGAGAATGAGTAATTGTTTGGCTTGAAATTCAATTGTTGATATGTGTGCATTGTGCTGAGTATACAAGATCATTTTACTAATCCATGACCCCAACTGACATGACAGATAGGGAAACTATGGACCGACATTTGTGATAGAGAATTGAAGTAGTTCGACCATTTATGTAAGCAATCACGTGATCTGCAGGGAGAGGGGTCCGACTCCATGACAAGTGATAGAAAGACTTCGTTTTAAAATTGAAAGCATGAGATCAAGTGCCTATGTGGTGTGGATGGGTGTGTATGTGTAAAAAAAAGTTATTTGCCAAGGGAATTGGATGTGTACTTCTAATGAGTTCTTTGTGGGTTGGCCATTAGTTACACACGTTTTATTCTAGCTAATTACTAGGACGAGATTTGCTCTTGCACTGCTATATATGTACCGGTAATAATCATCTTGTTTTTCACATGAATATGAAGAATGTGCCATGAAGTGGTAGAAATTGAAAGCATGACAAGTGATAGAAAGACTTCGTTTCAAAATTGAAAGCATGGTACCTTTTCCCTATATATATAAAGGTATTATGTGCTCGAGCTCACGATAAGCCCCCATGAGGTCGAGCTGTGTGGGCTCCACCGTGATGCGTGTCGACCATCAACATCGTGCATTTGATGGGTCCCCTTTAAATTATGGGATATCCCAAAAATCAGCCGTATACGGAACTCAGGTGGACCATACCATCTAAAATCATGTGAAGAAAAGCCAAAAACATATAAAAGCACTTGGTGGGGCTCACCCGAAATTTGCATGCATCTGAAACTTGGTCTAAACCCTCATCCAAGTGGGACACACATAATGGATGGTTGAATTTGCAAACCACATCTCGGTGGGCCTAAAAAATGATTATGAATGTTTTAATGGTGCACGACCCCTCTCAACTTCTGTATATGGTGTGGCCCACATAAGTAACGTATTGACTTGATTTTTGAGACCTAGGCCCACAATGGAATGGTGCATCTGACTGATGGGGTAGATGTTCGAAAGGCATCACGGTGGGGCCCACACAGCTCGACCTCATGGGATGTTCCCATCAGCTCGAGTGCATAGTACCTTTTCCCATATATATATGTGTGTGTGTGTGTGTGTGTGTGTGTGTTAAATGTCATCACCACCTCTCTTGAATATTTCGGAGTCTTTCGAAAACTTCCGAACATTTCTGAAAAATTTTAGAATTTTCTACAATCTTCCGGAAACTTCTAGAGTTTGATAGAGTTTTCTTAACTCTTCCAGAATATTCTGGACTATGCTAGAACCCTTCGGGTTCTCTTAGAATGTTCCGAAATAAGAAGGAATCTTATATGATATTTGGAAGCTTTTAGAACTCTTTAGAGTTGTGTTGATTTTAAAATCTTCCATAACCTTCTATAAATATGGGAATAGTCTCATTATAAACACAACAACAAAGAGTGAGGTCAAGAGTGAAAGAAAGGTGTCCAAGTATTAAGAGTTCAAAAGAGTTTTTTCTTGTATGTGAGAGTTGTCATTTAAGAGTGATAGTTTATTAGTTTTGTAAAGGATACCCTTGATGTGTATAAGTATTTGTAATAAATAAAATTACATTTACTTGTCGTGTTCAACTCTTCAATTTGGTATCAGATCGAGGTTTGGTCAGGATCCATTTTCTAAGGTGATCGTGCACGGTTTAGAAACTGTGAAGTTTGTTGGCTTGCTTGATAAATGGAGTAATAATCACACTAAGTCACGATGGTGGATCTTGTGACCACAACAAGCAGAGTTACAAGGTTTAACAACCACAACTATCAAAGTTGGAGGTGTCGCATTAAGTCCCACCTTAAAGGGCAGGACTAATGGGAATGAGATTACCCCACCTCCTAAGAAAAATGCTGAAGCATTCCGAAAGTGGAAGATTAAGGCCGGGAAAATAATGTACGTGCTCAAGTCAACAATTGATGATGAGTTGCTCGGCTGAATCAAGGATAACGACACACTCAAGTGGCATGGGACACCTTTACATCATTATTTTCAAAAACAAATGATGGTCGACTTTAATATTTGGAGAATGAGTTAATGTCTACCACCCACGGAGATAAGTCTATAAGCGAATACTTTACAAGAGTAAATGATTTATACCGATAAATTTTAGAATTGGATCCTAAAGCAAATATTCATAAGGAAAGAATAAGGAGAATCATTATACACGAGTTGAAGCCTGAGTATAATGTTTTTATCATGGCAATACGAGGTTGGTCTACTCAACCTACTCTCATAGAGTTGGAGAATTTGTTGGCCAATTAAGAAAGTTTATGCAAACAAATAGTTGAAGTGTCGATAAATAAGGAAAAGGAAGCACTCTACTGCAATAATAAAAAAGACGGACATCGACAGTAAAACAGAAAGGACGAACAAAGTCAGCAGAACTTTGAAAAGTCCAAAAAGAGAGAAGAGCAAGGAAGAAGTCCTCGGACAGAAGGAGTTCAATCCGACAACAACCCAAATAAACGACCATCCTCTGTATCTCGAAGGTATAATATAAAGTGTTTCAATTGTGGCAAGAAAGGTCACTTTGCAAAAAATTGTTGGTTTAAGAAAAAATCAACTGAATGTAACTTAGTGACTTCTAGAAATCACCAAGAAGATAGTGAAGATGACTAGGACTTTCAGGTATCCTTAGCGGTATCTGAATCCATCAAAGGAGATTGTTCAGACAAGAAGATAGATTTTGATGAACCACTTAATTAGTCTAACACAGTCACTGACGAAGTATCTGCTTCCTCAATAGTGACAGAGAAGGGTGAAATAGTTCTTGCCGCAGTTTCCAATCAAGGAGCTATCAACTACAGTGATGATTGGATCGTTGATTCAAGGTGCTCAAATCACATGACAGGTAATAAGAAGAAACTGTCAAGTTTATCTGTCTACAAAGGAGATCGGGTGGTGGTAACAGCTAATAATTCAAGGTTGCCGATAACTCACGTAGGTACGACTACTATCACACCTCGATTTAGCCCTAATCAAGTAAAGTTGTAAAATGTTTATCACGTGCCAGATATGAAGAAAAACCTATTGTCAGTATTACAACTGAAATCTTCTAGTAATTATGTGGTATTTGGATCGGAGGATGTTAAGGTGTACCGAAACTTTAAACCGTTAGGTACACCTATCATGGAAGGACGACGCTTGGAGTCAATATATATAATGTCAGCTGAATCAGCTTATGTCGATAAGACTTGAAAAAATGAGACTGCAGATCTCTGGCATGCACGTTTAGGGCACGTGAGTTATCATAAGTTGAAGATAATGATGAAGAAGGCTATGCTCAAAGGTCTTCCCTAGCTGGATATTTGAGAAGATATAATTTGTGCAGGGTGTCAATATAGTAAAGTACACCAATTGCCATATGAAGAGTCAAAGTTTAGAGCTAAAGAACCCTTAGAGCTTGTCCACTCAGACGTGTTCGGACGGGTAAAACAGGCATCGGTTAGTGGCATGCGTTACATGATGACCTTCATTAATGACTTCTCAAGGAAAGTTTGGGTTTACTTCATGAAAGAGAAGTTAGAAACTTTATTAAAATTTAAAGAATTTTGGGAGAAGGTTGAAAGTGAGTTCGATAGAAGGATCTGATACTTGCGAACGGATAATGGTGGACAGTATACGTCGAATGAGTTCTCAAATTATCTAAAGGAGTGTAGAATTCGATGACAATTGACTTATTCGAGCACTTCACAACAAAATGGCATTGCTGAAAGAAAAAATCATCACCTTGCAGAGATATTTTGGAGCATGCTACATGCTAAAAATGTGCCTAGCCGATTCTGGGTAGAGTGCATGCAAACGGCAGCTCATTTGATCAATAGGCTACCATAGGCAAAACTATGCTTTGTCTTACCCTTGGAGAAATTATGGAACATAAAGCCTAAGGTGAGTCACTTCCGAGTCTTCGGATATGTATGCTATGTGTTTGTGCCTGATCATTTGTGTAACAAGTTCGATAAGAAGGCGATTCGTTGTATCTTTTTGGGCTATAACAGTGAAAAGAAATGGTGAAAATGTTGCAACCCTGCAACTAGTCGATGTTACACATCGAGGAATGTTGTCTTTGATGAAGCCTCATCATGGTGGTCGCCACTGAAGGAGGAGCTACCAAACTCTCAAGACTTAGAAGATGAATTGCATAAGAAGATGGGGGAGACAAGGGAAGAAGAAGAATCTCTTGGTTCAACTAAGGAGTTGACGCCTATAGCAGGAGATGGTGAGCAAATGCCTAACCTGTCTGGAACACCAGATAAATCAATGAATCCATGGTCAACTGGAGTACATCAAAGTAGTCTAGAAGAGCTTCGCCCGAGTCAACAGGAGGTTACGGTAGACAACCCACTATTTAGGAGGTCGACTAGACAGAGAAAGCCTAACCCAAGATACGTGGATGCTGCCTTAGCAGAAGAAGAGACCGTGAAAGAGTCAATGACATTTGAAGAAGCATCTCGAGACATAGAATGACAGAAGGCGATGGAAGAAGAGATTAAGGCATTGAACCAAAATCAAACTTGGGAACTAGTTCCAAAACCCAAGGATGTGAAGACGATATCATGCAAATGGGTGTACAAAGTTAAGACTCGCCCTGATGGATCAATAGAAAGGTACAAAGCTCGATTAGTGGCTAAAGGATTCTCACAAGAATATGGGTTGGACTATGATGAGACTTTTAGCCCAATAGCAAAAATTACAATGGTGTGAGTATTACTAGCACTTGCAGCGGGCAAATCGTGGAAGCTGTGGCAGATGGATGTGAAGAATGCCTTTCTACATGGAGAAATTGATTGAGATATCTACATGGAGCAACCAAGTGGTTTCCAGAGTAAAAGGCATTAGGATTATGTTTGCAAACTAAAGAAGGCCTTGTATGGGCTTAAATAAGCACCGAAGGCATGGTACGACAAGATAGGGGAATTCCTAGTGCAAAGTGGGTTTTCGGTGGCACCTGCGGACTCCAGTCTCTTTGTAAAATTTCAGGAAGGTAAACTAGCAATAGTGCTAGTGTACGTGGATGACTTAATCATCACTGGAGATGATGACAGTGAGATTGAAAGGACAAGAGAGAACCTGTCCGTGCGATTCCAAATGAAGGAACTTGGAGAACTGAAGCATTTTCTTGGGCCGGAGATTGACCGAAGCAACAAAGGCATATTCCTCTGTTAGTAGAAGTACGCCAAAGATTTATTAAAGAAATATGGGATGCTCGAATGCAAGCCAATTGCCACACCTATGGAGGCTAATGCCAGACTATGTTCAGAAGAAGGAAAAGACTTGGAAGATGCAACTATATACCGATAAATAGTTGGTAGTCTAATCTACCTTACATTATTGCGACCATATATAGCTTACACAGTTGGTGTGGTTAGCCAGTTCATGCAAACACCAAAGAAGCTGCATCTTAAAGCAGTGCGTCAAATGTTGAGGTATGTGAAGGGTACAATAAACCTTGGTCTATTGTACAAGAAAGGTGGAGCATGCAATGTAGTTGGGTACTGCAATGTTGACTATGGTGGTGATCATGACACACAACGATCAACTACTGGATATGTAATACTCTGTTTCTTTTAAACGGTGGGTTCCACTGTTAACCCACCGTTACATATGATGTGGCCCACATGAGCTTTGGATGGCTCTCATTTTTTGGCTCATGCCCTAACCTTGTCACACAAAACTGATGAACAGTGTGGATTTATCACATCATATCTATGGGGCCCACTCTTCAAAAATAAAAAAAAAAAAATAAAAACAACAAAAGCAAGTGACGTGCGTCAACTAGCCCTCTCCTCCACGACTCCCTCTCTTTCTCCCTTCTCCGCGGTACGGTTGTGGATGTGAACCCATCCACCATGCATGATATCATCATGGTGGGACCCACTAATCAATTAAAACCGTCCAATGGACTCTCAACCCACTAACTCACCTGACGTTATTTTTTATACCCCATTTTCTCATGCTATCTAGAGGAAACGAGAGAGAAAATCACAAAAGAAAGATTGTGAGAAGAAAAAAGAGAGATCGTGAGAAGGGAGAGTATCTGTGAGGGTTCAACATCGGGTTCATGACTCACTAACTCAATCCCCAATGATACGTTGTCGGTTTTTCTAGTATCCCTTGCAACTATTCTAGAGAGAGATCCTGAGTGGAGGTAACGTACATCGAGCCATTCCACCAAGTTGATTGAATCTAATTAGCATCGCTTCAGATTTTTTTCCTCCCATCACACAATTTTTTCATAGCAGGTAGGTGATCATTCCCCATTGAAAAACTCATAACTAATTGCCTTATATAATCTAGACATTGAAATATATATATATATTTTATTATTTGAGCCAATGCAAATATTATTTTTTTTCTCCATTTAATATTATGTAGTGGTGATAACAAATATTCATTATGTGAATATAGACATTATGTCTGTCATATTTCCTTGTAAGTTAGATGCATTTTATGTGAACAATTATTTGTTTTATATAATGATTCTTATGGGTGCTTTACCTAGGGTCATTTTCGAAATGATGAGCACGATACAGGTGCTTTGCCTAGGGTCATTCTCAAAAGGATCGGTATGGGTGCTCTGCCCTGGGTGATTCCTTAAAAGGATCAGTACACATGGGTGTACTACTCTGGGCTTTTGTCCCTAAATATTATACCGGTGCTCTGCTGAGGGTCATACCCTAAAAGGATCAACACCGGTGCTCTGCTGTGGGTCATCCCCTGAAAGGATCAGCACACATCAGTGTTTTACCCACTCCAAATCTTAACATCTTTAGAAAAGTTATGTTAAACAATTTATTCATTTCATATTCATGAATGTCAAATTATTTACTATGATTTTACATCCAATGTTCGTCTCATTTTAATTAAATTTGGTAATATTGAGATTAAATTTGGTAATATTTGTGAGATTAAATTTGGTAATATTTGTGAGATTTTTAACTTGGGATTGATGTGATCCTATTGAGTTGCCAACTCATTATGTTTTAACCGTTTCAGGTTATGAATATTTTAAAGATGCAGGGTACTACTATTAGTGGTGGAGCATGGATTGTGGTTAGATGCACGTGGTATGTCATTCCACATAGGATAAATTTTATTTTATTTTAGAACTCTTAATGTAGTAATGTTTGACTTGATTTTCTTACTTCAAGTTAAATTAAATAATTATGCATCAATGTAATAAAAGAGTATGTAATTAGTTATCTTAATATGTGTTTGGATTTTTAAGTTTTGGGCTATGGTGGGAGAAAATGAAATGCATATGAAATTGTCATAATTTATCTTTTTATTTTTATTTTTATTTTATAAGTCACAGGTTTGGAATTCGGGTCCTGGATACCCTATTCGGGTAGCCGAATTTTGGGGCGTGACAGGATACGTATTTAACCTTGGCTCAGGAGCAATCTCTTAGTGTAGCAAGAGACAACCTACAGTATCTTTATCAACCACGGAGGCTGAATACAGAACAATGGCAATGGCGGCACAAGAAAACACATGACTTATACAGTTAATGGGGGATTTTCATCAAACAGATGATTATTCAATGATATTACGCTGCGATAATCAATAAGCAATCTACTTGGCTGAGCATCCAGTGTTTCATACCAAGACCAAGCATGTGGAGGTACACTATCACTTCGTGAGAGAGAAGGTACTTCAAGGAGAAGTCAAGATAAGTCATGTAAAGACCGACGACCAAGTTGCAGACATACTCACGAAAGGACTTAACAATGCTAAGTTCACCGAATTCAGAAAGCAACTTGGCATGATGACCAAGGCAGAATTGTGAGAGTTGGTGCTGAGGGGGAGTGTTAAATGTCATCACCACCTCTTTTGAATATTCTAAAGTCTTTCGGACATTTTCGAAAAATTCTAGAATTTTCTACAATCTTCCGAAAACTTCTAGAGTTTGATAGAGTCTTCTTAACTCTTCTGAAATATTCCGGACCATGCTAGAACCGTCCGGGTTCTTTAGAATGTTCCGGAATAAGAAGAAATCTTATAGGATATTTGGAAGCTTCTAGAACTCTTTGGAGTTGTGTTGATTGTAGAATATTCCATAACCCTCTATAAATATAGGAAAAGTCTCATTATAAACATAACAGCAAAGAGTGAGTTCAAGAGTGAAAGCAAGGTGTCCAAGTATTAAGAGTTCAAAAGAGTTTTTCCTTGTGTGTGAGAGTTGTCATTTAAGAGTGATAGTTTGTTAGTATTATAAAGTATACCCTTATTGTGTATAAGTATTTGTAATAAATAAAATTACATTTACTTGTCGTGTTCAACTCTTCAATATATATATATATATATATATATATATATATATATATATATATATATATATATATATAGGGGAAAAGGTACTATGCGCTCAGCGTCAGTCATGAAAGCGGTCGTCTGTGAGTCAGTGGGTGCACAGGATGTCATTCCATGGTGGGCACTGGACGGCCCAAAATCAGTCAATCTGTGACTTTAATGGGCCACACTACATACGAAGTCCAAAGGGGCTGTGCACCATTAAAACATTCATAACCATTTTTGAGGGCCCACATGATGTGTTTTGCAAATCCAGGCCATCCATTATGTGTGTCCCACTTGAATGAGGGTTCGGACCAAGTTTCGGGTGCATGGAAAACTGGTGGGTCCCCAGTGCTTTTATATGTTTTGGCATGTATACTTATGGTTTTAGATGGTGTGGCCCACGATTCACGGATTGACTTGATTTTGGGCCGTCCGGTCCCACCATGGAATGGTGCATCGGTGGACGGTGTTGATGTTGAAAGGCATCACGGTGGGGCCCAGGGCTCGACCTCACGGACGACAGCTTTACGGTGCATAGTACCTTTTCCCATATATATATATATATATATAGAAGCGTCACTGCGAACAGTTCGTACGAATTTTTTGACAACCCATCATATGTGATGAATCTCATAATATGGTTCTAGATGGTGAAGCAAAGCACCTAGTGAAACCCCTCAGGACCAAGTTTTACTTTTATCTAAAACTTTTATCCATACTGTCCAAAGCAAAGAGAAATTCAAATCAAGGAAAGAAACTTTTTACATTTTTCACGGTCCACCAAAGTTTCAGATCAAAGTAAAATTTTATACTATGAGGTTTCATGAGGTTCTGCTTCATGTGAACGGTTTAGATTTGCGAGATTCATCACGTATGATAGGTTGTCAAAAAAGTTCGTACGTACTACGTACGAACTGGTTCGCAGGTGAGTGTTTTCCTATATATATATATGTATATATATATATATATATGGGAAAATGTACTATGCGCTTGAGCTCACAATAAGCTCCCATGAGGTTGAGCTGTGTAGGCCCCACCATGATGCGTGTCGACCATCAACACCGTGCATTTGATGGGTTCCCTTTAAATTATGGGATATCTCAAAAATCAGCCGTATACGGAACTCAGGTGGGCCATACCATCTAAAATCATGTGAAGAATGCCAAAAACATATAAAAGCACTTGGTGGGGCCCACCTAAAATTTGCATGCGTCTAAAACTTGGTCTGAACCCTCATTCAAGTGGGACACACATAATGGATGGGCTGGATTTGCAAACCACATCTCGGTGGGCTCAAAAAATGATTATGAATGTTTTAATGGTGCACAACCCCTCTCAACTTCTGAATATGGTGTGGCCCACACAAGTAACTTATTGACTTGATTTTTGAGACCTAGGCCCACGATGGAATGGTGCATCTGACTGATGGGGTAGATGTTCGAAACGCATCACAGTGGGGCCCACACAGCTTGACATCATGAGACATTCCTATAAGCTCGAGCGCATAGTACCTTTTCCACACACACACACACACACACACACACTACTTAGAAAATACATGCTTAACATGCAAGTCGAGTTAAACAGTCCAAAATATGTTTTCTTACTTGCTTCCTGGAGAAAAAATAACACTTTTTTGATTATCAAACTGTTAAATTGGTGTGTGTGTGTGTGTGTGTGTGTGTGTGTGTGTGTGTGTGTATATATAGGGAAAAGGTACTATGCGCTCGAGCGTAAAGCGGTCATCCGTGAGGGCGAGCTGATGTGGGCCCCACCGTGATGCCGTTTGAAAATCTACCCCCTCAGTCAAATGCACCATTCCAGAGAGGGCCCACACAGCTGAAAATCAAGTCAATCCGTGACTTTTGTGGGCCACACTACGTACAGAAGTTGAGAGGGGCCATGCACCATTAAAACATTCAAAACCATTTGTGGGGACCTTTCGAGACGTGTTTTGATGATCAACACCGTCCATCATGTGTGTCCCACTTGGATGTAATTTTAGACCAAGTTTCGGATGGTATCCACAACTCAGTGGGGCCCAAAAGTGCTTTTACATGTTTTGCGTGTATACTTATGTTTTTCGATGGTATGGGAGTTATGTGGACGGGCGAATGTGGGCCCAACACGTGCTTTGGGACGGTGTGGATCTTCAAATGGCTTTACGGTTAAATTGGTACGCTCGAGCGCATAGTACCTTTTCCCATATATATATATATATATATATATATATAAAGATGAATTTTTTATTAAGAGCAACAAAGGCAAGAACAAAGACAACAAGGACAAAAAGGAGGACAAAACAAACCAGAACAAATTACAAGCACCACTCTCTAATATAGGAAATTGCATTTGTTACGGTGGGTCCCACGGTACCACGCCTATCCTATAAGCATTAGGTTAAGCCTATCTATCCTTGAAGCATTACGTTAAGCCTATCTCATTTAAGCTTAGAGTTGATACTCACATAAAACTTAGTAGGTGAGTTATAGAAGTGAGCCCACGTTCAAATGTTCTTTTATAATGGAAAGAGAGAGAGCCGTTAGGAGTTCTCAAATACAATGAAAAGAGGGTCCGTACTCTTACTCCGGTGGTAGACTCTTAGGAGTTTCAACACCTGGTTAAGGGTTCGAGTACCCATAGGTGGTGAAATTCCACTATGGCGTGAGTGTGTGGTGGTGTGTGTGCGTGTTTTAAAAAAAACAAAAAAAAAAATATACAATGAAGAGAAAGAGGTGTGTATCTCTCATGTGTCAAAGGTTTAGTAGCAAATGAAATCATTTTGTAGCAAACGAAAACCCTAATTTTCGCTAACAAAAAAAAGATAGTAAATCATTTACAACTAGTAAATGATTTAATAGATATAAGGCGTGTGTTCCCATTTGAAAATAATAATAATAATAATGATTTAAGAGCATTTTAGGGCATCCAAATAAAAATGGTGAATGATTTACCTCATTTATCACCTTCCAACAATGACCCCTTAAATCATTCACTCAACGGCCACCGCTTGCAGTTGATGGGCCATGCTTAGTTTAAAGACCTATTACATGGACTGTTTATATTGTTGCCAATACATAGTATTTTCCATCCAATGGTCTTTTTTAATGGCCCCTTAAGTGACAGAAAATGGGCAGGGATTGGGTACTACACCACAAGGACCTAGCTAGACACGGACGGTCCTGTCAGAAGCTCTGTGTGGCTCACTGTAAAGGATGTGTTTTATCAGCTACGTCCAGCCATTTTGACTAACCATTTTAGGTGCATGAGCCCAAAAATGGGCCAGATTGAAAATTCCTACCATTGAGGAACTCTTGGGGTCATAGAAGTTCTGGATCAAGCTAATATTTATTTTTTTCCCTTCATTTAGGTCTATGTAACCTTATGAATAGGTTGGATAGAAAATAAACATCTTGTCAGGCCCTAGGAAGGTTTCAACCGTGGGGTTATTGTCATCACTTCTTCTTGTGGTGTGGTCCATTCTAGCCTGTGATCTGCCTCCTTTTTAGGATAATACCTTTAAATTATCTTTCAAAATAAATAGATGGCTTGGATAAAACACATATACCACAGTGGCCCCACAAATCCCCTTGCAGGACCGTCCGTCTCTATCTAGGTCCGATGTTAGTTGTACACAATCCGTGCGCCCCAGAAAATGTGCCAGTAGGGGTGTACACGAACCAAGCTAGCTTGGTTAGCTCGCTCGACTCGACTCGAAAAAGCTCGATTCAACTCGGTTCGAAGCTGAGTTCGAGCAGAGTCGAGCTGATTTTTTGAGCTAAAAAATGAGTTTGAGCAGACCCCAGCTTGACCCGACTCGACTCAGATCGACTTGACTTAGATCGAATCCAGCTCGAATCGAACTAGTTTGGTGACTCGGTTACTTTGCCATTGATGTTGCTCACCAACTGTTTGATAAAATGACTCAACGAAATGTAGCTGGTGGCAAGTAAGGTATTTACATGAAACAAATGCCTCTTTTTTCTTTGTTTTTCTTGATTTTTATGTTGCTTAGAAAGTGTTTGATAAAATACCTGTAAAACCATTGCCCCTGTTTGTAAAACAGTAAGATTTTGAAGTTGCAGTTCGGGTATTTGTGGAAATGCCTCAATGGCGAACTTGGCTCAATCTTAGCTCGAACTCGGCTCGAGCTAGCCCAAGATGCTAACCGAACCGTGCCAAGCTGGCTAGTCAAGCTCGAGGACTGAACCGAGCTGAGGTCAGCCAATGGCCGAGCCGAGGCCTCCGCTCGTCTCGGTTGGATTCGATGTACACCCTTATGTGCCAGAGTCCGGACGGGCAGGTACATGTAAGTGATCGGAGCCATTCATTAGGTAAGGCTCACTGCAAGCATACCATATGCCAATTATCCGGCGGTATTACTCATCAATTAAGCCACACACATGCAAGTTAGATTTGGACTGTTGGACTTATTTCACCAATCGCCCATTTCCGTACAAGCTTGACCAGCTAATCAGCTCATCACGGTTATTTTTGGTCCATGCCATATCAACATTGCAGCCTACCTGATGAATGGACCAGATCTCTAACACGTTTGAGGTCTGTCGTCAATCTCTTACACGTGTTCCGACCCTAACATGAGGGCCACTCAATCAGAGTGCTTTTCAAAAGTCATGCCTTGTTAGTTTGTAGGTGATTGCCACGAGTCGGGAAAGCAATCATGAAAAGTTGAAAACTAATCAAATAGAGACATCTACTCGTTTCCCCTTCCTCAACAAAAGAGAAAAACTTCGATACTCTGGCAGACAGTGATAGATAATACACAGGCGCTCTAAAACTGCGCAAGCGGTCCATGTGTAACTCAAACTATATTGTCCACATAGTGGCTCGATAGACTGAAGTCCTTTCATAACAGGTCGATTAGTTGTCATTTAATCCACTGCCAGTACGAAAAGTAATAAACGGTTTGATTTCAAAGATATGGTTTCATAAATCATATATTAGAATGATTCAATTAGTATCTGTTTATAACCTATCTACGGTATCTATGGTTTTTTACTCTATTTTGACGGTTTAATTTGGATGTATCTTTTCCACGTATACAAACATGAGTGCCTGCGTATCATTCATCATACTCTAACAGAGTATCAGATAGCTCCTAAAGAAAAAAAAAAAAAACAAATTACCTTTTGATCAAGGATTTGTTCTTTGAGGAATCGATATTCACACCCACCAAGTTTGACTAGATTCAACCTTTCCATATTTGTGTGGTATTCATGAAGCATCATTTTACTAAAATTAAAACTAACGGTGTATTTGTGGAGTCGATGGCTGTAAAGAGCAGTGGATGCGGACATCGACATACATCACCAACTTGCTTGTCCTATTATCCGTGTAAAACATCCAAATCATGTTAATGTAGGTAGATAACTTGGTTTGGAAAGCCGATACATTTAGATATTAAATAGCACATGTTATATAAACTAATTGCACATGATTGATGCAAGCACAGTAAATTTAAAAAAAAAAGAGGTTTAAACTAAAGGTTGAAAGTTAAAGCAAAAAAATAAAATGCAAGAGGCATATAAATTTATGTAATTCAACAATATAACTATACTCATTGAATAATATTATAGAAATTTTTTCTTCACTAAAACAGTAGAAATCAAGGGTGCCTCTCTTAATTTTTTATTGAAGAATTTCTCACCAAGAATTACCTACTAAGAAAATACATTTCTTTGTATATGCATTCTCTGATATAAACCACACCCTAAGAATTTCTTAAAGCCTAGTAACTATGCTTAACACATGTACAAGTGAAGAGGGAAGGGAAATATGTTTCATATTTGAAAATGCCATGCTCGATCATGCGTATAATGCTCCACCACCTCAATAAGCCATGCTCATATATTTTTTTTTTGTCAGTACACCCCACTGTCAGATCACACTTCATTGTTAGCCACCCCCACAAGGGAATCGATATCAAGACAAAGTGTTGAAAGGGAATCGATATCAAGACCTCCATTGGTTTCAACATTGTGGTTGAAATGCTAGATGGATTTTGAGGTATCTGTTTCACATTTCAGTTCTA
Source organism: Magnolia changhungtana (assembly GCA_030180095.1). NCBI lineage: Eukaryota > Viridiplantae > Streptophyta > Magnoliopsida > Magnoliales > Magnoliaceae > Magnolia > Magnolia changhungtana. The sequence goes on from JASAUF010000234.1 coordinate 4,052,088, forward strand.
ATGTTCTACCACTTGAGCTATGGATCAAGGTGGTAGCCAAGCTCATATCTTGATTCAGACCATTAGTGATCCATTGATTTCAACATTGTGGCTTGCATGATGAGCATGCTAGATGGATTTTTGCATCAAGTGATCTTCCTGTCGTGGTCCACCATTTGCACAGTTCTAATGTTCTACGCATATATAACACATTGGCAAGAAAGATGGAGCTGTATATGAGAATTAACATGGAGTGCCTTTTGTTCATTGTTGCTCGCGTTGTCATAACTAATTTTTAATTGTTTTGAATCCTAGGATGGATTTGTCATTTACCGGAATGGTAAAAAGATTCACCACTTGGAGGAACCTGTCCCTTCAATTTGTAATCTACTGGAATGGTAAAAAGATTCACCACTTGGATGAACCCATCCCGTCATTGCGAATAATTTGCACATGTTTCCATGCACTTAGAAATTGCAAACGTGGCATGAAAAAAATTCAAAGTAAATTGTTTAGATTAAGGTCCCACTTTTGATATATCATGAACATAAAATTACATGAATGTGATTATCTAACTATAGGATTTGTTGAAAATAAACATCCAATGGTCCTATTTCAATAAAAAAGTGTCCTCAAAATCAAAAGTTAAAAATGCTTCAACAAACCTAATTTGGGACCGTGACTCTGCAACAATGAGTTCCACCATTTCCTATTGCCTGTATCAAGCATCATAGACCTATTTGGGCGCACCATTTCTTCAGCGCAAGCTACAAAGAACAGCCTACACAAGTCGCGAACTTTCATGTGTACCTTGTCTGGCATGGCTAAAAATGGGTCTGGTTTAAGTAGATTAAGATTAAGGTTTTGAATAGGTCCAACCCAACATATTCAAAATCCAGTCCCAAAGTACCTTGTGACTTGTCCAAGTCAACTCGGAGTTGGGTGGACTCAATTTGATTGGATACACTGAGTCATCCGGACGAGTCATCCTCGACTCGGGAGAGTTAGGAGATTACATTTCATTCCAACTTGGTTGAACTTTATTAAATTAGAGACAGGACCAGTGGATCTCAGTGGAAGAAGTTAGAAGTAAACATGATTTTCAAGTCTTAATATAATTGGAATTAGAATTAGTTGTTTTTTTTTGCAAGGTTACTATTTTGATTCCAAATTATTTATTTATTTATTTTATTTTTTAAAGCTTGTTAGTACACCCCACTGTCAGTTCACACATCACTGTTAGCCACCCCTACTAATTTTGATTCCAAGTTAGTTTTCTATTTTCAAGTGAGTGTATGACTATTTCAGTTTGAGTCATACCCAATAATTACATGAAACTCCTGAAGTACATCTCCATTTCTTCCCTGTAGTTTGAATTCTGTAGCTAACATTAGTTATATGTTTCTGGAATAATGGGAAAGATTATGGAGTTTTGATTGTTGATGGCAGCATGTAAGAAAGAAATCATCAAAGACAGAATGTTTGTGTCTTCCTATGGTTGGCAACAGATGTACTGAATTGGGAATAGATATTACTTAAAAGGTTGATTGTAATGCTGCCGATTTTGGAAAAATAAAAATAAAATTGGACCCAATTACAACTCTATCAAATTGGGGTAGAGTCTACTTCTCTGTAATTGGCGCGGATTGCTATTCTCTCAAATTGATTTCTATTTTCCTCAACAGATGAGTACTGTAATCTTCCAGTATAAATATAAGGTCCAGTAGCAAACACCCTATTGGCTAAAACATGATCGATTTGTATGCTGCGGCGCTAATAAAATTAGGTCGTGTAGTAGATACAACATCCAAAGAATTGTAGGAAATAGTCGAAGTATAATGCTATCCTGGAGATTGAAGTTGCAAAGTTGATGTTGTTGATATTTTAAGTTGTTCCATAGGGCTCGACACTTATTAGGAGGAAAGTGGGCTGGGCTTGATGGAGCCCATACAGACCAGCTCGCTTTAGGTCTTATATCTTCTGAGGCTCGAGGACCTCATGATGGGCGGCTGTCGTCTGGCTGCATTTTAGCTGAGGTGAGTTGCTTAGCTAGTGGGCTCTTCTGAGCCTGGGTCTAGTTTTGCACCGAAGATTGGATGGACAAGCCCAGACCCGGCCCATTTACAAGTAGAGTGTTTTCATCGTTTCAGCTGTCGGTGTTACTGATATTTGAGAGGCACGACGGATGTGGTGACCTTTGCACGCGGACAAAGATGGAAACCGGGCGAGTGTTAGTCTGACAGCCTGGCAGACTTGTGTAGGACATCAGAGACGTCTATCAGGTGGGACCCACGACAGATCATCTGGCCTTAAAAAATCAGCGGTCACCTATCAGGTACATTAGATGGTCTTAAAGGAAACTTGCAAGTTTGGTTGGATCATACATTGATTCCATGCATGTGCCCACCTATCAATCGCTTGCTGGAGGGAAGAAAACCAAAAGTATTAACATGTGAAACTTCCATGGGCCGGTCATGATATGTGTATTAGATCTACACCGTCCATCCATTTTTTTTCATACCTTTTAGGATGTGAGACTGAAAACGAGGCAGATCCAAGGCTCAAGTGGGCAACGCTACAAGAAACAATGGGAATTAAACACCTACAGTTAAAAACCATTGAAGGCTCTGATCAAGCTGATGTGACCTTATGATGTAGATCGGGTTGCGGATACTTTCATGTCTAAGATGGACCAGAGAAGGCCCGATCAGAGGCAGAAGTTATCAAGACCGACAGAATTTTAAAACAGGCATATCTCGCAAACCAAAATGAGTTACTCAATGTACCATATATGATTTTGGGCATGACGAGCTACTTTAGCCAACCAACCCGGCTACGTCGGGTTGCCCACACCGAATTTGTGAGATTCCATCCTATCAATGGTCGAATTATATGTTTAATTCTGTTTTTATTATAAATAGTAAGTTTTAGTTTAATTATAACTCTTCATCGGTTGGGCTTTAGGAGTTGCACCAACATGAAAATTGTTTAGAAAAATTAGGAGAATAACGTGGTTAAGCTACATAGGACACTTACTATAAATACAGGAAATTTACTATTTATAGTAAGTTACAAATTTTAGGGAGTTTTAGTTATAGTTTAATTCTTAAATTTCTTCCTAGCCTTGGTATCCCTATTTAAAGAGTTGTAGACTCGTTTATTTCATCTATCAATCAATCTACAAGTTTCTTTCATATATCTTAAAATTATTTCTATTTCTTTTTCTCGTAGATTTGAGAAGTCTCTAGGAGGAGTCCGGAGAAGTTCTGTGGATTCGGAACAGTTATCCCCCTGAGGAAGACGGTGCTTGACCTTACATCCTTCCGTGCGTCACCTTCTAAAGAGGTAGACGCAAATAAACCTTAGGAAGGTTTCACCGTTAGTTGTTCAATCTTTGTTACTTTCTGTAGTGTGGTCTAGTTAAGTTTTGGAGGTGCCTTTTTTTTGGGCTCATGATCTAAAATAATTGATGGATTGTGTGGATATAACACATAAATCATGTTGGGGCCAGACAAGTTCCACAAAGTAAAAGTTAGGTAGAGTAGTATGCAATCCATTCATGAGAGAGAAAATGGGCTTGTTTCGCGCCATTGGCCATGACGTGGACCATTGAGAAGTGATGCCACTGAATTTTTGTGTGCCTTCAACACAGATTATCCACACTCGTCAGCAATATGCCATGTTAAACAGCATTTTCTTTAAATTCTTAATAAATTGCTAAACCGTATAAAATGGTGAATTCCTTAAACTCCCAGGAAAAATGTTGTAAGAAAACACCGGCATGAGTGCTCAATGCAACTAGAATAAAACCACTAAGAAATGAGTTTAGCCAAAATCCAAAAGCCAATAAGTAAAACATGAGAGATTTACATGGTTTGATAATATATTTATGTCCGTGAGGCAACAACACAATATTTTTTCTTTAAAAACAAGAAAATGAATATAATGCTTACATCTTTCCACTCTTTTATTGTACAAAAAATCTCTAAGTAAAATTCGAAGATCACACTCTAAACCCTTTATAAACAACACACCCCACAGAGAAGCATTGACAAAAATCTTATCAAACCAGGCTTACATGGGGTAATCTCATCTTTGATTGGGTCCTTGAACAATGAGTCATGCTCATACCTAATCATGTGCATCAGATCAATGGTTCAGGTCACTGAACAGCGAGCCATGCCATGCCTAATCATATGCATTAGCAAATCATATGTTTATTTATGAACATGGACCGATAATCCCTCTCTTCAATAATGATTTGGTCGGTCCAAATAATCATGTTAAAATTGGTGACTTCAATCAGTGTTGAAACTGGGGAGTTCGATCGATCAACTTTAGTCTTGATCAATTGAGAAAATCTTGAATTTTTCTATTAACTTTCCAGAGATTTTAGACATGTTTGATCGACCGAACATATAAGCTCGATTGATGAAGATAATTCTAAAAAATCATATTAGATCTTTGGACACTTTTGATCATATTCGATTGATTGAACATTGTAGGATCGATCGATCGAAGGATTCTCGATCGATGTCGATCGATTGATGGTATGCATAATTTCTGCGCAAATGCATATTTTGTTTCCTAATTCGGGTGTAACTCTATATAAGGGTTTGTAATTGTATGAGTTAGGATGGAGCACACAAGTTAAGATATTCTAGAACATGATAGATAAGAGCTAGGGTTTTGAAAAGGATTTTGGGTTTTCACATTTGTAAGTTGATTTCATCTCTTGTAATTCATTTTCAAAGTAAATTGTTTATTGTCTTGTGCCATAGGTTTTTTTGACAATAATTTTTTCATGCAAAATCGTGTGTTCTCTGTGGTTACTTTATTTGTATTTTCCTATTACTTGTGTTATTCAACTCCGAGGTTGCTTTCGCACCCCCAACAAATCACGCATGCATGCCACGAGGTGCAACTTGCCTGGTCTCACCTTTTACCCTTCTTAACGCTGTTGCTTACAAAAAATCTAAGAAAAGAAATTTAGGGGATATTTGGACAAAGGGCAAGCATATCCAGGAGTCCTTTTCCCTCTCTTTTCAGTTTTCTCTATTACTTATCTCTGTTTTTATTTATTTATTTTTCTTGCTTCTTTGAAAATCGCCTCAGTATCATAGGACATACAATTAGCCGCTTGGATTTCATTGATTAAACGGACTAGTCAAAGATAAGGGTGCCAATGCGCCAAGTTAGGGCTGGCCCAAGCTCTATCCAAGCCTGCCTTGCATTATTGAATGTATGTCCAAACCCAATGCAGGTACATAATCTCCTAAAATAGTTTAGCCTAAGCCTAACTTGAAAGGTACCGACAAGAGAGGGGGATGCCAACTAGAAAAGAGGGGAATTTCTCCGACGGGATTTGTAAATAAAAGAATAGTACCTTTATCATGGGAGATTTCGACAACCGATATCTATATCTTGAGGATTTTGCAGGCCTTGTTGGCTGCTAGAGTAATTTGACTGTTCCAACTGCAGAGAGAGAGAGAGAGAGAGAGAGAGAGAGAGAGAGAGAGAGAGAGAGAGAGAGAGAGAGAGAGAGAGAGAGGTGTATTTTAACTGATCTGATTTCCCAAAATAAAAAGAAAGGGAGAAGTAAGTTAAAGCATGAAATTTCAACGAATTTCTCAAAGGAGTTGAAAATTAAGGTTGGAAAAGAAAATCACCTTTTTTGTTGCTACTCTTTTCTGATGCAGCTTTTATTGAAAGTAGAATTCTATAATAGATTACATTAAATAAGTCTAGAGAGAGAGATTTTAGCTAAAAAGGCAATGAGAGAGGGGGGAGATGGAAATATTTTGTATTTATAAAGTTTGAAAACTCTAACGGGCTGGGCTTATGGCCTTTCTGATACCTACGTCCAAGCCCAACCTAATATTCTCTAGGGCTTGATACTCCAGCCCAAGGTGGGCCAGGCTTAGAAGCTCAATATGCCATCTGGGCCTATGAAAGCTAGTCAAAGAATAGTACTTAGCTATGTGGGTACTGACATTAATAACATACACATGTCAGACCAATGTTGAAAAATTCTAGTTGGTGGCCATAATTGATCAACGGACTGGATAGGTTAGGTATATAGGCATGCAAGAGACCCTAGGTAGGTGATCATTCACATGGATGAAAGTAGGATTGCATACACTTCCATGGGAAGATTTTGGTACCCAAGCCCCTTTTCTATATAAACCGTCTTAGTCCCGAAGCTCATATCAGCATCAATGCTAGTAACAGGCATGGTTTATCTTTGTGGTACTTCAAGATTTCATGCATTTAGGATCTTACGAGGATAATGACCATTGATCTGTGTATCAGAGTAAGATCTCTATGCATACATCAGTGGAGATTATTATTATTTTTTTCCGTGGATCTTGTCATCTAAGTTCCTTGCCGATCCAAATCCAAGCATCCCAATGACATTTTAAAAATCACTATATTTTGAAACTAGATCATGTGCTAGTTGGTTTTTTCGATAGTTACCTACATGCTTTGATTTTTCTTTTCAGATGGTGGCCATTTCATCTCAAGGGGTGTAAGTATGTGGTGATTGATTGGTCCCTTGGGCTTGTGTGGCCACCAGTTTCAGATCTAGCGGCACATGTTAGTTAATGAGATTCAGATGTGGGCGAATCTTTCTCAATTATTCAAATCAATGACTGGCCAGTACTAATAACACGAAAGAGTTTAGCCAATAACCATTCAAGAGTAGTGGAATATTGATGATGACTAGTGCATTCTCTAATTGTATGGTTGACATCCATGACCTATACATGGCATCATCTACTGCTCCATGGCCGACGTAATAATCTGACTTGCTTGGTTTTGAACTAATTCATAATAAAAAAGCCACATGTTAAACGACTTGAATCTAACACAAATTTTGTACAGTATATGTTGATATTTGGTTTTTGAAAAATAAAAAATATTTAAATTTTTTCAGGATTTTCATTTTGCCGTTAAAAATGCTTTTTAGAAAATTTCAAAAGAAAAGTGTGGTCCGTGCTTTTGTCCCACATCGAAAATGAGAATGAAAAACTTATGGTTTATATGTGGAGGTGTGTATAGTATTCTTAGTTGGAGTTTTGGAGATTGAGTCGCTCAGGTTGCGTGATTGGAACGCACTCAAGCACGGGCAGTATGGCTGTAGTGACGCTAGTTGGTGCACTTTGCATTTCGCACGTGAACCTAAGTGCGAGGGGTCTGAAATGAGCCGGGGTTTTATAAGCTACTGTGAATGGTCGGATTATTACTTCGTAAATTTTACATATATGATTCAGTCTGATGAAACAAAAATAATTAACTTTATTTTATTTTTATTTTCAGTATTTCCAATACGTTTTTTCAATGACACATATATTTAGGGGTGCACATTTAACCGGTAGAACCATGGAACCGGATCGGAACCGACCAAATGGTTCGGTTTGGTTTGGTTCTAGAGTGCACCGGTTCTGGTTCCAAAAATCAAAGAAATGGTGACATCGGTTCGGTTCTCGGTTTCGGGGTATGTAGAACCGAACCGAACCGTGAACCGAACTGTAGAATCAAACCGTGGATCCGATCCGTAGAACTGAATCGTGGAATCGAACTGATGTATTTTTGCACACCTTATAATTATTTTCTCTAGAACAATTATTTTCGTAAATGTATTTTTGCACACCTTATATAATATCTAAACCATTCATCAAATGGACCACAACATAGATGGACATGGGCTTGCAATTGGGCTGGATTATAAAAAGCCTAGAATTGTGGAACCGATCCGGAACCAAACTGGTTTTAACGGTTCGGTTCCGGTTCGGTTCTAGGGTGCCAACGGTCCGGTTCTGGTTCCGAATTTCCTAGAACCGTTAGGAACGGTTCGGTTCCGGTTTCACCCTAGAACCGGACCAAACTGAACCGTGTGCACCCGTACATATATTACACCCTCGTATCATAGGGTATTCGTGCTAGTTATAAAGATGAGAAGGAAGGCGTGGGGTCCACAGGACTTCCAACTGCGTTGATTTAGGGATAGTTAAACCCAATCCTTCAGTCATGTCCACAGGCTGCCCATTGGGTGTGTCCAGGTCAAAGGCATGAAGCAAACGAGCGAGCGTCAGGTGCATGACTTGCATGGCAAATGTGATACCCGGACAGGCCCGCCTACCCGACCCAAATGGGAGGTACTCGAATTGTTGGCCCCTCACATCTACGTCCACGTGGCTGGTTATAAACCTCTCAGGTCGAAACTCAGATGGGTCCCACCATACTCGTGGGTCCTGATGGATCTTCCAGACGTTAAAGAATACTTGAGTGCCAGCTGGGACATGGAAGCCTCCCACGTGGCAGTCTTTCGCAGCCTCGTGTGGTAGCATAAGTGGTGTGGCAGGATATAGGCGCATTGTTTCTTTGATGATAGCCTGGAGGTATACTAAGTTTTTGATATCTGACTCAACCACTAGTCGGTCCCTGCCTACGTGTTCATCCAACTCATCTTGTGCCTTTTTTATTACATGGCGATTATTCAGCAGCAAGGAGATGGCCCACGTCAGAGTGATGGCTGTCGTTTCTGACCCAGCTAGCACCAGAGCCTGCATAAAGTGAGAAGAAACGACATGAGAAAAGGTTAAAAAAAATAAAAGAAAAACCTACTCACCCTCTCATCCAATGGAAGAAAATAAAGGCTTATATTAGCATAAACCTAAAATTTAAGCCTGTTTTACAAAATTCTTACTCATCTATCATTTTAGTGGGCCACACCCCAATACGGAGGGTGAGTGTTTTCTGTATATTATTTCTAATAATGTGATTCACCTTAATCATGAATAATGGAATTTATTTTTGAGCCTTTGGCCTAAAATGAAAGAATGCACCTGACTGTTAGTATGAATTTGACATAGACATCATGATGAGCTAACTCGAGCTCACTAACCTATTGGCCGGCGTGAACCGCCTATCAGAATATATATAGTGGAATGATATTTATATGGATTAAGGTATTGAAATGTAAATTCAATATTAGTTACGTAGGTTTTATATATATAATTCTCTTTTATATTAAAAATATATAAGTTCATGCTAATAGTGATTATAAATTAGATTATTAGAGTTGATAATCTCTAATACATAACAAATTCATGCTAACCATCATTGTAAATTAGAGATTAAGATCTCTAATTATATCTAATTACTTTAGGCGCCTATCAATCGTGACCTTAAATAATTCTTAAAATTGATTAATTGGGCCACAGACCCAACTTGTAAATTAATACGATCTCTACCATAGATGAATAGGCCGTAAATGCACAAAGAAATAGACGGAAGCGGATTGTGTCCTGCCCCCACTGGAAGGAAATCAGTCCAGACAGGGGCTTTGTGTGTGTCCCAACGTTATATATGGGCTTTATCCATGCCGTTCATCCATTTTTTCAGATCATTTTAGGACATTAACCCGAAAATTAGATAGATCCAAGCATCAAGTGGACCACACCAAAGAAGCAACGGTGACAATGAAGCCACCGTTGAAACCTTTCTAGGGCCCACCATGATGTTTATTTTCCATCCAACCTATTCATAATGCCACATGTGCCTGGATGAAGGGAAAAAAAAAATACAAATTTCACCTTGATTCAAAACTTCAGTGGCTCCCAAGTTTTTAACGGTATCCTCACTTAGTGGTCCACCTGAGCCTTGAATATGCCTAATTTTTTGGATCATAGCCTAAAATAATATTAAAAATAGATGAACGGCATGGATAAAATCCATTCATTACGGTGGGCTCCACATAGCCCCTGCCTGGACCGATTGGGTCCAGGGCGGGGCAGGACGCAATCCGCTTCCGAAATAAACACTCATCAAGAGGAAAGCAATCAATGGTGTATGTTAAAAATGCATGGGTTGCCCGATCAAGGATTAGAAAGGCATAATTGCAGGATATGACACATAAATATAAAGTTGGGTCGGGTCGGGCCGGGCTAGGAAGGCCTGGGCCTGGCGAGTTGGGCTAAAATGGTTTTGCCCCAAGCCTAGCCTGAAAATCAATAGGCCATGCAAGAGAGGCCCAACGCTAGCCATGGGCCCAGCTAATAGATCCCACCCGGGTCCCTCACTAGAACGGGTGAGGTAACACATACCAGGGAAGTGGCCTTGATTACGGTATCATTATCATGGTCAGGGAGCGGTTCCTCCTCCACGATGGACAGCATCACGTCGATGAAGTTACGATCGCCACCATCGATCTTGCCGGACTGCCTCTTTTGCCTATGATCGTACAGCCAGCTTGAGATTAGACTGTCCATTTCCTCAACGACTTTTTTCATGGCACTCTCGTGGCCCCACACATCCATCCACTTGAGAAAAGGAAGTGCATCAGATACCACAAACACACCAGCTAGATAAGCCATTTGATCCATTGCACGTTGGAACCGCCTCGCCTCGACCTCATCGCTTATGCCGTTACTACCGAAATATCGCTTCCCAGACACGATCATGGTCAACATGTTGAAAGTCAGGTCTCCAAACCATTGCTTCATCTCGACTACAACCGGTCCCCCACGACACTCCTCTAATTTTCGGTGCAACCCTTTTACACCCATGTCAATCTCCGAGTAACGGATGTTCTTCAGCAACTCGAGCCGACGGTTGGATAGGAGCTCAACGGTGAGGATCTTCCGTATTTGACGCCAGTAGGGGCCGTAAGGTATGAACCCGACCATGGCGTAGTCGTAGCCTATGTACTTTCCAGCCATTGATCGGGGACGGGTGGCGAGGACCAGGTCATTGGTGGTGAAGCACTCTTTTGCTAGCTCCCAGCTACTTACAAAAAGTGCACGATGCATACCTAGCCGTAGGATGAAAGCCGGGCCGTACTTATCGGCCATTGATCCGAGTGTTCGAGCAAGTGGATCACGTCCATGGAGTAGATGGAGGTGGCCCAACAAAGGCCACGCACCACTTGGTTCGGGTGCTTTCTTGCTCTTGCCCTCAAGCCTACTTGTACGTGCTATGTATGTTTTGTAGAACAAAAGCGCCGCTAAAACACTGCAAATAGCTAGCAATTGGAAGAGCAAATCCATAGCTATAGATAGCATACATCCGCAGAGGAAACTCTTGTGTATTTATGCATGTGAGTGGGCCCTAGCAAAGAAGGGCCATTCTCTAAAATAAGATGCGAATTGCCTCGATCCTGCGGTGGGAAGATGGGTAGGGGAAGACAATGATGTTGGTGAGAAATTGATGTAGGGCTGGCACAGATATTCAAAAGAAGACGGAGTAAGCGGACTAATTGCCCGTCAGATCCGGGTCCAGTGCTTTATGGGGCATGACATGACCGGGCATTCGGCGCATCCGAATTGAAGAAATTCTTTACATATAGGGAGAAATTGCTGTTCAATGTACGAATATACAGTAAATCTGCCATGATCACTTTTGATGTAGGGATGGGTGTGATGACGTGGAGCATCATCTCCCTCACGGATAATTACTCGGAATCCATTAAGCTTCTCTATCATCTCGGGGATAATTACTCACAGAGAATTCTCGAATTCAGAAAGAAATAAATTCTAATAAAAATTGAAAACAACTTGATGGATAATTATCTCATCTGAATGTCCTTGTTACACCATTAATAAACAAAAAATAAATAAACTAAAATTCGTATTTACCAAAAATAATAAAATTCAAACTCTAATAAAAATCCTAATTCTAATAAAACTCTTCTAAATCCTAACTTCTAAAAATAAAAATTCTAAATATTCTTTTGCTAGAAGAGTATTAGCTTAATTACAAGTTATTTTTAAAAAATAAAAAATAAAAAATTTAAAACTCCAAAAGTAAGGAAATATTATAAAATTCGGAATTACTAAAAATAATATTTTTTCTTAATTTTTCATTTTTGAGTTGAAAGCACACATTTTCTTGTGAAATGGCCGTGGTTCACTTTGGACGGCCCATTACAGTAAAGATTCATAGGTTGGAATAATACATGATCGTAGTCTTTAGGGAGGAATCGTATGCGCAACAACTGCTTCATCCATGACCATGTGTGAATTGGTGCCTTCGTCTGTCTCGTCTGTTCGAGTTGAAGTTGTTCCCACCAAACCAGAGCTCCGCCCTTCAACTTGTAAGTCACAAGTTTAACTTTCTTCTCTTCTATGATGTCCATGTAGTCGAAGAAACGCTCGACTTCAAGCAACCAATCGAGGAAGTCCTTGAAGTGGAATTGACTGTTCAAAACTAGAAAGATCAATTTCTATCTTGAATTTTCAATCCATTTGATCTATTTGATCAATGCCTCGTCTAGGATGTTGTAGAATCATGTCACTGGATCCCGCCTTCTTAGGAGTGATCATGTAGTTCATTGTCGACATTGTCCTACGATTAGTGTGATTACGAGTTCCAATGCATATTAGGGGAGGATCACTGCCATGAACATGGAGTTGCCCAGGGGCCTTCATCATGTGATCGATGACAACCTGCAACCCTTACATAACTTGCAGATTTTCTCACTACGCTACTTTGAAAGCCACCATGGTTAAAGGATGATTCCTTTGAGCACCGTCCATGGGATTGTTGCTCAACCCGTCGTTAGAATCCATAAATTAGAGGAGAAAGCCTCGTTTTGATACCAAATTCACGCAGGGATGAGCGTGATGAAGTTAAGCATCGTCTTCCTTAGGGGATAATTACTGTGATTCCACGGAGCTTCTCTAAACTCCTCATAGAGATTTCTCGAATCCACGAGGGAAAGAAATAAATTCTAATAACAATCAAAATAACTTGATTGATAATTGTCTCATCTATATGTGTCCTTGTTATGCCATTAATAAAGAAAACAAGAAATCAAAATTCATATTTACCAAAAATAGTAAAATTCTAACTCTAATAAAAATCTTAATTCTAATAAAACTCTTCTAAAAATAAAAATTCTAAGTAAACTTTTGCAAGAAGAGTCCTAACATGATTATAGGTTATTTTTTAAAAATGAAGAAAATTTAAAACTTTAAAAATAAGAAAATATTTCAAAATTTAGAAATACTAAAAATAGTATTTTTTTTTTTAAATTTTAGTTTTTGAACTGAAAGTATGCATTTTCTAGTGAAATGAACAGACACAACCAACGTTGTGGGTCAGTACTTCACCTCAGATGGCCCGTTACAGTAAAGATGGATAGGTTGTGCGCCCCGTAATGATACCCGAATCAAAAGTTATAGCCAATTTACGATTCATCTTCTTTTGGTCCAACCATATTAGGAATGTATCTATGCCACGTCCTACATCAACTTTTGACTTGGGTATTGTTATGAGATGCATGACTTATGAATTTTGATTGTAACAAGACATTCTGGATCAATCGACACTTTTAAGTGGGTTGCGTTGCATCGTTTTGTGAGAAAATGCTGCCTTCCAATTCAAACTTGCAGTTTTACAAAAAACTTAATATTTTTAGTAAGTTTCAGGTTAGAAATATGTCATTCATTCTAAAATTTTTTATTTTTTTATTTCATTATTATTATTTAAATTTAGGGTTAGCTTGTTAATACACACCCATGTCAGTACACACACTTCATGTTAGCCACCCCCACTAGGGATCGATACCAAGACCTTAAGTGTTGAAACGAGGTATCTCCACTCAACAAGTTGAGCTATGGATCTAAATTTTTAATATATGCTTTCTTAGAAATTATTTCTAATCATGTTAGGAGTTATCCTGCATGATTAACTTAAAACTTTATATTTCTAGTAAATTTTACTATTTTGGGCCAATTCTAATTTAGTCAAATTATGACTATTAATTAGCATTTACATTTTATTATTTAAAGCATTATAATTTCATTTTACAGGGGACATCAATAAGATATTTCAAAAATTTCTTTGTTTCTTGTGCATTCAAGAGCCATTACACCTTGTAGATTCAAGGTTCATATCATATAGAGGAGATGACGTTATTCCTCTATTCATCTTACACCCCTTCCTTATGTAAGTCAGCATCAGAGCACCGTCTCCTCTACGTGGTATGAACTTGAATCCAAAACATGTAATGGCTCTTGAATCTACAAGAAACAAAGAAAAAATTGAAATATCTTATTGATGTGTAACGGCCTGAAAATCGGGGGTCGAGCAGAAGCTCAGCTCCCGAGTTCTAATGCATCACTTATGCAACATAGATAATGATGATTGAATGTTGTTCATATTAGTGCATTAAACATGAGTGGGATTATACCAAAACAACATATCATACTCCAGAGACAGTTAAATAAGCAAGCGGAAGACTGTGATAGATATATGATAAATATATAAAATATATAAACTGCTGTAAGTCTCCAGAGTGTGAATATGTTACCAGGTTAAATATATACATGTATACTTCCAAAATAATAAAAAAGAATATACATGGGTGGTTCAAAAGTGTAAAATAACAAGTGTAATGGTGTCTAATCAACATCCCTGTAACCCTGTCGATCAGAACATGGTTTACATAGACCCGCATGATAGTTGCATATAGGAGAAACTCTCCTCATCATCATAAAAGTCTGGCTTCGCTTCACAAGCATCGCCATCATCTGAAACTAAAACAGGGTCTGGTTGGAGTTTAAAACACCATCCCGTAACGTGGGAGTGAGTGATCAACTCAGTGGAACTATAAAGTAAAGGTTAACATGTTATCAATTCAGTCAAGTAGTAATGATAAAGCAATACAATCACACATTCCTAAATACTCTTATTAATGCAAAAATGGTATGTATAAATGATGCATGCCCTCGCCTGCACTCCCTCTGCGATCTTCATCTCATGGTCGCGCATGTCAGTCACTTCCTCAGTGCTCTACCCAACACCAAATGGCACATGCAATGCAGTGCATGAGTATTCTTACCAAGTTCTTATTAGTCCTTTTCATACAGCAGGATTGGGAAGTTAAGGTACCACCCTTTATATCATTAACCCAAACGATAATCTATATAGGGTCGTCAATCCTAGCTAATCATATACGATAGGCAAGTTCAGGTCACTACCACCAATGCCCTACCAACTGGTAGTATATTTTTGAAGGCTCATCACCGACTCGACTGGAGACCACAACCAGGTTACACCGGGGTAGGCCTATTTCATACTCGAGGTCACTCCACCAACGCCCTACCAACTGACAGTCTATTTTTGAAGGCTCATCACCGACCCGACTGGGGACCACAACCAGGCTACACCGATGGAGGCTGACAGCTCAAATACAGTGTCCCATACAACCGTATTCGGCTCACGATTCTGGGTTGCTCACTGGTCACTACGGGGAGGCTCGTCGCCCTAGCGTAGGCCGACAGCTCAACTACGGTGTCCCATACCACCATGTCCGGCTCATGAGTCTTAGCGGATCGAGGTACCAAGGTTAACGGGGTTTCCACTGGTGAGTTAGGTACCTTAGGTTCAAGCAGTAACGTCCATACATAGTGAACATACATCGGGTCAATCAGATTACTTGATGAGCTTGACTGGTACAAGCACACCTCGAGTTAATTGACATGAAGTGAGTAAGCACTCCATGTGGCCTAACCACTGTTGACAACCAAAGTACGACTCGGATTCATCGAACACGTCCTTCGTGGCGAAACAACCTCAGCCACTAAATCAGAGCCTGTTACTGATTACCTGGACTATACCATAATCCCAAACACATCCTGATATGAGAAATATACACATACAATAATCATACAACATTTAATCAACTAATGCAAACATGGAAAGCATTTGAATGTATAATGAAACACATATAACATGCCATTCTACACATACATATTCTACACAAACCACACTATCTAGATTACAGCTACTTGAAGGAATTTATGCATATAACTAAGGTAGTTGAGAATCCTATCTCAACAATCCTATTAAGTACAGTTCATCTAACAACTTCTCATACAGACATTTTATCAAACACTTATACTACACATATCAACATACACAACATATGTTGATTACAATGTGCATTTGGACAAATCCTCGTAGCGAGGAGTTGTCACGTACACAACAATTCATGTATCAGCATTCCATAGACATGGAAGGCACACATCATAATTCCATGTTCATTCAAACATTTCAACAAACACCTAAACTACACACTTCAACATGCCTGTATTAGACTAGTTACAACATATAACTTGGTAAGCCTTTTGACGAAGGAGTTGCCACATACACAACAAGCATATATTCATAGTTAATAATCATGGCAAATACAAATTCAAATTCCATATTCATTCAATCATATCAACAAGCACATAGAATACACTATATTCAACGTAGTTCATATATATATGTGCAAAGCGCGGGAAACGTCGTATCTAAGCATGTGATAGCAATCAAGTCAGTCATAAATCATTAACTGACATTGAAAGCCTTGAAAACCATAACCTAAACGTTTATAGTCCACACCTTTCACTGGTAGACTCGTAACGAACTCGGTTTAAACACAAAGCCTTTGTCTACGGCACAACGATCACCAATAGCATGAAATAGGTTAGCTATTTCATCACTTATACTATTGAAAACCCTAAAATAGATTAGGGTTAGTTTTCCTTACCTACGAATGGAGTCAGAATCGCTGGATAGCGATGCAAAAATGGTAGCTAAGCCTGTGGAGTGATGTGATCGAATCACAGGAACTCTCTCCCACTTTCTCTCTCACTTTCTCTCTCTTTCCTTCTCTCTCTGCTCTCTTCTCTCTCCTAGGGTTGCAAATTCATATGAAATGAGAGAGAGAGAGAGAGGGTTTAAGGCCCTTATATAGGCCCATAACTGATGGGAATGACCCTAGGGCCATGGTATACTTAGGTTATAGCCAAAACCCATCTGTTTCGGCTTAACGGAGCACTTATGGAGGCCCCCTTTCCGCGTGCGGTCGGACTTAAGCTCCCTGACATTGGATCTAGGTCGAGTTAAGTTTTCAGTCTGATCGAATTTACAGATCGACCATGGCAGACCAGTTTCGGTTCAACGGTTACCGGTACTCGATCAGGGCCACAAGTGTACTAACATGTGTGAGAAATTTCTCTTGATCTGAGGGTGTATTTGGGTCAGATTCTGACAGTCTGAATCCTTATATTTGGCCTGCAAGCGACACTTCTCAGTTTACTTAAGTTTGGATTTTATTTCCAAAAATATTCACATTTCTCACACACTTCGCTCCGGGCTCAAGTTGTACATTTTTGGACACAGTCAAGACTTGATTTCCGAGATGGTTGTCAAGCCCAGCAAGGCGGTCATAATTAATCATTTAGTTTCTCGGTAATCAAACTTTCGACATGCGGTCCAGGTCCGATACGGAGCTTCGTGATACTCCCGAGAGCAACTGGGTAATGAGATTGGTCCTAGATTATAGGGTAATGTAGCGTCGATGATTCTGCAAGTTTTAAGTTTTACAATTCGTATTTAAAGTGATTAATGCTAATTTCACAGCTAATCTAGTTTAACACTTAGTTAATTTCGTCTAATTTCTAAAGGATTTGGTCCTGAGTGATTTCTGCTTGAGGTGGTACTCGGGTCTTTGTACAGATTTTTCTGAGACGTTACATGATGTCTCCTCTGAAATAAAATTACAATGATTTAAATAATAAAACACAAACCTTAATTAAGAGTTCTAATTCGACTAAATAGAATTGATCCAAAATAGTAAATTACTACGACCCTCCATTTTCATGTGGAGGGCTCTTCTCAATGTGTTACCCATTGATACCAGGATTCAAGAGAAAGGAGTGGCTTTGACCTCTTGCTGCAGATGTTGTCTGCAAGGTAGGAATGTATTTGCCCAACAAGAATCAATCCCCCATCTTTTTCTATTTGGTCGTCATGCGCAGGCTCTTTGGACATTTTTTAGCTCCATGTATGGTATCCCTCCGTTGATCCACAGCTCGATTGCAGGCAAATTGTGTCATTGGAGGAATGCCTCGGCCCCAGGAGCAGCTCCTCGTTCTGTCAAATTTCTGCTGCCCATTCTTATCCTTTGGGAGATTTGGTGAGCAAGAAATGATGCTGTCTACGACAATACCCCGATGACCATGTGTAAATCAGTGGCATGAGTCAGGTGGTGGGCAAAATTGTTTCTACGCTCAGACTTAATGGAATGCGCTAGCTGGAATCATGAATTCAGATCCATGAAATCACCGGTGGAATATAATCGAAATGATTTTACTCTGGTGAAATGGAGGCAGCCTTCCCCGGGATGGGTTAAATTAAATGTTGATGGATCGGCGATGGGCAATCCGGGTTGCATGGGCGGCGGTGGCATATGAAGAAATGAAAATGGGATTTTTCTGTTCTGTTTCTCCATGGGTTACGGGGTTGGCTCTAATAATATGGCGGAACTTCGAGCTATCCATGACGGGATGCAACTTTGTTTGGATAAAGGCCTGGACACTGTTATGGTTGAGTCTGATTCAAAATTGGCCATCCATAGTCTCACAAATCAAAACAACACCCCTTGAAAGTGGGATCCTTGGATGTATCGTATCAACCGCTTACGCCGTTTGGGTAACTTTCTTTTCGCTCACATTCCCAGAGAAGGAAACGGGCCAGCGGATGGATTGGCTCGGGAAGGGAGCCGTCTTCAACAGTCCTCGATCTATCTTCAGTCCAGGTGCCTTCCTCCTATTGTCCAAGGTATGTTCTTTTTGGATAGGGTCGGATTAGGTGCACTTAGACTGATGGGCTAGCTCCTTAGTTCTGTTTGTTTCTTTTGGAGCTTCTTGTAGATGTGTGGTTGCCCTCCCTCTTTTGTTCGGCCCCTTCATATTTTTTGGTTCTGGGGTTTGTGCAGTTTGTGGAGCACCTTGTAAAAAAAAAAGAAGGTGATTTGGGCGGCCCTCTTTTTTCTGGTAGGGTGCTCGAATTGTCCTACTTATAAGTGTAAGTTCCTCTCTGATGAATGAAAGCTCTGTTTTTTTTTCTGGAAAAAAAAAACACTTTGTAAGGTTTTTTTTTTTTTTTTTTTTTTAAATAGTAAATTATTAAAAATACAAAGTGCTAATTTAATCATGTGAAATGATTCTTGACATGATTAGAAGAAATTCCTGCGAAGACGACATATACTAAAACTCTAAAATGATGGATATATGTCTGACCTAAAACTTAATAAAAATAGTTATTTTTTTTTATAAAATTGTAATTTTAAAATGAAAGGCAGTATTTTCTCACAAAATGGAGCTATGCAACCCCCTTATGCAGGTCAATTGATCCCAGATGGCTTATTACAATTAAAATTCATAGGTCGTGCATCTCGTAACGATACCAAGATCAAAAGTTATGGCTGATTTACTATTCGCACCTCGAACAATAATTTCTCCCTATCTTGAATGAATCTCTTCGATCTGGACACGCTTAAGACCCAATTATGTCATGCCCAATGTAGGACTGGGCTGGATTTGACAAATTACGTTTGTTTATGTTCAGGCTTCTTTCGATCCATCTATGCTAAGAATATATCTGTAGTCCACTCTATTTTAAAAATTCACATTGTCCATCTGTTTTGGCAGCTCATGTTAGGACATGAGTCCAAAAAGAGGCAAATCCAAAACTGAAGTGAGCCACACCACAAGAAATAGTAGGGATTTAAATGCTCTTCATTGAAACATTTGTGGGACTACATGTTTTGTGTGTGTGTGTGTGTGTGTGTGTGTGTGTGTGTGTGTGTGTGTGTTTTCAATTCATCCTAGTGGTATGAGCCCGTGAACGGTTTGAGTAGCCCACTTCAGTTTAGATCCTTGTGAGGTTTCAACGGTGAGCATTTCCCTCTTTTTTTTTTTGTCAGCTGACCCATTTGAGTTTTTGATTTGTCTTGTTTTTGGCTCATGCCCTAACATGAATTGGCAAGATGGTTGGATGAGGTGGATTTCTAAAAAAAATATCATAATAGTCCCACGTAGTTTTAAAATGTGGGAACTTTTAGCAGTTGGGCTGCAGGCAATCGGTGACCTCTACAAAAAGTGGACTGCACTGACCTCGATTGTTATCTTAGTAACTAAAGCGAGTAAACTCTGTGGGTCCCACCATGATGTATGTGTCTTATCCATCCATCCATTTTACTAGCTCATTTTAGGGCATGAGCCCAAAATTGAGGCATATCCAAAGCTCAAGTGGGCCATCACACAGGAAAAAGTGGGAATTTAACGCATACTTGTTTGTGCTATTTAATCAAACATGAGGCCACACATGTTAATGAAGGCTTGTACTCAGTCAAACGTGTGTGATTAGAAAAGTGCGGGGGTGCCAAAGTCGTACTCGACTCGAGTTCGATTGAACTTTAGTGACCTTAGAGTTGAGATAGACCGACCGAATCCATGGGATTGACCGCTTTCTTAGCCACCGATTGCTACAATGATCAATAAATTTAGAAAGGTAGGGTTTAGTCCTTCTGAATGAATTCCTTTTACATTGCATTAAGGACTTTTCTCTCAACGGTGATTGCAGGCCTTGCATTTCTCAATAAAACATTGAAAGATAAAAATAATTAAAACTGAAAGGCTAACATGCTAATTTTATTAATTTGTATTTGAAGCTCGGTACAATTAGTAGATTAACAAAATAAATAGAGAAATGAAAGATAAATACTTGTGATCGCCTGTGTGGATAAATAATAAAGGCCAATGGTCAATAGGATGTGACGGGTAATTTGAACTTCCAAGTAAGGACTCGATTAACCTGGCATCGAATGATTGTAGGTTGCGGATATAATTTATACTACATACTCATAAACATAGCAATGATGCTAGACGGTAGCAATTTAAGCTAACGTAAACTATGAACATTCTATAGTGTAGCTGGCCAGAAGTGGATGGACTAATTTAAGCTAAGTAGCGTTGCGTTATGTAGATTAATTGTGTTTAGCATGTGCCCTAAGCTCTTCATCGCATGCATATATAGCTCGAGTGGTGGCAAATTCTTGATGGGTTTCCTTATTGGTTCAGGATCCTTAACGATTCTAGTGTGGAATTGTTTTTTTTATCTTCCTAGCTAGCTTAGCCAAAGAGATCTCTGAAGGTCACTGTATCAAACCTTTTATAGATCTACCAGTATGATTACAGAGATTTATGGACATTGCAGGATCAGTCTCGTTGAACCTAGATTCCTCATTAATGTCTTTTATTTCCTTTTGCTTTGAGAAGAATCTGTTTCTCGAACCTTCATAATCGTCGTGAGAGCACTAATAGTCTCTTGGAGGATCTTCAATTTTGGAAAGATTATGTTTGAGATCGGATCCCTATCTCGGTAAGTCTTTATAGACTTGTCGGCCATATTGCTTTAATCACACGCGACAGTTATGTTAGGGCTATGTGTCACTCATCATAGTGTCTTATCTGCTGACAAGCATACAATTTTATGTTGTTTTGCTTTTAATAGGTGATGTGCTACTGAAGGATGTGGGGAAAAAGATATCCTTGATACGCAATTAGAATTCCGTCAATCATTTAGTAAGTAGTGCCAACATGTAGCAGTATCTTATTAATCTGCATGGACACGCTAGGATGGGTGTAAACACTATCATTGAAAACTTCTTCGTGGCCACAAATTTTTTTTATATCAAATTAATATTATTGTTTCCCTTTATCCATGCGTGTGTAACATCACGAATAGGTTGAATGATAGATAAACATTACTGTGGGCCCTAGGAAGGTTTCCACAGTGGGTGTCATTATCCCTCCTGTTTCCTATGGTGTTGGCCACTTAAGCTTTGAATATGCTTAAATTTTGGGCTCATGCCTTAAAATGAGCTCATAAAATGGATGTATTGCATGTATAAGACACATTCATCATAAGGAACCCATAGAATTTTCTTGTATGCTATAGGGTATTGAATTAGACAATAGGAAATTGGAATCCAGACTACAGGTTACGTCCTGCCCACCTGGATGGACTCGGCTGAAGCAGGCATTTGGTTGGGCCCCTATTGATGTATGGTTTTTATCCAGGCCATCCATATAATTTTTTGAATAATTTTAAGGTATATATGAGCCCAAAATAAGATAGATCCAAGCTCAAGTGTGTTGAGAAGTGGAGCCACATACGCGGATTTCGTGTCGCAAGTCCTTTCGCAACTGGGATGCGAAAGAGAAGTTGTCAAAACTATAAATTGGGGTCCCTAGGGTTATTTTAGGGTTAAGGTGAATATTAGAAAATTATTCTAAGGTGTGGGTAAGGGATTTTCTCTGTACTTCCAAGGGAGAGGTTAGTATACTGCCTTGTAATCTTCGTTTCTCTTCATAGTGAAATTTTGCACTCGTGGTTTTTTACCCTAGTTTGGGGTTTTTCCACGTATATCTTATCTTGTGGTTTGTTTGAATGCTTTTATTCCTTTCTAGTTTATATTTCTTCCTGTTTATCGTTTGTGAGTGAGGCTTGAGATTGGATTTAGGCTCACTGCGTTGTTGGCGTGCTGCGTAACAACTGATATCAGAGCTATTGGTTTAGTTCTATTGGGAGCGATGATAGAAGATGTGAAAACTAGAATTAAGAAGTTTGATGGTTTAAACTTTGTCTTCTGGAAGATGCAGATGGAGGATTATCTGTATCAGAAGGACCTCAATATTCCTCTAGGAGGAAAAGAGAAGAGACCAGAAAAGATGACAGATGATGAATGGTTTTTACTGGATAGAAGGCTTTAGGAACGATCTGACTCTCTTTGTTTAAGAGCGTCGCCTTCAATATATCCAAAGTAAAAACGACAAAAGAATTAATGGAAGCCCTAGCCACCATGTATGAAAAGCCCTCAGCATCCAACAAGGTTCATCTTATGAAATAACTATTTAACATGAAGATGTCAGATGGTGGGAGCATGGCAGAACATCTAAACGAGTTCAATACAGTCACGAGCAAGTTGGAATCCGTTGGTATTGCTTTTGAGGATGAGATCAGGGCATTATTGATCTTATCCAGTTTGCCAGACAGTTGGGATGGTTTGGTGATTGCTGTGAGCAATTCTTCAAGGTTGACAAAGTTGAAATTTGATGATGTGACCGATCTAATTCTTAGCGAAGAATCTAGAAGGAAGGCATCAGGAGTTTCAGGGGACTCAGGGAATGCTCTAAACGTTGAAGGAAGAGGAAGATCACTGAATAAAGGAGGCAATAAACACAGGCGTTTTAAGTCGAGGAAGAAGTCTAAGGGACCGAAAGACAAAGACGGGTGTTGGCATTGCGGCAAGAAGGGGCACATGAAACGTGATTGCAGGGCGCTCAAGAAATAAGAAGGAAGCTCTCAAGGCGGGAAGGATTCAGTGAATCTGTCTGAGGAGAGCGACACAGAGGCGTTGATCTTATCTCTTGATGCGAGGAATGAGTCTTGGGTTATAGACTCGGGTGCTTCGTTTCATGCCACTTCGTGTAAGGAAGTTCTGCGTGATTATGTGTTAGGTGACTTTGGGAGAGTCTACCTGGGTGATGATAAGCTTTGTAATATTGTTGGAAAGGGGGATGTTCATGTAAATCAGAAAGACGGAATGGTCTTAAAATTGAAGGATATCAGACATGTACCGAGTTTGAAACGTAATCTGATCTCAGTGGGATAGTTGGCCGATACTGGTTATGTGACGACATTCACCAGTGACTCCTGGAAGATCACAAAAGGTGTCTTCGTAATATCTTGAAGCAAAAAGGAAGGTACTTTGTACATGACTTTAGGATCGTATAGTTTACTCGTAGTCACATCAACTGGAGTGAATGGACAGTTATGGCATTAGAGGCTGGGACATATGAGTGAGAAAGGGATGAAAGTGCTATTGTCAAAAGGGAAGCTACCAGGGATGAAGTCTATTGACTTGAAAATCTGCGAGGATTGCGTGTATGGCAAGAAGAAGAGGGTAAGCTTTAAGAAGACGGGACACGCTCCAAAGACACATCTGTTGGAGCTTGAACACACTGATGTGTGGGGACTGGCACAAGTATTATCTCTTGGTGGCTCACGTTATTTTGTTACCTTTATTGGTGATGCTAGTAGAAAACTGTGGGTCTACTTCTTAAAACATAAATCTGATGTATTTGATGTATTTAAGAAGTGAAAAGTTATGAAAGAAAATGAGATAGGTAAAACAGTAAAGTGTCTCAGATCTGACAATGGGGGAGAGTATTGTGATAAGAGGTTTGAGGAGTATTGTGTAGCAAATGGAATCAAACATTAGAAAACGATTCTAGGGACACCACAGCAGAATGGTGTATCTGAGCGTATTAACAGGACTATCCTTGAGCGCGCCAGGAGCATGAGGTTACATGTAGGGTTGCCCAAGACCTTTTGAGCAGATGCTGTGAATACTGTCGCATATCTCATCAATAGAAGTCCCTCAGCACTATTGGATGGTGGGCTACCAGAAGAAGCGTGGATTGGGAAGGAAGTGAACCTTGTACATCTCAGAGTGTTCGGTTGCACTTCATATGTTCACATTGATGTAGAGCACAGAAACAAGCTGGATGCGAAGTCCAGGAGGTGCACGTTTATAGGCTACGGGCAGCATGATTTTGGCTACAGGTTTTGGGATGTAGAAAATAGGAAAATCATCAGAAGCAAGGACGTAGTCTTCAATGAAAAAATGATGCATAAGGACAGTGTGCAGGAAAATAAGGCCAAGAAAAAAAGAATTTGTAGAGTTGGAAGACTTACCAGACATGGGTGTTACAGCGCCACAGGATGAGGCAGAGTCGCATACAGCGGTTGTGAGGAGGTCTACTCGGGAGAGGAGACCCACGGTCCGATACTCACCCTCTGTTGATGGTCAAAAATAGCATATTAGACCCCATTTATTGCCTGGATTTACGAGCATGATACTGTTTAATGGTCCGATTTAATCGCGTTTGTGATACAGGGTGTAATTACGAGCTGTGACTGAGAAAGGGTGCTTAAAGCATGGATTTAATAATCTGAGGACACCAAGGTAAGGGACGGACTCCATGGGACCAAGATAAAGGATTTACAAGCCAGAGATCAAAGAAATTCCAGCCACTCACGATGAAGAAGCCCGAAATTGGTCCAGAATGCAAGATCACAGGGTTCTAACCATCCGCTTGGCTCAAAACTCCATACATGGCTTCAGGACCATAAATTAACCGTACACGTCAACTTTTGACTGTTGGATCCTTGTGGAAGTAGCCCAATGGACAGATCAGCCCACAAATCACTCATCTAGGGCCCGCTTGACATCTGGATATACTTCAATTTTGGTATCAACCCCTTAAACTGTGTGTTAAAATGGATGGACGGAGCGGATTTTTTATGAGCATCACAGTGGACTCTGCATGTACAACGCGTGTACATGAGGTGCATGCGCCCGCGCCACACCGGACGGTCAGCCTAGTCAAAGCCGGGCTGACCCGCACCTTCTTCTTCATGGAGACAGCGTCCGACACTGTCTGAGTTTTTTTTGGCTAGTGGGCCCCACACATCATCCAAATGGATGATCAGCACCGTTTATTGTGTCCATAGGGGGACAAAAACCCTCTCCTAGGTGTCAGTTTGTCCTCATGCAAGCTAACGGAAGATCCTAACTATAAATCGTAGGATGGACGGCAGTGAGCAAAGATCAGTGGACCACACCAACTACACTCTAAAACCCTATATTTGATTGCTGGGGCATCGATTTCATGGGGCCATTCCCCCAATCTTTTGGGAATTTATATATTTTGCTTGCCGTAGACTATGTTACTAAATGGGTCGAAGCGATTCCATGTCGAACTAATGACCATCGCACGGTCATTAAATTCTTAAAAGAAAACATCCTTTCCCGATTCGGAACGCCTCGAGCCATCATTAGTGATGGGGGTTCACACTTTTGTAATAGGTCATTCGAGAGTTTAATGAAGAAATACGGTATCTCTCATAAGGTGACCACCCCATACCACCCACAGACAGGTGGGCAAGCTGAGATTTCTAATCGGGAGATTAAACACATTTTGGAGAAAACGGTTAACCCTGATCGTAAGGACTGGTCAATCCAATTGACCGATGCCTTATGGGCTTACCGTACTGCTTTTAAAACCCTTATTGGAATGTCTCCCTTTAGACTCGTCTATGGGAAAGCTTACCACTTGCCTGTAGAGTTGGAACATAGAGCCTACTGGGTGATCAAAAATCTGAATTTCAATCTGAACAACGCTGGCTCGCTACGCAAACTTCAATTAAATGAACTTGAAGAAATCCGGAACGACGCGTACGAGAACTCGAGAATTTACAAGGACAGGATGAAGGCGTTTCATGACCAGCATATTCTACGAAAATCATTCACGCCAGGCCAGAAAGCTCTCTTGTATAACTCTCACTTACATCTCTTTCCAGGTAAGCTTCGATCTCGTTGGACTGGCCCTTTTACTGTTATCATTGCATATCCTTATGAGGCCGTCGAGATAAGAGACCCCGACAATGGCAAGGAGTTTAAAGTAAATGGACATCGCTTAAAGCCATTTGTCGAAAAATTTGATTCAGAGGACATGTCCATGCCTCTGACTGATCCTTTTTACCAGGAATGATCTCCTAGTCTGATGGAGGTATAGGTAGGTTTCCTGTTTGCATAAGACTATGGTAGTTGCTTTGGTCTGGTTGAAGACGTTAAACTTAGTGCTCCTGGGAGGCAACCCAGCTTTTCATTCCATTTTTCTAGTTCAATGTTTGTGGGTAACATTATTGCAAACCCTCACGAGACTACAACTCGTCCACTAGGGGTAACCTAGGGGTTTAAAGGCTTGTTGCATACGCTAAATGCAATCAAGAGCACCTGCGAAAGTGGTATAGGTAGGATTTTATTTTTGTTAGTTTTGTGTTGTTTTCTCTCTCGTGCTGATTGGATTCCATACTGCGATCTTTTGGAAAGCCTCTTGATTTATCATCCAGGTACTATCTTCCCATCATTTCACATTTACTTTTGTTGTCCCATATGCATTCCATGCTTACATCTTTTACATTGAGGACAATGTGGATTTTTGGTTGGGGGTGGGGATTAGGTAACCTAATCAGTGTTCTTCTTAGTCTTGAGCAAAAATTGTGAAAATTTTTGAAATTTTTCTGGAAATTCTTGTGAATTCGTAGTGATTTTTTACGGTCATGTAGAGCACTGGAATTTCAAGTTACGTAATGTTGGTAAATTATGACTCTTGGATTCAGTGTCTGTTAGATTTCACAGCTAAGTTTGAATTGCTAATCCATGATTAGAAGTTGTAAACATTGATAGAGTCATGATTTCACAAGACACATCTCGCTCACACATTAGGGTTTCAGTTCGATATTGAACAATTAAAATGGTGATCACTAAGCATGAAAGGAACCAGCCTGAGAAATTTTAGCATCGTTATAAAGAAGAATTGAAAGGGTTGGGCGAATAATCTTCACCATAGGTTTGCTCCCTATAGGTGTAAGTTTAATTCTCCATGGATGATATGTAAAAAGGTTTAGGTGTATATATGGTCTTCGCTATAGGTTTGCTCCCTATAGGTGAGGATTGTATTCCCCTTCTTGGCGTTACCTTTAATGGAAAAATCAAAAGCTGGTATTATGAAAAGTTGATCTGTGAGACACATTTAGTTTTGGGTATCCTGAATACTATTGTTGGTTACTAATGATATCATTCAATAATGAATTGAATCGTAATGTCGATAAGCCAAGATTTCACTAAACACCTATGGAACTCAATGTTTAGAATTTTTTCTAATTGATGGATTAATACTTTGAACTTGATTATGAAGTTTACCGTGTGCTTGAGTCTAGGAGAGAGTAATGCCCAACATTTGTGAATCTTAAAATTCTAACATTTGGTTTATTTTGCAAAAATCACTCGAGTTCATGGAAATTGTCTTGTAGTTCTCAACTTATTTTTCGCATACTTTGCTCGGGACTATCAAAATGCTGGTTGGGGGTTGTGTTGAGGGTCAAAAATAGCATATTAGACCCTATTTATTGCCTAGATTTACGAGCATGATACTGTTTAATGGTCCGATTTAATCGCGTTTGTGATACAGGGTGTAATTACGAGCTGTGACTGAGAAAGGGTGCTTAAAGCATGGATTTAATAATCTGAGGACACCAAGGTAAGGGACGGACTCCATGGGACCAAGATCAAGGATTTACAAGCCAGAGATCAAAGAAATTTCAGCCACTCACGATGAAGAAGCTTGAAATTGGTCCAGAATGCAAGATCATAGGGTTTTAACCATCCGCTTGGCTCAAAATTCCATACATGGCTTCAGGACCATAAATTAACCGTACACATCAAATTTTGGCTGTTGGATCCTTTTGAAAGCAGCCCAACAGACAGATCAGCCCACAAATCACTCATCTGGGGCCCGCCTGACATCTGGATATACTTTAATTTTGGTATCAACCCATTAAACTGTGTGTTAAAACGGATGGACGGAGCGGATTTTTTATGAACATCACAGTGGACTCTGCATGTACAGCGCGTGTACATGAGGTGCACGCGCCGGCGCCACACCGGACGGTCAGCCTGGTCAAAGCCGGGCTGACCCGCACCTTTTTCTTCATGGAGACAGCGTCCGACGCTGTCTGAGTTTTTTTTGGCTAGTGGGCTCCACACATCATCCAAATGGATGATCAGCACCGTCTATTGTGTCCATAGGGGGACAAAAACCCTCTCCTAATTGTCAGTTTGTCCTCATGCAAGCTAACGGAAGATCCTAACTATAAATCGTAGGATGGACAGCAGTGAGCAAAGATCAGTGGACCACGCCAACTACACTCTAAAACCGTCCATTCCTGACTAGATTTTCGTCAGGAATTCAATGGACATGGTGGATTTTATTAAACTCATCACTTTGGGGTCCATCAAACATCTTTTATTCGGAGGCGGAAGCTCTGTTTCGCGTCAGGGAGTTGCGGTTGGGTGCAGGTGGACCACAATCATCATCTAGATTTATGATCCAGACCGTTCATTGCACTCAGCAGTTAAAACTGACCGTACACACGGTAGGTTTTCAGATCCAAGCACGTGTACGCTGGGAAACAACAGCGCTGCATCTAATGGACGACAGGAAGAAACAACTAGCGAGACACACCAAATTCGAGCCAAAATAGTCCATTACTAACGGTTTTTCGTGGAGATTTTAACGGACGGCGTGGATCTTGTACCTGAAATCAAGAAGTGGGCCTCGCCAACCTCAGCGCAAGACATGGAGGGCTCTGTTTCGCTGTTTCGCAAACGGATTGCGGTTTTCCTTCCTGGGCCACCACTGTACAACAATGATTTAATCCAGACCGTCCATCAGAAGCTCACAGGCCCTCTTACCCTATCTTAGTTGAAACATTCTAAGGAACCACGAAGATCGGTCTCCATTCATCCAAATAGAAAACTGATGGTGCAATGGAAAAGATGGGTGGGACGCACCAAATTTGGTCTAAAAACTGTCCAGTTTTACTGAATTTTTGAGGGCTATCCAATGAATGGATTAGATTTCTTAGCAAACCCTGATAATGGTCCCCACTGCCACCTCAGCGCAAGACTGTTATAGGGAGTGCGTAAAACCTCCAACTTCCTCTGTTGCGTAAAACTTCCATGTGAAGTGTGGAAGTTCTCACAGTTGACCCTGCCCGGCTATATAGAAAGTGGAGAAAGAAAGATAGGGGAATCAATCAGAGAGGAGGAGTCTGAGACGTGGAGCAAGAGCTTGGAGCTTGAGCGGCTGAGGGCTGGAACGTGGAGCAGAGAAGAGAAGTAATTTAGAAATTTTTTATTTCTTTTTATTATCTATTTTTTAAGATGTTTAGCTCCCTCATGTCTGGCTAAACCTCTTAGCTAGGGCTAAGAGGTGAAGCTTGTAGTGAGATGGGGGATTTTATTCATTGCCTTTAATTTGATTTTAATTCATGAACTGAATTTGATTTTTTTAATTAAGGGAATATTTTTAGTTTTTAATGGTTTGCTGTGACTGAAATTACACTAGATCTGCAGTAGCTTTGAGTATTTCTTCTCCCTTTTATGTTTATGACGTTAGGAAACTCTGTTGTTCACCATCGTCTCCTGGGCATGGTTGGATGACGGTAACCCTTCCTGACTTTCATGGCGTGTTGATTGGTTGGTAATTAGTTTAATTCTGTTATTTGCTTTATCTCCTGGGCATAGTTTGGTGATGGAATCCATTCTAATTCATATACCTTTCATCTCTTGAAAACTATATCAATGGCAGTTCAGTTAATTTTCATGATTTGTGAAGCAGGCATAAGATCTCCCTGATCTCTACAAGTGAATCCTCTGAATCCCTAGTGTCTTTCCTCTGAATTTCTCCTCAGTTTTAGATAATAATTTCATAATTATTCCTCAAATCACAATTGATTTAGAATTCATCTCATTCTAGTTCTAGCCCTAGTTAGTTTCAGATTACGTACAGGTTTCAGTCCCTATGGATTCGACCTCGGTCTTACCGAGTTTATTACTACATCACAACCCTATACTTGGGGAGTGAACACCCTCCTTACATTATCTACTACTGACAGATAATGGTGAGCCAGAGTGTTTTGAAGAGGCATTACAGTTAGATATACGGGTTAAGTGGGAGCAGGCCATGGATGATGAGATGGACTCTCTTGAGTCTAATCATACATGGGAGCTAGGTACTCTACCCAAGGGTAAGAAAGATCTTCATAACAAGTGAGTTTATAGACTAAAGGAGGAGCACGATGGTTCGAAATGGTACAAGGTCAGATTGGTTGTAAAAGGGTTTCAACAAAAGGCAGGTATCGATTTCACTAAAATATTTTCACCGGTAGTGAAAATGTCTACAATTCGCATGGTCTTGAGTATAGTGGCTTCAGATGACTTACATCTAGAACAGCTAGATGTTAAGACAGCCTTTCTTTATGGGGACCTTGAAGAAGAGATATATATGCATCAGCCGACAGGATACATGGCACCAGGTAATGAGAACAAGGTGTGCAGACTAAAGAAGAGTTTATATGGCCTGAAGCAGGCCCCGCGGCAGTAGTACAAGAAGTTCAACAATTTCATGTCGAGAAACGGTTTTAGGAGATGTCATGCAAACCACTGTTGTTACTTAAAGAAGTTTGATACGTCTTACATCATCCTTCTTCTGTACATTGATGATATGGTTGTGGCCGGTTCAAGCATGAAGGACATGTCAGATCTCAAAAGACAATTGTCTAGAGAATTTGCCATGAAGGATTTAGGAGCTGCAAAACAAATCCTAGGCATGAGGATAAAGCGTGACAGGGAAAACAAGAAATTAGTTTTATCACAGGCAGAGTACATAGCCAAGGTACTTGATCGATTCAATATGGGAGGTGCTAAGCTAGTTAGCACTCCATTAGCCAACCACTTCAAGCTATCTAAAGAGCAAGGTGCAAAGACGCAGGAGGAACAGGACTACATGGCTAAAGTTCCATACACGTCAGCTATTGGGAGTCTCATGTATGCTATGGTGAGCACGAAGCAGACATTGCTCAAGCAGTGGGAGTTGTTAACAGGTTCATGAACAACCCTGGGAAGGAACATTGAGAAGCTGTGAAGTGGATTCTTAGGTACTTGGTAGGTACTAAGGACGTAGGGCTGTGTTATGGTGGATCGAAAAACAAGTTACAAGGCTACGTGGATTCAGTTTTGGCAGGAGATATCGACAGTAGAAGAAGCACTACAGGTTATGTTTTTACTCTGGGTAGTGTTTGTTGAGGGTCAAATATTACATATTAGACCTCATTTATTGTCTGGATTTACGAACTTATACTATTTAATGGACCCATTTAATCGTGTTTGTGATGCAGAGTGTATTTGCGAACATGGACTGAAAAAGGGAGCTTAAAGCATGGATTTAATGCTCTGAGGACACCACAGGCAAGGGACAGACTCCATGGGACCAAGATCATCGAATTACACGCCAGAGACCCGAGAAAATCACGAAACTGAAGTTCAAGTGGCCTGAAAGTCAGCCAAAATGCAAGAACACAGGGTTTCCACCATCCGTTCAGTCCGAAACTTCATACATGGACGAGGACTATAAGTTAACCGTACAAGAAAAAAATCAGCCATTGGATCGTTGTGGAAGAAGCCCAATAGCCAGATCAGCCCATATTTTGTCAAACTGGGGCCCACCTGATCACTAGATATGCTCCAGTTTTGGATTTAACGTCTTAAAGTAAATGAGGAAAGGAATGGGCGGATTTGATGTTGCATATACATCAAGTTGGGGCCCACCTCATGCATGCGAAGTGCACATACATGGTGCACTCGCGGTGCACCGAATAAAGCAAGTCGGTCAGCGCAACGCTGACCGACGATCTCCTTCAAAGACGAAGGACGTTAACAGCGTCTTCCCTCCCCAGCGCCGGACGGTGCTTGTGGACCCCACGCATCACATGATCTGAAGATCCGGGCCGTCTATTAGGTCCCCAAGGGACGCATGATCCAAGCCTAGGTGGAGATTTTTCAAATTGAGCATCGAAGATTGGTTTTTAACCGTCCAGCGGAAGATGGACGGTGGAGTAGATAATCTCGTGGGCCACACCAAAACTGTTCCAAAGTCGTCCATTTCAAACGGTTTTTCGCCAGGAATTCGATGTACGGTGTAGATTTCTCATCTGGTTTGAATTGTGGGCCCCGCCAGCAGCTCAGCGGAGGGAAATCGCTTTTCTCTGTTTACGCCAGAACAGAGCCTGCGGATCACTCTTGTGGGCCACCATCGTACCTCAAAAGTCGGATCTGGACCGTCCATCAGGAGGCCACGGTTCATCTCATCAAAGCCTAGGAGATTGAATCTTAAAATACAGTGAAGACCGGTCTTCATTCATCCAAATAAAGGGCTGACGGTGCAATAGGAAAGATGGGTGGGACACACCAAATTCGGTCCAAAAATTATCTAGACTTATTGAATTTTCAAGAGCATTCTAATGAACGGATTGGATATTGGGATAAATCCCGATACTGGCCCCCACTTTCAGAAAAGTTAAGAGTGTTACACACATCTTGCGTAAAAGTTTCGGCAGTTGTCATTCTTTGCGAAAAATAGCACTGACCTCTGGATTGCCGTCTATAAAAGGGAGAGAGAAGGATGGAGTCAGGGGTCTGACGTGGAGGGAGGAGCAGGGGAGAGCGGCTGGATCAGGAGGGAGCTTTGACGGCAGACAGAGAGAGAAAGTAGAGTAGAGTTTTTTTTTTATCTTATTTGTTTTCTTATTAAATTCTATTAGTTTTTTTTTTAAGGATGTTTAGCCTCATCATATCTATGTCGGGCTAAACCTCTTAGCTAGGGCTAAGAGGTGAAGCTTGTAGAGTGATGGGAACTCTGTGCTTGCCTTTTGTTTAGACTGATCTGATATTGATGTGGGTTTAATTAAGGGAATGTTTTCGGTCTTTAAGTGAAATTACAATGGGTCATGCAATGGCTTTGAGCATGTTCTTTTCCTTTTATGTTTATAACGTCGGAAGCTCTGTTGTTCACCATCGTCTCACAGGCATGGTTGGATGTCGGTACCCTTCCTAACCTTCATACATTGATTGGTTGGTAATTAGTTTAATTAGTTGTTTGCTTTGTCTCTGGGCATGGTTTGGTGATGGAATCCATTCTAATTCATATACCTTTCATCTTTTCAAAACTACATCAAAGGAAGTTCAGGTTGATTTTCATGAATCAAGTGTAGATCTCCCTGATCTCTACAAGTGGATCCTCCAGAATCCCTAGTTTCCCTTCAATTCTTTTAAATTTTAGTTTAATTATTTCACCATTATTCCTCAAATCATAATCGGTTTAGATTTCATCTCATTCTAGTTCTATTTCTACTTAGTTTCAGATA
The DNA here is from genome assembly GCA_030180095.1 of Magnolia changhungtana. Lineage (NCBI taxonomy): Eukaryota > Viridiplantae > Streptophyta > Magnoliopsida > Magnoliales > Magnoliaceae > Magnolia > Magnolia changhungtana. The sequence continues at coordinate 4,085,805 of JASAUF010000234.1, forward strand.
ACGTACAGGTTTCAGTCCCTGTGGATTCGACCTCGGTCTTACCGAGTTTATTACTACATCACAACCCTATACTTGGGGAGTGAACAGTGTTGCAGTCAGTTGGGTCTCTCAGTTACAAAAGATATATCTATCAGTACGACAGAAGCAAAATATGTTGCGGCTACAGAAGCATGCAAGGAGATGGTGTGGATGCAAGGTTTTATGGAAGAGTTGGGTAAGAAGCAAGCAGATTGCAAGCTGTACAGTGACAGTCAGAGTGCAATACACTTGGCTAAGAATTCAACCTTGAATTCAAGGACCAAACATATTGCCATTAAATATTACTTCATACGTTTGTTATTGGAAGATGGATCGATTGCTCTGGAGAAGATTCATACAAGTGAGAATCCTGCGGATATGCTGACCAAGGCGGTCACAAGGGAGAAGCTGAAGCTCTGTTCAGCTTTGATTGGTCTTCAGGCTTGAAGACAGGGAGGTGGTGCACTCCGGATAAAGAAGACAAAGGTTTATGGTGATGTGTCTCCAAATAAGAGATTGTTGAGAAGTGGAGCCACATACGCGGATTTCGTGTCACAAGTCCTTTCGCAACTGGGATGCGAAAGGAGTTTCGCGGATTTCGTGTCACAAGTCCTTTCGCAACTGGGATACGAAAGGGAAGTTGCTAAAACTATAAATTGGGGTCCCTGGGCTATTCTAGGATTAAGGTGAATATTAGAAAATTATTCTAAGGTGTGGGCAAGAGATTTTCTCTGTACTTCCAAGGGAGATGTTAGTATATTGCCTTGTAATCTTCGTTTCTCTTCATAGTGGAATTTTGCATCCGTGGTTTTTACCAAGTAGTTTGAGGTTTTTCCACGTATATCTTGTCTTGTGGTTTGTTTGAATGCTTTTATTCCTTTCTAATTTATATTTCTTCCTGTTTATCATTTGTGGGTGAGGCCTGAGATTGGATCTAGGCTCACTGCGTTGTTGGCGTGCTGCGCAACAAAGTAGACATCATGGTAGGAATCGTATTTGGTATTTCAGTTTTCCCTTCATTAAGGTCTATATATGTTAACCTTATAAACATGTGGATGGCAAATAAACAACACGGTGGGCTTTAAGAAGGTTTCAATCATCAGCATCATTATCACTACCGCTTCTTATGGTGTGGTCCACTTGAGCCTTGGATCCATCTCATTCTTTTGGCTCATACCTTAAGGGCTCGTTTGGCCAATTGCATTAGGTGGGATTAAGGTGGATGGAATTGTAAAAGTAACAATAAATGCATGTATAAGGTATTGTCCCTGGATTGAGTGTATCTCATGTTTTCCAATACCATGTTTGGAATGTATGCAATTAAAAGAAAATCCTGAGATTTTCTTTCAAATTACACTTGGGTAAAAGAAAAATTCATCATCCATGGGATTTGAAAATCCCATCTCACACTTTCCAATATGAGGCTCATTTTTCAAAGCCTATAAAATTAATTTTAATCCCCTCTCATACTCCTTCCAAACATGCTATTCCTAATCTCGAGGTGGGATTAGCAATGCAATCCCATTTAATACCACTGGCCAAACAGGCCCTAAGATTATTTGGAAAAATGGATGGCCAGCATAGATAAAGCTCATGTACGATGAGCCTCACTTATCCCATGCCTTAGACAAGCTGAGCTAGACCTCATCCACTTCAGAATCGACAGATGAGAAGGGGGACGAAAACAGATAAGGTGATCAAGTTTTAGTCAACTTAAGTGGCTGTGATTGGAGGTGAGGCCTTGAAGCCACCATATTTGATTGGGTTAGCGTTGCTGTCAGACATGAGAAAATCCTTCCTCCGCCTTATCTCAAATGGGGCTGCGCCAATAAAATCTTACCCCATGGCAAACATAATGAGTGAGTCACAGTACAAGGACGTCAGCTAAATTAATGGACTTGACGTTTTTGGCGTCCGCATTCTATCGTGGAGCTACGGTTTTACACAGGTTAGATAGCATAGAGACATCATGGTGGGCCCTAACCGCAATTCATGCAAAAGAAAAATAACTATGGTCTCCTAATTATTTTCGATGGGCACAGTATAAATTATTTCAGACAAAGACGTCCACATATCCCTCATTTTTTTTTTTATAAAAAAAATACTGTTAATTAGGACATTTTGGATTACGTTCTTGGCAAATATTTACCGAATGGTGACGTAACCATGTGGTTTTGGGACGCCGATTAGATACTGACAATGTCCGTAGCCAATTGGCAACTGAAGTGACGTCACCAAGTTCTGTGAGCCCTACCATGATGTATGTGTTATATCTATACCGTCCATTCATTTGAAGAGATTATTTTAAGGCATGATCCAAAGAATGAGGCAGATCGACAGCTCAAGTGGACCCCACCATAGAAAACAGTGGGGAACAAAGACACTCACCGTTCAAAACTTCTTAGGGCCCACAAAAGTTTTAGATCAAGATGATACTTGTGTTTTCCCTTTATCTATCTCTATGTTAACCTTTGAACAGGTTGGATCTCAAAAATACATCATGATAGGCCCTAGGAATGTTTCAACGGTCACTGCCCCACTGTTTTCTTTGGCGGGGTACACTTGAGCTTAAGATCTGCCTCATTCTTTGTCTCACACCATAAAATGATCTCTCCAAATGGATGGACGGTACGGATACAACACATTCATCGTGGTAGGGCTCACAGAGCTTGTGACTGACATTGTCAGTACCTAAATCCGTTTCCGTCGTTCTGCACCACAGCTTTGTCAAGCCCACACGTTGTGTAGAAGTCAGCACACACCAATCGCATATACCAGCGTGGCAGACAGATGAAATATCTAAGCCATTCATTAGGTGGGCCTCATAATGATAAAGGTGGTCTATTCATTAGGTGTACCATAATATCAGAAATTATTTCATGGTAATATTAGAAATAATTTGATGGATTAGATAGTGGACCAACTTGATTCTTGGAACACAATTTATAGCGGCATCCTTCCTTTGGATGGTTTGGATTTTGCACCTGTCTGCCAAGATTGCATATGTGGTAGCATTTGCATGAGTTGAATTGTAGGAGGGAGGCACTCTCCTTTCCGGAACTACTGGCTCCTCAGGAACTCATGGTGACGCAGTCAAGGATTCGGAGGTTTGTTGTTCGGCATATGGGGATCTCACCTGTAGGACTACTATCTTGCCCGTGTTATATGGAATTTTTCTGGGTTCGTCCTCATAGATAATTATGGTCTGTTTTCTGGGTTGGTCACCTGGGGACAAGAGGGCCTATATATTGGAAGAAACACCGGGAATGAAAATCGATTCCTCGGTGTTGGCTGTTGATCAGGGATCCTCCTGGCATGGTCCAATCCATGAGGAAGAAAAGGAGGTGCTCCTTGTAGGTCTCTATGTTCAGGAGTAGGGAATGCCCTTAAAGAATGACAGGTTTGGGCTGCCCCTTGCAGGCTGAGAAGGCCCCATCTACGACCACTGGTTCCCAAATTGGACTATTATGGGATGCTCCTTGTGTGGCTGAAGTCAGTGGTTCCCAAATTGGACTATTGTGGGATGCTCCTTGTATGGCTGAAGTCAGTGTCATTGCATTGAGCTCCCCACAAATAGCCTTTTGGTGTGTTGTGGAGTAGCCGCTACCGGCATATCTCTTGAATAATTAGGTACCTTAAAGTTTTGAGGCACTCGTACGTCTGGGAATGGAGATAAGTTCCTAAAATTGGTAGAGGGAAGATCTACTCCCTTGTACTTGTGAAGTTATTAGTTTTGCATTGGTTTGAGCTGCTCCCACAACTTGTCTATTTCCTATCGGCTAACTTGAGGGAATGACATCTCTTGCGACAAGGCATATTCAACTTATTTAGTATAGTGGTCGACTTCTTTAACCTTATGGCTCCTGTGAGGGAAGAGCTTGCTGGAATATATATATATGTTCTTGGTTGTAGGAAATTATTGGAATTGAAAGGCACTCCTAGTCAAGGGATACTGAGTGATTAGGAAGTGGCCCACGTTGCGGGTATTCACCACTGGCTGTTGATTGAATTGGGCTAGGTACTGACCCCTGCTGAGGGCATCCGCTACAACCTGTCCCTAGCTTTCTTTCGGGGAAGCCGCCACTACTAGAAATTAACCAGGAATCCCAACTGCATTATTGGTTTAAGATTGACTCCCATTTGCAGGAGGATACTGGAAAGAAATGTCCTAAGGTTGAGGGTTGCACTTGCTGGTGCTGGATGTCCTGTGCAGAGTTTGACGGCTATGGTTGAACTGAACTGGATGTTGGGAGGAATGTTAGAGCTGGAGGTTGTTATTGTGGTGCTTGGCTAGCCCAGTTGTTGGCCGATGTGGCTTGGGCTTGCATGAGCCGGAGAAGCATTTCCTGCATCGCCCTCGTGTGTTGCTTGGGCTCGCATCATGAGCCGGAGAAGCATTTCCTGCATCGGTCTCATGTGTCGTGCCAACTCCTAGATGCATGAGGTTGGCATGATTTCTGTTGGCTGTAGTTGTGGAGGGTCGACTTCCGGCATATCGAGAGTGGGGAAGGGGTAAGCTTTTTCTAGATGGTTAGCCATAGTTGTTCGAGATCATGTGTGAATTGGACTGCGGAAAAAAAGGGTTTGTTCGAGGGCGTTTAGCTTGGACGGGCGCAATGGTTTTGATTTTCGGGTTTTGGATTTTCTTCTTCTTCTTCTTTTTTTTTTTTTTTTTTGGAGGTTGGGATGAATGCTAGGTGCAAATATAAGTGTGCTAGAACTGAAATCCCTGAAAATATGTGAAGTCTTATTTTTCAAGTCGGATTGTGGTTGATGAAACTAGCGTATCCCCAATAGAGTCGGCATTCTATGGATGCTAGATCACACTCACATCCACCTTTTGAAGGGCTTTCGCTGGTGTGTAGGAGGCGTTGTATATTATATTTTACTAGAGTTTCCACTGGCCAGTTAATCAGATTTACACAATCAGCTATGCCCTTTAATTAGAAACCTTAGGAGAAGGAATTGGATGATTCTCTATCTTAAAATGGACTATTGATTTGCGACAAAAAATTTTTGGTAAGAGACCACGGTTACAAAGAGGGAAGGTGTTAGGCACCCTCTTAGCATGTACAATTGTACGGTCACATAACTAAATAAACTATCAGGGATTGAGATTAACTCATGCATATTGATGATGCAAATGTTTATGCAATGCAGTGTGATGATGTGATGCCTACAACAAGCAATAGCCCACGTCAGATAAATCTACCCTGATTTGCCCACTTGAAGAAGCGATCGAGGCTTAGTCAATCTGAATTTTTAATGGGCAAGATCCAGTACACCATCGAGTTGCATAGCATACGCTTAGATCAACTAGACTAGTAGGGAGGTTGGGGTAGAGAGAATGATGCATGATGTTGATGGAAGTATTGAATGAAGCTTGATTAGAGTCGGGTAAGTGGGTGGACGGACTTGTTGCAAGAACCGACTGAGGTGGCTTAGGTTGATCTTTCAAGGTACTTAGGTGGCTAAAGGTTGGTTGGGTAAGGCTGGCCTAAGGTTAGAAAGGCTCCCTCACTTACACTCACTCTTCTTTGCTGGATGGGTGGGCTAGATCCCACTCTCCCTCTCTTACTCTACTCTTCCTTAAGCTCACTTGTAAATGTTAAAAGGTTAAGAGAATATTTGAAAATAAAATATGAAGAGGTATTGATAGGGTCTTGGGCTAATTTTTTGGGAAAATCTTGAGAAGTCGAGGAGTAAATGAGGTTTCAAAGTCTTAGATTGCTTGCTACCACATGGTGCAATGCAGGAGGTTGGATCGATAGCATAGGGCATAATTTTGGCTAAGGGTGAGAGCAACAGTGTCTTTTACCCTGCTAATGCGCTTACCAAGAATTCCAACTAACATCACCACCCCACCACATGGATCCTCTCCATTTTTCGCAGGTGCTACTAGGGTGGCGTATTACCCATATTTCTCTTAAAATTTCCTTATTGCGGTCCCAAGTGCTAGTGGGCCTAGGTATGGGCTTGAACAGGGCTTGGACATGAGCCTAAAGTTGAGCTTGATTTCAGGTTGGTTGGGTTGACATGATTAACTAAGTTGAATTGAGTTGACCGGGTTGGAATGAGTATTCTAATTAGTTTGTCGGCCCCTGAATAGAGTGTAAACAATGTTGTGCATAAGCTATATTGTGAAGAATATTCTACTGTTGGCAGAACTTTGGAAACTTCCTACATACACAAGGGTCAGTGTCGCTCGTGCATCCGTCACATGCCTTATTAATAATGCTCGCCTTTTTTCTGGTGGACGTGCGTATAACTAAGTGAGGTTGCCTTTAACATGCTATAAGTCGCTTACAGATAAGTGTTGACAATCTCTCGTGATGCAAGTAAATTTACCTCCTACCATTTGTACAAGTGTGCTGAAGAATGACAGCATTTTTTTTTAGCCTTAAGGAAAGAGCGGCCCTGAAAGGAGGGCCCCCTAGCTTCATATATATGAAACATGATGCCTTCTCACTAGATAACGTGAACTGTGTCAGACCAGGTGGTGTAAACAATGTTGATCATATAAACATGTAAAGCCTATCGTTAGATGATCCTAACAATGCGAGCCCGTTTTGCATGTGATGCTAACCATTTGTATTTTCACGCGGGCATATGATTACGTAATCCTAACCATATAGGCCATTGTAATTAATTGAAGACAACCTTATCTATTTCCGTGCCGAGCCATTGTAGACGATCGTGGGTCCATTACTAGTCAATCATAACCATGTTTATTTACATGTGGAGTCTGCAGCAGGATGTTCTTAACCATCTGGGTCTCATTGTTAGCCTATCTTAACGATTTCTATTTCCATATATGATAATGTGTCTAAAAACCATCTGTATTTCTACAATGGCCCCATTGTTATATGATCTTAACCATGTGCGGTCCACTACTATTTATCCTAAACAAGTTTGTCAAATATGCGGCAATAAAAGATATGCCATTGGTCAAGGATATTTATTGACATGTATACCAATTCTTTTTTTGTGAAAATGAGGTGGTCTGCCAAAATAAAATGGAAAATTAGACCAATTTTCTCAGAAAAATCGGTACTGAAACAAACAATATCAGAAATAGTGTTTCATTACTACCAATATTTCTTTTAACTGTTATTCCCAGTGAAATTAATTGTTGCTTTTCAATTTCAACGATCCAAATAGGAGAAAGTCTAAGTCTGGCTAAGGATGTAGATCATGGGATGCAATGGGCTTTGGATGAGCCGAAGTAATTCCAAGCCCATCTTGTGAGCCCAACCAAATCCAAGCCAATCCTGTGAGCCTAACGTTTTGTTTCATCATCAAAATTACAGGTGGTGTACTCCCACCTTTCTTTTCAAAAAAAAAAAAAAAAAAACTATGCCTGCTAGCTATGCACCATCTTGCAAATACTTTCCAAAGTATCATGTGCTTATGATATCCAAAACTATGTGAGTCACATGCGTACTTTGTATGATGTTGGTCGCCATCAATTTTTATTTTTTTAATGGCATGGCCCACTTGATGAGCCGATGAGGCTGATTTTTGCCTCGAAAGTTCTTCAAAAAGACAAGAACACCAGTTGGATCATCTAAATAATTGGGTGTGCCCCTTATCCAAAAATATATACTAGAGAATGACATAGCACATTTCATAAGAATCTATAAATATGTATACCAGAGAATGACATAGCACACTTCATAAGAAATATTTATTATAAGGAAAGGTTTATAACCCGCGTCACGACCTTGGTATATAAATCTAGCATTGATGATGCCATCATCGCACATGTACGTGAGATCCGGACCATTCATTTGGTGGTACCCATATTGAACATTCCCTTGTTCAGAAATCCGGCTGGCCCATTTATCAGGTAGGCAAAACAATTTCACTGAGCATAGACAACTCATCATTTTATTTTATTTTTCCCCTAACCAGCGCACTCACCAATTTATCAGGAAATGTTTAAGACGGGCCCATGTGATGATTGGCTTTGATCATGCACGCAACTACATGATTTGGGCTCTCTACATTTACTCACTCTTCTATTCATAAAGCTTAAAGGGAAGACGTGGGGTGAAGAGAACTTCCAATCGGCTCTCTTTTATTATGTTTGTACCAATGCCCTCTGTCATGTCCACAGGCTCATCCATGGGAGTTGCCAGATCGAAGCCGTGGATCAGACAGGCCAGTGTCAAGTGTAAGACTTGGAGAGCAAACGAGAGCCCTGGGCATATTCGCCGGCCCGATCCGAAGGGGACATACTCGAAATGCTGGCCTCTAGCATCCACGTCCACATGGTTAGTGAGGAACCGCTCTGGCTGGAACTCCGACCGGTCTTGCCACACATTCGGATCCCGATGGAGCTTCCAGATATTTGTCAATAGCCGTGTGCCGACAGGGACATAGAAGCCTCCTATGTGGCAGTCCTCCATGGCCTCGTGGGGCCCCGATAGCGGGGCTGCTGGGTACAGGCGCATAGTCTCCTTGGCGATAGCTTGGAGGTACACCAGGTTCTTGATATCTGATTCGTCCACATGTCTGTCCTTGCCGACGTGGAGGTCCAGTTCAGCTTGAGCCTTCTTTAATACGTGGCGGTTGTTCATTAGTAAAGAGAGGGCCCAAGTGAGTGTGATTGCAGTAGTGTCTGTCCCGCCGCCAACAACAGCCTACGAAATAGAATTTAAATTAGATATTGGGTTCATCTATAGTACTTGATCAATGTGAAGTATAATCACATGCAAAATGAAGGATATTTTTTCATATAATCGCCTCCTTGTGAGGTTATTTGTTGCTGCTAATTCAAGCAAATTAGGCCACTTTGGTGTATTTGAGGGTTTATATTCAGTTTTCGTGTGTGGGTAAAATGTCCAAACTACTCTTTTAAAAGTTGTGTTGTGTAGCACGCAATCTATTTGAGAGAGAATTAAATGTGGTGTATCTTGTTAGCTGGAGTCATTGGAAATGACGTGAACCAATAAGACCCGATGGCACTGAAATTTGTCATGCCTTCAACACTTTCAACACAAATGATCTGTACTCAATTATAATTTATAAGTAACTTATATATTAATCAGGTTTGGATTGGGTTGGGCAACCGAGACCTTGACCCAAGTTTTACCAGGTTAGTGTTTGTATGGCCATAAGCCTGAAACCGAACCCCATGCATCCTGCTCGAGCCCAACCCAATGTCGGGTTGGCCACGGGTCGGTTGGGTTAAACCCGCCCAACTTTCAGCCCTACTGCTGAAGGCTTTCACAGGAAATCCGCATCCGAACGTAGGGTGGGTAACAGGGTATATACAATCATTTCAAGGATCGGCCCATGAGCTACGGACATAAGTCCAAGCAAGCCCAACCCATGCCAGCTCAGCAGGTGAGCCAAGGAACAAGGGCCTATGTATTTCCATAAACTCATGGGCCAAGCCCAGTTGCGACCCTGCTCATACACTTGCTTTAGGAACGTACCAGAGAAGTAGCCTTGATGATGGTGTCTGGGTCATGGCCAGAGATTTGAGCATCCTCCATGATCGAAAGCAACACATCAATGAAATCTTCCTTCCTGGCCGCCTCGCCTGCAGATCTACTCCTTCGATGCTCCTCCAACTACCCAGTAATGATAACGTCCAACTCCTCAGCAGTCTTCTTCATGGCCCGTAAGTGCCCTCCCAAATCCATCCACTTAAGAAAAGGAAGTGCTTCAGACGCTACAAACACCCCAGTCAGACGAAGCAATTCGGATGTTGCACATCGGAACCGCCGCGCCTCATCTTCATCATCAGAAATATTGGTACCGAAAAAACGTTTCCCAGCAACCATCATGACGGTCGCATTGAAAGTGAGGTCCCCGAACCATCGCTTCATCTCAACCGTAACAGGTTCCTTCCGATTATTCATCCAAAGGTTATAGATCCCTTTAACACATGTATCAATCTCCGTGGCGCGGATGTGCTTGACCGATTCAAGATGTCGGTTTGAGAGAATCTCTAGTGTCATGATCTTGCGAATCTCACACCAGTATGGCCCATAAGGGGAGAAGCCTACCATGGCATAGTCATAGCCAAAATGCTTACCGATAGCGCTAGACGGACGTGTAGCGAGAACCTTGTCGTTGGTGGTGAAGCACTCCTTCACCATTTCCCAACTACTCACAACGAGCGTCCGATTCATACCAAGCCTAAGCATGAATGTTGGGCCATTCTTATCGGCGATGGCTGCCAGCGTCCTAAAGACTGGCTCACGCCCGCCTAGTAAGTGGAGGTGACCGATGATGGGCCATGCGCCGGATGGCTCAGGTGCCTGGTTCGGATTAAACCTAGCCCTTGATAAACATAGTTTGCAGAGAAGAAGTAAGGTGAAAAAGCCAATGAGAGCTTGCCATTGGAGTAGCAATTCCATGGATGGCTTTGGAGTGGAAGCGAATAATGCAATCTACATATACTTTATAGACGCTATGATGCCTGAAGCCCCGTGGATTCGGAACCCCTGGTTTTGAAACCCCGGTAATGGATAGGGTAGATAGGACACATACATCATGATGGCCCACGCAGCACTGTCGGTAAGCAATCCATGTCCCCCACAAACACATAATTCTTGTTTGTTGTAATTTGACTGGGGACATCATCAAATGCGCCCCTTAATGCAGATGCCATTTAACAGCCGCGCGACTCCTCTTTGTGTCAGAATCTGTTCGTGTGTACTCGCATTTCAACGTGCAATACGAGTTGGGTTTTGTTCGGCCCATTGGTCTGATCATGATGGACGGTTCCGATAGTTGGATTTGATGACGGTGGTGGGCCCAAATTCAAACTGACGAACCATGTTCGTCACTGGCGGGAAAAGAAAACAAAAGAGGAATTTTCCTCTTTTGCCCGGGTCAGCAGGTCAAATGTGCTTTGATTGGTCTTGTAGTTTCAGGTACATGCGCGCTATCGTACACATTCACAGTGTGCGGGCCCCACCACAATGTATTCGATGAATCCGTTCCAACCATTTGTTTTTAATTGGGTTTTTGGACTATCCCACCAAAGATGAGGGGGATCCAATGTTCATGTGGGCCATACTTCCAATGTTTTAGGTCTAATTGTAGATTTCTACTAGTCTGACGGCCAGATCATTCCAAAATTGAACATCAATAGTAAAAAGTTTCCAAGGGACCACTTAACTAAAGATTGATGGCTAGATTTGTGGTCAGGTGAGTCCATACATAGTTATAATATTACTTACCATAATCATGACATTTTTAATAACTTTATTAGCATTACTTTATTATTATTAGTACCAGAAGTATTTACAATTTCATCTACTTTTCTCTAATTGTTTACATGGGTCACACCCGTGTCAACATTATTTGTTCATTCACTCAGCTCCTATAGGGCTTTAATTAGAAGGATTGGATCATTTTATTTTTGTAAGTGGGCTGCGATACATGGGTTTTAACATTCAGTTATCGATTTATTAAAATTAACAGTTGGATATGAAATTGATTGATATTCTAACTATTGAAAAGTGGTGGTTTGAGATTTATCAAGTGACGGCGAATAACATAGGTTATTTGCATATTCAAACAAATATACTAATCTAGTTTATAATAGTAACACTCGAGTACGCAAAAGTATGGGGTGTTACAATCTACCCTCCATAAAGAGAATTTCTTCCTCGAAATTGAATGGTTCTACTCATACTGTGAACGAAAATAATTCTTTTACTGTGTTTGTTATTATTCACCACCTTCCATGTGAGGCATATTTGTAGGTATTGACGTATGCGACTACTATTAAGATTAGGGTTGTTACAGTCACTACGTGAAAAATGGAAATAAATGACAGATTTAGAGACGGTTCTGGATCGTCTCTAAAATTAGGGACAGCTCCTGACCGTCCCTAATATTGTCTTTAAATATTCGGTGTTCGTAAACAATATAAGACGGTCAAAGGCCGTCTTATACACATCATCTGAGACGGTCAAAGACCATCCGTATTAGAGACGGTCTTCGACCGTCTTATATGCAATCATCTGAGATGGTCATTGGCCGTCCGTATTAGAGACGGTCAGTGGCCGTCTTTTACTTGTAATCTGAGATTGTTAAAGACGGTCTCTATTAGAGACGGTCCTTAGCCGTCTTATTGCCCAGTCAAAAACCGTCTCTATTAGAGACTGTCAATGACCGTCTCTATTAGAGACTGTTACTGACCATCTCAATTAGAGACGATCCTTAACCGTCTTCTAGGTGGAAGACCGTCTGTATTAGAGACGGTCCTTGCTCAGGTTAATAGTTAAGAAGCTTAGAAAAAATAATTAACAATGTTTAAAAAAAAAAAAAAACTGATTTTATAAAATTCTACATTTTGAAAAAAAAAATTTAAGAACTTTGAATAATGTTGATAACTTTGAAAAAAAAAATTCAATAAAAAAATGATATTTTGAAAAAGAAAATATAAAAAATTAAACAAAATTGTGAGAAAAATGACAAATTGTAAAAGAAATATATATATATTTTTTAAAAAAGAAAACTAGATTTTGTATTTTGACAAAAAAAATTAAAAATTTTATAACAAGATTTCAATAAAAAAAATGATATTTTGAAAAAGAAAATTTAAAAAATTAAACAAAATTGTGAAAAAATCGACAAATTGTAAAAAAAAAATATTTAAAAAAAAAAAAAAGAAAACTAGATTTTTTATTTTGACAAGAAAAATTGAAAAGTTATATAACAAAAGTGAAATTAAAAAAATGATATTTTGAAAAAGAAAATATGAGAAATTAAACAAAATTGTGAAAAAAATTGACAAATTAAAAAATATATTTTTTAAAAAAGAAAATTAGATTTTGTATTTTGACAAGAAAAATTGAAAAGTTAGATAACAAAAGTGAAATATTTTATAATAAAAATGATATTTTGTTAAAAGAGAAAAAATTTATACATTTTGAAAAAAAAAATATGTTATTTTTAAATGGAAATTGAAATTTATCTATGAAAAATAAAATTACTAAATTATTAGGCACATCCATTAGTTGAACCTTTAATCATTTTTGGATAATCAAATCAGTTCAGATTGAAGAATAAATAACTTCGGATGTTTAAATCAAATTTCACTGAAATTGTGTGATCAATCTTGTATGCCTAATATCTTTCTCATATGTAAACTGATTGAGGCGAGTAACTACTCAAATTGAGGGTATTGATCAGTAAAATAGAGTGAACGGACCAGACATGTAAAATGGGCCAAATATTCTGGTCAAAATTGCGACCCAACTTAGTGACCTCGTGAGAACCTAAGAATTGATGTTAGTAAGTTTTGTGTGCCCCATCATGATGTGTGTCGAACATCAACAGCGTGGATTTGATGTGTCCCCTTTAAGTTATGAGATATCTCAAAAATCATCTATATACGAAACTCAAGTGGGCCATACCATCTAATACTATGTGAAGACGTCCTTAAAAATATAAAAGCACTTGGTGGGGCCCACATGAGTTTTGGATGCAGCTGAAAATTGGTCTGACCCCTCATCCAAGTGGGACACACATAATGAGTGGGTTGGATATGTGAATCACATTTAGGCAGGCCTAATATATGATTATGAATTTTTTAAGGAAACCCCTCTCCACTATATTGTGTGGTGTGGCCCACCCAAGTCATGGATTGACTTTATTTTTAAGCTCTTGGGCCACCCAAGTCATGGATTGACTTTCTCCATATCGTTCAACGCTTTTCTTGGATCATTTTAAGATATTAACTAAAAAATGGGGCGAGTCGAAGGCTTAAGTGGGACACACATAATGAATGGACTAGATCTATGAATCACATCTAGGTGGGGTCAATAAATGATTATGAATGTTTTAGTGGGAGGGTAACCCTCTCAACTATAGTATGTGGTGTGGCCCACCCAAGTCATGGATTGACTTTATTTTTAAGCTCGTGGCCTACCATGGAATGGTGCATCTAACTGGCGGGGCAAATCCAAAGTTCAAGTGGACCCACCATAGAAAAGAGTGGGATAGTGACACCCACTATTGAAACCTTTTTAAGGCCTGCCGCAATGTTTATTTGAGATCCAACCTGTTTATAAGTTAATACTGACATGGAATATGGGAAAACATATATATTAGCTTGGTTGAAAACTTCTACGGCCCAAAGTAAGGTTTTAATGGTAGGCATTCAATCTCCATTGTTTTTTATGATGGGGTCCACTCGAACTTTGAATCTGCCTCCCAAAATTTTTCAATGGTAGACGTTCAGTTTATACTTGTAACCTAAAAATAAACAGTACAGTAAGCCTTAGGAGGATTTTAATGATGGATATCCAATTACTATTGATTTCATGTGGTGTGATGCGCCTGAGATTTCTGTGATGAGGTCCACTATAGATTTTTATCTGCCTTATTCTTTGGCTCATGATGTAAAATGATATCTCAAAATGGATGGACGGTGTGGATATAACAAATACATCATAGTGGGCCTCACAAAACTTGGTGGATGTTGGTCAGTGCTTGTGAGACCCGTGTCCTAGACTGTATCGTTCCGTAGGCTCCCGCGGTCCTTCCGGTCAAATTCCGGTGACCTGTGACTCGTAGATAGCATTTGTGCGTGACCTTGAGTGTTATCCTGTAATTCCAAGTCGGCTTGACCTAAGAACTATGTCATTGCGACCGCATCGTCGCTGCGATTCCAACGCCGTATCTCGTGCGCTGATCCGACGGGTAGACCAAAAGATGTATCATTTACAATATTTGAGCCATTGATTGGTGTGGGGTCCACTTTGAGGGGGTGCACACGTTTCCCTAGGTGGACCCACTCTAGGAGCACCATTTCCAATGAGAACTTTAGTCAACTCTCTCTTACAAGTCATTATGAGGTTCACTTCCCTATGCTCTTACAAGCCATTATTACCCTCTTACACACCCATCCTTTCACTCTCTCTCATCTCTTTACTCTCTCTCTTCTTCTCCATTTTCCTTCCCTAGCAAGAGAGAGCTCCCAACGTCCATGAGAGCTCTCCATTTCCAACCCTTTGAAAGCTCTCCACCCCCAAATCCAACCCTCCAAAATCAATCCCGACCATTGAATCTTGTTCACTTGTAGCTATAGATCACATTGGTGGAAGGAGACGTCCAAGATCTTGAGGTGGGTGCTTTTCTCTCTCTCTCTCTCTCTCTCTCTCTCTCTCTCTCCCTATTTTGTGGACCCTGTTTTGATGCACGTAGTTGATCCCCACCGTCCATCCATTTTGCTGTCCAAGTGGTAGGACGCACCATGACGTGTGTTGTATCTACGCCACCGTCCATCACCGTGGAGCCCACCTTGATGGGTGTTTCATCCATCCGTCTAGCTGGGACAGTGGAGCCCACCTAATGCATGTATCTGATCCAGCAATCCAGCTGGGACGACGGACCACACCACATTGTATATGTTTTATCCATACCCTCCAGTGTTTGGACGGTGCTGGACACCGTCCTGGATGGTGTTGTACACCTCACCTGATGTATGTGTTCCGTCCACGGCTGTGGAACCCACATGATGTATATGTTTTACCCACGATGGCCTGGCCCACTGTGATGTACGTGCTGTCCGCACCGTCCAGGTCCCTGGACGGTGGGACTCACTGGTATCAGCGATTGATCCAGGCCGTCCAGCCCTATAAGTAAGACCTGGTAGGATGTATGGTCCACAGTTCAGCAAAGGACAGACCCAGGTAAAGTGAACACAAATGTCAGTTTGGTGGGTCCCACACGTGTGGACCACCATGATTTATTTATTATACCTGCATCGTCCAGCAGCAGGCGCTGCTGGAGATGCAAATCGTTGAGATCGGGTGGGCCACGTATACGTGGACCCCACCTCAATGTTTATGTTGTATCCTCACCGTCCACTAGCTGGACGGTGGGTCCCGTCCGATTTATGAGCAAATCCAACCGTCCATCTGCTGCATTGACATCAGCAGAGGGACTGATGATGAGGTCCGTATTATATCCAACACCATCTAACCATTTGAAGGTGTGGGTCCACCCCACACGTGTGACACATGTGGGAGTGGGATCCGCCTTGATGTAAGTGTTTTATATCCAGCGTCCAAGTACGGGCGGTGGTAGGTGGAACCTACCCGTGCTGTATGTGTTTTATCCCAGCCGTCCATCTGTTTGGACGGTGGTGGGTATATCCACCATGATTTACATATTTTAACCCCTCTGCCCATCCATTTTCTGGGTATGGTGCTACACGTGTGAGGGTGGGGTCCACCTTGTGATATGTATTATGTAACCTGCCATTCTCATGGGCAGTGGGTCCCAGCAACAGCGGCTGCTGTGTAGACGTAAGCAGAGTGCAGTAGGTCCTATCATGAGGCATGTTTTATATCCACCCCATCCAGACCGTTCATCATCTGGACGATGGACGTGGAACACCTCACGTCCAGTCCCTGGACGTGGGACCCACCAAGGGGGGATTGGTTGGTGTGTGATGCACAGCTGCAAAAGCTGCTGTAACAGTGTCAGCAGGTCCTGAGGGTGAGATTGATGTATGTGTTAGATCCACAGTCCTGATGGCTGGACGGTGGGCCACGTCTTGATGTATGTGTTGTATTCTCATCGTTCAGTACTCTGAACGGTGAAATCTCACCTGCCACATGTGTGTAGGGCCTGCCCTGATGAATGATGGACCCCACGTGAATTATGTATTTTATTCGCACCATCCAGCGGTCTGGATGGTGGAAACCACTGTGATGTGTGTGCCATCTCCATCGTCTATCTGACGGTGCTGTGCAGGCCCACCTTGGATGTATGTGTTGTATACGAGCCGTCCACCTGTTTCGCCAGCATAGGATGTATTTACTTCATCAACACTGTCCACATGATGCTGGACAGTGATGGACTTTTTGGATGGTGCTGTCATGCCCGCCGTGCTATATATGATTTATTCCACACCGTCCATCTGTTTAGAATGGTGTGACCCACCCCTGATGTATTTATTATATATCCACACTGTCTATCAGGTGGACCACACTGCAGAAAACAGTGGAGGTTGAACGTCCACCATTGGAACCCGTTTTAGGTCATGGAAGTTTTAGATCTATATGAAATTTGTTTACCCTCTTAATCCTCTTAATCCAGGTCCTTGTAACCTTATTATCAGATTGGATGGAGGATATGGTAGGGCTTACCTTGATGTATTTATGGCCCATCCATGAGGCCCACCCGGACGTATTTGTGAACCATTGATGCGGCCCACTTGTAGATGGTGCGGCCCATTGGTGCGGTCCGTAAATGCGGCCCACCGTGATGTATTTATGGCCCATCATGATGTATTTGGCCCATGTGCGGAGCCTGCATGTTTGTATTGTTAGGCCCACATAGTGCGGCCCACTTGTTGTATATAAGGCCCACGTATGAGGCCCATGGTGATGCATTCCCGACCCATTTGATGAGGCCCATCGAGATAGCTTGGAGGCCCATAGGATGTGGCCCATTGTGATATATCCAAGGCCCATGGGCGCGGCCCATTGAGATGTATCTGAGGCTCATGGGTGTGGCTCGTTGCGATTGCGTGGCTGATTGCCGATTCCGATTTGCCATTCTGATTATCGATCGATTCTGATTGCCTTGACCGATTGCCGATTTCGATTGACGTGACTGATTTATCGATTCCGATTATCGATCGGTGCGATTGTCGTGACCGATTTACTGATTCTGATTACCTTTACCGATTACCGATTTCGATTAACGTGATCGATTTACCGATTCTGACTATCGATTGGTGCGATTATCGTATCCGAGTTGCTAATTCTGATTGCCTTGACCGATTGCCGATTCTGATTGACGTGACTGATTTACCGAATCTGATTATCGATCGATTCCGATTGTCGTGACCGATTGCCGACTTCGATCGACGTGACCGATTTGTCGATTCTGATTATTGATTTATCCCGATGGTTGTGACCGATTTGCCGATTCTGATTATCGATCGATTCGATTGTCGTGACCGATTACCGACTTCGATCGACGTGACCGATTTGTCGATTCTGATTATTGATTTATCCCGATGGTTGTGACCGATTTACCGAATATGATTATCGATCGATTCCGATTGTCGTGATCGATTACCGACTTCGATCGACGTGACCGATTTGCCGATTCTGATTATTCTATCCCGATGGTGGTGACCGATTTGCTGATTCTGATTAGCTATCGATTCCGATTGTCGTGGCCGAATGCCGATTCGATTGCCGAGGCCGATTGTCGTGACCTATATGATGTACATGTGACCCGTAGTTGAGGCCCATTATGACACGTAGTAGGCCCATGATGCATGACCCATTTGATGTATTCGAGACCCATACGTAGGGCCCACATGTCATATTTGAGGCCCGTGGGCAAAGCCCATTGTGATGTGTTCATGGCCCATGGGTAAGGCTCATTATGACGTATTCATATATGGCCTATGGGGCAAGGCCCATTGTGATATGTATTAGGCCCATGAGTAGGGTCCACCTATTGTGTATATGTGGCCCTTGAGTAAGGCCCATCGTGTTGTATATTAGGCCTTTGTGTGAGGTCGTGGGCCCATTATATGTTTGGCTCTATGTGGCCATTCCTTGGGGGCAATGTTGGTTGAATGTCCACATTGTCGAGGCCGATGGTTGATGCCGGTTATTGATACCGATTATGAGTATGTGACAGCATAGCATCATAATACATGCCCATACGCATCATCTGCATGTTTGTTATGAGATGTGGTTGACCATTGCATATGTCATAGGGCAGGTTGTTCATAGGGCTCCCTGATAGGTGGAGTTGCCCCATATGAGAGCATGACATGCACAGGATTGATGCATGACTGGATTGTTTGACTCATGCATCTCGCATTGTGTGTTATGATTACTGTACGCCCTAGCGATATCAGGGTCGTAGCCTCCACAGGCATTTTGTGGATGGCCAGATGGGACACCGGAAATCTGTTCTACATGGGGTGCTATAGATATCCTGGGTGAAAGTCCCTAAACCCTCTTGGTTCCGAGAGGTTGCTCCAACGTCTGACCGAGTGGATGCATGAGCGCATGAGGGCCGCATACCGTTAGGCTGTGTCTCCCACTGTGTCGTGGTCGGTTGGAAGGGGGTACGGCCTTACCTGCCCGAGAGGAGGGGGCAATGCTAGGCTGAGTCTGACCAGCTCGAGGAATGGGTCCGCTATCGACGAGCCGGGCCCGATATTGGCAGGCGGATAGTGAGGTCTCTTCCACTCACCTTGTTGCGCGCGATGGGGCGGCAATCTGGTTTGGAGTGTAATAGACCCCGGTGATGATCCCAGAGAGGAACCATACTGATATGTGGACTTATTGAGTAAGAGTTGCATGCTTGTTCATTCATTCATTCACTATCCACTCGGGCTGGTGGTGCGCAACTAATTGTTGTGTACCTTCGTTATGGCAAGGATTTCGGTTGGGCGCGCGACTAACCTGAGATCAGGAGTTTACCACGTTGAGTCTGACTATCCAAATTTAGGTATGGGACTGGTTTGGATAGAAGTCCCTTGTGGTGAATCCCGTAGCCTGCGATACTACGTACTATCATCCCGACTTCACACTCCAGCATGGTCATTCCATTCGCATCGTATATTGCATTACATCTGCAGCATATTGTATCTTGGGTTACTATGTTTATACATATATATGGTCTAGATACGGTTGA
This sequence comes from Magnolia changhungtana, assembly GCA_030180095.1. Taxonomy (NCBI): domain Eukaryota; kingdom Viridiplantae; phylum Streptophyta; class Magnoliopsida; order Magnoliales; family Magnoliaceae; genus Magnolia; species Magnolia changhungtana. The sequence continues at coordinate 4,105,479 of JASAUF010000234.1, forward strand.
TGTTATTCATGGACTCATCGGGATCTGCATACTGCATCGCATCCTCGACATTTGATAATTGGCCCTTTATGACTCCCCATTGTATAGTTGTTCTATATTGCATATTCTGATATTGATTGACTCATGGACTTGTCCGTGTTTCCGCTTACTCTGTTATCGTATAATTTATGATCTTGCCAGTATTTCTGTTTACTCTGATAATTCCTGCTCTTGTCAGTATTTCTGCTTACTCTGGTAATTCATGATCTTGTTAGTGATTCTATTTATTTCGATATTGTACCATTTATGGATTACCAGTATTTTCGGTACTGTATGATGATGGCATTGTATTGGACACTTGGCACTTACCTTGTGCACACACTTACACCACCCTCTAAGCTTTCTATAAGCTTATGCACGATAGATGCGTGCAGGTGATGTTAGGTTGCAGCAGTGTTGAGCTTGGAGCATGCAGCGGTCTTCTAGAGCCTGATTTTTTTGATTTATGTATTTCCCTTCAGTATTGTAATCAAATGATTATATTAGTGGATATGTGATGATGATGTTGCCTTTGTGATTTGGGTATACTTGTGCTTATGATTATTACGAAGTAAACGTATACAAAAAAAAAATAAAATCCTCCTTGTAGGATCCCAGGATCGGAATCTGGCGTATGGGCGTTAGGAGCCGAGAATGGGGTACTACGGAGGCTGTCGGCACCGGATTCGGCGATCGCGATTCCTGTGAATCCGATTTCTGGGTTTGGGGCGTGACAGTGCTCTATAGGTCTCACCATAATGTATGTGTTTCATCCTTGGAAGCAGATTGCATACTGAGTAACTCAGTACCTTCAGAGAATGTTTGGGCATTGAGATTAGAAGGGATTATGTGGGATGGGATTCATTTGGTCCCATGCCAATTCCACTCCATGTTAGGGAAGAATGGAATTAGGTGGAAATTAGCTTAGATGGAATTGCATTGGGTCCATGCCAATTTCATTCAATGTTAGCAAGTTGTGTAGGTCCCACCATGATGTGTGGGCTATATCCACATTGTCCACCCATTTTTTGAGATTATTTTAGAGCATGAGCCAAAAAATCAAGTAAATCTAAAGCTCAAGTGGGCCCCACTATAGAAAGCAATGGGGATTGAATAATTACTGTTGAAAACTTCTTTGGGTCCACATAAGTTTTGGATCTACCTCATTTCTAGGCCCATACCATAAAATGAGGTTACAAAATAAATGAACGGTTTAGATATAACACGTGTGTTATTTTTAGTAATTTCAAATGACGGTGAGTATATTCATTCAATGTACTACCTTATTACCAACAAAGCATGAAATTAATCTTATCTCATAGCAACAGGGACTATATCCCTGCCATAGGTAATAATTATATTTTTTGAATCCCACGCCACCTAATCCCTTCTAATCCCATCGCCCAAACCTGCCCTTAGCATACCGAGTAAACTGTGTGGGGTCCACTATTATTTATTTATTTTATTCACTCCATTAATACATATTAACAGATAATTTTAGGACTAGATCCCAAAAAGGAAGCAAATTAAAATCTCGGGTGGACTATACTACAGAAATGTTTGATTGAACCTCTACCATTGAAAATTTTTGGAGGCCAAAGAAGTTTTGGATCAAGCGATGTTTATGGTATCTCTTCATCCATGTCTTTGTGATCTTATGAACAGGTTGGATGACAAATAAAAATTAATTTGAACCCTAGTAAGATTTCAATGGTGGAAATCATTATTCACACCGTTTCCTGTGTAATGGTCCACTTGAGCTTTGGATTCACTTCAATTTTGGTATCAACCCCTAAAATTATCAGTAAAAATGGATGGACGGTGTGGATAAACCACATACATTAACAGTGGGCCCAATTGAGTTTACTCAGCATGATAAAAGTGTACTGAGTAACCCAAGTAAGCAATCCGCTCTCCCTCCCTGTCCCTCTCTCTCCAAATCGGATTGTGTAACTCTTGTCGTGCTGAGTAAACTTAGTTAGGCCACTATGAATTAATGTGATTTATCCCCACCTTTCATCCGTTTTTCCATCTCATTTTAGGCGTTGAGCCCAAAATTGAAGCTTATACATGTCTCAAGTGGACCATTTCATAGAAGCTTGATGGAAATAATGATTTCCACCGTTAAAGTCTTTTTAGGCCCCACGGTGATGTTTATTTGTCATCTAAACTGTTCATAAGATAAAAAAAAACATGGATGAAGGGAAAAAAACAAATATAATATTCATCCAAAACTTCTGTGGCCCCAAGAATATTTCAACGGTAGAAATTCAATTCACACTGTTTCCAATGGCGTGGTCCATTTTAGCCTTGTATATGCTTCGGTTTTGATCAAAGGATGTAAAATTATCTTGTAAAATGGATGGACAGACTGGATAAAATACATAAATCACGGTGGACCCCACAGACTTTACTCAGTACGCTTAGCGTACTAAGTTACTCAGTACGCAATCCACTTCCCTCTCTCTCTATTTCTCTTTTTAAGGGTGGACGTTCAATCACTATTGTTTTCCTATGGTGTTGTTCACCAGAGATATATTTCAAGCTGATTTCTTAATATCAAACTGAAAAGATTTTTTAAAAATGGATGTACGGTCTGGATTAAACAAAAAAATTATGGTGGGGCCCATAGAGCCCTACCAAATCCAAAGCTAGGATCCCCTTTTTGTTTAACAGTGAAAACAGTTAATTTTGCATTTTTTGTTAAATAGTGGTGACTCATTCATAGAAAATTTGAGTTTGATATATGGCAATCCAGACCATCCAAATAATGGGTCTTGTTGTAGATGGTTTATAATTATAATTATATTTTTTAATATTATCTTAACCATCCACTAAATGGACCCTATATTGTACGGTTGTGAATACAGTTTATTTTATAAAATATGGAAAACTCACACTTTTCGGATCATTTTATGGATAGATGAAAAAAATGATAGGAATATAAATCTCAGGTGGACCACACCACAGGAAAATAATAATGATTGGATATCCACCATTAAAATCCTCCTAAGGCCCACTACACTGTTTATTTGGCATCCAATCTGTTAATTGGGTCATAAAGACCCAGATGAAGAGAAAAAATAAATATTAGCTTAATCCAAAACATTTATAGGCCCCAAAATGTTTTTAATGGTCACCGTCCATTCAACACCGTTTCCTGTAATGTGGTTCACTTGAGATTTCAATATACCTCATTTTTTCTCTCATAACATAAAATGATCTATAAAAATAGATGAACGGCATGGATGAAACACATACATCATGGTGGTGCCCACAAAGCACCGACCACCAGCTATTGGCTGGTGTCAGGGGGTAGCCAATTCGTCTCCATAGGGAGACTGCTACAAAGTGACGTCACCAAGTTCTATGGGACCCACCATGATGTATATTTTGTATCCACACTATCCATCCATCTGGAGAGATCATTTTAGGGTAAGATCCAAAGAATGAGTCACATCCAAAGCTCCAGTGGACCCCACCAGAGAAAACAGTGGCGCGAGTGACACCACCGTTAAAAATTCTAATAAGAACTGGTTAGGGCGCCGGCCCTAACCAGTTCGTCTCTCGCCCTCTCTCTCTGCGCCTCTCCCACTCTCTCTACGCCTCTCCCTCTCCCTTTCCCTCTCTCTGATCTCCTCCTCTCTCTGCGGCTCTCCCTCTCTCTCTACGCCTCTCCCTCTCCCTTTCCCTCTCTCTGATCTCCTCCTCTCTCTGCGCCTCTCCCTCTCTCTCTACGCCTCTCCCTCTCCCTTTCCCTGTCTCTGATCTCCTCCTCTCTCTGCGCCTCTCCCTCTCTCTCTACGCCTCTCCCTCTCCCTTTCCCTCTATCTCTCCTTCTCTCTCCGCTCTCTCTCTCTCTCTCTCTCTCTCTCGATCTCCCTCACGCGCGCGCCTTTTTCTCCCGCCCGCGGCAGACCCATCTCTCCATCTCTCTTTCTCACTAAGCCTCTCCATATCCCTTGCCCTCTCTCGATCTCCCTCACGCGCTCGGCCTCTCTGTATCTGTCTCTGTCCGTCTATCTCTCTCTCTCTCTCTCTCTCTCTCTCTCCGTCTCTGTCTCTCTCTCTCTCTCGTATCTATTTGCTGTCTTGAATGAGCTTGATAGGCAGGAGGAGGTGGCGCTCAAGGTAGGATTTTGATGCTTGAAATTTTCATTCTGATGCATTTTCTGAGATGTCTCTGATTTCATTTATTTATTTATTTTTTGCAATTTCTGGAATTGGGTTTTTAAAATGAAGTGATTATTTGCTTGTGGGCCTGTGGTATTCAGTGGCAGTGATTTATCTGTTAAGCTCGTGGAATACATGTACTGCAGTCTTCATGGAGAAATTCATGGAGCCTAGGTTCGAAATCACAATGATGGAATGATCCCAGCCATCAAACTGGTGACTGTCAAATGGACTGCAGTCCTCAATAGATTGTTGGGTTTTTATTTTTTATTTTATATCAGGGTTCAAAATATCAGAATGCTCCTTTTATATCATGAATTTATTATGATAAATTCATCCTCTGATGCAATGCAACGTCTGTATTTGAATTTGGATATGTACCGTGAGGCATCATTTTTAATTGTTTGTATTTACAATACGCCTCTATAAAAATGCATCATATCAGAATGAGTTGGTGCAGTCTGATACAAATGCTTGTAGGGTGTCCATTTACAGAGATATAACTCGCAGTTGTTTGTGATTATCATGCATGATTGGTTTGCCAAACAAATAACCTAGATCTTGCACAAAGATAGTGGCCGAGCTCAGGCTCGGGCTGGACTCGACACTGGGGGACACCATAATAATCAAGCGATGTGCTTGGGCCTGTTTGTTTGGCCCAGGCCTGTATTTTGCTTTGCAGGCTGGGTTTGGACAGACCTTGACCCAACCTGAATTCGGCATGTTGACAGCCCTATTCATGGTTGGTTGAACCCTATCGCAAGAACCTGTTCCATCTGGTGCTTAAAAACAGAATGAGAGAATTAACGAGCATCTTCTGAATATATATTGATACTTCATTTAAACAATTCTTTCAACTGTCACCCATCTCCAAAAATTTTACCAACCAGACTCTTCATTGAAACAGTTCTTTCAATAGTCACCCATTACTAAAATTTTGACAACCAGACTCTGCCAGACAGTTTTTCCAATGTAAGCCACCTGCAATTTTGCTTTTCCATAGTAGGCAAAGATATGTTAAAGTGATCATGTTTGAGAATTCCAAGTTTAAAAGATGAACTTGGCTTTTATAACATCATGGTTAGGCCTAACATAACTTGGTTCTCATTGATTTACGTTGCGTAATTAATCTTTTTTTTTTTTTTTTTGTAATGTTCATGGCTATCTAAATTGTAAATGTTAGCTAATGCCTTGCATCTATAGGTTGTAGGCACTCCGAGCTACATGTGTCTTGAGCTTCTTGCAGATATCCCTTATGGCTACAAATATGATATTTGGTCATTAGGTGAGATCTGGTGGCTTCTTTTTTTCTTTTTTCCTTTTTCTTTTTTGTCCTAGTTAAGGATGTAGATCAACTTGTTATTGGGATGTCAAGTTGATCATTCATATTCAATGGTTTGTTTTCACAACATGTGATATCCTGTCCTTGCCTAGCTTTCAATGTAAGCATCTCCATCGTTTTTGTGTTTATTCACCACCTCCACTGTTAACGATACCAATCCATACAATGTATTCGGACCAAGGAGAAAGCCCACCGACTCCACACAAGAAAGGGGTATGGATGTTAGCCGTCGATTTATATGTTTTGAAATAAAATTGATGTAGAAATCGAAATCTTCTTGGTACAATAGAGATGTCTTGGTATGTATGTCATGTAACTCCATGATGTGGCATGAAATAATAATATTCCTCTACAAAAATCATTCGTGTACTCTCACTTCTTGAAACTAGAACTGGTATTAGGGATTTAAGGTGAAGATAGGTCGCTTTTTTCTTTGGAAGTGGCATATAATCGAAACCCCGGACGGTGACCTTGTGAACAAGGGATGGTGGGAATCTTTCCTTAGTTGCTCTATTGTGGAATGTTTTGAACCATTGCTTGGATTTGTTTTATTTTGTAAATAAGCTAGCCTAGTAGTTGGCTTGTTTGGGACCGATTTAATTAGGTTTAAGAGCTAGAAGAAGTTTAATCAAGGGCCAAGATCACATATTGGTTTTTGAATGATTGGGTATTAACATATGGCTAATTGATTTTTATTTATTTAATTTTTTTTATTATATATAGTTTTTTTGCTGTTGTTGTTATATATATGTTTTATTTTGTAAACATATGGCTTGTTTGGGACTGATTTTTTTTGTTATTGTTGTTGTTGTTATTGTTGGAGAATCCATCCGTGTATAGTTGAATTGCCTTCTATATCTCGATCATTTGTGGAATTCTGTGTTTATGCTTGGGTTTATTTTTGAAATAGATATCTGTTTTATTTCAATGTTTTCTTATTTATGGTCTATGATTATGATCAATAGGTTGCATTTGTTGGTGGGAAATAAGTTTTTGTTTATAATAATATTAAAAAATCTGTTTATATAAAAAAATTTCCATTTGATTTTTTTTGTATGGATGCATCATGCATGGTTTTATGATAAAACACATGTATGTATGTGTGTATATGTATGCATGCACGCATGGATGGATGAAACGCATGCATGCATGCATGGATGGATAGATTATGCATGTGTGTGTATGCATGCATACATGCATGGATGGATTTATGTGTGTGTATATGTATGTATGTATGCATGCATGGATGGAAGACTGGATGGTCTATATGATTATGATCAATAGGTTGCATTTGTTGGTGGGAAATCAGTTTTTGTTTATAATAATATTTAAAAAAATCTGTTTATATAAAAAAAATTTCATTTGATTTTTTTTTTTGTATGGATGCATCATGCATGGTTTTATGATAAAACACATGTATGTATAAAACAAATTATTTGTTCCAAACAGGGCATTTATGATAAAACAAATTATTTGTTCTAAACAGGACATTTATCAAAGGAGCACTATCAAGTGATATTTAAGATTTTCATTATAAATAGATTAAGAGCCAATGATAATTATAAGTAGACTTGCAGCAAAAAATAAAGAATTTGATTTTTTTCAAAACATGGAAAGACTAATCAGTCCTACTTCTTGTAACTTCAGCCACTGCTTCAAATGGATGGACTGCACAAAGATTTGGTTAGGGAGACTACTGATGGTGAACTAGCAGCAGCAACAAATATGAGAGCTATAAAGGTGAAAAGAAACATAAGGCGGTCGGTAAGATAAGATAGATTGATAGTACTTGTTTCAATTTTTTTGGATGAATGATGAATGTATTTGGGAATGTAAATGAAAATAAAAAACTTATAATATATATATATATATGTTATCAATGGAGGATACCTTGTTTAGGGGGACAAGAAATTCTTGTAGCTTATGATATGGTGCCCCAATATTGGTTGTACGTTACTAGTATGTAGTAGATAATACTAGGTTCAATAGTAGATAATACTAGAGAATCCCTAAACCTAAACCTACACCTAATCATAATATACTCCTTAACCTAAACCTAAACTTGAAAACCCAACCCTAAATCCGTACACAAACCCAAACCCGAACCCGATTTCCTAAACCTAAACCTTAACTTATTCTCAATTCCCTAAACCGTAACCTATAACCTACACTTATAACCTAAACCTAAACCTATAACCTCAACCTGTAACCTTAATAACCTGTAACCTTAACCTAAACGTAAAATCTAAACCTAAACCCAAACTCGATCCCGAACCCAAATATGAATCCCTAAACCCTTAGCCTAAACCTAAAACCCAAACGTAAACCCGATCTCGAACCCGGACCTGATTTCCTATACCTAAACCTTAACGTATTCTCAAATCCCTATACTTAAACCTACACCTAATCCTAATCTCAACTCCCTATCCTAAACCTAGACCTAAACTTGAAAACCCAAACCTAAACCCGATCCCGAACCCGAACCAATCCCTAAACGCTAGCCTAAACCTAAAACCCAAACGTAAACCCGATCTCGAACCCGAACCCAATTTTCTATACCTAAACCTTAACGTATTCTCAAATCCCTAAACCTAAACCTACACCTAATACTAATCTCAACTCCCTAACCTAAACCTAAACCTAAACTTGAAAACCCAAAACTAAACCCGACCCGAACTCGATCCCGATTTTTAAACCTAAACTTATGACTTAACCTAAACCTATTCTCAAATCCCAAAACACAGTAACCTAAACCTAAACCAAAACCTATAACCAAAACCAAAACCTATAACCTAAACCCGAACCCATTCTCAAATCCCATAACCTATAACCTAAACCTAAACCTTAACTTAAACCAAAACCTATAACCTAAACCTAAACCTAAACCTAAACCAAAACCTATAACCTAAACCCGAACCCAAACCCAAACCCGAACCCGAATTCTTAAACCTTAACCTAAACATATAACCTATAACCTATAACTTAAGCCTATACCTAAACCTAAAACCTTATAACCTAAAACTATTCTCAAATCCTTAAACCTTAACCTATAACCTAACCTAAACCTATACTTATAACCTAAAACTATTCTCAAACCCCAAAACTTATAACCTAAACCCGAATCTAAACCCGAACCCGAACCCGAATTCCTAAACCTTAACCTAAACATATAACCTATAACCTATAACTTAAGCCTATACCTAAACCTATACTTATAACCTAAAAATATTCTTAAATCCCAAAACCTATAACCTAAACCCGAACCCGAACCTGAATTCCTAAACCTTAACCAAAACATATAACCTATAACCTATAACCTAAGCCTATAACTTAAACCTAAAGCTAAACCTATAACCTAATCCCAAACCTATAACCTAAACTGAAATCTCTAAACCTAAACCTAAACTTGAAAACTCAAACCTAAACCCGAACCCGATTTCCTAAACCTATACCTTAACCTATTCTCAATTCCCTAAACCTATAGCTTTTAACCTTAACCTAAACCTAAACCTAAACCTATAACCTAACCTAAACCTAAACCTAAACCTATAACCTATAACCTAAACTTAAACTTAAAACCTAAATGTATTCTCAAATCCCTAAACCTAAACCTACACCTAATCCTAAACTCAATTCCCTAACCTAAACCTAAACTTGAAAACCTAAACCTAAACCCGATCCCGAACTCGAACCCGATTTCTAAACCTAAACCTTAACCTATTCTCAATTTCTAAACCTTAACCTATAACCTAACCTAAACCTAAACCTAAACCTATAACCTACACTTATAACCTAAACCTAAACCTAAGCCTAAAACCTAAACCTATGACCTAAAACCTAAATGTATTCTCAAATCCCTAAACCTAAACCTACACCTAATCCTAATCTCAACTCCCTAACCTAAACATAAACCTAAACTTGAAAACCCAAACCTAAACCCGATCCCAAACCGAACCCGAACCCGATTTCCTAAACCTATACCTTAACCTATTCTCAATTTCCTAAACCTTAACCTATAACCTAACCTAAACCTAAACCTAAACCTATACTAAACCTAAACCTAAACCTAAACCTAACCTAACCTAAACCTAAACCTAAACCAAACCTAAACCTAAACCTAAACCTAAACCTAAACCTAACCTAACCTACACTTATAACCTAAACCTAAACCTATAACCTAAACCTAAGCCTAAAACCTAAACCTATGACCTAAAACCTAAGGGCCCGTTTGGACGGGTGGATTGGAAGGTATTGAATGGTATTAGGGTGGATGGCATGGATTCCAAGGCAATGATGGTGTTGTCAGTGGATTGTCTTAAGATCCATGGGATTGCTATATCGAGCCTGTTTGGCACGCCTGACCAATCCCGAGATTAAACCTTCCCATCCCTTCCAATCCCTTGAACCAAACACGTCCTAGGCAAATTTGAACGGATTATGGTGGATTGGATGAGATTTAAAGGTAATGATGGTGTTGTCAGTGGATTGTCTTAAGATCCATGGGATTGCTATATCCGGGGATCAGATCACCCAGTCTGTTTGGCATGCCCGGCCAATCCCGGGATTTAACTTCCAATCCCTTCCAATACCATCCAATCCCTTCCAATCCGCCCGGCCAAACGGGCCCTTAATGTATTCTCAAATCCCTAAACCTAAACTTACACCTAATAATAATCTCAACTCCCTAACCTAAACCTAAACCTAAACTTGAAAACCCAAACCTAAACCCGATCCCGAACCCGAACCCGAACCCGATTTCCTAAACCTATACCTTAACCTATTCTCGATTTCCTAAACCTTAACCTATAACCTAACCTAAACCTAAACCTAAACCTATAACCTACACTTATAACCTAAACCTAAACCTATAACCTAAACCTAAGCCTAAAACCTAAAACCTAAATGTATTCTCAAATCCCTAAACCTAAACCTACACCTAATAATAATCTCAACTCCCTAACCTAAACCTAAACCTAAACTTGAAAACCCAAACCTAAACCCAGGTCCCGAACCCGATTTCCTAAACCTAAACCTTAACCTATTCTCAATTCCCTAAACCTATAGCTTATAACCTTAACCTAAACCTAAACCTAAACCTATAACCTATAACCTATAACCTAAACCTAAACCTAAAACCTAAATGTATTTTCAAATCCCTAAACCTAAACCTACACCTAATCCTAATCTCAATTCCCTAACCTAAACCTAAACCTAAACCTAAACTTGAAAACCTAAACCTAAACTTGAAAACCTAAACCTAAACCTGATCCCGAACCCGAACCCAATTTCCTAAACCTAAACCTTAACCTATTCTCAATTTCCTAAACCTTAACCTATAACCTAACGTAAACCTAAACCTAAACCTATAGCCTACACTTATAACCTAAACCTAAACCTATAACCTAAACCTAAGCCTAAAACCTAAACCTATGACTTAAAACCTAAATGTATTCTCAAATCCCTAAACCTAAACCTACACCTAATCCTAATCTCAACACCCTAACCTTAACCTTAACCTATAACCTACACTAAAAACCTAAACCTAAGCCTAAAACCTAAACCTATGACCTAAAACCTAAATGTATTCTCAAATCCCTAAACCTAAACCTATACTTAATACTAATATCAACTCTCTAACTTAAACCTAAACCTAAACTTGAAAACCCAAACCTAAACCCGATCCCGAACCCGAACCCGATTTCCTAAACCTATACCTTAACCTATTCTCAATTTCCTAAACCTTAACCTATAACCTAATCTAAACCTAAACCTAAACCTATAACTTACACTTATAACCTAAACCTAAACCTAAGCCTAAAACCTAAACCTATGACCTAAAACCCTAAATGTGTTCTCAAATCCCTAAACCTAAACCTAAACCTACACCTAATAATAATCTCAACTCCCTAACCTAAACCTAAACCTAAACATGAAAACCCAAACCTAAACCCGATCCCGATCCCGAACCCGAACCCGAACCCAAACCCGATTTCCTAAACCTAAACCTTAACCTATTCTCAATTCCCTAAACCTATAGCTTATAACCTTAACCTAAACCTAAACCTAAACCTATAACCTATAACCCATAACTTATAACCTAAACCTAAACCTAAAACCTAAATGTATTCTCAAATCCCTAAACCTAAACCTACACCTAATCCTAATATCAATTCCCTAACCTAAACCTAAGCCTAAACTTGAAAACCTAAACCTAAACCCGATCCCGAACCCAAACCCAATTTCTAAACCTAAACCCTAACCTATTCTCAATTTCCTAAACCTTAACCTATAACCTAACGTAAACCTAAACCTACACTTATAACCTAAACCTAAACCTATAACCTAAACCTAAGCCTAAAACCTAAACCTATGACCTAAAACCTAAATGTATTCTCAAATCCCTAAACCTAAACCTACACCTAATCCTAATCTTAACTCCCTAACCTAAACCTAAACCTAAACCTAAACTTGAAAACCCAAACCTAAACCTGATCTCGAACCCTAACCCGATTTCCTAAACCTAAACCTTAACCTATTCTCAATTCCCTAAACCTATAGCTTATAACCTTAACCTAAATCTAAACCTAAACCTATAACCTTAACCTAAACCAAATCCTATGACCTAAAAATTAAATGTATTCTCAAATCTCTAAACTTAAACCTACACCTAATCCTAACCTCAACTCCCTAACCTAAACCTAAACCTAAACCCGATCCCGAAACTAAACCCGATTTCCTAAACCCATACCTTAACTTGTTCTCAATTCCCTAAACCTATAGCTTATAACCTAAACCTAAACCTAAACCTTAACCTAAACCTATAACCTTAACCTAAACCAAATCCTATGACCTAATACCTAAATGTATTCTCAAATCCCTAAACCTAAACCTATACCTAATCATAATCTCAACTCCCTAACCTAAACCTAAACCTAAACTTGAAAACCCAAAGCTAAACGCGATCCTGAACCCGAACCCCATTTCCTAAACCTATTCCTTAACCTATTCTCAATTCCTTAAACCTATAGCTTATAACATAAACCTAAACCTTAACCTAAACCTAAACCTATAACCTTAACCTAAACTAAAACCTATGACCTAAAACCTAAATGTATTCTTAAATCTCTAAACCTAAACCTAAACCTACACCTAATCCTAATCTCAATTCCCTAACGTAAACCTAAACCTAAACTTGAAAACCTATACCTAAACCCGATTCCGAACCCGAACCCGAACCCGATTTCCTAAACCTAAACCTTAACCTATTCTCAATTTCCTAAACCTTAACCTAAACCTAAACCTAAACCTATAACCTACACTTATAACTATAACCTAAACCTAAGCCTAAAACCTAAACCTAAAACCTAAATGTATTCTTAAATCCCTAAACCTAAACCTACACCTAATCCTAATCTTAACTCCCTAACCTAAATCTAAACCTAAACCTAAACTTGAAAACCCAAACCTAAACCTGATCCTGAACCCGAACCCGATTTCCTAAACCGAACCTTAACCTATTCTCAATTCCCTAAACCTATAGCTTATAACTTAAACCTAAACCTTAACCTAAACCAAATCCTATGACCTAAAACCTAAATGTATTCTCAAATCCCTAAACCTAAACCTACACATAATCCTAATCTCAACTCCCTAACCTAAACCTAAACCCGATCCCGATTTCCTAAACCTAAACCTTAACCTATTCTCAATTCCCTAAACCTATAGCTTATAACCTAAACCTAAACCTAAACCTATAACCTTAACCTAAATCAAAACTTATGACCTAAAACCTAAATGTATTCTCAAATCTCTAAACCTAAACCTATACCTAATCCTAATCTCAACTCCCTAACCTAAACCTAAACCTAAACTTGAAAACCCAAACCTAAAACCCGATCCCGAACCCGAACCCGATTTCCTAAACCTAAACCTTAACCTATTCTCAAATCCTAAACTTAAACCTACACCTAATCCTAATCTAAACTCCCTAACCTAAACCTAAACCTAAACTTGAAAACCCAAACCTAAACCCAATCCCGAACCCGAACCCGATTCCTAAACCTAAACCTTAACCTATTTTCAAATCCCTAAACCTAAACCTACACCTAATCCTAATCTCGACTCCCTAACCTAAACCGAACCTAAACTTGAAAACCCAAACCTAAACCCGAACACGAACTCGATTTCCTAAACCTAAACCTTAACATATTCTCAATTCCCTAAACCTATAGCTTATAAGACCTTAAAACCTTAACCTTAACCTAAACCTATAACCTTAAAACCAAAACCTATGTCCTAAAACCTAAACTTATAACCTATAACCTAACCTTAACCTAAACCTAAAACCTAAACCTTAACCAATACCTAAAATCTAAAAATAAACCTAAAACCTAAATGTATTCTCAAATCCCTAAACCTAAACCTACACCTAATCGTAATCTCAACTCCCTAACCTAAACCTAAACTTGATCCCGAACCCGAACCCGATTTCCTAAACCTAAACCTTAACCTATTCTCAATTCCCTAAACCTAAACCTTAACCTAAACCTAAACCTTAACCTAAACTTAAAACCTAAACCTATAACCTAAAACCTAAAACCTAAACCTAAAACCTGAATGTATTCTCAAATCCTTAAACTTAGACCTACACCTAATCCTAAACCTAAACTTGAAAACCCAAACCTAAACCCGATACCGAACCCGAACCCGATTGTTGTAATAATGTAGCCCAATCATAAGGCAACAAACAAGAATATATCCCTTTTAACACATGCCCCTTTTTACAAAGCTTTAATTTTTGTTGTTGTTTCTATTAATTGAAACGCTTTTTTGCATTATTTGCTCATATTATGTTTATTTTAATAATCAGTTTTATTTTAAAAAAGTGCCCACTTTTTTGGATGAAGTTTCTGCAATTTTTCATGATTCTGAATTATAATGTTTTGTTGGTTGAATATTTTTTTATTAGATGAAAGACAAAAAGAAAATTGTTGCTGATTTTTTTCCTTTTTTTTTTTACTTATGAAGTTAAACTTTATATGTATTATGCGTGGATGAATAATGTATTGTGGATAAGATTGTTTGTGTTTGGATGGATGTAGTTTATGGTTGAATGGATTTACGTAGTTTGGGTTTAGATGGATGTGAATGTGAATGTGAATGTGATGAAACAGGTGTATATCAGTCCTGTTTAGATGAAACAGGTGTATGTCAGTCTTGTTTGGATGAAACAGGTGTATATCAGTCTTGTTTGGATGAAACAGGTGAATGTGAATGAAACAGGTGTATATCAGTCTTGTTTGGATGAAACAGGTGAATGTGAATGTGATGAAACAGTTTGGATTTACGTATGTGAATGAAACAGGTGTATATCAGTCCTGTTTGGATGATATAGGTGTATATCGGTCCTGTTTGGATGAAATAGGTGTATGTCAGTCCTGTTTGGATGAAACAGGTGTATATCAGTCCTGTTTGGATGAAACAGGTGAATGTGAATGTGATGAAACAGTTTGGATTTATGTATGTGAATGAAACAGGTGTATATCAGTCCTTTTTGGATAAAACAAGTGAACGTGAATGAAACAGGTGTATATCAGTCCTGTTTGGATGAAACAGGTGAACGTGAATGAAACAGGTGTATATCAGTCCTGTTTGGATGAAACAGGTGAATGTGAATGTGATGAAACAGTTTGGATTTACGTAGTTTGTATAACAGGTGTATATCAGGAAGAATACTGTAACAGGTCAAATTTGAAAATGTCCTTTAAGGGTCATAAGAGACGGCCCATAGCAGTCCTTTTGATGGTCCATAACCATCCTTTGAAGGCTCATAAGAGACAGTCCATGACAGTCCTTTTTAAGGACGGTCTATGACCGTCCGTTTAAAGGACGGTCCATGGCCGTCCTTTGAAGGCTTATAAGAGACGGTCGATGGCAGTCCTTTTTAAGGACGGTCCATAACAGTCCTTTTAAAGGACGGTCTATGACCGTCCTTTTTAGGATCATAAGAGACGGTCCATGACAGTCCATTTGGACCGTCCTTTTTTAGGACAGTCCATGACCGTCTTTTTTTCTTCAATAAGAATGACGGTTTTCAACCGTCCTTTAAAAAATAAGACACGTCAAAATTTGACGGCCTATGCGACGGTTCATGACCGTCCTTTTTGGTCATTTGAGAATGTTTTGGACCGTCCTTTTTTTGCTGTTTTGGCGTAGTGAGTTGGCTGTTAAGGGTCGAATATTGCATATTAAACCCCAGTTATTACCTGAATTTATGAACATGATACTGTTTAACGGTCTATTTTGATCGTGTTTGTGATGCAAGGTGAATTGACGAGCATGGACTGAAAAGGATGCTAAAAGCATGAATTTAATACTCAGGAATCACCAAGGCAAAGGACAGACTCCGGGGGACCAAGATCTATGATTTTACATGGCCGAGATTCGAGAAAATCATGTGTTTCACACTAAAGAGGCCTGAAAGTAGTCCAGAATGTAAGATCACAGGGTTCCCACCATCTGCGTGGTGTGAAACTTTCCATCCGGCCTGAGGACCACAAATTAACTATACATGTCAAATTTTAGCCCTTGGATTCATGTGGAAGTAGCCCGACGGACAGATCAGCTCATGAATCTCTGATTCGAGGCCCACCTAAGATCTGGATATGCTTCAAATTTGGTCTCAACCCATTATATGACGAGCCAAGACAAATGAACAGAGAAGATTTCTCATGATCATCACCGTGGACCCCAACTGAGTTGGGTGTGCATGGTGCACAGGTGCACCAGATGTGCACGACACCTCTAAAAGGCATGAACACTCCAAGTCCTATATCTGATTAAAAAATGGCAACCGTCGTTCCTCTTACGCAGACAATTGCACAAAGGCTATTTACGAAAGCTAGTGGGCCACCATCATGGCCCACATGATTAATCCACACCGTCCATCAGGAGCGGGCCCCAAAATTGACCAAACATGGTTTGCTTCACACAAAGCCGGGTCCTCTCGAAGACACAAATCCTGCCGCTGTTCAACTATGCACAGGAGGAATCTCATGTACACCGAGAAGACCGGCGATCTGGTGACTCCCATCACCAAATCGGGACCATCTTGGCCGTTCAATCCACACCAGATGAGGAGCCGACCAACTCTAAGAAGTCCGGATGAAAGAAGGAAAGCGGAAAAAGGAGTTTTCCCTGCTGTTTACCCAAGAAGCAAGCACAGGGCTTGCGTCCGAGAGAAACAGCCGTTGTGGGCCATTTGAAGATCGTGGCTAGGATCGGGCCAGTGATCTTGGCCATCCAAACCGCTCCCAGAGGACGTCCGACCAAGGCCAAGGATGCTAAACTTAACAAATCTCGCAAATAACCTTCTCCTTTGTGCCAAATTATGGGGCGAGCGCAAGACGACTGATGCGACTACGTAACTACTGCGTAAACAGAGCTTACGCACGAAGCCACCGACTTCTCTCCTTATGCACGAACCGCCTTTCCAACCTATAAAAAGAGACGAGAGAGAGAGGAGGGATCATCCAGGATCTGCCGTGGAGGCATGGTTTAAAAGTGAGAGAGAAAGAGAGAGGGTCGGCCAGGATCTTCTTCCTTCTTCCTTCTTGTTTTGTGATTTTTTCTCTTCATGTTTTTAAGAAACCTTAACCTCACCATGGGCTAAGCCTCTTAGCTAGGGCTAAGAGGTGAAGCTTGTGTCGTGATGGGTGAATTCTACAGGCTATGATTCATGTTTTGAACTAATTTTGATGTTAGTTGATTTTAAGGAATGCCTTTAGTTTTTAATAGTTTGTTGTGACTTAAATTACAGTAGATCTGTGATGGCTTTGAGTATTTCCTTTCTCTTGATGTGGTTATAAAATTAGAAAGCCCTGTTGTTCACCATTGCCCCTTGGACATGGTTGGGTGATGAAATCCTTCCTAACATTCATACATCTCTCAGATTGGCTATAGATTGGTTTAATTCTGTTGTTTACTTTGTCTCATGGGCATGGTTTTGTGATGGAATCCATTCTAATTTACATTCGTCTTATCTCTTGAAAACAAGATCAAAAGAAGTTCAGATGTGATTTTCATGGTATGGTTTCCAAATGGATGAAGATAAGATTCGAAGTCCAGTTGAGTTCATGAATCAAGCGTAGATCTCCCTAATCTCTACAAGTGGATCCTTAGTATCCTAGTTTCCTACCTTTGATTTTTACAAATTTTAGATTAATATTTTCACCATTATTCCCTCATATTTACTTGGTTTAGATTTCATCTTATTCTAGTTCTAGTCCTGGTTAATTTCAGATTACGTACAGGTTTCAGTTCCCATGGATTCGACCTCGGTCTTACCGAGTTTATTACTACATCATAACCCTATACTTAGGGTGTGAACAAGTTTTTGGTGCCATTGGCGGGGATTGATGGTTACGTTTTTCTGAAATTAACTGGTTTTAGGATTAGTTTAAGATTAGGATTTTTCTAATTTTAGGTTAGAATTTTTTCTGTTTGATTTCAAGAAACTAAACTGTTTTCCTGTTTTGTAAGATCCTAACATAAACTTCTAATTTGGTAATCCCTTTCTAATTTCTCTACTTTTCCTATTTTTAGAATTAGGGTTTTAGTTTTAGAAAATTTCTAATTTTAGGCTTTCTTTTTTAGAAATTTTCTATTTTCTAATTTTAGATTTAGATTCTTCCTTTAAGTAACTTTCTAATTTCTAGTTTTAGAAAATTTTCCCTTTTTAGAAACTAACATTACTTTCTAATTTTAGGTTAGGTTTGCTATTTTAGAAACTTTCTAATTCTAGGATTTTCTTTTTCGAAACTTACTTTTTAACTTTAGGTTTAGGAACTTTCTAATTTTAGGTTTAGAATTTTTCTAATTTATTTTTTAGAAACTAACTTTCTAGTTGAATTTTAGAACTTTCTACTTTAGAATTTATATTTTTAGAAATTAATTTCTTTTGTTTTCTTGTGTAGGACCTTAACATAGAACTCTAATCCGGTAACTTCTTTCTAACTTCTCCTCTTCTTACTTTCTATATTGTTGTAAGATTTTTCTTTTATTCTTAAGATTAGATTTAGAGTTAGGGTTTCACCATGCATATACAAGAATGGGAACATCAGTATGCTGAGATAGCTAAGAGACACTGAGAAGGGATGTATGATGATTGTGATAGAAATCAACCTGTCTCAGAATTTTTCTAACACCATCGTTGAGAACCGACCAGAATATAATGCTCCATCAATTAAGAAGTCCTTACACGGTCATATACGGGAGAACAATTACACCCCATGGACAGTACGTGAGTGTTGGGGTTATCATAATTATGGGAGTGAGGACTATTATCACCCATTAGATAAGAAGAAAACAATGCGTGATTATATTATGGGTGATAATATGTATCAACAACCATCAGATTCTCCCACCTATGATCTGTATGACTATAATCAGTAGAAACATCAATGTTAGAAAGATGAACCAATAACATGTTATAATGATTATTCTCTTGGATCCCCTACCTTTGAGATCCAACCAAAATCGATCCAAGAGAATTCATTTCAAAGTGACACAAACTCTTTTGCAGACATGAGAAAATTACTAGAAGAACTTGAATCACGCTTTGATGGGTTAATGGAGGCTAATTCACCTCAGCCTTAACCCAATCCAATTCTCCATTCGCAACTCCCTACATATGATCAATGGAACCATTAAGATTGGGAAGTTGAATCAATAATGCATCATAGTAACAATTCTCTTGGGTCCTATACCTCTGAAATCCAACAAAAAATGATCTAAGAGAATTCACTTCAGAATTCCATACAAAATCTACAGTTTATTCAACAAAACACGCTCCAAAGATTTCAAGAACTTGTAAAAGATGTACAACAGTGGAGTTCACGTGATGCGATTATGGAAAATACTGCAATTGAAAATGAAGAGTTGGATTGTATTAATGAGGCATATGGTTCAATTTCCCAAAGAGTCGATCTCGATGATGATCCAAAGGAATGATCAAGAGACGTGGGTGTCTTTCAAATATGATGATAGTGACACACTTCACTCACATGACACACATGATTTCAATGATGAGGGAGAGGTTAGTTTATTCAAACCTTAACCTAATTTAGAAATAGAACGTGAGGAATGTGATCCCATCCCAAGTGTACACTGTACGGAATTAGATGATGATGAGTATTGGGATGATGATTATGAATGTGCAGCCGAAATTCTCCTGGAATCAATCTCAAGTAGGGTCCAGGTCAGTGATCAAGAAGTACACGAAGTGATCGGTCATAAGGATCTACTCCACTCATCTGACATGCCTGATTTAAATGTGGAGGATGAGCCCCTTACAACTGACCATGTTTGGACCACTTCCTTGAATTGAATGATGATATGATTCAGGAGAGGGACGAGTTACTCGATATGACTCTAGAATTTGAAACCACCCAGTTGAGGTTACCATCTGAGTTGTACACTTTAGACGATTCAATGCCTCTACTGAGTAGCTTATATGAACAAAGTGTTCACATTAATTCTTTGCCTATTGATTTTCAATTTGTCTGTGCAGGGTAAGAACAAGAGAGCATGTGTCCATCCACTTTCAGAGACAATGGAATCCTTGGACAGATCATCACGAACTTCAATGTGGACAATAAGTCACTCTCTATTGAAGTTCGCAACTCTTTGAATGAATGCTTGGCATACTTTGCAGATTCAAATGATCCCATGATACAAGAAATAATAGATGCCTCACAAGACAATATCTCGTTAGTTGTCATAGACTGAGAGAACCCTTATTCTGAAGCCCCTTCTTCCCCAGATCCTCACTGTCTATCATTAAAAGGAGGAGGAGCTGAAAATTGAACCGAAGTCTGAAACTTCGGAATGTGTTGAGGCTATATCACTTCCTAAAAATCTTTCTGAATTTTATATACTTGTAGTCTCTGATTCACCATGGGATATTAACATTGAAACTTCTTCTGTTATAGGTGAATCGTATATACTTTGGTTACCTCAGGCGAATCAACGATAAATTTTTGATGAGGTACATAAGTTTATCTGGAAAGTCATGCTCTAGAGCATCTAAGCCTACTACAAAAATAGCTTTTGGATGATCATGTTGAGGAACCTACTGAGAAATTTATCAAGATATTAGCCGGAAGAGGAACCTTAAGGCATGACTGAGTAGCCATTCCTCTGCTTTCATAGGACTAGGGTAGTTTGCTTTATACTGTTCTAAGTTAGTCAGTTTTATGCAATTAGGTTAGTTGCTTTTTACATTATTTTCAGCTAGTTTGTTTTCACTCTTGTACTGACCTGTTTTCATACTGAGATCTCTATGGAAAAGCCTCTCTCGATTCCTTCGTCCAGGTACTATCTTTCCCTCACTTCTCCTTTACTTTCGTTGTCCAATGTGTCTTCCATGCTCATATCTTTTACATTGAGGACAATGTAGATTTTAGGTTGGGGGTGGGCGATTAGGTTACCTAATCAGTATTTTCTTGGTCTTGAGTGAATACCTAATCAGTGTTTTCTTGGTCTCGAGTGAAATTTGTTAAAAATTTTCAAAATTTTCCGGGCTTCCTTATGAATTCGAAGTGCTTTTGAAGGATAATCGTAATTTGAGAAGTATACGATACGGAGTGTTGGAGATTTGCGTCTCTTGGATTTAGTTATCTAGTAGATTTTGCCGTTAAGTTCAAATTATTAATCCATGATTAGAAGTTGTAAACATTGATTGACTCATGATTTCACATGTCACATCTCGCTTACACATTATAATTTCAGTTCGATATTGAAGGGTTAACTTGGTATTCACTAAGCATGAAAGGAACCAGCTTGGGCAAGTTGCCCCTCATGATCAATTGAAGAAAAAGGAAATACCCAGCCTTTGGAAAAGGTTGGGGCGAACGATCTTCACCATATGTTTGCTCCCTATAGGTGCGGATTTAATTCTTCATAGTCGATATTTGGAAAGGGTTGGGTGCACAGTCTTCACCATAGGTTTGATCCCTATAGGTGCATATTCGATTCCCCTCCTTGGCGTTACTTTTAAAAAGTTAATATAGCGTGAAAGTCATCAAAAGCTTGAAGAATAGGGCAAGTTTGGTTTAGGGTTTGGTTGCCCTGAATGCTTTTGTTGGTTACCAATGATATCATGAAATAAAGAAGTGAATCTTAATGATAAGCCGAGATTTCACTATACACTCATGGAACTCAATGTTTAGAATTGTTCTGATGAATGGATTACTACGTTGAACTTGATTATGAAGTTTATCGTGCACTTGATTCCAGGAGAAAGTATTGCCCAACATTCATGAATCTTACAATTCTCGCATCTCGATTATTTCTTATAAGTTACTCGGGTTTACAGGAATTGTCTTATATTTCTGAAATTAATTTTCGCATACTTTGCTCGGGACTAGTAAAAAGCTGGTTGGGGGTGTGTTAAGGGTCGAATATTGCATATTAGACACCAGTTATCACCTGAATTTACAAACATGATACTGTTTAACGGTCTATTTTAATTATGTTTGTGATGCAAGGTGCATTGACGAGCATGCACTGAAAAGGATGCTAAAAGCATGAATTTAACGCTCAGAAATCACCAAGGCAAGGGACAGACTCCAGGGGACCGAGATTAATGATTTTACATGGCCGAGATTCGAGAAAATCATGTGTTTCACGCTAAAGAGGCCTGAAAGTAGTCCAGAATGTAAGATCACAGGTTTCCCACTATCTGCTCGGTGCGAAACTTTATATCCGGCCTGAGGACCATAAATTAACCGTACACATCGAATTTCAGCCCTCGGATTCATGTGAAAGTGGCCCAACGGATAGATCAGCTCATGAATCTCTGATTCGGGGCCCACTTGAGATCTGGATATGCTTCAAATTTGGCTCAACCCATTATATGACGAGCCAAGACAAATGGACGGAGAGGATTTCTTATGACCATCGCCATGGACCCCAACAGAGTTGGGTGTGCATGGTGCACAAGTGCACCAGATGTGCACGGCACCTCCAAAAGGCGTGAACACACCAAGTCCCGTATCTGATTAAAAAATGGCAACTGCCGTTCCTCTTACACAGACGGTTGCACGGAGGCTTTTTGCGGAAGACGGTGGGCCACCATCACGGCCCACATGATTAATCCACACCTTCCATCAGGAGCGGGCCCAAAATCGATCAAACCTGGTTTATTTCAGGCAAAGCCGGGTCCTCTCAAAGACACAAATCTTGCCGCAGTTTAACTATGCGTAGGAGGAATCTCATGTACACTGAGAAGACCGACGATCTGGTGACTCCCATCACCAAATCGGGACCATCTTGGTCGTTCAATCAACACCAAATGAGGATCCGACCACCTCCAAGATGTCCAAACGAAAGAAAGAAAGCGAAAAAAGGAGTTTTCCCCGCTGTTTACGCAAGAAGCATGAGTAGGGCCTGCGTCTAAGAGAAACAGCCGCTGAACTTAACAGATCTCGCAACTAACCTTCTCCTTTGTGCCAAATTATGGGGTGAGCGCAAGACGACTGACGCGGCTGCGTAACTACTATGTAAACAGAGCTTATGCACGAAGCCACTGACTTCTCTCCTTACACACGAACCGCCTTTTCAGCCTATAAAAAGAGACGAGAGAGAGAGAGAGAGGAGGGATCATTCGGGATCTACCGTGGAAGCATAGTTCGAAAGTGAGAGGGCCGGCCAGGATCTTCTTCCTTCTTCCTTCTTATTTTGTAGTTTTTTCTCTTCACATTTTTAAAAAACCTTAGCCTCACCATGGGCTAAACCTCTTAGCTAGGGCTAAGAGGTGAAGCTTGTGTCATGATGGGTGATTTCTACATGCTATGATTCATGATTTGAACTAATTTTGATGTTAGTTGATTTTAAGGAATGCCTTTAGTTTTTAATGGTTTGTTGTGACTTAAAGTACAATAGATTTGCGATGACTTTGAGTATTTCCTTTCCCTTGATGTGATTATGAAATTAGGAAGCTCTGTTGTTCACCATTGCCCCTTGGACATGGTTGGGTGATGGAATCCTTCATAACATTCATACATCTCTCAGATTGGCTGTGGATTAGTTTAATTCTGTTGTTTACTTTGTCTCATGGGCATGGTTTTTTGATGGAATCCATTCTAATTTTCATATGTCTTATCTCTTGAAAATTAGATCAAAAGAAGTTCATATGTGATTTTCATGGTATATCTTTCAACTGGATGAAGATGAGACTCGAAGTCCAGTTGAGTTTATGAATCAAGCGTAGATCTCCCTAATCTCTACAAGTGGATCCTTAGTACCCTAGTTTCCTACCTTTGATTTCTACAAATTTTAGATTAATATTTTCACCATTATTCCCTTATATTCACTTGGTTTAAATTTTATCTTATTCTAGTTCTAGTCCTAGTTAATTTCAGATTATGTACAGGTTTCAGTCCCTGTGAGTTTATTACTATATTACAACCCTATACTTGGGATGTGAACACTGGCCTCGGTATTGGTCGTCTTTTTTCTTTCTTTTGGCATTAACGGAAGAGTACTCCCCTTCCTCCTATCATTTCCTATCCTCAACCGAGTTGTTTTCTCTTTGAGCAACTCTTTGTGAACTAAAGAGCTCTCGACATTGGAATATTTTTGAACTCGATTAAGTAGGTCGACGATGGTAGTCAAGGGGTTCTTACCAATAGAGAAGAGGAACTTTCCTTGTTTAAGGCTAGCCACCATGGTGGTCAAAGCTATCTGGTGTGAATGATCATCGACCTGGACAGCTTTGGCATTGAAACGGATGAGGTAGTCTCTTAATAGATCGTCTTCCCTCTGTTTGATCGTGAGAAGATGAGTTGATGGCTTCCTTCTGTTTGTCCCACCGATAAATTGTGTGAGGAAGGCTTTGCTGAGCTGCGAGAAGGAACTGATAGACTTCAGTTTCAGCTGCCTAAACCATTGCCAAGTAGTTCCTGATAAGGTCAGGGAGAATGCTGAGCACATCATGTGGGTGGAGGCGCCATGAAGCTCCATCGAGGTTCTGAAGGACTCGATGTGCTCGGTTGGATCTGTGGTTCCAGAATAGGGGGCATCCAAGGCATCCGGAACTTTGGCTGAAGTGGAGATGCCATAATGTCGTCGGTGAATGGTGGTACGGTTTCTCCTAATATGGCCTCTACTGAGGTCAGCACTTGGGCACGGTGGGCTTGTCTAATGTTGATCTGCCCTCGAAGTTTCCTAAGCTCTACCTCCCAAGGACCCTCGTTCTTGGCCACTGCTTCGGGTACTCTTTAGCGCAGGGCGCGGGTCGGAGTCTGTGAATGTGGCTGCCCTCAAAGTGTAGGAAAGAGCCTAGGCTGATAGCTCAGGAGGTTACTTGTTTCTTTGCAAATTGACCAGTGCTTGAGGTGATGTACTGGTAGCACCCTCATCTGCATTGCGACCGAGGGGTGGATTATGTCTCTTCAAGAGTTACATGAGTCGATCCATATTTTTATTCAGGGCTTCCACTTAGTTCTCCAAGGAGACTAGTCGATCACCTCGGGTGCGAGATCAAGCACCGAGCTGAGTTGTCGAGGCCGAGCTGAGCTGCTGAGGCCGAGCTGAGCTGTTGAGACCGGGGTGGTTTTGGTCGACTTCTCTTCCTTTCCCCATTGTGGTTTTCTGGTAAAGCAGGAACGACTTTGACGTTAGTTCTCACAGATGGCGCCAAAATGTGAATGCAAAAATCTGGTCCCCCCTCACCGAGCTGATGACCTTCCGAGTACCTGCATAATGGGAAAAAGACAATGGAGACCCTGGCTAGAGCAGGAAACCCTCTAATGCCAAAGTTAGGATAGGATTTTGGGTCTGATAGTGTAGAGGGGTTTTGGGTGAGAGATTTTGCGTCCCTTTCACCGTAGATAGGTCCTCTATTTATAGGGCAAGAGTTGATTACGTGATTGGAGATGTTTCCTAAATTATAGGCAGAGTTCAACAGATGTTTCGCACGATATCTGGTGAAGATAAGATCAAGCGGTTGAACCCCGAGAAAGTCAAGGCTGAGCTGACCTGTCGAGGCCGAGCTAACTTAATTGTCAAGGCCGAGCTGAGCTGTTGAGGCCGAGCTGACCTGACCGAGGCCGTGTTATCCTATTGAGGCCGAGCTGATCTGTCGAGACCGAGGTGGTTTTGGCCGACCTCCATTCCTTGGCCACGACGCATGCCGATCTCATGTCCCGCTGAGATGTCCAAGCCGACCTCTTCTCCTTAGTCAGTCCATTTTTACCCATAACAACTACCATGGGCTGTCAAGGGGTAACTGGCAACGTTTTAAATACCAGACATCTAGCTTACCCTATGCAGGGTAAAGGCACATCATGGTATCTTAGAATGTATGATGATTTGATCTCTTGGGCCTACCCTACTTCTCTAAGGGAGCTCTCCTGCTGGACAGGATGGGCTTCGAGCAATGAGGGTCTTTAATCCTGTCGTTTCTAATCCAAGGTTGAGAGGAGTCTGAGGGCAAGAATTGGATTCTGGGCAAGTAGCCCAAGGGCCAAAGGCTTGCGCCTAGTTGGCAGCAGTGCTCCTCTCGAGTGATGGGTCTTGTGCCCTAGGAAAATGATGAGGGGAAGAAATCAGAGCTAGTAAGAGGAGCATTTCGAATTCTTAGTTGGTCAATGTCAGTTGTTTGTGACTGATATCTAATGGATGTTCTGTTTGGGCAACAAGGCTGAGGGTTGATGTCAGTTGCGAGATGTAGCCTCTTTTAGCCTAAGGCGCAATGGAAGTGGATGTCAATATTGCAGTAGGGTCGAGCAGTTCTCTGTTTTCTGGATGTAGCTAGTGCAGTTATGTAGTGTTAGAGAGTCCCGATCCCTCTTTGTTTTTATGTTTTCGTTATTGGGGTGAGAGTTTATGATAGGTAGGAGAGGGTTGGGTTTTTTTTTTTTTTTTTTTTGCTATTTTTCTTTTGATAGGTAACATGCTACCGAAGGGTGTGGGGAAAAAGATATCCTCTATACGTGATTAGAATTTCATCAATCATTTAGTAATTAGTGTTAACAGGTGGCAACATATTATTGATCCACATGAACTCACCAGAACAGGTGTAAACACTACCATTGAAAACTTCTTTGTGGCCACAATTTTTGGATCAAACTGATATTTTTGTTTCCTTTTATTCATGCATGTGTAATCTTATGAACAGGTTAAATGATAAATAAACATCACTGTGGCCTAGAGAAGGTTTCAACGGTAGGTGTCATTATCCCTCATTTTCTTATGGTGTGGGCCACTTGAACTTTGAATATGCTTAAATTTTTGGCTCATGCCCATAAATGAGTTCATAAAAACGAATGTACTATGTTGATGCAGTTTTTCGGCGGACCCTCTATGCGTCTTTCCCCTAAACCTGCACAAGCAAATGTGAGAGCAAAGGAGGCCCTAGTTCGTTCAGGGGACTCTCCGATGCCTAAGTCAGGCTCGTGGTCTAAGAAAGATCTCTAGAAAAGAGATTAAACGGTAAGATTAGGGTTTTTTTTAGGATTGTGAATGTACCTCCTTGGTGAAGTGCCTCCCTATATTTATAGGGAGGGGAGAGATCCACCATAGGGGAACTCTCTCCGATTACGTTGGAGATTTGATATGATATAGGTTCTTTCCACGATTTTAGGATCTCGAAAACATTGGGATCCGATCTTATCTCTCCGAGATTTTGAGAGAGATCTTCGAGATTCGTAAGACTCTTCGGATGTTAGCTCGATTTTGGGTCGGATCTGGGTCGGGAGCCGTTTTGGATGACTCAGCCCTCCTTGTAACTCGAGCTTTGAGATCTTTCAAGATGCCTCGATCCTACTGAGGAAATTGTTCTGGATCATGTTAGATCTATGACCAGGCTATAGCTGGTCTATGATCATCTTATATCCATTCTTCGACCGATCTATGGCTGATTTATGACCGAGCTATGGTTGGTATGTGATCGTCATGTGATTAGCCTATAATCGGGCTATGGTCGGTCTGTGGCTGATCTTTGGCCGAGCTATGGTCGATCCGTAATCGACCCTTGGCCGACCCTTGATTTAGGTCAGTCTTTTGGGCCTCTTTTGGGCTTTAAGGGCGCACGTATTGGCGTTACCCTTTTCGTCGGTCAGCCTGCTCTTGCACTTGGGGGCCGTACTGGGCTCGGACTACAATGGGTCCGGGCCATTGTAGAAGAGTTGGTCCATTCCATAAGCTGACTTTCAAACTCATGTATTTTTCCCCAACATACGGCATGCGTAAGACACATTCATCACAATGAAGCCCATAAAATTTTCTTGGGTAGAGTTAGTCACTGGGCAATTGGAATCCAAACTGGACAAGCAGAACCAAATGAAGCAGATTACGTCCTGCCCACTTGGATGGACTCGATTGAAGTAGACACTTTGTTGGGCCCCTTATAATGTATGGGTTTTATCTAGGCCGTCCATCTAATTTTCCATATAATCTTAAGGTCTATATATGTAACATGTACATGGTAAATAAAGAACATGGTGGGCTTTAGGAAGGTTTTAATAGCCAGTGTCATTATGGCCATTGCTTCCCATGGTGTGGTCCACTTGAGCTTTGAATCTGTCTCATATATTTTTTTTTTGTCTCATACAATAAGGGCCTGATTGGTCATTTGTATTAGGTGGGATTAAGGTGGATGGAATTGTAAAAGTTACAATAAATGCATGTGTAAGGTATTGTCCCTGGATTGGGTGTATCCCATGTTTTCTAATACTATGTTTGGATTATATGCATTAAAAAATAAATCTCAATATTTACTTTCAAATTGCATTTGGATTGAACCGGGATGAAACAAAAATTCATCATTTTTGGGATTAGTAATCCCATCTCACACTTTCCAACACCTGACTCATTTTCCAAAGCATTCAAAGTTAATTTTAATTCCATCTCACACTCCTTTCAAATGTGCCATTCCGAATTTCAAAGTAAGATTAGTAATACAATCTCATTTAATACAACTTAATACCACTGTCTGAGCAGGCCCTAATATGATTTGGAAAAATGAATGGCCAAGGTAGATAAAGCTCATATATCATGGTGAGCGTCACAAAGCCATTGCCTAGACAAGCGAGGCTGGACCTCATCCACTTCAGAACCGATGGATAGGAGATCAGGTGATCAAGTCTTAGTCAACTATGGTGGCTTTGATATGAGGTAGCAGGTGAGGCCGAGCAAGTTTTAGTCACCTTAGGTGGCTGTGATGTGAAGTGCCGTCAAACAGTCATACTTTATTAGGTCACGCGCTGTTGTCAGATATGAGAAAGTCCTCACTCGCGTTCTTGGAGAAAGTCCTTACAAGAGGGCGCGGGTTTCCTACCTTGAGCATCAAGTTACTGCGTTTGCAACCCGGCTGGGGCCACCGTGATGTTTTCGATAAATTTACTCTCTTCACTAGTTTATTTTACGACAGAGAGGCTAAAATGACCAGGATCCAATGCCTAAGTGGGCTGAAAACGTGAGAATTGAATGTCCACGGTTGAAATATTCACAGGGCAATGGAAGTTTTGAATCATGATAATATTTGTGTTTCAGTTAATCCTAACGGTAATGACGTTATGAACAATATGGATGGCATTTAAACATCACTGTGGACCCAGGGAGGTTTCAATGGTAGAAATTTCCCTAACCACCTTTTTTAGCATGGATAACTTGAGTTTTGGGATCGTGTTCGCGTTTGGTCTCATATTCTGACATGAGCTCACAAAATGGATAGATGGAGTGGATTCCTCACAAACATCACAGTTGGCCCCACCTCTGTTTGCAAGGCAGGAACTTCCTGCAAAAGGATTTCTTAGGAAATCAACGTACAAGAAAGTCCTGTCTGGTACGCGGCACCTGCGCAAGCCTTTCACGTGGAGTTTCTGAGCTGGGTTGCAAGTTGGGGTCGTCCACTGTGGTGTTGATGAGAAAGCCACCTCGTCCATTCATTTTTAGAGCTTATTTTAGGACATGTGACAAAAAATGAGGAGATCTAAGACTCAAGTGGGCCATACTAGAGGAAACCATGGGGATTCAGTGACAACTATTGAAACAATTGTATGGCCACAAAAGTTTTGTATCAGTCTAAGTTTTTTACTTCATTGCAGTGAAAATGACCTTATAAACAGTTTGGATGGCATATAAACATCAAGGAGAGCCTAGGAAGGTTTCAACGGTATGAATCCCTTTCCCAACTGTTTCATCTCGAATGGCTTAGTTGAGTTTTGGATCCTCCTCATTTATGGTATAATATTCTAAAATGAGCTTTAAAAATAGATGGATGGCTTGGATTTCTCATAAACATCATGGTGGGCCCCACCTTGCATCCGAGAACTTCCAGTGAAAGGCCTTGGCAGGAAATCCACGTCCCTATTCACGACTAGTGCTAGGCAGAATCCGACCTGATTCGAACTGAACCGAAGGCCAGGATCGGTGCGGATCGAGTAAGACCACTCAGATCCGATCATACATCGGATCAGTGGTTAATCCGGACCAATCCGATCCGAATGGATCCGATTCGACCCGATCCGCACAATGTTCATTCAACACTATTTACTGTAATGTTATCCACTTGAGATTGGGATATACCTCATTTTTAGTTTAATATCATAAAATGATCTAGAAAAATAGATGGACGGCATGGATGAAATGAAGACATCATGCTAGGGTCCACAGAGCACTGACTATCAGCCATTGGCTGGTGGAAGGAGGAGTAGCCAATCCCTCTACTGTGCTCAAGGCTTGAGGTGCATCGAGCATCGAGCGCTGACATAGAGCCAGGGGAAAGGAAAAGGTTCTATGCCGTCCAGCTCATGGGAACTTCCCATGAGGTCGAGTTGTGTGGGCCCCACCGTGATGTGTGTCGAACATCAACACCGTGCATTTGATGGGTCCCCTTTAAATTATGGGATATCCCAAAAATCAGCCGTATAAGGAACTCAGGTGGGCCATACCATCTAAAATCATGTGAAGACATTCCTAAAACATATAAAAGCACTTGGTGGGGCCCACCTAAAATTTGGATGCATCTGAAACTTGGTCTGACCCCTCATCCAAGTGGGACACACATAATGGATGGTTTGGATTTGTGAACCACACCTCGATGGGCCCAAAAAATATCATGATGTTTTAATGGGGGCAAGTGTATGTAAGACGACTGGCGGGTGTATCATGCACCATGCCAGCTGGTGTATTGACATATGCAAGTTCTGTGGGTCCCATCATGAGGTATGTGTTATATCCAAACCGTCCATCCATTTAGTGGGCTCGTCTTAAGGCTTGAGTCGAAAAATAAGACAAATCTAACCACAATGCAAAAAAGCAGTGGGGGTTGAACGTCTACCATTGAAATGGAGGATTTGATCCGAACCGTACCCAACCCGATGCTACTCAGTTTCCCTGACCGAGTTGGACTCGGTTCGGGTCAAGCCAGCAGTGCGACGGATCGGATCGAGTCAAAAGACCCGGACTCAGTCCCGGATCGGATCGAGTTCGATCAAGGCATTGAAAGTTTCGGACCAAGTCGAGTTGGACTCAATCCAGTCCTCATCATGCTGCACAATGATTGGAAGGTGATCAAGTAAACACGCGTCATTTGTCCCTCAATTCATTGCACATACACTGTATCATGTGCAAATAGCAGCAAGTCCAGTCCAATCTATGTTTTTAGTGCAAAGCCCACTACACTAGGGATTAATCGTGCTGATTGTAACCATTCATCATGCTAATCCAACATTGTATAGGCTTCCATACAAAAATTGCTCATAACCATCCAATCAATGGCGAGAAAATAAGCGATTAAAAGGTGATGTAGGAATGAACGTGATGAGGTCGATCACCATCGTCCTCAAGGATAACTACTTCGAATTCACGGAGCTTTTCTAGACTCCTCAATGATGCTTCTTGAATCCACGAGGAAAAAAAAGAAGCAAGGAAAATAAAAAAAATAAATTCTATAAAATTTGTAATATGATTGATGGATGAAATAAACAAGTTCACAACCCTTTAAATAGGGATATTAAGCATGAGAGAAGTTTTGGAATCAAACTACAACTAAAATTCCTAAAAACAGCGACTTGCTATAAATAGTAAACTATCTATAGAAGGTCGTGATGTCTACTAGTGCGCATAGTTTTGGGCCAAAATTAGTAAGTGTCCTATTTGGCCAAACCATGATGTTCTCCTAATTATTCTAAACACTTTTCAAGTTGGGTGCAACTCCTAAAGCCCAACGGACGAAGAGTTATAATCAAACTAAAACTTACTAAAAATAGTAAAAACAAAATAAAACAGGATATTTCGACCGTCAATCTGATGGTATTTCAAAAATTCAGTGTGGGCAGCCTGGCGTAGCAGGGTTGGGTGGCTAAAGATCGTTCTACCCGAAAATCATATATGATGCATCCGATAGCTCATTCTGGTTTGCGAGATGTATCCATTTAAAGTTTTGACGGTCTGAATCACTTCCGCTTCCGATTGGGCCCTTTCTGATCCATCTTGGGCATAAAACTATCTACGACCGGCTCTACATCAAAAGGAAAGGTACCTCACGGACCTGTTCAATAAGAACTAGGGACACTGCTGTTTGGATTCGTTGAAATTTAAAAGGGGAAATTAATATTATGTGGAAATAAAATTTTAACGGTTTGTTTTTACATTTTTTAAATACTTTCATGAAAAACAGGTTCTTTCGAATTTTCAGATGAATGGTCCTTTTCAATTTCCATTTTAAAATGTCAGAAATAATTTACTCTTTTAAAGGGAAATTCATTTCAACCCAACTTTGTCTTCTGCACCTCAGTACCCTACTTTTTGTCACCTTCACAATTTAGATTATCTTAACCATGTGGTCCCTCCTTAATCAACCCTAACCATCAATATTTTAATTAGGTGGGCCCCAGTATTAGTTTATCCTAAACACTTCTATTTCCACATGGTGGTGATCTTAACCATATGTGGCCATTGATCATCATAACCGATGATCATAACAATGTAGGCCCATTCCTAGTTGACCGTACTGATGTGTATTTCATGTAAGGCCGATCGTTTGATGATCCTAACAATGAAGGCCCATTGCTTGTGATCCCAACAATGTGTATTTACATACGGGCCCATCATTAACTAATCCTAATTATATGGGCCATCGTTAGTTGAATCTAACAGTGTCTATAATCGTGTGGGGCCCATCATCTCACGATCGTGGGTCCATTGCTAGTCAATCATAACCATGTCTACTTCGATGTGAGGCCTGTCATTAGACGTTATTAACCATCAGGGGCCCATTGTTAGTTGATCTTAACGATTTCTATTTACACATATGGCCAAGTGGGTAACAACCATCTGTATTTCCACATATGGCCAAGTGGGTAACAACCATCTGTATTTCCACATTGGGCCCATTGTTATATGATCTTAACCATGTGTGGCCCAATGCTACTGATCCTGACGTAGAGTGGGTTGCGGACACTTTCATGTCCAAGATGACCAGAGAGGGCCCGATTGGAGGCAGAAATGATCCGGACCGTCAGAACCTTAAAACATGTGTATCTTGCAAAGTGAAATGAGTTATTTGTGATTTTGGGATAGGAGAAGCTACTTTAACCATGCCAAATTTGCGAGATTTCATCAGCTCAACAGTTGAAAATCCTTTTAATTTCATTTTTACTATTTATAGTAAGTTTCGATTTGATTATAACTCTTCATCCTTTAAGTGTTACAAATTGTGTCTAACATGAAAAGTGCTTAGAAAAATTAGGAGAACAATATAATTAAGCCAAATAGGACACTTACTATTTTTGGCCGAAAACCATGAAGTCTAATAGTTTACTATTTACAGTAAGTAACAAATTTTATAAAGTTTGAGTTGGAGTTTGATTTTGAAACTTATTCCAAGGTTTGGTATCACTATCTAAAGGGTTGTAAATTCGTTTTTATCATCTATCAATCAAATTTCCGAATTTGTAAAATTTATTTCTATTTTCTTACTTTTCTTCATAGATTCAAAGTATCTTTGTGAGGAGTCCAGGAGTAGTTGTCCCCTTGAGGAAGACGTTGATCGACCTCATCACATCTATCCAGCGTCAAATCCTAACACAAATCTAGCACGAGCACGACAATAACCACGTGCCATTGGTCCGGGGTTTTTGTTGACACGAATACCAAGTCTTTTTTCTTTTTCTTTTTGCGTTTTGTGGAAACGAGGTGGCTGCCAAAACTTAGAACCATTTCCGTTGAAAAACTGATTTGGAAACAAACATTAAAATAGTGTCTCATTCCAACAACTCTTTTTTAAAATGTTATTTTTCTATGAAATCAATTTTACTTTACAATTTCAATGAATCCAAACAAGAAAAAGTCTGGCTAGGATGTAGATGGATGGGCGAGAAAGAGAGGAGAGAGATCGAAAGAGTGAAAGCCGGTACATTGCTTCTGCTTCCATGGTGATTGATAGAGAGTGGAGAAATAGATTGAGAGAATAAAGAAAGATAGAGAGAGAGAGAGAGGGAAAGTCTGCAGTTGAAAATGATTATTGTGCTGTTTACTAAACAAATTTATACAGTGAATAAGTAGAAATCAAGATTAACTACTTAAGATATAAATAGCTGAAACAAAACGTCTAACGATCCAAAAGCATCCTTCAAATACATGTAAGCACTAGTTAAACCATCCAACAAGTTGGGTGTGAGGCTTGTCCAAATATAAATAGATTAAACACACTTAATTTAACAAATTGTGGTTGGTGGATGATAAAGACTGCAGGGAGTCACGCTGAGAAGATCAAACGTATAATATTATAGAGACTGCAGGGACTCAAGATAGCTGACGTTACAGATGCCATTGTCGCACATGTGCATAACAGTTGGACCATTCATTCGGTTGCATCTACGTCGAGCATCCACTTGCTCAGAAATCAGGCTGGCCAATTTGTCAGGTAGGCCGGAAATTTTCACTGAATATAGACAATTCATCTTTTTTTTTTTTTTTTTTTCTGACTAGCCACTCGCCATTCATTTGTCAGGAATATTTAAGATTGGGCCCATGTGAAGAATGGCTTTGATCATGCACGGAACTACATGATTTGGGTTCTATATATTTACTCACCCTTCTATTCATAAAGTTTAGAGGAAAGGCGTGGGCTGATGAGAACTTCCAATGGGCTCTCTTTGGGCATGGTTAGACCAATGCCCTCGGTCATGTCCACTGGCTGATCCATGGGAGTTGCCAGATCGAAGCCATGGATCAGGCGGGCCAGTGTCAAGTGTAGGACTTGGAGAGCAAACGAGATGCCTGGGCATGCTCGCCTGCCCGATCCGAAGGGGACATACTCGAAATGCTGGCCCCTACCATCTATGTCCGCGTGGCTAGTGAGGAACCGTTCTGGCTGGAACTCCAATGGGTCCGACCATACACGTGGATCTCGATGGAGCTTCCAGATATTGGTTAATAGCCGCGTGCCTACAGGGACGTAGAAGCCTCCTATGTGGCAGTCTTCCGTGGTCTCGTGGGGCACCAATAACGGGGCCGCTGGGTACAGGCGCATAGTCTCCTTGGTGATGGCTTGGAGGTACACTAGGTTCTTGATATCCGATTCTTCTACATTTCTGTCCTTGCCGACGTGGAGGTCCAGCTCAGCTTGTGCCTTCTTTAACACGTGGCGGTTGTTCATTAGTAAGGAGAGGGCCCACGTGAGTGTTACTGCAGTAGTGTCTGTCCCACCAAGAATAATAGCCTACAAAATGGAATTCCAAGCTTCAAGAAAGCCAAGATAGTGTACTCACATGAAACTGGTAAAATGAAATATTTATAAAGATAAATGGCCATATGTTAAACCTATATTTTAAGATTGTCGCCGTCCAATCCATGGCCCACTCCTTGTGATCATAATAAAAAATTCACACCCATCAAACGTTCTTAAGTACTGTACAATTGATAGGCTGCATTTTTAGACTTTAGTTTTCTGGCCTTGTTCTGGGTCGATGATTAGGTTGCCATCTGTTCATGCATTGATGAGCTCAGTGCTGCATGATTATTGTTTACGCATCTATATTGCCGACTCGTCCGAATGAACTCAGACTGTCACTATGAAATATATGTCCAACTCTGAACGAGTCAACCTCACTGGGGCAAGTGGCGACTCAGGACCGAATGTTGGTCCGACTGCCCTTCTGGCTGGCTGAGTTAAAATACCATATTAGACAATCCAAAATAGGACCGTTGACGATTCAGCTAAAAAACAATCCTGTCGATCAGACGGTCCGAATTATTTGATGGATGATACCTTTACTCAACAACCCATATAAGTGGGTGGCCGTTGATTGGAATACGTGCACTGACAAGTTACATATGCCATCTGCACAAATATGATATATATAACCTTGGGCTGGAGATTGAACCGGCCAACATAATTTCAACACAATCTGATACAGTCCATGTGTGACATATGTCGAGAATTCCTTATCACTTTAAAACATGTTTTGTGTGGCATATCCTTCATAATATCACATGGGCCAACCAAATTTTGCTATGTCATGCCTCACCAAATTGGGTGTTCCCGGCCTCACGAAATCAGTCCTCAACAAAAGTGTGTTTTCTCTCTTATCCTTTTGGGAATCACTTTATGAATTGGTTAAATATGATGGTGGATCCATGAAGGTCTCCATGGTGGGCTTTCCATTTTCTATTGTACTGGTTAGCTTTTTTGTCCTTAACAGTGATAAGTTTTTTTTTTTTTTTTTCAAGGGCTGTATTTCCAATTCTAGCTAGAACGTAGGGTGTGTAAGTTGTAACGGGGTCGATCCATGCATGTGAAGGAGCAGCCCATGAGCAAAGGACACAAGTCCAAGCGGGGTTGATCCAAGCATGTGATGGAGCGGCCCATGAGCTAAGGACACAAGTCCAAGCAAACCCAACCCATGCCAACTCAGCAGGTTAGCTTAGGAACAAGGGCCCATCTATTTCCATAGATTCAACTTTAGGAACGTACCAGTGAAGTGGCCTTGATGATCGTATCTGGGTCATAGCTAGAGATGTTAGCATCCTCCATGATCGAAAGCAACACATCCATAAAGTCCTTCCTGGCTTCCTCACCCAACAATCTCTTCCGTCGATGCTCCTCCAACCAGCCAGTCATGAGAACGTCCAACTCAGCTGCTGTCCGCTTCATGTCCCGCTCATGCCCCCCCAAATCCATCCACTTAAGGAAAGGAAGTGCATCAGACGCTACAAACACCCCAGTCAGACGAAACAATTCGGATATTGCACGACGGATCCGCCTCGCCTCATCTTCATCACCAGCAATATTAGTACCGAAAAAACGTTTCCCAGCAACCATCATAACAGACACGTTGAAAGTGAGGTCCCCGAACCATCGCTTCATCTCAACCATAACGGCTTCCTTCCGGTTCTTCACCCATAGGTTATAGATCTCTTTTACGCATGTGTCAATCTCCGTGGCCCGGATGTGCTTGAGCAATTCAAGCTGTCGGTTTGAGAGGATCTCTAGTGTGGTGATCTTACGAATCTCACGCCAGTATGGTCCGTAAGGGGCGAAGCCGACCAAAGCATAGTCATAGCCAAAATGCTTCCCTGCAGCGCTAGTCGGACGTGTAGCGAGTGTTGAAAAAATTAGTGGTTTTTAACAAATAATAAAAAACAAAATTCGAATTTTCAAAATTTCGGGATTTTCCCGCCAAAACGTATTTTGAATTTTTTGAATTAAAAAGTGCGGTGTGTGTGCTTTGTCCCACATCGGAAATGAAAAAGAAACTTTTGTGGTTTATATGAGATGTTGTGAAAGGTATTCTTACTTGGAGCTTTTTGGAGGAGATAAAACTTAGGTTTCACGAAACCTGGAACACACCTGACTTACGCTGCCTGCCTTGTCCTTCGCGCTCGGGCTCGGGCACGGGCACGGGCGTGGGCAGTGAGGCAGTGTGGCTGTAGTGGCGCTAGATGGCGCACTTCGCACGTCGCATCGTGTCGCAGTGGGTCGCTCCTTCGCGACCTTACATACGGTGCGATCGCGGTGCAAGTCGAGCCTTAGGGCGTATGGATCGAAATGAGCCTGGGTTTTATAGGTGATCGAGCCGGATCTTGAATCCGAAACTTCTACAATCGGCTTGAAAGCCAAACGGTCAGCGGACGGGCGGGATGAGACGATTTTCGATCTAATGACGAAACGACTGGAATTAATGGACAACGGCGAAACGTTTTCACGGACCATTGATATCACACAGAAGGTGGAGGTGGACCATTCCGGTCCGATTTGATCATCTCAAAAATATCATCTCTCCCATCGGATAAAATACGGTCCATAGCTCCTAAAGAACACTTTGTGATCATCTCGGCCGTCTAAATCTGTCGGAAGAAATCTATTGCGTTAAATCGTTCCATGGTGGACCTATCGTGAGATCAGAGATAAGGCTTGTCTTATCTGGAAGCAATTCGTTAACCCATCGGCGAGTGATAAGGGGACGAATCACGCTTTGACGGCGTATTTTATACGTGACATAGTGAAATTGTATTTTTTTTTTTCGGTGAGCGTGAATGGAGAAAGTGTGCATGAAAGCGATGAACCCGATCCGTTGGACCAGGATTCGATGGTTCAAATTTCACTAGATGGCGGGACAATGAAATTCTGCCGACCGTGAAGATCTTCTACATCCTGGACCCGACTCTCCACCTGGAAACAGACACTCTGGGTGGCTGGTGATCAAACGCCAGGAAGATGAAGCGAATGTGTGTGGCCACATCCTTAACGATCACGATTTGTACGGGGACCACCGCAAAAAAGAAATATGGGCGCTAACTAGAATACAAATACAAGGTCAAGAGGAAGGCCGAAGTTTCTAATTGCCGGGTATTTTGATTTTACGATGGTAGACAATCCCTTGCCCAAATTCAAGAATTGACTTATTGTAAATAAAATAAAAGCCATAAAAATCGATCTTCTGAATCCTTTCAAGTTGGAGCTATAATAGCAAAATTGCCTCCAGAAATTTGGAAAGACTACGGGAAGAAGCTACTATAAATCTGAAGAGTTCACCTAGAACAAATCCGAAGCATCTTCGTATAGAAGAAGAATCAGAATGTTGAGACAAAAAGGATACGCTAATGGTGCATCCTCATCCAAGGTTAACGCAGTGATGAACGGCCATTTCAAAATAATTCTATGAGAAAGCGATTCCCTTAAACCTAACAAAGATCAAGGAAATTCAAGAAAACCCAAAAGAAGAAAAACGGCAAACCTAAGGGGCTTGCTATGTCTGCGTTGTGCAAGCCCATTTCGCCGAGTCTGTAGGGACCGAAAAAAGCCTAAGAAAGAGGCTAATCTGATGAAGACGATGAAATCGTAGCAATGGTCACGAGAAGTGAACCTAGTTCAAGAGAAAATTCTGGTTGGTGGTATGATACAGGTGCCACAGTCCATGTATGCAACGATCGATCTTCTTTTAAAACCTATGAAGATGAGACCAATGGTCAAGAGGTTCAAATGGGAAATGAAGGACGATCGAAAGTTGCGTGCAAAGGAAGTGGAATTAATCTTTACCTACGGAAAAAGGTAATTCGACAACGTCGCATGTGGACATAAGGAGGAATCTTGTCTCGGGGGATCCTGGGATTAGGGTTGTGTTTGAATGAGCAAGTTGATCTTGTCCAAGAATGGAAACTTTGTGGGTAAGGGATATGCTTGTAATGGGATGATCAAATTATCTTTGAATGAAAAGAATTCTTCCGCTACGTGGTTGAGACTAATCGCTATGGCATGGTAGACTAGCCCATATTGCTCTGATGTACCTTAAAACTCATGGCTAAGAACGGCTTAATATCATATAACGATAGTGACAAAGATAAATGTGAAGTATGCATAAGGTCTAAAATAATCAAGAAACCAAAGCGTTGAGAGATCGTCTCAAATTTTAGACCTAGTGCATCTTGACATATGTGAACTAAATGGCGTTCTTACCCGTGGAGGTAAAAGGTACTTTATAACATTTATAGATGATTGTTCAAGATATGTGTATGTATATACGTTAAAATCGAAAGATGAAGCATTTAATGCATTCAAGATCTATAAATCGAAGTAGAAAATCAATTAGATAAAAATGTTAAAATCCTTCGTAGTGATCGAGGTGGAGAATATTTCTCTAATGAATTTTCTAACTATTGTGAAGAACACGGCATAATTCATCAAGGTTACATGACCCCTTATACACCACAACAAAATGGTGTAGCGGAAAGAAAAAATAGGACCTTAGTAGAAATGGTCAACTCAATGCTAATACTAGGCACGATTACCATTAAACCTATGGGGAGAAGCATCACTGTTAGCGCGTGTCATGTTTTAAAATTCCATCTAAGAAAATCAAGACCTCTCCATATGAAATATGGAAAGGAAGAAAACCAAACATAGGGTATCTTAGAGTGTGGGGGTGTCTTGCATTGAGAACTCCGAACCCAAAAGAACTAAGTTAGGACCAAGAGCTATCAAGTGCGTCCTTGTAGGATATGCACAACATAGTAAGGCTATAGACTTCTAGACTTAGACACCAATGTAATTATAGAGTCCAGAGATGTAGAGTTCTTTGAGAATTCGTATTCATAGAGGAAAAGAATCTTTGAGATTCAATCTCCTAATAGAATAATAAAAGAAACACTAATAGAAGAGACGACTCTAGTGAACCTCGTAGGAGTCAAAGAGCGAGAGTAGAAAAGAGTCTTGATCGATCAAATAGACTCTCAACGACTCTCCTTTCATCTAGTAGAGGGTGATAGAGAGAAGGTGATTAGGAAAATACCTATGGTTTTAACTATAGAAGATGAACCTAAAACCTTTAGTGTTATGTCTTCAAGAGACTCGCTTTTTGGAAAGAAGCTATTAATGATGAAATGGATTCCATAATATCTAACCAAACATGGGAATTGGTAAATCTACCCCGGTTCCAAACCAATAGGTTGTAAGTGGGTATTTAAGAAGAAATATCATACTTGATGGTACAATTCAAACTTTTAAGGCAAGATTAGTTGCTAAGGGTTTCCGACAGAAAGAAGGAATCGATTATTTTGACACTTACTCTCCAAGTAGCTCGAATAACATCGATTAGGATCTTATTCGCTCTCAAGCATCCATACATCATCTTCATATCCATCAAATGGACGTGAAGAAAAGCATTCTGAATGGTGATCTCGATAAGGAGGTTTACATGGAACACCTTGAAGGGTTTGTTCTACCAGAAATGAAAGAAAAGTATGTAGACTAGTTAAGTCTTTGTATGGGTTAAAGCAAGCACCAAAACAGGTGGCATGATAAATTTGATTCTAAAGTTATGTCTTATGGTTTTGAACATAATATTCATTGATAAATGCATATATTCAAAAGTATGTAATGATTATATAGTAATCATATGCTTGTATGTAGATGATATGTTAATAATCAAGTAATAAAATGGAAGGTGTAACTTGAAACTAAAAAGTTTCTTTCTTGATTTTCAAAATGAAGGATCTTGGACAAGTGGATACCATATTAGGTATCAAAGTTAAAAAACATAGTGGGGTTTTGCATTATGCAGGTCTCATTATATTGAGAAAATAATAAACAAGTTTAATCACTTGAATATTAAAGAGGCAAAGACCCGTTTGATCCAAGTATTAAGTTAAAAGAAAAGCAGTGGAAGAAGCAGTTGCACAACTAGAGTATGCTAGTCTTATAAGCAAATCTTATGTATGCAATGCAATGCACAAGACCGAGATATAGCATCTGTTGTGAGTAAACTAAGCGAGTTTACAAGTAATCCTAGTGTTGAACACTTTGGAAAGCAATAAGTAGAGTTCTAGGTTATCTTAAAGAAACCAAAGAACTAGGGTTATTTTTAATTTCCAGCAGTATTGGAAGGATATACCGATGCAAGTTGGATATCGAGTGCAGGGGACAACAAGTCCACTACAGGGTGGATATTCACCCTAGGAGGTGCAGCTGTATCTTGGGGATCCAAGAAACAAACATGTATAACGCACTCAACTATGGAATCGAGTTCATAGCTTTATTGCCACTGGGAAAAGAATTTGAGTGGTTAAGGGATCTTCTTTTAGAAATCCTTTCATATAAGCTTTATACATTTGTTTCACTTCATTGTGATAGTGAAGCCACTCTACAACAGAGCCTATAAGCGGTATCTATAATGGAAAGTCCGGACACATAAGTTTGAGACATGCTATATAAGGCAATTGATTCAAGATGGAATCATTGCGATCTCATATGTAAAGTCAGTAATAACTTGGTGATCCTTTTACTAAACCTCTAACGAGAGAGGTAGTAAGGACAACATCTAGAGGGATGGGGTTGAAACTCTTTACTCAAAGTTTCACCGGTGAAAGAAACCAACCCTAATTTGAAAATCTCTAAATATTGGGTTTAATGGGTAACAACAATTTACTGATTAGTGAAAAGTTTCAGCACTAAATAAGATAATAACCTCATCAGAATGATAAGTGCTGGCCGTTACAAGAGAGGGATGAGTATTAAACTCTTAATGAAGTCCAGTCAAACAGACAAGTGTTTTACTTGGAAGGATTTCACCTATGTGAACGTAGAAGTGGTCCGCTTCTCATGAGACTTAGAGTTATCTCGGGATCGTTCATGAAACAGGATAAGCACATGGCCATTAAAAGTGCTAAGCAAGATTATAAAGGAACACTTAACGCAGGAGCTATTATGTGTGTGGCATTTTCGGTTATATCATATAGGAATAACTGGTTCAATTCTCATGACAAGAACCAGAAGAAATAACTTTAAGATGCTTACACTAAGGAAAGATTCAATCGCAAGATATCTTTCTTTATGCATAATAAGCTGTTATTATTCGACGAGTTTTCATTATTTTAAAAACCAAGGGGGATTGTTGAAAAAATTAGTGGTTTTAACAAATAATAAAAAACAAAATTGAATTTTCAAAATTTCGGGATTTTCCGCCAAAACGTATTTTGAATTTTTTGAATTAAAAGTGCGGTGTGTGTGCTTTGTCCCACATCGGAAATGAAAAAGAAACTTTTGTGGTTTATATGAGATGTTGTGAAAGGTATTCTTACTTGGAGCTTTTTGGAGGAGATAAAACTTAGGTTGCGTGTTCCAAAGGCGAAGACCGGAACACACGCACTACTGCACTGCTGCTACCCATGTCAGTACGCGCTTCGGGCTTGCACGGATGGCGTGGGCGGTGCAGCGATGTGTGGGGTAGCGGCGCTAGATGGCGCACTTTGCACTTCGCACGTCCGCATCGTGTCGCAGAGGGTCGCTCCTTCGCGACCTTACGCTGAACCGGTGCGATCGCGGTGCGATGGGTCCGGTCGAGCCTTAGGCGTATGGATCGAAATGAGCCTGGGTTTTATAGGTGATCGAGAACGGTCGGATCTTGAATCCGAAACGTCCGGCCGTTTCTACAAGCGGCTCCGCTTGAAAGCCAAACGGTCCGAAAACGGACGGGCGAGGATGATCTAACGGTCGAGATCTAATGACCGAAACGTCTGGAATTAATGGACAACGGCCGAAACGTTTTCAAACGTTACGGACCATTGATATCACACACAGAACGGGTCTAAAACCCGAGGCCTATATAAACCGGACCATTCCGGTCCGATTTGATCATCTCAAAATATCATCTCTCCCATCGGATAAAATACGGTCCATAGCTCCTAAAGAACACTTGTGATCATCTCGAAGTCTAAATCTGTCGGAAGAAATCTATTGCGTTAAATCGTTCCATGGTGGACCTATCGTGATTTACGCCTTTGGATCCAGATAAGGCTTGTCTTATCCTGGAAGCAATTCTCAGTAACCCATCAAGAAGATGATAAGGGGACGAATCACGCTTTAAGGAAACGTATTTTTATCGTGACTAGTGAAATTGCAATTATTTTTTTTTTTTCGGTGTATTCAACCAAATTTTCTAACAGCGAGAACCTTGTCGTTGGTGGTGAAACACTCCTTCACCACTTCCCAACTACTCACGACGAGCGTGCGGTTCATACCAAGCTTAAGCATGATTGTTGGGCCATACTTATCGGCCATGGCTGCTAGAGTCCTAGCGACCGGTTCCCGCCCACCTAGTAGGTGCAGGTGACCGATGATGGGCCATGCACCGGAAGGCTCAGGTGCCTCGTTGAGATTAATCTTCTTAACCTTAGCCCTTGATAAACATAGTTTGTAGAGAAGAAGAAAGGTGAAAAGCCCAGTTAGAGCTTGCCATTGGAGTAGCAATTCCATGGGTGGCTTTGGTGTGCAAGCGAATGGTGCAATCCACACACTTTATAGCCGCTTGGCGGCTAACAGTAATGGCCCCATGGTCTTCCCTTATGAATGGTATACTATAGATGTCCTTATCCACCCGTGGCCCACCTTCCGATTACGTTGTCCTTTTGGACAGGTGTCCAACACCCACGTAGTTTTCTAATTAACAGTCGGTCTAGATGGGCCCACGATGCCGCGTGCATGGGCGTGGCATTGGTTGATCTCCGGACCCCCCAATGTGGGTGAGACCCCTGAATGTGTGGACCACCTTGATGTATTTGACTACATCCATTCCATCCATCCATATGGAAAGCTCATTTTAGGGCATGATGCAAGAAATGAAGCAGATCCAAATTCTAGATGGACCAAAGTACAATAAAGAGTAGTAATTAATCGTTAAAAACTTCTCGTGGCCACGAAAGCTTTGGATCAAGATGATATTTGTGTAATCTCTTCATCTAGGTCTATGGCATTATCAACAGGTCGCGCGGATGGAAAAATAAATATTCCGGTGGACTACATGAAGCTTTTAATAGTGGGGATTCAATCACAACTGTTTCCTGTGGTGTGGTCCACCTAAGATTTGGGTCTGCTTCAT
The DNA here is from genome assembly GCA_030180095.1 of Magnolia changhungtana. Classification (NCBI taxonomy): domain Eukaryota; kingdom Viridiplantae; phylum Streptophyta; class Magnoliopsida; order Magnoliales; family Magnoliaceae; genus Magnolia; species Magnolia changhungtana. Next base: position 4,149,894 of record JASAUF010000234.1, read on the forward strand.
TTTTCGGATCATGCCGTAAAATGAGCTGTCAAAATGATTGGACGGTGTGGTTTTAAGGAACATACATCACTGTTAGCCCCAACAGTCAGAGGTCCCACCCACCTTGGTGGGTGCGTGTGCATCGTACGTTATGAATAGTATAATGCAGGTGTCCTTATCCAGCCGTAGGCCACCTTACGAACGCATTTTCTTAAGAACATGTGACAACATGCACTCTGGTCTCGGATTGGATGGTGACCCTAGGGCCCACTGAAATGTTTATTTGCCATTCAGCTGCTGATTAGGTCATGTTGACAAATTTTTTTAGGGAAAAATATCAGCTTGACCCATAACTTTTTTGGCCCAGGAAGGGTTTTTTTTAAAAAAAAAAATTTATTCACCACTGTTTCCTGAGATTTGGATCTGCTCACTTTTTACTCGGTTTGCTAGGAAGAACCGCACAACAGGAAACAGTGAGGATTGAATGTCAACCGTTGAAACATGCATGGGGCGACAGAAGTTTTGAATGAGATGATATTTTTGTGATTTCAGTTCATCCTGGTAAGCACGACATTATGAATGGTAGGATAGGATATGACTAATAATGCTGATTGAGTTGCATCTGGATAGTTGGCCAACCGATCTGGACCGTCCATACAAGTCAGCCACACTGTGCCATTCATGGTAATGCTATTTCAGGCACTCTCTCCGCACTGTATACCAACTTATGGTGCATTGGGTGCATCTAGACAAATGCCCATTTTAATTAATCAATCTATGCCGTCCAGTCTGTACGACCGCTCCTGATCACTCTTCTTTGGACCACCATGAATGTCACACCGCCCGGATACGCAGAAGATTCTGCACCAGTTTTATAACCTTATTTTACACATTCCCGTAATTTCGGACAAATTCAATGTCACTACCTGCTCTCTGTGGAAACGGGAGTTACAGTTTGATGACTTTGCATGGTTGTCGTCTATTGTAATTACAGTCAATTAATCTTGGTTATTTAATTAGATGAGGTGACATAATTTGGATTTGTTTGATGATTAGAAAAACGATCCTTCGTTGAGAAGGACACGGATTCAGTAGCGACCCGGCCCTCATGACATAATGGTTGGGTGTACGGTCTTCACCATAGGTTTGCTTCCTATAGGTGCATATTCAATTCTCCTCCTTAGGGTTACTTTTAAAAAGTTGATATATCGTGAAAGTCGTCAAAAGCTTGAAGAATGGGGTAAGTTTGGTTTAGGGTTTGGTTGTCATGAATGCTCTTGTTGGTTACCAATGATATCATTAAATAGAGAAGGGAACCTTAATGATAAGCCGAGATTTCACTATACATTCATGTAACTCAATGTTTAGAATTGTTTTAATGAATGGATTACTACTTTAAACTTGATTATGAAGTTTATTGTGCACTTGATTCCAAGAAAAAGTATTGCCTAACATTCATGAATCTTACAATTCTCGCATCTTGATTATTTCTCATAAGTTACTTGGGTTTACAGGAATTGTCTTGTATTTCTGAAATTATTTTTCGCATACTTTGCTCGGGACTAGCAAAATGATGGTTAGGGGTTGTGTTGAGGGTCGAATATTGCATATTAGACCCCAGTTATCATCTAAATTTATAAACATGATACTGTTTAACGGTCTATTTTAATCGTGTTTGTGATGCAAGGTGAATTGACAAGCATGGACTGAAAAGAATGCTAAAATCATGAATTTAATACTCAGGAATCACCAAGGCAAGGGACAGACTCCAGGGGACCGAGATCGATGATTTTCACGGCTGAGATTCGAGAAAATCATGTGTTTCACGTTAAAGAGGCCTGAAAGTAGTCCAGAATGCAAGATCACAAGGTTCCCACCATCTGCTCGGTGTGAAACTTTATATCTGGCCTGAGGACCACAAATTAACCGTACACATCAAATTTTAGCTCTCGGATTCATGTAAAAGTGGCCCAACGGACAGATCAGCACATGAATCTCTGATTCGGGGCCCACCTGAGATCTAGATATGCTTCAAATTTGGTCTCAACCCATTATATGACGAGCCAAGACAGATGGACGGAGAGGATTTCTCATGACCATCACCATGGACCCCAACTGAGTTGGGTGTGCATGGTGCACAAGTGTAACAGATGTGCACGACACCTCCAAAAGTCGTGAACATGACAAGTCCCATATCTAATTAAAAATGGCAACCGTTGTTCCTCTTACACGGACGGTTGCATGGAGGCTTTTTGCGGAAGCCGATGGGCAACCATCATGGCCCACATGATTAATCCACACCGTCCATCAGGAGTGGGCCCCAAAATTGACCAAACCTGGTTTGCTTCATGCAAAGCCGAGTCCTCTCGAAGACACAAATCTTACCGCAGTTCAACTATGCACAGCAGGAATCTCATGTACACCGAGAAGACTGACGATCTGGTGACTCCCATCACCAAATTGGGACCATCTTGGTCGTTCAATCCACACCAGATGAGGAGCCGACCACCTCCAAGACGTCCATACGAAAGAAAGAAAGCGGAAAAGGAGTTTTCCCTGCTGTTTACGCAAGAAGCATGCGCAGGGCCTGCGTCTGAGAGAAATGGCCGCTGTGGGCCGTTTGAAGATCGTGGCCAGGATCGGGCCAGTGATCCTGGCCATCCAAACCGCTCCCAGAGGATGTCTGACCAGGACCAAGGGCGCTGAACTTAACAGATCTCACAACTAACCTTCTCCTTTGTGCCAAATTATGGGGCAAACGCAAGACGACTGACGCGGCTACGTAACTACTGCGTAAACAGAGCTTACGCACGAAGCCACCGACTTCTCTCCTTATGCACGAACCGCCTTTCCAGCCTATAAAAAGAGACAAGAGAGAGAGAGAGAGAGAGGAGGGATCATCCGGGATCTGCCGTGGAGGCATAGTTCGAAAGTGAGAGAGAAAGAGAGAGGACCAGCTAAGATCTTCTTCCTTGTTCCTTCTTGTTTTGTAGTTTTTTCTCTTCATGTTTTTAAGAAACCTTAGCCTCACCATGGGCTAAACCTCTTAGCTAGGGCTAAGAGGTGAAGCTTGTGTTGTGATGGGTGAATTTTATAGGCTATGATTCATTTTTGAACTAATTTTGATGTTAGTTGATTTTAAGGAATGCCTTTAGTTTTTAATGGTTTGTTGTGACTTAAATTACAATAGATTTGTGATGACTTTGAGTATTTCCTTTCCCTTGAAGTGATTATGAAATTAGGAAGCCCTGCTGTTCACTATTGCTCCTTAGACATGGTTGGGTGATGGAATCCTTCCTAATATTCATACATCTCTCAGATTGGTTGTGGATTGGTTTAATTCTATTGTTTACTTTATCTCATGGGCATGGTTTTGTGATGGAATCCATTCTAATTTTCATCCGTCTTATCTCTTGAAAACTAGATCAAAAGAAGTTCAGATGTGATTTTCATGGTATATCTTCCAACTGGATGAAGATGGGACTTGAAGTCCAGTTGAGTTCATGAATCAAGCGTAGATCTCCCTAATCTCTACAAGTGGATCCTTAGTACCTTTGATTTCTATAAATTTTAGATTAATATTTTCACCATTATTCCCCCATATTCACTTGGTTTAAATTTCATCTTATTTTAGTTCTAGTCCTGGTTAATTTCAGATTATGTATAGGTTTCAGTCCCTGTGGATTCGACATCGGTCTTACCGAATTTATTACTATATTACAACCCTATACTTGGGGTGTGAACACTGGCCTCGATATTGGTTATCTTTTTTCTTTCTTTTGGCGTTAACGGAAGAGTACTCCCCTTCTTCCTGTAGCTTCCTATTCTCAACCGAGTTGTTTCCTCTTCGAGCAGCTCTTTATGAACTAAAGAGCTCTTCGACATTGGAATATTTTTGACCTCGATTAAGTAGGTCAGCGATGGTAGTCGATGGGTTCTTACTAATAGAGAAGAGGAACTTTCCTTGTTTAAGGTTGGCCACCATGGTGGTCAAAGCTATCTGGTGTGAATAATCGTCAACCTGGACAGCTTTGGCGTTGAAACGGATGAAGTAGTCTCTTAATAGCTCGTCTTCCCTCTTTTTGATCGTGAGAAGATGAGTTAATGGCTTCCTTCTGTTTCTCCCACTGATAAACTATGTGAGGAAGGCTTTGCTGAGCTACGAGAAGGAACTGATGGACTTCGGTTTCAACTGCCTAAACCATTGCCAAGTAGCTCCTGATAAGGTCAGGGAGAATGCTCGGTACATCATGTGGGTGGAGGCACCATGAAGCTCCATCCGGGTTCTGAAGGACTCGATGTGCTCGGTCGAATTTGTGGTTCCAGAATAGGAGGTCATCCGAGGCATCCGGAACTTGGGCGGAAGCGAGATGCCATAATGTCGTCGGTGAATGGTGGTACAGTTTCTCCTAACATGGCCTCTATTGAGGTCAACACTCGGGCACGGTGGGCTTGTCTAATGTTGTTGATTTGCCCTCTAAGTTTCCTGAGCTCTACCTCCCAAGGACGCTCGTTCTCGGCCATTGCTTCGGGTACTCTTTAGTGCGAGGCGCAGGTCGGAGTCTGCGAACGTGGCTGCCCTCGAAGTGTGGGAAAGAGCCTAAACTGACAGCTCAGGAGGTTGTTTGTTTCTCTGCAAATTGACCAGTGCTTTAGGTGATGTAGTGGCAACACCCTCATCTACATCGCGACCGAGGGGTGGATTCTGTCTCTTCAAGAGTTGCATGAGTCGATCCATATTTTTATTCAGGGCTTCCACTCAGTTCTCCAAGGAGACTAGTCGATCGCCTCGAGTGTGAGATCGAGCACCGAGCTGAGTTGTCGAGGCCGAGCTGAGCTGCTGAGGCCGAGCTGAGCTGTTGAGACCAGGGTGGTTTTGGCCCGATTTCTCTTCCTTTCCCCATTGTGGTTTTCTGGTAAAGCAGGAACGACTTTGACGTTAGTTCTCACAGATGGCACCAAAATGTTAATGCAAAAATCTGGTCCACCCTCACCGAGCTGATGACCTTCTGAGCACCTGCATAATGGGAAGAAGACAATGGAGACCCTGGATAGATCAGTAGATCCTTCGATGCCAAAGTTAGGATAGGATTTTGGGTCTGATAGTGTAGAGGGGTTTTGGGTGAGAGATTTTGCGTCTCTTTCACCGTAGATAGGTCCTTTACTTATAGGGCAAGAGTTGATTACATGAGTGGAGATGTTTCCTGGATTATAGGCATGCATTCAACGGATGTTTCGCACGATATCTGGTGAAGATAAGATCAAGTGGTCAAACCCTGAGAAAGTCAAGGCCGATCGAGCTGACCTGTCGAGGCCGAGCTAACTTGTCGAGGCCGAGCTAACTTGTCAAGGTCGAGCTGAGCTGTTGAGGCCGAGCTGACCTGATCGAGGTCGAGCTAACCTATTGAGGCCGAGCTGATCTGCCGAGACCGAGGTGGTTTTGGCTGACCTCCATTCCTTGGCCACGGCGCCAGCCAACCTCATGTCCCGCTGAGATGTCCGAGCTGACCTCTTCTATTTAGTCAGTCCATTTTTACCCATAACAACTACCATGGGCGGTTAAGGGGTAACTGGCAACGTTTTAAATACCAAACATCTAGCTTACCCTATGCAAGTTAAAGACACATCATGGTATCTTAGAATGTATGATGATTTGATGTCTTGGGCCTACCCTACTTGTCTAAGGGAGCCCTCCTGCTGGACAGGATGGGGCTTCGAGCAATGAGGGTATTTCATAATGTCGTTCCCAATCCAAGGTTAAGAGGAGTCTGAGGACAAGAATCGGATTCTGGGCATGTAGCCCAAGGGCTAGAGGCTTGCGCCTAGTTGGTAGCAGTGCTCCTCTCGGGTGATGGGTCTTGTGCCCTAGGAAAATGCTGAGGGGAAGAAATCAGAGCTAGTAAGAGGAGCATTCCGAATTCTTAGTTGGTCAGTGTCAGTTGCTTGTGACTGATATCTGATGGATGTTCGATTTGGGCAACAAGGCTAAGGGTTGATGTCAATTGTGAGATGTAGCCTCTTTTAGCCTAAGGCGTGATGGAAGTGGATGTCAACATTGCAGTAGGGTCGAGCAATTCCCTGTTTTCTGGATGTAGCTAGCTAGTGTAGTTATGTAGTGTTAGAGAGTCCCGATCCCTCTTTGTTTTTATGTTTTCTTTATTGGGGTGAGGCTTTATGATAGGGAGGAGCGGGTTGGGTTTTTTTTTTCTTTTCTTTTCTTTTGATAGGTGACGTGCTACCAAAGGGTATGGGGAAAAAGATATCCACGCGATTAGAATTTCATCAATCATTTAGTAATTAGTGCTAACATGTGGCAACATATTATTGATCCACATGAACTCACCAGGACAGGCGTAAACACTACCATTGAAAACTTCTTTGTGGCCACAATTTTTGGATCAAGCTGATATTTTTGTTTCCTTTTATTCATGCATGTGTAATGTTATGAACAAGTTAAATGATAAATAAACATCACTATGGCCTAGAGAAGGTTTCAACGGTAGGTGTCATTATCCCTCATTTTCTTATGGTGTGGGCCACTTGAACTTTGAATATGCTTAAATTTTTGGCTCATACCCATAAATGAGTTCATAAAAACGAATGTACTATGTTGATGCAGTTTTTCGGCGGACCCTCTATGCGTCTTTCCCTTGAACCTGCACAAGCAAATGTGAGAGCAAAGGAGGCCCTGGTTCGTTCAGGGGGCTCTCCGATGCCTAAATCAGGCTCGTGGTCTAAGAAGGATCTCTAGAAAAGAGATTAAACGGTGAGATTAGGGTTTTTTTTTGGGATTGTGAACGTACCTCCTTGGTGAAGCGCCTCCCTATATTTATAGGGAGGGGAGAGATCCACCATAGGGGAACTCTCTCCGATTACGTTGGAGATTTGATACGAGATAGGATCTTTCCACGATTTTAGGATCTCGAAAACATTGGGATCCGATCTTATCTCTCCGAGATTTTGAGAGAGATCTTCGGGATTCGTAAGACTCTCCGGATGTTAGCTCGATTTTGGGTCGGATCTGGGTCGAGAGCCGTTTTGGATGACTTAAGCCTCCTTGTAACTCGAGCTTTGAGATCTTTCAAGATGCCTCGATCCTGCTGAGGAAATTGTTCTGGATCATGACAGATCCGTGACCGGGCTATGGCAGGTCTATGATCATCTTATATCCATTTTTTGACTGATCTATGACCGAGCTGTGGTTGGTCTGTGATCGTCCTGTGACCGATCTATGGCCGACCAGTGATTAGCCTATAACCAGGCTATGGTCGGTCTGTGGCTGATCTCTGGCCGAGCTATGGTCGATCCGTAATCGACCCTTGGCCGACCCTTGATTTAGGTCAGTCTTTTGGGCCCCTTTTAGGCTTTAAGGGTGCTCGTATTGGCATTACCCTTTTCGTCGGTCGGCCCGCTCTTGCACTTGGGCGCCGTACTGGGCTCAGACTACAATGGGTCCGGGCTGTTGTAGAAGAGTTGGTCCATTACATAAGCCGACTTTCAGACTCATGTATTTTTCCCCAACATACTGCATGCATAAGACGCATTCATCACAATGAAGCCCATAAAATTTTCTTGGGTAGAGTTAGTCACTAGGCAATTGGAATCCAAACTGGACAAGCAGAACCAAATGAAGCAGATTACATCTTGCCCACTTGGATGGACTTGGTTGAAGCAGGCACTTTGTTGGGCCCCTTATAATGTATTGGTTTTATCTAGGTCGTCCATCTAATTTTCCAGATAATTTTAAGGTCTATATATGTAACATGTACATGGTAAATAAACAACATGGTGGGCTTTAGGAAGGTTTTAATCGTCAGTGTCATTATCGCCACAGCTTCCCATTGTGTGGTCCACTTGAGCTTTGAATCTGTCTCATATATATATATTTTTTTTTGTCTCATACATTAAGGGCCTGTTTGGCCATTTGTATTAGGTGGGATTAAGGTGGATGAAATTGTAAAAGTTACAATAAATGCATGTGTAAGGTATTGTCCCTGGATTAGGTGTATCCCATGTTTTCTAATACTATGTTAATTTGGAATATATGCATTAAAAAATAAATCTCAATATTTACTTTCAAATTGCATTTGGATTGAACCGGGATGAAGCAAAAATTCATCATTTTTGGGATTAGTAATCCCATCTCACACTTTCCAACACATGGCTCATTTTCCAAGGCATTCAAAGTTAATTTTAATTCCATCTCACACTCCTTCCAAATGTGCCATTCCAAATTTCAAAGTAAGATTAGTAATGCAATCTCATTTAGTACAACTTAATACCACTGTCCGAGCAAGCCCTAATATGATTTGGAAAAATGGATGGCCAAGGTAGATAAAGCTCACATATCATGGTGAGCGTCTTAAGACCCTTGCCTAGACAAGCGAGGCCGGACCTCATCCACTTCAGAACCGATGGATAGGAAAAGGTGGACTAAAGGAGATCAAGTGATCAAGTTTTAGTCAACTATGGTGGCTGTGATATGAGGTAGCAGGTGAGGCCGAACAAGTTTTAGTCACCTTAGGTGGCTGTGATCTGAGGTGAGGCCGTCAAACAGTCATACTTTATTAGGTCACGCGCTGCTGATATGAGAAATTAAGTCCTCACTCGCTTTCTGGGAGAAAGTCCTTGCAAGAGGATGCGGATTTCCTACCTTGAGCATCAAGTTATTGCGTTTGCAACCCAGCTGGGGCCACCGTGATGTTTTCGATAAATTTACTCTCTTCACTAGTTTATTTTACGACAGAAAGGCTAAAATGACCAGGATCCAATGCCTAAGTGGGCTGAAAACGTGAGAAAATATTTACAGGGCAATGGAAGTTTTGAATCATGCTAATATTTGTGTTTTCAGTTAATCCTAACGGTAATGATGTTATGAACAATATGGATGGCATTTAAACATCACTGTGGACCAGGGAGGTTTCAATGGTAGAAATTTCCCTAACCACCTTTTCCTTTAGCATGGATAACTTGAGTTTTGGGATCGTGTTCATGTTTGGTCTCATATTCTGACATGAGCTCACAAAACGGATGGATGGAGTGGATTCCTCACAAACATCACAGTTGGCCCACCTCTGTTTGCAAGGCAGGAACTTCCTGCAAAAGCATTTCTTAGGAAATCAACGTACAAGAAAGTCCTATCTGGTACGCGTATCCCTGCGCAAGCCTTTCACGTGGAGTTTCTGAGCTGGGATGCAAGTTGGGGTCCACTGTGGTGTTGATGAGAAATCCACCTCGTCCATTCATTTTTAGAGCTTATTTTAGGACATGTGACAAAAAAAAATGAGGAGATCTAAGACTCAAGTGGGCCATACTAGAGGAAACTGTGGGGATTCAGTGACAACTATTGAAACAATTGTATGGCCACAAAAGTTTTGTATCGGTCTAAGTTTTTTACTTTATCGCAGTGAAAATGACCATATAAACAGTTTGGATGGCATATAAACATCAAGGTAGAGCCTAGGAAGGTTTCAATGGTATGAATCCCTTTCTCAACTGTTTCATCTCGAATGGCTTAGTTGAGTTTTGGATCCTCCCCATTTATGGTATAATATTCTAAAATGAGCTTTAAAAATAGATGGACGGCTTGGATTTCTCATAAATATCACGGTGGCCCTACCTTGCATCCGAGAACTTCCAATGAAAGGCCTTGGCAGGAAATCCGTGTCCCTACTTAGGACTAGAGCTAGGCAGAATCTGACTCGATTCGAACTGAACCGAAGGCCAGGATTGGTGCGGATCGAGTAAGACCACTTAGATCCGATCGTACATCGGATCGAGTTCGAATCAGTGGTTAATCCGGACCGATCCGATCCGAAATCTGATCTGAATGGATCCGATTCGACCTGATCCGCACAATGTTTATTCAACACTATTTACTGTAATGTTGTCCACTTGAGATTGGGATATACCTCATTTTTAGTTTAATATCATAAAATGATCTAGAAAAATAGATGGACGACATGGATGAAATGAAGACATCATGCTGGGGTCCACAGAGCACTGACTATCAACCATTGGCGGGTGGAAGGAGGAGTAGCCAATCCCTCTACCGTGCTCAAGGCTCGAGGTGCATCGAGCACCGAGCGCTGACACAGAGCCATGGGAAAGGAAAAGGTTCTTTGCCGTCCAGCTCATGAGAACTTCCCATGAGGTCGAGTTGTGTGGGCCCAACCATGATGTGTGTTGAACATCAACACTGTGCATTTGATGGGTCCCCTTTAAATTATGGGATATCCCAAAAATCAGCCGTATAAGGAACTCAAGTGGGCCATACCATCTAAAATCATGTGAAGACATTCCTAAAACATATAAAAGCACTTGGTGGGGCCCACCTAAAATTTGGATGCATCTGAAACTTGGTCTGACCCCTCATCCAAGTGGGACACACATAATGGATGGTTTGGATTTGTGAACCACACCTCGATGGGCCCAAAAAATATCATGATGTTTTAATGGGGACAGGTGTATGTAAGAAGACTGGCAGGTGTATCATGCACCATGCCAGCTGGTGTATTGACATATGCAAGTTTTGTGGGTCCCATCATGAGGTATGTGTTATATCCAAACCGTCCATCCATTTAGTGGGCTTGTCTTAAGGCTTGAGTCGAAAAATAAGACGGATCTAACCACAATGCAAAAAGTAGTGGGGGTTGAACGTCTACCATTGAAATGAAGGATTTGATTAGAACCATACCCAACCCGATTCGACTCAGTTTCCCTGACCGATTCGGACTCGATTCCGGTCAAGCCAGCAGTACGACAGATTGGATCGAGTCAAAGGACCCAGACTCGGTTTCGGATTGGATCGAGTCAAAGGACCCAGACTCGGTTTCGGATTGGATCGAGTTCAGTCAGGGCATTAAAAGTTTCGGACCAAGTCGAGTTGGACTCAGTCTGGTCCTCATCATGCTGCACAATGATTGGAAGGTGATCAAGCAAACACGCGTCATTTGTCCCTCAATCCATTGCACATACACTGTATCATGTGCAAATAGCAGCAAGTCCAGTCCAATCTATGTTTTTAGTGCAAAGCCCACTACACTAGGGATTAATCGTGTTGATCATAACCATTCATCATGCTGATCCAACATTGTGCAGGCTTCCATACAAAAATTGCTCATAACCATCCAATCAATGGCGATAAAATAAGCGATTAAAAGGTGATGTAGGGATGAACGTGTTGAGGTCGATCACCATCTTCCTCAAGGATAACTACTTCGAATTCACGGAGCTTCTCTGGACTCCTCAATGATGCTTCTCGAATCCACGAGAAAAAAAAAAGAGCAAGGAAAATAAAAAATAAATTCTATAAAATTTGTAATCTGATTGATGAATGAAATAAACAAGTTCACACCCCTTTAAATAGGGATATTAAGCATGAGAGAAGTTTTGGAATCAAACTACAACTAAAATTCCTAAAAAACAGCGACTTTACTATCTATAGAAGGTCGTGATGTCTTCCAGTGCGCATAGTTTTGGGCCAAAACTAGTAAGTGTCCTATTTGGCCAAACCATGATGTTCTCCTAATTATTCTAAACACTTTTCAAGTTGGGTGCAAATCCTAAAGCCTAATGGACGAAGAGTTATAATCAAACTAAAACTTACTAAAAATAGTAAGAACAAAAATATATAAAACAGGATATTTCGACCGTCAATCTGATGGTATTTCAAAAATTCAGTGTGGGCAGCATGGCGTAGCAGGGTTGGGTGGCTAAAGATCATTCTACCCCAAACTCATATATGATGCATCTGATAGCTCATTCTGGTTTGCGAGATGCATCCATTTTAAGTTTTGACGGTTTGAATCACTTCTGCTTCCAATCGGGCACTTTCTGATCCATCTTGGGCATAACACCATCCGCGACCGACTCTACATCAAAAGGAAAGGTACCTCACGGACCTGTTCAATAAGAACTAGGGACACTGCTGTTTGGATTCGTTGAAATTTAAAAGTGGAAATTAATATTCCGTGGAAATAAAATTTTAACGGTTTGTTTTTAAAATTTTTAAATACTTTTATGGAAAACAGGTTCTTTCGAATTTTCAGATGAATGGTCCTTTTGATCAATTTCCATTTTAAAATGTCAGAAATAATTTACTCTTTTAAAGGGAAATTCATTTCAACCCAACTTTGTCTTCTGCTCCTCAGTTTCCACCCTACTTTTTGTCACCTTCACAATTTAAATTATCTTAACCATGTGGTCCCTCCTTAATCAACCCTAACCATCAATATTTTAATTAGGTGGGCCCCAGTATTAGTTTATCCTAAACACTTCGATTTCCACATGGTGGTGATCTTAACCATATGTGGCCCATGATCATCATAACCGATGATCGTAACAATGTAGGCCCATTGCTAGTTGACCGTACTGATGTGTATTTCATGTAAGGCCGATCGTTTGGTGATCCTAACAATGAAGGCCCATTGCTTGTGATCCCAACAATGTGTATTTACATACGGGCCCATCATTAAATAATCCTAATTATATGGGCCATCGTTAGTTGAATCTAACAATGTCTATAATCGTGTGGGGCCCATCATCTCACGATCGTGGGTCCATTGCTAGTCAATCATAACCATGTCTATTTCGATGTGAGGCCTGTCATTAGACGTTATTAACCATCAGGGGCCCATTGTTAGTTGATCTTAACGATTTCTATTTACACATATGGCCAAGTGGGTAACAACCATCTGTATTTCCACATCTGGCCAAGTGGGTAACAACCATCTGTATTTCCACATTGGGCCCATTGTTATATGATCTTAACCATGTGTGGCCCAATGCTACTGATCCTGATGTAGAGTGGGTTGCGGACACTTTCATGTCCAAGATGACCAGAGAAGGCCCGATTGGAGGCAGAAATGATCTGGACCATCGGAACCTTAAAACATCTGTATTTTGCGAAGTGAAATGAGTTATTTGTGATGTCGGGATAAGAGAAGCTACTTTAACCAAGCCAAATTTGCAAGATTTCATCAGATCAACGGTTGAAAATCCTTTTAATTTCATTTTTACTATTTATAGTAAGTTTCAATTTGATTATAACTCTTTATCCTTTAAGCGTTACAAATTGTGTCCAACATGAAAAGTGCTTAGAAAAATTAGGAGAACAACATAATTTAGCCAAATAAGACACTTACTATTTTTGGCCGAAAACCATGAAGTCTAATAGTTTACTATTTACAGTAAGTTACAAAATTTATAAAGTTCGAGTTGGAGTTTGATTTTGAAACTTATTCCAAGGTTTGGTATCACTATCTAAAGGGTTGTAAATTCATTTTTATCATCTATCAATCAAATTTTCTGAATTTGTAAAATTTATTTCTATTTTCTTACTTTTCTTCATAGATTCAAAGTATTTTTGTGAGGAGTCCAGGAGTAGTTGTCCCCTTGAGGAAGACGTTGATCGACCTCATCATGTCTATCCAGCGTCAAAATCCTAACACAAATCTAGCACAAGCACGACAATAACCACGTGCCATTGGTCCGGGGTTTTTGTTGACACGAATACTAAGTCATTTTTTATTTTTTTTTCGTTTTGTGGAAACGAGGCGGCTGCCAAAACTTACAACCATTTCCGTTGAAAAACTGATTTGAAAACAAACATTAAAATAGTGTCTCATTCCAACGACTCTTTTTTAAAATGTTATTTTTCTATGAAATTAATTTTACTTTACAATTTCAATGAATCCAAACAAGAAAAAGTCTGGCTAGGATGTAGATGGATGGGCGAGAAAGAGAGGAGAGAGATCGAAAGAGTGAAAGCCGGTCCATTGCTTCTGCTTCCATGCTCATTGATAGAGAGTGGAGAAATAGATTGAGAGAAGAAAGAAAGATTGAGAGAGAGAGAGGGAAAGTCTGCAGTTGAAAATGATTATTGTGCTGTTTACTAAACAAATTTATATAGTGAATAAGTAGAAATCAAGATTAACTACTTAAGATATAAATAGCTAAAACAAAACGTCTAACCATCCAAAAGCATCCTTCAAATACATGTAAGCACTAGTTAAACCATCCAACTAGTTGGGTGTGAGGCTTGTCCAAATATAAATAGATTAAACACACTTAATTTAACAAATTGTGGTTGGTGGATGACAAAGACTGCAGGGAGTCACGCTGAGAAGATCAAACGTATAATATTATAGAGACTGCAGGGACTCAAGATAGCTGACGTTAGAGATGCCATTGTCGCACATGTGCATAACAGTTGGACCATTCATTCGGTTGCATCTACGTCGGGCATCCACTTGCTCAGAAATCAGGCTGGCCATTTGTCAGGTAGGCCGGAAATTTTCACTGAATATAGACAATTCATCTTTTATTATTATTATTATTATTTTTCTAACTAGCCACTCGCCATTCATTTGTCAGGGAATATTTAAGATTGGGCCCATGTGAAGAATGGCTTTGATCATGCACGGAACTACATGATTTAGGTTCTATATATTTACTCACTCTTCTATTCATAAAGTTTAGAGGAAAGGCGTGGGCTGATGAGAACTTCCAATAAGCTCTCTTTGGGCATGGTTAGACCAATGCTCTCGGTCATGTCCACTGGCTGATCCATGGGAGTTGCCAGATCGAAGCCATGGATCAGGCGGGCCAGTGTCAAGTGTAGGACTTGGAGAGCAAACGAGATGCCTGGGCATGCTCGCCTGCCCGATCCGAAGGGGACATACTCGAAATGCTGGCCCCTACCATCTATGTCCGCGTGGCTAGTGAGGAACCGTTCTGGCTGGAACTCCGATGGGTCCGACCATACACGTGGATCTCGATGGAGCTTCCAGATATTGGTTAATAGCCGCGTGCCTACAGGGACATAGAAGCCTCCTATGTGGCAGTCTTCCGTGGTCTCGTGGGGCACCGATAACGGGGCCGCTGGGTACAGGCGCATAGTCTCCTTGGCGATGGCTTGGAGGTACACCAGGTTCTTGATATCCGATTCTTCTACATTTTTGTCCTTGCCGACGTGGAGGTCCAGCTCAGCTTGAGCCTTCTTTAACACGTGGCGGTTGTTCATTAGTAAGGAGAGGGCCCACGTAAGTGTTACTGCAGTAGTGTCTGTCCCACCAAGAATAATAGCCTACAAAATGGAATTCCAAGCTTCAAGAAAGTTAAGATAGTGTACTCACATGAAACTGGTAAAATGAAATATTTAAAAAGATAAATGACCATATGTTAAACCTATATTTTAAGATCGTCGCCGTCCAATCCATGGCCCACTCCGTATGATCATAGTAAAAAAATCACACCCATTAAACATTATTAACTGTACAATTAATGGTAGCCCGCATTGTTAGACTTTAGTTTTCTTGTGGCCTTGTTCAGGGTCGATGATTAGGTTGCCATCTGTTCATGAATTGATGAGCTCAGTACTGCTGCATGATTAGGTTGCCCTTGTTTTCTGTGGCATATCCTTCATAATATTACATGGGCCAAACAAATTTTGCTATGTCATGCCTCACCAAATTGGGTGTTACCGGCCTCACGAAATCAGTCCTCAACAAAAGTGTGTCATGTCCGGTTTATGCATCCTTGTAGCAAAGTGATGATGTCATCATTGGACATAAAATTACTGGGGCTAATGAGCCAAGTAAATGTGGTATAAATATGTCTTTGGATGTATACCGGGTCTGTTTTGACAAGTAGCAAAATTCAAGTGTTAACATATTGTTATTTGTGTTTTCTCTCTAATCCTTTCGGGAATCACTCTATGAATTGGTTTAAATATGATGGTGGATCCATGAAGGTCTCCATGGCCGGCTTTCCATTTTCTATGGTACTGGTTAGCTTTTTTAGTTATGAGCTTTTTAGTCCTTAGCAGTGATAAGTTTTTTTTTTTTCAAGGGCTGTATTTCCAATTCTAGCTAGAACGTAGGGTGTGCAAGTTGTAACGGGGTCTATCCATGCATGTGAAGGAGCGGCCCATGAGCTAAGGACACAAGTCCAAGCAAACCCAACCCATGCCAACTCAGCAGGTTAGCTTAGGAACAAGGGCCCATCTATTTCCATAGATTCAACTTTAGGAACGTACCAGTGAAGTGGCCTTGATGATCGTATCTGGGTCATAGCTAGAGATGTTAGCATCCTCCATGATCGAAAGCAACACATCAATAAAGTCCTTCCTGGCTTCCTCACCCAACAATCTCTTCCGTCGATGCTCCTCCAACCAGCCAGTCATGAGAACGTCCAACTCAGCTGCTGTCCGCTTCATGTCCCGCTCATGCCCCCCCAAATCCATCCACTTAAGGAAAGGAAGTGCATCAGACGCTACAAACACCCCAGTAAGACGAAACAATTCGGATATTGCACGACGGATCCGCCTCGCCTCATCTTCATCACCAGCAATATTAGTACCGAAAAAACGTTTCCCAGCAACCATCATAACAGACACGTTGAAAGTGAGGTCCCCGAACCATCGCTTCATCTCAACCATAACGGCTTCCTTCCGGTTCTTCACCCATAGGTTATAGATCTCTTTTACGCATGTGTCAATCTCCGTGGCCCGGATGTGCTTGAGCAATTCAAGCTGTCGGTTTGAGAGGATCTCTAGTGTGGTGATCTTACGAATCTCACGCCAGTATGGTCCGTAAGGGGCGAAGCCGACCATAGCATAGTCATAGCCAAAATGCTTCCCGGCGGCGCTAGTCGGACGTGTAGCGAGAACCTTGTCGTTGGTGGTGAAGCACTCCTTCACCACTTCCCAACTACTCACGAGGAGAGTGCGGTTCATACCAAGCTTAAGCATGATTGTTGGGCCATACTTATCGGCCATGGCTGCCAGCGTCCTAGCGACCGGTTCACGACCACCTAGTAGGTGGAGGTGACCAATGATGGGCCATGCACCGGAAGGCTCAGGTGCCTCGTTGAGATTAATCTTCTTAACCTTAGCCCTTGATAAACATAGTTTGTAGAGAAGAAGAAAGGTGAAAAGTCCAGTTAGAGCTTGCCATTGGAGTAGCAATTCCATGGGTGGCTTTGGTGTGCAAGCGAATGGTGCAATCCACACATTTTATAGCCGCTTGGCGGCTAACAGTAATGGCCCCATGCTCTTCCCTTATGAATGGTATACTATAGATGACCTTATCCACCCGTGGCCCACCTTCCGATTACGTTATCCTTTTGGACAGGTGTCCAACACCCACGTAGTTTTCTATTTAACAGTCGGTCTAGATGGGCCCACGATGCCGCGTGCATGGGCGTGGCATTGGTGGATCTCTGGATCCACCAATGTGGGTGAGACCCCTGAATGTGTGGACCACCTTGATGTATTTGACTACATCCATTCCGTTCATCCATATGGAAAGCTCATTTTAGGGCATGATGCAAGAAATGAAGCAGATCCAAATTTTAGATGGACCATAGTACAATAAAGAGTAGTAATTAATCGTTAAAAACTTACCGTGGCCACGAAAGATTTAGATCAAGATGATATTTGTGTAGTCTCTTCATCTAGGTCTATGGCATTATCAACAGGTCGGATGGAAAATAAATATTCCGGTGGACTACATGAAGCTTTTAATAGTGGGGATTCAATCACAACTGTTTCCTGTGGTGTGGTCCACCTAAGAATTGGGTCTGCTTAATTTTTCGGATCATGCCCTAAAATGAGCTGTCAAAATGATTGGACGGTGTGGTTTTAAGGAACATACATCACTGTTAGCCCCACAGTCAGAGGTCCCACCCACATTGGTGGGCGAGTGTGCATCCTACGTTATGAATGGTATAATGCAGGTGTCCTTATCCAGCCGTAGGCCACCTTCCGAACGCATTTTCTTAAGAACATGTGGCAACATGTACTCCGGTCTCGGATTGTGACCCTAGGGCCCACTGAAATGTTTATTCGCCATCCAGCTGCTGATTAGGTCATGTTGACATTTTTTTTAAGGGAAAAAATATCAGCTTGACCCATAACCTTTTTTTGGCCCCAGGAAGGTTGTTTTATTTTTATTTTTATTTTTATTACACGGTGGCGTTTATTCACCACTGTTTCCTGTGGTGTGGCCCAAGTGTGGCCTACCTGAGATTTGGATCTGCTCACTTTTTACTCGGATTGCCTGGGAAAGAACCGCACAACAGAAAACAGTGAGGATTGAATGTCAAGTGTCAACCGTTGAAACATGCATGGGGGCGGCAGAAGTTTTGAATTAGATAATATTTTTGTGATTTCAGTTCATCCTAGTAAGCACGACATTATGAATGGTAGGATAGGATATGACTCATGCTGATTGAGTTGTATCCGGATAGTTGGCCAACCGATCTGGACCGTCCATACAAGTCAGCCACACTGCCATTCATGGAAATGCTATTTCAGGCACTCTCTCCGCACTGTATACCAATTTATGGTGCATTGGGTGCATCTAGACAAATGCCCATTTTAATTAATCAATCTATGCCGTCCAGTCTGTACGACCGATCCTGATCACTCTTCTTTGGACCACCATGAATGTCACACCGCCCGGATACGCAGAAGATTCTGCACCAGTTTTATAACCTTATTTTACACATTCCCGTAATTTAGGGACTAATTCAATGTCACTACCTGCTCTGTGGACACGTCAGTTACAGTTTGATGACTTTGCATGGTTGTCGTTTATTGTAATTACCGTCAATTAATCTTGGTTATTTAATTGGATGAGGTGACATAATAATTTGGATTTGTTTGATGATTAGAAAAACGATCCTTCGTTCAGAAGGACTAGGATTCGGTAGCGACCCGGCCCTCATGTACCACATAAGTACCGGTTCTGTGAGCTCCACCGGGTCATTTTAGGGCATGAACCGAAAACTGTGGCAGATCCAAATCTCAGTGGACCACACCATAGGAAACTGTGGTAATTGAACACTCACTGTTAAAAACTTTTTCTCGCGATGAAAGTTTTGGATGAAGTTGATATTTGTGTTTTTCTATCATCCGAGTCTATTTGATCTAATTAATAGATTGGACGGCAAATAAAATTTATATGACCTTATAAAGTTTTTAATGATAGGCCTCCAATCACCACTGTTTCATATGGAGTGGTCCACCTGAGATTTGGATCTGCCACAGTTTGACCCGTAACTTTTTTGGAAATCACCTTATGACCGGGTGGATGACAGGTAAACATCCCGATGGGCCCCAGCAAGGTTCCAACCACAAGTGTCTCCATTTCCACTGTTTTCTGTGATATGGCCCACTTGAGTTTTGAATCTTACTCGTGTTTGAGATCATGAACTAAAATGAGCTGAAGAAACGGATGGACGGAGTGGATATAACACAAACATCGTCTTGGCCCCACAGAACTTGGGTTTGTAATGGAGCCGTGTAACCCCGGGTTACATGTTATTATTCAGAGAAAGGGTTAGTTTTGTCGTTGCGCTGGTTTTTTCTTTTACTCATGCGTGCAAACAAATTCCTCTTATTTTATTTTATTATTCTATTTTGGACGGTAGGAATTATGTTGTCTTTTTAAGGAAATGGCTGAATCTCTTTTGTCTCTTACGAATGGCCGAAAAGCGATGGGTCAAAGGCGAATTGAACCGGACGGGGATCGTTGGGCCCACCATGATGTTTGTGGGAAATCCACTCTGCCCATCCGTTTTCACAAGATCATGCTACGTGATGGGCCCAAAAATGAAAAAATAAAAATAAATCCAAAACTCAAGTGGGCTGCGCTGACAGAGGATTGAACGTCCACCGTTGAAACACTCGCAAAGCCACAGAAGTCTTGGATGAGACTTCTTTTCTTTTTTTCTTTTTTTTTTTTGTTGTTGTTGTGTGTGTTTTCAGTTCATCCCATTAGGAATGACCTTATGAACGGTATGGATGACATATAAACATTAAGGTCCACACCAGGGATGTTTCAACAGTACGCATTTGCCTACCCACGTTTTCCTGTCGTGCGGCCCATTTAAGTTTTTGGATTTACATCGATTTTTAACCCACTTACTATCATGATCTGGAAAAACGGATGGACGGGGTGGATTTCTCACAAACATCACGGTGGGCCTCACCTATCTCCCCATCTCAAGAAGTTCCGTGTCCATCTGAAGTTCCAAAGTGACCAAAATGGTAAGAATTCTCCCATGTGATACATGGCCACCATGTAAACTCAGCGCCATTACAGTGACCAAATGGTAAGAATTCTCCCATTCCTGTGACTTCATGATTACGCTCCACCCACAAAGAGGCCCAGCTGATATACTGTCTATGTTATTTAACTGTTCAGTCACATGATTCACTGGCCAAGTCTCAAATAAGCCCATCAGACACGAGTACTGCATCTGTCTGTCTTGAATGGCCCATCTTTGCACTGTGTTCACGCATTCTCAATTCTGACAAATGGGCAAATGCTTCTTTAATCTAGACCATTGGCCTACTGATATCCACCAAGGATGGAGAAAATCCCGGAAATCTTCAGATTAAGAAGCAACTTGCAATCAATATGCAGGCCTTCTCGATTGAATGCATGTGAACCATTTTTTATTTTTATTTTTGTACTTCCCTTCTTGACCGGCTATAAAGAAATATGTTAAAGATTGTTTTGCCACGTATATTTTTAATTGTCCATCCATGGTGGAAGATGATACGTATCTCGATTAACAATTGAAAACGCGTGCATACACGACGAATTTGCTAGACACCAATGGCGTAATTCTCTTTTAGTTTTATTGATATCTGATCTGATGCATAAGAATGGATCCAAGCCATCAAGATTGTGTACCAGAAGCGTGGCATATTTTACTATGATCCGAAGCAGGCATCCTGCGGCATCCACCATTGATTAGAAGCTGAGCTTGATTGGACTATCTTAGCCATCTAATAAGCGGACGTTCAATAAATTGAAAACATTGCTGATTTTTGTTTGTTAGCTTTCATTTTATGCCAACAACCACAGAAATAGTTCAAACTGTATCTAGTACCTACTAATTATTAGAAATACCAAATGAACGGTTTAGATCTCATTTACTTGGCCCATATGTGCAGAACTGACATGGAGGAACAAAATTCTATGCTTCCCCTCCTACCTGGCGTAGAGCTGGGTAAGGGACTACTGGACTCCCCTAACTCGACTCGCCCAACTAGATCGGACCGTATGGGTGAGTCAATCCAAACCAAGTAGGCTTCTCCCAATCCGAACTCAAACATAGTTGAGTTCGAGTTACCCAACTTGACTCCAAACTCAATTCGGTTAGACATGACTCGATTTGAAATCGACTCAACTCGATTTCAAGTATATATATATATATATATATATATATATATAGGGAAAAGGTACTACGCGCTCGAGCGTAAAGCGGTCGTCCGTGAGGTCGAGCTGTGTGGGCCCCACCGTGATTCCTTTCGAAGATCCACACCGTCCACCAGATGAACGAGCCCAGGGTGGGCCCACACGGCCCAAAATCAGCCGTCCATGTAACTCAGGTGGGCCATACCATCGGAAAATATGAGTATACACACAAAAACATATAAAAGCACTTGGTGGGCCCCACCTGAGTTGTGGATACCACCGAAAACTTGGTCTAAAATTACATCCAAGTGGGACACACATGATGGACGGTGTTGATCATCAAAACACGTCTCGAAAGGTCCCCACAAATGATTTTGAATGTTTCAATGGTGCACGGCCCCTATGACGTGGTGTGGCCCACAAAAGTCACGGATTGACTTGATTTTCGGCCGTGTGGGCCCATTCAGGAATGGTGCATCCGTGGGGTAGATTTTCGAACGGCATCACGGTGGGGCCCACGTCAGCTCGACCTCACGGACGACCGCTTTACGCTCGAGCACATAGTACCTTTTCCCATATATATATATATATATTAAAAAACTCTGACCTGATCCCAAACTCTCTTTTCCTTCTTCATCATCATCATTTTCTAATCCCGGCAACCACTCACCTCCATCATCACCCTCTCTCTCTCTCTCTCTCTCTCTCTCTCTCTCTCTCTCTCTCTCTCTCTCTCTCTCTCTCTCTCCTCTTCCAAGCCCACCACCATCACCACCACCCTCCTCTCTCTCTCCTCTCCACTCCCTCGCTCCCTCCCTCATCTCTCAATCTGAACCGGTGCCAACTCGAACCGACTCGGTACTTTTTATCGGGTAGGACTCGGTCTGGATTAGTCCAAGCCAAAACTAGATTCGGATCGGTTTAGGCATGCTGGACTTAGTACCAAATCGAGTCGAGTTTGGGTCAGGCCAATTTCAAAATCGGATCGAGTAGGGTCAGCCCTAACTCAATCCAACTCGACTCTATGCCCAGCTCTAACCTGGCATATATTTGCAGATCGGGTCTCCTCGAACTCGGATTGGGTAGTGTAGACTACCGCATATACTTGGCAAAGCTCAGTGGTCCCACCATGATCTATCTGTTTTATCCACAGCATTCATCCAGTTTTTTTAGAACATTTCAGGGCATGGGCCCAAAAATTAGACAGATCCAAAGCTCAAATGAACCACACCACGGGAAGAAAAGGGGACAATGACAACGACAGTTGAAACCTTCCCAGGGTCACCATGATGATTATTTTCCATCCAACCTGTTCATAAGGTCACACAAACCTGGATACAGGGAAAACACACATAAAGTTGGACTCGGACGAAGTTCTCACTGATCAGTCACAGATTAGGGAAGCGGCGGTTCTCCATTACTCTCAGCTGTTCTCCTCTGCGTCAAGTGACATCTCCTCTGACATTTTAGACGTCATCCCCCACCTCGTTACTCAGGAGGACAATGCCATGCTGCTAGCTCCGTCGACTCTTGCCGAGGTTCAGACCGCTATTTCGTCGATCCCTGCTGACGGGGCGCCAGGCCCGGATGGTTTTTCCGGCGCTTTCTTCTCGGCTTGTTGGAACATTATCGGCCAAGACTTGCACAGGGCAGCCCTTTTCCTTTTCCAAGGTGGAAAGCTCCCAAGACCTGTCTCAGCTTCTCTCATCTGCCTCATCCTGAAATCCTCCTCACCGTCTAGGTTCTCAGATTTTCGCCCAATCAGCCTCTGCAACTATTTCTATAAGATATTGGCAAATGTCATTGGGGCCCGCCTAAGCCGGCTGCTACCTTCCATCATCTCTCCCAAGCAGGGGGCCTTTATCCAAGGGAGGTCGATCTCTGAGAGTATTGCGCTTGCTCAGGAGCTCTTTAGAGACCTAAACCGAAAAGTCTGTGGTGGGAACATCGTCCTCAAGCTAGACATGGAGAAATCCTACGACAGGGTTGAGTGGGCGTATCTCAAACAGGTCCTATCGCGGTTCGGGTTCAACCCCATGTGGATTTAGATTGTCGAAAATTGCTGGAACAATGTGTGGTTTTCTGTGCTTATCAATGGTGGCCAGGCAGGTTTCTTTAAGTCCTCAGGAGGACTCCGATAAAGAGACCCTCTCTCTCCTAGCTTATTCATCATTGCGGCTGATGTTCTTAGTAGAAGTCTCAAGGCCCTACTGTTGCAGGGCCACTGTCAGCCATACAAGGTGCCGCGGGGCTGTCAGCCGATTTCGCATCTCCTTTACGTCGACGATACCCTCTTATTTTTGAACGGAGGAAAATCTTCCTACCGTAAAGTGAAGGTTTTCCTTGACAAATATCAGGCTGTCTCAGGTCAAGCTATTAATCTCTGGAAAAACTCCTTCTATGCCTCAAGTAAGTTACCCCCGGCCAGAGTTAGAGCTATAGCGAACCACCTGGGCATCGATAAATCCAGATCCCATCTTATCTATCTTGGCGTCCCGTTGGCGAAAGGCAAAATAAAGCCCAGTAACTTTCAGCCCCTGGTGGACAAAATTGAAGCTCGTATTAGTGGGTGGCAAGCAAGATGCCTTTCCCAGGCGGGGCGTTTGGTTTTAATAAACCACGTGCTTAACAGCGTCCCGGTTCACACTCTAGCAGCTACCCACCTCTCAGCCTAAGTTTTGTGGTCCCTGGAGAAGCGCTTTGCGGATTTTTTTTTGAGGTTGGTCTGAAGGCAAAAAGAACTCCACTGGCGTAGTTGGAAAGTTATGTCCCGCCCCAAAATTGAAGGTGGCCTGGGGATCCGTAAGTTATCGGAAACCATGAAGGCGTTCCGGATCAAAATGGCTTGGGCCATCCATTTCGCCCGTTCTTCCAGCCTTTGGGGCACCTTTATGGCTTCCAAATACAAGGAGGAGTTGGCGGATCTCCTCATGCCGCGTTGCAATCGGCGCTCTTCGCCTATGTGGAAAAGAGTGCGGGATGCGTCCCTGTTCTTACATTCAACAGTGCAATGGAACCTCGGATTTGGCCTCTGCAACCTCTGGAATATAAATTGGTTAGGCCTAGGTCCGCTCCAAAGCCTGACTACCATTCCAGTTCCTGCTCCTCTACAATCCTTGCAGGTACATCAATTCTTGGGCTCAAGCGGCCCCCTCCTGCCATCAATAGTGTTCAGTCTTTTGCCACAGGACGTTATTGATTTCATCTTTCAGGAAGGATTCTGCCTGGCGGATGGGACAGAGGTCCCGGTTTGGCCATTCACTCCGTCAGGAAATTTCTCTGTTTGCTCGGCATCGATGGCTAGCAGAGAAACATCCGTTAAAAAAGCCTGGGCTCTTTGGGTGTGGCATGCCCGTATGCCCCCGAGAATCTTGGTCCTCCTTTGGAGACTTCTCAACAATGCCCTCCCAGTGGACGATGCTATTCAGAATCGGGGTATCAGCTTAGCGTCAAGATGTGAATGCTACTGCCGCAGCTCGTTGGAGGGATCATCAGTGGAATCCATTCCCCATCTGTTCCTGAAAAGTGACATGGCCAAGCAGGTGTGGCAGTGGCTAGGCCTGAAATTTGGGATTAGCGTGGGGCCCGCAACCTCCGTCATGGCCAGATTGCAGCAGTGGTGGAGCGCCCTGTCTGCCAGTGGTTCTACGGCTCTGGATTGCAACCCGATTCCGGCTTTTCTTCTTTGGGAGCTCTGGAAGGCTCGGAACGCAGCTCGGTTCGAAGGGCAGTCTACCTCTTCTTCAGCTCTGGTGGGTCGTGTCCTCCGGTGGGCGTCGGCCTCTCGCCCCGCCCCTCCCAGCTCTCTGCACATGGGTCTTGCTGTCGACGTCTGCCAGACGCGCAACCGATTGGATGCTGGTAGTGTTCCTCCGCCCTCCTATTCTCTCCCCAGACCGCCCCCCTTTTTGCAATCTACTGTGGTTAAATGGATTAGGCCGTGCTGGAATTGGGTGAAGATGAATGTAGACGGATCTTCTAGGCGGAACCCGGGTGCTGCAGGGGGAGGGGGACTCTGTTGCAACGATAGAGGCCTTTTCCTCTTTGCATTTGCAGCGGGCTACGGTATTGCGTCTAACACTTACGCTAAACTCCGGGCAGTGTTCGATGGCCTTCAAGTCTGTCTAGCTAGAGGCTTTAAGCAGATCATTGTAGAATCCAATTCTATGCAGATTGTGAACGTTCTGAACGGGAAAATTTCTGCGGGCTGGAAGTGGATTTACTGGTTAAGAAGGATCTTAGCTTTGAAAAGTGTTGCTCGCATAGAATTTGCCCATATCTTTCGGGAAGGGAATGCTCCGGCTGACTCGCTGGCCCGCCTGGTAAGTGACTCCCAGTCCACCAGCTCTTTTAACCGTCTGGCAGATCTCCCGGCGCGGATTCGTGGCATGATTTTCCTGGATAAAACAGGGCTCGGTGCGATTAGACAGGCTTAGTGTCCCTCCGCGCTTCTTTCGGCCTCCCGCGGCGTCCGTGCTTGGTTTTGTTCGTCTGTCTCCTTCGTTGTATAGCAATATGATAGGTTTCCCCGGGTCCTTTTTTCTCCTGGGGACACCCGAAATCAGCGATTTTGTATTCCCCTCTTTCAATGAAAGTTTCTCGGTTTAAAAAAAAAAAAAAAATGGGAAAAACACACATATCAGCTCGATCCAGAACTTCTATGGCTGTTTTAGGTGTCCATGCAATCCCCTTTGTTTCCTACGGTATGGGCTCACGCTTTAAAATGATATGCAAATAATAATAATAATAATAAATAATAAATAAATGATGGACCACGTGAGAAAAATCAATACATCCCCAATCCGGTCTGCATGAGTGTCAAGTCAGGGCTTCGTAGGACACGTGCCAACATCTGACATTATATGATATCCGGACCATTCCTCAGGTAAAGTCTACTCTTAGGATGCTTCTATCCAAAAATTCGGCCCATCTCATTACATGAACCATTCTTTAACCGTCCATTTCCGTGCTTCAAATGTGGCTCTCATGATGAGTGGACCAGTCTGATTTTTTGGGCAGGGGATGTTCACAGTGCGTACACCCAATGAGCAGCCTGGATCTCACATGGGCATGCTACATTAGTGTGAGTGATTCTGCTAAGCAAGACTAGCTACAAAATATTGTTTGATGTGAATATTGTTTGCACGCATTGTTATCCGACTCGCCTTGTGATTGAATGGAATATATAAAGATCATCAGTATTGAATTGAAAGTTTCCCACATAGTTTTGCTATATTATATTCAGAATTTTATAGTTTGACATACATGATTTTTACAATAAGGATTAAAGGATTTTGTCAGAATATAAATTACAAGGTATCAATGACTGTGGAGATTCCGTGAGTTGTTTGAGATGCTGAATCTGAATCTGAATCGGGTGTGTATAATAGCTTAAGACCCCCACAAAATAATGAGGCAATCATAGACCTCCGGTGGAGATAACCGTTCGGTGAAGATACTAAATATTTAGATCTTTTGTAAAACTTTTTTTTATAAATGCAATCATAGATAACCATTCGGGATCTCTGTGCAATCACTGGGGAAGGAGGGTCGGGTTAGAGGCCCGAGGGTTTTTAGGTTGTTCTTTCGATATTGGCTCGATGGCGGCGACCAATGTTCTTCTTCTTCCCTTAGCTATCAAGGTAGAAGAGGTAGAAGGGTGGTTAGGCTCACCGAAGTTTTGGGGAAAACTTTTGATGGCTTTGTTGCCATTTCTACAGATGGCATCAAATCTTATTGGGTCTTTGCTCTTACCCGGGTGGTAGACTCCTTGAAGTTTCAACACTGGGTCAAGGGTTCGAGTACCCATGGTGGTGAAATCCCACTGTGTGCGTGTGTGGGGTGTTGTGTGCTTGTCGCGTGAGTGTGTGTGGGGGTGCAAAAAAATGAAAAAAAAAAGCTCTGATATTGATTGATTTAGCTCAGCAAACAGGTCATTCATCGGAGCCCAACTTGGCTTCTCCGTTGGTAGACACATCAGTGACTCGAAGAGATTACTACGTCGGTTCTTTGCCACATATCTCATATGTCTAGTCAATTCAATTTTCTTCATGACACCACTCACTGTAGATGCGTTGTGCTCTAATAACTCCTCTATCATCATAGCTATCTAATGAAGCAGATACGTATATCAATTGTCCACATTCAATATGGCCAAATCAGATGGTTTTAGGATAATTGGAAGGTGGGTCCACAAAGTTCAACAATGACAATGGCCCATCAGATGGTCCCGAGGGGCCATGCTCGCCCCATTTGGATGGTTCACCAAAGTCTCCACCATCCAATGATCCTAGCTGGATGCGATGTCTCAAAAAGCATGTAGATCTAATCATCAAGTGGGCCATATGCGCACAAAACAAATGAATGGTTAAATAAATTAAGCCAATATAGTTCAAATTCAATGCACACGTATGGCTCACTTGATGATCTAATCGACTTGATTTTTAAGACATGACATCGAAATGGTATGCAATGGCCTGATGAGTGCCACCAATCTCTCACGTATGTGTTGCCTCATATGATTTCTTGAGGGAAATGCATGTGAGCTTAAGATCTAAAATTATTTAGAATATGTTTGGTCGCACCAAATATCAAATATCACGAAATTAAATTCATGATATTTCGGAGATTGTGAATATCATCACGACATTATTATAATTCACAATATTTTATGGTCTGATTTCGTTGTATTTTTCCATTCCTAATGAGGTGGGATAGAGCTCCATCCCACCATACAAGTGGCCAGGAGACATGAATCAGGACCGTCCATCTAGTCCACCCTGCTACAGATGATTCACTGCTCAAAGTTCATACTGATCTGATGATCTGATCCATTACATTTTGTACTTCAGCTGCATATCAGCCGTCAACGATTCTTATGGACCGCCTCGATTGGTACACACCCCTGGACCGGCCCACCATAATCCAGTGCCGCATTATTTCTCTTGGTAGAGATGAGAAGGCAGGCGAGGCGTGAGGAGTACTTGCACCGGGCCTTCTTTGGAAAGGCTTATGCTTGAGCCCTCGGTCATGTCCACGGCTGCACCAGATGGGGTCCCTATCTCGAACCCATGCAGCAAGTGGGCTAGGGTCAGGTGCATGACGTGGAGGGCGAGTGAAATCCCCCGGCACGACCGTCTACCAGACCCATGTTGGATGTACAACCCAATGACTTGCTGATGTGTGGCTACAGCCACCGTAGAACAGAAACTCTTGGAGGAAGAAGGGAGAACTATTGCTGCTATATTGGAATTGCATAAAATCGTATTACGATGATGCCTTTTTATAGGCTTCCTTATTATGTGAAATCACTAAACTATCCCTGTCTAGATTCATCCTAGAGGTAGCTAGAGAAAGAAAAAAAATCCAGGAAAAATCTACTATTTATCTTCTCTCAACTAATATTCTAAACTTAGAAAAAACTCACAGCTAGCAAAATCTCACAGCTAGCATGCACAGCTAGCTCATACGATGCTCACACGGTTTTGGATTTGCACAAATCCATCACAGTTTCCAACACTCCCCTTCAAACCAAAACCGGCTTCATTCCGAGCATCGTTCTTAGTCGTTTGAATGCATCTGTCGGCAATGCCATTGTGAAAATATCCGCTACATGTTCCGTGGTATTACAATACTCTAATTTCATCGTTTTCTGCTTAACATGATCTCTCAGAAAATGGTATCGGGTATCAATGTGTTTGCTTCTTCCATGCTGCACCGGATTTTTGGCTAGCTCGATTGCCGACTTGTTATCCACATATATGACTGTGGATTCTTCCTGCGGATGCTTCAGCTCCGTTAGTAAGTTTCTCAACCAAATTCCCTCACAGACGGTGGACGATGTGTTGAGGGTCAAATATTGCATATCAGACCCCAGTTGTTGCCTGCATTTACGAACATGATATTATTTAACAGACTATTTTAAACGTGTTTGTGTTGCAAGGTGACTTTAGGAGCTTGGGCTGAAAAAGGGTGCCTAAAGCATGGATTTAACGCTCTGATGACACCAAAGCAAGGGACGGACTCCAGGGGACCAAGATCAACGCCAGAAATCTAAGAAAACTGAGAAACTGAAGCTCAAGTGGCCCGAAAGTCAGCCAAAATGCACAATCACAGGGTTCCCACCATCCGTTCAGATCAAAACTCCATACATGGCTTGAGGACCATAAATGAACCGTACACGTAAATTTTCAGCCATTGGATCCCTCTGGAAGTAGCCCCACGGACAGATCAGCCCCTTTAAACCTTAAGTGGGGCCCACCTGATCTCTGGATATGATTCAATGTTGGACTCAATGCCTTAAATGAGGTAACAAAATGGATGGATGGCATGGATTCCTCGCAAGCATCATAGTGGACCCTCTATGAATAGTGCGTGTACATAGTGTACACGCACTAGCTGTGCACCGGACGGTCAGCCCGGTCAAAAGACGGGCTGACCCGTCTCTCTTGCGAAAAACGTCCAGCGGACGTAAAACGTCCGTCCGATTTTGAGTTGTGGGCCCCACTCATCACGGAATTCAAAAATCTGGACCGTCCATTAGATTCCCACGGTCCATCTAAGAAAGGCCTAGGTGAAGAAATTTCAAAAGACACCGGATATCAGTTTTTTATCGTTCAAACAGAAGACAGACGGTGGAACTGTTTGAATCGATGGGCCGCTCAAAACCTGGAAAAAAATACCCTTTCCTAACTAAAATTTCGAGTAAAACGCAATGGACGGGGTGGATTTTATCAAAAATATCATTGCAGGGCCTACCGAACACGTCAGCACGTTCGCGGAGGCTTTACTCGCGACCGAAAATTCTGAAAACTCCGGGCGATTGTGGGCCACTCTCCGTGATCGGATCAACAATCCAGACCGTCCATCATGTAGCCACCCAAAAACACCTCTGGGGACGTTATTCTTTTGGATGAAAGCAAGGAGAAGGGGCATCTTTAGTGCTATCTTCGTGAGTGCGTAAACAGAGCTTATGTAGGGGAGTTTTTAGCTGCGTAATTGGCTACGTAAAAGCCAAGCAACCTCATCGACTCCAGGAGGGCATCCTCCTACCGCCCTTCACGGCTATAAAGAGAGAAGAAAAGAGAGGAAAAAAAAATCTCACAGCTGACGGCTGGAATTTGGAAGGGAGACGTGGAGCAGGGAGAGAAACAGGGAGAAATTTATTTGTTATTTATTTGTTTTATTTTTTTTAATTTTTTTTTTTATATTCATGAGATCTAGTCCACTCATGTGTGGCTAAACCTCTTAGCTAGGGCTAAGAGGTGAAGCTTGTAGTGAGATGGGAGGTTCCTTTTTATGCCTTTAATTAATTTTAATTTATGAATTGATGTTGATTGTAGTTGATTTAAGGGAATGCTTTCAGTTTTTAATGGTTCGTTGTGATTGAAATTACAATAGATCTGCGGTGGCTTTGAGTACTCGTTTTTTTTTTTTTTTTTATGTTTATGACGTCAGGAAGCCCTGTTGTTCACCATCGTCTCTGGGCATGGTTGGATGTCTGTACCCTTCCTAACCTTCATAATCATCTGATTGGTTGTCAATTAGTTTAATTCTGTTGCTTACTTTGTCTCTTGGGCATGGTTTGGTGATAGAATCCATTCTAATTCATATACCTCTCATCTCTTGAAAACTATATCAACAACAGTTCAGTTAATTTCCATGATTTTTTTGATACAGGCATAAGATCTCTCTGATCCCTACAAGTGGATCCTCTGAATCCCTAGTTTCCCCTTTCTGAATTTTTCTTAAGTTTTAAATAATAATTTCATAATTATTCCACAACCTATTTGATTTAGAATTCATCTTAGTCTAATTCTAATTCTATGTAGTTTCAGATAACGTACAAGTTTCAGTCCCTTGGGATTCGACCTCGGTCTTACCGAGTTTATTACTACATCACAACCCTATACTTGGGGAGTGAACACGATGCTGCCATGTACTCTGCTTCACATGTGGACAGGGCGACCACACTCTGCTTCTTCGAATTCCATGTGAATGTTGTTGACCCAAGATAGAAAACATAGCCTGTGGTGCTTTTTCTTTCATCTTGGTCACCACCCCAATCACTATCAAAGTATCCATACAACATTGCCTCATCATTATACGGATAAAAAAGACCAAACTCAATAGTCCCTTTGATATACCCTCAGTACTCGTTTTGCAGCTAGCCAGTGTGACTCTTTTGAGGCTTCCATATACCGGCTTAAAAGCCCAATACTGTAGACTATATCTGGCCTAGTGATTGTGAGGTACCTTAAGCTTCCGATTAGGCTCTTGAATAGGGTTGAGTCGACATTTCTTCCTTCTCCATCTTTTGTGAGCTTCGGGCCTGTTGAATGTGTGTATTTCTGACTTTACGATCGACCATCTGAAACTTCTCAAGAAGTTCATTTGTGTACTTCTTCTGGGATATGTGAATGTCGCCGACTTGTTGCTTCACCTCAATGCCCAAGAAGAAAGACATCAATCCACCATCAGTCATCTCGAACTCTTTGAACATAGCCTGCTTGAATTCTTCAAACATCGCCTGACTGTTTCCAGTGAACAACAGATCATCAACATATAAACAAGCGATAAGCATATCACCACGGGCATTCTTCTTTGTGTAGACGGCATGCTCATATGGACATTTGATGAAACCATTCTCTTGAAGATAACCGTTGATCCATGCATTCCAAGCACGAGGAGCTTGCTTTAACCCATACAGGGCTTTCTTCAGCCGATACACCTTGTATTCCTCCCCTTGCATGACAAAGCCTTCAGGCTGGTCAACGTATACTTCTTCTTCTAGTATCCTATTTAGGAATGCGGATTTCACATCCAGTTGGTAGATCATCCAACTGTGATGAGCTGCAAGGGAGATAATCATTCTTACAGTGTCAAGGCGAGCAACTGGGGCGAAAACTTCTTCATAGTCTACCCCATATTTCTGTTTGTAACCTTTTGCTACGAACCTTGCTTTATATCGTTCGATCTTACCATCGGTATTCCGCTTGATTTTGTACACCCATTTGAGACCAATAGTCTTCTGGCTTTTAGGCAGTGAAGTCAACTCTCATGTTTGATTCTTCTTGATGGCATGAATCTCTTTTTCCATAGCCTTTATCCAACATTCTTCATTCATAGCCTCCTCAAATGTGAGAGGCTCGTGGTCCGCATACAGGCAGAGTAAATTCACTTCCTCAGTTTCTGCATAGATGTCGTTGAGGCTTCTCATTTTAATAGGAGCCATAGGTGATGAAGATGTGCTGGATGAATTCTGATTTGATGAAGTACTTCCAGGAGATATGGAGCGTACTCCTGAACTTCTGCGATCCGAAGGGGTTGATGTGGGTGTCTGCTCCTGATTCACATGCCTCTCTTCTTCATATTCTTCGGCCTCAACCTAACTTTCTTTCGCCGAATCTTCCTGGTTCCACTTCCAAGATTCTTCCTCGCAGAATACTACATCTCTACTTACTACCAGCTTATTGGTTAGTAAGTTGTAGAGCTTGTATGCCTTTGACTCTTCGTTGTAGCCGATGAAGATGCACTTCTCGCCACGATCATCAAGCTTTTTCCTTCTCGCTTCTGGAACTTGAGCGTAGGCGACACACCCAAAGATCTTAAGGTGCGCCACGCTCGGCTTGTATCCACTCCATGCTTCCTGCGGTGTCTGGAATCTGACGCTCTTGGTTGGACACCTATTGAGCAGATAGGCAGTACATGCAACTGCCTCTGCCCAGAAATTCTTTGGGAGACTTTTCTCCTTCAGCATGGTCCTTGTCATATCGAGGATGGTGCGGTTTTTCCGTTCCGCAATTCCATTTTGTTGAGGTGTGTACGCTGCAGTATGTTGTTGCTTAATGCCATGTTCCCTGCAATATTCTCGAAAAACATTTGAGGTGTACTCTCCACCTCTGTCAGATCTAAGGGTTTTTATTTTAAGACCACTTTCTTTTTCAACAAGGGCCTTAAAATTTTTAAAAATAGTAAAAGCAGCAGACTTCTCTTTGATTACATACACCCACAACTTTCTACTGAAATCGTCAATGAAGGTAATAAAGTATTTATTACCTCCAAGAGAGATTGGCTCTAATGGTCCACAGATGTCAGTGTGAACCAACTGCAATGGTTCTCTTGCTCTTCGAGATACTCCACTCGGAAAGGAGTTCCTTTTTTGTTTTCCAAGTTTGCACGCCTCACACACATGTTCTGGAACTTCAGTCGCAGGCAATCCATGCACCATGCTTGATGAGGACAGAAGTTTCAGGCCACTGAAATTTGGATGACCAAAGCGAAGATGCTACGTCCAGAAATCATTCTTTGCTTTTCCATAAAAACACTTCTCAAATATTGTGTTTATATGGAGAGGAAACATACGATTCTTCGCCATCTCAACTTTTACAATCAAACGTCCATGCATATCTCTTATGGAAAGAGAAGAGTTTTCCATGTGTATGACGTACCCTTTTATGTACAACCCAAAGGGAATGTACTGGAAACACTGGCCTCGAACGTCTACATCAGCATGGCTCGTGAGAAATCTCTCCGATTGGAACTCGCATGGGTCTAACCACACGCGTGGGTCCCGCTGTAGCTTCCAAAGGTTCACCAACAGGTGCGTCCCAGCTAAAACATGGAAGCCACCTATGTAGCAGTCTTCGGTGGCCTCATGTGGGATGGAAAGCGGGGCTGTAGGGTACAGTCGCATCAATTCCTTGACGATGGCTTGGAGGTATACCAGGTTCTTGATATCTGATTCGTCCACGTGACGATCCTTGCTTACGTTGGTGTCCAGTTCATCTTGGGCCTTTTTCAAGACGTGTCGGTTGTTCAACAGCAGTGATAAGGCCCACGTCATGGAGATGGCGGTGGTATCTATCCCAGCAGTGGTAAGAGTCTGCAAAATCAAGATCCAAATGCATTGAACATGAGTTGGGTTCGAGCCCAGACTATAAGCCTGGATGGACTCTCGAGCTAAAGACTCAGCCCACCATCCATTTTCGGGCTAGTTGTGGGGCCCAGGATCAGCCCAGTTCTACCCGAAGTAGCCTGTAATAGGGGTAGCAATGAGACCCTGTTAGTACCGACAGGGTACGACCCCCCACCGACATTGTAAGGCCAAGCCCCAAACTGTGTATAGGCCTATTAAGTCCAGGCAAAACCGCCATCCCAGGCCAGCCTGAAAATTGACCAAATCTTTAATTCCCACGCTACATATTTGTACTCCACCTAGAGCTGGGCATCGAGTTGAGTAGGACCGAGCTAGGGCTGACCGGACTCGATCTGGTTTTGAAATAGGCTGGAACTCGACCCGACTTGGTACCGAGTCCAGCCTGCTTGACCCGATCCAAGTCTGGGTCTGGCTCGGTCAAAAGTACCAAGTCGGGTCGAGTTGGCACCAAGTCAGATCGAGTGATAAGGGAGTGGAGAGGAGAGAGAGAGAGAGAGAGAGAGAGAGAGAGAGAGAGAGGAGGCGGAGGAGGGTGGTGATGGTGGTGAGTGGCTGCCGGGCTTGGAAGAGGAGGGGGAGGGAGGGAGGGAGTGGAGAGGAGGGTGGTGATGGTGGTGGGTAGTTCTTAGGGCTTGGAAGAGGGGAGAGAGAGAGAGAGAGAGAGAGAGAGAGAGAGAGAGATGAGGAGGAGGGTGGTGATGGTGGTGGGTGGTTGTCGGGCTTGGAAGAGGAGGAAGAGGGAAGGAGGGTGAGAGTTGGGGATGGGATTGGGGTCAGGTGCGACGGGTAGAGTTAGAGATACTTAAAAATTAGGATTTTTTTTAAATTATATTTTTGTACACACACACACACACTTGAATCCAAGTCGAGTTGAGTTTCGAATCGACTCAAGTCTGACCGAATTGAGTTACTAGGTAACTCGGACTCGACTCAGCTTGAGTTCAGATTGGGCGAAGCCTACTCGATTCGGACCAACTCACCAATTCGGTTCAAATCGAGTCAGGTTTAAATGAGTCGGACGAGTCGAGTCAGGCGAGGCGAGTCGAGTTGTCCCATGCCCAACTCTAACTCCACCCCTTGGGTGGGCCAAACAAGCATAAGTAAATAGAGACGCATATTGCATAGTTACACATAACTATGTGGTGTCAGGACTCTATAGGGCACATCATCTGTATGTGTTTTATCCATGCCATCCAACTGTTTTTCCAGCTCGATTAAAGGCATGAGCCCAAAACTTGAGGCATATCTAAAGCTAAGTGATGACACCATAGGATATAGGGAATTGAACGGTTACTGTTGAAAATTTCTTGGGGCAACCAAAGTTCTGGATCAAGTTGATATTTGTGTTTTCACTGTGTCCATGTCCATGTAAACTTATCAACTGGTTGGATGATAAATAAACTTCACCGTGGGCTCTAGAAAGGTTTCAATAGTGTATGTCGTTATCCCCACTGTTTCATATGCTTCAATTTTGGGCTTATTCCCTAAAATGAGCTGGCAAATCGGATGGACATGTGTGGATAAAACAAATACGGTATGGTGGGTGCCACCATATTGTATGTGTTTCATCTCCGCTGTTCATCAATATGAGCTAAAAAAATGAGATCGATCCAAATCTCAAGGGGATCACATCGCAGTAATAGTATTAATTAAATTCCTACTATTAAAAACTTATTGGGAGCCACAAAAGATTTATATTAAGCCCATATAAATATATAAAAGAGGAAGGAATGCTCACCTACTCACCCACACAAGATTAAGTGAGAACATTTTCAGAACTCATCTCTCATGATATGAGCACAAAATTAGAACGGTCCACATCATGCAACACCCCATAAAACCCTTAGGCCTGACTTTCACCCTAATCTAAAACTTTGGTGGGCCATGGCAAAAGAGAGAAGAAAATCAAGGGAAGAAATTGTTTCATTTTTTTCATGGTCCACCATGCACACCTTTGCATACCTGTCATGAGCACAGAATTTGAACAGTACTCCACGTGATGCGGCATCTCTTGAATCCTCACTAGCCCAACTTTTAGTTCGAAGGCCATGGGAAAAGAAAACAAGTTCCTCCATTGATTTGGATTTCTGTTTGCTATGGCCCACTAGAGTTTTGGATGAGGTTGAATATTGGGCTTATAGAGTTTCAAGGGCTGCTGCATCACGTAGACCATTTAGATTATGTGCCCATGACACGTGTGCAAAGGTACACACAGGTGCTCACGCAGGTGAGCATTCCTCTCTCTATACGTATATTCCTCGTCTAGGTCTATATGACCTAATCTAGGGTTGGATGTCAAATAAACATTACACTGAGCTTTATGAGGTTTTTAATGGTGGACATTTAATTACTACTGTTTTCCTTAGGTGTGGTCCACCTGAGATTTATATATGCCATATTTTGGTATCGAGCCCTAAAATGATTTGGAAAAATGAATAGGTGGAATGGATAAAACACATACATCATGGTGGGGCCCACAGAGCACCGACCACTAGCCGCAGCATCACTAGCCGCAGCATCACTAGCCAAACCACGTCCCTAGTTAGTAGACATTTATGGGACGTTTTGGATAGTAAGTTACTAACCATAAGCTAATTATGCCTTAAGTAACTTATCTTGATTTCTACTTATTAAATAGAAACAATTAAGTAACTTTAAATAAAAAAGCTACTTATACTTTGATCATAAACTAAACTCATATATCAAATAAATTACTTATCCACTGCTGTAAATAGAAAAAGTAACTTGTTTGGTGGTATCCAATCGGTCCTTATAAAAATGAAGCCACATATCTTTAGGCAGATGCATATATCGCCTAAGAAATGGTTGGAATGACATACATGTAGAATAAGCACATGAAGACATTAAGGGGGCACGGGCAAGGTTGGGCTAAAACTAGGGTTGTTCACGAGTCGAGTCAACTTGAAAAACTCGCTTGACTCGACTCGAGTTAGCTCGGATTGACTTGGCTTGAATGGCTGATTTGGGCGGTGTTAAGCTAATTTTTGGAAGCTCGAGTTGAGTTCAAGTCGAGTTCGAACATAGGGCATTTTAACTTGACTCGACTCAAAGCTCGAGCTTGAGCTCGACTCGGATCAATTAATAAGTATATTAATAAATATTATATATATATATATATATAACAAAACAGCAACCCAACCCAAACCTAGCCTCCCTTTTTTAACCGAGTCTTGGATTTTCCAGCATGTGAGTCAGATTTCTGATCTTTGCTTTTTACAGTTGAGTGGTCGGAAATGTGTACTTTTTGCGCTGAAGTCAAAAGGCTCTTTGATTCAGCTACATTTTCTTTTGAAAAAAAAAAAGAGAGAGAGAGAGAGAGAATGCAAATCTACTCTGTCTACTTTTCAGCCACTGGAATGTAGATCCCGCGATCTGCATTCCCTTGTTTTTGAGTCCTGAAACTCAAATATGCTTTTGTATTTTCTAACAATGCATAAGAAAATCAACATCTTGTTCGGCATTTTTCAACCATTCATGCAAAACCCATATCAGGCTCTGCATTTTTCAGCCATTTATTCAATAACCATCTCAATCTCTGCCTTTTTCTACGATTCATGAAGAACCTGTCACACCCTATAAGCATTTTTCACATACATTTGCGGAATGCCTTGTTTTTCTGTATTTTTATAGAGAACATACAAAATCCACAATATGCATTTTCAAATCATTCTCACAAAACCCAACTCAAGGGAACAAGCTCGAGCTCAACTCGAGGTAAACTCGACTCGACTCAACCCACTAGCTTGACTCGAATTCGACTCGACAGCTTTGGTAAACAAGCCAAGCTTCAATGTTGAGCTCGAGCTCGAACTCGAGTCCAACATGCCCGATCCAAGTCCGGGTCTGGCTCGTTCAAAAGTACCGAGTTGGGTCGAGTTGGCACCAAGTCAGATCGAGAGATGAGGGAGTGGAGAGAGAGAGAGAGAGAGAGAGAGAGAGAGAGAGAGAATAGGCGGAGGAGGGTGGTGATGGTGGTGGGTGGCTGCCGGGCTTGGAAGAGGAGGGAGGGAGGGAGTGGAGAGGAGGGTGGTGATGTGTTCACTCCCCAAGTATAGGGTTGTGATGTAGTAATAACTCGGTAAGACCGAGGTCGAATCCACAGGGACTGAAACCTGTACGTTATCTGAAAATAACCAGATCTAGAACTAGGCTAAGATGAATTCTAAATCGATTGTAATTTGAAGAATAATGATGAATTATTAATCTAAAACTTAGGAAAAATCAGAGAAAAGACACTAGGGATTCAGAGGATCCACTTGTAGAGATCAGGGAGATCTTATGCCTGGATTAAAAATCAGGAAAATTAACTGAACTGATGTTGATATAGTTTTCAAGAGATGAGAGGTATATGAATTAGAATGGATTCCATCACCAAACCATGCCCAGGAGACAAAGCAAACAACAGAAATAAACTAATTACCAACCAATCAATGTATGAAGGTTAGGAAGGGTACCGACATCCAACCATACCTAGGAGACGATGGTGAACAATAGGGCTTCCTGACGTCATAAACATAAAGAGGAAAAGAATATGCTCAAAGCCATTGCAGACCCATTGTAATTTCAGTCACAACAGACCATTAAAAACTGAAAACATTCCCTTAATTAAACCCAAATCAATATCAGATTAGTCTAAACAAAAGGCACAAGCAAAGAGGCCTCCCATCATGCTACAAGCTTCACCTCTTAGCCCCAGCTAAGATGTTTAGCCACACATGAGTGTACTAGATCTCATGACAAAATAGAGAAAAGAAAGAAGAAGAAAACAATTAAAAACCCAAACTTTACTCCCTGTGTTTCTCTCTCTCTCCTCACGTCTCCACGCCTCCAACCCGAGATGATCCTCCCTTCGTCTCCTCTCTCTCTCTCTCTCTTTTATAATAACAGCAAGGGGAGCCCGTCCAAGGGAGAGTCAGTGCTGGAGTCCTGGATGGAAGAGAATTTTCGCAGCAACAGCGACACCACTCTTCACGCAGCTTAATTTGTGGCTTTCGAGTTCCTATTTTCCTTGCATCCATTTCTGTAAAATCAACGTCCTCTGGGGTTTTCTTGGATGAGTTACACGATGGACGGATCAGATCAACCGTCCGATCACCTGTGATGCGCCACAACCGCCCGAAAAATTTGGACTTTCCGGACGCTGTTACAGAGATCGCGAATCTCTTCCGCTGTGAACTCGGTGGGTCATATTCATCATGCTATTGGAAAATCTAGTCTGTTCAATGGATTACCCTCGAAAAACCGGTTGGACCTGCGTAATTTCGAGTCAGTTTTGGTGCGGCCCATTGATTTTTCATTCAGCCGTCCGCTTTACGTTTGAACGGTAGGAAACCGATCTCCAGTATCTTCTTCAACTCCGTCACCTAGGTCTTGATCAATCGGACCTTTGGAGTCTAATGAACGGTTCAGATCTGATTGATGAACCAAGATGGTGGCCCACAGAGATCGACCGCAGCTCTGCTGCGAAACAGGACTTCCGTGATTGCGTTGTGATGCTGGTAGGCCCCACTTTACTCCTGTTTTGCGAAATCCACGTCGTCCACTGTTTTTCTCCCAAAAAGCTGTTTAGACTGGGTCGGTTTTGGATCAAAACCATGGTGGCCCACAAGATTTCTTCTTCCACCGTCCGACCTATGCTTAACCGCCAGGATTTTCTGATTGCTTACATGGGGCAAAAATTCCACCTTGATGAGGTGAATACCTCCCCTCCTTACACAATGGACGGTCCTGATTGATGTCTTGGATGAGGAGTGGGCCCCACTGGAGAAACCAGTGTCGGTCAGCGAAGACGTTTTTTTTTTTTTTTTCTTTTTCGATTTTAAAGAGTTCCTCGGTCAGCGCTTGCTGACCGAGCTATTGAAGACCGGTGCGCGGCGGTGAATTCTGTTATGTACACACTGTGTACATGTGGGGTCCACTGTAAAGTTTGTGTGAAATCGATCCGCTCATCAACTTTGTCACCTCAGTTCAACGGTTGAGACCAAAATTGAAGCATATCCAGAGATCAAGTGTGCCTAGAATCATGAT
Organism: Magnolia changhungtana; assembly: GCA_030180095.1. Taxonomy (NCBI): domain Eukaryota; kingdom Viridiplantae; phylum Streptophyta; class Magnoliopsida; order Magnoliales; family Magnoliaceae; genus Magnolia; species Magnolia changhungtana. The sequence goes on from JASAUF010000234.1 coordinate 4,190,073, forward strand.
TTTGAGGGCTGATCTGTCCGTTAGGCTACTTCCAGGGGGATCCACCAGCTGAAATTTTACGTGTACGGTTAATATAGGGTGTTCAGGTGTAACGCCCCGAAAAATCGGGGGTCGTGCATAGACTCGACTCCCGAGTTCCCGAGTGTCACTTATCATGCATTTATGGTTTTTTTAATGATTAATCAAATTTAACTGCACAATTTAGAATTACCTGAGGCACGAAGCACAATCACACTAGTCTACTGAAATGAAGGATATCCCACATATATACAGGTCCAAAATAATAAAGGGTCGCCCAAGGCGTTGCCCAACAGAACAACAAAAGAAGGCTATGTCCAAAAAGAGTAAAGCTGAGCCCGCGGCTCAGCAAATCCAAATTCAGCCCGATCAAGCTGATGGAGAGCCGCCCATCAGCTGCAAGTAGGAGAGTCTGTCCTCCTCATCCAAGCTCGCCTCGCCAGGCTCCTCATGCTCTGAGTCGCCTGCATCTATGAATGGGTCTGGTTGGTGTTTTAAAACACCGTCCCAGAGTGGGAGTGAGTGATCAACTCAGTGTGAACTATTGGTCTCAAGTTACACCAGACATCAATTATACTATGAATTTAATGAAAAACAGTCATTCATAAACACCTATCTAATCTTATTAATGCATATGCATGATAGATGATATGATGCATGCCCTCGCCCCAACTCTCCCTTAAGCGACTTCGTCTAATGATCGCGTATGTCAACACTCCCTCAGAGCGACCTCGACTGCCGAGTCGCCACCCTAGCTAATGCAATGTAGTGATAATGTTAACTGAATTCTTACTTAAGTCTGTTCATCTAGCAGGTTGGGGATTCTGATTCACCCTACGTATCAATGCCCTAAGCTGGTTGCGAGGCCAAGGCCCCATCAACGTGTGAGGCCGAGTCCCCGCGGTCCGCGATCCCGTCGGGTTCCTCATCCCTGACTCCAAGCACATGAGGAGTGCCGAAAGGAAGGGATCGCTCGCGGTCACTACGGGGAGGCGTGGTACCCCAGCGTAGGCCGACAGCTAGAGGTGGGCAACTTGGGCCCGATCCGGTGGATCCGACCCGACCAGATCCGAATCGACACTGTTCCGAACAGAACCGACGGTCTGATCGGGTCTGATCGATTCTGATCGGCTAGATCCGATTTAATTTCGAGTAAGGTTCGGATAGCACTGTACCCGGACAGATCCGATCCGAATACCCGGACTGAATGGGTCCGAACCGACCCGAACAGACCCGACCCGGAGGAGTATACCTATAAATATCCCCTCTTTCACTCAAAACCTAAAACCCTACCCATTTTTTCCCCAAAACTCTCCCGCCCGATATAAAGAGAGAGATTTTCACCAAAACTCTCCCGCCCCAAGAGAGAGAGGTTTTTTCCTCCCCAAAACTCTCCCGTCCGATGGAGAGAGAGATACTTGCACCGGCTATTGCTACAGGGGAGGAGAGAGGAGGAAGCAGAGAACTGCAAAGAAATGCGAAATAAATGCAGGTGTGCAAGGGAGACTAGCGCAAGGCGGGCCCTCCTGACTCACCACCCAGATTTCCCACGTACCAAGCAATGCCAACTGCACTAAGGTGACCGTTAAGTACTAACGCAGCAAACATCTATCTTCGCCACTCAAAACGTCAGTCACAATTTCACGTTTTGATCATGGTCTGTCCCAAGCTGCTGTAATAATCAGAAAGGACACATGCATATTAATTAAGATTAAACCGTTTATCACTTTTAGAGCCTTGTATTTTCCTCACACCACTGGTATCCCCCTTTCCCATGATCTGATTAGTCAAGATGCTGCAAGAGTAGAATAGGAGATGAACGGACCGGATACTCAAACATGTGTGCCATCTTGGCACGTGTTATGGGAGAGAACCGTCCATCAAGCGCGAGAGGGTACGAATGCATCTCCTTACTGGACAATATCCGTACACGTCGTGGGCTGCCCGAGGCTACCACCTGTCAAGCACCCGATTGCCCGGGCCTGCTCGACCCACTCCCAATAACTCGCATGCATTTACTTCTGTTTTTAAAATCTCTGGTAGGAAACAAGAAAATGGGTGAAAAAGAAAAAGGTATAAGAAAAAATAAAAATAAAGTAGAAAGGAGGCATGGAAGGGAGGGTAGCATTAAATGTTTCTTTGTCCTTTCCCTCCCTGCTCAAAATGAATTTCAAATGAAATTCAAAGGAATGAGAGAGACTGTCATAAGGGAGGGTAGTATTAAATACAAGAGGATTCGTTGTACGAGCAAAAGATTCAGACCAGTGGGCCACATTTTCTGAAAATCATCAACTGCCTGGGCTTTCATTTGATCTGTGAATCATCGGCGACGGGGAATGTTGATACTTGCTTCGCCACGTGCACGGCATGGATCTCAACCAAGTGTAGTGAATCGCACGTGTGCCGCAACTCGACTCTTCAATCTCCTCTTGTGAATCCGTGTAGTATTTTATGTTTCTCTTAAAAAGTAAGAAGACTGTCTCTTACCGTGCGCCGCCGGTTCAGATGTTCATGTTGGGAAAGAATGATAAATGCTAGTGTGCCTGTCATCTTACCACAGCGAATGTGCAGTGGCACCATTAAAAGTTTCCGAGGCCACCATTAAAATTTTCCTGGGGCCACTGAATGTTTATTGTTCAGTAATCGGATCCGAATCTTACACAATCCGATCCGATTCAATTTTTCTGACCGAGTAGGACTCGGATCGGTTCAGACCAGCACATGTTCGGGTTTGACCGAGTCAGCTAACTCAGACTTGGTCCCGGTTCTGTCCGAATTCGGATTGGAACATGTAAAATCCGGACCTGGTCGGGTTGGGCCAAATCCGAGTCGACTCGGTCCGATGCCCAGCTCTACCGACAGCTCGGACACAGTGTCTCATTCCACCATGCCCGGCTCACGAGACTGTGGACCCATTTTAAGTAGATTTTTGATGGACTACAACGGTTGCAGGGTGGTTCAGGTTCCATACATAGGTGAGCACACAGGGTTAACAAACAGGGTTAGTCAGATAGTAGGCTAGACCGCACGAGTCAAACAAGCGTGAGACAAGTGACCTCGGGCACAAGAGACCCATGTAGTCGAACTACAGCCACCCGAACACACCCGCCCAAATCCGTGAGTTTAGCCCCAAGGCGGTCCTACCGACAGGGCCGCCTTCGTTCTCCTTATATTTCTGACCAACCAAAGAGTTTGGATGGTGATTCATAACATGCTAACTAACAAGGTTATCATTTATCATATGCAATATCACACATTCATATTTTTCAACATAGAACTCATAATTCCTACCAAGCAAAGCTATAATGTGTAAAATTCAAGTGCATGTGTGTTGTGTGGGTTGATGAGGAAGTTAAGCACTTCCTACACCTCATAAAGCCAAATTGCACAAGATTAGTAAGACATACATGCTAGGGCAACATCATGTAACGCCCTGAAAATCGGGGGTCGAGTATGAACTCAACTCCCGAGTTCCAACGTATCACTTATGCAACATACACAATGATGGTTAAATGTTGTCTGAGTTAGAGCAATAAACATGAATGAGATTATACCAAAACAGTAAATCATACTCCAGTTCAATTGTATAAAGGCAAGCGGAAGACTGAAATTTTATATTCGAAGTATGTAAAGTAACAAAATTTTATGAACTCAGTATGAGTACTAACTGATTACCAATATACATGTATTGTTTCTAAGTCAAAAATCAAAATACAATCCTCAAGAGAGGCCCCGAAAATCCCGCGATGCATGTAGGCCTAAGCAAAGTCGTCGAGAATCGCATAAAGGAGAACTCCTCCCGATCCTCTTCAAAGTCGGGCTTCGGCTCACGAACCAAGGCGCCATCTATACCGTGACAGAGTCCGGTGGGTGTTGCAAACACCGTCCCATAACGTGGGAGTGAGTAGCTAACTCGGTGAAACAATAAAGCATAGGTTAACATGTTATCAAATCAATCAACGCAAGAATGATAAAGCAAAGACAAATCAAACATTTCTAACTACTCTTGTTAAGTGCAAAAATGATATGACATGATGCTGTATGCCCTTGCCAAACCACCCTCAAGCGACATCATCTTACGTTCGCGAATGCTTAACTCCCTCAGTGCGCCACATCTACAAAGCACATGCGGTGCGATGATGCTCATGATTACCAAGTTTTTATTAGTCCATTTCAACCAGCAGTATTGGAAAACTAAGGTACCTCCCTTGTATCATTCCCAAACATGATCCATTCTAGGGTCGTCAATCCTAGCTAATCTCATACGATATTATGGTTTGAGAAGCGTAGTGAAGGCATCGCAAAGGGCTCGTCACCCGTCAGCGCGGATACAGATCTCACCGTATGCGGCTCAATTGCTGGCCGTCAGCTCAAGTACAGGTCTCACCGTACTTGGCTCAATCACTAGCCGTCAGCTCGAGTACAGGTCTCACCGTACTCGGCTCAACTCATACTCTAGTTGCTGTGAAAGACTCGTCGCCAATCACAGACACTTGAAGTATACTCGAAGATACTACGGAGGACTCGTCGCCCGTCAGCACGAGCACAGGTCTCACCGTACTCGGCTCTCGCCGTAAGTATCGACAGCTCAAATACAGTGTCCCATACCACCGTATTCGGCTCACGAGTTTTGGTTGCGCAATGGTCACTACGGGGAGGCACATGGCCCCAGCGTAGGCCGACAGCTCGACCACGGTGTCCCATACCACCATGCCCGGCTCATGCGACTTAGCGGATCGAGGTACCATGGTTAAACGGGATCGCCACTGGTAAGTTTGGTACCCTAGGTTCAAGCAGTAGCGACCAAACATGGTGAACACACAATACATTTCGGTTTACTTGACGAGCCTGACTAGCTCGAGCGCACCACAAGTTGAGCGATATGGAGCGCAAAAGCACTCCGTGTGGCCAACCACTATCGCCAACCGAAGTACGACTCGGGTTCGCCAGACACGTCCGTTGTGGCGATATGAATCTCAGCCACAACCGCAAGTCTGGTACCGAATGTTTGGACTATAGACACAGTCCCAAACTCAAACAGTTTTCATCAATAGCATGTGGAGTAAAGCATGATAAACAAGCAATACAAGCATGTTAGCAGGCATGTTATAAAGCATGAAGTAAAACATGATGTAAAGCATGTTGTAAAGCATGTTGTGAAGCATGTAGTAAAGCACTATCCACATAGGGATACAATTACGTACACATTACAAGGGAGTGGTTCTAGCGAACCACCGCATGGAGGAGATCCTACATGTCTCTAAGGGAGTTGGGAATCCCATATCGGCACCTCTCTAAGGCACTAACACTCAAGCATTTACACACACAAGCATCTACACAAACACTTAGAATATACTATTCCAACATACATGATGTATGTTAGCAAAATACGTGTTAGGGCTGTCCCTTCGCCACGTGAGTATTTTACCCATGTATATCATAATCATACAGCAAATAATCGTTACAATTGTATTTCCAAAATTCACACATATGCGGTATTTCTAGAATACACAATTTCAACATACTAGGCATTTACAAGCGAACATGTAATTCAGCGATTCCTTTCGCCAAACTAGTATTTTATACATATATTGTATAATCATACATTAAATAAACATGTCATACATTTTCCCAAAAAATATACATATACGGTATTTCTAGAATACACAATTTCAACATACGTAGCATTTACACATGAACATGTATTTCAGCGATTCCTTTCGCCAAATTAGTATTTTATCCATATATCATGTAATCATACATTAAATAAACATGTCAAACATTTTCCCAAAAAAATACGTATACGGTATTTCTATGTATACCTAGAGTATGTGAAATTCCATATTCTACAACGTTAATCGAAACAGGAAACGGAAAGCACTTTGTACATGTGCAATTGCATGCAGATCATGAATCTATCATTATCTGACATTGAAAGTGTTGAAAACCGTAACTTATACACTTAAAGTCCTCACCTTTGCCCTTGGAATTCCAACGAATCAGCAAGGGTAGTAGAGCTTCCGTATACGGGAGTTTTCTAGCCTAAAGAGTGGAATCGGTTAGCCTGTACATAACCTACAACGATCCTACCTCAAATCAGACCTAGGGTTAGAGTTTCTTACCTTCAAACGGAATGGAAACTAGCGGAAAACACCTGGAATGGAGCGGTGTAGGCCGTGTGACAACCCAAAGCAGTAGGAGGAAGATCTCCCACAAATCCCAAGCTATTCTCCCTCTTTTCTCTCTCTCTCTAGGGTTTTAATCCCAAATTCGTATGGCTGTGAGAGGGGCTGTTCTAAGCCCCTTTTATAGCCAAAAACATTCCCAAAATAGACTCAGGTTCAAGGGTGACTGCTTATATAGGCATTTCGCCACTTTTCCAGCTCAAAAGGGAGGTTCTGGTGGCCCTCCTTGAGCCAAACGTCAGACTTAAGCTCACCATCTATGGATCTACGTGGGATTACGTTTTCGACTTGATCGGATTCCCAGATCGCACGTGGCGGACCACTTTCAGTTCGACGGTCGGTGGGCCACGATCCAAAATTCCAAGTACATGTAAATGTTCCTGAAATTTTTCTTAATGCGAGGGTGTAATTTGGTCCGATTTCCGACGACGGTCGGGTTGCTTATCTTGATGTGCAACCGAACGATGCCGATCACTATTCCTGATATTTTTATTAGGATGGGAATAGTGTTTTTCACACTCCCTCGCTCCGAATCGAAACGAATGGCCGTGGGACATCGGATGGACCTGATTTTTGAGATGATTGTCAAGTCCAGTGAGGCGGTCCTAGTTCCTTAGCTTCGTGTTAATCGGACTTCCGATGTGCGATCTAGACCTAATACGAAGTTTCGTTTCATTCCCGAGAGCAAAGGGAAATGAGTTTGGTTCTAAACTTTAGGGTAACCTAGCGTCACTTGTTTTGCAAGTTTTGGGTCTTGCAGATCGTATTTAAAGCGATCCCAACGGATTTCATGGCTAATTGAGTTTAGTACTTAGTTAACTTTGTTAATTTTCTAAAGGATTTAATCCTAATTGATTTCTGGTCGAGGTGGTACTCGAGCCAACGTACGAAAATTTACGGGTCGTTACACATCATGTGTAGAAAACCAAACAAGACATAAACATGAGATCATCAATTCATATCAAAACATGTGAGGAATAAGAACAACATCATATGAGGAAATCAACATGACATACAATTCCATACAATTTCAACAACCCAACAATTCCTAGAAATTTTTCTAGACTCTCCAAAGGCATCATTCAAACATACAAAATCATTAAACTCGTACTATAATTAGTGCTAGGCCACCTAAGAACAATAGTCCGCACCTTCGGATTCATTGGAGGCTTGGAAACGACCTAGAGATGAGGGTTTTGGAGGTTGGCCGACCGGAATCCCTAAAACAATTCAAACATGAGAGAAATTCATGCATTTTCTTCTTCAATACAAGGATTTCAAGAGAAAGGAGTGAGAGATCTTACCTAGATGGCCCACTGACGATTTTCGGTGGTTGTGGTGCAGGATTTGCTCTTGGAGAAAGTATAGGAGGTTGTGGGTTTGATCCTCTTGGGCCTGACCTTGATTGAGAGTCCACCTTGCTCACCTCCACTCTCACTACTCCCTTGCTCTCCCTTCTTTCTCCTATTTCTCTTCTCTCTTTCCCCCTTTTCTCTTAGGGCAAAATCGTATGGGGAGAGGGGTGCCCAAATGAAACCCCTTTATATAGTGTCAGTTTTGGTGCAATTGGCCCCAAGTGTTGGGTCTTTACTATACTAACCCTATGGGAGGGTTTTTCTAGCCTATGGGGTGTACTAGTCGATATACACCATAGGATGGTTAATCCTAATGATGATCTACGTATAGACACAATCGGCCCGCCATTTCGACGCGCCGATTGACAGATATAATTAGAAGTCCGTTCAACGGTCACCGATGGTCGATCGAGGCCACGGCTATACGGATGTGAGCGAGGAAATATCCTTAATCCAAGGGTAAAGTTTGGTCGTAAACTGACAGTCCGAAATCCCCAACTTGACATAAGAGTGGACGACTCAAATCACTTAAGTTCCCACAATTTTCCAAACTAGCCTTCTATGGCTCCCTATTGAAGTTGGGGTGGCCCTAACGCCCTCCCGGCCACCAAATTCGGCGTGTAGGTGCTTTATGGCCCGACTAGGGCCCATACAAAAATTGAGGACGAACGGATGGACGGATATATGATCTGAGAAAGCGTTTCTGACCTTTAAGTGGTCCTGTGGGGGCAGTTTTGGTGATTGGAGCATTTTTTATGGCCCTTTGGCCATGAAATTTATAGGATAAGTGGTCCATGACCCGATGAGGGGCCACGTAAAATTTAGGAACGATCAGATATGAGGTTTGGTCGTACGGGTCCGATTTGCGATCAACGGTCATCGTTTCATGATCGAGGCCCAGATTTGGTGGGCAGGCGTTGAAAAATACATTAAACCTTCACCGTAAATTTGGAAGAAATCCGACAGCTAGAAGGCCCGGAGTCTCAGTTTCTTTTGTCAGTGCCAGATTTTAATCTGGCATTGGTGGGGCGCATTAGGCAAGCGCCAGATGGTACTTCTGGGTGTCCACTGGGTTATCGGCCCGCGATGGACCACAAGCCCAGTGAGGCCAATGGCCTCCCCAAGTTTTGGATCTTTCTGACCATTCTCGGTCGCTGTAAGGCCCGCACGGCCCGTCTTTAAGTGTAAACTGCCATCTGGCTTGGCGGCCCGCACTAGGCTCTATCACGGCCTGTCTGGTCTATTAAATTGGGTTAATCTTTGATTAATTAACTCATGTATGAGCTAACGTTGAGTGCTAATGGTCAGTATATGATAATATAAGTTAATTAAAAAAAATTCAAGGTTTTTTTGGAAATCTAAAACAGTGAAAATCCGGGATGTTACATCAGGCCACGTATAAAGTCTCGTGTCAATCGGATGGCAGGAATCCTGTGTTCTTGCATTCTGGATGTCCTTCGGGCCACTTGAGCTTCAGTTTCTTGATTTCCTTGGATCTCTGGCGTGTAATTTTGTCGATCTTGGTCTCCTGGGGTCCGTCCCTTGCCTTGATGACATCAGGGTGTTAAATCTCAGCTTTAAGCACTCATTTTCAGTCTCAGCTCGTCATCACATCCTGCATTACAAACACGATTAATTCGGACCATTAAATAATAGTATGTTCGTGAATCCAAGCAGTAACTAGGGTCTAATATGCAATATTTGACCCTCAACACAACCCCCAACCAGCATTTTGCTAGTCCCGAGCAAAATATGCGAAAATTAAGTTGAGAATTACGAGACAATTCTTATGAAGCCGAGTGATATTTTGAAAAACAATCCAGATATAAGAAATCTTAATATTCATGAATGGTGATTATCAATCTCTCCTGGCCTCTCATGCACGGTGAATTTCATAATCAAGTTCAAATATTAATCCATAAACTAGAATAATTTTAAACATTGAGTTCCATGGGTGTATAGTGAAATCTCAGCCTATCATCATTAAGAGATCAAATTGTCGATTTCATGATATCCTTAGTAATCAATCAGAAAATTCATAACAACCATCACCTAAACCAGTATTTTGCCTCACAGATCATTCTTTCATTTTCTAGTGTTTTTTTTTTTTTTTTTTTAATAAAGATGGGAATCAAATTTTCACTTATAGGGAGCAGACCTATGGTGAAACTAGTCGCCCAGCTATGTCTAACTGTTAATCATGGAAAATCGAATCCACACCTATAGGGAGCAAACCCATAGTGTAATTCTTTTTTTTTTATACCCTGATGGCTAAATCTTTTAGGCTAGTTTCTTTCATGCTCAGAGATTACCAAGTTAATAATTCAATTTCAAACTGAAATCTCAATGTGTAAGTGAGATGTGATATGTGAAATCATGACTCAATCAATGTTTAAAACTTCTAATCATGGATTAACCATTCAAACTTAACTGTGAAATCTACAGATAACTGAATCCAACAGTCATAAATTACCAACAATACGTATCTTAACATTATAAATCCAAGATGGTCGTCAAAATCACTTCAAATTCACAAGAATTTTTAGAAAAAATTTAAAAATTAAAAATTTTCACAATTTTTGCTCAATACGAAGAAAACACTGATTAGGGAATCTAATCTCCCACCCCCAACCTAAAATCTACATTGTCCTCAATGTAAAAGATATGAGCATGAAATGCACATGGGACAACGAAAGTAAAAGAGAAGTGATGGGAAGATAGTACTTGGATGATGAATCGTGAGAGACTTTCTAAGAGATCTCAACATGAGAGCGGGTGAGCACGAGAGAGAAAGCCACACAAAAATAACAAGAAACAAAATCCTACCTATACCACTTTCGCAGGTGCTCTCGATTGCATTTAGCGCATGCAACAAGCCTTTAAACCCCTAGGTTTCCCCTAGCGGACGAGTTGTAGTCTCGTGAGGGTTTGCAGTATGTTACCCATAAACATTGAACTAGCAAAATGAAATGAATTGAAAAGTTGGGTTGCCTCCCAGGAGCGCTAAGTTTAACGTCTTCAGCCAGACCAAAATAACTAGTCTAGTCCTATGAAAGCAATAACCTACCTATACCTCCATCAGACTAGGAGATCATTCCTGGTAAACAGGATCAGTCAGAGGCATGGACATATCCTCTGAATCAAATTTCTCGACAAATGGCTTTAAGCGATGTCCATTTACTTTAAACTCCTTGCCATTATCGGGGTCTCTTATCTCGACAGCCCCATGAGGATATGCAGTAACAACAATGTAAGGGCCGGTCCAACGAGATCGAAGCTTACCCGAAAAGAGATATAATCGAGAATTATACAAAAGGACTTTCTGACCTGGCGTGAATGATTTTCGTAGAATATGTTGGTCATGAAACGCCTTCATCCTGTCCTTGTAAATTGTCGAATTCTCGTATGCATCGTTCCGGATTTCTTCAAGTTCATTTAATTGAAGTTTGCGTAGCGAGCCAGCGTTGTTCAGATTGAAATTCAAATTTTTGATTGCCCAGTAAGCTCTATGTTCCAACTCCACAGGCAAGTGGCAAGCCTTCCCATAGACGAGTTTAAAGGGAGACATTCCAATAGGAGTTTTAAAAGCAGTACGGTACGCCCATAAGGCATCGGTCAATCGAATTGACCAATCCTTACGGTCAGGGTTAACCGTTTTCTCCAAAATGTGTTTGATCTCCCTATTAGAAATCTCAGCTTGCCCACTTGTCTGTGGGTGGTATGGGGTGCTCACCTTATGAGAGATACCGTATTTCTTCATTAAACTCTCGAATGGCCTATTACAAAAGTGTGAGCCCCCATCACTAATAATAGCTCGAGGCGTTCCAAATCGGGAAAGGATGTTCTCTTTTAGGAATTTAATGACCGTGCGATGGTCATTATTCCGACATGGAATCGCTTCGACCCATTTAGTGACATAGTCTACGGCAAGCAAAATATATAAATTCCCAAAAGATTGGGGGAATGGTCCCATGAAATTGATGCCCCAGCAATCAAATGCCTCTATGATAAGAATGGGATTCAAGGGCATCATATTTCGATGGGACAATGCTCCCAATTTCTGACAACGCTCACAAGCTTTGCAAAACTCATGAGTGTCCCTGAACATAGTGGGCCAATAGAAGCCACACTGCAGAATCTTGGCCGTGGTCTTTTTTGCAGAAAAGTGACCACCACAGGCCTGTGAGTGACAGAAGGAGATGACACTCTGATGCTCATCGTCTGGCACACATCTCCTCAAAATTTGGTCTGGGCAATATTTAAACAAGTATGGATCGTCCCAGAAGAATTTGCGTACCTCGGTGAAAAATTTTCTCTTATCTTGCGCAGTCCAATGTGTTGGTATGGAACCTGTAGCAAGATAATTAGCAATATCAGCGAACCAAGGTGAATGGGAGACTCTGAACAGTTGTTCATCAGGGAACATGTCATTGATATGGGTCGCCTCAAGGGAATCAGAGGTATTAAGGCGAGAAAGGTGATCGGCCACTACGTTCTCTACTCCCTTTTTATCTTTAATTTCCAAATCAAATTCTTGGAGTAGAAGGATCCATCGTATCAGGCGGGGCTTAGAATCATTCTTGGAAAGAAGATACTTCAGTGCCGCATGATCTGTATAGATAATGATCTTGGATCCGATCAGGTAGGACCTAAATTTGTCCAAGGCAAACACTACGGCTAAAAGTTCCTTTTCCGTAGTCGAGTAGTTCACTTGGGCAGGATTTAAAGTCCTACTCGCGTAATGGATGACGTAGGGCCTCTTATCTTTTCTCTGACCAAGCACCGCTCCAAGAGCATAATCAGAGGCGTCGCACATAAGCTCAAAAGGAAGGCTCCAGTCGGGTGGCTGCATGATAGGTGCAGTGGTTAACATGCCTTTAAGTTTGGTGAAAGCTTCCTGGCATTGCTCAGTCCACTCGTATGGAACATCCTTTTGAAGAAGATTACATAAAGGACGAGAGAGAAGACTAAAGTCCTTTATGAATCGCCTGTAAAATCCTGCGTGTCCTAAGAAGGATCGCACGTCCCTGATGTTCTTGGGTGGAGGCAGGTTAGAGATAAGATCGATTTTTGCCTTATCGACCTCAATTCCCTTGGACGAGATGATATGTCCAAGGACAATTCCCTTATGAACCATGAAATGGCACTTCTCCCAATTAAGTACCAAGTTCTTTTCTTCACATCTTTTCAGCACACATTTAAGACTTTCCAAGCACTTGCTGAAAGATGAACCATAGACAGAGAAATCGTCCATGAAGACCTCTAGATATTACCCCACCATATCAGAAAAGATACTCAACATACATCGTTGAAAGGTGGCAGGGGCATTACATAGTCCAAATGGCATCCTTCGGTAAGCAAAGGTGCCGTAGGGACATGTAAATGTGGTCTTTTCCTGGTCCTCAGGGGCGATTTCAATCTGATTGTAGCCCGAATACCCGTCAAGGAAATAGTAATAGGAATGACCAGCTAGCCTTTCCAAGATTTGATCGATGAAGGGCAAAGGAAAGTGATCCTTCCTTGTGACGGTATTCAACTTTCTGTAGTCAATGCACATTCTCCAACCAGTAGTGACTCTAGTTGGCACGAGTTCATTATTAGCATTGGCTACGATGGTGATTCCGGACTTCTTAGGAACCACCTGAGTTGGACTCACCCATTGACTATCAGATATAGGGTATATGATACCCACATCCAATAGTTTGAGAACCTCGGCCTTAACCACTTCCTTCATGTTTGGATTTAGCCTACGTTGTGGTTGCCGAGCGGTCTTCGCATTTTCCTCAAGATATATGTGGTGAGTACAAATCGAGGGATCGATTCCCTTGAGGTCCGCTATCGTCCATCCCAGGGCTCCTTTATGCTCAATGAGAGTAGATATGAGCATACTTTCCTGTTCTTTCTCCAGGTAGGCAGAGATCACCATCGGGTATGTCTCATCTTGACCTAAATAGGCATATTTCAAATCAGAGGGCAAAGGTTTTAGGTCAAGCTTCGGTGCCTTGAGGTTAGACGGTAGAGGCACTACATCAGTTTGTGGCAATTCTTCGAATTTTGGCCTCCACCGGTTAACTTCAAGTACCGGTGCAGTATCAAGCAAGGCACACGTCTCCCTAATCATATCATCATCAAACTCATGGGAGTGGGCCAAGCACGTCTCTAGAGGATCAGAGGATAAGGTAAGGGGTGTCCTATCTTCCACGAAAGTATCGATCATGTTAATGTCGTGGACATCGTCATCATCCTCTGCGTTGCTGCCGTTATTGAAAAAGATGTTTGACTCCAATGTCAAATTTCCAAAAGACATAGTCATGACACCATTCCTGCAATTGATGATTGCATTTGACGTGGCAAGGAATGGGCGACCAAGAATGACGGAAATCTGAGTGCTTATGTTGTTGATGGGTTCGGTGTCCAAGATGATAAAATCTACAGGATAGTAAAATCTATCGACTTGGACTAACACATCCTCAATAATCCCTCTTGGTACACGAACAGTTCGATCGGCAAGTTGTAGTGTGGTTAGGGTAGGTTTTAACTCACCCAATCCTAACTGTTGGTATACCGAGTAGGGAATTAGATTGACGCTAGCTCCTAAGTCAAGAAGTGCGTGATCAATTCGATGGTTCCTGATTACACATGATATGGTTGGGCTACCGGGATCCTTGAATTTCTGCGACACATCTTGCTTCAGGATGGCACTCACTTTCTCAGTCAAGAAGATCTTCTTTTGAATGCTTTGCCGTCTTTTGGTCGTGCATAGGTCTTTCAGAAATTTTGCATATAGAGGAACCTGTTTTACGACATCAAGTAGAGGAATGTTGACTTTCACTTGTTTCAACACCTCCAGAATATCCTGAGAGTTAGAAAGACGTTTTGGTGCAACCAACCGTTGGGGGAACAGAGCAACTGGCTTCTCTAGAAGTTCCGGTTCTAAATTTTGTGGGACACCACGAGATCCATCATTATTGTCCTCTTCTGATTCTTGAGGCTTTTCGGGCCTAACCGGAAGGGTTTTATCAATGATCTTCCCACTCCTAAGAGTGGTGATGGATTTAGCGTGTCCCATTTGATTTGAAGAGCTGGGATCATTTATCTCGTATTGCGGTTTAGGATTGGGGAGCGGTTGTGCAGGAAGCATCCCCTTTTCAATAACCGTCATACGTGAATCTATTTTCTGCATAAAGTCTGTAAGTCCACGCACTGCCTGAGTCAGCTCTTGTATGGGATTTTGAACCTGTTCTTCTTGAGGTTTCCCCTAATTTTGATTTTGATTAAAGAAACTTTGAGGGGTAGCAGTTTGTCCATTCCTCCAACTAAAATTTGGATGATTTCTCCAACCAGGATTGTATGTATTGGAGGTAGATCCATTGAAAGGTCTTTGATAGTTATTTACGGCATTAGCTTGCTCATTCAACACTCCTCGAAAGGCAGATGGTAGGACAATTTTCAGTTGTGTGAATGTTGCAATCACAGATGCCACAAACAATTTCATTAACCTTATCCTTCTTTCCTTCCATGGCCTCGACTCTTCGAGTGAGATTAGTCACTTTAAAATTTACATCATCCTCTTCTTTTAGGAGATATACTCCACCTTTCTCCTTAGACTGAGTTGGCTTAGGCGTGGTGTTTGATTTTGGGTAATGGTCTCATGATTGTGCATTCTCGGCAAGTCTATCGAGGTAATCCCATACCTCATCGACCTCTTTATTCATGAATTCTCCATTACACATTGTCTCGACCAGTTGGAGCATGGAAGATGTCAGTCCATCATAGAAAAAATTTGTAATGCGCCACATTTCAAAACCATGTTGTGGGCATGAACTGACAAGATCCTTGAACCTTTCCCAACATTGGTAGAATGTTTCATCTTCCTTTTGGGCGAAGTTCATGATTGCTTTTCTGAGGGTAATCGTTTTATGGTGTGGGAAAATTTTCTTTATGAATTCCCTCTGCAAATCATTCCATGTGCCAATGGATCTAGGACGCAGTGAATGTAACCACGTCTTAGCCTTCTCTTTCAAGGAAAAAGGAAAGAGTTTATGCCTGATTGTATCCTCGGATACATTGGGAAAGTATAAGGTGGCTATAATCTCATCGAACTCTTTCAAATGTAAGTATGGACTTTCTGATTCAAGCCCATGGAATTTAGGAAGGAGTTGGATAACTCCTGGCTTAATGTCCATCGTCTGTGTTTTCAGGAAAAATCATGCATGAGGGCGTACTCACCCCCGCCGGTTGTAAATAATCTCGTAAGGTACGAGGCGGGGGTGCTTGAAGCACCTCATTCTCATCATGTACTTCCTCATCCATCTGTTGAGGTAGTGCTTGAGGTTGATTTGCAGTCATAACCTCAATTAACTCAGGGGAATTCGAGCGGTGTCTAGTCTGCGATGGACGATCAACCCCTCAACTAATCCTCCTTCAGTCAAGAGACGTCGAGTGTCGTCACGGGCCCACTTGGGCATGAAACACTCACAGCCCTCAATCAAATCCTAAATCTAATCCTAAGAAAGAAAATATGAATCTAGAAAGAAAAGAGGGTTGGAAGGAGATTACCAAATTGGAGTCCTTAAGCTAAAGACCTGCAAAATAAAACAAAATAAGTTAGTTTCTAAATAGAAGAAATTTAAAGCAAATCAAATCTAAAGAGTTAGAAAATCTAGCAAATCAGAAAGAGTTTACCAAATTAGAAGTTCTATCTTAACAACCTACAAAATAGGAAATATGTCAGTCCTATGAATTAAATAAAAAAAAATTAAAATTAAAATTAGTAAAATCCTAATCTTAAACTAACTCTAAATCCAATTAATTTCAGAAAATCGTAGCCGTCAGTCCCCGGCAACGGCGCCAAAAACTTGTTCACTCCCCAAGTATAGGGTTGTGATGTAGTAATAACTCGGTAAGACCGAGGTCGAATCCACAGGGACTGAAACCTGTACGTTATCTGAAAATAACCAGATCTAGAACTAGGCTAAGATGAATTCTAAATCGATTGTAATTTGAAGAATAATGATGAATTATTAATCTAAAACTTAGGAAAAATCAGAGAAAAGACACTAGGGATTCAGAGGATCCACTTGTAGAGATCAGGGAGATCTTATGCCTGGATTAAAAATCAGGGAAATTAACTGAACTGACGTTGATATAGTTTTCAAGAGATGAGAGGTATATGAATTAGAATGGATTCCATCACCAAACCATGCCCAGGAGACAAAGCAAACAACAGAATTAAACTAATTACCAACCAATCAATGTATGAAGGTTAGGAAGGGTACCGACATCCAACCATGCCCAGGAGACGATGGTGAACAACAGGGCTTCCTGACGTCATAAACATAAAGAGGAAAAGAATATGCTCAAAGCCATTGCAGACCCATTGTAATTTCAGTCACAACAGACCATTAAAGACTGAAAACATTCCCTTAATTAAACCCAAATCAATATCAGATTAGTCTAAACAAAAGGTACAAGCAAAGAGGCCTCCCATCACGCTACAAGCTTCACCTCTTAGCCCCAGCTAAGAGGTTTAGTCACACATGAGTGGACTAGATCTCATGACAAAATAGAGAAAAGAAAGAAGAAGAAAACAATTAAAAACCCAAACTTTACTCCCTGTGTTTCTCTCTCTCTCCTCACGTCTCCACGCCTCCAACCCGAGATGATCCTCCCTTCGTCTCCTCTCTCTCTCTCTTTTATAATAACAGCAAGGGGAGCCCGTCCAAGGGAGAGTCCGTGCTGGAGTCCTGGATGGAAGAGAATTTTCGCAGCAACAGCGACACCACTCTTCACGCAGCTTAATTTGTGGCTTCCGAGTTCCCATTTTCCTTGCATCCATTTCTGTAAAATCAACGTCCTCTGGGGTTTTCTTGGATGAGCTACACGATGGACGGATCAGATCAACCGTCCGATCACCTGTGATGCGCCACAACCGCCCGGAAAATCCGGACTTTCCGGACGCTGTTACAGAGATCGCGGATCTCTTCCGCTGTGAACTCGGTGGGTCATATTCATCATGCTATTGGAAAATCTAGTCCGTTCAATGGATTACCCTCGAAAAACCGGTTGGACCTGCGTAATTTCAAGTCAGTTTTGGTGCGGCCCATTGATTTTTCATTCAGCCGTCCGCTTTACGTTTGAACGGTAGGAAACCGATCTCCAGTATCTTCTTCAACTCCGTCGCCTAGGTCTTGATCAATTGGACCTTTGGAGTCTAATCAACAGTTTAGATCTGATTGATGAACCAAGATGGTGGCCCACAGAGATCGACCGCAGCTCTGCTGCGAAACAGGACTTCCGTGATTGCGCTGTGATGCTGGTAGGCCCCACTTTACTCCTGTTTTGCGAAATCCACGCCGTCCACTGTTTTTCTCCCGAAAAACCATTTAGACTGGGTCGGTTTTGGATCAAAACCATGGTGGCCCACAAGATTTCTTCTTCCACCGTCCGACCTATGCTTAACCGCCAGGATTTTCTGATTGCTTACATGGGGCAAAAATTCCACCTTGATGAGGTGAATACCTCCCCTCCTTACACAATGGACGGTCCCGATTGATGTCTTGGATGAGGAGTGGGCCCCACTGGAGAAACCAGCGTCGGTCAGCGAAGACGTTTTTTTTTTCTTTTTCTTTTTCGATTTTAAAGAGTTCCTCGGTCAGCGCTTGCTGACCGAGCTATTGAAGACCGGTGCGCGGCCGGTGAATTCCTGTTATGTACACGCCTGTGTACATGTGGGGTCCACTGTAAAGTTTGTGTGAAATCTGATCCGCTCATCAACTTTGTCACCTCAGTTCAACGGTTGAGACCAAAATTGAAGCATATCCAGAGATCAAGTGTGCCTAGAATCATGATTTTGAGGGCTGATCTGTCCGTTAGGCCACTTCCAGGGGGATCCACCAGCTGAAATTTTACGTGTACGGTTAATATAGGGTGTTCAGGCCACGTATAAAGTCTCGTGTCAATCGGATGGCAGGAATCCTGTGTTCTTGCATTCTGGACGTCCTTCGGGCCACTTGAGCTTCAGTTTCTTGATTTCCTTGGATCTCTGGCGTGTAATTTTGTCGATCTTGGTCTCCTGGGGTCCGTCCCTTGCCTTGATGACATCGGGGTGTTAAATCTCAGCTTTAAGCACTCATTTTCAGTCTCAGCTCGTCATCACATCCTGCATTACAAACACGATTAATTCGGACCATTAAATAATATTATGTTCGTAAATCCAAGCAGTAACTAGGGTCTGATATGCAATATTTGACCCTCAACATGATGGTGGTGGGTAGCTGCCGGGTTTCGAAGAGGAGAGAGAGAGAGAGAGAGAGAGAGAGAGAGAGAGAGAGAGAGAGAGAGAGAGAGAGAGAGAGAGAGAGAGAGATGAGGAGGGTGGTGGGTGGTTGTCGGGCTTGGAAGAGGAGGAGGATGAGGGAAGGAGGGTGAGAGTTGGGGATGGGATTGGGGTCGGGTGCGATGGGTAGAGTTAGAGATACTCGTCATGAGTCTGATAGACGGAGTGGATGTTATATACATATACAACATGGTTGGCCCCACAGAGCTAACGGACTACAAACCACTGGTTGCTGTGAATGCTAGCTGATGGGCAAAGCCAAACCAATCAGTGTGGGCCATCTCTTGAATGAGGTATTGCCTGAAATCACAGACCTTGTCCTATCTAAAGCCAGTTTGGATGTTCCCCAAAATGCGAAGTAATCAGCCAGTTTGGATGTTCCCCAAAATGCGAAGTAATCAGTCCATAATCTGTCTCAAAATGAGAATGGATCCATTCTTATTTCATTTTGAGACACTTTTTTTGTGGACGACCATTCATCTGTATTTTGATGGAAGAACCATACAGCCCCACTTCCAAAATAAAGGACATGTGCATGTATTATGGGGTACATCCAAACAAGGCCAATGAATTTCCCAATTCACGAATTGGGGTGTCCTAGCTTACCAATGAAGTTGCCTTGATGACGGTATCTGGGTCATGTCCATGCAGGTTTACATCTTCCATCACTCTCACCATCACATCGATGAAGTCCTCCTCTTCGGATTCCTCCCTGGAGAGCCTCCTCCGCCGATGCTCCTCCACCCACCTCACGGCCACCGAATCCATTTCCTTTGCGGTCTGCTTCATGGCCCTCTTGTACCCCTGATAATCAAACCACTTGAGAAAAGGAAACGAGTCAGATGGAACAAAGACCCCAAGATGGTGGGCCATTTCACGCACAGCCCGCTGCACTCGATCGGCCTCACCCCCACCAGTGGGACCCACATTACAGTACCGCTGCTTGC
Organism: Magnolia changhungtana; assembly: GCA_030180095.1. Taxonomy (NCBI): domain Eukaryota; kingdom Viridiplantae; phylum Streptophyta; class Magnoliopsida; order Magnoliales; family Magnoliaceae; genus Magnolia; species Magnolia changhungtana. The sequence continues at coordinate 4,209,916 of JASAUF010000234.1, forward strand.
CTGCGATCATCGTGGTTATCACATTGAATGCCAGGTCTTCGAACCATTGCTTCATTTCGACAGTGATCGGCTGCTGATGATGGTCCACCCACAGCCCATACAACTCATTGATACACTTATCGATAACCGTTGTACGGACATGCTTGAGCGACTCGACCTTAGTGTTCGACAAAAGCTTATGCACAGCTATCCCACGTAACTCACGCCAGAATGGTCCGTAGGGTGCAATACCGAAAGCTGCGTAGTTGTAACTGACATACTCACCAGCTGCACTAGATGGACGGCTAGCAAGAGCCTTGTCGTTGGTAGTAAAACACTCCTTTGCTATCTCCCAGCTACTCACAACGAGTGTACGGTTCATGCCGAGACGGAGCATGAACACAGGTCTGTATGCATCGGCCATGGCTCCGAATTTCCGGGCCAGCGTCTCAGCTCCACTTAATAAGGGGAGGTGGCCCAGTACAGGCCATGCACCAGCAGGTTGGGGTGCAACCATGGTCTTGCTATTCTTAGGGTGGACTCTGGCTAGCCATTGATTGTGGAAAAGGATTAAGGTAAAAAGCACACCAAGGGCTTGCAATAGGAGAATCAAATTCATGGGTGTTGTTTGTCTGGTTGGGTGTATGAGACCAGAACTTTGGTGTATTTATAGGGGTTTATTTAGTACTCTGGCAGCGTGTGAAGCTTCATACCTGAACAATCATAACCTCTTGACTCAGGTACGCGGAAACAGCTGGTCCAAAGCTAGGTGAAGGGGGGCGCGGATTATAAGGTGCTACCCCCGCCCGTTCCGAGCCCGGGACGGGCAGAGGCCCCACGGGCCGCTGCGGGGCCACCGTTATGTATTATTTTTATCCACACCGTTTATACATTTTTAAATATCATTCTAGAATACTGAACCAAAAAAATTCATATTAAATGCTTAAACGGACCACACAGTGAGGATTAATTTACTACCGTTGAAAAATTCTCAAGGGCCACAGAAGTTATGGATCAGGATGATATTTATATTTTCACTTCATCCAGGTATATATGACCATATCAACAGGTTTGATGGAAAAAAATGACACAGTGGACCCATGAAGGTTTCAATGGTGGGCGTCCTTAGCACCGCTACTTCTTGTGGTGTGGTCCACTTGAGCGTTGGATATGTCTCATTTTTGTGTTCATCCCTTAAAATTTTCAGAGAAAAGGGATTGACGGTTTGGATATATAGATACTTCTTGTGGTGTGGTCCCTTGGCTTCCTGCTGTCCAAAGCTAGGTGAGGTCAGCTTGATGTTTTCGAGAAATTCAACCGTTGGTCCGTTTCTCCAGCTCGTGTTAGAGTTAGCGCAAGGTGGGACCCAAAGCTAGGTGAGGCCAGCGTGATCTTTTCGAGAAATTCAACCGTCCATCCGTTTTGCCAGCTCGTAGTAGGGTTGGCGCAGGAGGGATTTGATTTGTTTGATCACCATCTTCCCCGTGAGAAGACTACGCCGAATCCACCAAGTTTTCTGGATTTCTTATAGGGCTTCCTCTAATCCAGGGGAGATAAAAATAATTTCTGATAACTTCAAAATAATTTGATTAATGATTTGAAAATTTTTAAATTATAATTCTTTAAATAAGAAACTCAAAATTATGATGAAATTTTATACTTAGACTACAACTCAAACACCTTGAAAACAATATATACTTATTATAAATAGTAAACTTATTATTTATAAATGACCTCTATTCCTATTAGACTTCATGATTTGAGGCCAAAAAATAATAAGTGTCCAATTTGGTCCAACTATATTATTCTCTTAAATTTTGTAAGCTTATATTATTATTATTATTTATTTAATGTTGGGCACCACTTCTGCAACTCAAAAGATCGATAAAAAGTTATACATGAAGAAAAACTTATCATACACGCTGAAAACAAAACCATACAAGACTTTTAACCACTGATCTGATGGAATATCACGAATCCAGTGTAGGCAACTCATTGGTTAACTTAAGTAGGTTCTCCTACCCAAAATCACACACACACACACACACACACACACACACACACACACACACACACACACATATATATATATATATAGGGAAAAGGTACTATGCGCTCGAGCCGACTTCGGTATGTAAGACTCGGCTTAAGATCGCAAGCAAACGTTGGATACGGGTCGAAGGTTGCCAGAATTCAACCGGGAGGACCGCGGAAGCCTACGGAATAGTACGGTCAAGGATACGGGTCTTACAATTCCAATCATAGTTTTTCTGAAGACCACCTTTATCATGTTTGGAAATATTCAGCCCCCCCCTCCCCCGAAGGTTGTGGCTTTTGGGTGGCTGGTTGGAAAAAGGAAAATTCTAACAACGGATAATCTGAGAAAAAGAGGAATGGTCTTAACAAATATCTGCTTATGTTGCATGGGGGATGAAGAATCGGTTAATCATCTTCTCGTTCATTGTCCTTACATTGCTAGTATTTGGGTAGATTTTGTTTCTTGCTTCTGGATTAATTGGTATATTTCGAAATCGGCGGACCTTCTTCTCAAAGCTTGGCATGGGATTAGAATAGGAAAGAAAAAGACTCAAGTTTGGAGAATGGCGATCCTTGCAATTTGGTGGTATGTGGGGAAGAAAGAAACGACAGATGCTTTAGGGATGTTTCTAATTCTGCAGTTTTTATTACTTCTAAAGCAAAGCATTTGTTGTTAGAATGGGCTGTTCACGTAGAGATGTTTTAAAGGATTTTGATTTTCTTTTTCTTGGAGTTTGGTTTGTTTCCGCCTTCTCAGTGGAAAGCTACTCCAGCTTTTGTTTTTTTTTCCTTCTCCTTTTAATATATAAATCGTTATCTTTCAAAAAAAAAAAAAAAAAAAACAAAGAATATTACGGTCAAGGATTTAGATTTGCTTCATCCAGCCCAACCTGACCAGTCCTGACCCACCCGGGTGAGAATTAAATAAATAAATAAAGGAGATGGGTCATTGCTCTTGCTCGGGTCGTAGACTCTCAGGAGTTTCAACACCTGGTCAAGGGTTCAAGCACCCATAAGTGGTGAAATCCCACTACGGTGTGAGTGTGTGGTGGTGTGTGTGTGTGTGTTTAAAATAAATAAATAAATAAATAAAGGAGATGGGTCAAGAATAACCACATGTATTTGGGTCGGGTTGGCTTCGGTCTGTTTGATTGGTTTAGTATAGATGAATTTGGGTTGGGCATATCTGGTTGATTTGCAGGTTGGGTACTCTTAAGGTTGGTTCAAGCTCAACTTGACTCTCTAATCCGACCCAACCCTACCTGTTGTGTTTTTTAGAATAAAAATAAATTTTAAAAATAAAATTTATTTTTAAAAAGTAAATAAATATATTAATTATTTAAACTTTCCATAAATAGTGTGTATATCTAGTCGGTAAGAGAAGGGGTGTTTGCTTATGCAACTAGGGTTCAAATCTCCTCGAGGACGGTACGAAGCACCGTCTGCAAATGCGCGAGCGCGGCGTGGCCTGTAGGGCTGCTTGGGCGCTTTATTAGGCGCACTTAGCACTTCGCACGTGCGCATCGTCGCAAGGAGCAATAAGAGCCTTAGTCTTTTTGGCACTCGGTTCAAATTTTTTAGGCCATGGTACCCTAATGTTTTATTACCTTTTTTGTTAATTGAGAGTAATTGTAACATGATTGTACATGTGGCACCTATGCCATGTATCGCTTATGTGGATACATTTTTTCCTGTTGGATAACTGTTTCTGTCTGAATGGGTACAGAAATAACTGTCATAAGACAAAGAGTCATGTCCTTTCATGAAAGGCAATTATTTGCTGTGAATAGGTATGGATTTCTTGAAGAGGCACTTTACCACCTCTTCAGGATGAAATCCATAACCTTTCAATTGATATAAATCCTGGATACTATAATTCAGAAGATATACTCTTAATCCTTAAGATTATATCATCTTCTGTGCAATTACTCTCGATCTAATCTCTTGCTGAGTTTTTTCTGAACGTCTTAAGGCATATTGGTGTCAAAACTAGAGATTTTTTCAACACTTAAATGTGCAAATTTTCATGTTGAAAATTGGATTGAGAGTTCATTGTATCCTGAAGATAATTTGCAGATTTCCTTCATTTGCACTTACTGGAAATTCCAAAAAAAGGGCAGCAAATCTGTCTTGAAAAATTGATTATTCAAGTCAAGCCTTGAACCCGATAGATCTGATCGTTTTGTTATCGTTTTCTTCTATCCTCCATTGTGTACAAGATACTCTTAAAATTTCTAACATTCAAGACAAAATTTATTTCATTATCTTTTCATAATGGAGGCAATTCATTCTATTCAAGTTATGAACCAAGACTCTGTACGACTGGATCGTTTCGATGGTCAATTCTTCTCAAGATGGCAGCAGAAGATGCTTTTCTTTCTGACAACTCTGAAGTTATCTTACATTCTAGATGATGATCTGCCTTCTTTGACCGAGCTAAAAGACGATGACTCAGAATAAGTGAAGGCGGAACAGAAGAAAAGGAAGGAGGACGATTTTCTATACAAAGGTCATATCTTAAACGCCATCTCTAATTCTATCTAGAATTCGTACCGTAAAATATCCTCTGCTAAAAATCTGTGGACAAAATTAAATAAAAAATATAAAACTGAAGAGATCAGTAATTAGAAATTTCTGATCGACAATTATGTCCACTTCAAGTTTAAAAATGATCAGCCAATTCTCTCCCAAGTAACCAAACTACAAAACTTGGTTGATGAATTAAAGATTGGTGGGATAGATCTTCCTGAAGAATTCCTGGTTGGTGTAGTAATTACAAAATTACCCTCAACATGGTTTAATTATAAAAAGAAACTGAAATATGATGGAAGGAAGTACACTCTTGAAGGGCTTCAGCGACATCTTCGTATAGAAGAAGAGTCCAGAAACCAAGACAAGAAAGAAAGTACCTCGAAAAATCATTCCAAAGCAAATATAGTAGAAGATGACAAGCTAAAATCTCAGAACTTCAAATCTATTCCCCCAAAGAAAGATTCAAATTTAAGAAAAAGGGCAAGTGTCACTTCTGTAATAAGCCTGGACACTACATAAATGAATGTCGATACAGGAAGAAACAACTGAAAGCTCAGGCTAACATGGCAGAAGACCAACTCGTAGCAATGGTTACTGAAGCCAATACAGTAATATCCGATGGTGGATGGTAGCTAAATACTGGTGCAACCATTCATATATTGAAGGACCGAAACATCTTCAAGACTTATGAAGGTATAACAACTGGACAAGAAGTGAAGATGGGTAATAACATTCATGCGAACGTTGTTGGAAAAGGAACAGTAGAGCTTCAGTTTACATCAGACAAAAGACTGACACTAACAAATGTATTACATGTCTAAAAATCTAGTGTCAGGCGATCTTCTCAATAAGAGAGGATTCAAAATAGTGATTGAGTCTGATAAGTTGGTTATCACCAAGAATGGTATGTTTGTAGGCAAAGGATATTCATGTAATGATATGATTAAACTGAATAATAATAATAATAATAATGATGTTTCCATTTATATAGTGGATTCTGTATCTTTATGGCATGCCAGACTAGGTTATATTAATTATTATTCAATGAAAAGAATGATGATCCTATGCCTAATACCAAATCATGAAATTCAACAAGAAAGGAAATGTGATGTGTGTGACCATTCTAAAATAACCAGAAAACCATTTGAGATTGGCACGAGAAAATCACAACCCTTGGAGCTAATTCATTCCGATTCTGTGATTTAAATAATACCTTAACTCGTGGGGGAAAAATGTATTTTATCACATTTATCGATGACTTCACTAGATTTTCCTATGTATACTTGATAAAATTTAAAGATGAAGCCTTTGAAAAGTTTAAGCTTTATAAGGCCGCAGTGAAAAATCAGTTGAATGTAAAGATTAAAGCCCTCAGAAGTGATAGAGGAGGTGAGTACTCTTCTAATGAATTCAACGACTTTTATGAATCAAATGGTATAATCCATGAATTTACGGCACCTTACACACCTCAGCAAAATAGTCTAGCAGAACGTAAAAATAGGATATTAGTTGAGATGATCAACTGTATGACATTAAATTCTGGATTACCACTAAATTTGTGGGGGAAGCATCGTTAACAGCAAACCGTATTCTAAATGTTATCCCACACAAAAAAATGGATATCTCCCAATATGAATTGTGGAAAAAGAAGAAATCATATCTTCATTACTTCAAAGTGTGTGGAAGTATAGCAGAAGTCAGGATTATTGATTCTAAGATAGTAAAGTTAGGTCCTAGAGGAATCAGGTGTGCTTTTGTGGGTTATGGGATTCATAGTCCCATATATAGATTCCTAGTTCTAGAACAAACTTCTTTTGCTGACAAAAACATGATTATAGAGTCTAGGGATGCTATATTTTTTAAAAATATAGTATACAAAGACTATATGAATAATCATACAAAAGACGGTTTGATGAAAATATAGTAGAACCAATGAACGAAGAGCATAACAACTTTCATGATAAATCTAATACTCATCCAGAAGGAAATGAACCAAGGAGATCGAAAAGGGCAAGAAAGAAACATCTTTTGGCCTAGATTTTTATATGTTCCTTATATAAAGGGATAGAAATGAAATAAGAAAAGAGATTATTCTACCACTAAGTATTAAAAGTGATCCATCAACACTTAGTGAAGCTCTCTCATTTCCCAATGTACAGTTTTGGAGGGAAGCAATCGACGATGAAATGGATTCCATAGTTTCCAATAACACATGGTGTTTGGTCGATCTTCTACCAGGTTCAAAGCCTATAGGATGTAAGTAGATTTTTAAAAGAAAATTCAATCTTGATGGAACCATAAATAAGTTTAAAGCTCAATTGGTAGCCAAAGGATTTAGACAAAAGGAAGGTATCTATTTTTTCGATACATATTCTCTTGTTGCTCGAATATCTACCATTACGACTTTAATTGCTCTTGCAGCAATTCACCACCTAGTAATCTATCAAATGGATGTCAAAACGACATTTTTAAATGGTGATCTAAATGAGGAAGTCTATATGGAACAACCTGAAGAATTTGTTCAACCCGGACAAGAGAAGAAAGTGTGTAAACTAGTCAAATCTCTCTATAGGCTCAAGCAAGCTCCTAAACAATGGCATGAGAAGTTTGATCAAGTAGTACAATCTAATGGTTTTAGAGTACACCAAGCAGATAAGTACATATATATTAAAGGTCAAATCATTATTTGCATATACGTAGATGATATGCTAATATTTGGACCAAATGAGGATTGTGTGAAAGAAACTAAAAAGTTTCTAAGTACCAACTTCGACGTGAGGGATATGGGGAAAGCCGATGTAATATTAAGATTTAAGACAACTACTGAGATATTGTCTTGCGAGGCATCCATTATTTCTTGTATCATGGGATCATTTGAATCTGTAAAGTGTGCCAAGCAATCATCCAACGAGTTGGGAAATTAAGATGAGTGTGACTTATGTTCCACATTGGAGCTCGTGATGATTTGCCCAAGAAATCCATCGTCCTTAAAAGTGGATGGAGGTACACTCTCTTGCTCCAGTCCTGCACAGACAGCTCCCAAGTTGTCCCCCTACCACTTATTATGAGCTATTTAAACATTTGGCAAGCCAGTCTTTGGTTATCTAAGCCCATCGATCTTTTCCTTGGACATACAGTCAATGGCCCAAAATTTTGTCCACGAGATGATCATATACCCCATAATTAGCATTGAACAGTACGAAGGACTGATTGCAAAGGGTCCATTCATTGCCTAGAAAAATATTTTCCACCAATCAAGGTCCAGGATTTTGCTATTCATATAACTTTGATACACAAGTCTGTTGGGGGCCTTGCACAAAACCTTAGGATCTAGCCCTCCAGAACAAACCAGGATTATGGATAATAAAGTAATGAAATAAATCAAAGCATCAATCACACACAACACAAGAGATTTTTACGTGGAAAACCCTCAAAGAGGTAAAAACCACGGGACCTCGTCTAGATCAACAATCCACTATGAAGTAGAACGTTTACAACCTTCTTCACTCACGCAGGAGTGGATGAACAATGAAAGAATAAAGGAAACCAGAGAGATCTCACCGATTACGAGGACGTAGGAGCGCTGCGATATAGACTGCACCGTAGATCACCTCCACGAGCATAACCTCCCTTCTACAAGCTTCTTCTCTCTCTTTCTCCCCCTCTCTCTCACCTTTGATAGCCCTCTTGTGTTTTTCTCATCAACACAACATACCCTAGAAAAATCCTAAGGACCCTTTTTTTATAGTTTTAGGAAAATCCTTTCCGCATCCTAGTTGCGAAAGGACTTTGCGCATCCGTTGCAAAAGGACTTGTGGATCCCAGTTGCGAAAGGACTTTGCGCATCCGTTGCGAATGGACTTGCGCATCCCAGTTGCGAAAGGACTTGCGTATCCCAGTTGCAAAAGGACTTGCGCACGACGGGTCAAAAAAAAACCATCAAATCTCCTCCTTTTTGACCAAGGAGGGATTCACCTTCTTTAAGCTAGCCAGGTTTCTACAAACCTCAAACTTGCCCTTGAGCAAGGCCTTGGTCATCATATCCGACCCATTATCGTCTGTGTGAACCTTCTCAAGCTGTAACATCTTTTGTTCCAAAGTATCCCTGATCCAGTGATACCGAATCTTTATGTGCTTCGACTTGGAATGCTGACTTAGATTCTTGCTCAAGTGTATAGCACTCTGACTATCGCAATAGACCACGTGCTCCTCCTGCTTTAGGCTAAGTTCCTGTAGGAACCTCTTCATCCAAAGCATCTCTTTACATGCCTCTGTGACTTCAATGTACTCGGCCTCTGTCGTCGACAATGCTATGACCTTCTGTAGCTTGCTCTGCCAAGAAACCACTTCGCAAACGTGAACATGAACCCCGATGTAGACTTCCTGGAGTCTATGTCACCTGCCATATCTGTATTTGTGTAGCCCTCTAACACAGGTTTACTGTCACCATAACATAGGCTCAACCTGGATGAGCCTCTTAGATACCGCAGTATCCATTTCACCGCTGCCCAATGCTCTTTGCTAGGATTGGCAAGATACCGGCTGACAACACCAACCGCATATGCTATGTCTGGGCGTGTACACACCATAGCATACATCAAACTTCCTACCGCTGACGCATAGGGTATCTTCTGCATCTCTTCCACCTCTGCCTTTGTCTTCGGACACTGCTTGTCGCTCAATCTGAAGTGACCATCTAGTGGAGTACTGACTAGCTTCGCTACATTCATATTGAACCGCTCTAGGACTTTCTCAATATACCGTTCTTGTGACAGTCAAAGCTTCCTGCTGCTTCTGTCACGAGTTATCTCCATTCATAGGATCTGTCTAGCTGGGCCTAAGTCTTTCATCGTAAAAGACTTTCCCAACTCTTGTTTCAGCCTGTCGATCTTCTTGATGTCTTTTCCCATGATGAGCATGTCATCAATGTATAATAGTAGAACTAAGAAATCACCATCTGAGAACTTACGCGTGCACACACAGTGGTCCGACTTCGTTCTGTCATACTCATGTTTCAACATAAATAAGTCGAACTTCTTGTACCATTGCCGTGGAGCCTGTTTCAGCCCATACAAGCTCTTCCTCAGCCTACACACATATGCTCCTTGCCCTTGACTTCGAACCCCTTTGGTTGGTGCATGTAGATCTCTTCTTCCAGGTCACCATGGAGAAAGGCAGTTTTAACATCTAACTGCTCTATCTCCAGATCCATGCTAGCCGCCAACCCAAGCAACACCCATATGGATGTCATCTTCACCACTGGTGAGAATATCTCCTCGAAGTCTATGCCTTTCCTCTGACCAAAACCTTTCACCACAAGTCTGGCCTTGAACCTCGTCTGTGAATTCTTCTGCTCAATCTTCTTTCTGAACACCCACTTGTTGCTCAAAGCTTTCTTGCCCTTAGGCAATTTCACCATATCATAGGTGTGGTTCTTATGCAAGGATTCCATCTCCTCTTGCATAGCTTTCAACTACTTCCCCTTATGCTCGTCAGCTAGGGCCTCAGAATAATCTTCTGGCTCTCCCCCATCAGTTAGCATAATGTACTCATGTGGCTAGTATCTCTTGGACGGTTGTCTGTCCCTATATGACCTCCTCACCTGTAGCTCAACAGGTGGATCAAGTGGCGGCTGCTCCCCTGGTCCATCTTCTGAAGGAACTCTCTCGTCCTTTGTACCTTGCTGTACTCCCCCGTCATTAGGCACCATGGGAGGAGTAACCAGATCCATGTCCTCTAGCTCACCTGAACTAGGCTGGTTCTTCTCTGGCTTACCAATGTCTTCTATACACTGATCTTCAAAGAAAACCACATCTCTGCTCCTGACGAGCTTCCTCTCGGTCGGATCCCACAATTTATAACCGAACTTTTCATCACCGTACCCTAAGAACATACACTGCCTGATCTTCATATCGAGCTTGGACCTCTCATCCTTTGGTACGTGAACGGATGCCCTGCATTCAAACACCCTGAGATAACTGTATGATAGATCATGTCCAGTCCACACCTTCTCAGGTACTTCTCCATTTAATGGGGCTGATGGAGACCTGTTTATCAAATACACTGTCGTGTGCATTGCTTCTCCCTAGAACGTCTTGGGTAACTTCGCATGGGATAACATACATCTGATTCTCTCAACAATGGTACGATTCATTCGCTCAGCTACACCATTATGCTGGGGGGTCTTGGTGTAACATCCCGAAAAGCGGGGGTCGAGCATAAACTCAACTCCCGAGTTCCAGAACATCACTTATGCAACAAAATGAATGATGGTTGAATGTTGACTGTATTTGTGCATTGAACATGAGTGAGATTAAGCCAAAACAGCATATCATACTCCAGAGACAATTAAATTGCAAGCGGAAGACTGTGATAGATAAATAACATATAAAAACTGTGGTGAGTCTCCAGAGGGTGATAAAGTTACCAGGTTAAATCATTACAGTACAATTCTAAAATATGCCTAATGCGAGGAAGTGTAATGTCTTCTATCCCAAGTACCATAGCCCCATCAATACAATACCAGATCTTTATAGACTTGCCAAAGAAATACAGATAGGAGAACTCCTCCTCATCATCATAGAAGTAGTCCGGCTCTGCTTCATAAGCATCGCCATCACCTGAAACTCAACAAATCTGGTTGGTGTGTATAATACCGTCCCGTAACATGGGAGTGAGTGATCAACTCAGTGGAACAGTAAAGCATAGGTTAACATGTTATCAATTCAGTCAAGCAGTAATGATAAAGCAGTAAAATCAAACACTCTTAACTACTCTTATTAATACAAGTATGAATGCTAGCATGATGTATGCCCTCACGACACTCTCCCTCGTGCGACACCATCTTACGATCGCAGCATGCTTTCATCCCTCAGTGCTCCACATCTTCCAGGCACATGCAATGCATGATGAGCATGATTACCGAGTAATTATTAGTCCATTTCAAACAGCAAGATTGGGAAACTAAGGTACCTCCCTTGTATCATTCCCAAACATGATCCATTCTAAGGTCGTCAGTCCTAGTTAATCTCAGATGATGGTGTGTTTTCTAGGTCACTGCAAAGGCTGTCAGGGCTGTTACGCACAAAGGTTATACCACTCCCCCATCACCTCTTAAACGATTTATCACTATATAGAAACAGGCCTAGTTCATACTCTATACACTGCGGCAAAACTCTAAGGCTCACCGCAATTTCAGAGTATGCTCGAGGTCACTACAAAGGGCTGCCAGGGTTGTTGCTCGCATTCGTTGTACCACTCCCCCATCACCTTATCAATGTAGGCAGACAGCACGAATATAGTGTCCCATACCACCATAATCGGCTCACGAGTTTGGTTGCTCACTGGTCACTACGGGAAGGTACGTGGCCCCAGCGTAGGCCGACAGCTCGACCACGGTGTCCCATACCACTATGCCCGGCTCATGAGTCTTAGCGGATCGAGGTACCATGGTTAAAAGAGATTTCACTGATAAGTTTGGTACCCTAGGTTCAAGCAGTAGTGTCCAAACATGGTGAACATACATTAGACAGATCGGGTTACTTGACGAGCTCGGCTAGCATAGAGCGCACAACAAGTTGAACGACATGAAGTGCATAAGCACTTCGCGTGGCCAACCACTATCGCCAACCGAAGTACGACTCGAGTTCGTTGAACACATCTCATGTGGCAAATGAATCACAACCATGAATTCAATTCTGGTACCGATTATCTGGACTATAATCATTGCCCCAAGCACAATCAATTGCAGATAGATAAAGCAGTAGTGGATCAAGCTTCAAATCATACAATCAAAGTCTGGTATTATCCGTTTAGGGCTGCCAGGGCTGTTACACGCATTCGTTACACCACTCCCCCATCACCCATGATGGATCATACAACATAAACATGAATTTAACATACGCCTTACATAAATAAAATCATATAATCAGTTGAGCATGTTAACAAACATATCATAAAGCATATTATAAAGCATGTTATAAAGCATGTGGTAAAGTATGTTATAAGGCACTACATAAATAGGAATACAAATACATATATTGAACAAGTAAGCGGTTTAAGTAAACAACCTCATGGAGGAAATCATACATGTCTCTAAGGTAGCTGAGAATCCCATCTCAACACCCTCCTAAGGCATCAACATCCAAACACTTACTCACACAAGCATTTTCACAAACACTTATTTCAACATACTTAGTGTATGTTAACAAACATGTATTAGGGCGAGTCCTTTCGCCAAGCAAATATTTTATGCATATATAGTATATTTATACAACAAATAATCATGGCAAACACATCTCTAAAATATATATGTATACGGTACTTTCTACAATACAGTATTTCTACATACATAGTGTATATTAGTAAAACATGTATTTGGGCGAATCCTTTCGCCAAATAAGTATTTTATCCATATATCGTATATTCATACAACAAATAATCATGTCAAATACATTTTCAAAATTTATACATATATGGTATTTTCTACGAATACCTAGAACATATAAAATTTCATAATCTGCATCTTTAATCGAAACAGGAAACAAAAAGCACTTTGTACATTGCAATTGCATGCAGATCATGAATCTATCATTATCTGACATTGAAAGTGTTGAAAACCATAACCTATACACCTAAAGTCCGCACCTTTTGTCGTAGAATCGTAACGGAATCGATAGGTTTGCTAAGCTTCCGTATTCGGCAGTTTGGCAACCTAGAGAACGAAATAGGTTAGCTATTTCATAACCTACAATCTATACAGCCCCAAAATAGATTGGGGTTAGGGTTTCTTACCTAGAAACGGAGCTGGAATCGCCGGGAAAGTGATGAGAATTGAGCGGTTGAGCTTAGATACGGCAGGGAAGAATCTCCCACTTCTCTTTCACTTTCTCTCTCTTTTCCTAGGGTTTTTCTCAAATTCGGATGGCTGAAATGAGAGAGGGTTTAAGATCCTTATATTGCCTAAAAACTCACCGAAATAGACTTGTGGACAAGGTATACTTAGGTTATAACCAAAACGACTCTGTTTCAGCTCAACGGAGCACTTTTGGCGGGCCTCCTTGAGCCAAAGGTCGGACTTAAGCGAACAGCCGTGGGACACTATCTGGATTTGATTTTGGAGATGGTTGTCAAGCCCAACGAGGCGGTCCTAAGTCCTTAACTTCGTGTTAATCGGACTCCCGATGTGCGGTCCAGACTTGATACGGAGTTTCAAAGTACTCCCGAGAGCAGTCGGGTAACGAGTTTGGTCCTAGGTTGTAGGGTAACCTAGCGTTAATGATTCTACAAGTTTTGAGTCTTGCAGATCATATTTAAAGCGACTCAAACGGATTTCATAGCTAATTTAGTTTAGCACTTAGTTACTTTGTCTCATTTCCAAAGGATTTAATCCTAAGTGATTTCTGGTCGAGGTGATACTCAGGCCTTTGTAGTTTGTATATAAGGTGATCCAAGTTATAATACTTAACTAGTTTAAGATAGTGTCTAGGGTGAAAGTACGTAGGAAAATTGAAAGAACAAGGTGGTGAAGGGTGGGATTTGTGAAGAAAATGGGTTCAGAAGCGATTTTAGACTGTAGGATTCAGTTCTGACAAGTTAATAATGTGTTAGGAGCGGCCCATTGCCTAAGGACATTGAATTCTAGGTTGGCAAAAATTTGGGCTGTTACACTTGGGAACCGTTTGTTCATGCTGTATACCCAGGGACTTGTGGTACTCATGAAAGTCGCCGATGTATTCACCACCATTGTCAGTGCGGATGCACTTCAATGATCTACCTGTCTCTCTCTCAACCATAGCATGAAACAATTTAAACACACCAAAGACCTCGTCCTTGGATTTCAAAGCATAAACCCAAACCCTCCTAGATGCATCATCTATAAAAGTAACAAAATACAATGGCCCACCCAAGGTTTTTGTCCTCATAGGACCACAAACATCAGAATAAACCAAATCTAATGCATGCACTTTATTAACATGAGAAGAAGTTTTAACAAATGAAACTCTATGCTGTTTCCCTGATAAACAATCAAGACAGGTTTTGAGAGGTATACATGTCACGTCTGGAAGGAGTTGCTTCCTCGCTAGTAGCTGAAGCCCTTTTTCACTCATGTGGCCTAGACGCCTGTGCCACATGTCAATAGCTGAATCTTCCGCTGCGTTCAACCCACCCTTGCACATACTGACACTTGCCTTGTAAAGGGTGCAACACTTCTTTCCTCTGCTCATGATCAACGAACCCTTAATGAGCTTCCATCGCCCACCAGCAAACTGGCTTTCATAGCCATCATCATCTAACCTTCCCGTCGACATCAAGTTGAGGCGAAGGTCTGGGATATGCCTCACATCCCTGCGAACCAATGTGCAGCCCACATCGGTCTTCACACAAATATCACCGACTCCCATGATTTTTGATACGCCAGAATTTCTCATCTTCACAGTCCCATAGTCACCTGACATGTAGTTTGTGAAGAAGTCCCTGCGTGGAGTTGCATGAAAAGAAGCTCCCAAGTCTATTACCCAGTCGGTGTCCTGACTCGTAGCCGTGAGACATACATCGTGATCTACTAAAAGAATAACTACCATGTCACTATCTGAAGTGACCGTAATGGAATCTGATTCATCTTCCTTCCCTTTTCCTTTCTTGTCGTTCTTCTTACTCCGACATTCATGCTTGTAGTGACCCTTCATGCCACAATTCCAGCATTCAACATCTTTTCTGTTACTCGACTTGCCTCTTGATTTATCTCGGGCCTTCCCGCCCTTCCTGTTCTTTCCTCTCTCCCGTTCCTGCATCACAAGGGCCTCTTGCTGAGTAGACCCCTGAGACTTCCTCCTTGTCTCCTCATTGAAGAGACAACTGGTTACTTGTTTCATGGATATCTTTCCATTTGGCGCGGAGTTACTTAGAGACACCACCAATGTCTCCCAACTGTTAGGCAATGAACTAAGCAATAGTAAAGCCTGCAATTCATCATCTAGGACCATCTTCATAGAGGTAAGTTGGTTCACTATATTGCTGACCTCATTCATGTGCTCGGCCACAGAACCACCATCCTTGAACTTGAGATTCACAAGTCGCCTTATCAGAAAAATTTTATTACCGGCTGTCTTCCTCTCATACAGCCCTTGTAATTTCAGCCATAGGCTTGCGGCTGAGGTTTCTGTAGACACGTGGTGGAACACAGAATCATCCAACCATTGTCTAATAAACCCCACCGCCTTTCGGTCCGTCTTCTTCCAATCATCATCAGTCATATCCTTGGATTTTGCTGATATGCCTAAGATTGGAGAATATAGGTCCTTGCAATAAAGCAAGTCCTCCATCTTAGCCTTCCATATGGTCCAGTTAGAACCATTGAGGCTGATCATCCTTGAGCCACCTTCCATAATTCAAAACCGATCCTACCCGTTCAATAAACCTAGCTCTGATACCACTTTGTTGGGGGCCTTGCACAAAACCTTAGGATCTAGCCCTCTAGAACAAACCAGGATTATGGATAATAAAACAATGAAATAAATCAAAGCATCAATCACACACAACACAAGAGATTTTTACGTGGAAAACCCTCAAAGAGGTAAAAACCACGGGACCTCGTCCAGATCAACAATTCACTATGAAGTAAAATGTTTACAACCTTCTTCACTCACGCAGGAGTGGATGAACAATGAAAGAATAAAGGAAACCAGAGAGATCTTACCGATTACGAGGACGTAGGAGCGCTGAGATATAGACTGCATCGTATATCACCTCCATGAGCATAACCTCCCTTCTACAAGCTTCTTCTCTCTCTTTCTCCCCCTCTCTCTCACCTTTGATAGCTCTCTTGTGTTTTTCTCATCAACACAACATACCCTAGAAAAATCCTAGGGACCCTTTTTTATAGTTTTAGAAAACTCCTTTCCGCATCCTAGTTGCGAAAGGACTTTGCGCATCTGTTTCGAAAGCACTTGCGCATCCCAGTTGCGAAAGGATTTTGCGCATCCGTTGCGAAAGGACTTGCGTATCACAATTGCGAAAGGACTTGCGCATGACGGGTCAAAAAAAAAAAACCCATCAAAGTCATCCCCCATAGCCCCACTAGAAGAATATCAGGATCTCCCAATTCGTGATTTGCAGCATGTAGCACATTGAAAGTTTCATTCTTACAGTTCAACTTGTGAAACAAATAAAATAAAGATTAAAAGTGTTATAATTTAAAATTAATTTTCTAAGTTCTAAAGTAAGGTCCGAGTAAAATGGTTTCTATTATCCAAAGCCTTGAGTAAGAAGTCATTAATACATTGGAATAAATAATTTCTTATTTTGGGTTAAAGTGATTTTCTATTTTATAAATATACTTTTACACAATCCACAGGCTGGCCCACTCATCCGATGCTCCCATTGTTCGCAAAACTATGTATATATATATATATATATATATATATATATATATATATATATATATATATATATATATATATATATATATATATATAAAGATACTTAAATGATTGATCTAATGCTTAAAATTCCATATATTTCAAAAAATAGAGAAAACCAAAATCCCATTTTTAACAAATGGAGTTAGACACTTTTTTCAAGAAGACATGTTTTATCTGAAAAACTTTTGAAGGCATTTTTAAGGCAGTCGTTACCCACCGATAAATTAGAGTAGAAAGTTATTCATTTTGATAAAAATTGATTAATTTATGCACAGATTATTTTTTCTAGAAAGATTTAAGAGAGACAAAGAGCACGACTTGACTAGCTTTTTTATGGTCCATGCACTTGACCAGAACCTAATAAAAAAAAAAGTAAAGAGAAAAGCATCAGCTTGTGCAACACGACCCGTCCTTTTTCTCTCTTCCACACCTGTTAAAATACACAAAAAGGAAGCCATTTTTGAATAAGTAGGTCCACACAGAGCGGATTAGGTAAGACCCTGGCCTCGCTCAAGACGGTGTGGCTCTTACCATGGCGCACACCTTGTATCAACGCTGTCCATCTGTTTTTTCATATCATTTCAGGGCATTATTCCAAAAATAAAGCAGATATAATAATCAGGTAGACCATACCCTGAGAAACAGTGGCAATTGAACACCCTACCATAAAAAACTCCTCTAAGCACACCTTAATGTTTCCCCAGTGCTTATTTGCCATCCAAGCTGGTGATAAGGTCACATAAGCTTAGATGAAGAGGGAAAATAAATAAATATCAGCTTGATCCAAAACTTTTGTGGCCCATTAATGGTCAATCACCACTGTTTTCTTTGGTATATATAATCCACTGATAATAGAACATGCTTCCTTATCTTTTGGAATAATGCTCTAAAATGATAAGGAAAAACAGGTAGCATGGGGAGTGGATTGGATACTGAACGGTTCAGTAGTTAAAAGGCTATTGAAGTGACGTGGCAAAATAGCATTGGGGGATATCAATAGACTGTTCCCTTCCAATAAATGCTCTTTCAACGGAGATCCGTTAGCGGATGTTTTTCCGTTTAGGCAGGCTGTGAACGCACTCGGCCACGCACACGGCCACGCACAGTAAATGTTTATCTTAAGAAAAAAAAGGATGCGGGAGGAACTAGGTGGGGTCTACTGTAATGTTTGTGAGAAATCCTATCCGTCCATCCGTTTTTTAAGTCCAATTCAAGACATGAAAGCAAAAATGAACCGTTTCCAGAGGTCAAGTCGGCTAAAAACGTGATAATTGAACGTCCACAGTTTAAATATTCGTGGGCCATAGAAGTTTTGAGTCATGCTAATATTTGTGATTTCAGTTCATCATAGTAGGAATGAAGTTATTAACGGTATGGATGGCTTGTAAACATCACTTTCAAACTCAGGTAGATTTTAATGGTAGGAATTTCCCTAACCACATTTTCCTTTGGTACGGCCCACTTAAGATTTGGATACGGTTCATTTTTGGCATCATGTCCTGAAATGAACTCAAAAAATGGATGGTAGGTGCGGATTTCTCAAAAACATCATAGTGGCCCCACCTCGGTTGCCATGGTAGGAAATCCGAGTCCAAAAAAACGTACGTGGAATTCACGGTAGTATGTGAAGGGAAGCGGACTGCGTAATGAGTGAACTCTGTTGGGTCTACCGTGATTTATGTATTTTATCCTTTCTGTCTATCCATTTTATAAGATAATTTTAGAGCCTTTTCTCAAAACTGAAGCATATAAAAGGCTAAAATCGACCACACCAAAGGACACCGTGTGAATTGAATTTATACTGTTGAAAAGTTCTTGGGGGCAACAGAAGTTTTGGTTGAAGATTATATTTGTTTTTTACCTTCATATATGTTTTTTCATCCTTTGAACAGTTTGGATGAAAAATAAACTTCACTATGGGGCCTGAAAAGGTTTCAACAGTGGAAATCATTATTTCCACTGTTTCCTGTGCTAAAGTCCACTTGAGATTTTTTATAAGCTTCAATTTTGGGATCAACGCCTAATATTAGATGAAAAAACAGATGGAAGGTGCCGATAAGCCACATAAATTCACGGTGGGCCCAAGTGAATCTTCTTAGCATGACAATCCGATTTCGTGGCCGAGTGGGTGCACGGGAGAAACCGAGAAAAGTCCGTTAACGGACACAACGGAGTCGCATTTATACTAAGGAATCGTATCATTGTTATCTAACCAACTGCGTTTTGCCACATCACTTCAGTAGCCTTTTGGCCACGAGGTGTTCAGTATCCAATCCACTCCCGACAGCATGGATACAGAATAAGTGCGTTAAATACATTAAGGACGCGGATTAGATACTGACAGTTTGAGTAGCTAGTCAAGGACTGAAGTGACGTCACCAAGTTGTGGTCCCACTATGATGTCTGTGTTGTATCCATACCGTTCATCCATTTTGAGATACCGTTTTAGGACATGAGCTAAAGAATGAGCTATATAAAAAGCTGTAGTGGATCCCACTACAGAAAATAGTAGGGAGAGTGATTCCCACCGTTGAAACTAACCTAAGACCCACCATAATATTTATTTGAAATCTAACCTATTCAAAAGTTAAAAAATACATGAAATAAGGGAAAACACAAATATCATTTTTATACAATACTTTTGTAGCCTTTAGAAGTTTTTAATGGTGAGCGTTACTGTCCCCACTGTTTTCTGTGCTGAGGTCTCATTCTTTGTGCATTGCCTTAAAATTCTCTCCAAATAGATGGAAAGCGTGGATACAAAACATACGTAACGGTGTGGCCCTAAGAATTTATTGACGTCACTTCAGTAGCGAATCTCGCGACTCAACCTGTGTGTAGCTAATCCGCGCTCGTACATTAAGGTACGACACTACAAGTCCCACAGGCGGAAACGGATTGGCTACTCCCCCTGCCGGCTGGTGGTCGGTAGTTTGTGGGACCCACCATGATATATGTGTTTCATCCATTCGGTTCATCCATTTTTACGTATCATTTTATAGCTTCGATCCCAAAAATGAGAGGAATATATATCTCATGTGGACAACACTACATGAAAACAATAGTGATTGGATATCCACCATTAAAATCCTCCTAAGGCCCACTATACTTTTTTTTTTGAAATCCAATCTGTTGATTAGGTCATACAGGTCCAGATGAAGAGAAAAAACAAAGAACAGCTCGATACAAAACTTTTATGGCCCCCAAAATGTTTTTAATGGTCGATCCTCATTCAACACTTTTTCCTGTAATGTGGTCCACTTGATATTTGGATATACCTAATTTTTGTACTCATTTATTAAAATGATCTCTAAAAATATATGGAAGGCATGGATGAAACACATACAACATGGTGGGGCCCACATAGCACCGACCACCAGCCATTGGCTGGTGTCAGGGGGAGTAGCCAATCCGTTTCCCCCACGGGCACTCTTCTCTGCATGTACTTTTATACACTGCACATGTGCCAGGCTAATAAGTACGCATGAAATAGGCTCCAAAGTAGTCCACACCTCTGATACTCCCTGTGGGCAAAACTTCATATTTTTGAAAATTACTTATATATTTGATCAAATGTTCAAAATTCTATATATTTTGAAAAATCGGAAAAATAGAGCTCATTTTTAGCAAACTCATTTAGACATGATTTTCCAATAAAACACATTTAATTCAAAAAAGCTTTAGAAGGAAAATTTAAAAATAGAGTAGAGGGTTTTTTTTTTTTTTTTTTTTTTGAAATAGATCAGTGGATTAATTTATAAAATTATTACCTTTTTCAGGAAGGATTTGAGAGGCAAAGAGGACCACTTGACTATGTGTGTGTGTGTGTTTGTAGGGAAATGGTATGTCGATCTGTGTGGACCCCACTGTGATGTGTATCAGACATCCACAACGATGAATTTTGCTGAGTCCCCTCTAGGTATGGGATACCCCAAAAATCACGCATATAAAGAACTCAAGTGAGCTACACAATCTGAAATAGTTTAAAATTATGCCTAAAACATCTAAAAGCACTTGTTGGGGCCCACCTGAGTTTTGGATATGGCTAAAACTTAGTGTGATCCCTCATCCAAGTGGGACACACACGATGGATAAGCTGGATTTCTAAATCATGTCCCAGTGGGCCCTATAAAAAATCATGAAGATTTCAATTGTTGGATATCCACTCTCAACTGTTGTCTATTGTGTGGCCCACCTAAGTCATGGATTGGCTTGATGTTTAGGCCTGTGGCCCACCATGGAAGGGTACATCTAATTGATTGGGTTTATGTCCATCACGCATCATGGTGGACCCACAAAACTCAACCTCCTTTATATATATATATATATATATATATATATATATATATATATATATATATATATATATATATATATATATATATATATATATATATAAGGTACTTTGAGCTCAAGCTCACGATAAGCTCCCATGAGGTCGAGCTGTGTGGGCCCCACTGTGATGCGTGTTGACCATCAACACCGTGCATTTGATGGGTCCCCTTTAAATTATGGGATATCCCAAAAATCACCAGATATACGGAACTCAAAAGTGGGCCATACCATCTAAAATCATGTGAAGACATGCCAAAAATATATAAAAGCACTTGGTGGGGCCTACCTGAGTTTTGAATGCTGCTGAAACTTGGTCTGAACCCTCATGTGATGTGAACTCCTAGGGTTCAACTTTCACCCTGATCCAAAACTTTGGTGGGTCATGGCAAAAGAGAGTCATATATATAATTCTAATTATTTTAATTAAAGTTTTCTATTTTAACTTTAGTTTATATATATATATATATATATATATATATATATATATATATATATATATATATATATATATATATATATATGGGAAAAGGTACTATGCGCCGAGTGATGGGAACGTCCCATGAGGTCGAAATGTGGGCCCCACCGTGATGCGTTTCAAACATCTACCCCATCATTCAGATGCACCATTCCATCGTGGGCCTAGGTCTCAAAAATCAAGTCAATACGTTACTTGTGTGGGCCACACCATATACAAAAGTTGAGAGGGACTGTGCACCATTAAAACATTCATAATCATTTTTTGGGCCCACCGAGATGTGGTTTGCAAATCCAGCCCATCCATTATGTGTGTCTCACTTGGATGAGGGTTCAAACCAAGTTTTAGACGCATGCAAATTTCAGGTGGGCCCCACCAAGTGCTTTTATATGTTTTTGGCATGATATATGGAAAATGTACTATGCGCTCGAGCTCACGATAAGCTTATCATGAGGTCGAGCTGTGTGGGCCCCACCGTGATGCGTGTCAACCATCAACACCGTGCATTTGATGGGTCCCCTTTAAATTATGGGATATCCCAAAAATCAGCCGTATATGGAACTCAGGTGGGCCATACCATCTAAAATTATGTGAAGACACCGTTAAAACATATAAAAGCACTTGGTGGGACTCACCTAAGTTTTGCATGTGCTTGAAATTTGGTGTGAACCCTCATTCAAGTGGGACACACATAATGGATGGGCTGGATTTGCAAACCACATCTTGGTGGGCCCTCAAAAATGGTTATGAATGTTTTAATGGTGTACGGTCCTTCTCCACTTGCATGTGGTGTGGCCCACAAAAGTCACGGATTGACTTGATTTTTGGGACCTAGGCCCACGATGGAATGGTGCATCTGAATGATGGGGTAGATGTTTGAAACACATCACAGTGGGGCCCACACAGCTTGACCTCATGGGACGGACCCGTGAGCTTGAGCGCATAGTACCTTTTCCCATATATATATATATATATATATATATATATATATGGGGAAAATGTATCATGCGCTCGAGCTGATTTTAAGGCCCCATGAGGTCGAGCTGTGTGGGCCCCACCGTGATGCGTTTCGAACATCTACCCCGTCAGTCAGATGCACCATTCCATCGTGGGCCTAGGTCTTAAAAATCAAGTCAATCTGTGACTTGTGTGGGCCACACCACATACAGAAGTGGAGAGGGGTCGTGCACCATTAAAACATTCATAACCATTTTGAGGGCCCACCGAGATGTGGTTTGAAAATCCAGCCCATCCATTATGTGTGTCCCACTTGAATGAGGGTTCAGACCAAGTTTCAGGAGCATGCAAAACTCAGGTGGGCCCCACCATGTGCTTTTATATGTTTTAACGGTGTCTTCACATAATTTTAGATGGTATGGCCCACCTGAGTTCCATATACGGCTAATTTTTTGGATATCCCATAATTTAAAGGGGACCCATCAAATGCACGGTGTTGATGGTTGACACGCATCACGGTGGGGCCCACACAGCTCGACCTCATGATAAGCTTATCGTGAGCTCGAGTGTATAGTACCTTTTCTATATATATAGTGTCGTTCTCCTACTAACCATACCGCATGGAATTTATGTGTGAGCCTTCATGTACACCGTAGGATGAGGAGAGCTGCTTGGATTATGTCGTAGGATGAGGAGAGCTGCTTGGATTCCACTTCCTTGAGAGAGGGAGTCTTCAAAGAAAAGATTCTCCCCTATACTCAAGGATAGACTCACGTGAAAGTCTTTGCCATAAAGATCCTATGAAAGAGCTTATTATGATGTTTTTGATAAATCCAACCTGTTCATCCATTTTTTGAGATCATTTTAAGACATGCTACAGAAAATCAGATGGATACAAAAGTCAAGTGTGCCGCACTAAGAAAACAGTTTTGATTTAGTCACCACCGTTGAAATATTTTTAAAGCCACAAAAGTTTCTTATCATGCTAATTTTTTATTGTTTTCACTTCATCCAAGTGGGAATGATCTTGTAAACCGTTTGGATGGCATATAAAAATCAAGGTGGAGCCTAAGAAAGTTTCAACGGTAGAAAACTCTTTCCCCAGTTTTACCTCTTATATGGCCCACTTGATTTTTGAATCGATATCATTTTCAATAGCATGTCATAAAATGAGCTTGGAAAATGGATGGATGGGATGGATTTATCAAAAACATCACGGTGGACCCCCCCCAACATCCAGTGCAGGAACATCCTGCGAAGGCTTTAGCAGGAAATCTGCGTCCATCCGCGTTCCTCCGGGAAGCGGATTGCATGCTGAGTAACTCAGCACACTTAAGTAAACTCTGTGGGGTCCACCGTGATTTGCATATTTTATCTACTCCGTCCATCCATTATAAAAGATAATTTTATGGCTTGATCCCAAAAATGACATATATCAAAATCTCGATTGGACCTCACCATGGGAAATAGTGTGAATTGAAATTCTACCGTTGAAAATTTCTTGGGGCCCACAGAAGTTTTGGATCAAGCTGATATATAAATATATATTTTTTACCTTCATCCATGTCTGTGTAATCTTATGAACAGGTTGAATGACAAATAAAAATCACTGTGGGCCCTAGCAAGGTTTCAACGATGGAAGTCATTATTGGCATTGTTTCTTATAATATGGTCCGCTTGAGCTTGGGGAATACTTTTATTTTATAGTCAACCACTAAAATGATCTCGAAAAATGGATGGATGGCATGGATAACCCACATACATTCATAGTAGGCCCTACTGAGTTTACTCGGTAAGCTTGCTAAGCATCTCAGTATGCAATTCTATTTTGTTCCGTTCCTCCGCGTCCCTCTCGAGCGCGGACTAGGTACTTCCCCCACCCATTCCGAGCTAGGGATAGGCAGACGCTCTTAGGGCCACTGAGGGTCCATCATGATTTTTAATTTTATCTAAGCCATTCATCCATTTTTCCATATCATTTTAGAGCACCAGATAAAAAATAAGATAGATCCAACACTCAATTGGACCACACCACAGAAAGCAGCAATGCTAAGGATACCCACCATTGAAACCTTCTTAGAGTCTATCGTGTTTTTTATTTTCCATCCAACCTGTTTATGCGGTCATATACACCTGGTGAATTGAAAAAACAAATATCACCTTGATCCAAAACTTGAACTTCTGTGGTTCCCAAGAATTTTTCAACTGTAGAAATCTAATCCCCACTTTGTGGTCCATTTAACCCTTTGATATTCTTCATTTTTGTCTTAATAATTTAAAATGATATGGAAAAATGGATGGACCGTGTGATTGTAATTTAATTGGACCGCGTGATTTTGTAATTGCATCTATGATTGAGATGGAACAATCACTGTTCAGCAAACGAGTAAAAAAGCATGAGAGTTGGGGAGGCGGATTACGGACTGAGTAACTCAGTAGGGTGGGGTCCACTATGATTTATATATTTTATCTAATCTGTCTATACATTTTACCAGATGATTTTAGGGCCTTATCCCAAAACTGAAGCATATAGAAAGCTAAAATGGACCACATCACAGGAAACAGTGTGAATTAAATGTCCAACGATTGAAAATTTCTTGGGGGCCATAAAAGTTTTGGATCAATCTTATATTTGTTTTTTTCCATTCATCCATGTTTGTGTGATCTTATGAGAAGTTTAGATGACAAATAAACATCACTGTAGGGCCTATCAAGGTTTCAACGGTGGAAATCATTATTTCCACTATTTCTTGTGTTATGGTCCACTTGATCTTTAGATAAACTTCAATTTTGGGATCAACCCCTAAAATGATCTGAAAAAAAGGATGGACGGTGTGGATAAACCACATAAATCCACAGTGGGTCCAATAGTGTTTGCTTAGTATGATAAAAGCGTACTGAGTAACTTAGTACGTAATCCGATTTCGAAAGTCAGGACGCTGTAGTGGACCGACCACAGAAAATAGTGGGACCACGGTTGACACTATCTTAATGCCCACCATAATGTTTATTTGAAATATAACCTGTTCAAAAGTTAAAAAATACATGAAAGAAGGGAAAACACAAATATCAGCTTGATCTAAAACTTTTGTGGCCTTTGGAAGTTCTTAACAGTGGACGTCATTGTCCCCACTGTTTTCTGTGCTGGGTCCACTGGAAATTTGGATTTAACTCATTGTTTGGATATTACCTTAAAATGATCTCTCCAAATGGATGAAAGGCGTGGATACAAAACAGACATCATGGTGGGCCCATGGAAATTGGTGATGTCACTTAGTAGCAAGTCTCGCTTCTCAGTTCTCACCCTTTCAGTATCTAATCTGCGCCCGGAGAGTCTGCTTTCGCAAACAAAGGATCCAGACTCCTACGTCCTAAGTAAACTCCGTGGGTCCACCATGATTTATGTATTTCATCTTCTCCGTCCATTCATTTTATCAAATAATTTTAGGGATTGACACAAAAAATCAGGCATATTAAATGTTCAAATTGACAACACCACTGGAAATAGTTGAATTGAACATCCACCTTTCAAAAAATTCTTGAGAGTCACATGAGCTTTGAATCAAGCTTATATTTGTGTTTACCTTCATCCATGTTGTATAATCTTATGAACATGTTGGATGACAAATAAACATCACTATAGAGCCTATAAAGGGTACGATCCAATTGATCTGCGTATGTGCTTCAATTATGGGCTCAACACCATAAATTTCAACGGTGGTCACTAAATTTCCACTGTTTCCTCTCATGTGGCCCATTTAATTTTTGGAACCTCCTCATTCTTGGTCACATAACCTAAAATGATTTCAAAAAATGGATGGACAGGTTGGATTTATTACAAACATCCTAGTAGGCCCCATACAAAATCATTTCGCATGATCTTCATGCAAAAGGCTTTAGCCGGAAATCCTATTGCAATTCCAAATTTCTCTCCGTGAGTGTAGGAGAGAGTCTTCTTTTCAAAGACTCTCTCTCTCAAGGAAGTGGAATCCCAGCTGCTCTCCTCATCCTACGGCGTACATGAAGGCTTGCATATAAATTCCATGCGTTATGGTTCGTAGGAGACCGGCACTATATATATATATATATATATATATATATATATATATATATATATATATATATATATAGCCAAATATGAACTTATATAGTTGATTTTTTTTCCTCCTTTTTAAAATTCAACCGTATCAAACTTGATTTTTTTATTTACCAAATTTTTATTGCTTGTTTACTTGATCAAATTTTAGACTTTTTCTTACTGATCGACACCAAATAAAACATAAACATTTTGTGTGCATTTTCTGTTTTTCTTTTGCGGTATGCTAACCATGGAATGCCCACCCTGCAGGAAAAAGAACGGACAGTTAATGAGGATTGGAATCCTCTACAACTGTCTTATGTAGCACCATGTTCTGTTGGCCCAGCATATGTCACCAGTGTGACGTCTGCTCCATCCATCAAGTGCGCTGTCAAAATAGACAACTCAGGTAATGGGGATTGGATGCTAACCATAAGTTTGTTTGGGTACCACCATGGTGTATTTATTTCATCAAACCCCTTAATCAGGTGGGGCTCACAAGAATGGAAGAAAGATACAAAATCAGCCTGAAGGAGGCCACACCACATGAAATTATAGAGGTTTTAGGCACAAATTTTAAAAAATTTCAATTGGGGTGAACCATCTGAGGTTTTTTTTTTTTACCGGGATGAGGATGATCTTTCGTGCTTAATGCAAGGGTTCTCCCTTCATCGATCGACAGTGAGGATATCACACATATAACATGGTGGGCCTCACAGATCTGGGGTGTTTCATGGTGTCATAGATGATTCAGATCTTTTCAAATAAAGCTTGCAAGTGTCTAGATTCTATGTACACGTGTGGCCCATTTGATTAACACAACTGCATGGTTTTGAGTTCAGTCACATTCAAGGCGGGTGCACCTAATAACAACACACCATGGTGAAACTTCTTTTTCTTTTTCCTAGTATATATCTTTATAATTCTTTTGTTTGTTTTAGCGTATAATTCAATCCACCTCTAGAAACGTCGCACATGTGAGAAATCCAGCCACACGTGTAATGTAGAATGTAGAAAAGAATGGCCCAAGTTTCTGTGCCTGACGTACACATGTAAGCCGGTTCATGAATATACAGTCTTGTTTTTGGTCGACGGTATTTTCCCTGTGTCACATCTGATGAATCGTTTAACACGTTTGCACCATCTGAGCACGTGACTGCCCTAGCCATGTTATCTAGGTGTGAGCTTTTCATGGTGACTAATGGAAGGTAGATGAAAGCCAATGGATGGTGCAGATCAATGATTTAATAGTCCATGCATACAACTTGGGTGGCCCTGTCTTGACCAAACTAGTCTTAGGATGCAGGTTGGAGGACTGCAGTGATGTCCGTACCTTTTTAAGACATGACCCATGATTAAGAGGTGTACATGAACCTTTTTCAGTAGGTTACCTTAAAGCTGCAGGACTCTTGCAAGCCCGATCAGACAATCCGTGCCTGCGACTTGAATTTTTCACAAGAACACAACTGCTGGGGCCAGGTCGCCTTCTGGGAAGACGATTGGTGTTCACAAGGTCCAAACATTGATCCAAAACGCATCTTGTCCGTCCAAAACACTTGTATGCACGAGGGTACTACCGAGGATGGAATGTATTTCAGTAACATTCCCTTATCATTTTTTCTATAATTACTCTCATTAGAGTACAGTTTTGTAATTTTATTTGAGATTATTTAACATTTATTACGGAATTTATCCCGTTATGCATTTTTTTTTTTCATTATATTTCAAAGAGTGCATTTTTAGATACCATCTCTTAATTGTACGCTTGAAAGGAGGATGTATTAGTCAATGCCGTCCATCTAATGGGCGCTATCAAGAATGGTTCGTGGTTCAAAGGCCATTTACTTCTTTTCACATTATCCAGCAGATATTGACTGTTGACTATTTTTGTTTTTTAAGTCTATATGTGTGTGTGAGACGAATATTCATCTAGGCGTGAAAATCAGGCCAATCTATGACTTAGGTGGGCCACACCATAGACAACGGTTAAGAATCGATATGCACCCGTCGTTTATAGGACCCACTAAGATAGGGTTTAGAGATCCATCCCATTCGCTGTATGTTGGATGAGGGGTCACACTAAGCTTCAACTATATACAAAACACATGTGAGCCCTGCCAAGTGCTTCTGGATGTATTATGCATGATTTCAATTGGAAGGTATGCCCCCTTGAGTTATGGATATGGCTGATATTTGCTATGACATGTGAGTGTCTAACACTGGGATAAACGTGATAAGGTCAATCACCATCTTCTTCAAGGATAACTACTCCAAATCCACGAAGCTTCTCTGGACTCCTTATAGAGACAATCTTGAATCCACGAGAGGAAAGTAAGAAAATAAAAATAAATTCTATAAAATTTGTAATTTGATTGATTGATGAAATTAACGAGTTCACAACCCTTTAAATACGGATACCAAACAATAAGAGAAATTTCAGAATCATACTACAACTAAAACTCTTAGAATTCACAACTTACTATTAATACTATTTATTATGGGAAGATCCGAGCCCCTTGTAATTCCGAGGCCAGGTGTCATGTTGATCTGATCGAACGGGTGACTACCAGCTCGGCTCGGATTATAGAAGGAGATATGGTCCGACGAAGGTCCATAATCACTTTAATCAAGACCTTCTATTAGAAAGACCGAGCCAAGTTCAGATTCTGAGGCGAGCGCTCCATGAGCCATGCTTAGAAACTACTATAAGTGGACGTAGCCGGTTACTTCGCCCATAGATACACATGATGCGTACGATATATTATACGATCCTTGGATTGCGTACAATATCTCTATGATCCAAAAATCCTCTTGATTGAGTGAATCGTGCCCAGATTAATGGACCCAGATCGTCCGACAGTCAGGTATAAATACACCACGACCCCATTGCTATAGGTATGGAACATCTTGCACTCTCCCTCTACCTACCAACTTAGACCCTAATTCCCTTGACCTGACTTAGGCATCCGAGGGTCCCCCGGCTTAGCCAGGGTCTCCTTTGCTCACTTCTTGCGCAGGACCAGGGTCCATTAAGGAGAAGAAAGATCCAGATTTTGACCTCAACATTTTTAGCGCCGTCTGTGGGAAACTGGTACAAAAAGTCAGGTTCCTATTCTCGAGCATAATGGCTAGAGAAAAGAAGAAAACTGAATCGGCCTCGGGGCCTTCCCAATGCTCTCACAACCGGGCGAGTAAATATCGTGCTATGCAGAGCGAGATACAAGTCCGATGTGACGAGGTGAATAGGAGGAAGCAACAACAGGAGCCACAACCATACCCGGTTCAGGAAAATCCTGCTCCTGAACCAGTTGGTTTGGTCGTGGAGGCTCACTCTGCGCTGAGGAGTGCGAGGCTCAAGGCGCCGCAACACCTCAGATGCCAATGTCTGGTCAGCATCCCCTTCCGACCCAAATCCGAGCTTCAGCTCGGAACGCTGCTGCACGAGCTCCAACCGATGCATCGGTCACTTCAGCCTTGATATGGACAGATCTCCGCCATTGGCTGGAATGGAGAAGGGGAAGGAAAACTCCAGAGATAGAAAACACCTAGGAAATCATGGCAAAAAACAAAGACCCGTGGGAGAAACGGTTTGCAGAGTTCGACGACAGATTCACGGCTCTGGAAAAGAAACAACTGCCTACGTCAGTTTCCGCCGCCGTTCAGGCAATGATGGAAGAGACCAAACTTCCCTTCACCTCAGAAATCATGAACGAGGTGACCAGAAAATCAAATGATCAACCTAACAAACTCCATAAAATGGTTAGAAAATCAAGCTTTACACCTTTACTTCACCTGCAAGTCAAATCGTACTTGAATACCGCAAGATGGCTAGGAAATCGCTAAGCGAACACCCACTCCACCTGAAAATCATGGCACGACTGGACACTGCAAGATGAAGACAGAATAACATATTGACGTCTACTTCACCTGGAAATCATATCGTACGTGAACCCGTAAGATAGCTAGGAAATCGCTAAGCGAGCACCCGCTCCACCCGAAAATCATGGACGACTGAACACCGCAAGATGAAGAGACGAGCAACATAGAAACTTTAGATCACCTAAAAATCAAATCGTACTTGAACACCGCAAGATGACTAGGAAATCGCTAAGCGAACACCCGCTCCACCCGAAAATCATGGTACGACTGAACACCGCAAGATGGCTAGAAAACCAACATATAAACTCTAGACCACCTGGAAATCTATCGCACGTGAATACCGTGAGATGGCTAGGAAATCGCCAATCGAACACCCGCTCCACCCGAAAATCACAATATGACCGAACACCACAAGATGGCTAGGAAACAACAAGATATGTGAATATGACCATTAAGCCATAAAAGGGCACCAATTACCCATCAAAGCCCCAAAGGGCAAATAAACGATCCAAGCCGCATGGAGTAATTATGCGATCCAATCCATGTAAAACAAAGTATAGTCCAAGCTATATAAGGCAAGTGTGTGATCAAGCCCGTATAAGTCAAATAGGGCCCACAAGATGGTAAGTCTTTAACATGTTATATTCAATCCCACAATATGCACCCAACTCTGTTTAATCCCAAAGAAAAGCAACCTAAAAATCGTTGGGGACTTCAGACCGATCAGCCTTTACAACTGCATTATGAAAATTTTCTCCAAGATTTTTACGTCCAGATTGGCAGTTCATCTCCCGGCCATCATCTCTGAAGAGCAAGGCGCTTTCGTTAGGGGTAGATCAATTGCGGAGAATATTTCCACTGCGAGAGAAATGACCCATGAGCTGGACCGCAGGGTCTTTGGAGGCAATATGGTAGTGAAATTGGATATGGAGAAAGCGTATGATCGTGTAGAATGGAGATTCCTAGGCGTCGTGCTCAAAAAGTTTGGTTTTGATGAGCGATGGATTAACCAGGTGCAGCATTGCTGGCAAGACAGCTGGTTTTCTGTACTCATAAATGGAAGAGCGTTTGGATTCTTTCAATCATACAGAGGCTTGAGACAGGGAGACCCCCTTTCACCAGCCATGTTTATTATTGCTGCTGATCTTCTTAGTCGTGGCATTAAAAAGCTGTTTACTTCAGGGAACTGCCAGGCTTTTAAGCTGGCCACAAATTGTCCGCTGATCACCCACTTGTTTTTCGCTGATGACGCTATTTTATTCTTGAATGGTAGGCTCTCCTCTTTGCGACCGCTTCTTAAATTCATTAAAGATTATGAGGAAACCTTCGGCCAAAAGGTGAATGCTCAAAAATCTACTTTCGTCCTCCCAAAAAAGGCTTCCAGAGACAAAGCCCGCCGAGTGGCCCACCTCACAAGTTTCAAACAAGCCTTTCTCCCGTGCTCTTATCTGGGTGCACCTCTCCGCAGTGGGAAGACTCGCGCCGTCTCGCTGCTGCCGCTCATTCAGAAAATCCTCAACAGGATAGAGGGTTGGAAATCCAAACTCCTCAACCCGGCGGCGAAGGTTATTCTCATCAAGAATGTTTTGTCCATCATTCGAATTCATGTCCTGTCAGCCCCGAACATCCTGGTGGCAGTATGTAATACTCTGGAAGCAGGCTTCGCCAATTTTTTCTGGGGCAATGTGGAGGGTTGCCGGAAGAAGCACTGGATTAACTGGGCCTGAATTTGCAGACCCTTATTTGAGGGAGGGCTGGGGATCAGACGGTTGGGGGATATCATGCAAGTGTTCCGCATCAAAATGAGCTGGAATCTTATGCAAGGGAAGTCCCTTTGGGCGAGACTCATTTCAGCCAAGTACATATCCAATCTCATTCGCAACAGAGGGAGAAGTTCTTCAACTGCCTCCCTGGTGTGGAAGGAGATGCTTCCTACGCTACAATTCACTATTCATCATGCGAAGTGGCTCATCAGTGAGGGAAGGATCAGCTTTTGGAATCATAACTAGACAGGGAGGGGCTTCTTAGCGGGTGCCACTCTCTCCCCCGTCCTACCTCATCTTCGTGAAGCGCAGCTGAGAGACTTCCATCCTTACTCCGGCAAATGGAACCTCTCCCACATTCAATCTCTTCTCCCTCCCTCTGTTCTTCAAATGCTCATTACTAACCCTGTTATCTTTATAGACAGAGATGACGTTTTGGCTTGGGATCTCTCTTCCTCCGGTGACTTTACTCTTAAGTCTGCTTGGAACGCTCTTCGGAATCATCAGCCGAGACAGGGTTGGGCTAAGTGGGCCTGGAATAAGCTGCTTCCTCCAAAGATTGGAATGTTCCTCTGGAAGATCATGTTCAGTGCCGTTCCTGTGGACTATGCAATCCAAAATTCTGGAATCAGCCTCGCCTCCCGATGTGAATGTTGTAGGGCCCCCAACGTCAGCACTGATCACTCGCCCACCCAGAATCAAGACGATTTTCAGCTCATTCAACGATTGACAGCCTTGAACCCTCCTCCAAGTCAGTGCTGTGAGGACCTTGATCATCTCTTTAGCAGCGGCATGATCGCGAGAGAGGTATGGGTACACTTCTTTAGAATTTTTGGCCCGTCCCCCGCTCCAAATCAGCCCATCAAATGCAGAATCCTGCAGTGGTCCACCAAAGCATCAAAATCCTCCCTATTTCTGCATCTGTTGGGCCTCACCCTTGCTCTCATCTGCTGGGAACTCTGGCTCAGCCGAAACGCCTCACGATTTGATGGGACAAAGATGGTAGCTCGCCAAATCATCTGGAGAGTCACTCGTTGGATTCAGGAACTTGGAAGCCTCAATATTCCTGGTCGATATTTGCCCATTTTTTCGGACGCAATTGCGTTCCAGGCCTTCCACTTGATTCCCTCTCCAGCCCCATCTCCCCCTATACTGATTATTGTCAAGTGGACCAAGCCTCGCTGTGGCTGGGTAAAGCTCAATATGGACGGCTCCTCACGTGGGAACCCAAGTGATAGTGGTGGAGGGGGAGTCTGCAGGGATTCTCAGGGGCGTCTCCTCTTCGCCTTCCATAGGAGATACGGCAGGGCAACTAATACGTTGGCAGAAGCTCGTGCAATGCGGGATGGCATCGTCCTTTGCGCCAAATTGGGCCTGACTCACATTGAGGTCGAATCAGACTCGAAGACCATCATTGATGTAGTTGCAAAGGCATCGGGTCCTTCCCCGTGGACCATTTGGAACGATCTGGGCACCATTCTCCAACTCAGTCACGTCCTTCTTCTCTCCTTTTGTCACATCTACAGGGAAGGCAACTCGGTTGCGGATGCCCTGGCTAGAATGGCTACGGAAGGGTGTCCCAACCACCTCTACACGACCCGTGCTGACCTTCTGCGTAGAATTAGGGGCTCTTTGGTCCTTGACAATGCAGGGGTTGGTATCATCAGAACCACCTCCCCCACCCATGTGGAGACGTAGCGAGTGGGCATCCGTTTTAGTTTTTGGTTTTGGGTATATGATAGGTGGGGGCTGAGTCTTTTTGTTAGCTCCTGCCTGAATGGATGTAAATCTTGTTTGATTTATCAATACAATCTTTGCATTTGAAAAAAAAAAAAAAAACATTAAGAACCAAAAGAAAATTCTAGTTGTTAAAAAAAAAAAAAAAAAGATAATCACAAACAACCACATTTGGTTAATTAGCAAATTCTACAACATGTGGCAACCGAATCATTCACGTTACTAGCATTAAAGAGACACAACATTCATACGTTACATGAGCTAATCATGCACCATATTAGCATATTCATGAAATGAAAAGTAAACTAAATAATTTAGAGTTACTAACTACATAGCACTTAAGCATCATTTATGTCCAAATTAGTGGATTTAAGTGGGAAGCTCAAAGGATGAGTCCTCACCTTGGTCAAACAAACTAGTTGTGTGTAGCGCGCTAGGTAGCACGGATGTAGCCCGATGGAGTCAAACCTAATCGATAAACATGTGACCATGACTTAGTCAAAATATCAAGGAAGATAGTAAATACTTAGTTTCTACGGTCAGTGTACTTAAAGAAACAAATGAAGTGAGTTGTGATTTACCTCAACTTGATAGCTTAACTTGGCAACTCGGATGTGGGCAAAACGACAAGTCGTGGATTCAACTACGACCCGTCGAGTCGACTCATTCCCTCTCGCTCTCTTCTCTACTCTCTTTCACTTTCTTACTCCCTTCCTTTCCTTTTTTTTTTTCTTTTATTATTGCTGGAACATCCAGCTGGAATATGGAACGAGTCAACTCATACTCAACTGGTCAGCGGGTTGACTCGACTCGCAACTCACTCTCTCTTCTTCCTTTCTCCTCTTCCTCTTCTTCTCTTTTCTTTCTTTTCTTCTTTCTTTCACTCCCAGCTGGGTTTGGACTGGGCCTTCGTCTGACTCAACCTAGTCAGACTCGGATGGACTCGGTTCCAACCGAGTCGACTCGGCAAGGACCTTCCTTCATTGCTTTTCTCTCTCACTCACTCTCCTTTCCTCTTCTTCCCTTTCAGGTTCAAACCCGGCAGCAATCACCACTAGTCCCCTTGCACTGTCCAGCAAACCTGAGCCAGCGCCTGAGTCGCACTCAACTGGGTCAGGTTTGAACCCTCTCTCTCTCTCTCTCTCTCTCTCTCTCTCTCTCTCTCTCTCTCTCTCTCTCTCTCTCTCTCTCTCTCTCTCTCTCTCTCACGTTCTTCCTTCTCTCTTCTGTTATCTTTCTCTTTTCTTCATTTACATCATCTAGCAACTGCTGGACCAAGCTAGGAACAGACCCGACCCAAGTTCTGTTGGCTCGGCCCGAACTCGAGCTGGTACGGCAATGGGCAGCAGCAACAGCGAGTGGGTCGGTTGGACAGCAACTGACTCGTTTAGACTGGCCCGACAACTCAGTTAGTGAGTTGGTCCAGCTCAACGTACGTACGGCAATGCCCTCTATCTCTCTCTTCTTCTTGCTGGGCCAGACAGGGTCAGCAGCCAAGCTCAGATGGATCTCGGTTCGAGTTCAGCTGGTGCGGCAATGGC
The DNA here is from genome assembly GCA_030180095.1 of Magnolia changhungtana. Taxonomy (NCBI): domain Eukaryota; kingdom Viridiplantae; phylum Streptophyta; class Magnoliopsida; order Magnoliales; family Magnoliaceae; genus Magnolia; species Magnolia changhungtana. Next base: position 4,245,651 of record JASAUF010000234.1, read on the forward strand.
GGGCGGCGCTCCATCCTCTCTTCTCTTTCTTCACTCATTTCTTCTTCTTCTTTTTTTTTTTTTTTTTTTTGACAAGGGCTGCCCTAAAGGTGGGCCTTTATAAGTCACGCAAACAATCTAGTTATTAATTAGGATGCTAATCACCGGATTAGCCGTAGTTTGTGTTTTCACTCAACTAAACGCCCTGAGGATTTGCTGACCGAGTGGAATCCCTTGTGCAAAGCTATCAGGCTTCCACACGGATGTGTTTCTGGTATGATGGTCCATCTGATGGACGTCCCAGATCACAAAATGGGGCCCACCTGGAGCTGGTGGGTTATTTCAGCCAATGGAGAAGATGGCAGCCCCACTAATGGCAGATTTGAGTCTGAGGGGCGATCTTCCGATCTGAGTCATATAGATGTCTTGGATTTGACCGTTGGACACTGTGGGACCCACTGAATGGATGGAGATTAGTACATTTTCCTGATGGGTTTGCTTGCAACGTGGAGCGGCGGAAAGAAAAGCTATTGAGATAGTTTTAAGGCCCTAAAGCTGAGGTGGAACGGAGGGCTAGGATTGCCGCACGGTGAACGGCTAAGACAGAAGGAAGTAGAGCTGCACGGATCGCCATCGTGGAAAGAGAACCGGATTTTCAGAAATGTGGTTTTTCAAAGGTCTAACTCTGACTGGATTTGTGGCAACACGCGTACATACCTTCGTGGAAAATAATTAGAATTTTGGTCTTCGGGACCGTCTACATTTGATGGATGGATCAGATCATGTAACTGGACCCTCCATCATGGGCCACGATCAAAATCGCGGACGGCTTCTATTTGCTGGCCGAAAATGGGCAGTGAGGGAAAATCGCTCTTTTTGGAGGGATTGCGGGTCAAACCCGATTTGACCGCTTGTGGAGGTCCGGTGCACCGTGGGTGCAGTTGTAAGTGGTGCACATGCATCACCGGTGGGGCCCACAGGGATGATCCCACCCAATCTACTCCGTTCATATATTTTTTCGACCCAAAATAGGTCCCGATCCAAAGAATGAGGTAGATCCATGACTTAGGTAGGCCGTATCATCTGAATCATGGCCATTAAGTGCTTGTTGTCATTGATTCGGGGTAGAACATGGTCCACACCTGTGATCAGCACCGTTCATCTAGCTAGTGGGCCACCACCCAGGGCCACTTTCCATTTTAAATTATACAATAGAAATATATATATATATATATATATATATATATATATATATATATATATATATATATATATATTGATTATACATGCATTTATAGTATAGTAAAACTAATATTAAGTGATATATATTTTATATATAGTATGATACGACAATATATAGTTAAAATTATAAGATGTAAGTGTTAATTAATATACATCAATTATATAGTAATGTGTCGGTATACAATTTATTTTATATATAGTTTAAACAATATAAATTAAATAATATACGTGATTTGAATAATGTAACACATGTATTATTACAAATAATTACAAAATTATTTTGTATTATATAATATATATACTATCATTTCATTTTTAAATAAACTATTTGGCCTTCTTGGTAACACCCAAGTACTGAAAAGAACGGGGTGTTACAGAGTCGGACTCGGTTCCGATCAAGCCAGCAGTGCGACGGATTGAATCGAGTCAAAGGACCCGAACTCGGTCCCGGATCGGATCGAGTTTGGTCAAGGCATTGAAAGTTTCGGACCAAGTCGAGTTGGACTCAGTCCAGTCCTCATCATGTTGCACAATGATTGGAAGGTGATCAAGCAAACACGCGTCATTTGTCCCTCAATTTATTGCACATACACTGTATCATGTGCAAATATCAGCAAGTCCAGTCCAATCTATGTTTTTAGTGCAAAGCCCACTACACTAGGGATTAATTGTGTTGATTGTAACCATTCATCATGCTGATCCAACATTGAACAGGCTTCCGTACAAAAATTGCTCATAACCATCCAATCAATGGCGAGAAAATAAGCAATTAAAAGGTGACGTAGGGATGAATGTGATGAGGTCGATCACCATCTTCCTCAAGGATAACTACTTCGAATTCACAGAGCTTCTCTGGACTCCTCAATGATGCTTCTCGATTCCAAGAGGGAAAAAAAAAAAAAAAAAGCAAGGAAAATAAAAATAATAAATTCTATAAAATTTGTAATCTGATTGATGAATGAAATAAACAAGTTCACAACCCTTTAAATAGGGATATTAAGCATGAGAGAAGTTTCGGAATCAAACTACAACTAAAATTCCTAAAAACAGTAACTTGCTATAAATAGTAAACTTACTATCTATAGAAGGTCGTGATGTCTTCTAGTGCACATAGTTTTGGGCCAAAAATAGTAAGTGTCCTATTTGGCGAAACCATGATGTTCTCCTAATTATTCTAAACACTTTTCAAGTTGGGTGCAACTCCTAAAGCCAAATGGACGAAGAGTTATAATTAAACTAAAACTTACTAAAAATAGTAAAAACAAAATAAAATAGGATATTTCGACCGTCAATCTGATGGTATTTCAAAAATTCAGTGTGGGCAGCCTGGTGTAGCAGGGTTGGGTGGCTAAAGATCGTTCTACCCCAAAATCATATATGATGCATCTGATAGCTCATTTTGGTTTGCGAGATATATCCATTTTAAGTTTTGATGGCCTGGATCACTTCTGCTTCCGATCGAGCACTTTCTGATCTAAAACTATCCGCGAGCGAACGGCTCTACATCAAAAGGAAAGGTACCTCACGGACCTGTTCAATAAGAACTAGGGACACTGCTGTTTGGATTCGTTGAAATTTAAAAGGGGAAATTAATATTCCGTGGAAATAAAATTTTAACGGTTTGTTTTTACATTTTTTAAATACTTTCATGGAAAACAGGTTCTTTCGAATTTTCAGATGAATGGTCCCTTTCAATTTCCATTTTAAAATGTCAGAAATAATTTACTCTTTTAAAGGGAAATTCATTTCAACCCAACTTTGTCTTCTGCTCCTCAGTTTCAACCCTACTTTTTGTCACCTTCACAATTTAGATTATCTTAACCATGTGGTCCCTCCTTAATCAACCCTAACCATCAATATCTTAATTAGGTGGGCCCCAGTATTAGTTTATCCTAAACACTTCTATTTCCACATGGTGGTGATCTTAACCATATGTGGCCCATGATCATCATAACTGATGATCGTAACAAGGTAGGCCCATTCCTAATTGACTGTACTGATGTGTATTTCATGTAAGGCCGATCATTTGATGATCCTAACAATGAAGGCCCATTGCTTGTGATCCCAACAATGTGTATTTCCATACGGGCCCATCATTAAATAATCCTAATTATATGGGCCATCGTTAGTTGAATCTAACAATGTCTATAATCGTGTGGGCCCATCATCTCCCGATCGTGGGTCCATTGCTAGTCAATCATAACCATGTCTGTTTCGATGTGAGGCCTGTCATTAGACGTTATTAACCATCCGGGGCCCATTGTTAGTTGATCTTAACGATTTCTATTTACACATATGGCCAAGTGGGTAACAACCATCTGTATTTCCACGTTGGGCCCATTGTTATATGATCTTAACCATGTGTGGCCCAATGCTACTGATCCTGATGTAGAGTGGGTTGCGGACACTTTCATGTCCAAGATGACCGGAGAAGGCCCGATTGGAGGCAGAAATGATCCGGACCGTTGGAACCTTAAAACATGTGTATCTTGCGAAGTGAAATTAGTTATTTGTGATTTTGGGATAGGAGAAGCTACTTTAACCATGCCAAATTTGCGAGATTTCATCAGATCAATGGTTGAAAATACTTTTAATTTCATTTTTACTATTTATAGTAAGTTTCGATTTGATTATAACTCTTCATCCTTTAAATGTTACAAATTGTGTCCAACATGAAAAGTTCTTAGAAAAATTAGGAGAACAACATAATTAAGCCAAATAGGACACTTACTATTTTTGGCCGAAAACCATGAAGTCTAATAGTTTGCTATTTACATGTAAGTTACAAATTTTATAAAGTTTGAGTTGGAGTTTGATTTTGAAACTTATTCCAAGGTTTGGTATCACTATCTAAAGGGTTGTAAATTCGTTTTTATCATCTATCAATCAAATTTCCGAATTTGTAAAATTTATTTCTATTTTCTTACTTTTCTTCATAGATTCAAAGTATCTTCGTGAGGAGTCCAGGAGTAGTTGTCCCCTTGAGGAAGACGTTGATCGACCTCATCACGTCTATCCAGCGCCAAATCCTAACACAAATCTAGCACAAGCACGACAATAACCACGTGCCATTGGTCCGGGATTTTTGTTGACACGAATACTAAGTCTTTTTTCTTTTTCTTTTTTCGTTTTGTGGAAACGAGGTGGCTGCTAAAACTTAGAACCATTTCCGTTGAAAAACTGATTTGGAAACAAACATTAAAATAGTGTCTCATTCCAACAACTCTTTTTTAAAATGTTATTTTTCTATGAAATCAATTTTACTTTACAATTTCAATGAATCCAAACAAGAAAAAGTCTGGCTAGGATGTAGATGGATGGGCGAGAAAGAGAAGAGAGAGATCGAAAGAGTGAAAGCCGGTCCATTGCTTCTGCTTCCATGGTGATTGATAGAGAGTGGAGAAATAGATTGAGAGAAGAAAGAAAGATTGAGAGAGAGGGAAACTCTGCAGTTGAAAATGATTATTGTGCTGTTTACGAAACAAATTTATATAGTGAATAAGTAGAAATCAAGAATAACTACGTAAGATATAAATAGCTGAAACAAAACGTCTAACGATCCAAAAGCATCCTTCAAATACATGTAAGCACTAGTTAAACCATCCAACAAGTTGGGTGTGAGGCTTGTCCAAATATAAATAGATTAAACACACTTAATTTAACAAATTGTGGTTGGTGGATGATAAAGACTGCGGGGAGTCACGCTGAGAAGATCAAACGTATAATATTATAGAGACTGCAGGGACTCAAGATAGCTGACGTTACAGATGCCATTGTCGCACATGTGCATAACAGTTGGACCATTCATTCGGTTGCATCTACGTCGAGCATCCACTTGCTCAGAAATCAGGCTGGCCCATTTGTCAGGTAGGCCGGAAATTTTCACTGAATATAGACAATTCATCTTTTTTTTTTTTCTAACTAGCCACCCGCCATTCATTTGTCAGGGAATATTTAAGATTGGGCCCATGTGAAGAATGGCTTTGATCATGCACGGAACTACATGATTTGGGTTCTATATATTTACTCACTCTTCTATTCATAAAGCTTAGAGGAAAGGCGTGGGCTGATGAGAACTTCCAATAGGCTCTCTTTGGGCATGGTTAGACCAATGCTCTCGGTCATGTCCACTGGCTGATCCATGGGAGTTGCCAGATTGAAGCCATGGATCAGGCGGGCCAGTGTCAAGTGTAGGACTTGGAGAGCAAACGAGATGCCTGGGCATGCTCGCCTGCCCGATCCGAAGGGGACATATTCGAAATGCTGGCCCCTACCATCTATGTCCGCGTGGCTGGTGAGGAATCGTTCTGGCTGGAACTCCGATGGGTCCGACCATACACGTGGATCTCGATGGAGCTTCCAGATATTGGTTAATAGCCGCGTGCCTACAGGGACATAGAAGCCTCCTATGTGGCAGTCTTCCGTGGCTTCGTGGGGCACCGATAATGGGGCCGCTGGGTACAGGCGCATAGTCTCCTTGGCGATGGCTTGGAGGTACACCAGGTTCTTGATATCCGATTCTTCTACATTTCTGTCCTTGCCGACGTGGAGGTCCAGCTCAGTTTGAGCCTTCTTTAACACGTGGCCGTTGTTCATTAGTAAGGAAAGGGCCCACGTGAGTGTTACTGCAGTAGTGTCTGTCCCACCAAGAATAATAGCCTACAAAATGGAATTCCAAGCTTCAAGAAAGCTAAGATAGTGCACTCACATGAAACTGGTAAAATGAAATATTTATAAAGATAAATGACCATATGTTAAACCTATATTTTAAGATCGTCGCCGTCCAATCCATGGCCCACTCCGTGTGATCATAGTAAAAATATCACACCCATCAAACATGATTAACTGTACAATTAATGGTAGCCCGCATTGTTAGACTTTAGTTTTCTTGTGGCCTTGTTCAGGTCGATGATTGGGTTGCCATCTGTTCATGAATTGATGAGGTCAGTACTGCTGCATGATTATTGTTTACGCATCTATATTACCGACTCGTCCGAGTGAAGTCAGACTCTGTCACTATGAAATATGTCCGACTCTGAACGAGTCAACCCCACTAGGGCGAGTGGCGACTCAGGACCGAATGAGTTTGTCTGACCGACCTTCTGGCTGGCTGGGTCAAAATACCATATTAGACGATCCAAAAAATGACCGTTGACGATAAAGCTAAAAAACAATCCTGTCGACCAGACGGTCAGAATTATTTGATGGATGATCCCGTTACTCAACAATCCATATAAGTGGGTGGCCGTTGATTGGAATACATGCACTGACAAGTTACATATGCCATCTGCACAAATATGATATATAACCTTGGGCTGGAGATTGAACCGGCCAACATAATTTCAACACAATCTGATACAGTTCATGTGTGACATATGTCGAGAATTCCTTATCACTTTCAAACATGTTTTCTGTGGCATATCCTTAATAATATTACATGGGCCAAAAATTTTTTGCTATGTCATGCCTCACCAAATTGGGTGTTCCCAGCCTCACAAAATCAGTCCACAACAAAAGTGTGTCATGTCCGGTTTATGCATCCTTGTAGCAAAGTGATGATGTCATCATTGGACGTAAAATTACTGGGGCAAATGAGCCAAGTAAATGTGGTATAAATATGTCTTTGGATGTATACCGGGTCTGTTTTTACAAGTAGCAAAATTCAAGTGTTAACATATTGTTATTTGTGTTTACTCTCTAATCCTTTCGGGAATCACTTTATGAATTGGTTTAAATATGATGGTGGATCCATGAAGGTCTCCATGGCGGGCTTTCCATTTTCTATGGTACTGGTTAGCTTTTTTAGTTATGAGCTTTTTAGTCCTTAGCAGTGATAAGTTTTTTTTTTCAAGGGCTGTATTTCCAATTCTAGCTAGAACGTAGGGTGTGTAAGTTGTAACGGGGTCGATCCATGCATGTGAAGGAGCGGCCCATGAGCTAAGGACACAAGTCCAAGCAAACCCAACCCATGCCAACTCAGCAAGTTAGCTTAGGAACAAGGGCCCATCTATTTCCATAAATTCAACTTTAGGAACGTACCAGTGAAGTGGCCTTGATGATCGTATCTGGGTCATAGCTAGAGATGTTAGCATCCTCCATGATCGAAAGCAACACATCCATAAAGTCCTTCCTGGCTTCCTCACCCAACAATCTCTTCCGTCGATGCTCCTCCAACCAGCCAGTCATTAGAACGTCCAACTCAGCTGCTGTCCGCTTCATGTCCCGCTCATGCCCCCCCAAATCCATCCACTTAAGGAAAGGAAGTGCATCAGACGCTACAAACACCCCAGTCAGACGAAAAAATTCGGATATTGCACGACGGAACCGCCTCGCCTCATCTTCATCGCCAGCAATATTAGTACCGAAAAAACGTTTCCCAGCAACCATCATAACAGACACGTTGAACGTGAGGTCCCCGAACCATCGCTTCATCTCAACCATAACGGCTTCCTTCCGGTTCTTCACCCATAGGTTATGGATCTCTTTTACGCATGTGTCAATCTCCGTCGCCCGGATGTGCTTGAGCAATTCAAGCTGTCGGTTTGAGAGGATCTCTAGTGTGGTGATCTTACGAATCTCACGCCAGTATGGTCCGTAAGGGGCGAAGCCGACCATAGCATAGTCATAGCTAAAATGCTTCCCAGCAGCGTTAGTCGGACGTGTAGCGAGAACCTTGTCGTTGGTAGTGAAGCACTCCTTCACCACTTCCCAACTACTCACGAGGAGCGTGCGGTTCATACCAAGCTTAAGCATGATTGTTGGGCCATACTTATCGGCCATGGCTGCCAGCGTCCTAACGACCGGTTCACGACCACCTAGTAGGTGGAGGTGACCGATGATGGGCCATGCACCGGAAGGCTTAGGTGCCTCGTTGAGATTAATCTTCTTAACCTTAGCCCTTGATAAACATAGTTTGTAGAGAAGAAGAAAGGTGAAAAGCCCAGTTAAAGCTTGCCATTGGAGTAGCAATTCCATGGGTGGCTTTGGTGTGCAAGCGAATGCTGCAATCCACACACTTTATAGCCGCTTGGGTCCATCAAACAGTCGGCCCCACAGATGTCCTTATCCACACACTTTATAGCCGCTTGGGTCAAATACTATAGATTTTCTTTATCCACCCGTGGCACACCTTCCGATTACGTTGTCCTTTTGGACAGGTGTCCAACACCCACGTAGTTTTCTAATTAACAGTCGGTCTAGATGGGCCCACGATGCGGCGTGCATGGGCGTGGCATTGGTGGATCTCCGGACCCCCAATGTGGGTGAGACCCCTGAATGTGTGGACCACCTTGATGTATTTGACTACATCCATTCCATCCATCCATATGGAAAGCTCATTTTAGGGCATGATGCAAGAAATGAAGCAGATCCAAATTCTAGATGGACCAAAGTACAATAAAGAGTAGTAATTAATCGTTAAAAACTTCTCGTGGCCACGAAAGCTTTGGATCAAGATGATATTTGTGTAATCTCTTCATCTAGGTCTATGGCATTATCAACAGGTCGCGCGGATGGAAAAATAAATATTCCGGTGGACTACATGAAGCTTTTAATAGTGGGGATTCAATCACAACTGTTTCCTGTGGTGTGGTCCACCTAAGATTTGCGTCTGCTTCATTTTTCGGATCATGCCCTAAAATGAGCTGTCGAAATGATTGGACCGTGTGGTTTTAAGGAACATACATCACTGTTAGCCCCACAGTCAGACGTCCCACCCACCTTGGTGGGCGAGTGTGCATCGTACGTTGTGAATAGTACAATGCAGGTGTCCTTATCCAGCCGTGGCCACCTTCCGAACGCATTTTCTTAAAAACATGTGGCAACATGCACTCCGGACTCGGATTGGATGGTGACCCTAATCCCAACCTAATCCCAAACTCCAACCTAATCCCAAACTCTCCTTTCCTCCGTCATCCTCATCATCTTCCAATCCCAGCAATCACCCCCTCTCTCTCTCTCTCTCTCTCTCTCTCTCTCTCTCTCCTCTTCCAAGCCCACCACCACCACCACCACCCTCCTCTCTCTCTCCTCTCCACTCCCTGCCTCCCTCCCTCAATCTGAATCGGTGCCAACTTGAACTGACTTGGTACTTTTTACTGGGTCGAACTCGGTTCGGATTAGTCCAAGCTAAAACTAGATTCAGATCGGTTTAGGCATGCTGGACTCGGTACCGAATCAAGTCAAGTTCGGGTCAGGCCAATTTCAAAACTGGATCGAGTAGGGTCAGCCCTAACTCAATCCAACTCGATTCTATGCCCAGCTCTAGCCTGGAGTATATTTGCAGATCGGGTCTCCTCGGACTCGGATTGGGTGATGTAGACTACCGCATATACTTGGCAAAGCTCAGTGGCCCCACCATGATCTATCTGTTTTATCCACAGCGTTCATCCATTTTTTCAGAACATTTTAAGGCATGGGCCCAAAAATTAGACAGATCCAAAGCTCAAATGAACCACACCACAGGAAGAAAAGGGGACATTGACGGAAAACACACATATCAGCTCGATCCAAAACTTCTATGGCTGTTTTAGGTGTCCAATCCCCTTGTTTCCTACGGTATGGGCTCACGCTTTAAAATGATATGCAATAATAATAATAATAAATAAATGATGGACCACGTGAGAAAAATCAATACATCCCCAATCCGGTCTGCATGAGTTTGAAGTCAGGGCTTCATAGGACACGTGCCAACATCTGACATCTATATGATATCCGGACCATTCCTCAGGTAAAGTCTACTCTTAGGATGCTTCTACCCAAAAATTCGGCCCATCTCATTACATGAACCATTCTTTAACCGTCCATTTCCGTGCTTCAAATGTGGCTCTCGTGATGAGTGGACCAGTCTGATTTTTTGGGCAGGGGATGTTCACAGTGCGTACACCCAATGAGTGGCCTGGATCTCACATGGGCATGCTACATTAGTGTGAGTTATTTTGCCAAGCAATACTAGCTACAAAATATTGTTTGATGTGAATATTGTTTGCACGCATTGTTATCCGACTCGCCTTGTGATTGAATGGAATATATAAAGATCATCACTATTGAATTGAAAGTTTCCCACATAGTTTTGCTATATTATATTCAGAATTTTATAATTTGACATACATGATTTTTACAATAAGGATCAAAGGATTTTGTCAGAATATAAATTACAAGGTATCAATGATTGTGGGGATTCCGTGAGTTGTTTGAGATCTTGCTGAATCTGAATCTAAATCGGGTGTGTATAATAGCTTAAGACCCCCACAAAATAATGAGGCAATCATAGACCTCCAGTGGAGATAACCATTCGGTGAAGATACTGAATATTTAGATCTTTTGTACAACTTTTTTCTAAATGCAATCATCGATAACCATCCGGGATCTCTGTGCAATCACTGGGGAAGGAGCGTCAGATTAAAGGACCGAGGGTTTTTAGGTTGTTCTTTGGATATCGGCTCGACGGTGGCGACCAATGTTCTTCTTCTTCCCTTAGCTATCAAGGTAGAAGACGTAGAAGGGTAGTTAGGCTCACCGAAGTTGGGGAAAACTTTTGATGGCTTTGTTGTCATTTCTACAGATGGCGTCAAACTGTTATCACTCAAATTTGGTTAAACTCGTAGCTCCACTTATAAATTGTTGAATATCTGCATTAATAGAAAAACGATGGACAATAGGAGCACCGGTTGTGGTCAGGACCCTTCGATGCTTAAGTCAGATAGATGAACTTCGAGTAAATGTAGTTAAAACTGAGATATTGCGCACCTTTTATCTAAGGCGATGTGGTATATTTATAGGTTTTTTAGGTATCCTACATATCTTAATGGATCTGTTAGATGCGCTGGAGGAGCCGTATTGTAGTAAGAGTATGTTCTCGAGAACATCTTTGATTTTACCTTGATTTGTGTAATTTTCAGCTAGGATCTCGTTTGATTGATCTTGCCCTAGTACGATACGAGATTCTTTTTAGATATTTCTAATCCATTATCAAGGTCGAGGTCGGTTAGATAGCTTGGTCGATATGATCAGGTCGGTTCATGAATCTTATTATTGAGCTTTGATATTGATTGATTTAGCTCAGCAAACAGGTCATTCATCAGAGCCCAACTCGGCTTCTCCGTTGGTAGACACATCAGTGGCTCGAAGAGATAGATTACTACATCGGTTCTTTGCCACATGTCTTATATGTCTAGTCAATTCAATTTTCTTCATGACACGACTCACTGTAGGTGCGTTGTGTTCTAATAACTCCTCTATCATTATAGCAATCTAATGAAGCAGATACGTGTACCAATTGTCCACATTCAATATGGCCAAATCAGATGGTTCGGACAATTGGAAGGTGGGTCCACAAAGTTCAACAATGACAATGGCCCATCAGATGGTCCCGAGGGGCCATGCTTGCCCCATTTGGATGGTTCACCAAAGTCTCCACCATCCAATGATCCCAGCTGGATGCGATGTCTCAAAAAGCATGTAGATCTTATCATCAAGTGGGCCACATGCGCACAAAACAAATGAATGGTTAAATAAATTAAGCCAATATAGTTCAAATTCAATGCACACGTATGGCTCACTTGATGATCTAATCGACTTGCTTTTTATGACATGGCATCGAAATGGTATGCAATGGCCTGATGAGTGGCCACCAATCTCTCACGTGTGTGTCGCCTCATATGATTTCTTGAGGAAAATGCATGTGAGCTTAAGATCTAAAATTATTTAGAATATGTTTGGTCGCTCCAAATATCAAATATCACGAAATTAAATTCATAATCTTTCGGAGATTGTGAATATCATCACAACATTATTATAATTCACAATATTTTATGGTCTGATTTTGTTGTATTTTTCTATTCCTAATGAGGTGGGATAGAGCTCCATCCCACCATACAAGTGGCCAGGAGACATGAATCAGGACCGTCCATCTAGTCCACCCTGCTACAGATGGCTCACTGCTCATAGTTCATACTGATTTGATGATTTATCCATTACATTTTGTACTTCAGCTGAATATCAGCCGTCAACGATTCTTATTTATCTACCAACGGTTTAAAACCCATTAATAAGACTCATCATCTACCGTAGGTTGCACTAGATGGACCGCCTCGATTTGTACACACCCCTGGACCGGCCCACATAATCCAGTGCCACATTATTTCTCTTGGTAGAGATGAGAAGGCAGGCGGGGCGTGAGGAGTACATGCACCGGGCCTGCTTTGGAAAGGCTTATGCTTGAGCCCTCGGTCATGTCCACGGGTGCACCAGATGGGGTCCCTAGCTCGAACCCATGCAGCAAGCGGGCTAGGGTCAGGTGCATGACGTGAAGGGCGAGTGAAATCCCCGGGCACGACCGTCTACCAGACCCAAAGGGAATGTACTGGAAACACTGGCCTCGAACGTCTACATCAGCATGGCTCGTGAGAAATCTCTCCGGTTGGAACTCGCATGGGTCCGACCACACGCGTTGGTCCCGCTGTAGCTTCCAAAGGTTCACCAACAGGCGCGTCCCAGCTGGAACATGGAAGCCACCTATGTAGCAGTCTTCGGTGGCCTCATGTGGGATGGAAAGCGGGGCTGCAGGGTACAGTCGCATCGATTCCTTGACGATGGCTTGGAGGTATACCAGGTTCTTGATATCTGATTCGTCCACGTGACGATCCTTGCCTACGTTGGTGTCCAGTTCATCTTGGGCCCTTTTCAACACGTGTCGGTTGTTCAACAGCAGTGATAAGGCCCACGTCATGGAGATGGCTGTGGTATCTGTCCCAGCTGTGGTAAGAGTCTGCAAAATCAAGATCCAAATGCACTGAACATGAGCTGGGTTCGAGCCCAGACTATAAGCCTGGATGGACTCTCGAGCCAAAGACTCAGCCCACCATCCATTTTCGGGCTAGTTGTGGGGCCCAGGATCAGCCCAGTTCTACCCGAAGTAGCCTGTAATAGGGGTAGCAATGGGCCCTGTTAGTACCAGACAGGCCCGCCCAGCCTGACATTGTAAGGACAAGCCCCAAACTGTGTATAGGCCTATTAAGTCCAGAAAAAACCGCCATCCCATGCCAGCCTGAAAATTGATCAAATCTTTGAGAGAGAATAGGGAGGAGGGTGGTGATGGTGGTGGGTGGCTGCCGGGCTTGGAAGAGGAGGGAGGGAGGGAGTGGAGAGGAGGGTGGTGATGGTGGTGGGTAGTTGTCGGGCTTGGAGAGAGAGAGAGAGAGAGAGAGAGAGAGAGAGAGAGGGTGGTGATGGTGGTGGGTGGTTGTCCGGCTTGGAAGAGGAGGAGGATGAGGGAAGGAGGGTGAGAGTTGGGGATAGGATTGGGGTCGGGTGCGATGGGTAGAGTTAGAGATACTCGTCATGAGTCTGATAGACGGAGTGGATGTTATATACATACACAACATGGTTGGCCCCACAGAGCTAACGGACTACCAAACCACTGGTTGCTGTGAATGCTAGCTGATGGATAAAGCCAAACCAATCAGTGGGCCATCTCTTGAATGAGCTATTGCCTGAAATCACAGACCTTGTCCTATCTAAAGCTAGTTTGGATGTTCCCCAAAATGCGAAGTAATCAGTCCATAATCTGTCTCAAAATGAGAATGGATCCATTCTTATTTCATTTTGAGACACTTTTCTGGTGGACGACCATTCATCTGTATTTTGATGGAAGAACCATACAGCCCCACTTCCAAAATAAAGGACATGTGCATGTATTATGGGGTACATCAAAACAAGGCCAATGAATTTCCCAATTCACGAATTGGGGTGTCCTAGCTTACCAATGAAGTTGCCTTGATGACGGTATCTGGGTCATGTCCATGCAGGTTTACATCTTCCATCACTCTCACCATCACATCGATGAAGTCCTCCTCTTCGGATTCCTCCCTGGAGAGCCTCCTCCGCCGATGCTCCTCCACCCACCTCACGGCCACCGAATCCATTTCCTTTGCGGTCTGCTTCATGGCCCTCTTGTACCCCTGATAATCAAACCACTTGAGAAAAGGAAACGAGTCAGATGGAACAAAGACCCCAAGATGGTGGGCCATTTCACGCACAGCCCGCTGCACTCGATCGGCCTCACCCTCATCAGTGGGACCCACATTACAGTACCGCTTGCCTGCGATCATCGTGATTATCACGTTGAATGCCAGGTCTTCGAACCATTGCTTCATTTCGACAGTGATCGGCTGCTGATGATGGTCCACCCACAGCCCATACAACTCACTGATACACTTATCGATAACCGTTGTACGGACATGCTTGAGTGACTCGACCTTAGTGTTCGACAAAAGCTTATGCACAGCTATCCCACGTAACTCACGCCAGAATGGTCCGTAGGGTGCAATACCGAAAGCTGCGTAGTTGTAACAGACATACTCACCAGCCGCACTAGATGGACGGCTAGCAAGAGCCTTGTCGTTGGTAGTAAAACACTCCTTTGCTATCTCCCAGCTACTCACAACGAGTGTACGGTTCATGCCGAGACGGAGCATGAACACAGGTCCGTATGCATCGGCCATGGCTCCGAATTTCCGGGCCAGCGTCTCAGCTCCACTTAATAAGGGGAGGTGGCCCAGTACAGGCCATGCACCAGCAGGTTGGGGTGCAACCATGGTCTTGCTATTCTTAGGGTGGACTCTGGCTAGCCACTGATTGTGGAAAAAGATTAACGTAAAAAGCACACCAAGGGCTTGCAATAGGAGAATCAAATTCATGGGTGTTGTTTGTCTGGTTGGGTGTATGAGACGAGAACTTTGGTGTATATGTAGGGGGTTATTTAGTACTCTGGCAGCGTGTGAAGCTTCATACCTGAACAATCATAACCTCTCGACTCAGGGACGCGGAAACAGCTGGCCCAAAGCTAGGTGAAGGGGCGGCGCGGATTAGGTACTACCCACCGGCCACTGATAGGCCACCGTTATGTATTATTTTTATCCACACTGTTCATACATTTTTCTATATCATTTTAGAATACTATACCAAAAAAAGTCATATTAAATGCTTAAACGGACCACACAGTGAGGATTAATTTACTACCGTTGAAAAATTCTCAAGGGCCACAAATTATGGATCAGGATGATATTTATATTTTCACTTCATCCAGGTATATATGACCATATCAACAGGTTTGATGGAAAAAAAAAATGACACGGTGGACCCCATGAAGGTTTCAATGGTCGGCGTCACCGCTACTTATTGTGGTGTGGTCCACTTGAGCGTTGGATATGCCTCATTTTTGTATTCGTCCTTTAAAATAATCTGAGAAAAGGGATTGACGGTTTGGATGTATAGATACTTCTTGTGGTGTGGTCCCTTGGCTTCCTGCTGTCCAAAGCTAGGTGAGGTCAGCTTGATGTTTTCGAGAAATTCAACCGTTGGTCCGTTTCTCCAGCTCGTGTTAGAGTTAGCGCAGGTGGGACCCAAAGCTAGGTGAGGCCAGCGTGATCTTTTCGAGAAATTCAACCGTCCGTCCGTTTTGCCAGCCCGTGGGAAGACTAAGCCGAATCCACTAAGTTTTCTGGATTTCTTATAGAGCTTCCTCTAATCCAGGGGAGATAAAAATAATTTCTCATAACTTTAAAATAATTAGATTAATGATATGAAAAATTTTAAGTTATAATTCTTTAAACAAGAAACTCAAAATTATGATGAAATTTTATACTTAGACTACAACTCAAACACACTGCAAACAATATATACTTATTATAAATAGTAAACTTATTATTTATAAATGACCTCTATTCCTATTAGACTTCATGATTTTAAGCCAAAAATAATAAGTGTCCAATTTGGTCAAACTATGTTATTCTCTTAAATTTTGTAAGCTTTTATTATTATTATTATTATTATTATTATTATTATTATTATTATTTATTTAATGTTGGGCACGACTTTTGCAACTCAAAAGATAAAAAGTTATACGTGAAGAATAACTTATCATCTACGCTAAGAACAAAACCATACAAGACTTTTCACCACTGATCTGATGGAATATCACAAATCCAGTGTAGGCAACTCATTAGTTAACTTAAGTAGGTTCTCCTATCCAAAATCATATATATATATATATATATATATATATATATATATATATATATATATATATATATATATATATATATAAACTCCTCTCAATTTGTGAGATACGATTTAAGGTTTTAATGATCCGAATCCTTTTCACCTCTTAACAGACATTCAATGGTCCATCCTTGCCATCAAAGTAAATGTGACCCGCTCTACATCAAGGGTATTAGACTTAAAATAAGGTGGATCCAAAACTCAACTGGCCACCATGACAGGAAAAAAGTGGGGAGGAAAATGCTTACCATTGAAACCTTCCTTTGTCCACCTAGATGTTTATCCGTCATCAAAACCGTTCGCAAGGTCATTCCCATTGGGCAAGGTCATTCCCATTGGGATGAACCTAGGGTCCTAACTAGTTCCAGCCGTCTGGTGTTGAATGCAATCCTTGTTCCAGGGTTATGCTTGGTTTTTTTTTTTTTTTTTTGTTAGCTTGTTAGTACACAACACTGTCAGTTGCCCCACTAGGGATTGATACCAATACCTCATTGTTGAAGCGAGGTATCTCTACCACTTAAGCTATGGATCAGGGTGTAATATGCTTGTTTAATTAAATAGGATTATTGAATGTTTTTCATTTCTAATCATTCAATCCGATAGTCAGTCAATAAAAAAAAAGGCACAAGGACAAAAACCTCCACATTGTTTAGCATGAGATCTTGAGTCTACCATTTTAGCATCAAGGCATCTTGTAAGTGAATCATATTCGGTGAATATAATATTTATGTTGCTGGATATATGGAATATGTGCCAAACGTGGAGTGTTGGTGATAATAGCTGGATCAACCTGATTTTCAAGGCATCTCATTTTTATGATGGGATAATCTTAATGGACGAACAAAATGTTGTACAAACAACATGACGATCCCTGTACACCAACTAGTTGGATGAATAACTAGTTGCTTGTGAGCATTAATCTCTCTTACACACGCGCGTACAAACACACACACACACACACACACACACACACACACACACACACATATATATATATATGGGAAATGGTACTATGAGGTTGACCTTAGGGAACTTCCCATGAGGTGGGATCAGAGCAAGTGTCAGCCCATCCAAAACTCAAATGAGTCCTCCTCCGAGGTGCTTTTATATGCTTTAGGCTTGTCCTCACATTGTTTTAGATGGTATGGCCCACCTGAGTTTCATATATGCCTGCTTTTTGGGACATCCATAACCTAAAGGGGACCCATCAAATGCACATTGTAGATGTTCGATAGGGCCCACATAGATCGACCTCATGGGAAGTTCACATGAGGTTGACCACATCGAACCATTTCGCACACACACATACACATATATATACACTGATGTAGAGTAGGTCGTGGACAGTTTCATGGCCAAGATGGATCAGAAAAGGCCCGGTCGACGACAGAAGTGATCCGATCTGTCGGACCTTCGATCAGGCATATCTCGCAATCCAGAATGAGTTAGCTGATGTAAAATATATGATTTTGGGGTAAAACGAGTTACTTTAGCCAACCAACCCTGCTATGCTGGGTTGCGACGCCCGGAATTGCGAAAAACCCCTGGATCGATGGTCGTTTCCCTGCTTTAATTTCGTTTTTACTATAAATAGTAAGTTTTAGTTTGATTATAACTCTTCATCCATCGGGCTTTAGGAGTTGCGCCCAACGTGAAAAAAGCTTAGAATAATTAAGAGAATGGTTTGGTGAAGCCAAATAGGATACTTACTATTTTTGGCCGAAAACCTTGCGCACTAGTAGACATCACGACCGTCTATAAATGGTAAGTTTACTATTTATAGTAAGTCGCAGATTCTAGGAGTTTTAGTTGTAGTTTGATTCTGATTTCTTTCATATTACTTGGTATCCCTATTTAAAGGGTTGTGAACTAGTTTTTATTCATCAATTAATCTATTTCGAATTTTTTAGAATTTATTTCTATTTTCTGCATTCTTTCCTCGTGAATTTGAGAAGTCTCTGTGAGGAGTCCAGAGAAGCTCCATGGATTCGGAGTATTTATCCTCATCATGTTCATCCCTGCGTCAATACACACACACGTCCAACTAATTGACATGTGAGGGCCAACATAGTGTCTGTACGACACTTCCTTGGTCTAGCAAGATTGTCCAATCATAAAAATAGGTTGTCCAATCATGAAAATATGTGTTGTTTCATTGTTATTTATGATGTGCCTCACCTAATAGTTGATTAGCCTGATTTTTTATAGGCATCTCATTTTCATGGTGGGATAATATTAATGGACGGGCAAGATGTTGTACAACCACCATGATGGCCCCACGCACCAACTAGTTGAACATACAAACTAGTTGACATCCACACATCATAGTGGGCCCACAGAGCACCCGGCCTCACCTACAACAATACAACCCTTACTGTGGGCCCTCCCAGATGTATCTATTCTATATCCTCGTTTTTCATCCATTTTGTCCAATCATTTGACGGCATGAAACCAATAATAAAGTAGATCCAAATCTCAGGAAGACAATGTTATATGAATAGCGGTGATTGATCATGCCACCATTAAAAACTTCCCAGGGACCATTATATTGTTTATGTAATGTTTATTTTCCATCCAACCTGTTGACAAGGTCACATAATCCCAGATAAAAGGGGAAAAAATCAACTTTATCTAAAACTCTTATGGACCATAATAACGGTCAATCACCACTGTTTCCTATTATATCGCCCACCTGAGGTGACGATTTCCTTCATTTTGGGGCTCATGCTTGAAAATGATCTGGAAAAATGGATGGATGGCATGGATAGAATACGTGCATCAAGGCTCCAAAAGTAAGGGGCCGCACCGTGTGAGAACGGGGTGTACCTAATCCGCTCCCTTCTCACATATGACTATTCCTGCCAGCTGATAACTTCTAACCTATCGAGTCCACATAACATCCAACCCTTACAATAAGTTCCCCCACCATTAGGATTGCCTAATAAAAAAGTTCAGCCCCATCACAGAAAATAATGTTTAGCCATTGAAAAATAGGAAAATACCATTATGGCCCACTCGACGAGTAGATGTGCCTGATTTTTTTTACATAATGATCTTCTTGATGGATCCATCCAATTGGACGAGTTAGATTTTGTACATGCAAGAGGTTGGAAGCTATCCACTGGGTGGACCCGTAACTTATAGTCCAACCGGTTGGACTTCAGACCTTGTGTTTATATACGTCTCATGGACATGCGGATAGGAACATAACGGTCAAAGCGTGGATCATTCTAGAATGGTTTACACGTTCTTCTCTATACACAGGTCTTTGGATAATTGCCAATCTCCACGGTAGGCTTGGCTGCTGAATCCAGACCGTCCATCTAGTTGGGGTCCTTGAAACTTATGGTGGGTGGTATGAGACCACAGAGATTGGGCTGTTCAGATTGAATGATCATTGTGGGGTACTAGTGTAAAATAAGCCACCTATGGTAGGTTCCACTGGATATGGACCAACATTAAGATCTTAATTAGCTGAATATGGACCGTTGCTGTATTTATCTTCTTAACTACCGTTAGAAAGGTAAAGATTGTCCCACAGATCTGGATTACCGAACCATGGGCCCCACTAATCATATTTCAAAACTGATGTATAATTGAAGACCATTCAAGTGTAGATTCACTGAATTTGGGATTTCTCTTTTCTCAACTTCATGAGGTGGGTCCTGGAATATTGCAGAACCACTGAGTATAGGTGCCTGCATGATAACTGTCATGTAGTTCCACTGACGTGATGGTTGTGCAGGACATCCGTACCATGAAAATGGTAGGCCCCACTATGAAGATTAGCTGGCACGAAAGTTATGCAACACCGTTCATCAGGTGGGCCACAGTGTTGGAAACGGGTTAGCGTGGCCCAACTCATGAGTACTGGATCAGCTCAGTTTGTTGAGACGGTTGATCTTCATGGTGGGGCCTGTCATTTGCATGATGTGGATGTTCTGTGACAGATTGTGGGGTAAAAATAAAAAATTTCAAAGGTACTAGCGTAGCATGTAGTTGAGAATGACCGCTGATAATTACTGCAATTTCTTTAGTGTTTTTCAATTTGGACTAATTGGTTTAGTCAACTAGACGGTTGGAAAATTGGGTCCCACAGTAAACGAACCACAGAAGTGTGCGACTAGTCATGAATATGGATCGTTGCTGACTACTAATTTGAATATTAAAATTCTCCAATTGGGAAGATTTCTATGACATGATTAGGCCTGAAAGTCGGGCTGGTTGGGCTGGTGCTCAACCCTAGCCCAACCCAAGGTTCCCATACCTCAACCCTAATCCAACACAACCCAACCTCGGGTTGGGAATTCTCAACCCAAGCCCAACCCAAGCAGGTTCTCGTACATGCTAATAATTTCTTTATTATATTAGTCTATTATATTTATATACGTCTTATTTTTTGGTACCTATGATTTTATTAATTATATATGTAATTTTTTATCATAAAAAATTTTATTTTTTCTAAACAAACAAGCTAAAATATATATTTGTAACGCAGGGATGAACGTGATGAGGATAAATATTCCGAATCAACAGAGCTTCTCTGAACTCCTCACAGAGACTTCTCGAATACATGAGGAAAGAAAGCAAAAAATAGAAATAAATTCTAAGAAATTCGAAATTGATTAATTAATGACTAAAAACGAGTTCACAACCCTTTAAATAGGGATACCAAGCAATGAGAAAGAATTCAGAATCAAACTACAACTAAAACTCCTAGAATCCGCGACTTACTATAAATAGTAAACTTACTATTTATAGACGGTCGTGATGTCTACTAGTGCGCAAGGTTTTCGGCCAAAAATAGTAAGTGTCTTATTTGGCTTCACCAAACCGTTCTCCTAATTATTCTAAGCTCTTTTCACATTGGGCGCAACTCCTAAAGCCCGATGGATGAAGAGTTATAATCAAACTAAAACTTACTATTTATAGTAAAAATGAAACGACCGTCGATCCAAGGGTTTTTTGTAATTCCGTGCGTCACAACCTAGCATAGCAGGGTTGGTTGGGTAAAGTAGCTCGTTCTACCCCAAAATCATATATTTTACGTTAGGTAACTCATTCCGGATTGCGAGATACACCTGATCTAAGGTCCGACGGTCCGGATCACTTATGTCGTCGAACGGGCCTTTTCTGATCCATCTTGGCCATGAAACTGTCAGCGACCCGCTCTACATCAATTTGGGAGAGAGAAATCCGCATATCTTGTTAGCTTGAGTCATCAGAAATGGTGTGGTCCAACGGCATTAAAATTTTCTATGCCTTCAACACGAGCAATCCACACTCAGTTATAATTTATAACTTATGTATCCATCGGGTTTGGGTTGGATCGGGTAACCCGAGACCTCAACCTAAGCCCGACCCAACTTTTATTGCCTTGGTGTTTATATAGCCCAAGCTTGAGACTAAACCCGATACATCCTGCCTGAGCAACCCATTGCCATGTCGCAGTCACAAGTCAGTCGGGTTGAACCCGCCCAACTTTCAGCCCTAGACATGGTCCATCCATGGTTGGCCAAGTAAACCAATGGTCCTGATAGCAGAACCACGGGCACTCTTGTCCAAACGTAAAACAGTCCAATAACTCCTCCGTAGTTCTAATGCAATAGTTCCATACAAATGTAATTAAGGAAAATGGGGCCGATTTGTCTTTTGACACAAAAGGGGGGTAACCAACAAACCTAAGCATATGGCAGCCATTTCATCTGAAAAGATTTAATTAATTAAAGATGATCCTTTCATATTTTCTCAGATTTGATTTTTCTTCATTCTATTTTTTTAGGGTTTAAATGTATATTTATGATCTAAAACCCACCAGGCATACTAGAATACATCCTGACTATGGACGCAATGAGCCAGGCATGTTCAATGGGTACTGAGCCTGCCTGACATGAACTAGGTATGGGTGTAGGTAGCTAATTGGGTGTGGTTGCAGGTTAGGTTAGGGTATTAATTTAAGCCTGATTAATAATTGGGCCCGGTGCAGGTATATATTACCTTAGCCAACGCAAATTACATTATGTATATTATATAATATTTATAAATATTTCCCAACCTCACATTAATTTATAATCAATAATAATGGTCCACCCTTCCTTTTTTATCACGACGCTATAAAAAAGTGAGGTTGTTCCTCTACGGCTACGACTTTGTAAGATAAGCTTATTTTACGAACATTTATTCATGGGCCTACATGATATGCATAATGTGTATGCCATCCAACCCATCCAACAAGGTGGTTTAATCACCAAAGTGGGACGCTTCATCACAAACAAAATGTTGTTCTTAAGTTAATTAAAAGACAAATATGCTAGGCTATTTTTATATTTTCAAGAAAAAATTAAAGTTTATTTTTAATTTCTTTTTTATAAATTTTGAATTTTTAGGTTAGCAGCTAGATTTATTTTTATTTTCTGAAAATTTTAAATTATGCATGTGTACTCAATACTCTAGCTGGTGTTTGGTACCTTAATGGATATATAGGTATGGGTTATCATTTCAGGCATGTCATAACTATAGTATGAGCGTAGTACCTATCGGTGGGTAAGAGTACCCCTTCTCGAACCTCTCCTACTCATACCTAGCCTATTACATCCCCTAATACGGATGTATTATTATAGGATATATGGGGCTTTACCTTGTCAATGGAGTTCATCTTTTAATAATCCAAACAATCTAGGTGATGGACCTCACCTTGGATGGGTGTATCAAAAATTTAAAATTCTCTTATTAGAATATTTTAACCTTTTGACCATTTAAATCTTTTCCTTTAAATATGAATGGTGATCTTAACCCTTTTAATAATCAAATGGTAGAAGTTTTCAATTAAAGAGACATTTGGCTTAGAAATATTTTTCAAATGATATATTTTTTAATACAACATCTCAATGTTGAAACGACTAAGCCACCATTGTGCCGTAGCCTACCATGGGGAAACATGGCACATGTAGGTGTTATCTAATGTCTTAAATTTATCTGTAATAGAGTCTGCCAATGTCATCAATAGACCACTTGATTCCATCGAGCAGCTATCGATGCAATCGATAGATGCTTGATCCCATTGAGAAAATCTGGAAAAATTATTGTTGATTGCTAGATAATTTTGGAGGTTGTTACTTGATGGCATGAAGATTCTTTAATGTCATCAACTAGTCTTTGATGGCTATTGATGTCATCGAAGGTCACATCGAGGGTATGCGCAGAACTGCATAACTGCGCGATTTGTTTCCTATTCCAATTGTTGTAGTATATATATATCAGTTGTAACCGGAATTAAGATAAAGATTAGAGTTCTCTAAACGTACTTAAGGGTTTGAGAGGGTTTTGAAAGGCAAAGGCTAAGACTTTTCTTCTTGGGGATTTGATCAGTAAGCCTCTTGTTACTTTATTTTTCATAGTGCAGTATCGTTTTTGTGTCACGATTTTTTGCCACAACAATTTTTCCACGTAAATTCAGATGTTCTCTAGTTGGATTTGTTTGTGTGATTGTGATGATCTTATTTGATTCCTCTCTAGCTATGTGCTTCCATGAGTCCTAACAAATGGTATCTAAGCTATCATTGGGAAGTGTTGGGGGCCTTGCACAAAACCTTAGGATCTAGCCCTCTATAACAAACCAAAATTATGGATAATAAAGCAATAAAAATAATCAATGCATCAATCACACACCACACAAGAGATTTTTACATGAAAAACCCTCAAAGAGGTAAAAACCACGAGACCTCGTACAGATCAACAATCCACTATGAAGTAGAACGTTACAAACTTCTTCACTCATGCAGGAGTGGATAAACAATGAGAGAAACAAATGAAAAACAGAGAGATCTCACCGATTACGAGGACATAGAAGCGCTAAAATATAGGTTGCACAGTAAATAACCTCCACGAGTATAATCTCCCTTCTATAAGTTTCCTTTCTCTCTTTTCCTCTCTCTCTCTCTCTCTCACCTTTGATAGCCCTAAACCCTTTAGCAAATCCCTTGTTCACACCTAGAAAATCCTAGCAACTCCTATTTAAAGTTTTAGGAAACTCCTTTCCGCATCCCAGTTGCGAAAGGACTTGCGACATGAAATCCGCGCAAAATCGCGGAACAAATCTGCGTAACCTCGACTGGTCGAAATGAGTCCACAACCGGTCGAGAGCCACCTTCGACCGGTTGAGCACCTCCTTCGAATGGTCGAGCACCCCGGAGAAAAATAGTCCACAGTAGCTGGACTTTGAGTCGTGCCACGACTCGTCTTCCACGACTGGTCGACCACAGCCTTCGACCGGTCAACGACGGGTCAAAAAACCCATCAGGAAGCATATCGAATCTAAAAGCAAGTTGTTTATGGCATCTAACATAAAGTTTGATGTAGAGAAGTATTTCAGGAAGAACAACTTTGAACTATGGAATGTGAAGATGAATAACCTTCTAATTCAACAAGGATTTAAAGATGCAATCATTTGAAAGTGATCAAAAACTATGAAAGAAGACGAGTGGAACAAGTTAGATTAAAAGCCCAATATCTCAATCCACTTGTGCCTAACATATGAGGTCCTCTATAATGTTATGAGAGAGAAGTCTGCAATGGATATAGGGACGAAGTTAAATAACATATATGCGAAGAAGTCTCTTAAAAATCGCTTATATCTGAAGCTATAGTTGTTCAATTTGAAGATAACTAAAGGGGTTGATGTTGAGGCCCACTTCAGTAACTTCAATAAGCTTGTTTGTAAATTGCTGGATGTGAATGAGATGATGAAAGATAAAGATCAAGTATGTATTCTGTCAAATTATCTTCCAGAATCGTATGAGTTGTTCAAAGACTCTTTGTACAATGGTAGTACAACCATTAATGTTGAGACCATTATCTCAGTCCTTTAGTCGAAGGTAATGAGAAAGAAAAGCAGTAACATGGGTGCCTCTATAGATACATTGGTTACAAGGGAAAGAAATTTTGAGTGAGATAATGAATCTTTGCGATCAAGATCCATCAAAGGTTCTTCGATGTCATCAATTGGTCCTTGATGGCTGTCGATGCCATTAAAGATCCCATCGAGGGCGTGCGCAGAACCACGTAAGTGTGCGATTTGTTTCTTATTCCACTTGCGATAGTATATATATTGAGTGTAATCGTGATTAGGGTAAGAGTTAGGGTTCTCTAAAAGTACTTAAGTGTAACGCCCTAAACTTTTCAATGCTCGGGCATCGAAAGTTCTCGTGTGTTACCATAAGATTCAACGTGACATATACATGTGTATGATACCAATCCAACTATTCTAGCCTTACATCCTTTCCCTGACACTAGCTTAACCATTGGGGATGATCTTCATTTATAAATCAAGCCATCTGACTGTTGAATTTCAAGACAAGCTTACCCATCACGTGATTTGACGTAAGTACTTTTCCTTAGATGATGTGACGAATAACTCCCTATCCATAATGATTTAGATATACGATCTTTTGTAAGAACTGCTTAGAAATGTGTTTATAATCATGTGGAGTCATTAGATTTCCCAAAACTCATAGATCGGCAGTAATTATGAAATTGCCACTAACCTAGACCACTGAACACTAGATCACATGGTTCCCACGGTCCGTTTCATGTGAAATTTTATATCATGCCTAATAATCACAAATTAACTGTACACCTCAAATTTTAGCTCGTAAATCATAGCAAACTACCTACTTGACCTCTACATCCGTTCGTACACTTATCAGATCAAGATTTTGATCCGTTCATCTTGGTCATTACCTATGAATATGCTTAACCCACCATCAGAACTACGATCTGAGAAACCTACACATGTGAATCAGATACTCTAATCTGACGATACACATGTTTTACCCCTAATCCTCCACAAACCCGCTTTACGTCTATCCGTTTACGAAACTGACCGTATATACACCTACATACATAGTAAGAGTGTTAGTCATCAAGTTCCCTTATTTTTAGCTAGTCATCTCACCCTCCATCATATTCGGATCCGCTAAACGGACCACAAGAATATCACGATAAACCGATCATCATGAAGATCTTAAGTTCTAAGTTCAAACCATCTGGTAACTTATTAATCAGAAGTGTACAAATGTTGTTTTGAATTATGGATTGAGTTAGCCACTAAGAGAGCATCTTGGTCATCCTTGATGGATCAAGGCCCAAATTTAACCTGTTGAGAGGGTGTGAAAAATAATGATCACTTGTCAAATTTCACCTCGTTTAGACGATAAAGTTGGGAGTTACGGATGGCAGAAGTTTAGATAAAATAAAAGGTAAATTTGTAAATAAGATATATTATTTGCATGACATTGTGTGGAAGAAATTTTCAATTGAGTTTTTAATGGTGAATGTTCTCAAGTACTCGGTTGGAGTCTGTGACCCACCTGATTTATGGAATTACTTCATTTTCAACCACGTGTCCTAAAATAAGTGAAGCAGGATGAGACGAGTAGATCATGGAAGTCATCACAAGATCCTAATTTTTTTTGTAGTGAAATCATCACGTAAATGAATTCCCCCAATATGAATTCGGTCCATGTTTTCTGAGTGGCCCACCTAGGACATGAATGTGTCCCATATTTTGCCCTTAGCCTAACATTACAAACGGTGGAAGGAATGGATTTTCATAAACCATAATAATGAACCCTAGTTCAATATGACCCCAAAGTTATGGGCCTACCTGGGGGTGTCCATGTTGATTACGAGTTCGGGTTAGAGTGGCAATTTCACCGAAAATAAGACATGAATGTGTCCCATATTTGGCCCTTAGCCTAACATCACTCATGTATGTGTATTTAATTTGTATAAAATGTTTTATTTTATGCTTTGTCAAATGTATGTAATGTCGACTAGAGATGGATAGTTTCTATCTAAACCGTTGATCGAACCTTGTAATGGGATGGACCAAAAGTCCTTCCCATAAACTTCTGTAACCCCAAGTCGAGTTATGGGCCCGAACTCGGTAGACATTAGATCGGGGCCATTTGGAGATGATCGGTGACGGCCGGTCCGGTTCGGGCCAAGATCCTTGAAGGGCACCCTGAGGAGGATCGGGGCGTGTACACCCTAGCCCTAGACATTAGATCGGCCTGATCAACGGCCCAAGATCCCTTGGAAGGGCACCCTAGGAGGATGGGCGGAGTAGACTTCTCACGTACATCACGATGAGCCCCACCTCACGGTGCGAGTGCACAGCAGAGACGTGCACTCGCTGTGCACTAAGTGGGGACGCCCGATCAGAGAGGGTTGACCTGTGTTTGTCTTGAAAAAAGGAAAAATAAAAAAAATAAAAAAATCTCCCGCCTGTTGCCGTTCAAAACACGGATCAGCTGTGTTTTTATCTCCCTGTTTGGTTGAGATGTGGCCCGCCATCACGACCCGGCAACTTGATCCTAACCATCCACCATTTGCAGCCCTCAAGTTCGTCCAAACCCAAAGAGATTCCACATGTTGGAGCTCATTCATGTGCATACAAACCCCTGCACAAGCAGAGCTGCGATGGGCGTTTTTCCAAAAATAGAAATCGACTTCCACTTGCCTGGCTGTTAATCCACATGAGGTGAGATCCTCTAATCTCGGCCCTCTATTCGGACATATCCCAACCGTCCATTGTTGTTTACAAGGATTATGGTTTTCTGAGAAAACCGGCAACCAAAACCGTGGCCTGTTTCGGTCCTAGGAGCGGTATCTGGAAACGGCTTCAAAACTAGTGCGATTTGGACCATCCGTTCTTCATCCAATGGTCTAGGATCTACTAGGGCAACCCAAGGAAGGAGAATAAGTCCAACAGTAGCGCCCTCCTTGCTCATTGCTTGTGGCTGTTGGAGGAAAACGACCTCACTCCTTCTCCCTCCAAACCCATTGAGAAAATACCATCAGACCTACGGTTTTCGACATCTACAAGCTCTGTTACATCGATAAGGACCGTCCCTCAAAGATGGATTGAAGAAAGGAGCCGTGTGTGGGAATTCACCATTGACGACCGTCGTCTTCCCCACCACTCCAAGCTGAATTAGGCCCGGTTTGGGATGATGTTTTCGAGCTCCCACCACCTGGCTATGGTGTTGGGACAGAAAGAAAAGAAAAGAAGAAAAGAAAGAAAAGAAAAAGAAAGAAGAAAGAATCAGAGAAAGGGAGAGGATGCGGTTGCCGCTCCATCTGCGGCTCGGGCCGAGTCTGAGCAGGCTGTCCGACTCACTGATGGGTTGAGGCCGGTCGTCCGGGGTGTTGCTGGACCTCCAGCATGTGGGAAGAAAGGGAGAGTTGAAGGGAAGAAAAGAAAGGAGAGGAAAAGAAGAAAAGAGAGGAAGGGACAGTTTGAGTTTGAGTCATGGGCTGACTTGCTACCTTCCGAGCAAACTCGGTTAAGTCAAGACACGGCCCAAGTTGGGCCTAGTTCGGATGACTCTAAACTCTAGCAAAGTAGAGGAGAGCAAAAGAAGAAGAAGAAGATGAAGAGAAGGAGGAGGGTGAGTCATTGAGTTGACTCAGTCTGAGACTGAGTTAACTCGCCGATGACTCGTTGTACTTGAACCAAGGGAAGATGGTGGCTGAGCTTTAGGCCTGGTAGCACCACCGGTCATGCCGAGGAAGAAGAGAGAGAGAGAGAGGGGGAGAGCATGTGTTGAATCGAGATTAACTCGACTCGAACTGAGTCGGCTAGGTGAGCCCACATTACTTCCCAAATTTAAATTATTTTAATTATCATCGTATTATTATTAACATTCTTAGGATTATTAAATTAGATGTAAATAACCATTAGTAAATTATCCATACCAACATCGGTTCATACATATGGAAATTATCATTGTTAAGATATTATCATTTTATTTTGCCGTTCTTACAATATCAACATTGACATTAGGACATACTATTTATTTTCATCAAAATGGCTATTAGTGTTACGCTAGCCAATATTAGTGATATTGTTAATATTAATAATTGCTTTGGACTTATTAGTATTAATATTCATCATAGGTTGTTTTTAGGTAATTTTAATATGATAGTAACCATTGTTAATAATCCTACCACTAATAATTAATTTGTTGATTATTTTTATTCATTCATTATTCCCCT
Organism: Magnolia changhungtana; assembly: GCA_030180095.1. NCBI lineage: Eukaryota > Viridiplantae > Streptophyta > Magnoliopsida > Magnoliales > Magnoliaceae > Magnolia > Magnolia changhungtana. The sequence continues at coordinate 4,274,991 of JASAUF010000234.1, forward strand.
TAATAATATCATTAATGACCACACAAGATAGAATTCAAATTTTCATAAACAAAAACATGGAATCTAAACCTAGAATTAAACCCTAAAATGAAACCCTAAACTCTACATTAAAATCTTAAAAATCTAGCCTAAACCTAAACTCTAGGATAAAATCTTGGACCTAGGTAATCTAATAGGTCAAGACCTTAATCAAGAATATCACATAAAGCTGGGATCTAACTGTATAACCTTACGTTCTATGATAGGGTTGATTCTAAGGAAACACACGTTCTCTAGCAACACAGGTAGGTGGTTCAAACTATAAGGTAATGATTCTTCCCCTTAAGCTTTCCATCTTCTCATTAGCTTAAGTTATAGTTTTTATTTAAATTCATAATTGATATCTCCCTTATAATCACATGTGTTAGCTGGTGGAAATTAAATTGTTATATTACATGCATTATGATTATCCTCTATAATTGTTTATGCTTGTGGATTTCTTTTTATGGACTGCTTATGGAACTTAAACTGGTACATTAGTGAAAAAATCTCACATATGAATGTACACCCATACTTGTGATGTAACTTGACTAGTTGTGATCGTAATGGACGTTCGACTTAGTGATTATTGAGTGGTGGTCTAGAAGGATCATTAATGTGGGCCTACCATCCAGGGTTGTTGTGCCCAATGGTTTTTAAGGATGGTATTTTTCGTATGGTTTTGATATCGGCCATATGTGGCATATTTTAATACTCGCCCTACGTGGTTTTGTTTTAATACTTGCCCTATATGGGTTCGATGTTTTATATAGTGTAACCATGCGATGGTAAGCCCCATATACTGTAATGTGATTGACCACTACTCGATGGGTTTCCATTAAATATCCTAAGGTGGTAGTCTCATGAGCCGGGGATGATGGTATGAGACCTATGCCCGAGCTGTCGGCCTACACTGGGCTATACGCTCTTCGTAGTGACCTTGAGCTTACCTAAATTGGCTGATTGTAACTGGACTAATAACGATTTGGCTAATCATGCATCCATAGCTTGTTAATGATGACGGGTGGCTATTCTAGATGCTGTAGCACGTGCCCTTAGGATCTTCGGGGTATCATTTCGCTAGCTCCCAGACCATCGACTATCGACCCTTGTCCGACTGGATGATTTTTCCAAGTCGGTTATTTGCATGGGCGACGAGCCGAAGTCCGACTGGATGTGCATCCCCAGGTCGATGTGCATTCACGCATCCATGCATTTAAAAAGACTGCATCATGTATTGTTTTGATTGCTTTGTTGTTTTATAACTATGCTTACCTAATGCAGCGGTGTGTAATCTTGAGGGAAATTCACACTGAGTTGGTCACTCATCCATCAAATATACAACCGTACAGGTAAGGCAAGTGGCCCAGATGATGTATATATTCAGACTTGATGAGGAGCTGTGCAGGTGTCATGGATGCACGACCGTATTGCTAGGAGGAGCTGCATGGTCATGCGGCTTACATTTATATGCTTTCTGTTATTTCCTATGGGTGCAAATCATATAATCGTTAATGTTGAGACATTGGGTTTTATAAGTCATTATGGGCACTCTCTCGTATATTCTAAATGATGATGAAAATTTTCTTTATGCTTGTCCATTCTACGTTCATTTGCTCACTCTGATAGTTAAATATATATATATATATATATATATATATATATATATATATATATATATATATTTGGCCATCTTTAATGTTAACACTCGGGTTTTTAGGAAATGGGTCGTGTACTTGGGTCCTGAAAACACGGGGCGTTACATTATGGGTTTGATAGGGTTTTAATGAAGGGCAAAAGCTAGGACTTTTTCTCTCGAGGCTTTGGTGGGTAAGCTTTCATCTCTTTTAACTTTATTTTTCATAGTGCAATATTACTTTGTACCTTGTTTTTTTTTTTTTTTTTTTTTATAATTTTATTTACTACAAGAGTTTTTTCATATAAATTGTGATTGTTCTCTAGTTGGATTTGTTTGTACGATTGTAATTATCTTGTTTGATTCCTCTCTATGTGCACTTCCGTGAGTCCTAATATAGGGGAGACATTGGGGCCCACCAGACGAAAGACCTTGATGTTTCTCATAGGTGTCATATTGCCTTGTGATTTGTGAATGGTGATTTATGAACAAACCGTCCATCTTTATGTATGTAAGTTCTTTGCTAAGTACACCTATGAACACTCAAGGCCATTATGCAGGAAATGCAGCCATCCATCCAAACCTTACTTTTCCTACAAGTGACAATGTGGCAATTGTGGCCAACATCGGGTTCTTTCCTATGGTGGGTCCCACTATCTCTCTAACATGGTCCAAAAATCTGACTACATTAACCATAGGTGGACCACGAGTATATAAAAGATTAAATGCTTTTAAAAATAATAATAATGATAACAAAATGTTCACATTCAACGTACACATGATTAATCTGATCTGTCAAATGCTGCATGTACGTTGTGGGATCCATTTGATGAAAAGTTGGAATCTTGCACAAGTGTAGGTATAGATAGAGGTGTACACGAGTTGATCCGAGTCGAGCTTGGCACAGCTCAACTCGGCCCAACCACTTGCTGACCTCAGCTCGGACTCAACTCGGCTCGATCCTCAAGCCGGACTAGCCAGCTTAGCTCGGTTCGGTCAGTAGCGTGGGCGATTTTGAGCCGAGTTTGCCTGTGCAGCATTTTCACAAACACATGAACTGCACTTTCAAAATCTTGCTATATGTAAAATAGCAGTAATGGATTTACAGATATTTCATCAAACACCAAAACATAAAAATCAAGAAAAAAAAGGGTATTTGTTTCATATACATACCTTCCTTGCCACTAGCCACACTTCATTGAGTCATTTCATCAAACACTTGGTACGCAACAACAATATCAATGCAATTGAGTCACCGAACTGAATCGATCTGAGTTCGATTCGAGTTAGGTTCGATCTGAGTCGAGTCGAGCTTGGGCAAGCTCGAATTGGGTTCGAAATTTTTTCGAGCTCAAAAATAGGTCGACTCGGCTCAAACTCAGTTTCGAACCTAGTCGAATCGAGCTTTTTTGAGTCGAGTGAGTTACTGAGCTAACTTTGCTCATGTACAACCCTAAGTACAGATGCAAAGAATAAGCATATTGGATTCAACCAAGTCAATGCTCCTACTGGCATTAGACTCAGATTGGGGATGACCCAAACCTCACAGTTGGAAGGTGTTAAGATGGGGCCAGATTTAATTGGGCCACTTGCTCTTGTCAGAAATGGAACCCACACAAAGCTTGCTTGAAAGGGATGGTTAGTGAACCAAACACCATCCAACTAGCTAGTGTCAAAGATCTGTGGGCCCCAACATAATGCATTTTATCCACACCTTTCATCCCTTTTGCCAGCTCGTTTTAGGGCACGAGCACAAAAATAAGATAGATCCAAATCTCAAGTAGACCACACAGGAAACATAGGGGATTAACACTTACCGTTGAAAACATTTTAAAGGCCCGCAGAAGTTTGGATCAAGTTGATATTTGTGTTTTACCTTCATCCATATTTGTGTGACCTTATTAACAGGTTGGATGGCAAGTAAATAATAGAGTAGGCCCTAGAAAGTTTTTAATGGTCCACCTTAGATTTGGATCTGCCTCATTTTTTAGCTCATGCCCTAAAATGAGTTAGCAGAATGGATGAATCAGTGTGGATAAAACAGACACATCATGGTAAGGCTTAGAGACCTTTGACACTAGCTAGTTGGCTTGTGTTAGACTACGTATCCTTTCCTGGGCGCAGCTCGTCAGCTCCATTCTTCTAGCCCCTAGAGTTCTCCTCAAGTCGGTCTCCATCACATGCAATGGCTGGGGCATTCCGACGCCTCAACCGCTCGACCCAGCTATCTCCATTGTTAAATGATGTAGGCCCCCCTCGGGGTGGATTAAACTAAATGTGGATGGTTCCTCTAGAGGGAACCCGGGGCCTTCAGGAGGAGGAGGAGGAGGAGTTGGGAGAGACAAATCAGGAAGATTCCTCTTCAGGTTCACCCACGGCTACGACATTGGCACAAACACGAGGACCGAGTCCAAAGCCGTCTTAGATGCCCTCACGTTGGTGCACCGCTTGGGCTCCTCAAAAATCCTGTTGGCAAGCGATTTCACGGTGGTGGTGAAGGCCCTTACTAAGCTTGCTAAGGCCGGCTGGCTGATTTGGTACTGTAAGGTTAGAGTCTCCCTCCTCTCTCGCTCCCTTCAGCTTCACATAGTTCACACGCCAAGAGAAGCGAACTCGGTCACGGATGGTTTGGCCCGTCTGGGGAGCGAGGCCCAGTCCAATGCCTCTTTTCTACCTCGAGACGCTCTCCCGGCAGCTATCGAAGGTCTTCTGTTTCTCGATAAAGTTGGTCTTGGCTCCCTTCGCTTGGCCTAGGCCACCCTGTTATTTTTCGTTGCTTCTCTTTCAGCCCATAGGATAAGATGGCCCATTCCCTTTTTGTTATCGGCCCTTCCTAAATTGTAAGCCGTTCTCGGCCTGTTCATGATCAATGCATATACTTTTTTTTTCAAAAAAAAAAAAAAAAAACAAAAAAAAACAAAACAAAAAGAAAAAATAAAAAGAGAAAGATTACTAGTCAAACCATAATTGGTTTGAAATTTTTTAGGTCCAATATTTACCTTACTAATGCCCATCTCTAACAATAATACATTGGCCTAGTCAAATCCTACAACAACCCATCATCACCTAACTACGCGACCTGCTTCCAACATTACTACCTGAATTTGTGGTGCGGAGCTTTGCTAAAAGTGACCACGCGTGTACAAATCATCTAATGCACATGGAGGCAGGCTTGCACACGCGCGTGGATGATTTGGATATCTCAGTTATGTGTCGCCTTCGATTATTCAATTGGATTTGGTGATGACATTTGGATTTTTTGGGACGCGGATTGCATCCTACCCCCGCCCGGATGGTAATCCGTCCGGGTAGGGCTCTATGGGGCCCACTATGATGTAAATATTTAATCATTTTTATATGATAATTTTAAGATATTACACACAAAAAAAAAATGAAGTAGATAAACAGATCCAGTGGACCACATCAAAGGAAGCTGCAATGATAATGACGCCCACCATTGAAACATTTCTAAGGGCCACTGTGATGTTTTTTTTACCACCTAACCTATTAATAAGGTCATGCAGACTTGGATGAAGTGAAAACACAAATTTCAGATTGATCCGACACTTCTCCAGCTCCCCGGGAAGTTTTTTATGGTGTAAGTTTAATCCACAATTTGTGGTCCACTTAAGCCCTGAACCTACCTCAATGTTTTGCTCATATATTAAAATAATCATATAAAAATAATTAACGGTGTGAGGGTAGGATGCAATCCGCGTCCGATTTTTTTAGACTATTTTAAGACTATGCACACTCACGCATAGTAAGTGCACTGCTTACTGAGTTACTAAACTCTGTGGGCCCACCATCATTTATACATTTTATCCCCTCCGGCCATCCATTTTACAGGATAATTTTAAATCTTTAGACAAAAAATGAAGCATATCAAAGACCACACCGCCGGAAACAGTGTGAATTGAAAGTCTACAGTTGAAAAGTTCTTGGGGCCACCGAAGTTTTAGATTATGCTGATATTTGTATTTTCCCTTCAATACTTTCACTGTTTCTATGGTATGGTCCACTTGAGCTTTGGATATGCTTCAATTTTGAGTCCAACACCTAAAATGATCCATGGCGTAGATAAACTACATGCATTCACGGTGGGCCCAACAGAGTTTACTCATACGATAGTAGAAACCCATTTCATGATTTACACGGCACACATGTACCTCAATTCAAACTGTCCAAATCTAGGGGCCCTTCTTTAGATGTGTTTTATCTGAAAATCAAATTGATTGGCCATCCTAGCCTCTTATTAATGATCCTTTACTATGATTTTTGGGTTATGATGGATTTAAGTGGACCCTTAGTTGAACGGTTTGGATTGGATTGTGGATGTGATAGTGTGTATTGATTGCCGTGCAGAGTTAGTGCAGCCGCGTGTTGAAGAGGATATTGGCGGCACACATGTGTGAGATCAGGCCATTCATCCGGTGGGACACACAATGAGCATGCCTCCCCAATCAGCTCATTTGGTGTTCCACATGTGTCCGTTGAATGTTTCTTGCATACCACAGAAAATTAATAGTGACGACCGTTGTAATTTCCAATATTAATTAGTGAAAGTCTTGGATAGAAGTCTGTGTACCCGAAACTTCTATTGACAAATGGTGGGTTCACATCAAGCGCGTGGTTATACGGGAAAAAAGGGTAAATAAAAAACTGAAATGTGGGTGACTAGACCATTCCATATCCAATTCTTTCTGCTCTTTCTGGTATGAAAAGTCATCGAAAAGACTCTGTCTTCGAAAACGTACGGTATCCTTGAGAGAAGGGTGGCCATGAGCTGGGTAGCTGACCAACCTGCATGGCCTGATCAATTTTTGGGTTCAAGTTATTTTAGCCTGATCGCTCAACCTGACCAGACCTGACCCACCTATACATAAGATGTGTTATATTCCACACATATATATATTCCACACACACACACACACACATATATATATATATATATATATATATATATATATATATATATATATATATATCCTCAATTAACCAATCCGTTCATCTTGAACATGGGCCATTTGTTTCGTTCCTGTGTTAGGTTATGGTGAAACAAATGTATGTTAAGTTAAGATGGGTTGAGAACTAAATAAATAATAAAGGAGATGGGCCGAGAATAACCACATGTATTTGGGTCGGGTTGGCTTCGGTCTGTTTGATTGGTTTAGTATAGATGAATTTGGGTTGGGCATCTCGGGTTGATTTGCAGGTTGGGTACTCTTGAGGTTGGTTCAAGCTCAACTTGACTCTCAAACCTGACCCTACCCTACCCTACCAAGTTGTCCCCCTATCACTTATTATGATCTATTTAGACACTTGGCAAGCCATTCTTTGGTTATCTAAGCCCATCGATCTTTTCCTTGGACATACATTCAATGCCCGAAATTTTGTCCACGACATGATCATATACCCCATAAATAGCATTGAACAGTACGAAGGACTGATTGCAAAGGGTCCATTCATTGCCTAGAAAAATATTTTCCACCAATCAAGGTCCAGGATTTTGCTATTCATATAACTTTGATACACAAGTCATCCCCCATAGCCCCACTAGAAGAATATCGGGATCTCCCAATTCGTGATTTGCAGCATGTAGCACATTGAAAGTTTCATTCTTACAGTTCAACTTGTGGGCAATAAATAAAATAAAGATTAAAATTTTTATAATTTAAAATTAATTTTCTAAGTTGTAAAGTAAGGTCTGAGTAAAATGGTTTCTATTATCCAAAGCCTTGAATAAGAAGTTATTAATACATTGGAATAAATAATTTCTTATTTTGGGTTAAAGTGATTTTCTATTTTAAATATACTTTTACACAGTCCACAGGCTGGCCCACTCATCCGATGCTCCCATTGTTCGCAAAACTCTGTATTTTATTTTTATTTTTTTAATTTTAAAAGATACTTAAATGATTGATCTAATGCTTAAAATTCCATATATTTCAAAATATAGAGAAAACCAAAATCCCATTTTTAACAAATGGAGTTAGACATTTTTTTCAAGAAGACATGTTTTATCTGAAAAACTTTTGAAGGCATTTTTAAGGCAGTCGCTACCCATTGATAAATTAGAGTAGAAAGTTATTTATTTTAATAAAAACTGATTAATTTATGCACAGATTATTTTTTCTAGAAAGATTTAAGTGAGACAAAGAGCACGACTGGACTAGCTTTTTTATGGTCCATGCACATGACCAGAACCTAATAAAAAAAGGAAAGAGAAAAGCATCAGCGTGTCGAACACGACCCCCGTCCTTTTTCTCTCTTCCACACTTGTTAACACGAAAAGGAAGCCATCTTTGAATAAGTAGGTCCACACAGAGCGGATTAGGTAAGACCCTAGCGTCACTCAAGATGGTGTGGCTCTTACCATGGGGCACACCTTGTATCAACGCTGTCCATCTGTTTTTCCATATCATTTTAGGGCATTATCCCAAAAATAAAGCAGATCTAATATAATCAGGTGGACCATACCATAAGAAACAGTGGCAATTAAACACCCTACCATAAAAACTCCTCAAGGCACACCTTAATGTTTCCCCGGTGCTTATTTGCCATACAAGCTGGTGATAAGGTCACATAAGCCTGGATGAAGAGGGAAAATAAATAAATATCAGCTGTTGTTGTTGGATATCTACTCTCAACTGTTGTCTATTGTGTGGCCCACCTAAGTCATGGATTGGCCCGTGGCCCACCATAGAAGGGTACATCTAATTGATTGGGTGGATGTCCATCACGCATCATGGTGGACCCACAAAACTTAACCTCCCTATATATATATATATATATATATATATATATATATATATATATATATATATATATATATATATATATATATATATATATATCGCGCACACGTGCTCACCAGTGCATCAGCTCTCACCAAAACTCATGAGAATTTTTTCAGAACTCATCTCCTGTTGTACAATCATAAAATCTAAACCATTCATGTGATGCAAACCCCTAGAGCTTAACTTTCATCCAAAACTTTGGTAGGCCATGACAAAAGAGAGCCATATATATAATTCTAATTATTTTAATTAAAATTTTCTATTTTAACTTTAGTTTATATATATATATATATATATATATATATATATATATATATATATATATATATATATATATAGGGAAAAGGTACTATGCGCTCGAGCGTAAAGCGGTCTCCATGAGGTCGAGCTGGGGTGGGCCCCACCGTGATGCCGTTCGAACATCTACCCCCTCAGTCAGATGCACCATCCCTGGACGGGCCCACACGGCTAAAAATCACCTCAATCCATGACTTTTGTGGGCCACACCACGTACAGAAGTGGAGACGAGCTGTGTACCATTGAAACATTCAAAACCAGTTTTGGGGGCCTTTCGAGAAGTTTTTTCATGATCAAAACCGTCCATCATGTGTGTCCCACTTGAATGTAATTTTAGACCACTTTTTAGGTGGTATCCACATCTTAGGTGGGGCCCACCAAGTGCTTTTACATGTTTTCGTGTGTATACTTATGTTTTCAGAAGGTATGGCCCACCTGAGTTCCGTGGACGATAGATTTCCAGCTGTGTGGGTCCCACTTGGAGCGGTGCATCTGGTGGACGGTGTGGATCTTCGAAAGGAATCACGGTGAGGCCCACCCCAGCTCGACCTCACGGATGACCGCTTTATGCTAGAGCGCATAGTACCTTTTCCCCATATATATATATATATATATATATATATATATATATATATATATATATATATATATGAACATATATAGTTGATTTTTTTCCCTCCTTTTTTAATTTTTTTATTTACCAAATTTTTATTTCTTGTTTACTTGACCAAATTTTGGACTTTTACTTTTTTTTTTTTTTTTTTTTTTACTGATCGACACCAAATAAAACATATAAACATTTTGTGTGCATTTTGTGTTTTCCTTTTGCGGTGTGCTAACCATGGAATGCCCCACCCTGCAGGAAAAAGAAAGGACAGTTAATGAGGATTGGAATCCTCTACAACTGTCTTATGTAGCACCATGTTTGGTGGGCCCAGCATATGTCACCAGTGTGACGTCCGCTCCATCCACCAAGTGCGCTGTCAAAATAGACAACTCAGGTAATGGGGATTGGATGCTAACCATAAGTTTGTTTGGGTACCACCATGGTGTATTTATTTCATCAAACCCCTTAATCAGGTGGGGCTCACAAGAATGGAAGGAAGATACAAAAATCAGTCTGAAGCAGGCCACGCATGAAATTATGGAGGTTTTAGGCACAAATTTTAAAAATTTTCAATTGGGGTGAACCATCTGAGTTTTTTTTTTTAAACCGGGATGAGGATGATCTTTGGTGCTTAATGCAAGGGTTCTCCCCTCATCGATCGACAGTGAGGATATCACACATACAAGATGGTGGGCCTCACAGATGTTTGGTGTTTCATGGTGTCATAGTCGATTCGGATCTTTTCAAATAAAGCTTGCAAGTGTCCAGATTCTATGTACACGTGTGGCCCACTTGATTAACACAACTGCATGGTTTTGAGTTCAGTCACATTCAAGGTGGGTGCACCTAACACACCATGGTGAAACTTCTTTTTCTTTTTCATAGTATCTTTATAATTCCTTTGTTTGTTTTAGCGTATAATTCAATTCACCCCTAAAAACGTCGCGCATGAAAGAAATCCAGCCACACGTGTAATGTAGAATGAAGAAAAGAATGGCCCAAGTTTCTGTGCCTGACGTACACATGAAACCCGGTTCATGAATATACAGCCTGATTTTTGGTCCAGGGTATTTTCCCGGTGTCACATCTGATGAATCGTTTAACACATTTGCACCATCTGAGCACGTGACTGCCCTAGCCATGTTATCTAGGTGTGAGCTTTTCATGGTGACTAATGGAAGGTAGATGAAAGCCAATGGATGGTGCAGATCAATGATTTAATAGTCCATGCATACATATTGGGTGGCCCTGTCTTGACCAAGCTAGTCTTAGGACGCAGGTTCGAGGAATCTGCAGTGATGTCCGCACCTTTTTAAGACACGACCCAGGACTAACAGGTATACATGAACCTTTTTCAGTAGGTTACCTCAAAGCTGCAGTTGTATTTTTCACGAGGACATGCAACTGCTGGGGCCAGGTTGCCTTCTGGGAAGACAATTGGTGTTCACAAGGTCCAGACATTGATCCAAAACGCATCTTGTCCGTCCAAAACACTTGTATGCACGAGGGTACTACCGAGGATGGAATGTATTTCAGTAACATTCCCTCATCATTTTTTCTATAATTACTCTCATTAGAGTACAGTTTTGTAATTTTATTTGAGATTATTTAACATTTATTATGGAATTAATCCCGTTATGCATTTTTTTTTTTCCATTATATTTCAAAGATTGCATTTTTAGATACCATCTCTTAATTGTACGCTTGAAAGGAGGATGTATTAGTCAATGCCGTCCATCTAATGGGCGCTATCAAGAATGGTTCGTGGTTCAAAGACCGTTTACTTCTTTTCACACTATCCAGCAGATATTGACTGTTGACTATTTTTGTTTTTTAGGTCTATGTGTGTGTGAGACGAATATTCATCTGGGCGTGAAAATCAGGCCAATCTATGACTTAGGTGGGCCACATCATAGACAACGGTTAAGAATGGACACGCACCTGTCGTTTATAGGACCCACTAAGATAGGGTTTAGAGATCTATCCCATTCGCTGTATGTGTCTGATGTAGAGCGGGTTGCAAACAGTTTCATGGCTAAGATGGATCAGAAAAGGCCCGATCGACGACAGAAGTGATCCGGACTGTCGGACCTTAGATCGGGCATATCTCGCAATCCAGAATGAGTTACCTGACGTAAAATATATAATTTTGGGGTAGAACGAGCTACTTTAGCCAACCAACCCTGCTATGTTGGGTTGCACAGCCCGGAATTGCAAAATACCCTTGGATCGATGGTCGTTTCCCTGTTTTAATTTCATTTTTACTATAAATAGTAAGTTTTAGTTTGATTATAACTCTTCATCCGTCGGGCTTTAGGAGTTGCGCCCAATATGAAAAGAGCTTAGAATAATTAGGAGAATAGTTTGGTGAAGCCAATTAGGACACTTACTATTTTTGGCCGAAAACCTTGCGCACTAGTAGACATCACGACCGTCTATAAATAGTAAGTTTACTATTTATAGTAAGTCGTAGATTCTAAGAGTTTTTGTTGTAGTTTGATTTTGATTTCTTTTCCATTGCCTGATACTCCTATTTAAAGGGTTGTGAACTTGTTTTTAGTCATCAATTAATCAATTTCAAATTTCTTAGAATTTATTTCTATTTTCTGCTTTTTTTCCTCATGGATTCAAGAAGTCTCTGTGAGGAGTCTAGAGAAGCTCCGTGGATTCGGAGTAGTTATCCTCATCACATCCAGCCCTACGTCAATTGGTATCAGAGCGAGGATTCCCTTTGGGCCGATGGTAAACAATGAAGGTATGAATCTAAATCCTGTGGACGGTGATGTAGGGATTCGTTATCTTTCGGAAAGAATAAAAGTTTTCCACCGGGAGAGTCAGTTGACCATGCAAGAGCTGCAGGCGACCTCGACCGTCTTGCGGATGCGCTACTTCCACCCCGACCCCTAGGCGGTGCTCCACCACCTATGGTTACTCCACCACCTATGGTTGATGTACGACGCAACCCCGATTTACGTAAAGCATTAACAGTGGTAAATCGTAGGGCTACACCAGATGATTCAAGTTCTAACGACGATGACCTTAATGAGGGTTTTGCCCAACGATCAATCCATGAAGGTGATCATCTAGATCTTGTTGAAAAAGACTATCGAGGAAAGACTGAACTTCCTAGTTTTAACGGTTTATTACATATAGAAGATTTTCTTAATTGGCTAGTCGAAGTAGAGAGATATTTTGATTATATGGATATGCCAGATCATAAAAGGGTAAAATTGGTAGTATTTAAATTTAAATCTGGTGCTTCTGCATAGTGGAAACAATTACAACTCTCACGAGCTCGCCAGAACAAGGCGCCCATCTCATCATAGCCACGAATGAAACATCTTCTTCGATCACGATTTCTCCTCAGTGATTATGAGTAGATATCATTCCAGCAATATCAAAATTACTGACAAGAAAATCGAAACATCACAGATTACATTAAAGAATTCCAGCGGTTGGCTATACGAAACGATCTGTCAGAATCTGAGTCACAAAAGATAGCACGATTTATACATGGGTTGCGGCCGACAATTCAGGATCAAGTTCAGATGTACCCAGTCGGGACCATGGATGAAGCAGTTCAATTGGCGGGTATGGGAGAAACACAACTTGGCGGGTAGGGCAGAAACACAACTTACAAGAGCTCCTGCTCGTCCATATTCTTCAACTCGACCCCCTATAACGGGTCTTACGCAGGATTCGGTGCTGACATGAGGAAAAGATCCAGCAGGAGAACATCCTCAACCTCTTACAACCACAAACCGTGATACGAGGAACAACTCATCCAGACCTCAACGTGCAGTACCTACGACAGCAGGCCCGAGTAGGATTCTAAATCCTTATGCTCGACCAAGGTCGAATAATTGTTACCGCCGTGGCCAGTCAGGCCGCTTATTAAACACTTGTCCTCAACGTCCCGCAGCACACGTGACTATAAATGAAGGGGGCATTGAAGATGAGGTGGTAGAAGAAGACCATGACTTTGATGAACATGAACAAACCACTGAAGAAATAGCAGGTGCCGATGAAGTGACGGGCGAGGATCATATCGAATTTCTAGTTGTGAGGCGATTATTGTATGCCTCACGAAAGGAATTACATCCACAGCGACACAATATATTTTGTACTCGGTGCACTGTCAACGGAAATGTCTGTGATATGATCATCGACAGTGGTAGTAACGAGAACATTGTCTCAAGAGTGATGGTAGACAAGTTGCAGCTACTGATGACGAAACATCCTTCCCCACACTCAATTGGCTAGATAAAAAAGGTGAATGAGACCAATGTAACTAAACAATGCACTATCTCATTTTCAATTAGCGAAAATTATAGGGATCAAATACTTTATGACGTGGTTGACATATAAGCTTGTCATATGTTACTCGATCGACCCTGACAATCTGACCATGATGTGACCCACCGGAGATGAGATAATGTCTACATATTCGTTAAGGATAGTAAAAAATAATCATTACCCCTATAGCACCAGAAAACCACCTTGAAGCCTCTAAAGTGGAGGAGAGTTTCCTCTTGACTATTTGGAATTTCATGGAGGAATCCAAGGAAACCGCCGAGGTATACGCCGTAGTAGTGAAGGGCGAGAAAGAGGAACCCTCAAACATCCCTCCAAGTTTAACATTGTTGCTAAACAAATTCAAATAAGTCTAGCCTAAGGATATACCTGATAGATTATCCCCCATGAGGGACATCCAACATCACATATATCTCATCCTTGGGGCTAGCCTGCCCAACCGCCCTTATCATCAGATGAGTCCGAAGGAGTGCGAAATACTTCAAGGGCAAGTGGAGGAATTGATCCTTAAGGGTCTCTTGAGAGAGAGCATGAGCTTATGTGTTGTACCAGCATTATTAACACAAAAAAAATAATGGAAGCTGGAACATTTGTGTCGACAGCCGGGCAATCAACAAAATTACTATCAAATATCGGTTCCCAATACCACGGTTGGACGACATGCTCGATATGCTAGAAGGGGCCGAGGTATTATTTAAACTAGATCTAAGGAGCGGGTACCATCAGATTCGTATCTGACCCGGTGATGAGTGGAAAACGGCATTTAAGACCAAGGAAGGGTTGTATGAGTGGCTGGTCATGCCCTTCGGCCTATCGAACGCACCAAATACTTTTATGCATTTGATGAATCAAGTTCTAAAACCGTTCACTAGCCGATTTGTGATAGTATATTTTGATAACATATTGATATATAGTCAGGATAAGACAGAGTACAGGAAATATTTTAGGCAGGTGTTGCAGGTTTTACAAATTAACAAGTTGTACCTCAACTTGAAGAAGTGTAGTTTTTTAACTGACAGCCTGTTGTTTTTAGGATTTGTTGTAACGTCCACAGGCATTCGTGTGGACAATGAAAAGGTGCGAGCTATTAAGGAATGATTGATCCCGACAAACATTCATGAGGTGAGGAGTTTTCACAAGTTGACGACTTTTTACTGTCGATTTGTGCGAGATTTTAGTACCATAGTCGCACCTATAACAGATTGGATAAAAAAAAAAGGACCGTTCCAGTGGACCGATAAAGCTGACAAGAGCTTTCATGAGATCAAGCATCGTTTGTTTACAACACCGGTCTTGGTGCTTCCTAATTTTGATGAATTGTTTGAGGTTGAGTGTGACACTTCATACGTCAGAATTGGGGGAGTATTATCACAGGAAGGCAGGCCGGTAGCCTTCTACAGCGAGAAGCTCAACGAAACCCGAAAGAAGTAGTCGACTTATGAGCTTGAATTGTACGCAGTTGTTCAAGCGCTACGACATTGACGACATTATCTGATTCAAAGAGAGTTTGTTCTGTACACTGACCATCAAGCATTACAGTTTATTAATAGTCAGACTAACGTGAATCGTGTGCATGCTAGATGTGTTATATTTTTACAGTAATTCACATTCATTCTAAAGCACAAGTTAGGGCAGCAGAACAAGGTGACTGATGCACTTAGCCGTCGTACATCACTAGTTATGATGAGCAACAAGGTGGTCGGCTTCGACTGTCTCAAGGAGCTGTATGCCGAGGATGAGGACTTCAATGATTCTTAGGTGAAGTGCCAAAAAAGTCACCCCAGTGACCTTCATATACATGACGATTTTCTTTTCAAAGGGAATCGATTGCGCATCCCCCAAAGTTCTCTGAGGGAGCAGATTATTAAGGAGCTATATGGAGGTGGCCTCGGTGGACACCTTGGGCGAGACAAGACTCGAGCTCTTGTGGAAGAACGGTATTACTGGCCACAATTAATACGTGATGTGAAAAAAGCCGTATAACGTTGTCTTGTTTGTTAGACCTCCAAGAGACAATCTCAGAATACGGGTATCTACACCTCGTTACCTGTACCTGACGGTCCTTGGGAAGATTTATCAATGGACTTCGTACTTGGTCTCCCATGAATACAACGCGGTATGGATTTGGTGTTCGTGGTGGTAAATCGTTTCTTCAAAATGACACACTTTATCCCATGTAAGAAGACCCTCGATGTAACACACGTGGCGAATCTATTCTTCAGGGAGGTCGTACGGCTACACGGGGTCCCTAAAACCATTATTTCTGATCGTGACATGAAGTTTATTAGCCCATTTTGGCAGACTTTGTGGACTCGATTCGATACACGACTTCAATTCAGTAGTGCTTACCACCTACAGACTGATGGGCAGACCGAAGTTGTGAATCGCACGTTGGGAAACCTCCTTCGCTGTATTTCAGGAGAAAAACCGAAGCAATGAGATTTAGTCTTGTCTCAAACAGAGTTTGCATTCAACAACATGGTGAACCGTTTGAAAGGAAAATCACCATTCCAGATTATCTATGGATGAGTGTCTCGCCACACACTTGACTTGGTCCCTCTACCCAAGCACCCAGGCGCCATCATTGCAGCAAAACATATGGTAGACAAGATCATGGGCATCCATGCAAAAGTGCAGATCAAGATACATGCCTTGAACGAGAAGTATAAGAAACAAGCGGACAAGCACCGGCGACAAAAAGTGTTCAAGGTGGGCGACTACGTTATAGTCTGTAAGGGTTATGGTCTCATACTCCTTTGGTTGTCAAATTTTGATGTGTCAAAACATCTATCTATGTCTTGTGCTTATATGATGATTTTTATTCAAAACAATGCTTAAATACTTTAATAAGCTATAAGTCGAACTCTTCAAGATGTTACAAGTTGAAGCTCAAGATGTTGAAGTTCAAAATGCTACTATGTTGATGAAGATCACAAGTTTGAAGCTACAACAAAGTTCATGACAAGTTTGAAGCTACAACAAAGTTCATGACAAGTTTGAAGCTACAACAAAGTTCAAGACAAGTCTGATATTGTTCAAGACTTCAAGCCTGATATTGTTCAAGATTTCAAGCCTGATCTTGGTTCAAACAATCTACATTCGTTGAATGGTTGAAGTTCAATATCCATACGACATGTTTCAGGTTTAAATGACCTTAGGTTGACCCTATAAGTAGGTTATTTTGGATACATAAATCAAATGTTTATTTAACATAAGTTTGGTCTATTCCAAGACCAGTCCTAGCCCTTGTTCGACCAGTCCTAGCATTGGTTCGACTAGTCCAAGAAAATCCACGATCAGTCCTAATTAGTTGAAGATTTTTCGGATTTTTTGGAACGCCCACGACCAGTCCTGGAGGTCCTTCGACCGGTCGTAGGTTGGCTTCGACTCGTCCACGATCAGTCGTGGAGCTACGACTGAAATTCCAGCAACTTATTTCAAGGTCCTACGACCAGTCGTAGGTATCTACGACCAGTCGTAGGTGACCCACGACCAGTCGTAGGGTACTCCACGACCCAGTCGTGGAACGGCTTTCAAAGATCGCGCTCAATTTTTCAAAAATCTGTTAGAGCTACGACCAGTCCTAGGTTTCTAAGACCAGTCGTAGGAACGATTTTTTCTTCTATAAATTGAACACGAAATTCAGAGTTTTTACATCCTCAACTCCATTCCATTTCAAGAATTTTCAAGTAATCACTCGAGATAAGTCGTGTGTGTTTATTTTAAGCTAAATTGTGCTTATTTAATATTCCTTTTTGCTAGCTTATTTAATTTGATTTTGTTTCTCTATTCCAATCTTATTTGAAAAGAGGAATTATATTATTCCTTCTTCTTGGAATCAAAATCAAATATTGCTACGCCCAACAAGTTAAAATCTAAAATCTATTAGAATTTAGAACCTTGAATGTGAGTATTGGGAATTGAACTTTGATATTCATTCATCTACTCCGATTGGTTCTACCGGGCTTCTAAAGGAAAAATTCAGGTATTTTACATTTCTGTAAAATTCATTTATTTTGGTTTTGTTTGAGGTTAAGCGAGAAAAATCTCATTGTCTTGGTTTTGTTTGAGATTGAGCGAGAAAAATCTCATTGTATTGGTTGTCGAGGAAAACCGAGAAAACTCGAGAAAAAGGGGTTTTTGAATTGTGTAAGCCCAAGTGAAAAAGACACAATTGTAAAGGTTTTTGGTGAACACGAGAAAACCTATTTGATAGTGAACGCTAATATCCCTGTGTGAGGATATTAGGAGTGGAGTAGCATTCATGTCATGTGTGTTGTAAAATAGTTGGTGTACACACAGCGAACCACTATAACTCTTTGTCTTGTGGATTGAATGCTTGCTTAATTTTCATATCTTTTATCATTCGATTGTGTGGAATGTACAAGTGGATGTGAATGTTGTAACTATTTACATTTTCAAGCAAGTGTGGGGATTGTTGTAATAATTTAGATCTTTTCTTCTGTATTTATTTTCAATTCCTTGTTATTTCATTTATTTATATTAACATTGAGTTCTTGATTCAAAAGAGGTTCTAGAAATAAGGTTGTCCTACCATAAGCCCTTGTTTATTATGGTGTAAGGTTGTCCTTAGAACTGAATTTGTATCAATCTCTCAATAATTATTTATCAAGGTGATTTATATTTAGCATTGTGAATTGATTCTTAATTGTAAAGGTATAGATTTATTTTAGTTCAGCTGATTTATTTATAAATTTGGCATAGTCCTATTCACCCCCCCCCCCCCTCTAGGACATATAGCTTGGCCTTTTCAAGTGGTATCAGAGCCTAATAGCTCATTTTTGTTGCTTTTTATTTGGATTTATTTCCTGAGCTAACGATCTAAGCTATATAAAAAGATGTCAAATTTTGATAGCCTTTCAGTTACTAGGCCTCCACCTTTTGATGGCTCCAACTATGCCTATTGGAGTCAGAATGAGAATCTTCCTTAGATCAATGGATGAAAGTGTGTGGCTAGCCACAGTGACTGAATGGAATCCTCCTACCATGGAAGTAACTGGTGTTGATGGTTCAAAATCTATGAAAATTACACCATATTTTCAATGGACCACACTTCAGAAAAATGAGAGTAGTGCTAATGCTAAAGCACTAAATGCAATCACTTGCGCACTATCAGGATGAGTTCAAAAGAATCATATCTGTGATCTTTAAAGCAAGCACTGGGATATTTTAGAAATGACACACGAAGGTACATCAATTGTCAAGAAATCTAAAGTCCAACTCCTCACAACTAAATTTGAAGAAATTCATATGGAGGAAAATGAAATGTTTATGGACTTTTACACTAGATTGAATGACATTGTAAACTCTATGTGGGGTCTTGGCGAAAAGATCTCGAGAAAGTAAAGTGTGTGCAAAAATACTACGCTCTCTTCTGAACGGTTCAATTCAAAGGTAACCGCAATCCAGAACTTCGTGATACGGACAATATGAAGGTAGAAGAATTAGTTGGTTCTTTGCAAACCTATGAATTAAGTTTTAAAGCTCTAAAGGTAAGTCTATTGCTTTGAAGTCATCTAAAAGTATTACTCAAGAAAATTGATTCGAGAAAAGTCGAAGATGATATGGCCCTTTGGCGAAAAAGTTTTATAAGATTTTCAAAAGTAAGAAAAGAGTCGACTTTCAAAAGGCAAATGAAAAGAAACGTTCTAAACCTAAGTCTAAAACTTGGAAATCATTGAAAGATAGTCAATGTTACAAGCTGTCAAGAATATGGGCATTTAGCAAACAAATGTCCTAAAAGACAGAGATCAAAAGGAAGGGTATGTTGGCTACTTGGGATGAATCGTCGATTGAAGCCTCTTGAATCAGAAAATTCGAAACCGAGTCGGGCGATGAACTTAAGGCCCTTATGACTCTAGCCAAGTTTACCTTTTCGGATCACGATGATTCAACAAGTGAAGAAAATTTGGATAGTGATCATGAAAATGATGAAGATCTTCAAGATGCTTACAATGCCTTATATAAGGAAAGTTGTAAAATTAATTTGTCAAACTTAAACTTCAAAAAGAAAAGTTTTTAAACTTAAAGAATGTTTTGAAACCCTTGTTTTAGAAAAATCTCAAATTTCAGATTGTTTTGAAAAATCAAAGTGTGATTTAGAATTCAAAACCTCCTAATTGAAAATTTGAAATCGAGAATGAGAAACTTAAAAATGAAGTATCTTCTCTTTTGAGTTTGAAGGACACATGGAGATATGCCCAAGGTGATCCAAAATTAGAGAAATTATTATCCGGATCAAGAAAATGTGGTGATCGATCCGGGTTGGGCTTTGATAAAAACACATCTCCTAAACAGAAGAATGCTACTTCCATTTTTGTGAAAGGAGAGACTTCTAACTCAAAAGGAAAAGGTACTAATCAAGTTGTTTCTAAAAATACAAAAACCTTTCAAAAACACAAAAGCAGCTATATAAATTTTAAAAATCAGATTCGAAACCCGTTAGCTGAAAAAATTATTGATTTACTTAAGGAGCTATTAAAATCTAACTCAGTAGGTCACTCTTATAACTATAAACAAACGAAGACCAATTATTCTCCCAAACCCAAAACAGTACTGAAATGGGTTCCCAAGGTTACTTGTTTGGTTGCTCTGCTTTGCTTTCAAAGCTACAAGCCATTCAAAATGGTACCTAGGCAGTGGATGCTCGGACATATGATGAGCGACAAAGCTCTATTCTTGATCTTAAAGATATGGTGATGGGTCAGTCACATTTGGTGATGGTAGCAAGCTGTAAGATAATTGGCAAAGGTACGGTCCAACTCTATAACCTTCCCTTATTTAAAAATGTGTTATATGTTGAAGGTTTAAAACACAACCTGTTGAGCATATCTCAAATATGCGATAACAATCATAATGTTAAATTTTCTAATCAAGGTTGTGAGATTACAAATGAAAAGGGTTACGTAATATTAAGCGGTGTGAGAACACAAAAGCTTGCTATATAGTAAGCAACGGTAGCTCATCTAATCAAACGTGCTACATGGTCCATACCGATGAGACAGATTTATGGCATAAACGCCTTGGACATGTACACTACCGAAATTTATACAGATTGAGCAAAAGTGAACTAATTAAAGGTCTACCTAAAATGCAAAAAGTAGACAAGATTTGTGGTGAATGCCAGTATGGTAAACAAACCTAGGAGCTCTCACAAAAAGGTGAACTCCAATATCACCACAAGACCACTCGAGCTTCTTCATATGGATCTTATAGGACCAACAAGAACGGAAAGTCGAGGTGGCAAAAAGTATATCTTAGTTATTGTAGATGATTATACAAGATACACTTGGGTTTCATTCTTGAGAGATAAATCAGAAACCCTTGATGAAGTGAAAAAAGATTATAAAACGGATTCAAAGCGAAAAATGTTCTCAAGTCGGCAAGATCGTAGTGATCATGGATCCGAATTCGAAAATAGCGGTTTGAGAAATTTTGTGAGCGATCAGGGAATATCACATGAATTCTCTGCACCTAAAACTCCTCAAAAAAATGGAATTGTCGAGAGGAAGAATAGAGTGATTCAAGAAATGGGAAGTGTTATGTTAAATAGCATGAAGCTTCCTAAGAATCTCTGGGCTGAAGCGGTGAATACAGCCTGCTACATTATTAACCGTGTTTATATTTGTAAATCTAATAATAAAACGGCTTATGAAATGTGGTTTGAGAAAAAGCCTTCTGTCAAATATTTTCGAATTTTTGGCAGCAAGTGCTATATTTTGCGTGACCGTGAAAATTTGGGAAAATTCGACACTAAAAGTGATGAAGGGATCTTTTTAGGTTATTCTTTAAACAGTCGTGCTTATCGTGTTACGAGAACAACAGGACCGGTGTGATTCAAGAGTCAATAAATGTTGTGATTGACGATCTTTTGAAGACACTGTCCCTAGTTTAGATAATGATGAAGTTCTTATACTTGAAAAACAAGAAATTTCATCAAGTGAAACTAATCTGAATTAAAAATTTGTTAAAGATCATCCAACCTCTCAAATACTTGGAAACCCTCTCCTTTGGTGTGTGCACTCGTAGACAATTAGAGGACATATGTAACTACGTATGCTTTACATCCCATTGAGCCAGGGTAACGTAAAAGAAGCACTTTTGATGAAAATTGGATTCTTGCGATGCAAGAAGAACTTAATCAGTTTGTCAGAAATGATGTCTGGCAACTTGTTCCTAGACCTAAAGATAAACATATTATTGGAACAAAATGGATTTTCAAAAACAAATCTGATGAGCTTGGAAATATTATTCGTAATAAAGTAAGACTAGTTGTACAGGGATATACACAAATTGAAGGTATTGACTATAATGAAACATTTGCCCCTGTAGCTCGTCTTGAGTCAATCAGACTTTTTATCTCCATTGCATGTTTTAGGAAAATTAAAATTTATCAAATGGATGTAAAGAGTGCCTTTCTGAATGGTGATTTACATGAAGAGGTATATGTTGAACAACCTACGGGGTTTGAAGATCCTAAATTTCTTGATCATGTGTATCGTCTTAAGAAAGCTCTCTATGGTCTGAAACAAGCTCCCAGAGCATGGTACAAAAAACTGACTAAGTTTTTACTGAGTCATAATTTTCAGATGGGATGTGTTGATAAGACACTTTTTGTTAAGAAACATAACGATGATATTCTAATGGTTCAAATATATGTTGTGATATTATTTATGGATCAACTGTACTAACATGAGTACATTGAGTTTTGATTTGATGAAGTCTAAATTGAAATGAGCATGGTTGGAGAATTAAACTATTTCCTAGGATTGCAAGTAAAACAACAACTGATGGAATTTTTATTTCTCAAACCAAATATGCTCGAGTTTAATTAAGAAATTTGGATTTGAGAAAGGTAAAAATTTTGATACTCCTATGAGTACAATCGTAAGACTCTCAAAAGACTCTACAGGTAATGATGTGGATCCTAAATTGTATCGTAGTTTGATTGGTAGTTTACTTTATCTAAGCTTGCTAGTAGACACGATATTGCTTTGAGTGTTGGTATTTGTGCTCGTTATCAATCAAATCCTAAAGAATCTCACTTAATCTTTGTTAAGCGGATTATGCGTTATGTCGCAAGTTCTACTAAATTGGGTCTCTGGTATCCACATGAGACTAATGTTCAATTAATTTGGAATACGCTTGAGATCTTGTTGGTAGGAAACATAGATGATAGGAAATCAACCAGTGGTGGTTGTTTCTACATTGGAAATTGTCTTGTTTCTTGGTTTAGCAAGAAGCAAAGTTCTATATCGCTATCAATATTTGAAAATTTGAATACATTCTTCTTGGAAATGCATGTACTCAACTTGTTTGGATGAAACGAATGTTAAGCGATTATGGAATTACTCAAGATTCTATGATTTTATTTTGTGATAATTCCAGTGCAATAAATATCTCTAAAAATCCAGTTCAGCATTCACGTACTAAGCATATTGATATTAGATTTCATTACATTCGTGAATTAGTGGAAGAAAAATTAATAAATTTGGATTACATTCCAACCGAGATTCAACTTGCGGACATTTTCACTAAACCACTCGACAAAAGCAGGTTTAATAAATTAAAGTTTGATCTCGGTATGTGCAATTTAAATTAAGTTTGCATGATTTTGTGTATCATAAGTTTGATGTTTTATTTGCTTAAATTTGAAATTATTTAAAAAAATATTATATAAAATAATTTTTGCAAATTTTGTCGTACTCGACCTGTCGTGAGAATACACGACCGGTCGTGCCACGACCGGTCGAACACGTACACGACCTGTCGTAAAGCACGGGATTTCACTTAAAATTGGGGATTTTAGTCTTCTTCTTCATTTCTTCATTTCTCTCAAACGTTCTAACTACGGCTGCCCCAACCCATCTTCATTGTTCTTCAAGGTTAGTGATTCTTTTACATTTCTTTTGTAGATTCTTGCTTTTAGTGATTCAAAACTCATGTTTGTGGAATCTATTTGATCATTTATTGCAGGATTTGGGGTTTTTCTTGAAAAATCTGTTCTATCTAAATCTCATTTCTTCTATCTTGCATCCTGTTGTTTCCTTGAATTTCTTCTTTGAAAATGGATGCTAGAGGTAAAAAGAAAACTACTCGAGGTCCATCTTCTTCTAGATCAGCTTCTATTGTTCAACGTCATCTTCGTTCTCCTGAAAATGATCCTTCTGATGCTCGAGATTTGCGTATGCGTAATGTAATTGTTGAACGTCATGTTAATGTCAATCACATTGCTTCTTTTGGTATTCCTTCTTTGTTGGAATCTGTGGGATGGGATATCATCTTACATTGGGGTGGAGCTGCATACCAGTCCATTGCCCAATCCATGTTTGCATGTATCTGTGATTTTTCTCTTGAGAATTTAACATTTAAAGTTGATACTCAAGAAGGTTTGTTTGTTGTAGATCGACATTTGATTGCAGATATTATGGAAATACCTATCAATGATGAAAGCATTCCAATTAATATTTTACATGATAGTCTCTCAGAATCTGAACGACGAATGCTTACTAGAGATTTATGTAATATGGATGTTCATTGGACTCATAAAGGACATGTACTTCCTTCAAGGTATTTGTTACCCAGACACAGAGTACTTCATAAGATATTCATTTCAAATCTTTATCCACGTTCTGGTAACAAAACCGAACTCACTGCTTTTATGGTTCGTGTTTTGCATTCTGTTGTCTCTGGTGCTAAAATATGCCTCCCTTCTTTAATCTGTCATTCCATTATTCTGTCGCGTCACCATCCTGGACATAGTGATATACCCTTTGGTTATTTATTGACTATGTTAGCAAATCATATGCTCATAGCTATGCCTACTAGAGAAAAACCCATCCATCATCTCCCTTTTAATAATTCCAATCTTAATAAGATGACTTTAGATTTGGCTAGAGGCCAAGTGGATGTTGGTAGCAGTGGTGGTGAAGCAGGTAATGCTGAAGCTAGTGATCTTCCTAAAGACGTGAATATGGATGACTTATTTGAAGAGCTTGAGTCAGACTCGGCTGATGATCCTGATTTTCAGCCTTCTGATTTTGATGAAAGATTGAATTCTCTTCAAGAGCAGGTGGCTCAAATTCGTGTGACTCAAGACACACAATTTTCTTATATGCGTAAATATATGAGGCGGATTGCTAAGGGTTTACACAAAATTGATCCATCTAATCCTGCACCCTCTTCTGGTTCTGACTGAATTTTTTTTTGGTCTGTAATATTTACTGATATTAGCTTGCATTTCAAAACTTTTTGTTGGTTATGGACAATTTTTCTCTTGCTTCAACTACTGATTTCAATCTTCTTCCTTTGTCGTTTTGTGACAAAAAGGGGGAGAGGTTTGGTAACTTGGTTATGTGAAACTTTGTCATTATCATTTTGATTTTGATGTTTGATGTCATTTTCTTGCTAAACTTATCTATGTATTACTCAGGGGGCGTTAACCTTCTCAAGAGTTATATGAAAATGATTATTGCTTATCATGTCTATACATTGCTTTATCATCTGTGCTTCTGTGCTTGTGCTTTGTACTTCTCTTATGACTATTGGAAGTATTTTTACTTGGTGTTTTGTCACAAATTTGACAAAGGGGGAGATTGTAAGGGTTATGGTCTCATACTCCTTTGGTTGTCAAATTTTGATGTGTCAAAACATCTATCTATGTCTTGTGCTTATATGATGATTTTTATTCAAAACAATGCTTAAATACTTTAATAAGCTATAAGTCGAACTCTTCAAGATGTTACAAGTTGAAGCTCAAGATGTTGAAGTTCAAAATGCTACTATGTTGATGAAGATCACAAGTTTGAAGCTACAACAAAGTTCATGACAAGTTTGAAGCTACAACAAAGTTCATGACAAGTTTGAAGCTACAACAAAGTTCAAGACAAGTCTGATATTGTTCAAGACTTCAAGCCTGATATTGTTCAAGATTTCAAGCCTGATCTTGGTTCAAACAATCTACATTCGTTGAATGGTTGAAGTTCAATATCCATACGACATGTTTCAGGTTTAAATGACCTTAGGTTGACCCTATAAGTAGGTCATTTTGGATACATAAATCAAATGTTTATTTAACATAAGTTTGGTCTATTCCAAGACCAGTCCTAGCCCTTGTTCGACCAGTCCTAGCATTGGTTCGACTAGTCCAAGAAAATCTACGATCAGTCCTAATTAGTTGAAGATTTTTCAGATTTTTTGGAACGCCCACGACCAGTCCTGGAGGTCCTTCGACCGGTTGTAGGTTGGCTTCGACTCGTCCACGATCAGTCGTGGAGCTACGACTGTAATTCCAGCAACTTATTTCAAGGTCCTACGACCAGTCGTAGGTATCTACGACCAGTCGTAGGTGTCCCACGACCGGTCGTAGGGTACTCACGACCAGTCGTAGAACGGCTTTCAAAGATCGCGCTCAATTTTTCAAAAATCTGTTAGAGCTACGACCAGTCCTAGGTTTCTAAGGCCAGTCGTAGGAACGATTTTTTCTTCTATAAATTGAACACGAAATTCAGAGTTTTTACATCCTCAACTCCATTCCATTTCAAGAATTTTCAAGTAATCACTCTGAGATAAGTCTGTGTTTATTTTAAGCTAAATTGTGCTTATTTAATATTCCTTTTTGCTAGCTTATTTAATTTGATTTTGTTTCTCTATTCCAATCTTATTTGAAAAGAGGAATTATATTATTCCTTCTTCTTGGAATCAAAATCAAATATTGCTACGCCCAACAAGTTAAAATCTAAAATCTATTAGAATTTAGAACCTTGAATGTGAGTATTGGGAATTGAACTTTGATATTCATTCATCTACTCCGATTGGTTCTACCGGGCTTCTAAAGGAAAAATTCAGGTATTTTACATTTCTGTAAAATTCATTTATTTTTGGTTTTGTTTGAGGTTAAGCCAGAAAAATCTCATTGTACTGGTTTTGTTTGAGATTGAGCCAGAAAAATCTCATTGTATTGGTTGTCTGCGAGGAAAACCGAAAACTTCGAGAAAAAGGGGTTTTTGAATTGTGTAAGCCCAAGTGAAAAAGACACAATTGTAAAGGTTTTGGTGAACTTTGAGAAAACCTATTTGATAGTGAACGCTAATATCCCCTGTGTGAGGATATTAGGAGTGGAGTAGCATTCGTGTGGGTTTGTTGTAAAATAGTTGGTGTACACACAGCGAACCACTATAACTCTTTGTCTTGTGGATTGAATGCTTGCTTAATTTTCATATCTTTTATCATTCGATTGTGTGGAATGTACAAGTGGATGTGAATGTTGTAACTATTTACATTTTCAAGCAAGTGTGGGGATTGTTGTAATAATTTAGATCTTTTCTTCTGTATTTATTTTCAATTCCTTGCTATTTCATTTATTTATATTAACATTGAGTTCTTGATTCAAAAGAGGTTCTAGAAATAAGGTTGTCCTACCATAAGCCCTTGTTTATTATGGTGTAAGGTTGTCCTTAGAACTGAATTTGTATCAATCTCTCAATAATTATTTATCAAGGTGATTTATATTTAGCATTGTGAATTGATTCTTAATTGTAAAGGTATAGATTTATTTTAGTTCAGTTGATTTATTTATAAATTTGGCATAGTCCTATTCACCCCCCCTCAGGACATATAGCTTGGCCTTTTCATAGTCCATCTGCGCAAAGAGAGATTTTCGACTGGAACGTATAACAAGTTAAAAAATAAAAGAATTAGATCCGTCCTAATCATTCGAAAGATCAATGACAACACTTATGTTGTTGATCTTCCAGATGACATTGCGATCTCACAGACTTTCAACGTCGCGGACCTGACCGAGTATCATGAACCAACACAGGATGAGAACTCGAGGACGAGTTCTTTTGAAGTAGAGGGGACTGATGTAAAGCAGGTCGCAGACAGTTTCATGGCCAAGATGGATCAGAAAAGGTCCGGTCGACGACAGAAGTGATCCGGACCGTCGGACCTTAGATCAGGCGTATCTCGCAATTCAGAATGAGTTACCTGACGTAAAATATATGATTTTGGGGTAGAACGAGCTACTTTAGCCAACCAACCCCACTATGCTAGGTTGCGCAGCCCGAAATTGCAAAATACCCCTGGATCGATGGTCGTTTCCCTGTTTTAATTTCGTTTTTACTATAAATAGTAAGTTTTAGTTTGATTATAACTCTTCATCCATCGAGCTTTAGGAGTTGCGCCCAACATGAAAAGAGCTTAGAATAATTAGGAGAATGGTTTGGTGAAGCTAAATAGGACACTCACTATTTTTGGTCGAAAACCTTGCGCACTAGTAGACTTCACGATCGTCTATAAATAGTAAGTTTACTATTTATAGTAAGTCGCGGATTCTAGGAGTTTTAGTTGTAGTTTGATTCTAATTTCTTTCCCATTGCTTGTTACCCCTATTTAAAGGGTTGTGAACTCATTTTTAGTCATCAATTAATCAATTTCAAATTTTTTAGAATTTATTTCTATTTTCTGCTTTATTTCCTTGTAGATTCGAGAAGTCTCTATGAGGAGTCCAGAGAAGCTCCGTGGATTCAGAGTAGTTATCCTCATCACGTTCATCCTTGCGTCAATGTCTCACTTGGATGAGGGGTCATACTAAGCTTCAACTATATACAAAACACATGTGGGCCCTGCCAAGTGCTTTGGGATGTATTAGGCATGATTTCACTTGGATGGTATGCCCCCTTGAGTTACGGATACGGCTGATATTTGCCATGACATGTGAGTGTCTGACGTTGGGATAAACGTGATGAGACCAATCACCATCTTCCTCAAGGATAACTACTTCGAATCCATGAAGCTTCTCTGGACTTCTCATAAAGACAATCTTGAATCCACGAGGAAAGAAAGTAAGAAAATAAAAATAAATTCTATAAAATTCGTAATTTGATTGATTGATGAAATTAACGAGTTCACGACCCTTTAAATACGGATACTAAACAATAAGAGAAATTTCAAAATCATACTACAACTAAAACTCTTAGAATTCACAACTTACTATTAATACTATTTATAGACGATCATGATATCTACTAGTGTATAAGGTTTTCGGCCAAAAATAGTAAGTGT
This sequence comes from Magnolia changhungtana, assembly GCA_030180095.1. Classification (NCBI taxonomy): domain Eukaryota; kingdom Viridiplantae; phylum Streptophyta; class Magnoliopsida; order Magnoliales; family Magnoliaceae; genus Magnolia; species Magnolia changhungtana. Next base: position 4,303,747 of record JASAUF010000234.1, read on the forward strand.
CCTTTTTGACTTCACCACGTTGTTCTCCTAATTATTCTAAGCACTTTTCATGTTGGGCGCAACTCCTAAAGTTCAACGGATGAAGAGTAATAATCAAACTAAAACTTAATATTTATAGTAAAAACGGAATTAAAATAGGAGAATGACCATCAATCTAGTGGTATTTTGCATATCCAGCTTGCGCAACCCAGCATAGTAGGGTTGGGTGGCTAAAGTAGCTCATTATATCCCAAAATCATATATTTAATGTCCGATAATTCATTCCAGATTGCAAGATACACCCGATTTAAGGTCTGACGATCTGGATCTTCTATCATCGACCAGGCCTTTTCTGATCAATCTTAGTCATGAAACTATCCGCGACCCGCTCTACATCAGTGTCCATCACATATTAAGGCATGGCCCACAGAGTTCGACCTCGTGAAAGCTTCCTAATAATGAAACTCATGGAAGCTTCCCAAGAAGCTGAACTGTGTGTGGGCCCTACCATGATCTATGTCCAACATCTACACCGTTGATGCATTTAGTGGGTACCCTCTAGGTTATGAGATATCCCAAAAATCACCTATATCCAAAATTAAAGTGAGTCATATCATTTGAAACTGTATACAATCATATCTAAAGCATCTAAAAGTACTTTATAGAGCCCACCTAAGTCTTGTATTAAGTTGAAACAATATGTGACTACTCATCCAAGTGTGATACACACAATGGATGGGTTGAATGTGTAAACCACATCTCACTGATCTCTATAAATGATCATGAATATTTTAACCAGTGGGTATCCACTCTCAACAGTTATCTATAATGTGGTTTACCTGAATCATTAATCAGTCGTGACTCCGTATAGAAGTATGCATCACACCCATGGACTCACACCACACTGTAATTTCACCGCAATGGATACTCTACCTCGTGACTTTGTGCTGAAACTCTTTGTGACCGTACCACCGAGGCATGAGCGGTGGAAGCGGATTGGCTAGTGTACCTTACAGGAGTTATATGGCTGCCGTATTGACGTTAACAAGTTCTGTGGGTCTAATCATGGGGCATGTGTTATATCCAAACCGTCCATCTATATTGCGAGCTAGTCTTAAGGCTCTAGAAGAAAAATAAGATAGATCTAACTATCAAATGGACCACACTTCAAAAAGCAACGGGGGATTGAACATCTACCATTGAAATCCTTTCTGGGGTCACAGAAGTTTTGGATCAATATGAAAAAGAAAATTTTCCTCTTAATTCAGTTCATCAGGTCTTTGTGACCTCATGAACAGATTGGATGGAAAATAAACCTTATGGTTAGCCCTACGAATTTTTTGACGGTGAAAATCATTACCTCCGCTGCTATTTGTGGTGTGGTCCAGATGATTTTTGGATATTATTCATTTTTTGGATAATGCTTTAAAATGATCTCTAAAAATAGATTACCGGTGTAGATATAATAAATACATCAATGTGGGCCTATGTAACTTTGATCTCCTTTGAACCGTTCGTAGAACTCTGGAGCTCGACTACAACTCGGCCCATGTAACCGGGAACGGATTGACTACTCCGCCTGACACCAGCTCCGTGGCTGGTGTTCGGTGCTCTGTGGGCCCCAACATGATTTATGTATTTCATCCATTCCGTTCATCCATTTTTAAAAATCATTTTATTGCTTGATCCCAAAAATGAGAGGGATATAAATCTCAGGTGGATCACACCACATGAAAACAATAGTGATTGGATATCAACCATTAAAACCCTCCTATGGCCCACTATACTGTTTATTTGACATCTAATCTGTTGATTAGGTCATACAGGCCCATATGAAGAGAAAAAACAAATATCAGAAACTTTTATGGCCCCTAAAATATTTTTAATGGTCGACCCTCATTCAACACTGTTTCCTGTATTGGGGTCCACTTGAGATTTGGATATATCTCATTTTTGGACTTATATAGTAAAATGATCCATAAAAACAGATGGATGGCATGGATGAAACACATACATTATGGTGTGGCCCACATAGCACCGACCACCAGCCCTTGGCTAGTGTCAGGGGGAGTAGCAAATCCGTTCCCCATGTAACCGCTCGTCTTCGCACGACACGTGCCTACAGCAGCTATACAGGTTGTGTGTGGTACACCAGCCAATCCGCTTCCGTGAGTGACTCTGCCACATTCCTATTATACCGGCTCTACTACAATCTCTCCTTTATTTATACCATATATCACCATGAAACACCTCAGCATTTGGACACTATCGCTTACCCAATAAATGTCACCAATGCATCATCAACCGTCAACTTGCGTTCTTGTGTGTCACATGTGACAACTAAACAATTAATTGCACTGATGCTACTGGTGCAGTAGTTACAACCACCCATTTTTATGTTTATCTATTCAATTTATTGGAGGTCGGGGAGTTTAATTTTAGAGTTGGCCTAACATTCCCAGAGTTAGGACAATCAGATGGACAGTCTGGATTACCGGTCCATCCTCGCATATCTACATAATGGTCCATTAGGACACCATTCTCTTTGATGCATCGTTACCTTAAACTAATTAGCAACGGAATATCGTTTTCTAAATGGTGGTGAATCATATGCAGTGCATGAAGAGTTATATAGGCAGTTCCACATCATCCAAATGGCAATTGATAGAATCTGACAAAGACTGAATTTTTTATTAAGAGTAATTACTCCTTTATACAGAGAATACAATACTAAGTATAGCAAAACCCAAAAAATAAGATATACAGTCAGTTATCCTAGATATCCTAAATATAGTCTAAATATACAGCCGGATATACTAAATATATTCTAACCATATATACACTAGCCAAAGAAAGACAAAATCAGAGCCTATCATCAAGGCAAGAATAATATCTATCACTAACACCCCACCTCAAACTGAAGGTGCGGGCAAGGGCAGTAGCTGAAGTTTGGATGATAGGGATGTAAACCGAGCAACAGAGTGAGATTTTGTCAAGAGATCAGCAAGCTGCAGTTCAGTATAAATATGAGGAAGAGAGATAGTGTCACGACCATAATGATGTCGAACGAGATGACAATCAACCTCAATGTGTTTTGTGCGCTCATGGAAAACATCATTTTTAGAAATGTGAAGAGCACTTTTATTATCACAGAATAGAGTTGTGGGGGACACTTGCGAAACACCAAGATCTGCAAGAAGACGGCGAAGCTACACAATCTCAGCAGTGGTGTCAGCAAGAGCACAATACTCGGATTTAGTACTAGAGCGGGAAACAACTTGTTGCTTCTTGCTCTTCCAGGAAATAAGAGAGTCGCCAAGAAAAATAAGGAACCCAGTGGTGGACTTGCGATCAGTCACGTCCCCAGCCCAATCGGCATTTGAATAGGCACAAAGATTGGGAGAGGAAGAGGAAGAGAGTAAGAGACCACGATATAAGGTGCCCGGAAGATAGCGAAAAATCCGAAGAACAGCAGAGTAGTGTGCAGTGCGAGGAGAAGCCATAAATTGAGAAACAATATGGACTGCATGTGCAATGTCAGGTCGAGTGATGGTCAAGTAAGTAAGCATGCCGACCAACTGGCGATAAAGAGTAGGATCCTGAAGGGGGGTACCATCTGTAGGTCGAAGTTTGATATTGAGAGCGAGAGGAGTGTTGGCCACTTTACCATCAGAAAAATGAGGAATAGAGAGAATGTCGGAGGCATATTTGATCTGAGAAAGAATATAGCCCTGAGAACTCTTACCAACCTCAATGCCCAGAAAATATGACAAGTTACCAAGATCCTTCATTTCAAATGCCTGAGAGAGGAAGGACTTGGTAGCCAAAATGCCTTGGATATCACCACTGGTCAGGATCATATCATCCACATATAGAATGAGAAAAACATCACCATGTCGAATGAACAAGGCTGAGTCATTATTACTCTGACGGAAGCCGACGATGTGAATGGTGGAATAAAATTTCTCAAACTAGGCACGTGGGGCCTGCTTGAGACCATACAGTGCTCGGCGAAGACGGCAGACTTGCCCAGGCTGATGAGAGAGACCAGGCGGGGGTTCCATATAAACTTCTTCATGAAGATCGCCATTGAGAAAAGCATTTTTAACATCCATCTGATGTAATGCCCAATGACGAAAGAAAGCAACGGCAATAACAGTGCGAACCGTGGTCATGCGGGCAACAAGAGCGAAGGTCTCCTCATAATCAAGACCATACTCCTGAGTGTTTCCCTTAGCCACAAGGCGAGCTTTGTATCTCTCAATAGAACCATCAGCATGTGTTTTTATTTTGAACACCCACCTGCAACCAACAGCAGACTTGTCAGAAGGTAAAGTAGCCAGGTCCCAAGTATGAGTGCGTTCCAAAGCTTGCAACTCTGCTTGCATTGCCTTAGACCATTCAGGATGCGCACTCGCTTCCCTGTAGGTCGCCGACTCATGGAGGTCAAACATATGAGTGGCATAACAATAATAATCATTAAGAGAAGAGGGAGGGGCACGAGTACGAGTGGGATAACGGGAGTGTACCTCTGAAGGATCATCTGTCGGAGAGTCGGTGGAGGACAGAGGTGGAGTTGGTGAAGTTAGCGGAGGAGATGGCGGGGGATTGTTAGGAGGAGATGGAAGAGGTTCAATAGGAAGAGACTCAGAAGGAAAGGGGTCAACACAAATGATCGAGGAGGGAGGAGAAGGATTCCTAGGAAGGTCCATGAAAGGAATAGATTCCCAGAAAACAACATTACGTGAGATACGAATGCGTTTTGTCTCCGGATCATAACAATGATAACCTTTCTGTTCGATTCCATATCCTATAAAAATACAAATGGCAGATTTAGGAGAGAGTTTGGAGCGTTCGACATTAGGTAATAACACAAAGCAAGTAGAACCGAATGTTCGAAGATGGGCATAGGATGGAACCTGACCAAACAGAAGTTCATAAGGGGACTTGTTATATAGAAGTGGTGTAGGAATGTGATTGATGAGGTAGGTAGCAGATGAGACGGCCTCCCCCCAAAAAGTCTTGGGGAGTCGAGAAGAGAGAAGCATAGTGCGAGCAGTCTCAACAATGTGACGATGTTTCCGTTCAGCAACACCATTTTGTTGTGGTGTGTCAGGATAAGAGAGTTGAGGAAGAGTGCCGTGTGACTTAAGAAGGTTGATAAAAATGCCTGATCGAAATTCACCACCAGAGTCGGATCGAAATATTTTAATCCTTTTGGAGAAACGAGTATAAATCATGGTAGCGAAGTCAGCATATTTTTTATAGACGTCAGATTTATTATGAATCACATAAATCCAAGTATACCGAGAAAAATCATCAATAAAAATCACATAATAATGAACACCACTTAGCGAAGGCACAGAACAAGTCCAAACATCACTATGAATTAAATAAAAAACAGCAGTAGATGTCCTAGAACTCAAAGGAAAAGGTAAGACAGCTTGTTTGCCTAAGAGGCAATGTTTACAAGAAACATGTTTAATAGTTTTGAAAGAACCTAAACAACCATCAGAAAATAAAGTTTTTAAGCGATCAAAGGAAAGATGTCCAAGACGGCTATGCCAAAGAGAGGAAGTGATACTGGCAGCAACATGAGAAGGCGCAGGAAGATGAAGTGACTCGATACAGTAGAGACGTCCAACTCTACGCCCTGTCCCACATGATTTCCCCGTCCGATGATCCTGCACAATACAGCCAGAGTCGGTAAATGTAACATGAAAACCTTGATCACATAGTTGACTAATAGAGATAAGGTTCATGGAAAGTCCAGGCACAAGCAAAACATTATGCAGGGTGATGGAGGTTGTACGAATAGTGCCAGTATGAGTGACAGTAAGAGGTGTATTGTTAGCAGTGTATATTGGAAAGGAAGAGGTAACAGGATATGAATGGGAGAGAGAAGTAGAGTTAAAAGTCATATGATTGGACGCTCCAGAGTCTAGAAACCACAAAGAATCACGAGGCATACCTGAAGAAGCAGCAGCAGAAGCCGCAAGATGAGGATTACCCGGACTAGCGAGAGCCTGACGTATCATCTCCTGGATATCTTCTGGAGTGAGAGTGCTGGATGATGAGGGTGTAGCCTCCGCCGTAGCAGCACGTGGTTGGTCATTCTTATGAAGTCACTGAAGACGAAGACAATTCTGTTTCCAGTGACCCATCTTTTTGCAATAAACACAGAATGGTTTCTTCTCCTTAGATTTAGAAGAGGATCGAGAGTCTTGTGATGAGACAAAGAGCACAGTATCAGAAGGCGAAGAATTAAGAATACCAATACCCTTCCTAGTTTGCTCAGCAAGTAACTCAGGAAGAATATCAGCAGTAGTGGGCAAAGGCTTCCGATGAAGAATGGAACTCCGGAATGCTTCGAAATCTTCGGTGAGAGCGAGAAGAAACTGAACAAGCTTGATCCTCTCACGAAGCTGCCGATACTTATCATGAGAATGAGTCCATTCAGGTTCAGTAAGCGCCAATTGATCCCATAACATAATCATTTGAGAGTGAAATTCAGAAATACGCTGAGAAGGCTGTTGCCGAAGCTTCCGTATTTCCATCTCTAGTTGATATGCACGAGCAAAATCAGTCTGGAGATATGTGTTGGTGAAATTATCCCAAACAACTTTAGCAGTCGTGACCCTACCAATGGTCATAGCAATCGACTGCTTGCATGTGGAGCGAATCCATGAAATAATTTTAAAATTATTCATGTCCCATTCTTTAAGCTTCTTAGAATCAGTGGTGTCGGGTTTAGATTCAGAACCATCAATGTATTCCCACAGTCCACGCCCTCGAAGAAATGCTTCCATGCTTTGAGACCAAAATATGTAGTTGGTCCCATCAAGCTCAACATTAATAGGCTTGGAAATTTCATTGCCAGTAGACATCGTGGAAAGAGATCCACAGGAATGAAGACAAATAGGTGGAGAAAGAGTGGCAGCCTGTGAATGACGGTGGTAACAACGTCAAACAGAAGGGAGGCGTGGAGAGTCTTTGCTTGTGATGGTGATTTGAAGAAGGATCTATGAAACCACGATTTGAAAAAAAAAATTTAAGGCTTTGATACCATGATAGAATCTGACAAAGACTGAATTTTTTATTAAGAGTAATTACTCCTTTATACAGAGAATACAATGCTAAGTATAGCAAAACCCAAAAAATAAGATATACAGCCAGCTATCCTAGATATCCTAAATATAGTCTAAATATACAGCCGGATATACTAAATATATTCTAGCCATATATACACTAGCTAAAGAAAGACAAAATCAGAGCCGACCATCAAGGCAAGAATAATATCTATCACTAACAGCAATATCCAGTGGATGGATCATAACCCACACAGATAAACTATTCTAACCGTCCAATGGTTGGCTGCTTATGGATAGTTAAAAAATGGATGGGTTTCAACTTAATGGGTGAAATCAGATGGGTAAGATCGTCTGGTCCATTCGAATTTTGTCTGTGATTAACAGTAGACGTAGTTCATCCTGGTGTAACCGACACCACATTCGATAAAGGACAAAAATACAAATATATCAGAAATACCCTCACATGAGAGAACACACTAGGACTTGGGTCGTAAACGGTCTGATATGCCGCAACGTACTGTGGATACTGATAGTAATGTTGTGTCCATTGAGGCGGGTCATCTTTTTTGGGCTCCTTTTCTTCCTTTGGCTTCACATCTTCTACAGTGATTAGTTTTGTGCGGCCCACCTTCTTCTTCATAAGGCACGCCAGATCAGCAGGATCAACTCCCTCTCCTTCCACCACGATCCGTTCTTTTTCATTTCCTCCTATCGCCACAGAGGTTACGCCTGCATCACATTGGAGAACTTGTGTCAAAGTTAAATGATTAGATGGTTAGGATCATACAAGAATTTTCTACAATGAAATGATTAATGGGTCATACTCAATTAAAGTGATGAGATGGCTGAGATAATCTAATCATCAGGATTTTATTTTTTTTTAATTTTTTTTGTGATATGGCCCAGCCGCACGGTGGAAAACCAAATCAGTACACACACGACCTTAATCATGTTTATATGTCTAATCTATATACATTAATTACATTAATGGACCTCATAATTGTAAAATTTTATATTAGTGCTTACCTAATTTCAATGCAAACGATTGTACATAAACAATAAAATGTTGAGACAATGCTAGAGAGACCACTCGACTTGGCCGACTTGACATGAACATAATGGGTGAGTTTGTCCGAACCGAGCAGGATTCGTCCAATTTGAGCTCAAACTGAGTTGAGCCCGAGTTACCCAATAACTCTACCCGAATCGACCCGAAACTCAATCCGGTCAGAAGTGATTTGATTTGAAACTCGACTCAACTCAAGTTTAGGTGTGTGTATAAAAGAAAGATCTAATTTCTAACTATCTCTAACCCTATTCGCCTCGCCCGACCCCGATATGATCCCAAACTCTCTCTCCCTCCCTCATTCTCATCCTGATCATCTTCCAATCCCAACAGCCACCCACCATCACCACCTCTCTCTCTCTCTCTCTCTCTCTCTCCAACTTAGTGCCAACTTGACCCGACTCGGTACTTCTGACCGGGTCGGACTCGGTCTGGATCAGTCTAGGCTAGACTCGGACTCAGATTGGGTCAGGCATGCTGGACTTGGTACCGGATCGGATCAAGTTCGGGTCAAGCCTATTTCCGAATCGGATTGAGTTGGGTCAACCCTAACTCGGTTCGGCTCGACTCGATGCCCAACTCTAGACAATGCAAGGACATTTTCTCGTGACTTTTCTAAAGATGGCAACTCAAATGGCTTAAATTAAGTTGGTTTACCTCAGCCTGCGTGGGCGGTGCCGGTCGGCTACTGCCCCGCTTTACCAAGCTCTTACACCCCTTACCCAGCGAGATTAGATTGGACGGTTGACAGTATGTCATATTCAATCGAACAACGCAGCGAGATTTCATTGGACAGATAACTGTGTGCCATATTCAACCGAACAACGTTCGAACCTACTTAATCGTGATTACTCATCTTTGACAATGACCTGTTGTCCATTAAAATATGCCAAAAGTTCAATTGAAATAAAGACAATACCGAATCCACCTCCCTACGTGCTAATGTCAAAGACTGGCCATCCAATTGGCCCGAGGGTGTATCATAAGATCCGAGACACTTACCCAGCGGTTCCAACTTGTTTCGATTTCTCACACAATAGGCAGGCTAGTCTATTTTTCATATGGATCACAATGTTAGTAATAGGTGGACGGCTAAAAAAAAATCTTGGCCAACTTTTTTGAGCCGTCCATTTGTTTTGAGAGTTCTGCCCACCTGATGAGTATGTCATATCGGTTGCAAAACTTTCACTTATCCTCATTGTATTAATACATGCCATGGGGATATATATTTGGATCATGGAAGTTTTATTTATAATTTTTCTTTTTAACCTAAGGAATCCAATGTTTTATAAGTATCATACATGCATGCTTTCTTCTTATTCGATGTGAAACTATAAGTTTAAAGTTGAAAAGTTAGAAGAATTTTTATAAAACACTTGTTTAATTTTTTTTTTTTAATAATTCGACATCATATATATATATATATATATATATATATATATATATATATATATATATATATATATATATAAAAAAATCCAAAATGACTTTAAATTACAAGAGAATGGCTAATTACTTTTTTATTATAAAATTTTACACATGTACACACACCCCTGCACACTCACGCTCTAGTGGGATTTCACTACTTGAACCCTTGATCAGTTGTTAAAACTCTTTAGAGTTAGTACCGGAGCAAGAGTAAGGACCCAAGAGAATGGCTAATAACTTGAAAGAAAAGTGTTTAGCGCTAGTCACCTTCCATGGATGCAGCGACCTCCATTGCCTTCGTTCGGCATTTTTCGCAACTCATTTGCACTTCCATTACTATCTTTTTCTGTAAAAAGATCATGTTAAAAGCCTTTACCTGATTCTGCCTGGCGTGCATACACATCGAAACACAAGCTATTTCACAAGACCATAATGAAACTAAAAAATAAATAATTTCTCGTCTTTAACTCCCATTAATAGAAGAAAATGATTTTATTTTTATTTTTCACTTAAAAAGAGATGATATCTTTGTAAGAACTCTATGTAGTGGGCCTTACTGATCAACTATCTGGATCGTATTCTAGTTGGACTGTTTGATTGAGTTAATCAGTGAGCCCCACTTAAGGTGATACATTGCGCAATCTATCTGCGCAGCACTGCATATTTGGGGTGAAATGCTATAGCCTTACGCAAGGCAATTTGAGTCGAACTAGGACACAGTAATGTGGAGCGTAGGAGAGAGAGTTTTGATGGGTTTCAAACTCTCTCTCCACAGTTTCTATAAAAGAGAGCTAGGTCCCCGATCCTATACAATAGCAAAATTTGAGTCTCATCTATTGTATTGCAGAAAGCGTGTGAAAGAGAGGAAGATCCTAAGCTCTACAGGAATTCTAGTATTCTTATCCGGCTTCCATGGCGGCGTCTCAGTTAGGTAAGCTATTTAAACCCCTGATCACCATGTCCCTTACACAGACAGATCCGTGGGCCTATTCCGCATGCAGATTAAGTCCCACAATTTTGGGTAACCTAAGCTTGCGAAACGTACCTTCATGTTCGTTACTTTTTTGGAACAAGATGTTAACAGCCACACAGAATTTCTGAACCCTGACATTTAAAACACAGCTTTTTCTTGAGAACCTAACTGTAGTGCTGCAATTTGAGAAGATGGCCCATCCTTTTTATAGAAGGGCACTGAAATAGTAGTGAAGATTTAAGCCAACTTCTTGTAAACACGGTCCCCACGATGCACAAGGTGATGTCTTATAGATATGAAACAGTGTTTTTAACAAGTATACGTGGCTGGTGGAAGACCGTTGGCATCTTTACTCTTGCTCGGGTGGTAGACTCTCGGGAGTTTCAATATGGGAAAAGGTACTATGCGCCGAGTGTAAAAGGGTTCGTGAGGTCGAAGTATCCATAGGTGGTGAAATTCCACTAGCGTGTGTGTGTATATATATATATATATATATATCTATAAAGACCATTGGCATGGAAGCCCCACACCTTTTCTTCCCTTTTTTCTTTTTTTTTTTTTTTTTTCTTTTTCCTTCGAAAGTGGCTTGGAATACCGTTGGCATGGAAGCCCCACACCTCTTTCTTTTTCTTTTTTTTTTTTCTTTTTTCCTTCCCCGCACCTTTTTTGATTTCCTTCCTCGAAACTCGAAAGTGGTTTGGAAGCCCCATCATCCATACCTCTCTGCACATGCCATCGTGGCACGCTTGTGGGAAATGTAAGCTATGCAATGATGGACATGTAGAAGAATCTCTACGGTATGCCGCATGCATATTGAGCATGGACGTACGGGTGGCAATGGGACCCAAGGTCCAAGCCGAACATGAAGATTTGTTTGGGGCGGGCCCAGGCCCAATCCACCACAGCCCCAAAATTGAAAAAATCCCTATTTCCCTCTTGAATGCTCCTGACTGATACAATGAAGTGAGCCACACATGCATAAAGAAACCAACAAGTTAGAGGAGTGAAACCAACCATCTATATCCAAGATGGATGTGTTTCTTAACCGAGGGTTGGAATGGCACATTTGTAGGATTTATAGCACATTTGCATGTAAAGCTGAAATTACGAACCGTTTGGATGTCCCACACAAAAGATATGTGTGGTTTGGCCATTTATATACTTCCAACCTGAAATTAGAGGCTGTCTTTTTTCTCTGCATTTTTTACTGTTCAATTGTTTTTAATGTATAATTCAATGCAGGTACAACCTGTTTTCGGGCGAGAGTAATTTGCCTGTGTGCCACAGCTAATAAATAGCCTTGCAAATTTTCACATTCGGTAAATGTGTCAACTGCTCGGACGGTGTCAACTGCGATATGAGCGGTGCATTGTGTACGTCTGTACGTATGAATATGACATAGGAAACCTCATTCCTCTCTCTTGAATATGTGACGTACATGTGAAACCAAGTTCTCTATAGGAAACGTCTTTTCTCTTTCCTCTTAATTTGTAATTGCACATTTCCTTTACGGTGTAATTGTTGTAACAAACAAGCTTTTATCCAGTAGAAAAATGCTGAAAGAGAAGACAGGTACTTTTAATTTTAATTTTAATTTTTTAATTTTTTTAAAGAAGAATAAAGCTCTGTATTACTTTTTATGGACTTGGGCAAATTACCATACTGTAAAACTCTCTCTCCCTCTCTCTTGAATTTTCAGTTTTCGTTTTATTATTTTATTTTGTGGTTTTGCTTTGCTGGCTTGCATCGATTTTTTGTGGGGTTTCTTTCTACAATCATTTTTATCAAAGCCAAACACCTAGAAGGCTTTTAGCACAGGATCCATATTGGTTATCATGTTGCATAATTATTCTAGATGGTGAGGTAGGGATGAACGTGATAAGGTCGAGCACTGTCTTCCTCAATAGGATAACTGTTCCGAATCTACAGAACTTCTCTGGACTCCTCACAGAGGCTTCTCAAATTCTTGAGAAATAAAGCAAGCAAAATGAAAATAAATTCTATAAAATTCGAAATTGATTAATAAATGAAATAAACAATTTCACAACCCTTTAAATAGGGATACCAAGCAATGAGAGAGAAATCAAAAGCAAACTATAACTAAAACTCCTACAATTCGCAACTTACTATAAATAGTAAACTTTCTATTTATAGACTGTGGTGATGCCTACTAGTGTGCAAGGTTTTCGGCTAAAAATGTTAAGTGCCCTATTTGGTTTCACCAAGCTGTTCTCCTAAGTATTTTAAGCTCTTTTTACGTTGGGTGCAACTCCTAAAGCCCAACGGATGAAGAGTTTTAATCAAATTAGAGCTTACTATTTATAGTATATAAAAATGGAATTAAAATAGGGAAATGACCGTCAATCCATGGGTATTTCGCAAATCCAGCTTGTGCAACCCGGTGTAGCGGGGTTGAGTGGCTAAAGTAACTTGTTCTACACCAAAATCATATATTTTACACTCGATAACTCATTCCGGATTGTGAGATACGCCCGATCTAAGGTCCGACAGTCCGGATCACTTCTATTGTCAACCGGGCCTTTTCTGATCCATCTTGGCCATGAAACTATCCGTGACCTGCTCTACATCAAATGGTTGGATTCAAGTTCTACTAAATTTGAAGTACAAAGGTACATTTGATGGACAATCATTCATTTGATGGTACGTTTGATAGTACATCAAATGGTTGGATTCAAGCTCTACATCAAATGGTTGGATCAAAGTCCATCAAATTATATATTGTACAAATTAAAGATGAACCAGCATTAGTGAAGGTTGTGCAATTGTGATTTAGGAGAAAACAATACATAAAAATGAAGATGAGATGTTGAAGGAAAAAAATTGATGTCGTGCGGGTCGTGAACACTTTCATGTCCAATATAGACCAAAGAAGGGCTGATCGGAGGCAGAAGTGATCCAGACCATCAGAATCTTAAAACATGCATATCTCACAAATTGGAATGAATTACTAAAATTTATTTCTATTTTCTTATTTTCCCTCGCGGATTTAAGGTATCTTTGTGAGGAGTAAAGATTCATGGATTTGGAGTAGTTATCCCTTTGAGGAAGACGATGATCGATATCATCACGTCCATCCTTGCATCTAAGTATTAAAGCCAAGTATATTGTAGTTATCCCTTCTTTGGTCCATCCTTGCATCAAGTATTAAAGCCTTTGGCTTTGCGTTGGCTAAACTAGGGCCAGCTGGTGGAGGGGGGATTTGCAGGGACAGCCGGGGGAATATGATTTTTGCATTTTCTAGCGGTTTTGGGTCAGCTTCCAACAACTTGGCAAAAATTCGGGCTGTAGTAGAAGGTTTGCAGTTTTGCGCAGCCCTTGGATTATCCAGCATTGTTCTCGAATCTAATTCAAAGTGGGTGGTGGATGGCATCTCAAGGAAGTCATCATTTGCTTGGAATTGGGGCTATTGGCTAAGCCGTATTAAAAAGCTCCTTCGTAGAGTTTCCTGTTAGATTTCTCTGATTCCAAGAGAAGCAAACGGGCCTGCTGATGGGCTCACAAAGCAGGCCAGCAAAACCCAGTGGCATTCCTTCTTCCGCAATGTTTCCTCCCTCCCTAGGCCCGTCTGAGGGGGGTTTTTTGCTGGATAAAATGGGCCGTGGGTCAGTTAGAAAGACTCATAGATCAAATGTTGTATAGGAGTTGATATAATAAGAGGGCCGGCTCTTTTCCTTCCTCCTGAAATAGCCTAGCTTGTAATCTTTCTCTCCATCAATATATTGGGTAGCCCTCAGCTTTGGGCTGCCCCTTTTGTTGAAAAATAAAAATTGGGGCATGCAAGGAGATGTTGTAGATGGAGAATATCATCATTGTGATAGTTAGAGTGCTATACATTTAGCGAAGAATTCAACGCATCACTCCAGGAGCACGTTGACTTGTGGTATCATTCGATACGAGATGTGTTGGAGTTAGGATTTATGAAGCTGGAGAAAATCACACAGATACGATGATGGAGGCATTGCCAAAAGGCACATATGAGCTTTTCCAATATCTAATGTGGCTTGATGGATGAGCATTGAGTTTGCTAGGTTAATCACTATGTGAGTTTGTGGCCTCCCTTTAAGAGTTTAAAAGGGGAGATTTTTAAGTATGGTCCATCCTCATGTATGAGACACTCACCCAGTAGATGGGTGGATGGATTACTTAAGTTATAAGACTTATATTTTTCACATGTGTGTTAAGGTAAATAAGATTTTTTTTTTTTTAAAAAAAAAAAACGTATTGATCATCTTTCTTACATATTATGAGAAAAAGAATTGTATATGTATAACTTCACATGTGTGTGAGTTAAGTTGAACCTAATGAACAGTCTAGACCAATGGATTAGTCTAGGTGTCCCAATGTGACTAGGAGCACTATAGCTTCTAGTATTTAAGTAGAGTAGATGATCAAAGTGTTTACACTTGTCCTAATGCGTCCACATTGACCAATGAGATGCCACCACATGTCGGCAATATGTACGAAAAATAAATGAAATCTTACTCATGCATTGAGGATATCTTTCACCCCATATCCTTCGACGAAGAACTTGAGGTGCTAACTGAGTCGTACCCAACCTCTCATAGCGTAGCATCGTTTTATCTTAGTTTTAGCTTTAGATCCATCAACTTCGGTCTAGTTCTGCTACAGAATGTCCAAAGTTTAGCATAATTTAGATTGTTGTTGTCCAAGTCTATCGCTATAGTACACCTTAGAGTAGTGTAAATATTTACAATCAGCAGTTGTTATATCTTGATCAATTGAGTCCATACTTAGAAGATCACACCCTGATCACATCCTATTGCCCATTGTTTCGATCGTTTGTCCACATAGGCGATCTCATGTATTTATCTTTTATTTATTTTCTCTACTTATTTTATGTTCACGTTGATTGTATTGATCCTCATAATAAATCAATAAAATTAGAAATCAATCTTTATTTTTAGTTTTTAATTCATTATTGCATTCCTAAGAAACTTGAAGCTCATGATCACCATTGAAAGAAAAGTTTTTAATTCAAGGAAAAAAAATCACATTCAAAAGGACTAATGTCTCCTTCTAAATCGTCTAATTGCTGCAATATTGATGACTGGACTATCAGGTCAACTTTCATTAGTCTGATTCTATGACAAATTTGACACTTGGGTCACAAGCAATTTAGTTAAACTTAAGTTCAGTATGACTCTACCACATGCCCCACACCATCTTAATCTCATACATTTGACTTAATATGAGCATTCATCAACACATGTGGTTTCGCATCTGATTAAACTATAACATAAAAATGCCACTAATAACATAATTCCTAAAAGTGCCTGTTGGGAGCATTGCACACAAACCTTAGGACCTCGCCTCCCAAAACACCAGAATTATGGGATATAATAAAGCAATGAAATAAATCAAAGCATAAATCATACGACACAAGAGATTTTACGTGGAAAACCCTCGAAGAGGTAAAAACCACGGGACCTAGTCCAGATCAACAATTCACTATAAAGTAGAACGTTACATCCGATCATAAGCATACACCATTGGGATCAAACTTTCTTCACTCACATAGGAATAGATGAACAATAAGAGAATAAAGAAAACGAAGAAATCTCACCGATCACGAGGACGTAGAAGCGCTGAGACGTCAACTGCGCAGTAGATCACCTCTACGATTAGAATCCTCCATTTCACAAGCTCTCTTTCTCACACACACACACACACATAAAAAAAATACACACACACACACACACCTTGGTCATGAAAACTTCTTAGTACAATAGCTTTAGAAAGCCTTCGCATACCTAAGAATATCCCTAGGGACCCCTATTTATAGTTTAAGCAACTCTCCTTTCGCACCTCTGCAAAATTGCCTCAAATTTAAATAGTCCGCACAAAATTCACGCAGAATCTGCCTAACCCTCAACTAGTCGAGTCGGGTCCTCAACTGGTTGAAGGACCCCTTCGACCGATCGTCCTTCGACCGATCGAGCCTGACCCTCGACTGGTCGAGCCTAAAAAATACTGCTTGTTGGACTTTGAGTCGAGCGAGCCTCGACTGGTCGAGCAGCTCCCTTCGACCGGTCGAGCAGCTCACTCGACCGGTCGAGTAGTGCGGTGAAAGACATTCATTTTACAACCAGATGCACTACCTCTCCTCTGAACTGAGGAGAAAAACCCCATCAAATCTCTCCCTTTCCGACTCAAGAGGAATTCGCCTTCTTCGACTCAGGAGGAATTCGCCTTCTTCAAGCCAGCCATGTTTCTACAAACCTCAATCTTGCCCTTAAGTAATGCCTTGGTCATCATATCTAACCCATTATCGTCCGTGTGGACCTTTTTCAAGCTGTAATACCTTCTATTTTAAAGTATCCCTGATCCAATGATACTGAATCTCTATGTGCTTTGACTTGGAGTGCTGACTTGGATTCTTGCTCAAGTGTATAACACTTTGACTATCGTAATAGACCACGTGCTACTCCTACTTCAGGCTAAGTTCCTTTAGGAACCTCTTCATCCAAAGCATCTCTTTACATGCCTCTTAGATACCGCGGTATCCATTTCACCATAGCCCAATGTTCTTTGCCAGGATTGGCAAGATACTGGTTGACAAAACCAATTGCATATGCTATGTCTAGGTACATACACACCATAGCATACATCAAACTTCCTACCATTGACGCGTAAAGTACCTTCCTCATCTCATCCACCTCTGCATTTGTCTTTGGACACTACTTATCGCTCAATTTGAAGTGACCATCTAGTGGAGTGATGACTAGTTTTGCTGCGTTCATATTGAACCGCTCTAGGACTTTCTCAATATACTGTTCTTGTGTTGTGACAACCAAAGCCTTCTGCTGCTTCTGTCACGGGTTATCTCCATTCCTAGGATCTGTTTAGCCGGGCCTAAGTCTTTCATCGCAAATGACTTGTCCAACTCATATTTTAGCCTGTTAATCTTCTTGATGTGTTTACCCATGATGAGCATGTCATCAACATATAACAGCAGAACTAAGAATCACCATCTGAGAACTTGTACGTGAACACACAGTGGTCCGACTCCGTTCTATCATATTCGTGCTTTAACATGAATGAGTCGAACTTCTTGTACCATTGCCTTGGAGCATGTTTCAGCCTATACAAGTTCTTCCTTAGCCTACACACCATATGCGCTTTGCCCTTGAATTCAAACCCCTCTGCTTGGTGTATGTAGATCTCTTCTTCCAGGTCACCATAGAGAAAGGCAGTTTTAACATCTAACTATTTTATCTCCAGATCTATGCTAGCCGCCAACCCAAGCAACACTCGTATGGATGTTATCTTCACCACTGGTGAGAATATCTCCTCGAAGTCTATACCTTTCCTCTGACCAAACCCTTTCACTACAAGTCTGGCTTTGAACCTTGTTTGTGAATTCTTCTACTCAATCTTCTTTCTGAACACCTACTTGTTACTAAGAGTTTTCTTGCCCTTAGGCAATTTCACCATATCATAGGTGTGGTTCTTATGTAAAGATTTTATCTCCTCTTGCATAGCTTTCAACCACTCCCCCTTATGTTCGTCGGTTAGGGCTTCAGAATAATCTTCTGGCTCTCCCCCATCAGTGAGTATAATGTACTCATACGACGAGTACTTCGTGGACAGGTGTCTGTCCTTAGACGTCCTCCTCACCTGTGGCTCAACAGGTGGATCAAGTGGGGGCTGCTCCCCTGGTCCATCTTCTGTAGGAACCCCCTCGTCCTCCACACCTTTCTATACTCCCCCATCATCAAGCACCACAGGAGGAGTAACGGGATCCAGGTCCTCTAGCTCACCTGAACTAGGTTGGGTCTTCTCTGACTTACAAATATCTTCTATACATTGATCTTCAAATAAAACCACATCTCTTCTCCTGACGAGCTTCTTCTCAATCAGATCCCACAATCTGTAGCCAAACTTTTCATCACCATACCCAAAGAACACACATTGTCTGATCTTCATATCGAGCTTAGACCTCTCATCCTTTGGTACATGAACGGATGCCCTGCATCTAAACACCTTGAGATGACTGTACAATGGATCTTGTCCAGTCTACACCTTCTCAAGTACTCCATTCAACGGGGCTGATAGAGACCTGTTTATCAAATACACTGCAGTGTACATTGCTTCTCCCCAGAACATCTTGGGCAACTTTGCATGGGATAACATGCATCTGATTCTTTCTATAATGGTGCGATTCATTCGCTCAACTACAACATTATGCTGGGGGTCTTGCGAACCGTCTGTTCATGGTGTATACCCAGGGACTTACAATACTCATGGAAGTCACCAATGTATTCACCACCATTGTCAGTGCTGATCTACCTGTCTCTCTCTCTTGACCATAACATGAAACATTTTAAACACACTAAAGACCTCGTCCTTGGATTTCAAAGCATAAACTCAAACCCTCCTAGATGTATCATCTATAAAAGTGACAAAATACAATGCCTCACCCAAGGTTTTTGTCCTCATAGGACCACAAACATCAGAATAAACCAAATCTAATGCATGCATTTTATTAACATGGGAAGTAAATTTAACAAATGAAACTCTATGCTGTTTCCCTGATAAAAAGTCAATACAGGTTTTGAGAGGTATACCTGTCACGCCTGGAAGGAGCTGTTTCTTTGTTAGTAACTGAAAGTCTTTTTCACTCATGTGGCCTAGACGCCAGTGCCACATGTCAGTAGTTGAATCTTCCGCTGCATTCAACCCACCCTTACACACACTGACACTTGCCTTGTAAAGGGTGCAACACTTCTTCCCTCTAGCTGCTATCAACGAACCCTTAATGAGCTTCCAATGCCCACTAACAGATCGGCTTTCATAGCCATCATCATCCAACCTTTCCGTCGACATCAAGTTGAGGTGAAGGTCTAGAATGTGCCTCGCATCCTTGAGAACCAATGTGCGGCCCACATCGGTCTTCACATAAATATCACCGACCCCTACAATCTTCGATATGCCAGAATTTTCCATCTTCATAGTCCCAAAGTCACCTGACTTGTAGCTTTTGAAGAAATCCATACATGGGTTGCATGAAACGAGGCTCCCGAGTCTATCACCCAGTCGGTGTCTTGACTCGTAGCCGTGAGACAAACATCATGATCTGCCGAAAGAATAACTACAATGTCGCCATCTGAAGCAACCACAGTGGAGTCTGATTCATATTCCTTCTCATTTCCTTTTCCTTTCTTGTCATTCTTCTTCTTATGACATTCATGTTTATAGTGGCCTTTCTTGCCACAATTTAAGCATTCAACATCCTTCCTGACACTCGACTTCCCTCTTGATTTATCTCGAGTCTTCCCGTCCTTTCTATTCTTTCTTCTCTCCCGATCTTGTGTCACAAAGGCCTCTTGTTGAGTAGACCCCTGATACTTCTTGCTTGTCTCCTTATTGAAGAGACAACTAGTTACCTGTTCCATAGACACTTTTTTTGTCTGGCGTGAAGTTACTTAGAGACACTACCAATGTTTCCCAACTGTCAGGCAATGAGCTAAACAATAGCAAAACCTGTAGTTCATCATCCAGGACCATCTTCATAGCGGAAAGCTGGTTCAATATATTACTGACATCATTAATGTGCTCAGCTACAGAACCACCATCTTTGAACTTGAGATTCACAAGTCGTCTTATCAGAAAAATCTTATTGTCGGCTGTCTTCCTCTCGTACAACCCTTGCAATTTCAGTCATAGGCTAGCGGTTGAGGTCTCCCTAGACATATGGTGAAATACCAAATCGTCCAGCTATTGTCTAATAAACCTCACCGCCTTTCGGTCTAACTTCTTCTAATCATCATTTGACATATCCTTTGTTTTTGCTGATATGCCTAGAATTGGAGCATACAAGTCCTTGCAATAAAGCAAGTCTTCCATCTTAGCATTCCATATGGTCCAGTTAGAACCATTGAGACTGACCATCCTTGATGAGCCACCTTCCATAATTCAGAATTGATCCCACTCCATTCAACCAACGTGAACACTCTGATACCACTTTGTTGGGAGCATTGCACACAAACCTTAGGATCTCGCCTCCCAAAGCACCAGAATCATGGGATATAATAAAGTAATGAAATAAATCAAAACACTACACGACACAAGAGATTTTACATGAAAAACCCTCGAAGAGGTAAAAATCACGGGACCTATTCCAAAGCAACAATTCACTATGAAGTAGAACATTACAACCAATCATAAGCACACACCACTGGGATCAAACCTTCTTCACTCACGCAGGAGTGGATGAACAATAAGAGAATAAAGAAAACGGAGAGATCTCACCGATCATGAGGACGTAGAAGCGCTGAGACGTCGACTGCGTAGTAAATTACCTCTACGAGCAGAATCCCCCCTTCCTCAAGCTTCCTCTCTCTATATCTCACACATCTTAGTCGTGAAAACGCCTTAGCACAATAGCTTTAGAAAGCCTTCGCATACCCTAGAATAGCCCTAGGGACCCCTATTTATATTTAGGCAACTCCCCTTCTGCACTTCTGCGAAACCGCCTCAAATTTATGCAATCTGCACAAAATCCGCGCAGAATCTGCGTGACCCTCAACTAGTTGAGCTAGGTCCTCAATTGGTCGAAGGACCCCTTCGACCGGTCTAGCCCAAAAAATACTGTTTGCTGGACTTTGAGTCAAGCGAACTTCGACTGGTCGAGCAGTTCCCTTCGACCGATCGAGCAGTTCCCTTCGACCGGTCGAGCAGCGTGGTGAAAGACATCCGTTTTACAATCGGATGTACTACATCTCTGAACTAATGAGGAAAACCCCATCAGTGCCAACTTAGTTGCCCCTATAGTGAGCCATTCTAGTCAACGATATTGTCCGTACATTGAAATTTTAGTTTTTTTTCGCAAGAACTTGGTAGCATTGGTTCTCGTTAATATTTTCACATCCCGTCCTCTTTTCACTTCTACTCGTTTTGGAGGTCCATAGCTACAGCTCATTGCTTAATTAGACGCTTGTGCTCTTTGGGTTTTTGTCATTTTGCGACAAGAGGTTACCTTGAAGACGACGATGATGTGATAGGCACACAATCCATCCATCATGTGCACCTGGTCAGTGCATGTACTGACAGTGGGTGTGTACTAACAAGCTAAAAAAGAAGATAAAAAAAGAAAAGAAAAGAAAATGTTCTCCCAACACACAAAAATAAGATCGACCCAAAACTTAGGTGTGCCGTACCATATAAAATCACGCCTCAAAACCTCTAAACTCATGTTTTGCCGCCCACTGCAAGATAATTGGGGCGTCCATTCATCCGAGTTAGGCCCATCTTTGTAATGGATTGGATGGCTTATACACTATAAAGTCAGATCCACATATATTTGAAAGTTTTAACGGTTGGTGTCAGCGTCACAACCTTTCCTTTTTGTGTGGCATACCCAAGTTTTGAATCGCCCTGATTTTTGGTAGGAACCGGAGGGGGTGAACATGATGGATGGATTAGATGCACTTTTTTAATTTTATCTCAAAATAATTTAATACAAATATCATTGAAATATTGCAAGAAAAACGACAAAATCCCAAAATCTCCTGGGAAATTTAAAGAACAGTACTGTTCTAACAATGTCATGGGTGGCCCGGGCCATGGATGGTCTAAATCTACTTATTGGGGGGCATATTTCTAATAAAAGAGTGGCAACACAAGACCATATCTATTGGCTGACTCACGAGTCAAACCCGAGTCAACTCGGCCGAGTCATGAGTTTTTAGTGACTTAACTCATGTTTACACTTTTAACTCATACATCACATGCAACCCTCGTTGCCTGGCAGGGCCTGTCGCTAGCTCCCTGGCGGGGGCTGAGCAGCTCGCTTCCTCTCCGTCTGGCAGGTCGCGGTTTCTTCAGGGCCCAATTCCTGCATCTCCTTAGCCCACACCCCTTTTGACCCGGTGCTCCTGTCCAGCTCTGTTTTCTATGCTGCTTTCCCCTCCTACCCAACTTGGTTTTTATCTTAGCTTGTAGCTGACGATAGGTGTGGTCCCATTCCTTTTTGTAGGGGCTCACCCGAATGGTTGTACATGTTAGACATGCGTCCACTTTTCTTCTATAAATAAATAAATTACCCTCGTTGCCGTTGGAAAACTTGAGAAATATTAGTTCTCACCTGCGTGATCTGACACGCGCGGTCTATACGCGTCGAAGACCTTGACTATTGACTATGTTCATCATGACTTTGTAGAGCATGGAACATGCATATGATCCTTCGCCCCTTTTTCTTCTTTCACACACACGTCTAAGGTACATGAAGATGAAGGACGGTGGACTGTCCTGCAGTTATGGCTAGGACTCTGTGGGCCCCACCATTATGTGTGTATTTTATCCACCATGTTCATCCACTTTTACATATTATATATATTTACGGTATGAGTCCAAAAATAAGGTTGATACAAAGCTCAAGTGGCCGACAAAACAGTGGGAATTGGATGCCCACCGTTAGAAACTTTTTGGGAGCCGTAGAAGTTTAGATCAAGTTGGTATTTGTGTTTTCCCTTTATACAGGTCTATGTGACCTTATGGATATGTACGAGAGCAAATAAATATCATGATGAGCCTTCAGAACGTTTCAACCGTTCACACCATTATAGGATCTACTTTGATCATGCCCAAAAATTATATTTCAAAATGTACGGAGGATGACAGTAGGGTCCACAGAGCCATGCCAGGACCAAGTCTATCCTAGCGGGGGAGCGGGTTGCGTACTGAATAACTCAGCACGCTTAAGCATACCGAGTGAACTCTATGAAGCCAGTCTACAATGGATGTATGTATCTTATCCACAGGGTTCATCTATTGTTCCAGATCATTTTAAGGAATGAGCTCACAATTGATGCATGTCCAAAGCTCAAGTGAACCGTACTATAGGATGCATTGAGAATAATGATGTCCACCATCGAAACCTTCCCCAGGCCTATAGTGATGTTTTATCTGTCATATATATATAATCTGTCATTTAACCTGTTCATAAGGTCATAGAGACATGGATGAAGGGAAAAATAAAGAACGAGGCCTAAAGAAGTTTACAACAGCAGCTGGTGTTCAATTCACACTATTTTTTATGGTGTGGTCCACTTGAGCTTTGCATATTCTTCAATTTCTCAGATAAAAACCACTAAGATATATGAGTGGTCCTGATTAACGAGGTCCATGTTGTAGTGGGGCCACTCATATAACATCAAATATCTATACTGCTGGCCCCCACTGTGCATGGTCTAGTAGCATGTACCTGGGTAACATTCTCACTTGCATTTTTTCCAGAATTAATATCATTAATTACTGCAATTTTGCAATTTTATTTGAGATTATATATCATTTATAACCAAATGAATCCCATTAACCTTTTTTTTTTTTTTTTTTTCCTATTTCATTTCAGAGAGTGCATGTTTTAGGGATCATCTTTCAAGTTACACTTGGAAAGTATGATACGTTATTCAATACGCCCATCTAATGGGCGCTATCAAGGATAACTTGTGGCTCAAAAATCATATTTATGAGACCATCCCTGTCGTTACTCCTCTGCCCATTAACCAGTGGATTTTGACTGTTGACAATTTTTGTTTCCTTCCATTGATTTAAAGGCCACTAATTGAATGGTTATGATCATCCGAGACATGAAAAATCTTGTTACATCTACTGTACAGCCCACTAGATTGATGGTTCTGATTGATGAGTTCCTCTTCCGAGGTGTACCGTGAAGAGAGATGGCTCCACCATATTCCAATAGTACCGGCTCTACCATACAATCTCTGCTTTGTTTGTATCATTTATCCATACGAAACATCACAGCATGTGGACATTGTCACTAATCCAGGAAGTGTCACCATCATCACACATCAACGTTCATTCTTTAATGCTCGCCTTGGCCCACTTCTCTCCATGTGTGTCACATGTGACAACTAAACCATTGATGTACTGATGCTAATTAAAATCACCCATTTTTATCTTTATTTTATTATTATTTTGGTTGCTGTGGTGTTTAATTTTAGAGTTGGCCTAATATTTCTAGAGTAAGGACCATCAGATCGACGGACTGGATCATGACTGGGCCATTGTCCCATCTGTACATAATAGTCCATTAGCACACCGTTCTCTTTGATGCATCATGCATGACCTTCTAATTCCTCCCGGTAGCTATCATCTTGAACTTAAACTAAGTAGGAACTGAACATCGTTTTCTAAACGGTGGTGAATCATCTGTCATGCATCTGGAGTTATAGGCAGTTCCAAATCATCCAAATGGTAGTATCCAGTGGATAGATCATAACCCAGAGAGGGATCAACCATCCAATGGTTGGCTGCTTATGGATGGTGAAAAAATTCATGTGTTTCAATTCAATGGGTAAAATCAGATGGGTAAGATCGTCTCGCCCATTCGATTTTTGTCTGTGATCAACAGTACAAGTCCCAAGGGTCAGGCATTCGCCACCACTTTAGAAATGATAGTCAACTATCAACATAGCTTAATCCCCCAGATTTTTGGGCCATGGTTCCAAATACTCAAATAAACCAAAATAGCATCCTTCATGGTTCATACAATCAAAAGACCGCGTATAAAAATTTCCAATACGAATACAAGCCCTTGTACTATAGTTTTTTTTTTAAAAAAAACCCGGCCCAACAAGTCCAACTCGTCTGGGCTCAATTCAACCAGATTTCATGAGGTTCCAAAAGAACCTCCATCTGATCACAAAAAGCTGGACTCTACTTGAAAATTCTTGTTACAACAACAAAAGTCCATAAACCTCGACTCCACTCGCCACAACTGGACAATATTAATATATCATTTCTACTTTCTGGATATTAAATAATACTGAAAATGCTCATAAATACCCTCACGTGAAAGAACAAAAAATAGGACTTGGGTCACAAACGGTCTCAGATGCAACATACTAATGTTGTTGAGGTGGGACACCTTTTTCATCCTTTGGCTCTTATTTTTTGGGATCCTTCTTTATTTACTTTTGCTTCACATCTTCTACACTGATTATTTCTGTGTGGCCCACTTTCTTCCTCAGTTTCTTCCTCATGAGGCACGCCAGATTAGCAGGACAAACTCCCTCTGCTACCACTACGATCTGTTCTTGTTCCTTCCCTCTTACCTCCACCGTGGATATGCCTGCATCGCATCAGAGAACTTACGTAAAATTTAAATGACCTGATGGTTAGGATCATACAGCAGTTTTCTACAATGGAATGATTGATGGGTCACGATCAATTGAAGTGATTACATGGCTGAGATCATCTAATCATCGGGATTGTTTGAGACATGGGGTGTTCACTTGATGGAAATTCAAATCAGTATACACACGGCCTTTAATCATGTTCATGTGTCTAATCTAAACACTTTAATTACATATATGGACATCCAAGTGTAAAATCTCATATTTATGTTGACCTATTTTCAATGCAAACGATTGTATGGATATAATAAAACGTTGAGATATTGCCAGGACATTTGTGATTGACATTTCTAAAGATGGAAGCTTATATGGCTTAAATGAGGTTCATTTAGCCCATGTGGCCAACACATATTGGGTACTGCCTCACCTAATTGAAGTTTTCGTTAGGTGATTACGGAAGCATACTTTGAATTCGAATCAAACAAGTAAAAGATAAACGCAACAAAACATACAAAAGAACATACAAGTTTATGTGAAGAATTATTGTGAGAAAAAAACGTAAGCATAAAGAGATATCAAAATTTACTATAAATAACGAATTATAAGAGATTGATAAACTTACATATGCAAATTCGTATACGTTATCGATGTAAGCACCCATTGATCGATCAATAACCATATGTTCGATCGCTCGAACATACTCAAAAGGGTTTAGAGAGTTTACAAGTTTCATTCGAAAATAGTTGATTGCTCAAACCTCCCAGGTCAATCGATCGATAATGTTCAAAACTGTCCAAAGACCAATCTGTATAATCCAGGGCTCACTCGATCGATCAATCAGCCTGGTCGATCGCTCGAGACCCCATGTTTCATATACAGATTGAAGACATCAAGACAACAATCTCCACCATAGTTTCAATCATCGTAAACTACGGCTCCAACCTCTATTTCTAATTGCCTCCATCATAACTTTACCATCACCACTTCTTTTCATGCACACTTCATCTTCATCAAACATTTGACAGACCCAGAGAAATCAAGTAAAACTTGAATTTATCTGTGGGAACCACCTTCGTAAACACAGACTCATATGACTAACAAATAAGTGCACAAATCAATGCACGAATGGGCACATGATCTAAATAGTCTACGAGATTGTTCCAACTTCCTTAGATTTCTGGCACAAAAAGCAGGCTAGCCTATTTATCATGTGGATCACAATGTTAAAAATGGGTGGAAGCCTCATAAAAATCTTTGCCAACCTTTTCCAATTGCCCATTTGTTTTGATAGCTGTGTTCACCTGATGAGTGTACAGTACTAATTGTATTGTGGATCTTTCACTTATCTGCATAGTATTAATACATTCCACATTGATGTTGGGATTGTGTAAGTTTAATCCATAGTAGAATTAATACATTCCATGTTCGGGTCATATACTAGTACATGGTGCATTCACGGTACCATGCTATAGAAAAAAAGAAAAATATTAAAGAAGATGACTTTGATTCTTTTGCCAAAGCGAGGTCATATTTCATAACTCTCAAATAGATTGAGGATCTGGTGAATGTGTACAAGCTAGAGTGTAATAGGCGCATTTGTTTTTCAAATGACTTTAGAGTAGAATACTTTATAATCAATTCCAGATCCATTGGGTCCTTACTCTTGCTCTGGTGGTAGACTCTTAGGAGTTTCAACACCCGGTCAAGGGTTCGAGTACCCATAGATAGTGAAATTCCACTAGTGTGAGTGTGTGGGGGTGTGTGTGCGTGTGCCAAAAAAAAAATAAATTCAAATCCATTCTCCCTATCCCACATGAGACAACACCTGTATACTTGAAATAGAAAATGAGTTCTTCTAAAGGGTTCGAGTACCCATAGAGAAAAAAAAAAAAAAAGTGTGTGGGGGTGTGTGTGCGTGTGCCAAAAAAAATAAATTCAAATCCATTCTCCCTATCCCACATGAGACCACCTGTATACTTGAAATAGAAAATGAGTTCTTCTAAAAAACTTGTATTATATTTTTTGAAATACTTCAACATCACACGCATGAATATCCTGTCCAAAATGGCTTTAAATTACAAGAGAATAACTAATTACTTGAACGAAAAAGATTTTAGTGCTAGTCACCTTGTATAGATGCAGTAGTCTTCAATGCCTTCACTCGGCATTTCTGGCAATTCATCTGGACTTTCATAACTATCTTTTTCTGTACAAAAAAGAATGAGTTCAAGTCCTTTTACCAGTTTCGCATACACATCAGAACACAGAATATTTCATAAGACCCAAATGAGATTACTGAGAAATAATTCTTTTCCTCTTATCTTTAATTTCCATTGATGAAGAAGATGGTCTATTTCTTCCTTTCTTTTTTTTTTTTTTTTTTTTTTTTTTTTTTTTTTTCTTACTTAAAAAGATGACATTACAGTAACCAAAGATGGGAAAACGTACCTTCATTTTCTCTAACTGTGGAAGAAAATGGACAGCTGCACAGAATCTCTGAATCCCAACAAAACACAGCCCTTTTCTTGAGAACCGAACTGTGCTGCAATTGAGGAGATGGCCCCATCATTTTATAGAAGGGGATGAAAGAGCGGTGAAGATTCCTGCGGACTTCTAGGAAACGCGCGGGCCGCACAAGACCATAAGAGATGACTCCTAGGTGTGGAACGAGCGCTAGGGCCTACGGGGATGTGACACCGGAACCTACGATGCCGGTGAGACCCTGACCGTAGGCCCACCTCGATGAGCGGATTGGCTGGTGTACCACACACAACTACACCAGCTATATAGCTGCTGTAGGTACCTACATATCGTGCGAAGACGAGTGCACTGACGCTTCACGAGCTTTGAGTTGTACGAACGGTACAAAGGAGATCAAAGTTACATGGGCCTACAGTGATGTATTTATTATATCTATACTATTCATATATTTTTATAAATGATTGTAGAGCATTATACAAAAAATGAATCTTATCCAAAGATCGTCTGGACCACACCACAAATAGCAGCGGAGATAATGATTTTCACCATCAAACAATTCGTAGGGCCCACCATAACATATATTTTCCATCCAATCTGTTCATAAGGTCACAAAGGCCTGAATGAAGAAGAAAAAAAAAAATCATATTGGTCCAAAACTTCTGTGACCCCAAAAAGGGTTTCAATGGTAGACATTCAATCTTCCACTGCTTTTTTCAGTGTGGTCTACTTGATAGATAGATCTGTCTTATTTTTCGTCTCAAGCCTTAAGACAAGTTCACCAATTTGATGGACGGTTTGGATATAACACATACCTTATGATAGGACCCACAGAACTTGTTGACGTAAACAGAGCAGCTATATAGCTGGTGTGAGGTACACCAGCCAATCCGCTTCCATTCATTGTAACTACCATAGGAAATACTGCTCATTAAAATGCCCACAATTAAAAAAATCCTAACTACCATCGATGGTAATGTTTACTAACCATCCAACCTTTTGATAAGTTTAAAAAGACCTGATGAAAAGTAAAAACAAATATCAGCTTGATCTAAAACTTTTGTGGCCCACAAAAGAGTTTTAATGGCCAATAGCTTACGGTTTCCTATGATGTGGTCCACCTGAAGTTTTGATCTTCTTTCAGTTTTCGTAACATGCCTATAATAAGCAGACAAAACAGAAAAACGGCGTGGATATACCATGCATACATCAAAGTGGGTCCTACGATCAGGGTCTTACCCGCATCGGTGGTTCGGGCTCCCAGATTTCGCAGCGAAGTCGCGCTCACGAGAAACAGGGAGCGGGTTAGGTGTTACCCAGGTAACACTTTGGTAGGCATTAACCTTACCGTGTGGGCCCAAATTGACTAATTTTTTGTATATCCACTCCGTCCAACCGTTTTTCTAGATCATTTTATGACGTGATACCAAATCTTAAGAAGATCCAAATCTCAGGTGCACCATACCACTGGAAGCAGTGGTAAATGGTCATTAAAATTTTGTGTGGGCCATGGAATTTTTGGATAAAGACGATATCTGAATTTTCCCTCCATCCAAGTTTGTTTGTTTTTTTTTTTTTTTTTTAAAAAAAAAAAACCTTATCAACTGTTTGGATGGAAAATAAACATTATGGTGGGCCCTAGAAGGTTTTTAATTGCGGGCGAATCAATCAACACTGTTTCCCGTATGGTTCACCTGAGATTTGGATATAATTAATTTTTTAGTCTAGATCATAAAATGGGCTGGAAAAAATGGAAATAAATAAGGTTTACACCTACTAAATCAAAGTGATAAAAGTGTTCTTCTTTGAGTATGAGTTACTTTACACCTTTAAAAAAAATAAAAAAATAAAATAAAAAGTGTTCTTGACAAGTATGCACGGCTGCCTCAACACCTTGGAAACAGATTAGCTACTCCCTCTGCCACCCGGCCAACCAGCCCCTTGGCTGGTGGTCGGTGGTGCTCTGTGGGACCCACCATGATGTATGTGTTTCATCCATTTTTAAAGATCGTTTTAGTGCTTAATCCCAAAAATGAGAGGAATATAAATCTCAGGTAGACCACACTACATAGAAAAAAATAGTGATTGGATATCCATCATTAAAATCCTCCTAAGGCCCACTGTACTGTTTATTTGACATCTAATTTGTTGATTAGGTCATACAGGCTTAGGTTAATGGAAAAAATAAAAATCAACTTGATCCAAAACTTTTATAGCCCCAAAAATGTTTTTAATGGTCGACACTCATTCAACACATTTCCTATAATGTGGTCCATTTGAGATTGGGATATACCTCATTTTTGGATTCATGATGTAAAATGATTTATAAAAATAGATGGACAGCATGGATGAAATACATACATCATTGTGGGGCCCACAGAGCACCAACCATCAACCATTGGTTGGTGTGGGAGTAGCTAATCCATTTCCCAACACCTTAGGGTGGTTTTTACTTTTCTTCAAAAGAGATTTGGAAATTAGAGGTGGGCATTTCTGACCCGATCGGGCGGATCCGACCAGATCCGACCCGATCAGACCCGTTTCGAACAAAACCAACGGTCTAGATTGGTCCTGATCGAGTCTGGATTTCCAGATTCGTCCGTTTTCGGGTCGGGTCCGGATAGACGTCGATCCGGACAGATTTGGACCGAAAACCTGAACCGAGTGGAACCGCACCGAATCGAACAGACCCGACCCAAGTAGGTACTAGAAAAGGGGTTTTTATTTTTTTACCCTACCCTAACCTTAATCTTTTACCCTCTCGCTCGGCCTCTACCCTCTTTTACCCTACCTGAACAACCGCTCCTGAGTCCTGCCCGACGCGACAATGCCCATTCTGCCCGACGCCAGTCTCCTCTCCAGACTTTCATCTTCTTCAACACCTGTTCTGCCCAACGCCAGTCTCCTCTGCATTGAATCGGGTAAGTAATTTAGATTTTTTTTAAAAAAAATATTTCTTTGATTTCTTTTACCCTAACCCAGCATGATTTCTTTTACCCTCTTCTTCTTCAACACCCTGTCGAATCGGGTAAGTAATTTAGCAAGAGATGGAAATTTTGTTTTCTTCTTATTTGAGAATTTTTGGAAGATTGGTTATCTGCCATGAGACATGAAGCTTTTGCAGTTTAGAGACATGGAAGTGGGCACGGAAGAGGCTTCCCTGCAGAGGAGCCAACAACTGAAAGAGCTGTACTGTACAGTACAACTGGGGAAACTAACCAACCAGCTCGCCAACCATGCATTGCACTCTCTCAGAATGGTTCTATCTTATGTGCGTCTCCTTCTCTTTTCCTCCTGGTGTCGGGTAAGTCTCCAAGAGTGTTGTGCTTTTTTTTTTTTGGGTCGGGACCCCTTCATGGTGGGCCCCACCTCGTGAATGGTTAGAATCCCTTCACGAACCCTTACAAAATCCCACAAGTGCACAACCGAACCAAACCTAGCCAAATCCGATTCGACTCGATTTTCCTGACCGAGTCGGACTCGGATCGGTTAAGCCCAGTATGAGTTAGGATCGTATTGAGTCAGATGACCCTGACTCAGTCCCGGATCAGACCGAATTCGGGTCAGATTATTCAAAACTCAGATCGAGTCTAGTTGGACCTAATCCTAGTCGACTCGGTCCGATGCCCAGCTCTATTGGAAACCCCAACCTGCGGGAAATTTAAGCTATGCGATGGTGGACATGTGGAAGAATCTCCTTGGTATTCCTATCACATGGCGGCCATGCGTAACAGTGTAGAGATGGGCATCAAGTCTAGTTGGACCGAGTTAAGGCTGACCCAACTCGATCCGGTCCTGAAAAAGGCCTGACCCGAACTTGATCAGACTCGGTACAGAGTCCAGCATGCCTAACTCGATCCGAGTCTGAATCTGGGTTGGACTGATCTGAACCGAGCCCGATTCGGTTAAAAATACCGAGTTGGATCGAGTCAGCACTAAGTCGAATCGAGTCATTGGGATGTATTACTCAGGCATACAATCTTGAAAAAAGGAAAAAAAATTGAAAATAGATTAGCTACTAACTCGGTGGTTGGTGGTCAGTGCTCTGTGGGCCCCACCATAATGTATGTGTTACATCCATTCCGTTCATCCATTTTTAAAGATCATTTTAGGGCTTGAGCCCAAAAATGAGAGGGATATTAATCTCATGTGGACCACACCACAAGAAAACAATAGTGATTGGATATCCACCATTAAAATCCTCCTAAGGCCCACTATACTGTTTATTTGACATCTAATATGTTGATTAGGTCATACACATACAGATGAAGGGAAAAAAAAAAGATCAGCTCAATCCAAAACTTTCATGGCCCCTAAAATTTTTTTAATAGTCGACGATCATTCAACAATGTTTCCTATAATGTGGTTCACTTGAGAATGGGATATATCTTATTTTTGGTCTAATACCATAAAATGATCTTAAAAAATAGTTGGAAGGCATGAATGAAACACATACATCACGGTGGGTCCCACATAGCAATGAAGTATGCGCTAATGTATAAAAAGAGCTTAGTTGTAATCCAATTTCAAATAAGGAAAACATCATTACTACCTATCTTTTCAGAAGCAATACCATCTTTTCATGTGAAAAAGCTTTTCACAGCCTACAGTTGATAGGGTGATAGGGTGTAACACCCCGAACTTTTCAATACCGAGTATTGATAGTCCTCGAGCATTACCGTGAAAAGTAACATAATATTTACATGTGTGCGACACCAACCTAGCTATCCTAACCTTACATTCATCCTCCAACAAGAATTGAACCGTTGGGAATGATCCCCATGCATAGATCCAGAGATCTGACCGTTGATTCTAGAGATGGGACCACCCATTATATGATTTGATGTATGTACCTTTCGTCAAATAAATTAGTGAGTGACTCCTTATCCATAATGTTTTAGATAAAATTTCTTTTATAAGAATCACTTAGAAACATGGCCACAACCATGTAGAGCCATTAGATTTCACAAAACTCGTAAACTAACAATAATTACAAAAAATGCCATCGACATTTACCCTAAATTCTAAATCACATGATCCCCACGATCCAAATCATGTAAAAAATTGATGACAAGCTTAATCAGCATAAATTAACCATACGCAATAGATTTCAGCCCTTAGATTATCATAGATGTGGCCCAAACAAAGGAGGAATCCTGTAACCATTGATTTTTGGGCCATTTGATCTTTGGATATGCTTCCATTTTGGTCTCAACCCTTAAGATTTATAGACAAAATGAATGGACGGAGTAGATCCCTCAAAAACATCACAGACGACCCCACACCTAGATTGAGGGTGCACAAACTGTGCACAACCGCAGTGCACTGGACCGGAATTCCCGGTTAAAGTGCGTAGACCCGACGCACTTCGAGTCTGAGAGGGACTCTCTTTCCTCTCTCTTGTGTCCGTGCGGATGATCGTCTGCCGAGACAATTGATGGGCCACCACCGTGATCAAAATGGAGATCTGCACCATCTAATGGTTTCGGGTGATGAAATAGACCAAAACCATGCTAATCATGTGGATCCATGCACATGTACAAGCTCATAAAGACGTGTAAAGGTAAGCCACGTTGATGAGCGTTGTGGCCCACCTCAAAACCAGGATTCAATTCAGATTTTGTCTCATGACCTAACTCAACCCTAATAAGAATATGGACGAATCTGATCTCCCGAAAGAGCATCGTAAGTAAGCCCCATCGACATCAGCG
This sequence comes from Magnolia changhungtana, assembly GCA_030180095.1. NCBI lineage: Eukaryota > Viridiplantae > Streptophyta > Magnoliopsida > Magnoliales > Magnoliaceae > Magnolia > Magnolia changhungtana. Next base: position 4,337,613 of record JASAUF010000234.1, read on the forward strand.
AAGGAGCCAGAACCGGATCCTTTCGCAGCTAACGCACGACGAGTTATGGTGGTCCACCACGATTGATCTGCGTGGAGATCCAAACCGTTTAGTTTGTCTCCCGCCCAAAACCGACCCAAGCTTCGTCAGCCTTATGGGTTTACGTACATGTGTGCGTGTGCAAGTAAAACCGTAGCCCCGTTCTCTCTCCCTGTTGCTGCGTAAGGAGATCCTGCGAATCCCTTGTTGCGTAAACCGACTTACGCAAGGGAGCTCACGGATTCTGACAGCCTATAAAAGGCTCTACCATCCCGCAAGAAAGAAAAGAGAAAAAGAGGAAAAGAAAGGGAGAAAGAAGAAAGGACGAAAGAAAGAAAGAAAGAATAGAGAAAGAAAAGAAAGAAACAAGGAAGGCCAACCCCAATCCAACGGGTGCGTTCTTGATTTCCAAACTAGGTCTGAAACCTTAAAAATCCTTCTCCCCTTTTCTCGGCTATGGACGTATGAATTCTAGGATAGGGTACACCAGGATATCCTTCATATTTCTTAATTTTAAACAAAATTTAGTTACAAATTCCAATCCTAACTACTCGAATCATGTGGATTAGGGTAAAGAGAAACAAGTTTCATCCTAAAAGATTTCCTAGGACCCTAATCTTGTTTGAGAACGGCCGAACAACTAGAGGTGAGGGTTTTATCCTCTAGGCTTACCTTAATTCAATTTGATCTTTACATTCTGTCTATTCATGCTTTCATGTATATGATTTTGCCTCTCATGCCTTTACCTGTCCTTGCCTCTTTCCTACTTTTGAGGATGAGGATTATCCTGCCTTCTATCTGGGCTCTTGTTATTTATATAGCTTTTTCATGCCTTTGATGTTATGGATTATCACGCCTTTCATGATTATATATTTTTCTAAGAATTATCCTATCAATTGATTTACTTAATATCATTGCAACTGTTGGCCCTTTTGGGATTATGACATGATGTCAAATACAAGTGAATTTCTTGAATTTATGTGAGGCTATAGATATCAACCTTGCCCTGCCTTATCAATTATTGAGTTGGCCCTGCCACTCATCTCTTTATTTGAGTTGGCTCTGCCACTCGTCTCTGTATTTGAGTTGGCTATGCCACTCGTCTTTTTATTTGAGTTAGCTCTGCCACTTTTCTTTTGTTGAGTTGACCATTGTCACTCTTCTCTTATTATGTTGGCGATTGCCACTTTTGTTGAGTTGACCCTTGTCACTCTTCTCTTATTATATTGGCCTTGTGTCGTTTATCTTTAAAAGGCACGGGCATGTCTCTTGTTATTCCAGAACCTCCATGATTCAGTTTATATTCTTCATGATTCAGGTTATACTCTTTATGATTCAGTTATATTCTTTATAAGTGCAAGTGATGTGTTATGAGGTATCACAACTAGTGAATCGATTATCTTATCATGGACGTAATACGTTACGGGTAGCAGCCCTCTTGGTCAGCACGTAATTCCGTGGGTTGCTTGGCGTGGTGCACAATCGATATATGTAAATCGGCTTACGTGTTACATTAACTTTTAAGGATTGGATGTCGCAATCAGTCGCTATATAAACACATCATGTTACGTAAATCACCCAACCGCATGTTGTGTTGCCTTGAGATGTTCGCATAAATCCACGTTAGCGTTGGCCATGCCAACGAATATCCGTAGTTATGGGATGTAAGTCGAGCCGGGTTTCCTATGAATTATATTCCACATTGTGATGATCACTACGTATAATGAGCCGCACACACTATGTTAGGCATGCATCTCATGTAGGTTGGTTGCGCATGCTGATATCCTCGTGTTAGTGGAGCACAGGACGTATCAGACCTTTACTTTACCTGTTATGAATCTCTTGAATTATTGTTAATCTTAAAGGATAATCTTCACTATGAGTAGGGCATTGACCCTCTCCCAACCGTACAAATGATGCAGGTGACGTACAGATTGAATACTTAGAAGACTACTTTCCTATAGAAAATTATCTTGAAAGACTAAGAAGACAGTTTCATTATTTAGTTTTATACTTCCACTATGAACTCTGATATTATAATAAACCTTCCATTATGAGGCCATTTGATGATTCTATTTACTCTTACGAAATATAATTAATACAGTTGATTTTATTCTCGTGTACGATTACCTTCTTGAATGTATCTGGATGTAATTAAACCAAAAAAAAAAATAGGGTGCAACTTTACTAAAGCATCTCAGTTTATACATCATTAACACTCTGTTTCCTTGGGCATGAGTACAAACTCTAGCCGTGAAAATTTGGGCTATTACATAGGGTGGCGTAAAGGGCTTGATTTGACGTTGCTTTTCTTAGAGCTGAAATGAAGGACACCATCATATATATATATATATATATATATATATATATATATATGTGGGGCCCACCATGATATATGTTGCTTATCCACACCGTCCATCCGTTATCCCAGCTTAAACTAGGGTACGACAAAAAAATATAAGGTAGACCAAAAGCTCAAGTGGACCACACCACAGGATTTAAGAAATCAAACACCTACCTTTAAAAACTTCTTGGCCACTGTTTCCTTTGGTGTGGGCCACTTGAGTGTTGGATCTGCCTCATTTTTTGGCTCATGCCTCAAAAAATTATGCAAAGATGGACAGTGAAGATACATAATATATATACCAAGGTAGGCCCACCACAGAAAACAGTGGGCAGAGTAAGGAAGCGGATTGGCTGGTGTACCACACATCAGCTATATAGCGGATGTAGGTACGTCTCATGCGAGGACGAGCACTGACACTCCTTCAGCTCCGAGTTGTATGTAGAGCTGGGCGTCGAGTCTAGTCGAACCGAGTTAGGGCTGACCTGACTCGATTCGGTCCTGAAAAAGGCCGGACCCAAACTTGATTTGACTCGGTACCGAGTCCAACATGCCTGACTCGATCCGAGTCTGAATCTGGGTTGGACTAATCTGAATCGAGTCCGATCCGGTTAAAAATACCGAGTTGGATCGAGTCGGCACTGAGTCGAATCGAGTCATCCGGTTGTATTACTCAACCATACAATCTTGAAAAAGGAAAAAAAATCGGAAATAGATTAGCTACTGACTCAGTGGTTGGTGGTCAGTGCCCTGTGGGCCCCACCATAATGTATGTGTTACATGCATTCCGTTCATCCATTTTTAAAGATCATTTTAGGGCTTGAGCCCAAAAATGAGAGGGATATTAATCTCATGTGGACCACACCATAAGAAAACAATAGTAATTGGATATCCACCATTAAAAACCTCCGAAGGTCCACTGTACTGTTTATTTGACATCGTATCTGTTGATTAGGTCTTACACATACAGATGACGGGAAAATAAAAAAAAGATCAGCTTGATCCAAAACTTTCATGGCCCCCAAAATTTTTTTAATGGTCGACAATCGTTCAACACTGTTTCCTATAATGTGGTCCACTTGAGAATGGGATATATCTTATTTTTGGTCTAATACCGTAAAATGATCTTAAAAAATAGTTGGAAGGCATGAATGAAACACATACATCATGGTGGGTCTCACATTGTAACGCCCTGAAAATCGGGGGTCAAGCATAAACTCAACTCCCGAGTTCCAGAACATCACTTATGCAACAAAATGAATGATGATTGAATGTTGACTATATTTGTGCATTGAACATGAGTGAGATTAAGCCAAAACAGCATATCATACTCTAGAGACAATTAAATTGCAAGCGGAAGACTGTGATAGATAAATAACATATAAAAACTGTGGTGAGTCTCCAGAGTGTGATAAAGTTACCAGGTTAAATAATTACAGTACAATTCTAAAATATACATAATGTGAAGAAGTGTAATGTCTTCTATCTCAAGTACCATAGCCCCGTCAATACAATATCAGGTCTTCATAGACCTGCCAGAGAGATACAGATAGGAGAACTCCTCCTCATCATCATAGAAATAGTCCGGCTCTGCTTCATAAGTATCGCCATCACCTGAAACTCAACAAATCTGGTTGGTGTGTATAACACCGTCCCTTAACGTGGGAGTGAGTGATCAACTCAGTGGAACAATAAAGCATAGGTTAACATGTTATCAATTTAGTCAAGCAGTAATGATAAAGTAGTAAAATCAAACACTCCTAACTACTCTTATTAATGCAAGTATGAATGACATGATGTATGCCCTCACCGACATACTCCCTCATGCGACACCCTCTTCGTTCGTGGCATACTTTCATCTCTCAGTGCTCCACATCTTCCAGGTACATGGAATACATGATGAGCATGATTACCGAGTTGTTATTATTCCATTTCAAACAGCAGGATTGGGAAACTAAGGTGCCTCCCTTGTATCATTCCCAAACATGATCCATTCTAGGGTCGTCAGTCCTAGTTAATCTCAGACGATGGTGTGTTTCTAGGTCACCAAAAGGCTATCGGAAACATTACACGGAATCGTTGCACCACTCCCCCATCACCTCTTTAACGATTCATCACTATACAGATATAAGCCTAGTTCATACTCTATACACTGCGGCAAAACTCATTGCCTCACCGCAAATTCAGAGTATGCTCGAGGTCACTTCACTAACGTCCTACGGGGAGGCCGACAACACGAATATAGTGTCCCATACCACCATAATCGGCTCACGAGTCTGGTTGCTCACTGGTCAATACGGGGAGGCAGGGCTACCAGGGCTGTTACACGGAATCGTTGCACCACTCCCCCATCACCCATCGCCCCAACGTAGGCCGACAGCTCAACCACGGTGTCCCATACCACCATGCCCGGCTTATGAGTCTTAGCGGATCGAGATACCATGGTTAACGGGATTCCACTGGTAAGTTTGGTACCCTAGGTTCAAGCAGTAGCGACCAAACATGGTGAACATACATTAGACACATCGGGTTACATGACGAGCCTGACTAGCTCAAGCGCACAATCAATTGAACGACATGAAGTGCATAAGCACTTCGCGTGGTCTAACCACCATCGCCAACTGACATACGACTCGTGTTCGTCAAACGCATCTCACGTGGCGACATGAACCTCAGCCACAATCTCAAATCTGGTACCGATTGTCTGGACTATAGACAGTCCCAAACTCTGTCAATTCTCATCCATAGCATGTAGAGTAAAGCATGATAAACAAAGTAATTCGAGCATGCTAGTAGGCATGTTATAAGGCATGTTATAAAGCATGATATAAAGCATGTTGTAAAGCACTACATCAATAGGAATACAAACACATGTATTGCAAATAAGTAGTTTAAGTGATCAACCTCATGGAGGTAATCATACATGTTGCTAGGGTAGTTGAGAATCCAATCTCAACACCCTCCTAAGGCATCTACATTCAAATACTTACTCACCCTAGCATTTCCACAAACACTTCACATACACCAATTCAACATACATAGCATATGTTAACAAACATGTGTTAGGGCGAGTCCTTTCGCCAGGCAAATATTTTATGCGCACATACTATATTTATACAACAATTAATCATGGCAAACACATCGCTAAAATATACATGTATACAATACTTTTATAATACAGTATTTCTACATACATAGTGTATATTAGTAAAACATGTATTTAGGCGAATCCTTTCTCCAAATAAGTATTTTATCCATATATCGTATATCCATACAACAATTAATCATGTCAAACACATTTTTAAAAAATATACGTATATGGTATTTTCTACGAATACTTAGAATATATAAAATTCCATATTCTACAACTTTAATCGAAACAGAAATCGGAAAGCACTTTGTACATGTGCAATTGCATGCAAATCATGAATCTATCATTATTTGACATTAAAAGCGTTGAAAATCATAACTTATACACCTAAAGTCTGCACCTTTTGTCGTATAATCGTAACGGAGTCGATAGGTTCGCTAAGCTTCCGTATACGGGAGTTTGGCAACCTAGAGAACGAAACAGGTTATCTATTTCATAACCTACAACCTATACAACCCTAAAACAGATTAGGGTTAGGGTTTCTTACATAGAAACGACGCCGGAATCGCCGGAAAAGCGATGAGAATCAGGCGGTGGAGCCCGAATAGCGGCAGGGAACAGCAGCAGGGAGTTCCTCCCACATCTCCCACACTTTCTCTCTATTTTCTCTCTCTTTTCTCTCTCTCAATCTCAAATTCGTATGGCTGCCATGAGAGAGGGTTTAAGGTCCTTATATAGCCTAAAATTTTTTCGAAATAGACTTATGTTTAAGGTATACTTACATTATAATCAAATCGGCATTGTCTCAGCTCAAAAGAGGGTTTCTGACGGCCCTCCTTGAGCCAAAGGTCGGACTTAAGCTCACTAACGCTGGATCTACGTTCTATTAAGTTTTCGTTTCGGTCGGAATTCCAGATCACGCGTGGCGGACCAGTTTTAATTCAACGGTCAGCGGATCTTGATCGGAGATGCCGAGTACATGTAAATGTGTATGAAATTTCTCCCGATCCGAGGGTGTAATTTGGTCTGATTCTGACGGTCTGGTTGCTTAAAACTGATCCGCAAGCGAGAGGTGCCAGATTACTATTCAAGATATTTTATTTTGAAATTATTTCACATTTCTCACACTCTTCACTCCGAGCTCAAGCGAATAGCGCTGAGACACTATCTGGATTTGATTTCTGAGATGGTTGTCAAGCCCAGCGAGGTGGTCCTAATTCCTTAACTTCGTGTTATTCGGACTTCCGACGTGCGGTCCAGATCTGATACGGAGTTTCGAGATGCTCCCGAGAGCAGCCGGGTAATGAGATTGATCCTAGATTTTAGGATAACCTAGCATCAATGATTCTACAAGTTTTGGGTCTTGCAGATCGTATTTAAAGCGATTCAAATGGATTTCGTGCCTAATCTGGTTTCGCACTGGCTAATCCTCGCCTCATTTCTAAAGGATTTAGTCCTATAAGATTTCTGTCTGAGGTGGTACTTAGCCCTTTGTAATTTGTATATAAGGTGATCCAAGTTATAATACTTAACTAGTTTAAGATAGTGTCTAGGGTGAAAGTACTTAGGAAAATTGAAAGAACAAGGTGGTGAAGGGTTGGATTTGTGAAGGAAATGGGTTCAGAAGTGATTTTAGACTATGAGATTCAGTTCTGACAAGTTAATAAGGTGTTAGGAGCGGCCCATTGCCTAAGGACATCTAATTCCAGGTTGGCAAAAATCCGGAGTGTTATAATCTACCCTCCTTAAAACAAAATTTCGTCCCCGAAATTGGCTAAGGGTAATAAAGAAAGATTTAATTATTTCTTTTGCCTAAGTTTTATTGATTTCAAGTTTCTATGCGTGGTAGGGCATATACTAGTCTGGTTCCTTTTAGTCTACCCCCCTTAAAACATGTTTCTTTATCCATTTCTCATACCCTGATAGTTTACTACAATTTATTTCTTTACCTATTTGGAGTCTCGACGATAATTCCCACCAATTTAGAGTAAGATAGTTGTTTTCAATGTTTGACCAACACGGAGAAACAATTTTGGTGGGCTCGATCCCGATACATCGATCATCTACCTGACCAGGGTAGAAGGCTCATCGTATCACTTCCGAATCCTGGTGGATCCTGGTCTTTTGCTCGGTCAAGCAGTGAGTCCATTGGTAGTCGCCCAAGATTGAGAATTGGGTCAAGCCGCGAATGCTTCGCAGTTGTATATTTCAGTAACTCCGTAGTCTGATCACTATAGAAACGTAGGGAATGTCCATCATTGAAAGGCTCAAATTGTCTATTCTAAGGTTGCCCTTTAGGTCTTAGTCTAAGAGAGTTCTCGTTATTATCTATGTCAAAGGAAATGGGGAATCAAATCTTACTAGATCATCCTAAAGCGGTTTCTCATATTAGAACTTGTTAGGGCTTCTATAATGTGCATATGTTAACGAGAACCGTTTCGATCCTGGGCCATTGGAGTAGGGTCCACCACGCTTTCGCTGCGCCACCCAGATCAAAGAGATGCAATAGGTAACCTAACTAGATTGGGCTTATAATGTTCTACCCCCCTTAAAAATTTATTTTCACCCTCAAGGCTCAAGATTTATGTCTTGCTCCGTACATCGGAACAAGGTATAATTTAGAACCTATCATTAAATCCAAGGGATATAGAAATTTCCTCTAGGTATAATTTAAAGTCTATTCTTATACACTAGCTGATTTCAGATCATTTCTAATACAAGAAATTATTCATCGTGTAGGGTCAAACGTTGTCTAAGTGGAATTGAGTTGTCTGTACTTGACGCTCGAGCATTTCACACATGCTCACACCAGCTAAGAGGGTCATAGGGTTCACATTATTAACTCGTTGGATTTCCTATACGGTCAGGTCTGTTGAAATCTAGGAGCACCGCTCTAGGTCCAAAACTCCAAGAGTCTATTTGGCCAGTGGTCTTAAGTCGTACTAAATGGGACTGCATTACTAACCCTACCTCAGGATTTGGAATGTCATGTTTGGTAGGAGGGTGGGTGGGGATTAAAATTAATGGTATAGGCTTTGGGAAATGAGCCTTGTGTCGGAAAAGTGTGAGATGAGATTTCCAAACCCCATGATGATGAATTTCTAAGTGTAATTTGAAAGGAAAACACGAGATTTACGTTTAACTGCCTACATCCCAAACCAAACATAGTATGGATGATTAGGCCTCCAAGAAAATGGCCGTACATGCTTGGATAGAGCCATAGAAAATGAGGATAAGGGGAATGGGGGGGCTGAAGTTTTTGGTTCTCCACGGATTGGAGTCTCAACAGACGTCGTAGAGGCCTAATAGACATGGTTTTGTAAAGGAAAAATGGAGAGATGGGTTGGGTAGAGAGGTTACACATTTTGGAGCCACAAACGGAAGGTGTAATGGCTCAAATGCGAGAAAACGGAGAGGGTAGGGAGGTAGGGATTGTTGTAACTGATGGAGATGGATGGATTGTGGTCGAAATTTGCAGATTGAGTGATTGGAAGGGAGAGTTGAGAGAGAGACATCAACTTGGAGGGCTTGGAGAGGCATTTGAGAGAGAGGGGGGAAAAACGACGCAAAATAGGGATCCCTCCACAATTTCGCATGCACCACACATATGTAGAGGTCGGGCCGACCAAGACAAGACGGCCCGAGCCAACCGGCCAACCTAACGCGGCGCACGCGGTGGATCGCATTCATTGCGGTCCACTTTGGTCGGCGTGCTACCGCCGCAGTTGGGTGATGTTCCCCAACCTCCCAAGGTGCCAAATGCACCCTGGGTTCACTTGGTTCCCCCCCCCCCGGATTGATGCGTGTGGCCCCTGACTCCGTTTCGAGTCGTTACGGGTGAAATCAGATGTATCTTGCAATCTGAAATGAGTTATCTGACATATAATATATGATTTTGGGGTAGAACGAGCTAATGAAGCCAACCAACCCTGCTATGCCAGGTTACGCAGCCCGAAATTGTGAAAAAAACTTGGATCAATGGTGGTTTCCCGGTTTCAATTTCATTTTACTAAAATTAGTCGTTTTAGTTTGATTACTCTTTATCCGTTGGGCTGTAGGAGTTGCGCTCAATGTGAAAAGATCTTAGAATAATTAGGAGAACGGTTTGGTGAAGCCAAATAGGACACTTACTATTTTTGGCCGGAAACTTTGCGCACTAGTAGACATCACCACCTTATGGTAAGTCGCGAATTCTAGGAGTTTTAGTTGTAGTTTGTTTCCGATTTCTTTCCCATTGCTTGGTATCCCTATTTAAAGGGTTGTGAACTCATTTTTAGTCATTCATTAATCAATTTTGAACTTATTAGAATTTATTTCTAGTTTTTGCTTTCTTCCTAATGGATTCGAGAAGTCTCCGTGAGGAGTCCAGAGAAGCTCCGAGGATTCGGAGTAGTTATCCTCATCACGCTTATCCTATATTCTACCGATTGTCAACGGTTGGGGTGAGGTAGATTGTATTCTAGACTCATTAATAGACAGCCTAGGAATGTTTTAAGGTCGACCGGTGCGACCATGGTTGAATACAGACTCGATTTCGGCGTTCGTTTTCAGTGAACTAGCCGTTGGACGGAACATGGATGCCTAAGACCGTTTCTACATTCCGTCGCTCCCTCCTAAGTCAGAGTGCGTCAGTGTGTGTCGTGAGACCATAACCCAGGTCCAGTTTAATCCAAATCATGCCTGATACCATCTGTAACATCCTGAAAATTGGGGGTCGAGCATAAACTCAACTCCCGAGTTCTAGAACATCACTTATGCAACAAAATGAATGATGATTGAATGTTGACAGTATTTGTGCATTGAACATGAGTGAGATTAATCCAAAACAGCATATCATACTCCAGAGATAATTAAATTGCAAGCGGAAGGCGTGATAGATAAATAACATATAAAAACTGTGGTGAGTCTCCGTAGTGTGATAAAGTTACCAGGTTAAATAATTACAGTACAATTCTAAAATATACCTAATGTGAGGAAGTGTAATGTCTTCTATCTCAAGTACCATAACCCCGTCAATACAATACCAGGTCTTCATAGACCTGCCAAAGAGATACAGATAGGAGAACTCCTCCTCATCATCATAGAAATAGTCTGGCTCTACTTCATAAGCATCGTCATCACCTGAAACTCAACAAATCTAGTTGGTGTGTATAACACCGTCCCGTAATGTGGGAGTGAGTGATCAACTCAGTAGAACAATAAAGCATAGGTTAACATATTATCAATTCAGTCAAGCAGTAATGATAAAGTAGTAAAATCAAACACTCCTAACTACTCTTATTAATGCAAGTATGAATGACATGATGTATGCCCTCACCGACATACTCCTTCATGCGACACCCTCTTCGTTCGCTGCATGCTTTCATCCCTCAGTGCTCCACATCTTCCAGGCACATGCAATGCATGATGAGCATGATTACCGAGTTGTTATTATTCCATTTCAAACAGTAGGATTGGGAAACTAAGGTACCTCCCTTGTATCATTCTCAAACATGATCCATTCTAGGGTCGTCAGTCCTAGTTAATCTCAGAAGATGGTGTGTTTTTAGGTCACTGCAAAGGCTATCAGGGCTGTTACATGGAATCGTTGCACCACTCCCCCATCACTTCTTTAACGATTCATCACTATACAGATACAGGCCTAGTTCATACTCTATACACTGCGGCAAAACTCATCGCCTCACCGCAAATTCAGAGTATGCTCGAGTTCACTTCACTAACGTCCTACCAACTGGCAGTCTATTTCGAAGCCCGACTAGTCCACTTATTGAGAATGGGACCCGGCTGCAACCCGACTGAGAACCACAGCCAGGCTACGCTAGTGTAGGCCGACAACACGAATATAGTGTCCCATACCACCATAATCGGCTCACAAGTCTGGTTGCTCACTGGTCACTACGGGGAGGCAGGGCTGCCAGGGCTGTTACACGGATCGTTGCACCACTCCCCCATCACCCATCGCCCCAACGTAGGCCGACAGCTCAACCACGGTGTCCCATACCACCATGCTCGGCTCATGAGTCTTAGCGGATCGAGATACCATGATTAACAGGATTCCACTGGTAAGTTTGGTGCCCTAGGTTCAAGCAGTAGCAACCAAACATGGTGAACATACATTAGACACATCGGGTTACATGACGAGCCTGACTAGCTCGAGCGCACAATCAATTAAACAACATAAAGTGCATAAGCACTTCACGTGGCCTAACCACTGTCGCCAACTGACATACGACTCGTGTTCGTCAAACGCATCTCACGTGGCGACATGAACCTCAGCCACAATCTCAAATCTGGTACCGATTGTCTGGACTATAGACATAGTCTCAAACTCTGTCAATTCTCATCTATAGCATGTAGAGTAAAGCATGATAAACAAAGTAATTCAAGCATGCTAGTAGGCATGTAATGAGGCATGTTATAAAGCATGATATAAAGCATGTTGTAAAGCACTACATCAATAGGAATACAAACACATGTATTATAAATAAGTAGTTTAAGTGATTAACCTCATGGAGGTAATCATACATGTTGCTAGGGTAGTTGAGAATCCAATCTCAACACCCTCCTAAGGCATCTACATCCAAATACTTACTCACCCTAGCATTTCCACAAACACTTCACATACACCAATTCAACATACATAGCATATGTTAACAAACATGTGTTAGGGCGAGTGATGTTTTATTTAAACCAACACGATTTAAATGATTTATAAACTCACAAGTATACGAATCAGATGTAGATATGATATGTCTTACGAGATCGTTCCCACGAGGACTGGTCGTCACAACTCAAATCTATGATTCTCCTTAACTAATCCAACAAAGAATGAAATAAACTACTAAGTACAATTCTAAGAAAAAAATAAAACAATTAAGAACAGGGAAGAAAATTCAATCAGAGAGAGAGCACTAGGACTTTCGAATCCACCCCTAATTATCATAACCCTTGTTTTGTCTGTTGATTCACCTTGATCTAGATTGATACCACTTAGATAGAGAAAGCACAATCTGTGTCCTGAATCGGGCATACAGAATGTCTAATTCCTTTAAGCAATGCCATGAACAATACATCCCATGTCCTTGGTCGGGCACATGGTATGTACAATTCATTAAAGCATCCTGTTTCTTCCTCTACAGGAACCTGTTCATGATCAGATACAAGCACCTAGAATAAGCATCCAAACCACATTCATCCATAGACTCTAATCAAAATTCATAGATGGAGAAGTATAGAATTTAAAACAATCAAGCACACTAGGGAAAGAAACAAATAATTAAAGTAAAATCAACATAGAACAATGGGTGTTCAAATTAGGGGTTTCATCCCAGCCCTAGCTGAGAGATTAGTTACCCATAAAATCCATTAAACAAATGGATAAATAAAGATAAAAAGTCATAAACGGAAAATCAAACCAATTTCTCTCTCTCTTCTTTCTTCTCTCTCTTCTCTTTCTTCTCTCCCTTGCTGTAGATCTGGAGCTCCTCCTTGTTTCTGAATGCTTTTCCTATGTCCAAGACTCCTTTTTTATAGTTGCTGGAAGGCTGGATTAGTGGCAGAGTTGTAGCAGGACATGGAATGGAGATTTTCGCAGCCATGATCGGTGGGCCTCACTGAAGTGTTTTCTGGAAAATCCACCCCGTCCATTGGATTCAGGACGAAATTTCAGTCAAGAATGGGTGGTTTTGAACGTCCATTAACACGGCCCAGAGAAGAAAACACGAAGAGATCAGTTTTGAACGTTGCAGGGTAACCCTTTCGTGGCCTCTGTATCATGCACGTGTGTACGCATGGGAGTGGAATATCAGCATGGGTTTGTAGTGCTCGCGGCCCTCTACAAGATGGACGGCTCGGATCAGCCGTACGGGTGACGTGTGAGGCCTACTGACGTTCGCAAAAACGGCCAGCGGCCGGTCGTTCGGTCGCCGACGCGTAATGTGGACGCGGCCGCCTCATTGCGAAGATGGTGGGGTCCACTTGTGATGTTATTTTGAGAAATCCACTCCGTCCATTGGATCCCTCTCGAAAAATTGGTCAGACCTGCTGAGATTAGAGTGATTTCGGTGTGGTCCATCTGATTTCTTCGATTCACCGTCCGACTGCATTTGAACGGTTAGATTTCCATACTCGCTCTCATTTGAGATTCGGTCACCTACACGTTGATGATTGGGCCCCTTCAAACATGATGGACGGTCCAGATCTTCTGGTTGATGGATGGTGTGGACCCACAACCGATCGCAAGATCGGACGGCGTTAACTGTGATCCGATTTTGCGTCGAAGCGATCGGCGGTCTGTTTGACAAACATGCGGTGCGGTGCACCGGCTGGTGCGAGTGTACTTGTGTACACTCTCCGAAGCCACAAGCCCTACCGTGATGTTTACGAGAAATCTACCCCATCCATTCTCTTTATCTCCCTGATTAATGGGTTGGGACCAAAGTTGAGGCATATACTGTTATCAGGTGGGCCCCACTTACTAATTTAAGGGGCTAATCTGGCCGTTGGAACACTTCTCGAGATCTTCAAGGGCTGAAATTTAATATGTACGGTTGATTTACGGCCCCTATCACATGTATGAAGTTTCGAACTGATCGGATGGCGGGAACCATGTGATCTTCCATTCTGGACCCCTTTCGGGCCCCTTTGGCTCGCTTTCCTCGATCAGGCGTGTAAACTCTTCATTATTGGTTCTCTGGGGTCCATCCCGTGCTCAGGTGGCTTTAGATCATCAAATCCATACTTTTAATCCTCTTTTCAGTCCAACGCTCATTATTACATCCTGAAATGAAAATACGATTAAAATATTCCATTAAGCCTTATCAGGTATGTAAATTTAGGCAATTACTGGGGTCTGATATGTAATATTCGACCCTGATCAGCGAGTCCTTTCGCCAGGCAAATATTTTATGCGCACATACTATATTTATACAACAATTAATCATGGCAAACACATCGCTAAAATATACATGTATACAATACTTTTACAATACAATATTTCTACATACATAGTGTATATTAGTAAAACATGTATTTAGGCGAATCCTTTCGCCAAATAAGTATTTTATCTATATATCATATATCCATACAACAATTAATCATGTCAAACACATTTTCAAAAAATATACGTATACGGTATTTTCTACGAATACCTAGAATATGTAAAATTCCATATTCTACAACTTTAATCGAAACAGAAATCGGAAAGCACTTTGTACATGTGCAATTGCATGCAGATCATGAATCTATCATTATCTGACATTGAAAGCGTTGAAAACCATAACCTATACACCTAAAGTCCTTACCTTTTGTCGTAGAATCGTAACAGAGTCGATAGGTTCGCTAAGCTTCCGTATACGGGAGTTTGGCAACCTAGAGAACGAAACGGGTTAGCTATTTCATAACCTACAACCTATACAACCCTAAAATAGATTAGGGTTAGGGTTTCTTGCCTAGAAACGACACCGGAATCGCCGGGAAAGCGATGAGAATCAGGTGGTGGAGCCCGAATAATGGCAGAGAACAGCAGCAGGGAGTTCCTCCCACATCTCCCACACTTTCTCTCTCTTTTCTCTCTCAATCTCAAATTCATATGGCTGCCATGAGAGAGGGTTTAAGGTCCTTATATAGCCTAAAAATTTACCGAAATAGACTTATGTTCAAGGTATACTTACATTATAATCAAATCGGCATTGTTTCAGATCAAAAGAGGGTTTCTAGCGGCCCTCCTTGAGCCAAAAGTCGAACTTAAGCTCACTAATGCTGGATCTACGTTCTATTAAGTTTTCGTTTCGGTCGGGATTCCAGATCACGCGTGGCGGACCGGGCGATTCAATCGGTCACGGATCTCGATCGGAGATGCCGAGTACATGTAAATGTGTATGAAATTTTTCCTGATCAGAGGGTGTAATTTGGTCTAATTCTGACAGTCTGGTTGCTTAAAACTGATCCGCAAGCGAGAGGTGCCAGATTACTATTCAAGATATTTTATTTTAAAATTATTTCACATTTCTCACACTCTTCACTCCGAGCTCAAGCGAATAGCCCTGGGACACTATCTGGATTTGATTTCTGAGATGGTTGTCAAGCCCAGCGAGGCGGTCCTAATTCCTTAACTTCGTGTTATTCGGACTTCCGACGTGCGGTCCAGATCTGATACGGAGTTTCGAGATGCTCCCGAGAGCAGCCGGGTAATGAGATTGATCCTAGATTTTAGGGTAACCTAGCGTCAATGATTCTACAAGTTTTGGGTCTTGCAGATCGTATTTAAAGCGATTCAAATGGATTTCATGGCTAATCTGGTTTCGCACTGGCTAATCCTCGCTTCATTTCTAAAGGATTTAGTCCTATAAGATTTCTATCTGAGGTGGTACTTAACCCTTTGTAATTTGTATATAAGGTGATCCAAGTTATAATACTTAACTAGTTTAAGATAGTGTCTAGGGTGAAAGTACTTGGGAAAATTGAAAGAACAAGGTGGTGAAGGGTTGGATTTGTGAAGGAAATGGGTTCAGAAGTGATTTTAGACTATGGGATTCAGTTCTGACAAGTTAATAAGGTGTTAGGAGCGGCCCATTGCCTAAGGACGTCTAATTCCAGGTTGGCAAAAATCCGGGGTGTTACACACATAGCAACAAAGTATGTACTAATGTATAAAAAGAGCTTAGTTGTAATCCAATTTCGAATAAGGAAAACATCGTTACTACCTATCTTTTTCAGAAGCTATACCATCTTTTCATGGGAAAAAGCTTTCCACAGCCTACAGTTGATAGGGTGGTGTAAAGGGCTTAATTTGACGTTGCTTTTCTTAGAGCTGAAATGAAGGACACCATCAAATATATATGGGGCCCACAATGATATATGTTACTTATCCACACCATCCATCTGTTATCCCAGCTTAAACTAGGGTATGATAAAAAATATAAGGTAGATCAAAAGCTCAGGTGGACCACACCACAGGATTTAGGAAATCAAACACCTACCTTTAAAAACTTCTTAGCCACTGTTTCCTTTGGTGTGGGCCACTTTAGTGTTGAATCTGCCTCATTTTTTGGCTCATGCCTTAAAATATTATGCTAAGATGGCAGTGTAGATACATAATATATATACCAAGGTGGGCCCACCACAGAAAACAGTGGGCGGAGTAAGGAAGCAGATTGGCTGGTGTACCACACATCAGCTATATAGCTGATGTAGGTATGTGTCGTGCGAGGACGAGCACTAATACTCCTCGAGATCCGAGTTGTACATAGAGCTGGGCATCGAGTCTAGTCGAACCAAGTTAGGGCTGACCCGACTTGATTCGGTCCTAAAAAAGGCTTGACCCAAACTTGATCTGACTCAGTACCGAGTCCAACATGCTTGACTCGATCCGAGTCTGAATCTGGGTTGGACTAATCCGAATTGAGTCCGATCCGGTTAAAAATACCGAGTTGGATCGAGTCGGCACTGAGTCGAATCGAGTCATCGGGCTGTATTGCTTAGCCATACAATCGTGAAAAAGGAAAAAAATCGAAAATAGATTAGCTATTAACTCGGTGGTTGGTGGTCAGTGCTCTGTGGGCCCCACCATAATGTATGTGTTATATCCATTCCGTTCATCCATTTTTAAAGATAATATTAGGGCTTGAGCCAAAAAATGAGAGGGACATTAATCTCATGTGGACCACACCACAGGAAAATAATAGTGATTAGATATCCACCATTAAAATCCTCCTAAGGCCCACTGTACTGTTTAGTTGACATCTAATCTGTTGATTAGGTCATACACATACAGATGAAGGGAAAATAATGATAAAAAAAGTTCAGCTCGATCCAAAACTTTCATGGCCCCCGAATTTTTTTTAATGGTCGACGATCATTCAACATTGTTTCCTTTAATATGGTCCACTTAATAATGGGATATATCTTATTTTTTGTCTAATACCATAAAATGATCTTAAAAAATATAGTTGGAAGGCATGAATGAGACACATACATCACGGTGGGTCCCACATAGCAATGAATTATGTGCTAATGCATGAAAAGAGCTTAGTTATAATCCAAATTTGAATAAGGAAAACATCATTACTACCTATCTTTTTAGAAGCTATACCATCTTTTCATGGGAAAAAGCTTTCCACGGCCTAGATAGGGTGGCGTAAAGGGCTTAATTTGACGTTGCTTTTCTTAGAACTGAAATGAAGGACACCATCAAATATATATATTTGGGGCCCGCCATGATATATGTTGCTTATCCACACCGTCCATCCGTTATCCCAGCTTAAACTAGGGTATGACAAAAAATACAAGGTAGACCAAAAGCTCAAGTGGACCATACTACAGGATTTAGGAAATCAAACACCTACTTTTAGAAACTTTTTGGCCACTGTTTCCTTTGATGTGGGCCACTTTAGTGTTGAATCTGCCTTATTTTTTGGCTCATGCCTCAAAATATTATGCTAAGATGGTGTAGATACATAATATATATACCAAGGTAGGCAGAGTAAAGAAGCAGATTGGCGGGTGTACCACACATCAGCTATATAGCTGATAGCTGATGTAGGTACGTGTCGTGTGAGGACGAGCACTGACGCTCCTCGGGCTCAAGTTGTACGTAGAGCTGGGCATCGAGTCTAGTCGGACCGTGTTACGGCCACTAATTGAAAGGTTATGATCATCCGACTTGAAAATTCTTGTTACATCTACGGTACAATCCGCTAGATTGATGGTTCTGATTGATGAGTTCCTCTTCCACGGTGTACCGTGAAGAGTGATGACTCTACCATACAATCTCCTCTGTTTGTATCATTTATACCTACGAAACATCACAGCTTGTGGACATTCTCAGTTATCCACGAAATGTCACCGTCATCACACATCAAATTTCATTCTTTAATGCTCACCGTGGCCCACTTCTCTCCATGTGTGTCACATGTGACAACTAAACCATTGATGTACTGATGCTAATTAAAATCACCCATTTTTATCTATATTTTATAAATTTTTTGGTCGCTGTGGAGTTTAATTTTAGAGTTGGCCTAATATTTCTAGCTGTGGAGTTTAATTTTAGAGTTGGCCTAATATTTCTAGAGTAAGGACCATCAGATCTACGGACTGGATCATGACTGGGCCATTGTCCCATCTGTACATAATAGTCCATTAGCACACCGTTCTCTTTGATGCATCATGACCTTCTAATTCCTCCTGGTAGCTATCATCTTGACCTTAAACTAAATAGGAACTGAACATCGTTTTCTAAACGGTGGTGAATCATCTGTCATGCATCTGGAGTTATAGGCAGTTCCAAATCATCCAAATGGTAGTATCCAGTGGATAGATCATAACCCAGACAGGGATCAACCATCCAACAATGGTTGGCTGCTTATGGATAGTGAAAAAAATTCATGTGTATCAATTCAATGGGTAAAAGCAGATGTGTAAGATCGTCTCGTCCATTCGATTTTTGTCTGTGATCAACAGTACAAGTCCCAAGGGTCAGGCATTCACCACCACTTTAGAAATGGTAGTCACCTATCAACATAGCTTAATCCCCCAGAGTTTTGGGCCATGGTTCCAAATACTCAAATAAACCAAAATAGCATCCTTCATGGTTCATACAATCAAAAGACCTTGTACAAAAAACTTCCAATACGAATACAAGCCCTTGTACTTCAAAAATAATAATAATAATAAAATTGACCTAACAAGCCCGAGTCGTCTGGGCTCAATTCAACCAGATTTCATCAAGGTTCCAAAAAAAATCTCCATCTGATCACAAAAAGCGCGACTCTACTTGAAAAATCTTGTTACAACTCAACAAAAGTCGATAAACCTCGACTCCACTCGCCACAACTGGACAATATTAATATATCATTTCTACCTTTTTGGATATTAAATTAATACTACTGAAAATGCTCAGGAAAATTTGGACGAGTTTTCAAGAAACTTGGCCAAATTTCTGAGTGGACCGCCAAACATTTTGGTCATGGGTTTCTTCATGATGAGACCCATCTGATGGACGGCTTGCATCTCACATCAAGTGTCACACTTTGGCACATAGATGGCCTATAGATGGGCTCCCCTCTACAAGCTTACCGAAGCTTATCCTAGTATGACCTACACCACATTTGTATGGAAACAGATAAAGGATAAAAATACAAAAAGGTCATAAATACCCTCACATGAAAGAACAAAAAATAGGACTTGGGCCACAAACGGTCCAGATGCAACGTACTAATGTTGTTGAGGTGGGACACCTTTTTCATCCTTTGGCTCTTATTTTTTTGGATCCTTTAAAAAAAAAAAAAAAAAAAAAAAAAAAAAAAACTTTGGCTTCACATCTTCTACACTGATTATTTCTGTGTGGCCCACCTTCTTCCTCATGAGGCACGCCAGATTAGTAGGACAAACTCCCTCTGCTTCCACTACGATCTGTTCTTGTTCCTTCCCTCCTATCTCCAACTTGGATACGCCTGCATCGCATCAGAGAACTTATGTAAAATTTTAATGATCGGATGGTTAGGATCATACAGCAGTTTTCTACAATGGAATGATTGATGGGTCACGATCAATTGAAGTGATTACATGGCTGAGATCATCTAATCATCGGGATTGTTTGAGATATGGGGCGTCTACTTGATAGAAATTCAAATCGGTATACACACGGCCTTAATCATGTTCATGTGTCTAATCTAAATACTTTAATTACATATATGGACAGCCTAAGTGTAAAATCTCATATTTCTGTTGACCTATTTTCAATGCAAACGATTGTATGGAAATAATAAAATGTTGAGATATTGCCAGGACATTTGTGACTGACATTTCTAATGATGGAAGCTTATATGGCTTAAATGAGATTCATTTAGCCCACGTGAACCACACATATTGGGTACTGCCTCACCTAATTGAGTTTTATGTCAAGGGACTATGGAAGCAAACTTTGAATTCGAATCAAACAAGTAAAAGATAAACGCAACAAAGCATATAAAAGAACACACAAGTTTACATGAAAAATCATGGTGGGAAAAAACCTAAGTATAAAACGACATCAAAATTGACTATAAATAACGAATTACAAGAGAGTTTAGAGAGTTTACATGAAAAATCATGGTGGGAAAAAACCTAAGCATATGTTCGATCGCTCGAACATACTCAAAAGGGTTTAGAGAGTTTACAAGTATCATTCGAAAATAGTTGATTGCTCAAACCTTCCAAGTCAATCGATCGATACTGTTCAAAACTGTCCAGACACCAATCTGTATAATCCAGGGCTCACTCGATCGATCAATCAGCCTGGTCGATCGCTCGAGACCCATGTTTCATATACAGATTGAAGACATCAAGACAACAATCTCCATCATGGTTTCAATCATCATAAACTACGGCTCCAACTTCTATTTCTAATTGCTTCCATCATAACTTTACTATCACCACTTCTTTTCATGCACACTTCAACTTCATCAAACATTTGACAGACCCAGAGAAATCAAGTAAAACTTCAATTTATCTGCGGGAACCACCTTCGTAAACACAGACTCACATGACTAACAAATCAATGCACTAATAGGCACATGATCTAAATAGTCTACCAGATTGTTCCAACTTCCTTAGATTTCTGGCACAAAAGGCAGGTTAGTCTATTTATCATGTGGGTCACAATGTTAAAAATGGGTGGAAGCCTCATAAAAATCTTGGCCAACCTTTTCCAGTTGTCCATTTGTTTTGATAGCTGTGCTCACCTGAGATGAGTGTACAGTACTGATTGTATTGTGGATGTTTCACTTATCTGCATAGTATTAATACATTCCACATTGATGTCGGGATTATGGAAGTTTATGTTGGGGGCCTTGCACAAACCTTTGGATCTAGCCTCCCGAAACAAACCAGAATTATGGATAATAAAGCAATGAAATAAATCAAAGTATCAATCACACAATACACAAGAGATTTTTATGTGGAAAACCCTCAAAGAAGTAAAAACCACGGGACCTCATCCAGATCAACAATCCACTATGAAGTAGAACGTTACAACCTTCTTCACTCATGCAGGAGTGGATAAACAATAAGAGAAATAGAGAAAACGAAGAGATCTAACCGATTATGAGGACATAGAAGCGCTGAGATATAAATTGCAAAGTAGAAAAACCTCAACGAGCAGAACCTCCCTTCTATAAGCTTCCTCTCTCTCTTTCTCCCTCTCTCTCACCTTTGATAGCCCTCTTGTATTTTTCTCATCAACACAACATACGTAGAAAATTCTTAGGGACCCTTTTTTTATAGTTTTAGGAAACTCCTTTCTGCATCCTAGTTGCGAAAGGACTCGCGCATCCTAGTTGCGAAAGGACTTATGCATCCCAGTTGCGAAAGGACTTTGCGCATCCCAGTTGCGAAAGGACAACGGGTTAAAAAAACTCATCAAATCTCCCCCTTTTTGACCCAGGAGGGATTCACCTTCTTTAAGCCAGCTAGGTTTCTACAAACCTCAAATTTGCCCTTAAGCAAGGCCTTGGTCATCATATCTGACCCATTATCGTCCGTGTGGACCTTTTCAAGCTGTAACACCTTCTGTTCCAAAGTATCCCTGATCCAGTGATACCGAATCTCTATGTGCTTTGGCTTGGAATGCTGACTTGGATTCTTGCTCAAGTATATAACACTCTGACTATCACAATGGACCACGTGCTCCTCCTGCTTCAGGCTAAGTTCCTGTAGGAACCTCTTCATCCAAAACATCTCTTTACATGCCTCTATGACTTCAATGTACTCGGCTTCTGTAGTTGACAATGCTACGACCTTCTGTAGCTTGCTCTTACTAAGAAACCGCTCCCCCTGCAAACGTGAACATGAACCCCGATGTAGACTTCCTGGAGTCTATGTCACCTGCCATATCTGCATCTGTGTAGCCCTTTAACACAGGTTTACTGTCACCATAGCATAGGCTCAACCTGGATGAGCCTCTTAAATACCGCAGTATCCATTTCACTGCTGCCCAATGCTCTTTGCCAGGATTGATAAGATACCGGTTGAC
Organism: Magnolia changhungtana; assembly: GCA_030180095.1. NCBI lineage: Eukaryota > Viridiplantae > Streptophyta > Magnoliopsida > Magnoliales > Magnoliaceae > Magnolia > Magnolia changhungtana. Next base: position 4,360,074 of record JASAUF010000234.1, read on the forward strand.
AACACCAACCGCATATGCTATGTCTGGGCGTGTACACACCATAGCATACATCAAACTTCCTACTGCTGACGCGTAGGGTATCTTCTGCATCTCTTCCACTTCTACCTCGTCTTGGGACACTGCCTGTCGCTCAATCTGAAGTGACCATCTAGTGGAGTACTGACCGGCTTCACTGCATTCATATTGAACTGCTGTAGGACTTTCTCAATATACCGCTCTTGTGATGCCCGAGCTTCTGCCTATACATGTCACGGGTTATCTCCATTCCTAGGATCTGTCTAGCCGGGCCCAAGTCTTTCATCGCAAAAGACTTTCCCAACTCCTATTTCAGCCTGTCGATCTTCTTGATGTCTTTTTCCATGATGAGCATGTCATCAACATATAATAACAGAACTAAGAAATCACCATCTGAGAACTTGCGCGTGAACACACAGTGGTCCGACTCCGTTCTGTAATACCCATGTTTTAACATAAACGAGTTAAACTTCTTGTACCATATCCGTGGAGCCTGTTTCAGCCCATACAAGCTCTTCCTCAACCTACACACCATATGCTCCTTGCCCTTGACTTCGAACCCCTCTGGTTGGTGCATGTAGATCTCTTCTTCCAGGTCACCATAGAGAAAGGCAGTTTTAACATCTAACTGCTCTATCTCCAGATCCATGTTAGCCGCCAACCCAAGCAACACCCGTATGGATGTTATCTTCACCACTGGTGAGAATATCTCCTCGAAGTCTATGCCTTTCCTCTGATTAAAACTTTTCACCACAAGTCTGGCCTTGAACCTCGTCTGTGAATTCTTCTGCTCAATCTTCTTTCTGAACACTCACTTGTTGCTCAAAGCTTTCTTGCCCTTAGGTAATTTCACCATATCATAGGTGTGGTTCTTATGTAAGGATTTCATCTCCTCTTGCATAGCTTTCAACCACTCCCCCTTATGCTCGTCGGCTAGGGCCTCAGAATAATCTTCTGGCTCTCTCCCATCAGTTAGCATAATGTACTCATGTGGCGAGTACCTCTTGGACGGCTGTCTGTCCCTAGATGACCTCCTCACCTGTGGCTCAACAGGTGGATCAAGTGGGGGCTGCTCCCCTGGTCCATCTTCTGAAGGAACTCTCTCGTCCTCTGCACCTTCTGTACTCCCCATCTCAGGCACCACGGGAGGAGTAACCGGATCCATGTCCTCTAGCTCACCTGAACTAGGCTGGTTCTTCTCTGGCTTACCAATGTCTTCTATATACTGATCTTTAAAAAAAACCACATCTCTGCTCCTGACGAGCTTCCTCTCGGTCGGATCCGACAATTTATAACCGAACTTTTCATCACCGTACCTTAAGAACACACACTGCCTGATCTTCATATCGAGCTTGGACCTTTCATCCTTTGGTATGTGAACGGATGCCCTGCATCCAAACACCTTGAGATGACTGTATGATGGATCATGTCCAGTCCACACCTTCTCAGGTACTTCTCCATTCAATGGGGCTGATGGAGACCTGTTTATCAAATACACCGCCGTGTGCATTGCTTCTCCCCAGAACGTCTTGGGCAATTTCGCATAGGATAACATGCATCTGATTCTCTCAACAATGGTGCGATTCATTCGCTCAGCTACACATTATGCTAGGGGGTCTTGGGAACCGTCTGTTCATGCCGTATACCCAGGGACTTGCAGTACTCATGAAAGTCACCAATGTATTCACCACCATTGTCAGTGCGGATGCACTTCAATGGTCTACCTGTCTCTCTCTCGACTATAGCATGAAACAATTTAAACACACCAAAGACCTCGTCCTTGGATTTCAAAGTATAAACCCAAACCCTCCTAGATGCATCATCTATAAAAGTGACAAAATACAATGCCCCACCCAAGGTTTTTGTCCTCATAGGACCACAAACATCAGAATAAACCAAATCTAATGCATGCACTTTATTAATATGAGAAGCAGTTTTAATAAATGAAACTCTATACTATTTCCCTGATAAACAATCAAGACAAGTTTTGAGAGGTATATCTATCACGTCTGGAAGGAGCTGCTTCCTAGCTAGTAGCTGAAGCCCTTTTTCACTTATGTGGCCCAGACGCCTGTGCCACATGTCAATAGCTGAATCTTCCGCTGCGTTTAATCCACCCTTGCACATAATGACACTTACCTTGTAAAGGGTGCAACATTTCTTTCCTCTAGCTCAACGAACCCTTGATGAGCTTCCATCGTCCACCAACAAACCAGCTTTCATAGCCATCATCATCCAGCCTTCCCGTCGACATCAAGTTGAGGCGAAGGTCTGGGATATGCCTCACATCCCTGAGAACCAATGTGCAGCCTACATCGGTCTTCACACAAATATCACCGACTCCCATGATCTTTGATACGCCAGAATTTTTCATCTTCACAGTCCCATAGTCACCTGACTTGTAGCTTGTGAAGAAGTATCTGCGTGGAGTCGCATGAAAAGAAGCTCCCGAGTCAACCACCCAGTCGGTGTCCTGACTCGTAGTCGTGAGACATACATCGTGATCTGCTGAAAGAATAACTACCATGTCGCCATTTGAAGCGACCGTAGTGGAATCCGATTCATCTTCCTTCCCTTTTCCTTTCTTGTCGTTTTTCTTACCACGACATTCACGCTTGTAGTGGCCCTTCTTGCCACAATTCCAGCATTCAACATCTTTTCTATTACTCGACTTGCCTCTTGATTTATCTCGGGCCTTCCCGCCCTTCCTGTTCTTTCATCTCCCCCGTTCCTGCGTCACAAGAGCCTCTTACTGAGTAGACCCCTGAGACTTCCTCCTTGTCTCCTCATTGAAGAGATAACTGGTTACCTGTTCCATGGATATCTTTCCGTCTGGCGTGGAGTTACTTAGAGACACCATCAATGTCTCCCAACTGTCAGGCAATGAACTAAGCAATAGTAAAGCCTGCAATTCATCATCCAGGACCATCTTCATATAGGTGAGTTGGTTCACTATATTGCTGACCTCATTCATGTGCTCGCCTGAGAACCACCATCCTTGAACTTGAGATTCACAAGTCGCCTTATCGAAATATCTTATGCTATTTGTCTTCCTCTCATACTGACCCTTGTAATTTTAGCCATAGCCTTGCTTGGTGAGGTTTAAAGTAGACACATGGTGGAATACAGAATCATCCAACCATTGTCTAATAAACCCCACCGCCTTTCGGTCCATCTTCTTCCAATCATCATCAGTCATATCCTTGGATTTTGCTGATATGCCTGAGATTGGAGAATATAGGTCCTTGCAATAAAGTAAGTCCTCCATCTTAGCCTTCCATATGGTCCAGTTAGAACCATTGAGGCTGATCATCCTTGAACCACCTTCCATAATTCAAAACCGATCCTACCCGTTCAATGAACTTAGCTCTGATACCATTTTGTTGGGGGCCTTACACAAACCTTTGGATCTAGCCTCTCGAAACAAACCAGAATTATAGATAATAAAGCAATGAAATAAATCAAAGCATCAATCACACAACACACAAGAGATTTTTACGTGGAAAACTCTCAAAGAAGTAAAAACCATGGGACCTCGTCTAGATCAATAATCCACTATGAAGTAGAACGTTACAATCTTCTTCACTCACGCAGGAGTGGATAAACAATAAGAGAAATAAAGAAAACGAAGAGATCTAACCGATTTTGAGGACATAGAAGCGCTGAGATATAAATTGCAAAGTAGAAAAACCTCAACGAGCAGAACCTCCCTTCAACAGGTCAAAAAAACCCATCAATTTAATCCATAGTAGAATTAATACATTCCATGTTCAGGTCATATACCGGTACATGATGCATTCATGGTACCATGCTATAGAAAAAAGAATAATATTAAAGAAGATGACTTAGATTCTTTTGCCAAATCGAGGTCATATTTCATAACTCTCAACCAGATTGACAATCTGGTGAATGTGTACATGCTAGAGCGTAATAGGAGCATTTTTTTTTTCAAATGGCTTTAGAGTAGAATACTTTTTAATCAATTCCAAATCCATTGGGTCCTTACTCTTGCTCGGGTGGTAGACTCTTAGGAGTTTCAACACCCGGTCATGGGTCCTTACTCTTGCTCGGGTGAAATTCCACTAGCGTGAGTGTGTGGGGGTGTGTGTGTGCCTGTGAAGAAAAAAATAATTCAAATCCATTCTCCCTATCCCACATAAGACAACACCTCTATACTTGAAATAGAAAATGAATTCTTCTAAAAAACTTCAACATGATCGGCATTATATTTTTGAAATACTTCAACATCACACGCATGAATATCCTGTCCAAAATGGCTTTAAATTACAAGAGAATAACTAATTACTTGAATGAAAAAGATTTTAGTGCTAGTCACCTTGTATAGATGCAGTCTTCAATGCCTTCATTCGGCATTCTTTTTCTTTACAAAAAAGAATGAGTTCAAATCCTTTACTAGTTTCACATACACATCAGAACACAGAATATTTCATAAGACCCAAATGAAATTACTCAAAAATAATTCTTTTTCTCTTATCTTTTATTTCCTTTGATGGAAGAAGATGGTCTATTTCTTCCTTTCCTTACTTAAAAGAAAATGAACAGCTGATGAAGAGCGGGTCGCGGACAGTTTCATGGCCAAGATGGATCAGAAAAGGCCCGGTCGATGACAGAAGTGATCCGGACCATCGGACCTTAGATCGGGCGTATCTCACAATCCGGAATGAGTTAGTTGTCGTAAAATATATGATTTTAGGGTAGAACGAGCTACTCTAGCCAACCAACATAGCTACGCAGGGTTGCGACGCCCGGAATTGCAAAAAACCCCTGGATCGATGGTCATTTCCCTGCTTTAATTTCGTTTTTACTATAAATAGTAAGTTTTAGTTTGATTATAACTTTCATCTGTTGGGCTTTAGGAGTTGCGCTCAACGTGAAAAGAGCTTAGAATAATTAGGAGAACAGTTTGGTGAAGCCAAATAGGACACTTACTATTTTTGGCCGAAAACCTTGCGCACTAGTAGACATCACGACCGTCTATAAATAGTAAGTTTACTATTTATAGTAAGTCGCGAATTCTAGGAGTTTTAGTTGTAGTTTGATTCTGATTTCTTTCCTATTGCTTGGTATCCCTATTTAAAGGGTTGTGAACTCATTTTTATTCATCAATTAATCAGTTTCAAATTTATTAGAATTTATTTCTATTTTTTACGATCTTTCCTCGTGGATTCGAGAAGTCTCCGTGAGGAGTCTAGAGAAGCTTCGTGGATTCGGAGTATTTATCCTCATCACGTTCATCCCTGCGTCAATAGCTGTACAGAATTTCCAAATCCCAACAAAACACAACCTTTTTCTTGAGAATCGAACTGTGCTGCAATTGAGGAGATGGCTCATCGTTTTATAGAAGGGGGATGAAAGAGCGGTGAAGATTCGCGCAGACTTCTAGTAGACACGGGCCCCACAATACTACAAGTGATGACTCAAAAATGCGAACGAGTGCTACTGGGATGTGACACCAGAACCTGCGATGTGGGTGAGAACCTGATTGTAGGGCACACCTCGATGTATTCATTGTATACCTGTACTGTTCTTCTGTTTTTCCAGCTTATTTTAGATCATGGCCTCAAAATTAAAGAAGATAAAAATTTCAAGTGGACCACACTATAGGAAATAGTGCTCATTAAATGGCCACCATTAAAAAAATCCTAGCTACCATCGATGGTAATGTTTATTAACCATCCAACCTTTTGATTAGTTTAAAAAGACCCGATGAAAAGTAAAAAACAAATATCAGCTTGATCTAAAACTTTTGAGGCCCACAAAAGGGTTTTAATGGCCAATAGCCACTGTTTCTTATGGTGTGGTCCACTTGAAATTTTGATCTTCTCTCAATTTTTATATAACATGACCTATAATAAGCAGAAAAAATAGACGAACGGCATGGATATACAATGCATACATCCAAGTGGGTCCCTACGGTCAGGGTCTTACCCGCATCGCTGGTTTGGGCTCACAGGACTCGCAGCTAAATGTGTACACGAACCGAGCTAGCTCGACTTGACTTGAAAAAAGCTCGATTCGACTCGGTTCGAAGCTGAGTTCGAGCCGAGTCGAGCTTATTATTTGAGTTCGAAAATTAGTTCGAGCCGAGTTCGAGCAGGCCCTTGCTCGACTCGACTAGGATCAAATCCAACTCTAATCGAACTCGGATCGAACCAGTCCGGTGACTCGGTTACTTTGACATTGATGTTGCTCACCAAGTGTTTGATAAAATGACTCAAGGAAGTGTATTGGCTGGTGGTAAGGAAGGTATATACATGAAACAAAAACCATTTTTTTTCTTGATTTTTCTTGGTTTTTATGTTGCTTAGAAGGTGTTTGATAAAATACCTGTAAAACCATTGCTTCTGTTTTATGTACAGAGGGATTTTAAAGGTGCAGTCCAAGTGTTTGTGGAAATGCCTCAGTGGCGAACTCGGCTTGATCTTGGCTCGAACTTGGCCCGAGCTAGCGCGAGCTGCTCACTGAACTGAGCTGCGCTGGCTAGTCAGGCTCAAGGACCGAGCCGAGCCAAGTTCAAGCTAAGGTCAGCTAGTGGCCGAGCCAAGTCGAGCTGTTCAACTCGATGTATACCCCTGCTCTCAGCAAAGTCACGCTCATATGAAACAGGGAGCGGGTTAGGTGTTACCCAGGTAACACTTTAGTAGGCATTAACTTTACCGTGTGGGGCCTAAATTGATTAATTTTTTGTATATCCACTACGTCCAACCATTTTTCTAGATCATTTTAGGTCGTGATACTAAATCTTAAGAAGATCCAAATCTCAGGTGCACGATTCCACTGGAAACAGTGGTGAATGGTCATTAAAAAACTTTTGTCGGCCATGGAATTTTTGGATAAAGACGGTCTCTGAATTTTCCCTCCATCCAAGTTTTTTTTTTTTTTTTTTTTTTTTTTTTTTTTGTTTTGTTTTGTTTTGTTTTTTTACCTTATCAACGGTTTGGATGAAAACTAAACATTACGGTGGGCCTTAGAAAGTTTTTAATCGTGGGCATACAATCAACACTGTTTCCTGTTGTATGGTCCACCTGAGATTTGGATATAACTAATTTTTGAGTCCGGATCCTAAAATTAGCTGGAAAAACAGATAGACGGCGTAGATATACGATAATTCATGAAGGTGAGCCCACGGTAAGGTTTACACCCACTAAAGTGTTTTTGACAAGTATGCACGTCTGCCTCAACACCTTGGGGTGGTTTTTTACTTTTCCTTAAAAGAGATTTGGAAACCCCATCCTGCACACTCCATGGCACATGCCATCATGGAGGCGTGTGGAAAATCTAAGCTATGCGATGATGGACATGTGGACGAATCTCCATGGTATTTCCATCACGTGGCGGCCATGCGTAGCGAGTGTAGACGATTGGCAAGCAGGGATGGTGGCAATGGCTGGGGCCTGGGCCCGGGCCCACCATGATAGTTAAAGACCTAAAGTCTATGGTTGTACGTCGAGTTGAGTCGAGGTGGGCCAAGCTTGGCTTGACTCATCCTTGCTCTCCTCGAGTTTGAGCTCAAGCTCAAGCTTATCATTGGAGCTTTGCTTGTTTGACAAATTTTTTGAGTAGAGCCCGATGTGAGCTAATGGATGGAGTCGAGCTTGTTCCCAACTCAACTCAACTCAGCCACCTAATCTATCTGACCCAATCCCCAAATCAAATATTCAATTATATATGTGTGTGTGTGTGTGTGTGTGTGTGTGTGAAGGGCACAACATCTTGGATAAGGAAGGAAAAAGGATAAGAAAGAGATGGACAAATAGAATAGGGTTTAAGTTTTAATTTAGCCAAGCTCAAATTTTGAGCTAAGCTAAGTTCGAGTCGAGTTGAGTCAAACTCTACTATGTTAGAACTCGTCTCATTTTCAAAACAAGCTGGGTGATATGAAGCTTGTCTCACCTCTTGTCGTCGTTCAAGCCGAGTCAAGCCAAGGTAAATCGAGCCAAGCCAAGGAAGTTTTTTTGAATTAGCTTGGCTAGTGTACAACCCTGCCAAAGTCCAAGCTAGGCGTGGCCCAACCAAGGACACTCATAAAAATTTGATTGGAGCCAGGCTTTTTAGCCTGCCCCCAAAATTGATAAAATCTTAATTTCCAACTTGAATGTTCCTAGCTATACATTGATCAAAGGGGCTGTACATGCACAAGTAATTAATCAATTAAGAGGAGTGAAACCAACTGTCTATATTTAAAATGGACGAGTCGATTGATAGAGGATTGGAAGGCCACATATGTAGGATATAACCCATATACATTTAAAGATGGGTTGGGTTGGTTTGTCAGGCTGGGTTAGGTCAGATCAGGCAGAAATCAAGCACCAAATATTATATATATATATATATATATATATATATATATATATATATATAAAATAAAAAAAAGTACTTGTAGTCTAGTCATTTATATACTTCCTCTGTGAAAAAGTAGGGCCCAAATTGGGTACCACCCAAAGGCTATCGACGGTCAAGCTTGGAGTTGGCCTTGGCCTGAATTTTGAATTGTTTCAGGCTGAGCAGGCTCTATTCAAAATTCTGATACTAAAGGGTTGAGCCTGGCCCATTATAACACCCCTATCCTACCCTTGGACCTAACTAGAGAGGAATGAGCCCACCGTGTTGTATATGTTTTATTTACTTTATCCATTCATTTGACAAAATATTTTAGGGAATGAGCCCAAAACCGAAGATTAAAGTCTCAAGTGGACCACACCACAGTGAGCGGTGGAGATTAAATTCCTACCTTGGCAAACTTGCCAAGGTGTATGGTGACGCTTATTTGCCATCCAACTAGTTAATAATGTCATATAGACATGCATGAAGGAAAAACCATAAATATCAGCTTGATCCTAAACTTCTATTCCCTGCTTAAAAAGTTTTCAATGGTAAGCATTCAATTCCCACTGCTTTGTGTGGTGTGATCTACTTAAGCTTTCAATTTACCTCATTTTTTAAATTGTGATTTAAAATAATCTTTCAAAATGAATGGTCACTATGAATAAAACATATACATCCAGATAGGCCCTACATACATGTTCATCACGATGGGCCCAACACATTCCCTGACAGGACCGTCCGTCTTTATCAAGGTGCTGGTGGGGTCGTACCCAATCCGCACCTGCGAAAGTAGAGCCTGTATTTTTTTTTCTCTGTTATCTTTTTAGGATTAGGCGTTTTGTATAATTCAATGCATGTACAAAAACATAGCAAGTGTAGTAAATTCAGGCTATCCATCATGTGGGCTACCCGTGTGATACAAAATATAGAAACAAGTCTCTATTGAGCCACTTCATGAGTGTACAGGCTGTTGAGTGTGACGGTGTGTGCATAAATTATTATTATTATTATTATTATTATTATTATTATTTTAAAACTGATTCTTGAGCGACGGTACCATCATATGCTCCGTCAAACACGGTGTCTACGCGACTAAGACGTTGACAGTTGACTCCTTTCACCATGACTCATAAAAACTATCAAATCATTCAATCAGACTCTTCGCCCCTTTTTCACCTCTTTCACGTGCGCCTGTTTGAATTTTCAAACCAACCGATGATGCTATAAAATATATGTGGGGCCCATGGTAATATATGTGGCTTATCTACACTGTCCATCTATTATCTCAACTGAAATTAGGGCATCATCCAAAAAGATGAAGAAGATCCAAAGCTCAAGTGGGCCACACCACAGGATTTAGGAAATCAAATACCTACCATTAAAATTATTTTTGAGCCACTATTTTATATGGTGTGGGTAACTTGAGTGTTGGATTCACCTCATTTTTTGGTTCATGCCTCAAAATGTTATGCTAGAATGGATGGATGGCACAAATACATCATATATATCACAAAGGGGCCACAAATTTAAACCAGTCCACTTGGACCGGTTTTCTAAGCATAAATACTTACGAATTTTTAAACAGATGCAACTGTAATCATTCCTCGTTAGAAGTGTATTTACCTTGTATCTGGAAAATCAAACATGCCCGCCTGGACTGAAATCCGTCTGGACAGGGCTCTGTGAGGCCAAATTGATGTAAGTGTTTTATCCAAGCCATTCATTGCTTTTATCATATCATTTTAAGTTATGAGACAAAAAATGAAGCAGATCCACACCTCCAGTGGACCACATCAAAGGAATCCGCAGTGTTAATGACTCTCACCATTGAAATCATTCTAAGGGACACTATTCTAAGGGACACTATCAAAAAATGTTTTTCTTTTTTTTTTTTAAAACCATCCAACCTATTAAAAAGGTCATGCAGACGTGGATGAAATGAAAACACAAATATCTGCTTAATCCGAAACTTCTCCAGCTCCCAAGAAGTTTTTAACGGTTGAAGTTAAATCCCCACTTTGTGGTCCACTTAATCTGTGGAACCTCCTCATTTTTTGTATCATAAGTTAAAATGATCTGAGAAAAATGATTAACGGCGTAGATAAAACACTTAAATCACTTTGGGCACACGGAGCCCTGCCCGGACGGATTACCGTCCCGGCGGTGGTAGGACGCAATCCGCGTCCGTGAAAATGAAGGATGACGGATTGTGTCCTGCGGTCCTGGCTTATGCTTTATGCGGCCCACCACGAAGTATGTGTTTTATCTACATCGCCCATTTATTTTGACAGATCATTTTAGTGCATATATTCAAATATAAGACAGATCCAAGGTACAAGTGGACCACATAAAGGGAATTGTACGCCTACAGTTAAAATCTTCTTGGGAGTTGCACAAGTTTTGATCAAGATGATATTTGTATTTTTCCTTCATCCAGGACCACGTGACCTTATGAGCAGCTTGGATGGTGGCCCTAGGAAGGTCTCAACCATTTGTGTCATTGTCACCACTGCTCCTCTACTGCATGTGGTCCACTTGACCCTTGGATTTACCTTCCCTTTGGGCTCATGCCCTAAGATAATATGTCAAAATGGATGTACAGCTTGGATTAAACATACGCATCACGGTGGGCCTCACATAGCTTTCCTAGTAAACGCAGTATGTAATTGGAATCCGAATATGAAACCATCTTTTCATAGGTAAGTCTCACACGCAGTATACTTTTTCAGTCCACGGGTTCGTCCACCCATCGGATGCTCCCGGGGTCTTTTACAACCATTTACCATGCAGTTGGAAAGCCAAACAGGCCCCATGAGAAGTAGAGCACGGCTTGACTATATATACGACACATCATGAATAGTGGGTGCAACTTAATGGATAGTTAATATCAATGATTTGATGTATTTCATCTCTCACGTTATCTAGACCAAGCTATACACTACAAGAAATTTCACTTTTACCTACGAAACTATTCGTAGGCAAAGAGTTTTACCTACGAAATATTTCGTCGGTAAATTCGTTGGTAAAAAGCCGTGGGTAAAGACTTTTACCTACGAAAAATGTCATCATTGGTAATGGTAAGACTTTTACCAATGAAATTAAAAAGTTTGTTAATACTATTACCTACGAACGTTTTCGTAGGTACAAATTGCTGTTAAGACTTTTACCTACGACCGATTTTGTAGCTAAAAAATTTGTTATAACTTCGTACAAAGTGTATTAAGACTTTTACCTACGAATGTTTCCGTAGCTAAAAACTTTTACCTACAAATTTTTCGTAGGTACAAACAGTGTTAAGACTTTTACCTACGAACGTTTTCGTAGCTACAAACTTTGTTAAAACTTTTACCTACGACATGTTTCGTAGGTACAAATTGTGTTAAGACTTTTACCTACGAACTTTGTCGTAGCTAATAACTGTGTTAATACTTTTACCTACGAAATTTTGTGTAGGTACAAGCGGTGTTAAGACTTTTACCTACGAAAGGTTTCGTAGGTACAACTGTGTTAAGACTTTTACTTACGAAATTTGACGTAGGTAAAACTGTTGATGAAACTTTTACCTACGAAATGATTCATAGGTAATAAAATGTGAATGAACCTTTTACTTGCGAAAAAATTCGTAGGTAAAAATGTCGATGAAACTTTTACCTACGAAAATTTTCGTAGGTAAAAGTCTCTTTTTTTTTTTTTTTTCATAAAACAGGCAAAAATTCCTGTTATACACCTGTTACAATATATTTCATTATATTCATATTCCCATTTTTCAAACAAACACAAACTGCATCCATCTAAACACAAACCACATCCAAACATACATAAATAGTCTTATCCACATTACATTCATCCACGCGAGAAATACATATAAGTTTAACATTCGTATATAAAATAAAACATAAATAAAATACGACAAATCACAAAGATGAAGGCGGAGGTGGTGGGGCATCATTGGGTAAGCGTGCAGCGAGAACCTGTAATATCTCCTGCATCCGTCGCTCATGATCCACCCGCATATCCTCCATCCTTCTCTCCCGCTCCTCCCTCTCGCCTCTCCTGCTCCTCCTTCGCCTCTCATGCTCCTCCCTCTGCCTCGCCAGCCGCTGGTCTTTGATCTCGTCGACGGCGCCCCGTAGATGTTGAACCTCTTTCTCTGCGATATCAGCTCGGCGTATGGCGCTCTCGCCAGCGACAGATCGGCTGGATGCAACTATAGCTGGTGCCATAAGCTTGGCACCATGGCCAAGCCCACGAACATATCCGAACGGGTGCCAAGCACCTCGCTCAGGATCTCTTGTTCACTCCGCTGAGTACCATCGGGAGTGGGTCGACTGCGTATGGCGTCCATCGCAGCCTGCAATGAAAACATGAATTTTCATAACAAATAACATTATTATAATTCAATGCAATTAAATTTTATAATGTAACGATTTTTACCCAATTCTCGCTAGCTGTAGGATGTACCCAAGATCCGGTCGTCTGCCGACAATGAGTCTCTCTGTAGAAGTCTACTGGTCCGGTGTAACGCCCCGAAAAATCAGGGGTCGTGCATAGACACAACTCCCGAGTTCCCGAGTGTCACTTATCATGCATTTATGGTTTTTACGATTAGTCAAGTTTAACTGCACAATTTGAAATTTCACGAGCATGAAGCACAATCGTACCATTCTCTTGAAATGAAGGTTATAACACATATATACGGTCAAAAAAAAAATAATAAAGGGTCGCTAAGGCGTTGCCCAATGAGCAACAACAAAAGAATGCTATGTCTAAAAATAGTAAAGTTGAGCCGTGGCTCTGCAATTCCAAATTCGGCCCGATCAAGCCGATGGAGAGCCGCCCATCGGTGCAAGTAGGAGAGTCCGTCCTCCTCGTCCAAGCTCGCCTCGCCGGGCTCCTCATGCCCCTGAGTCACCTGCATCTATGAATGGGTCTGGTTGGTGTTTTAAAACACCGTCCCAGAGTGGGAGTGAGTGATCAACTCAGTGTGAACTATTGATCTCAAGTTACAACAAGCATCAATTGTAATATGAACTTAATGAAAAGTAAACATTCATCAACACCTAATAACTCTTATTTAAAATGCATGCATGCGGGATGATATGATGCATGCCCTCGCCACAACACTCCCTCAAGCGACTCCATCTAACGATCGCCTATGACAACACTCCCTCAGAGCGACCTCGACTTCCGAGTCGCCACCCTAACTAATGCGTGCAATGCGATCGTGTTAGCCGAGTTATTAGTTAAGTCCATTCATCCGGCGGGTTGGGGATTCCGATTCACCCTACGTATCAATGCCCTAAACGGGTTGCGAGGCCAAGACCCCATCAATGCGTGAGGCCGAGACCTCGCGGTCCGTGATCCCGTCGGGTTCCTCATCCCGACACCAAGCACATGAGGAGTGCCGAAAGGAAGGGATCGCTCGCGGTCACTGCGAGGGAGGCGCGGTACCCGGCGTAGGCCGACGGCTCGGACATAGTGTCCCATTCCACCATGCCCGGCTCACGAGGCGTGGACCCGTTTTAAGTGGATTTTCAATGGGCTACAATGGTTGCGGGGTGGTTCGGGTTCCATACACATGTGAGCAAACATAGTTAACATACGGGGTTAGTCGGATAGTTGGTTGGGCCGCACGAGTCAAGCGAGCGTGAGACAGTGACATCGGCACAAGAGACCCATGCGGTCGAACTACGACCACACGAGCACACTCGCCCAAACCCACGGGTCTAGCCTTAGCATAGTCCTACCGATGGGACTACCATCTCGCCTCATGTTCACGACCAACCCATGGGTAAGGAGGGTGATCCGTAACAAGCCTTGACTACACGGGTTATCAACTAGCATACCAACATCCTATTTCATGCATCTCAGTCATATGAATCAAATATTTCTAACAAGCAATCATGAAATAAAGTGCGTGTGAGTCATGTGGGTTTGTGAGGAAGTTATGCACTTCCCCCATCTTGAGAAATTCCATGCACAAGAGTAATGAAACCATGCATACTATTAAGCAACAATATATATGGAAATCAACAAGCATGAGCATGCAACCATCCATACACAAAATCATGTAAGGAAATAAGAACAACATCATGGGGTAGCCAAACATGCATATCCGTACAATTCCATCAACCTACGATCTTAGGGTTCCTCAGACTTTCAAGCATAACATTCAACAATCAAAATCATTAGGCTCGTATAAAAATTGGTGCTAGGCCACCTAAGAACAATAGTCCGCACCTTGGATTCGATGGAGGCTTGGAAACGACCTAGGAGATGTGGATTTCGGGGTAGATCGGCCGGAATCCCTAAAGGCGACCACTTGCTTGTAAGAATCCCAAGTAAATCTCCCTCATCACAATGGTTTCAAAGAAAATAGGGAATGAAGCTTACCTAGTTGCTCAACGGACGAAATAGCGGTTGTGGGGTAAGGTTTCTTCTTGGAGAAGAGGTGGGAAGATGTAAGATTTGCTTCTTTGGGCCCCACCTCGATCTAGGGTCCACACTCCTCCTTCTTCACTCTCTCTTCCTCCTCCTTTCTCCTCTTTCTCTTCTCCCTTTTCTCTCTTCTCTCTTTCCCCCTTTTCTCTTAGGGCAAAATCGTATGGGAGAGGGGTGCCCAAAAGAAACACCTTTTTATAATTCCAGATTTGGTGCAAATGGCCCCAAGGGCTAGATTTTTACTATATTAGACTTATGGGAGGGTATTTCTAGGATCTAGGGCCCTATCACCCCTCTGGTCACCAAATTCGGTGTGTAGGTGCCTTATGGCCCGATTAGGGCCCATGCAAAAATTGAGGGCGAACGGATGAACGAATATATGATCTGAGCAAGCGTTTCCGACCTTTAAGTGGCCCTGGGAGGCCCATTTTGGTGATTGGAGCATTTTCGATGGCCCTCGGCCATGAAATTTATAGGATAAGTGGTCCATGGCCCGATGAGGGGGCCTTACAAAATTTGGGAACGAACGGATGCGGGGGTTTGGTCGTACGGGTCCGATTCGCGATCAACGGTCATCGTGCCACGATCGGGGCCCGGATTTGGTGGGCAAGCGTTGAAAAATACATTAAACCTTCACCGTAAATTTGGAAGAAATCGACGGCGTTTGGAAAGCCCAGGAGTCTCGATTTCTTTTGTCGGTTGATTTTAATCGTGGCATTGGTGGCGCATTGGGCAAGCGCCGATGGTACTACAGGTGTCCACTGGGTCCGCAGTCCGCAATGGACCACAAGCCCAGTGAAATATATGATTTTCTAAAGTTTTAGATTTTTCTAACCCTTCTCGGTCGCTGGGTGGCCCTCACGGGCTGTTGTTAAGTGTAAACGGGCCATCTGGCTTGGCGGCCCGCACTAGTCCCCATCATGACTAGACTGGTCCGCTCCAGTATAAATTAACATTGAGTGATAATAGTCATTAAGTGATATTATAAGTTAATTAAAAAGAAATTTTAAGAATTTTTGAAAATCCCAAACAGTGAAAATCCAGGATGTTACATCCGGGCTCCTGACCAGTGACGGAATCTCGCTGCACAATCGAAATGACAATAGAGTTAATATAAATGCATGGAAAAAATAGATCAACTTAATAATAACCAGTAACTTCTTACCATGTCGCGACGAAGTTGTACAAATGACTTTGAACCAGATATGTGGTTCACTTCCAACTTTCCCCTGTTCGCAGAATTTATTTTGCTCCTCTTCTGAACACATTATTCATAATACATTATCAGTAATTACGAATTTAATTGTTACCTTAAGATATCGTAAATATGTAAATATTACCTGAAAAGACTCAGACGAAAATCTCTCACAGAGTATCCGCCAGTCGTCAATGGTCACGTGCGGTGGTGCGGTCAGTACGGCCTCCTCGAGGCTCCTGCACCGCTTGTACCGCTTGTGTAAATCACTGCGGTACTCCTTGAACCGCTCTTTGATCATGTCGTTGACGGCATGAGAAATGTACGGAACACTCAAATCCAAGAAAAATTTATCCTGTAATTTCATAAATAATGGATTAAGGTAATAAACTTATTAAGAAAATAACATAACCATAAATGAACTTTTACAAAATAAAATTTAATTTACTAAATTTTACCGTAAAGTATTGTGGATGTCTTTGCCGCACATCATCTGTCACATCCGCCCAACAGGGGTAGTGGTAGGGATCGAGAGATCGACATAAGACACCGACCTCCGACGTAAACAACCTGGCATTGTCCCAATAGGTCTAAGGCGATCTGTGGGAACTCTACTGTCACCCTACCCTCACGCGTAAGTCTCTGTAAAACTAACCCACGCGTGGGTCCACGTCCTCGTCGGCTGGTCGACGATGCTGTTGCAAAAGAAATATGTTAAGTCTACTGTATCAACACAAGTCTTTAAAAGAAATATACGTCTAGAATTACATGCAGTGCTCGGTGTATGAACGATTGAGGGATCAGACGCCTGTGATACAACATGTGATGGCGATGCTGTCTCCGCCGCATCATGGGTGGAAGGGGTAGATCCAGTGCGCGAAAGACGTCTCCCACCTGGTGCCATCACTGGATATGTGCGAGGTATGAACTTATAAATTTATACAATGTCAGTACAATTGGAATATACTAAAACATTATACAAGTAGTGTTGATGGTAGAATGCATTTGTGCTTATACTTTGAGAGATGATTAAAATATGATTAGACCATTACACTATAATGCACGCAGAATATAATAAAACTATAAATATTAATCTATAACCTTCGAAAATTCCATTACACATTGTCATTCTATATTAAATACACATTTCGTTGTAATACGAAACAACTTTGAGGTGAACTATCCGAAGTACTCCCTGCGTAAGTTATCGTACGCTGTAGAATTATATGTCAAGCTGTGTGAAGCACTCGACATTGTTACAGCCAACATGCCAGTCACAATAGAAAAATTTTGGTCTCTTAGGACTCCATTCAGATGTGCAAGTGGCATAACTGCATCTTCCATACGAAGTTTTCCACGGTTATATTCCTTTGTCAGCTCAGAAATTTCTCCGAGATTATTTAATTTGTCGTCTAAGTCGAGTCGATATATTCCTCCCTACACTCATCGACCAGGCCAGGGTATCTCTTTTGCCCTATCAGAAGAAGATAGGGCCAGAAAGTCCATCTGCAACAGCTGATGAAGTATGCTGCGTGTATCCGCTACGCTCCAGTTTGAGGAGGACATGATCAGAAATTGACTCAACTGCAAATGTGGATTATAAACAAGTCAATTAAAGGAATAAATCATGACTTGTTATTTTCACATATACATGTAATACACAAATTATTCGAATTGAAAAATGACATGTAAATTATGTGTACATTTAATAATCGTCATCTGTATCACTATCGCTTAGGATTATTTCTTCATCACCGTCACTATCGTTGATCAGTATTTCCTCTTCATCGTCTGCAACGTCATCATTAATGAAACCGCTATCATCTCTAACAATGTCATGTATTATTGAGGCATCAACATGATTAGGTGGCACATCATCTCTGTCCAATTGCACCACATCAATATCAACAAGGTCATACATACGAACCTATGACATGGATCAACGAATTAAATTGAGTTTTATTTATTTATTTATTTATTTTTAATTTTATTTATTATTGGGCTTGTTAGTTACTGATGTTAGTAGGGTGATCCTCCTTTATATTGTTCTAGTATATACCAGAAACCGAGAGGCTGTTGGTATATGCCATGGTGCAAAAGTTGGGCTTAGTTATCAACTTTGTGGCAATTCAAAGGGTGGAATTGATCGTCAACTGGTACTTTCAGTTCTTTTAGTATGCTACATTGACACATTTGCTATTTGTGTATTAAAATCAAGTCAATTCACCAATGTTCTTGATATGGACCCACTGTCCAAGAAGTCGTCTTGTACTTTATCCATTGGGTTGTCCGCCATTAAGTGCTCGATAGTCGCTTGCTTATCTATGCAAACATTTAAAATCCAGTCATTCACAAATATTCTAGCAAAGTTCAAAATAAAAGTAATCTTGTGGATTTTTTATATATTTTTTTCTCTTTTGAAAAATAGATAAATATTGGCTCGTATGGTTGACCATTGGCTGATATTTTGAAACTTACACCCATGCCTTCAAGCATTACAACAGGAGGTGTTCCCCTTTCTCTTACAAAATACATCTACTACTATTGCTTATAGGTGCTGTTTTAGATTTTGTGCAATGAAGTTGGCATTTTTTAAGAAGAAATTATGGTTCTGTTTTGATGTACTCAAGAATTTGTATGGTGGCATTTTCACAGACTTTGTATCCACATTTTGGGTGAGTGGGGCCATTTGACACATTCCCTAGAATGTGGATGGTGGGATGTACTAAATGCTTCCGTCAGAAAGAAGCACCCTAGAATGAGAGTTGAATGATAATGGCGAGGACCCATTATCCTTCAACTCTCATTTGCAGAGAAGATCGCCCATACTGTGCATTTTGTTGATGATCCAAAGTGGCCCCGAGTATTCTAGTTCTTCCCCATGAAGAAACGATGCAATTCTCCTTATGGGCATCCTCATACCTCTTACAACACAACCTGGTGTCCTGCTACAATTCCTATCCACTTTCGATTACTGTTTGGATGGAAATTTGGTGCCTATTAAATTGGAGAGAATAGCTCACATCTGTTTTGTTTAGTCCCGGAGGCTAAATGTAAGTAATATAACGAAATGATCCCTTTTTGGATCAATCTTGACCCTCACCGTGAATTTTTGGAGAAAATCAAACAGCTCAGATTTTAGATTCTGTCCTTTTGAATACGAACTCCAAAATGTTTGGTATTTAGCGCCCGCCTAAACATGCTCCAATGTCTATTGAATCTTGACAGAAGCTTCTTTCTTCAATTGAAATTTGAAATCTTTGTACCTTGTCGGATTTCAGTAGGGTGGCTATGGATCTTTTAAGGTAGGTACTGTTATCCTCATAGGGTCTTTTCTGCCTACATTTTTTTTTACTTCTGGCTATTGGGCCAATAAGGACCCTTCCTACCATGTTTGATAAGTATACACATTTCCTTTATTAGGAATTGTAGTATCTTATCTCTAGAAATGAATTCGATTTGGTAAATGTGGTGCCCTCATCTGCAGCCATGGTAGGCAAGTGTACAGTGGCAACTTTGAAGCTGCGAATGTTTATTCTTGAGGTATGCTCCATATGCTTTACAAAGAGCCAGCATGGTGCTGTTATTAAGCAATCATCTGCTTTCTTTTGTTTTGCCATTCTTATGAATGGACAATATATGGAAAGACTTTCTCCTTCATGATTGGTTAACATGTTCTCCCTTGTTTCCAGTCTAAGTTTGCAAAAAAAAAAAAATGAATGTATGGTTTCTTCCTTTGTCATGCAAAATTTTCAGTTGTAGAGGGAATGAAGTGATGATTTCTGTTCTTTTCCATCCATTCTTGTTACAAAACGTATTGCATTCCTGTAATATGTGGTCAGAAAGGAAAGGGATGCATGCAGAAAAAGTAAGATTATCAACAAAGCAGAGTTGCTTTTCTAATCAACATGCAAAGCAAACTAAGGTCTTAATTAGTATACCCAGCATATGCTACAATGAGCATTTTGCACTGGTGACAATATCAAGCTATTCAATAATGGAAACTGTATCAACCCCTGCAGTGTCATTATGGGCCTTTAGATATGTTTCAGACATCTTACCCATCTGCTATATGTGTCCCACTTAGATGAAGGGTCAGGGTTTTTACCTTTCGAGCTTTGAGGAAGAGAACGAGAGGAGTTTGAGTTGGAGCTCGGAGTCCACACCGAAAATTGAATTCCCGATCACTAGGGAGAGGAGAGAGAGAGAGAGAGAGAGAGAGAGAGAGAGAGAGAGAGAGAGAGGATGCGTGAGAGAGAGAGGGCCGAGAGAGGCAGAGAGAGATAGAGGATGCGCTTGTGAGAGGGAGCGAATTGGATACTGAACGCTTCAGTAGCCTGAAGTGACGTGGCAAAATTGCATTCGTGGATACCAATCGGCGGTTTCCTTCCACTGAATGCTCTTCCAACGGAGATCCGTTAGGGAATCTGTTTCCATTTAGGCCGTGAACGCACGGTAATTGTTTATCTTAAGAAAAAAACGGATTGGCAGTAGCTCCTGCGCTGGTCTGTTTGAGATTTTTATAACCTTCAGTTTTGGGCTCAACGTCTAAAATTAAATGGAAAAACAGATGAAAGGTGTGGATAAATCACGTAAATTCACAGTGGGCCCAACTGAATCTTATGAGTATGACAATCCGATTTCATGGTCGAGTGGGTGCACGGAGGAAACGGAGAAAGATCCGTTAACGGATCCGTGTGAGTGGACGCGGATTGCTTCTACCCCACTTGGACGCTAATCCGTCCGGGCAGTGGCTCGTGGAGCCCACGGTGATGTAACTGTTTTATCCGGCCGTCCAACTATTTTTTCAGAAAATTTTAATATGTGATCCAAAAAATGAGGCAGGTCCAAGGCTTGAGTGGACCACACCAAAGGAACGCAGCGATATGACACCACCGTTGAAACCTTTCTAAGGGCCAACTTGATGTTTTTTTTTACCATAAAACCTATTCATGAGGTCAAGTAGACGTAGATGAAGTGAAAACACAAATATCAGCTTGATCCGAAACTTCTCTGGCTCCCAAGAAGCTTTTAATGGTGGACGTTCAATCCCCACTTTGTGGTCCACTCAAGCCTTGGACCTTCCCCATTTTCTGATTCACATATTAAAATTTTCTGAGAAAATGGTTGGACGGCAGGATGAAACAGTTACATCACGGTGGGCCCCACAGAGCCCTGCCCGGACGGATTAGCGTCCGGGCGGGGGTAGGACGCAATCCGCGTCCCAGCGGAGTAGCATTTATACAGGGAACATGCCATTGGTAAATGGCGTTTTGCACGAGATTCTATGTGGGTCCTACTTAGTTATTTGTATGAAATCTAACCCCTCTATCCATTTTTTAAGCTCATTTTATGACGTGGGACCAAAATCTAGGAGGATCAAAAACTCATATAGGCCACACGAGAGGAAACAGTGGAGATTTAGTGACCACCGTTGAAATATTTGTATATCCATAAAAGTTTTGTACGATAATTTTTTTTTTGGTTTTTTCACTTTATCAAAGTGAAAATGACCTTATAAACGGTTTAGATGCCATATAAACAGCAACGTAGAGCCTGGGAAGGTTTCAACGGTAGGCATTCCTTTCCCCACTGTTTCATCTCCTATGGCCCACTTGAGTTTTGGATCATACTCATTTTTGGTAGAATATCTTAAAATGAGGTCAAAAAACGGATGGATGGCTTTGATTTCTCACAAACATCGCAACGGGCCTCACCTAGAATCCTTGCGCCGGACGTCATGCGAAAGGCCGCTTTGAGACGGATTGGTTACTCCCCATAGCACAGGCCCCAGTGGATAGTGGTCGGTGCTCTGGGACCACCATGATGTATGTGTTTCATCCATTCTGTTCATCCATTTTTACAGAGCATTTGAGGGTTTTATACAAAAAATAATAAGGATAAAAAGCTTAGGTGGACCACACCACAGCAAAAAAAAATAATGATTGGATATCCATCATTAAAATCCTCCTAAGGCCCACTGTACTATTTATTTGACATCCAATATGTTGATTAGGTCGTCTGAGACCCGGATGAAGGGAAACAATAAATATCACTTTGATCCAAAACTTTTATGGCCCCAAAACATTTTTAATGTTCAATGTTCATTCAACATTGTTTCTGTAACGTGTTCCACTTGAGAGTGAGATATATCTCATTCAACATGACTATGATGTATTTATTATATCCACACCGTCCATCCATTTTGAGATATCATTTTAAATCATGATCCAAAGAATGAGGAGATAAAAATCTGTAGTGGACCCCACCATAGAAAACAGTGGGATAGTGATTTCCACCGTTGAAACTATCTTAAGGCCCATCGTAATGTTTATTTGAAATCCAACTAGTTCAAAAGTTAAAAAATACATGAAATATGAGAAAACACAAATATCATCTTCATATAAAACTTTTACGCCTTGAAGTTTTTAACGGTGGGCGTCACTGTCCCATTGTTTTCTGTTGGGGTCCATTAGAGCTTTGGATTTAATTCATTCTTTGGATATTGCCCTAAAATGATCTCTACAAATGGATGGAAGGTGTGGATATAAAACATACATCATGGTGGGGCCCAAAAATGAGAGATATAAATATCAGGTGGACCACACCACATGAAAACAATAGTGATTGGATATCCATCATTAAAATTCTCATAAGGTCCACTTTGTACCATTTATTTGGCATCCAATGTGTTTATTAGGTCATACGGGCCTAGATGAAGGGGAAAACAAAAATCATCTTGATCCATAACTTTTATGGCCCCCAAAATGTTTTTAATAGTTGATGCTCATTCAACACTTGTTCCTGTAATGTGGTCCATTTCAGATTGGGATATACCTCATTTTTGGTCTCATGCAGTAAGATGATCTTTAAAAATAGATGGACAAGTATGGATTAAACACATACATCATGGTGGAGCCCACATAGCACCAACCACTAGCCATTGGCTAGTGTCGGAAGAAGTTGCCAATCTGTTCCCCTTATTTATGGTGCAGTCCATTTAATCTTTGGATATGATTCATTTTTTGGATAATTCTCTAACATGATCTCGAAAAATGGATGAACGGTGTGGGTTGATCCCAAATTTTTGGTAAATCCAAAACTTATAAAGTGGACCATGCCACACGAAACAATGTGAAATAATGATTTCCACAGTTGATACCTTCCTTGGGCCCACAGTAATGTTTATTTGTCATCCAACCTGTTCATAATATCAAACAGATATGAATGAAGAGAAAACACAAACATCGGCTTGATCCAAAACTTCTGTGGCCTCCAAGAATTTTTCAATGGTAGAGGTTCAATCACACTATTTCTTGTGGTGTGGTCCACTTGAGCTTTGGACATGATTCCTTTTGTTCTTTAGACCCCAAATCATCTGTTAAAATGGATGAACGGAGTGGATAAAATAAATAATTAATGGTAGACCCCACAAAGTTAACTCAGGGTAATTAGTAAATCACCTAAATGGAGTGGAGAGGGGTTTCCTTTCATAATCATATATTGGGTTTGCCTAAATATGATTCAGATATCCAACCCACTCATTATGTGTGTCCCACTTGGATGAGGGGTCAAACCAAGTTTCAGCCGCATCCAAAACTCACGTGGGCCCCACCAACTTCTTTTATATTTTTAGGATGTCTTCACATGGTTTTAGATGGCATAGCCCACCTGAGTTTCGTATACGAATGATTTTTTACATATCTCATAACTTGAAGGAGACACATTAAATTCACGGTGTTGATGTTCGACACACATTATGATGGGACCAACAAAACTTACATCAACACTTGGGTTCTCACAAGGTCAATAAAGTTGGGTCACAATTTTGACCAAAATATTTGTCCCATTTTACCTGTCTGCTCCATTCACTCTATTTCTCTAATCAATACTCAATTTCGATAGTTATTCATCCCGATCAGAGTTACACATGAAAAAGATATTGGGCATACAAGATTGATCAACAATTTTAGTGAAATTTGATTTAAACATTTGAAGTTTTTTACTCTTCAATCTGGATTGATTAGATTGTCCAAAAACGGTTAAAGCTACAATTAGTGGATGTGCCTAATAATTTAGTAATTTTTTTTCAAATATAAATTTCAATTTCCATTTAAAAATAACATATTTTAATAAAATAACATTTCTTTTATAAAATGCATATTTTTGAAAATATTTTAACAAAATAACATTTTTATTATAAATTATTTCTAAAAATAAATAAATACAAATTCTGAATATTTATTTTCAAAATTTCAAAATATTTTCTCATATTTTAAATGTTTTCTAAATAATTTCAAAATGCCGATTTTCTTTTCTTCAAAATAAGCATCATTTTATTTTCAAAAAATTTCTCAAACATTGTTAAAATTTTAAACTCAATATTCTTTTTCATGTAATATTACAAATATTTAAATATAACATTTTAATTATAAAAAATAAAAAAAATTTCCACATATGATATAAAAACCATATATATATACAGAAAAACAGAGGATTATTACCGATGGTTGCTGGTTGTCGGTAAAAACAATTAGCGACGGTTATCTGCCGTCGGGAGAATTTTTATTTATATGCGGAAACCCTTTCCCGACGGTTTTAGTGCGTCGGAAAAGCTGTCATACTTTCTTTCTAGGTGATAATCTTTGGTACCTGGCGGGAAAAGTTTTCCGACGGTTTCGTTCGTCAGCAAAACTGTTGCTTTTGGCGGGAACCTTTTCCCGACGGTTTTCATTCGTCGGAAAAACCGTCATGCTTTTGGTCCCTGGCGGGAATCTTGGGTCCCTGGCGGGAACCTTTTCCCGACGGTTTGAGAACGTTGGCAAAACAGACATGGACCCTTTTCCGACGGTTTTAGATCGTCGGCAAAACTGTCTTGCTGTCAGTCATCACGAAACTAGTACGCGATTTTTGCCGACGGTTGATTTCCGTCGGAAAAAATAATTTGACCGACGACATTTGTCCGTCGGTATTTATGACCTTACCAGATTTTTCCCGACGGTTGATGTCCGTCGGTAAAAACACATTTACCAACGAAACTGTTTTTTCATCGGTACTAACATTGTACCAGATTTGTGCCAACGTGTTATGTCCGTCGGGAAAAATACTTTTACCCACGAAAATAGATTTAGTCGGTAATTACATCGTACAAGATTTTTGCCGACGGTTCATGTCCGTCGGGAAATTCACTTTTACCTACGAAAATGAAATTTCGTTGGTAAAAATAAATTTTTTGAATTTTTTTTTTCAAGAAATAAAAATAATCATTACCAATGAAAATTTACGTTGGTAAAAGTATACTTTTACCTGCGAAATTACAATTTATGTTGGTAAAAGTAGACTTTTTCCTACGAAATTAAAATGTCGTCGGTAAAAGTGAACTTTTACCAACGAAAATAATTTTCGTTGGTAAAAGCCCTTTTTACCTACGAAAAAAAACATTGTAGGTAAAAGTTTCGTTGGTAAAAGTCCTGTTTCTTGTAGTGCTAGTCTATGCTTTTTTAACCGATGTGGAGATGTTAGAGTCAAGTCGCCTTCTGTGAAGCACATTGGTCGTGAGAAAGGTTATATCATTGACCCGAAACGTATATTGTCCATCTAATGTCCTTTCACACATGATATTGAGTGTGCCAAACCTTGATTTCTTCAAGGTCTTTAGTCTATGTCTACCCAAGACTAGAATAGTGGAAGAGAGCACCGTCCATACCCTAAGATATATGAGTGGTCCTGATAAATTTCCATTTTGCAGGGGCCCATTTACATAACATCAAATGTCCGTACTGCTTGTGTGGCCCTCACTGCACATGGTCAAGTAGCACCTCTCTCATTAACATATCCACTTGCATTTTTCTAGAATTAATCCAATTGTATTTCAAGAGTGAAATTTTGTAGGGACCATCTCTCTATGGTACACGTGGAAGAGGTTGTATCCATGTAGTGGGCCCTATCATGGATAGCTTGTGGTATAATAATACAAAAAAAAAAAAAAAAACCATGAGACCATTACAGCCTTTTCTCTTCTTTCTTCTTCTATTTTTTCCACATTACCCACCAAATGTTGTCTGTTAACCATTTTTCTTTTCCTACCATTGCTTTGAAGCGACTGATCCAACGGCTATGATCACCTGACAGAAGCATTATTTCAATCATGTCCCATCTACAGTAATAACGATCGACTAGAAGGATGGTTTTGATTGATAAGTTCTTCTTCGACAATGTACCGCGCGGTGAGATGGATCCACTATCATTAGAAAGTAATTCCATTCCCCGTTCCTTACGATGGCCCGTCAAAGTAGAAAAACAGCGAAGATTATTGCGGGGTTTCTACGGGACAAGGACAGAACACCCCTTCCTTTGTCGGTAGCAGATTGACTACTAAAAGCCATTCGCAGAAAATTCCATCCATCTGTTTAGCCAAATCATGTTACGGCGTAGGCCAAAAATAACAATCCAAGACTCAAGTGGGCCCACAACAGGCAGGTGACAACTCAATTTTCTTGCAGGACAATAATCTGTCTAAGAAGGGGTTCTGTGGGGATCACTGTGATGTATGGGTTTTATCCACACTGTCCATCTATTTTTCCAGATCCTTTTATAATAAAAGCCCAAAAACGAACCAGATCTAAAGCTCAAGTGGGCCACACCACAGGAGGCAGCGTGTTTGCAAGGTGGAAACCATCCTAGGGGCCATTACGGTGTTTATTTGCCATCCATCCTATTCATAAGATCATGTGGATTTGGATGAAGGAAAACAAAAATATTACCTTCATAAAAAAAACTTACAGCGGCTCCTAAGAAATTTTGAATGGTGAGCGTTCAGTCCCCTCTATGTGGTCCATTTGGGCCTTGGATCTGCCTTACCTTTAGGCTCATACCTTAAAATAATCTTGGAAAAAAGGATGGACGGGATGGATAAAATCCATACATTACGGTAGCTCTCAGGGATCCCTGACTAGCAGATTATTGTCCAGTGGACGCAATCTGCTTCATTCGGCACCTCCTACAACTAGTGCTGTCAATTAGTCCGGCGGTCCACCAGGCCTTCGGGCTTAGCTCGATTGGGCCGGGTTTTGTACGTTATATCAGGCTGGGCTCGGGCTTAAATCAGGAGTTACAATCCGGCCGGACTCAGCCTTAGCTCACAAAGTTCTAACCGGCCTGGCCCGGCGGATAAGTCTTTTCCAAATCTACTTTTCTCTCTATTCTTTCGCTCTCTCCCTCTCATACATGAGGCACACCAAGATATTATTTATCCATGAAGATAATTAGGGCTTGGGTTAAGGTGAAAATGGGTAGAGCTGGGCACCGGACGACTCGACTCGACTAACTTGGACACGACTCGATCCATATTGAATGAGTGAGTCGGTCCAAACCGAGTAGGCTTCGCCCAGTCTGAACTCAAATCGAGTCGTGTCCAAGTTACCTAGTAACAAACCTGACTCAACTCCGATTCGGGTATATATATATATATATATATATATATATATATATATATATATATATATATATATATATATATATATAAAATCTAGTTTTTAAATATCTCTAAACTTGTCCGCCACACCTGACCTCGATCCGAACCCAAACTCTATCTCTCCCTCCCTCATCCTCCTCTTCCAAATCTGGCAGCCACCTACCACCATCACCACCCTCTTCCTCCTCCTCTTCTTCTCTTTCTTCTCCACTCCCTCCCTCCCTTGTTGGGATTTTTGGCCTGTGGAATCACACAGATTTAGATCTAGGATAGCAATCCAATGGCACCAAGCATACAAGAGAACACACAGATTTAACGTGGAAAATCCTTGCGGGAAAAAACCACGGCACAAAGTGACAGATCTCCACTATGAAACAGAAATTACAAAGAGAAAGGACTTACCCGATTCGAACAACCTCGAATCTCACCCTTGCTACACCCTTTTATTTTCCTAGAACCCCTTTAGAAAGCCTTAGAATACTTTCCCATTTCTTCCCATACCCTAGAAATTACCCTAGGGACACCTATTTATAGTTTAGGCAACTTCCCCTTTCGCACCCTAGCGAAAGGTGACACAGATTCCGCAGTTCGCATCAGATTCGGAAATGAATCTGCGTAAACTACGACTGGTCGAACTGAGGCTACGACTGCTCGTGGGACCCCTTCGACCGGTCGAGTCATCCCTTCGACCGATCGTGAATCCCGGACACCAAAAAATTGAGCTCGCTGGAGTTCGAGTCGTGCAAGCCACGATCAGTCGAACAGCTCTACGACCGGTTGAGCAATCTCACGACCGGTCAATCTCCACCAAGTCTTCAACCTTCAACCGTGTAGCTCATTGACCTCTATTTCTGTATTCCATCATAGCTTCTCTTGCATGCTCCGTCTTCTTACCATCTTATCGCTACCCAATATTGCTTGCCGGGGTACTTGCTTACAACATCGATAGCCTGTGAAATAACTGGTCTAATCCAGACCATGACATACATTGCCAATTGCATTCAAATAAGGCTCATGAGATATCTTGCTTTTTCTCATCTGTTTTGGGACATGTCCTAAGGAAAACTTGAAGAGAGACGCGTAGGGAAAGCTCTCTGGCTTCACCTGGCCCATCACATCCTTGATTAATACCTACACATAAGGTATTCCTCCTATGATTACCACAGCCTACTCCTTCAGTCTCAATACCAAGAATCATCTTTGCAGCCCCCCGATCCTTCATCCATGAAGGAATCAAACTACTGCCTAGGCGACAGGTCAAACCACGACCTCCTGCAAAGTCTTTTCTCGGCCTCTTTAACTTCGAACCGCTCTGGTTGCTTCATATAAATCTTCTCTTTACTTTCCCTTGCAGAAGTATAGACCCACATCCATCCTTCTAGCTCAAGATCACGTTGGTCAACCAGTGCCAATTACGGATCTAATAGACACATGCTATATAGTTAGTGTGAATATCTCTGAGAAGCCGATCCCTTTTCTCTGAGCATAACACTTCGCTACCAACCTCGCCCTATATCTATGTTGTATCTTCCTAAAGATCTACCTGCATCTAACCGCTTTTCGGCTCACTGAAAGCTCCACCCGCTCCTATATGTCGGTCTGGTACAGCGAATTCATCACATCGCCCATAGTCACCTTTCACTTCTCAGCACCAAACTCACCTAGAGCCATTTGAATAGAAGATGAATCCCATGCGATATTGGAGTCGTCTATGTACCTCGCTGATATCCTGTGATCATGCCGTGTGATTCTTCTCACAAGTGGCTGCTCCACCTGCTCTGTATCCCTGTCCGCACGTCTCAGCCTTCATGCCCTGCCCGCTCATGTGACCATGCCCAACATGCTACACACGTGCAGAGGTGGAATCCTCTACATCTACTGTAGCTCCACCGTTTGAAGTGCTCTCGATCAACCTGTACAAGTTACCGAGTTGTTGCGCTTTCATGATTACCTGTGCCCCCTTAGATACCTTAAGAGCACTATCAATGCCTGTGTACTTGCATCCTTTTGCCTCAAGCACACCAAGAGAAATCAGATTCTGCTTCAAATCAGAAATGTGCCTAACATCATTCAGGGTACGCTCTACCCCATCAAACATCTTGATGCACACCGTACCAACAGCCACAACATTACAGGCAATGTCATTGCTCATAAACACATGTCCACCATCGCATTCCCTATAGCTGTCGAACCAACTCCGATGAGGAGTCATGTGAAAAGATGCCCTTGTGTCTAGCATCCACTCGTCCTTACGATCATCGTATGATCGTCTGAGCGAAGACACAGATAAAACATCACCATCACATCCACTTGATCCATCTGACATGACAACATTGGCTTAAGCCTCAGAATTTTCTCTCTTCGATTTAGAATTTCCACAATCCTTCTTCACATGTCCTTTCTTCCCACAATTCCAGCACTTTACCTTTCTTTTGCCCTTTCCCTTGGATTTGGATCTAGAGCCTGAAGAACTTGTACCTTGTCTAGAATTCCTACCCACTGTAAACAGTGCATCAGAAGATGTCTCCATGTTGCTGTTTAGCTATCTCATAGCCTTCACTTAAAGGGCTGAGATAACGGTGTCGACACTCAGGGTTTTATTCATGCTGCACATAGTGTCCTTGAATGACTCATATGACGCCAGAAGAGAATTCAGTAACATACATGCTTGTTCTTCATCTTTCATCACTTCCTCCATATCTAGCAATTTGTAAACTAATTTATTAAAGTTGCTGATGTGAGCCTCCAAATCTCCACCCTCTACCATCTTGAAGTTATACGACTACCGCTTCAAGTGCATGTGATTTTCAGAGGATTTTTTTGCATAGACATCCTCTAACTTCGCCCATAACTTAGCCGCAGTTTTCTCCCTCACGACGTTGTAGAGAACCTCATTCATGAGACATAAATGGATCGATGATAAAGCCTTATTGTCAAGAGTATTCCAATCACCATCAATCATAGTAGACTTTCGCTCCTCAAGAGCACCATCTTCGCCTTACTTGATTAAGGAACTCATCATCTTGATCTTCCATAACTCAAAATTATTTTTCCCTGAGTACTTCTTAATCTCATACCTGGTGCTCGCCATTATTACTAATCCCTCATATTTAGATCTATGCCCAACGATTGCTTTGATACCACTTGTTGGGATTTTTGGCCTGCGGAATCACACAGATCTAGATCTAGGATAGCAATCCAATGGCACCAAGCATACAAGAGACACACACAGATTTAACGTGGAAAACCCTTGTGGGAAAAAACTACGGCACAAAGCGACAGATCTCCATTATGAAACAGAAATTACAAAGAGAAAGGACTTACCCGATTCGAACAACCTCGAATCTCACCTTTGCTACACCCTTTAATTTCCCTAAAACCTCTTTAGGAAGCCTTAGAATACTTTTCCATTTCTTCTAATATCCTAGAAAAACCCTAGGGACACCTATTTATAGTTTAGGCAACTTCCCCTTTCGTACCCTTGCGAAAGGCGACACAGATTTCGCAGTTCGCATCGGATTCGGAAACGAATCTGCGTAAACTACGACTGGTCGAACTGAGGCTACGACTGGTCGTGGGACCCCTTTGACCGGTCGAGCCATCCCTTCGACCGGTCGTGAATCCCGGACACCAAAAAACTGAGCTCGCTGGACTTCGAGTCGTGCAAGCCACGATCAGTCGAGCAGCTCCTACAACTGGTCGAGCAATCCCACGACCGGTCGAAGGCGGTGAAGACTTTTCTCACAACATCCCTCCCTCCCTCCATCCCTCATCTCTTGATCTGACTCAGTGCCAACTTGAATCGACTCGATACTTCTGATAAGCCTCACCTGTGGTGGGGTGACAAACATATTGTCATGTCCTTCAACCCCATCTGTGCAGAAAGAGAGACCAGACTCTCCCTTAAAGGTGGTAGAGAGAGAGAGAGAGAGAGAGAGATAAGACTTCAGAAATAGGACGCTATTGCGCCCTACCCCGATCTCTAGCCATGAACGGGCAGGCGATTCTGTGGTGGCCCACCATGATATGTGGTGTGGTCCACTTGACTTTGGATCTGCCTAATTTTTGTGCACGTATCTTAAAATGATATGAGAGAAGGGATGGACGGCGTGGATAAACATATACATCATGGTGGGCCGGCCACGTAATTGCCCCTTCGTGGCTAGAGACAACGGTGAGGGACGCATCTCATCCCCAGTAAGAGTGGTTACAAGCTAGGTGGGGCCACCAGGATGCTTGTCAGAAATCCACCCTGTCCATTTGCTTTGCCCATTCATTTTAAGGCATCAACCTAATAATGACACAAATTTAAAGATTGAGTGGGTCACACAACAGAAAACAATGGAGATTAGTCATCCAGTTGAAGTTCCAAAACTGGATGGAAAGGATTATTTGATAGCAAAAAAAAGGAGTGTAACTGTTCATACACAGGTACCTCGGCGGGATTCAAGCAGGCGTCGCTTCCCACGATGTACCTCGGCGTCCCCCTCTCAAAGGAAAGATGTCCGGCCACTCTATTGCAACAGCTAGACAGAAAATTCTCAGCAAAATAAAGGAGTGGAAGGCCAAGCTTCTCAACCAGGCGGCAAAGTTGGTTTTGATCAAACATGTCCTCACTTCCATCCCCATCCATATTCTTTCAGCCATCAGCATTCCCAAATCCGTCTCCAAAATAATTGAAAGGGTGATTGTAAACTTCTTCTGGGGGTCTTCTGAGAAAGGTAACAAACTGCATTGGGTTAGCTGGACAACCCTGTGTACCCCCACTCAAGAAGGTGGTCTGGGCATCAAAGCTTTCGGTGAAACAACGCAGGCGCTCAGGATCAAGATGGCATGGCGGCTTCTTCAGGGTAAAACTCAATGGGCCAACTTTTTCATTGCGAAATATTATAAGAAGATGGTTGCAACAAAAGGGAAAAATTGTTCAATCAGTTCATCCTCGTGGAAAGAGGTGTTTAGAAACTTGCAATTCGCCATCCTCCATTCAAGATGGCTGATAGGGGAAGGGAAGATAAACATTTGGAACCAGAACTGGACGGGTTGTGGTCTTTTGTCAGGAGCTGCCGTCAGGCCAATTCCAACTTACCTCACGGAAGTGTCAGTTAGAGACATCTTTGCTCACCCCCTCCCCGAAATTTGATCGAAATTCAACCTTACATTTCCTCCATAACGATACGGAAAATATCAACACTCCCTATTATAATTACTGACAGACCTGATAGGCTTATTTGGGACCTCTCTGCTTCATGCAACTTCTCAGTTAAATCAACCTGGAATGGCATCAGGTTCAATCGTCCAATCCTGCATTGGACCAAATGGATCTGGAACAAATCCCTTCCCCCAAAAATGAGCATCATCGTTTGGAAAGTTATGCATGAAGCTGTCCCGGTGGACCAAGCAACGCATGGATGAGGCATTGTGTTAGCATCGCGTTGCGAGTGCTACATTCCGTCTTCACCCCGCTCCCTGTCCCCAACTGATCAGTTGTCCCATGGTCCCCAAACAGCTAACAATAGGTCTTCTAGCATTAAGGGATCACTGCAGTTAGCAAAACAGCTGCACGGTACGTCTCTTCTCAACGCTCATCCGCATTAGAATTCCACACCAAACGTTCATCAGTCTCTGCCATCCAATGCTGAGCAGGACCGCCACCTGCATTCTTCCCTGCTTCATCCCAGTCAGAACAGAGGTCAGCGCCACCTACTTCATACCAATGCTCAGCACGACCGCCACCTGCCATCACCCCTGCTTCATTCCAGCCAGAACAGAGGTTAGCGTGCCGCATCATCCTCAGTAGTTGGAGGCGTGGAAAATCAGGATCATCTCTTCAGCCAGGGTGTGATTGCAGCCCAGATCTGGAGCCACTTCAATTGTCTCTTTAGTGTTGCCAATTATCCTAATCAGTCTATTTCTCAGCGTATCCACCTCTGGACATCCAAAGCTAGTAAGAAAACTAGAACGTCTTACCTTATTTGTCTTGTCCCTAACATCATAATTTGGGAAGTTTGGAACAGTAGAAATCAGGCTCGATTCGAAGGTCATGCAATGTATTCACATATCATCCTCTCCAAGGTGTACCGATGGCTGCATGAGCTCGGCTCAACAATCTCGGCCCTAGACAGGAATTCCTTGTTCGACCTCATCACTCTTCAAGCCCTTACGATCAACAAAGCCCCGTCTTCCCCTCCTACAAAATTCATCAAAGTTAACTGGTCGCAGCCTCCTCATGGCTAGCTTAAATTGAATGTAGATGGCTCTTCGAGGGGTAATCCGAGCCCGAGCGAGGGGGAGGAATCTGCAGGGATCACCATGGCAAGATCATCTTTGCTTTTCACAGAATCTATGGCCACTCTTCAAACACTATAGCTGAGGCCCGAGTGATGTTAGATGCCATCAAGATTTGCTCCAACTTGGGTCTTTCCAACATAATCGTGGAGACTAATTCAAAGACCATTGCAGATTTGGTTAAAGATCCTCGATGTCCAACCTCATGGAACATCTGGTATATTCTCGGGGAAATTCAGCTATATAGGCAATCCCTTAACCTCACTTATAGCCACATTTTTCGTGAGGGGAATTCGGTAACAGATGCTTTAGCTAGGATGGCTAGTGAAGGATGGCCAAAAAGAATGTATATTGCTCGATCCAACCTTCCCAGACTAGTGCGCGGCTTACTTGCCATTGACAATATTGGCATTGGGACTGTTAGGCGATAGTAGCTAGGGCCCTCGATTATTCCTTCTGCGATTCTCTTTTTTGAGGCTGTTTTCTCTTTTGTGCAGTTTAAGTTATATGATGGGA
Source organism: Magnolia changhungtana (assembly GCA_030180095.1). Taxonomy (NCBI): domain Eukaryota; kingdom Viridiplantae; phylum Streptophyta; class Magnoliopsida; order Magnoliales; family Magnoliaceae; genus Magnolia; species Magnolia changhungtana. Next base: position 4,394,345 of record JASAUF010000234.1, read on the forward strand.
GTGGCCCGATCCTTTTTGTTGGGGCCCTCTTGAATGGTTGTAAATTTTCATATGGAATGAATTTCGCATGGTTTTTTTAACTGTTCATACACAGGTGGCCCGCACAAAGGGAGGGCTCAGATCATCAACCCATTCATCCATGGCGGGAGAGAGAGGTGGGAGAGTGGGATAGGAGACGAAAAAAATTCTATGAAAGCAAGCAACGGTATCTCAGTCTTTTTAAAAAATTAAAAATAGAATCGGTGCATAACCGTGTAAAAGATAGGTAGGTTCTAGGAAAGAGTTTAAAAGCTTGCTCATTTTTTAAATTTGCTCAAAACATAGGTGGTGGCGCATGCATTTGCAAGTTGAATAAATCTATCTCATTCTAGATCTTCCACATTGTATGTCCATTCTCGATGGATCATAACACACAATGGTCAAATAATCCTCACCATCCATGTTCGGTGGATGGGTGTGCCAATGTTCGGTGGATGGTGGATGAATTAATCACGGCCATATTCCTAAATTGTACTGAACCGTGAACATTGTCTGGTCATCAGTATTTCGGTTCCAAAACTTCCAACAATATCAAATGCCAATTTGAAGAAACACTACATCTCCAAACAAACTACAATAGCATATCCTTCCTAAAATGAAATGGGAATTGAAAAAAAACAAAACAAAACAAAACAAAACAAAAAAAAAAAAAAACAAAGAAAAAGAAAAAAGAGTCCTAATACAAACCTTTCGACTTGAAACATGAATACATTCTCCTAGTACAACTTGATCAAGGTTCACATGCATGTACAAGAGATCCATACCCTCATTCAGGTGGGTCCCACTATGATGATTCCCTGGCTTAGAAATCAAGCCAATCAATAATCAAGTTGTCCATGTTACTAGAAACTAAAGATTTGCTCAGAAAGGCTTTCTCAAACTGTAGCTCAACTGATTAATGGACACACCCCAATTTTACTCTAGGGTACGTATGTGGTGGGCCCATCTAATGGATAGCTTAGATCTCAGAGATCATTTATTTCGACATGGGGTGGAGTGTAAATGAGCAACCGCGTACAAATACTTTCACATAATAGAACAAAAACTAGGGTCTGGGTCGTAAACAGTCTCATATGCAACGAACTGTGGACACGGATGTGGACACGGATGCCAATACGGTATACATGGAGGTGGGTTCATTTCGGGCTCCGGCTCTTCGGGCTTTTCCTTTTTCTCCTCTTCAACACTGATAAGATCTGTGTAGCCTACCTTCTTCCTCAACTGGCTCGTCAGATCTATGGAATCAACTCCCTCTCCAACCACCACGATCTGTTCTTTCTCCCCATCTATCGTCACTGAGATCACACCTGCATCAGATTAGAAAACTCATGTGAAAATCAGATGATTGAACCGATAGGATTGTAATTTTTATTTTACCAACAAATGAGGAGAGGATTGCATTCAGTTGAAGGGATTAGATGGCTAAGATTGTCTAGTCATCAGGACTTTGGGGCTATGGCCCATCCAGGCCAGCAGGATATGTAATAGAAGGTACCATAAGAGAAAAAAAAATGCCATCTTAATTTAAAACAAATGCAATACTGCTAGCAAAGCGCTATAAGCTACAGTGCTCCTGGGTCGTTACTCTTGCTCGGGTGGTAGACTCTCTGGAGTTTCAACACCCGGTCAAGGGTTCGAGTATCCATAGGTGGTGAAATTCCATGGCGTGAGTGTGTGTGCGTGTGTAAAAAAATAAAAATAAAAAAATAAAAAAAAAGCTATAGTGCTCCTAGTTGCAATGATTCACTTGGACAGTCAAATCAGCCCATGTGACCTGTCCTTTGAAATCAGAACACATTCATAGGTTACTATGCAAAAATCACACGGATTAGATTATTAGAGTTATGTTAGAGCGAGTGTATTATGTATTGACTGGCCTTGATGACTTTGATTATTTTATTATATAATTAGAAAAAAAAAAAGTGGGCAGGACAACAACCGTAAGTAACCCTAATCATATTCTATATAGATTATCTAATCCATCTTTGATATGAGCTAATTTTTATATATATCCACCCTTTTTCCAATCCATGGATGTGATGGTAACCCATTAAGGTCCCCAACAAATACATTTTATCAAATTTGTTGATTGAAACTACTTTTGCATAATGATCTTGACCATCCATGTTTGAGGTCATTCATTAAATAGTTAATATTTGTTAAACAGTATGGTGTTTTAATGGTAGCCTATGAAATGCACGTTTAACCTGATGAAAAGTCTAGATCAATGGATTCGAGTGTCTAACCGTCCTGATCGATGCAGCTGGGAGACTATAATCAATTCTCCTTGATTTATAGTTAGTTATCTAAATAAAATTTATAATTTTAAATCTCAACCTTGTGTGTATATAAGGTAGCCCATCTACACCACCTTCTTAGCTAGTGGGCGTGAAATCCAAGATGTTGATCAGGTGGCATACAGTGTAGAGTTATCTGTTTTGCTATCGGATAACGGCTAAGATAGCCTGGGATTTCTTTAGCAGATTGTTTGATGTCCCTCTTGTCTTGAATCAGCCTTTCCATTCTAGGCTATCCCTATGGACTTCGTCAGCTAGTCTCAAAAACCTGCTCTGCTATCCTTCTGGGTCTCCTTCCAAGCCTCATCATTTGGGAGCTTTGGATCAGCCGAAATGCAGCTAGATTCGAGGGGCAGAGCATGTCTACCAGCAAGATCATCTTCAATGTCAATCGATGGATGCATGAGATTGGATATTCTATTCCAGTTTTAGCCAGCTGATCTAAGACCGAAATTGCTATCCTCAACGCCCTTCAGATTGTCATCCCCTCCCCAACCCCATCCAGCAAATCGACTATCGTCAGATGGTCCAAACCCCCCAAAGATTGGCTAAAGCTAAACGTTGATGAATCTTCAAGAGGCAACCCGGGTGAAAGCGGTGGCGGGGGATTGTGTCGGGATCACTCCGGAAAACTGATTTTTGCGTTCCACAGGTACTATGGGTCTTCTTCAAACACAATGGCTAAAGCCCGAGCAATGCTTGATGGGCTGAACATTTGCTCCCACATGGGTCTAACCAACATTGTGGTGGAGTCCGACTCCAAAATTATAGTGTCAGCAGCGGAGGCTGTTTCTATTTTCAGTCCTTGGAAGATCTGATATACTTTGGGAGAAATCCGGTCCAAAATTCAAGGCCTTTACCTGTCTTTCTCGCACATCTTCCACGAAGGCAATGCAGTGGCGGATGCTCTAGTGAGATTGGCTAGTGAAGGATGCCTAGACACTACCTTCACTAGCCGGGCCTCGCTCCCTAGCTAGGCACATTAGAGGGGAGCTGGTGCTTGACAATGTGGGGCTGGGTAGAATTAGACCCCCTTAATCTTTTCCTCCCGGCCCTCTCTCGAGCTTCGGCCTCGTTGTGTTCCCAGCTGTGTTACTTGAGGGATCCGTTTCGGGTTTTTTCTGTTTTGTGTTTAGTACACGATAGGCGTGGCCCTCTTTCTTTTTGTAGGGACCCGCCCGAAAAGAATGTAAATTCTGTTTGTTAATGAAATTCTCAGTTATTTAATAATAATAATAATAATAATAATAATAATAATAATAATAATAATAATAATAATAAAATACTATGTAGAGTTATCTGGCATAAAAATCAGGCTTGTACAGTTATCATGTGGACCATCCTTATTTTGAGTCAGGGAACTTAGAAGATTAGACAATTGATAAACGTCTTGGATCTTGCACCCATATGCGACAGATGCTCCGCAAGGCGGTCTTAATCATTTTAATTAACTCCATAATCATTCCTTATTATTAAAATAAGTACTTTAATTGATGAAGTCGAGGGATATTATTATATAAATAAGTGTTTTGTTAGAGTGCATGGGGATTTCCACCCTCAGAGTGCATCTTAAATGATGATCTGAAATATTCGTTGTCTGTACTCTTATGCCATCTTGGCAACACTAAACATTTGTTAAATCCATAGTTGTGTACAAAGACGAATAGCTCATGGCCTATTTTCAAATTCATGATACTAATGGTAGTAATGAAAACAGGAATGGTTCAGACCAATCTTAGGGTGCAACTGGGGTGAAAACCTACTGTGGTAAGGGAGCAACTTGCCCTACCAAAACACATAAAAATTAAGAAAATTTTAAGCTTATTTATTCTACCATTTGACAAATGAAAGGAGTATCTCCCTTTCTCTGGCACATCTAGATATGCCTATGCACGTCTCTGATAGGTTTAAAAGCTTTTTTTTTTTTTTTTTTTTCTGAAAACGTTAGTTCCTTGCGCAAAACAATAAAATGAATATATATATATATATATATATATATATATATATATATATAGAGAGAGAGAGAGAGAGAGAGAGAGAGAGAGAGAGAGAGAGAGAGAGAGAGAGTCATATTCAAATGTGATTCGTACATTGCTTGCTTCCTATTTCTTCAATGTATGGTAGAGCAGTTTGATAGCTCCCAGGGCTCATAACTTTGAGTTCACGAATTTAAATATTGTTCATAAGTATCCACGAGAATTCTTGTATTTCCATGATGATCGGTGTGGGGAATTCATTTACTTTTGTTAATACAGACCATCTTAAATCCATGAAATGTAACGATAAGATATTAAAAAAATAATAAAAAAAATTCAACATTCATGATGACATTTTCATTTTGGCATACTCTCCGTACATTGGATGCTTTGTTCATGCCACTGAGAATGTATATCAGGACACGTTCACCGTATTTCGACAATTCGAGCAACGTTCTTGTGCCCCGAAAGAAACAATCATGTGTGCCTGAACATGTATGCCTGTTTAAGACTGCAGACAGATGCAGTTCTGATCACTGGGACGTAAGTCATACATGCATGACATGATCACTGGCATGCCAGTGAGTCAATCGCAAACATGCATGCAGAAACCACACATGTTGGCAAATCTGGCCGTGTAATTGTACCGAACTGGAATTGAATTAAAATAATAATAATAATAATAATAATAATAATTGCACCACATTAATGATTATCACCTTCTGTAGACGCAGCTATCTCCATTGCCTTGGTTCTGCATTTCTGGCAATTCATCTGAACCTTCAAGACTATCTTTTGCTGCACAAATAAGATCATCCAAACACCTTCAGCAATTTGCTCTCTCTCTCTCTCTCTCTCTCTCTCTCTCTCTCTCTCCTTAAAACACAGAATAATTCCCAAGAGGCATATCAGATTACGAAGAAATAATCAATAATAAAAGAAATGATATTTGAGTGATCCGAGATTTCAAAACGTACCTTCATATTGCCTTAGACAACTGAACAAAATTTCCAAACTCCAACAAAATGATGCTCTTTCGAGAGAATCTGTGTGGCGTGGATGAGAAGATGACCCTCCCTTTTATAGGAGCGGATGAATGAGTGTTGAAGATTCGACGAGCTTCTTCTGCACGTGGGCCCCACATACGAAGAAATAACGCTTTGACTTTTTCGTTGGCTTTAGGTCATGCAACCTTACACATACCATGCTTACAGGCGTGCGGGAAATCTTAGCCGTGAAGGAGGTACAATGTGATGTATGTGTGACATCCAATCTGTCCATCATCTGCACGAACTCTTGTTAGGACATAAGCCCAAATCGAGCTGATCCAAAACTCAGGTGGGCCGCTTCATATGGAACAGTGGGGATGTGATGCCCACCATTGAAATATTCGTGGGACCCACCCTGTTGTTTTTATGTCATCCAAGCCGTCCATAAGGTGAGTGGCACTAGGATGAAGGGAAAACCAAATATCATCCTGATTCGAAACTTAGGTGGGCCCCACTTGTAATTCGATCGCTCATATGTCCGGCCGTGTTCTCCAATTGGATTTGTCTCACCTGATGAGCAGACCAGCCTGAAATTTGCATATGATCATCTCCATTGCCAAGTCACCTTATGCATTGATGAACATGCTTGCTAAGTGGGCCTATTGGTTCTTCAATCTATATCGTTAATCAAATGGGCTATGCTACAAGAATATCCCAGGCTCGAAGATCCTAACCGTCCATCGGTGTCATTCAAAATACGGTTAAGGCCAAAACTTGGACAGCCAGGGCCTTTCGATGGAGAAGTTTTTTGGGTATTTCCCGTTTAAGTGGGCCCATCAAATCACAGGTCCAGATCATCGAACAATAGCCAAAGATTTACGTGCAGGACACGTTCGGCACTATGATGTTTTATTTAAACCAACACGATTTAAATGATTTATAAACTCGCAAGTATACGAATCAGATGCAGATACAGTACATATTACGAGATCGTTCCCACGAGGACTGGTCGTCACAACTCAAATCTATGATTCTCCTTAACTAATCCAACAAAGAATGAAATAAACTACTAAGCACAATTCTAAGATAAAATAAAACAATTAAGAACAGGAAAGAAAATTCAATCAGAGAGAGAGCACTAGGACTTTCGAATCCACCCCGAATTATCCTATCCCTTGTTTTGTCTGTTGATTCACCTTGATCTTGATTGATACCACTTATTAGAGAAAGCACAGTCTGTGTCCTGAATCGGGCATACAGACTGTCTAATTCCTTTAAGCAATGCCATGAACAATACATCCCATGTCCTTGGTCGGGCACATGGTATGTACAATTCATTAAAGCACCCTGTTCCTTCCTCTATAGGAAACCTGTTCTTGATCAGACACAAGCACCTGTAATAAGCATCCAAACAACATCCATATATATACTTTGATCAAGTTCATAGATGGAGAAGTATGGAATTTAACCCATAAAGCCCACTCAGAGAAAGAAACAAATTAATTAAAATTCAAAGTAAATCAACCAATACAAGAACTGATCAAATTAGGGGCTTCATCTCAGCCCTAACTGAGAGATTAGTGACCCATAAAATCCATAAAAAAAAATAAATATTAAATAAAATTCATAAAATAAAACACCAAACCGAACAATCTCTCTCTCCTCTTCCTTCTCTCCCTGGCTCTGGATCTCAAATTCCCTGGATCTGAATACCTCTCCCACGTCCAAAACTTCCCTTTTATAGCTGCTGGATGGCTGGAATCGGTGGCAGAGTCGTAGATGGACTCGAAGTGCAGATTTTCGCAACCGTGATCGGTGGGCCCTACAGAGTTGTTTTCTGGAAAATCCACCCCGTCCATTGGATTCAGGACGAAATTTCAGTCAAGAATGGGTGGTTTTGAAGGTCCATTAACGCGGCCCACAGAAGAAATCTCAAAAAGATCAGATTTGAATGTTACAGGGCAGCCCTTTTGTGGCCTCTGTACCGCACACGTGTGTACGCATGGGAAAGGAATGTTAACATGGTTTTATAGTATTCATAGCCCTCTACACGATGGACGGATCGGATCAGTCGCACGGGCGACGTGTGGGGCCCACATCCGCTCGCAGCGTAACGGGGACGCGGTTCTTTTCGCATTGCGAAAATGGTGGGGTCCACCGTGATGTTTTGTTGGGAAATCCACTCCGTCCATTGCTTCCCTCTCGAAAAATCGGTCGACTGCTTGAGATTGGAGTGATTTCGGTGTGGTCCATCGATCTCTTGATTTCAAGTCCGAATTGTTTTCAACGGCTTGGATTTCACTCATGATGATCTTCATGATTCGGACACCTAGGCATTGAAGAGGACCTTCATTTGGACCGATGGACGGTCGGATTGGCGGTCCGATGGACGGTGTGGACCCACAACTCCAACGATGGATCGGCCGGCGTTAACGCAAGAAACGGAAATCCGTTTTTTTTTTTTTGAAAAGCCGTGGTCGGCCGTGGTTGCCAGGGCAAGGTGCGGTGCACGACCGGGTGTGCGTGTACATGGTGTACATGCATCATGTACGTGGCCACAAGATAATGTTTGTGAGAAATCTTCTCGATCCATCCTTTTTCCCATTTGAATTAAACCATTGGGACAAAACTTGAGGCGATTCCAGATATCGTGTGGGCCCCAATTTGGAGATTTAATGGGCTGATCTGTCCGTTGGCCCACTTCTGAAGTCTTCTAGATGAAATTTAATATGTACAGTTAATTTATGGCCCCCATCACATGTATGAAGTTTCGAGTTGATCGGATGGCGGGAACCATGTGATCTTGCATTCTGGACCTTTTTCGGGCCCTTTGGCTTGCTTTCCTCGGATCCCTGTGCGTGAAAAATCTTTATTATTGGTTTTCTCGGAGTCCATCCCGAGCTCGATGACTTTGGATCGTGAAATCCATGCTTTTAATCATCTTTTTAGTCCAATGCTCATTATTACGTCCTGCAGTGAAAACACGATTAAAACATTCCATTAAGCCTTATCAGGTATGTAAATTTAGGCAATTACTTTGGGTCCGATATGTAATATTCGAACGATCACAACCCCAACCAGACATTTTGCTAGTCCCGAGCAAAACATGCGAAAAATAATTTCAGAAATAAAGACAATTCCTGTAAACTCAAGTGACTTGTGAACAGATAGCTGAGATGTGAAAATTCTAAGATTCATGATCGGTGTGTGGAATTTTTCTCTTGGAATCAAGCTTACAGTAAACTTCATAATCAAGTTCAAAATATTAATCCATCAATTAGAGCATTCCTAAACATTGAGTTCCACGAGTGTAAAGTATAATCTCGACTTACAATCAATAAGAGATCCAATTGTCAATTTCATGATAATTCGTGACAATCAAAACTTGAAACCAACACTTATCTCACAGATTAACTTTTCATGTTACCATCTTTTGATTTTCTTTACGAGCAGTAACGCAACTGAGGGGAATCAAATTCTCACCTATAGGGAGCAAACCTATGGCGAAAACTTGTCGCCTAAAATTTTATATATATATATATATATATATATATATATATATATATATATATATATATATATATATATAAGTCAACTATGGAGAATCAAATCGCACCTATAGGGAGCAAACCTATGGTGAAGATTATATGACTTAGCCTTTCAATTCTTCTTTTACAAGTTAATCATTCAGTTATCGAACCGAAAACTTAATGTGTAAGCGAGATGTAATATGAGAAATCATGGCTCAATCAATGTTTACCACTTCTAATCATGGATTAACAATTCAAAATTGACTGTAAAATTAAGCAGATGGCCAAATCCAAGAGTCATAAATTACCCATTACGTATCTTATAATGTTAAAATCACAACTATCTTTCGAAATCACTTAGAATTTAATAGAAATTCCAGAAAAATTTAAAAATTTTCACAATTTTTGCTCAAGACCAAGAAAATACTGATTAGGTAACCTAATCTCCCACCCCCAACCTAAAATCTACATTGTCCTCAATGTAAAAGAAATAAGCATGCAATGCACATGAGACAACGAAAAGAAAAGAGGAGTAGGGAAAGATAGTACCTGGATGGATAATCAAGAAGCTCTCAAAAAATATCAGCGTATAAAAGCGAGTCAGCACAAGAGAGAAATCAGTAAAATAAAAGATCCTACCTATACCACTTTCGCAGGTGCTCTCGATTGCATTTAGCATATGCAACAAGCCTTTAAACCCCTAGGTTACTCCTAGTGGACGAGTTGTAGTCTCGTGAGGGTTTGCAGTAATGTTACCCACAAACATTGAACTAACTAACAAGGAAAATGAAAAGAAATGAAATAAAATAAAAAGGCTGGGTTGCCTCCCACGAGCGCTAAGTTTAACGTCTTCAGCCAGACAAGAACGGACCATGAATGAAATAATCTTTATAACCAGGGTCCGCCAAAGAAATTACCTCAATACCTTAATTAACCGATCCCAGACAAGTGATGTGAGTTCCCATGAGTTGTACTATCTGAAATGAGGTAATTGACACTGTCGTCAAATAATTTAAGGACTTACGCCGCACGACTTCTTCCATGTCGGGATCATGCTTCCTTTGCATTTCACGCGTCATTTCCACAAAGCATGATCCATACATACAGTAGGGCATACTCCCTGTATTTCCGCTATCTTCCTTTCAATTGCTGCCTTATATGCTCTAAGAAAATTAAGTACCGCTTCGCCTTTGTTTTCTCGAGTTCAAAGCGTAGCTTTGTCAGGAGGCATCTCGCAGAGGGATGAAGGGGTTCCACTTTCGCTCTCTCTCCATTTTTCGGTCTCCAAGATAGGGAGTAGAGTCGAAAGCAGTGCATTGACTTCATGGATGGGACTATCGATGTCAAAATCCATGCCACTTGTGCTAAGGTGTCTCAAGTGGATCTTCAAAAGATGTACGGAAGGAGTCCCTGCACAAGGCTCTCGATCATGTCCACTTCAAATATGTCATCCAAATCTGCGGATTGTTGTCCCGCATTAAAAACATTGAGTTTAATATTCATGTTACCAAAGGACAATTTCATAACTCCATTCAGCAATTTATAATAGCATTAGATGTGGCCAAAAATGGACGACCCAAAATGACTGGATCGACTATGAAGATTCCGGACAGTGAGTATCAATGACTATGAAATCCACTTGGAAAATAAAATTTATCAACCTGGATTAACACATCTTCAATAACACCAGGGCACCTTGACGGATCTATCGGCCGAGTTGTAATGTTACCTTAGTCGGTTTCAACTCGCCAAGTCCTAGTGCTCATAAACCGAATAAGGTAACAAATTAACGCCGCCCCAAATCAAGTAATGCCTTCCGATCTTATGATCTCCTATGCCGCAAGAAATGGTGGGAGCTCCTGGATCCCTAAATTTAGGAGGAGTGTTATGTTGAATCATGGAGCCGATTTGCTTTCGCAAGGAAGACTTTCTTATGAACATTCACACGCTTTTGAGTGCATAAATCTTTTCGAGAAACTTAGCGTAGCGAGGACTGTTTAATAGCGTCAAGCAACGGGATGTTGACTTGCACTTTTTGAAACACATCCAAGATTTCATCAGAATTATTTCTTTTCTTTATTGGTGCCAGACGTTGAGGAAAAGGTGCTTTGGGCACGTACGGTGGCACATTAGTGGCTCTTGGAGAGTCAAAGGGCTTTTGGACTTTGGATGCATTGGTGTGTCCCTCTGCTTCATCTTGATCTTTTGTTTTAGAATTTGAATCATCTCCAGGCATCTCTATTCTGTTATCAATCTGCTTGCCTGACCTAAGGGTAGTAATCGATTTGGCCTGTTCATGATATTGCCCTTGGTTGGAATTAGAGCCAATCTCATACTGTCCCTTTGGGTTAGCCTCAGGTTGGCTAGGGAACTTGCCTTCTCTCTCTCACTCAATGTGGCAGCTAGTTGACCCATTTGTATTTCCGACTTAGCAATGGATTGTGCATTTGCATGTAAGCTTTCTTTGGTTGGCGAGAAGGTTTGTTGGGTATCTTTTTGGAATTGGAGAGAACTCTGCATGAAAAGATGAAGCGTATCCTCAAGAGATGGGTTCCTTGATTGTGTAGGCAGTTGTTGATATTGGGGAATTTGTTGACTGCCAACTTGGAGGTGCGGTTGCATGGGAGGATTTCCAGATGGTCCTCCTTGATGTGGTCCTTTTGCCCAAGAAAAATTTGGATGCCTAGCCCACCCTGGGTTGTATGTGTTCGAGTAAGGATCATTCCCAGGTTTTTGAAAAGTGTTCATAGCATGAACTTGTTCAGAAAGAAGTTCTGGGGATGCTGCCCCAGATGGACAAGACTGGGCAGGACTAGAACATGTGGCACATGCCTCCACTTGAGCTGTTTGTGGAGGTCCATTATTTAATACCAGAGCATCAACTTTCTTTGTCAGGTTATCAAGTTTGGCGCACAACTCGGCACGACTCTATCTCATATATACCACCTCTCTTTTGTGGTTGGGAACTTCTTTCACCTCTATCTGAATAGTCCCATTCTTTGGGAGTTTTCACACAAGGTTTCAAAGAATTTCCATGCTTTGTATTGCTTTTGGTCATGAAAGACCCTCCATGGTGGCATCAACCATGCGGACGGTTCAGGGTGTCGACCGTCATAAAAGTATTGAACTTGTTGCCACTTCTCAAAACCATAATGAGGACATTTAAGAAGCAAGTCCTTCCATCTTTCCCAACATTCATGAAAGTGCTCGCCTCTTTTGTGTGAAGTTAGTAATTTCTCTACGGAGGGCATTGGTTTTGTGAACGGGAAGAACTTGTTTAAGAACTTCTTAGACAGTTGGTCCCATGTCGTGATAGATCCAACTTCTAGAGAATTCAACCATGCTTTCGCCTTATCCTTCAAAGAAAAGGAAAAGGCGTAGGCGGATCGAATCGTCTGAGAAGTTTTGGAACTTAAAAGTGGAGCAAATGTCTAAGAATTCTTTCACATGATGATATGGGTCCTCCTTGTCCAATCCATAAAAGGATGGCAACAATTGTATGATCCAGTTTAAGTTCAAAGTGTGCTGCCATAGTGGTTGACAACACTATGCATGAAGGCGCATTAAATTGGACAGGAGCTGAATAATCTTTGAGAGCCTTAACTTCGGTCTCATTCGCCATTTTAACAGAATTATTTCTCAATCTTTCACGAAGTGTTCTTTCTATTTCAGGATCAAACGGCGCTAGTTCTATATTCAGAGATCTACGTCCTAGCATAAACTATGTTATTGCAATGGAAGAAAAAAAACTAAACTAAGAAGCAACCTAAGAGAAATAAAACTAGGCCTAGACTATGAGATTTTAAAACAAGTTAAAACTATGTAAGTAAGAATGGGAAGAAAGAACCCGGAAAAGGAGATGAATGAGGTCAGAAAATTTAAGATGTTCCTCCTTCACTTAGTAGCTTCCTTCCTCAATTCCTGTAAACAAAAAAAAACCAAATTAGGTTTCCTAAAATAATGATCGAAAAATCCTAAGCAACGGTTAATTTCTAAAAATAAAATAAAAATAAAATAAAATAAAAATGTTAACCTAAGTTAGTAAAATCCTAAGACTATGAATTATGATAAGAGAGAATCCTAAATTCAATTTTGGGGCAAGCATCAAGAACGGCGCCAAAAACTTGATGTTTTATTTAAACCAACACGATTTAAATGATTTATAAACTCGCAAGTATACGAATCAGATGTGATATACGGTACATATTACGAGATCGTTCCCACGAGGACTGGTCGTCACAACTCAAATCTATGATTCTCCTTAACTAATCCAACAAAGAATGAAATAAACTACTAAGCACAATTCTAAGATAAAATAAAACAATTAAGAACAGGAAAGAAAATTCAATCAGAGAGAGAGCACTAGGACTTTCGAATCCACCCCGAATTATCCTATCCCTTGTTTTGTCTGTTGATTCACCTTGATCTTGATTGATACCACTTATTAGAGAAAGCACAGTCTGTGTCCTGAATCGGGCATACAGACTGTCTAATTCCTTTAAGCAATGCCATGAACAATACATCCCATGTCCTTGGTCGGGCACATGGTATGTACAATTCATTAAAGCACCCTGTTCCTTCCTCTATAGGAAACCTGTTCTTGATCAGACACAAGCACTTGTAATAAGCATCCAAACAACATCCATATATATACTTTGATCAAGTTCATAGATGGAGAAGTATGGAATTTAACCCATAAAGCCCACTCAGAGAAAGAAACAAATTAATTAAAATTCAAAGTAAATCAACCAATACAAGAGCTGATCAAATTAGGGGCTTCATCTCAGCCCTAGCTGAGAGATTAATGACCCATAAAATCCATAAAAAAAATAAATATTAAATAAAATTTGTAAAATAAAACACCAAACCGAACAATCTCTCTCTCCTCTTCCTTCTCTCCCTGGCTCTGGATCTCAAATTCCTCGGATCGAATACCTCTCCCACGTCCAAAACTTCCTTTTATAGGCTGGATGGCTGGAATCGGTAAGGGTGAGTCGTAGATGGACTCGAAGTGCAGATTTTCGCAACCGTGATCGTGGGCCCCACAGAGGTGTTTTCTGGAAAATTCACCCCGTCCATTGGATTCAGGACAAAATTTCAGTCAAGAATGGGTGGTTTTGAAGGTCCATTAACGCGGCTCACAGAAGAAATCTCAAAAAGATCAGATTTGAACGTTACATGGCAGCCCTTTTGTGGCCTCTATACCGCACACGTGTGTACGCATGAGAAAGGAATGTTAACATGGTTTTGTAGTATTCATGGCCCTCTACACGATGGACGGATCGGATCAGTCGCACGGGCGACATGTGGGGAGCCGCAAAAATGACCCGGCCGGTCCTCGGCTCGCAGCGTGCACAGAATGGACGCGATTCTTTTCCGCTGCGAAAATGGTGGGGTCCACCGTGATGTTTTGTTGGGAAATCCACTCCGTCCATTGCTTCCCTCTCGAAAAATCGGTCAGACCTGCTGAGATTGGAGTGATTTCGGTGTGGTCCATCTGATCTCTTGATTCACCGTCCGAATTGTTTTCAACGGCTTGGATTTCACTCATGATGATCTTCACGATTCGGACACCTAGGCATTGAAGAGGACCTTCATTTGGACCTGATGGACGGTCCGGATTGGCGGTCTGATGGACGGTGTGGACCCACAACTCCAACGATGGATCGGCCAGCGTTAACGCAAGAAACGGAAATCCGTTTTTTTTTTTTTTTTTTTTTGAAGAAGCCGCAGTCGGTCGGGCCTGGTTGACCAAGGCCAGTGCGGTGCACGGCGGTGTGTCGTGTACATGGTGTACATGCATCATGTACGTGGCCCATAATGTTTGTGAGAAATCTTCTCCGTCCATCCTTTTTCCTATTTGAATTAAACCATTGGGACAAAACTTGAGGCAGTTCCAGATATCAGGTGGGCCCCAATTTGGAGATTTAATGGGCTGATCTATTCGTTGGCCCACTTCCTGAAGTCTTCAGTAGATGAAATTTAATATGTACGGTTAATTTATGGCCCCCATCACATGTATGAAGTTTCGAGTTGATCGGATGGCGGGAACCATGTGATCTTGCATTCTGGACCTTTTTCGGGCCCCTTTGGCTTGCTTTCCTCAGATCCCAGGCGTGAAAAATCTTTATTATTGGTTTTCTGGAGTCCATCCCGAGCTCTAATGACTTTGGATCGTGAAATCCATGCTTTTAATCCTCTTTTTAGTCCAATGCTCATTATTACGTCCTGCAGTGAAAACACGATTAAAACATTCTATTAAGCCTTATCAGGTATGTAAATTTAGGCAATTACTGGGGTCTGATATGTAATATTCGACCCTGATCACACTATTCAGCTTCTAATGCATCATGACCTTAAAACCCTACTGTGACAATCATGACTACGAAAGACTCGATGATCCATGGACCGTGTTTACACTTGTATGGCGACTAATACTTACCCAAGACCTGGTCTCAGTGCCAATCAACGGTCATGCGGACGCGGATTGCGTAGGACGCGGATTGGCTACTCCCCCTGACACCAGCCAATGGCTGGTGGTCGGTGCTCCGTGGGACCCACCATGATGTATGTGTTTCATCCATGCCGTCCATCTATTTTTACGGATCATTTTACAGGATGAAACCAAAATGAGGTATATCCCGATCTTAAGTGGACCACATTACATGAAACAATGTTGAATGAGCGTCGACCGTTAAAAAACATTATAAGGCCATGAAAGTTTCGGATCAAGATTATTTTTGTTTTTTCCCTTTATCTGGGCCTCTATGACCTAATCAACATATTATATGTCAAATAAACAGTACAGTGGGCCCTAGGAGGATTTTAATGATAGATATCCAACCACTATTGCTTTCATGTGGTGTGGTCCAACTGAGATTTATATACCTCTCATTTTTTATACCAAGCCATAAAATGATCTGTAAAAATGGATGAACGTAATGGATGAAACACATACATCATGGTAGGGTCCACAGACCACCAACCACCAAACCTCGGGGCCGGTGTCGTGGGAGAGTAGCCAATTGTTTCGACAGGTGCGTACTACCCTTCGCTGTCCCCAACTCCGGCTAAAGTGCGTGGGAGAGCCCACCATGATGTATCTGTACATCCAAGCCGTCTATTCCTTTTCTCATATTATTTTAAGACATTAAAACAAAAATAAGGCAGATCCAACGATCAAATGGACCACACCACAGATGACTCTTGCATTTAATGCAACTGACATTTAATGCTCTGTGCATTTTACTGCAACCAAGCTTATTATTTGGTGTGGTTCACTTGATCGTTGAATCTTACTCATTTTTGTTTCAAAGACTTAAAATAATATGGGAAAAGGGATTGACGGCTTGGATGTACAGATACATCATGGTGGACCCGCCCACACACCTGCCCGTTCGGAGCTAGGGACGGGCGAGGTAGTACGCAATCCGCGTCTAATTTTCTACGGCTACCAAACTCGTTCATATCTATCATTAAGGGGATATTACTTACCGAGCACTCTTATCTCCATACACGTAATGTCACACGTGTAAAGAAATCCCGCCTGTTCGGCTTTAAGGTCCCACATTGGATGAGCCATGTCTTGACATCACACAGGTCAGATAGATCTAACCATCTGTTTCAAGGACTTTTGATGATTAAAGATGCATGGAAACCTAATAGGATAACAATTTTCTTTTTTAAAGAAAAGTCTCCTTCAATTGTTAGTTGGATCATTTGAATATTATGTTTTATGTGCATGTTCTAGACATGAGTGGTCTGGATCTCGCACATTCAGTCCTCCTGTAGTGTTTGGTCCTTATCCCGTTCAGGTTGTTCATTTGGGCGTGCGTGCCGACATATGAAAAGGCTTTGCTAATTTTGCACGCGTGTGTGTGATATTTACAGAGTGATTTTAATAAAACCATTGAAATATATACTTTAGACAAAAAAAAAGGGATGATATTTCAACCCTCAAGTGGGCCACAAGCATAGGATTACAAACAATCAACTTGATAACATTTTTTAATTGTTAACTAACATGGCCAATGTTAGAACGAATGGGATCATTTTA
This sequence comes from Magnolia changhungtana, assembly GCA_030180095.1. Lineage (NCBI taxonomy): Eukaryota > Viridiplantae > Streptophyta > Magnoliopsida > Magnoliales > Magnoliaceae > Magnolia > Magnolia changhungtana. Next base: position 4,411,232 of record JASAUF010000234.1, read on the forward strand.
TTGATATAATTTTAATAATGCAATTAATAATTTAATTGCTTTAGCTATCATCATAATGACACATGTATAATGATAACCTAGCAATACCTTTATTATAAGTATGACTCTCCTACCTATAAAAAAGACTTATTATAAGTATGACTCTCCTGCCTCACGTGTATAATGTGAGGCAGGAGATTCATAACCTAGCAATACCTTCATTATGACTCTCCTGCCGATAAAAAAAGACTATAAAACAGCATTTTTTTCTTTTCTTTTTTCTTTTTCCTGTTAGCTTGTTAGTACACCTACTGTCAGTTCACACTCCACTGTGAGGCACCCCCACTCTGGAATCGATACCAAGACCTCATATGGTAACTGGCCTTCTACGTATATGTTTGCCTTTTCCTTTTCTTTCTTTATTTTATTTTTTTTTTTTTTTTTTTTTTTTTTTGAGAGAGATGATAATTACACTTGCTGAAGTTACGTGTAATTCAGCTGACTCAAATTATCAATAATGGAGGGGATAAGACTAGTTTTCCAAATCTGTCCAAAAAATCACTTAAAAGCCTTAAGAAAATCAAGGAATCCGACGTGAAATGGGATGTCTACACCCTCAGGTGTGCTTGTGGATGTTTCCTGCTGTCTTCTTAGACGTGTTGTTGGTGAATAGAATCTTTAGGGGATACGTTACATTAAAATGATGCTAAATCGCACTTACTTGAACGGGATAGGGACCGAACACTACAGGTGGACTGAATGTGCGAGATCCGGACCATTCATGTCTAGAACATGCCCATAAATCATAATATTCAAATGATCCAACTAACAATTGAAGGAGACTTTTCTTTAAAAAAGAAAATTGTTATCCTAATAGGTTTCCATGCATCTTTAATCATCAAAAGTTCTTGAAACAAATGGTTAGGATCCTCTGACCAGTGTGATGTCAAGACATGGCTCATCCAATGTGGGACCTTAAAGCCGAACAGGTGGGATTTCTTTACACGTATGACATTACGTGTATGGAGATAGAGTGCTCGGTAAGTGTAACGCCCTGGAAATCGGGGGTCGTTCATACACTCGACTCCCGAGTTCTCGAGTGCCACTTATAACCGATTTTCATTAATTACGTTTAATCGGGTTTAAATGCGCAACTTAGAATTTCCTGGAACATAAAGCACCACCACACAAGTCTACTGAAATGAAAGAAATCTATCATATATATAGGTCCAAAAATATAAATGGGTCGCACAAGGCGTTGCCCAACAAAAACAACAAAAGAATACTATGTCCAAAAAGAATAAGGCTGAGCCCACTGCTCAGCAATCCCATTCCTGCCCATCAAGCTGATGGAGAGCCGTCCATCGACTGGAAATAGGATAGCTCGTCCTCCTTGTCCAAGCTCATGCCGCCAAGCTCCTCATACTCTTCGTCACCTGCAACTACGGGAGAGTCTGGTTAGTGTTTTAAAATACCGTCCCAGAGTGGGAGTGAGTGATCAACTCAGTGGATGCTATTAGTCTCAAGTTATAACAGACATAAATTATATTAAGAATTTAATGAAAAGCAGTTAAGTATAAACGCCTAACTAATCTTATTAATGTGTATGCATGATGTGTGATATGATGCATGCCCTCACCACAATGTTCCCTCGAGCGACTCCATCTAACGATCGCGTATGACCACACTCCCTCAGAGCGACCTCGACTGCCGAGTCGCCACCCTAGCTAGTGTGATGCAATGCGATGGTATTAACCAAGTTCTTAGTTAAGTCTGTTCATCCAGCAGGTTGGAAAATCTGATACACCCCATGTATCAAATGTCCTGAACTAGTTGCGAGGTCAAGGCCCCCCAATGTGTGAGGCCAAGACCCCGCGATCCTTGATCCCGTCGGGTTCCCCATCCCCGACTTCGAGCACATGGGGAGTGCTAAGTAAAAGGGATCGCTCGAGGTCACTATGGGGAGGCGTGTCACCCCGGCGTAGGCCGACAGCTCAGACACAGTGTCCCATTCCACCATGCCCAGCTTACGAGACGGTGGATCAGTTTCAATTTGATTATCGGTAGGCTACAATGGTTGTAGGGTGTTCCAGGCTCCATACATATGTAAGGAAACAATGTTAACAAACAAGGTTGATCAGCCAGAAGACTAGACCGCACGAGTCCAGGCAAGTACGTGGCGGAACGGCATCGGGTGCAAGCGACTCATGTAGTCCTACCAACGGGGCCGCCTTTGCTCTCCTCGTATTCCTGACCAACCCAAGGGTTTGGGTGGTAATTCATAATATGTCATCTATCAATGAATCATCTAGCATAAACAATATCATGTTCTCATACATCTTCAACATAAAATACAATTTTTCCTAGCTAGCAATATCATTTATAAGGTGCGTGTGTGTTGTGTGGGTTGGTGAGGAAGTTAAGCACTTCCTACATCCCTTAGAACCAAAATGCACAAGAATCAATAAATCATACACGCTATAAGGCACATCATATGAGAGATCAAGCAAGGCAAAAACATGTGATCATCCATGGTAGACTAATCATGTGAGAAATACGAACAATAGCATATGAGAACTAAACAAACAAACAATCTCATACAATCCTCAAGCAAACATCCAAATCCTAGGGTTTCTCTAGATTCTCCAAATATAGCATCCAAGCAATCAAAATCATTAGATTCGTAATAAAATTGGTGCTAGGCCACCTAAGGATAATAGTCTGCACCTATGGATCATTGGAGAGTTGAAAAACGACCTAGGAAAGAGGGCTTTTGGGGTCGGACGACCGGAATCCCTAAAACAACCATTTACCTATTAGAACTTCATGCAAAATCCTCACACATAAGGGTTTCAAGAAAAAGGGGTGAGAGATTTACCTGTACAATCAACGGAAGCGAATGGGCGGTCGTGGTGGAGGATTCGTCGAGGAAGAGGTGAGGAGTTACAAGTATCAGACTCCCTTGGCCCCACTTTGATCTATGACCCACCTTCACTTTCTCTTCCTCTCTTCTTCCTTTCTTTTTTTTTTCCCTTTTCTCTCTCCTCTCTTTCTCTTCTCTATGATAAAATTCGTATGGGGAGAGGGGGTGCCCAAATAGGGCCTTTCTATAGTGCCAGGTTTGGTGCAAATGGCCCAAGGGATGGGTTTTCACTATACTAGCCCTAGGGGGTATTTTCTACCATTTTGGAGCTACTACAGGGTGTAAGAGATGGCACTCACCGTTAGATAGTTAGCCTTAGTGATGATCTACGTATGGGTATGATCGGCCCGCCATTTGGATGCGCCGATCGACAGATATGATTAGAAGTCTATTCAATGGTCACCGATAGTCGATCGGGACCGCGGCTGTATGGATATGAGCAGAGAAATATCCTCACTCCATGTGTGAAGTTTGGTCATAAACCGACGGTCCGAAAACCTTAACTTTGCATAAGAGTGGATGACCCAATTCACATAAGTTCCAGTTCCTTTCTTTAAGGTATTTGCACATCTCATACACTCGTCCTTTGGCTCAAGTTGAGTGGTTTTGGATAGTACCCAGGTCCGACCCCTGCGATGGACGTCGAGCCCAGGAAGACAGACATTACTCTATAATTTTGGAACTAGTGGCCCACTAATGAGCGGTCTAAGGCTTGTTTGGAAAATCGGGGCATTTCTGGAATGAATTTGGTAGTGAAATTTTTCGTGAACAATGATTAGGGTTTGGATTAATTATGTTCATAGTGTGACCTATTTATAACTAGTGAAAGTGGAGATTTCGTCATGATTACTCTAAACCATCAGTTTTAGGCTAAAAGAGTAACGGGGTTGATTTGGTCTATTATTCAAGATCCGAGCCTTATCTGATTCGACCCTAGTTAGATCTTTAATTTAGTCGTGATTGTCTTGATTAGTTAGTGATGAGTCGGTTAGATTTGGGCCCTACGTGAGTAAATCATGGGGCTAAAGTTGATGTTCAAGTGATCGGGTGGATTCGTTAGCCTCCTACGGTTGATTAATTTAACTTGTGCAGTTCTTTACTGGTTTCGTCCCTGGTATATACTAACATTGAGTGCTAATGGTCATTAAGTGATATTATAAGTTAATAACACAAAAAAAAATTCAAGGATTTTTAGAAATCCAAAACAGTGAAAATCCGGGATATTACAATCTACCCCCCTTAAAAATAATTTCGTCCCCGAAATTGCCTAAGGGTAATAAGCAAAAATATTATCAGTTTGTTTGCTCAAGTTTTGTTGGTTTTGGGTTTATATACGTTTTAGGGTATATAATAAATACGCAACCCTAGCTCATTGTAATCTACCCTCCTTAAAACTTTTTTGCCCTGATGGTTTGTTAAAATTTATTTATTTTATTTTTTTAGATTTAAATTCATGGCGATAGTTTCCCTCTATTTAGAGTGAAATAATTGTTTTCAATGTTAAACCAATACGGAGAGGCGGTTGTAGTGGACTTGAACTCGATACGTCGATCATCTACCTAACCATGGTAGAAGGCTCATCGTATCCCTTCATCGTCCTGTTGGATCCCGGTCTTCTGCTCGGTCAAAGCAGTGAGTCCATTGGTAGTCTCTCAGGATTGAGAATTGAGTCAAGCCGCGAATGCTTCGCAGGTGTATACTTCCGTAATCCGATTATTCTTAACATTTGGAAGATATTAAAATTTATTAAAAAGTTGAAGTTTCACATTTATAATATCTTAGTAGGTGGTGAGTCTCCCATGGTGCCTATGATTAAACGACTACCCTAGAAAGGTTTCCACGAACCTAAGTTTCTTCTCAACATTACTATTTTTATCCTATAGTTAGTGAGTTATGGGCAAATCACGCTTTAGTTTCATAAATTTTAACAGGGAAGGAAGAATTGAAAGTTTTAAGGTATTCTGGTGGTTTAGAGTGCTAATAAAGCTAATATGGATGCAGTAAGGCAATTATTCATACAAGCATTCACAAGACGATAAGAAAATTCCAAAACAATCCATACATTTATATTGAATTCAAAATGACATTAGTATGACCAGTTATATCCTACAGTATGGATTTACATGTATTACTAGATACTCTAAACATAAAGAAAAAAGCAGACAAATCAAGCAGCAGTTTTAACTAGAGGTGGGCATCGAGCCGAGTCGAGTTAAGGTGGGCCAAGCTTGGCTTGGCTTGTCCACGATGTACTTGAGTTCGAGTTCGAGCTCGAGCTTGGCCTCAAGCTCAACATTGAAGCTTGGCTTGTTTGCCAAAGCTGTCGAGTCGAGTTCGAGTCGAGCTAGTGGTTCGAGTCGAGTTGAGTTTACCTCGAGTCGAGCTCGAGCTTGTTGGGTGAGTGAGTAATGGATTCTGTTTTTGATCCTCCATTGATGAAAAATTCAAAAATTTTAAGAGAATCAAAACAAAACCCGATGAAAAAACTAAACAAAGCTTCAAATCGGATGAGGAAACCTGTAAGAACCGATCTGTTCTTGATCTTCTTCCACCAGTAGAAATCCAAGTATTAGAAAAGAAACAGAGCAGAACACAGATCAGAGATCCAAGTAAATAGCTCTAGCTAATCAGATCATTGGATTTCCTTGAAGCTCTAACAAATCTGAGAAGAACCCATCTCGAATTTCTTGGGTTTCTTGCCTAAGAAGTAGATCACAAGAGATTAAAATCATACTATTGTGGAGTTGAAATCAAAACTGATGGTGGTGGTTGGGGCGGGCGTGCAGCTGGCAGTGAGCAGAGAAAGAGAAGAAAGGGAAAGGGAAAGGGGGTGCGTGCTCTTGGGTAGAGACTCTAGGGTTTGTTTTTTATTTTTATTTTTTTATTTTTAAGTTTACACTTAAAACTTATATTAATAATATATATATATAATATTTAATATATTTATTAATTGAGCCGAGTCGAGCTCCAGTTTGAGCTTCGAGTCGAGTCGAGTCAAGTTAAAATGCCCCCTGGTCGAACTTGGCTTGAACTCAACTCGAGCTTCAAATAATTAGTTTGGCTTGGCTTGAATCGGCCATTCAAGCCGAGTCAATCTGAGATTACTCGAGCCGAGTCGAGCGAGCTTTTCGAGCTAGCTTGACTCGTGAACAACCTTAGTTTTAACTGTCTTCAATACATGGTAGTAGTCATAACTAACTCAAAACAACTACTAATTTCCGTAAAGTTAAGTTATTACTCTTCTAGGTCGGACGAGGACGAGGGTGCTGTTGAGGGTCAAATATTACATATCAGACCCTAGTTATTGCCTAGATTTATGAACATTGTGTTGTTTAACGGTCCGATTTAATCGTGTTTGTGCTGCAAGGTATATTTATAAGCTTGGATTGAAATGGGGTGTTAAAAGCATGGAATTAATGTTCAGAGTACACCAAGGCAAGGAACGGATCTCAGGTGACCAAGATCGACAAATCTACATGCCAGAGACCCGAGGAAATCGAGAAACTGAAGCTCAAGTGGCCTGAAATTGGTACAGAATGCAAGATCACATGGTTCCAACCTTCTGTTCGGCTTGAAACTTCATACATGGTCTGAGGGCCATAAATTAACCGTACATATCAAATTTCAGCCATTGGATCATTGTAAAAGTGGCCTAACGGACAGATCAGCCCATAAACCATTGATTTGGGCCCACCTGATATTTGGAACTGCCTCAAATTTGGATTCAACTGCTTATAGGAGGTGACAAAACAGATGGTCGGAGTGGATTTCTGAAATACATTGCAGTGGACCCCACCAGTACGTATGATGTGTACACCATGCACGTGTACGCAAGCCGCACCGCCAACAGCAAAAGCTGTCAGCGGCATCTTCTCCAGAAATGGAAATTTCCGTTTCTCGCTGGCCGCGTAACGAACGGACTCTGTCCGTTTTTACGGACATCAGTGGGCCCCGTCCATGGTCTGTCCGGCCGATCCGATCCGTTCATCGTGTAGACGGCCTCGAATACTACAAAACCTTTCTGAAAGTTTACACCAATACGTGCACATATGCATGATACAGAGGCCACAAACAGGCGGTCCTGCGACGTTCAAAATGATTTTTGGCGTGATTTCTTCTCTGGGACATGTCAATGGACGTTCAAAACCATCCATTCTTGACTGAAATTTCGTCCTGAATTTAATGGACGGGGTCGATTTCCCTGAAAAAACTTCTGTGGGGCCCACCGAGCTACGCAGCGAAGAGGTGCGAAAGCTTTCGCAGATCCGCAAAAACTGACGTTTCCAGGGGGTTGTGGTCCATCATCTTTCATCGTATGGAAGATCTAAACCATCCATCATGTAGAGGGCTCAAAAACGTCCTAAGGGACGCTGTTTCTTTGGAAAATAAACAAGAAAAGTGCCGAGTTTTGAAGCTTCGAACTTGGCTGCGAAAAAGCTTTCGTTGTTGCTGCGACAGCTCTCCACCGCCTCCAGCAGCTATAAAAGAGGGTTTTGGACGTGGGGAGCGGGGATCGACAGCTTGGGGTGGACGTGAGAGAGAGAAAGATAGTTTTATTTTTATTTTTATTTTTATTTTGTTTTGTTTAAGGGCTTCAACCCATTCATGTTGGGCTGAACCTCTTAGCTAGGGCTAAGAGGTGAAGCTTGTGGCATGAATGGAATGATTCTATGGTTTTGATTCATGTTGAACTTACTATTGATTGGTTTAATTTTAAGGAAGACTTTAGTTTTTAATGGTTTATTGTGAATGCTATTATAGTAGATCTACGATGGCTTGAGTATTTTCCTTTTCATTATTCTGATTATGCAGTTAGGAAGCCCTGTTGTTCACCATTGTCTCCTGGGCATGGTTGGATGACGGAACTCTTCCTAACATTCATACATCACTCAGATTGGCTGTGGATTGGTTTAATTCTATTATTTGCCTTGTCTTATGGGCATAGTTTTGTGATGGAATCGACTCTAATTTACACCTATCTTATCTCTTGAAAACTAGATCAAAAGAAGTTCAGATTTGATCTTCATGGTATATTTTCCAACTGGATGAAGATGGGACTCGAAGTCCAGTTGAATTCATGAATTAACCATAGATCTCCCTAATCTCTACAAGTAAATCCTTTGAATCCTTAGTTCCTACCTTTGAATTTTCTAAGTTTTAGATTAATATTTTATCAGTATTCCATCAAATTCATTCGATTTAGATTTTATCTTAGTCTAGTTCTAATTTTGGTTACTTTCAGATTACGTACAGGTTTCAGTCCCTGTGGATTCGACCTCAGTCTCACCGAGTTTATTACTACATCACAACCCTATACTTGGGGAGTGAACAGGTGCTTCTTCCCCTTGAGGGAAAGGATCACCGGAATGGCGAATAAAGAGGCAACGGTTGCCAAGAACGCCATATCCCTCGGCTAGGATGGATTGGCTATGAGAAATGTAGGTGGGTCGTTGGAGGGAAGATTTTTTTTTTTTTTTTTAGGGGTGGTTTTGAGAAGATTTGAGAATGTATTGGAGAAGGATTGGTTAAGAATGGGTTTGGGAAAAATGGATTTGAGGATGGGATTGGAAAATGTGGGTTGGATATTAATTTGAAATGGGGTTTTAAAATTGGGGCTTGGAGTTAAAAGGGAAGGGTTTTGGAAATGGAATGGGTTTGGAAAGAATTTGAAAATGGGTTGTGGAATATAAGGAGTTGGGAGATGGGTTTTCTTTAGAAGAGGATCGAGATCTTTCAAATGGTTGGGAGAAGTGTTGAAGGTGAGATTGTTGAGTCAGGTGAATTTAGAGATGAGTTTAAGAGAATGGATTTGGGGGATGGAAGTTAAGAAGTAATTAGGAGTGAGTTGAAGAAATGAGATTGAGAAAAGTTTGGAACGGGCTTGAGAGAATGGGGATTGAGATGGGTTAGAGTGAAGAAGAAGATGGTGGGTTTGGTAAAGTAGAAGGAGGTGGGTTTTATGAATGGGCCTTGAGAATGAGTGTAAGAGTGGATTTTAGAAATGATGGGTTGAAAAATAAAATGTGGGAATGGATTTATGAGAATGGAGTTTGGGGAATGGAAGTTGAGAATGGGGATGAGTTGAGGAATGGGGTTTGAGTAGAGGTTGGGATTTGAGATGGGTTTGTTGGAATGAGAAGTAGAAGGGATTTGGAGATGGAAGATGTGATTGAGTTTTGAAAGTGATGGAGTGGAAGATGGTTGGGAAATGAGGAAGAGGAAATGGAAGATATGAAGGAGTGAAGGTGGGTTTTGGAGTTGGGTTTGTGAAGGAGAAGAAGATGGGAAAGGAGGAAGAGTGAAGGTGGGTTGGAAGTGAGGAAGAAGAGGTGGGAGAGGGCTTTTTAGGGATTTTAGAAGCAATGGAGTGTGGGGTAGGGGAAGAAATAAGGGATTTGGGTGCTAAAAAGACAAGAGAAAGGGGCCCCACACGTGTGTGCAGTGAAGGAGGGGAGAGGGTCCACAATGGACGTCCGGGCGGGGCCCACGTTGGGCAGGTGAGGTCCCGCTGAGCCGCTGTACATCTAGGCGAGGGTCACGCCGAGCGGGCGGGATCCTGCGTGTAAGCTGGAGGTTGAGCAAGGTCGGGATGGTCGGGCGGGGGCACCCAAGCAGGGTGCGCACGGAAGGGCGGGGGCGCCCGAGCGGGGTGCTCTCGCCGGCCTGTGTATTCCAGGCGGGGTCCACTTTAAATGTCGTTTTCGGGGCGTTGTTACGACCCCCTGGAAGGTGCCACATATGTTTTTGGGGTAGGAGAATTTGATGTACGCCATGGGCCTATTGGTTTAACGAGATTCTTCTCGGTTAGGGGCCAAAATCTCATCTTCCTCCATTCTCTCTATTTCTAGTAAAATTTTGTTCGCCCTTACCTAATAATCCCCAAACGGGTCGGAACTATCACGTTCGGCCTGGTATTCGTTCATTTGGACTCGGACGAGGGCCTCTACTGTTCACTCGTTAGTCTCCGGCCCGTTTCTAACAATGTACTGGGGAAGTTCAAGAATAGAGCGATGACAGGTGAATATCTTAAGAAGATATTTTGGAGAAAAAAAAGAATTTCGACCATTGGCCTACTTGGCTAGTGACATTAAGCTGTATTAAATGGGTCGTAATGCTAACCCCACCCCGAGATTTGGGAATAACATGACTGGAGTGAGTGTGGAAGGGGATCTCCAAGAGAAATTTGAAGGGAAATCCCGTGATTTACCTTTGATTGCATGCATCCCAAACCTGGTATTGGAAAACATGGGATAGAGACAACCTAGGGACAATACCCTATACATGTATTTATTGCCACCCTTACAATTCCATTCCCTTAATCCCACCTAACGCGGTTGGCTAAACGGCCCTTAGGGATTAGATGGACTGGACTAACTAAATTTCCTAGTTAGTCCAATCAAATCTTGCTATCGTGTTCCCAAATTCCTTATTCGGAAATGGGCCAAGGTACCATAGGACCCTCGAATTTCCTTCTCTAGCGTTACTACCTTCCCTTGCTACCCATCACTAACTCCTTGTGAGATGTTGGATATAGGTTCTCCGAGCTTCTCAACCCCTCTCTAGTGCACTTGATCTTCTTCAACCTTACCGGCGAACTCGGTTGGAAACTCCGGCAATCGCAGGTAAGTTCGCCTGTTTTCCTTAATTTGGGTGTATGTGGGTTTTGTTAAAATATGATCCATGGGTTGCATGGCCTATTTGGCGGGTGGATTCGAATGGATTGCAAGTGATTGGAAGGGATTAGAAGGGATATTCAAGGATTGGTTGTGCATGCAAAACAGATCATCGGATCTACTGAAATAGCTATAGCAATCCCATGAATTTTCATTGCGCGCTGAAACTGTTTGTATATATGTATCAATGGAGATTAAAGAAGATTGGAGTGCCAGGACCACTATATTGTCGGGTGGGTTACAAATATCGGCTTGTCGGGCCTGTTTGGCGGGCTGATTCGAATGAATTGCAATGGATTGTCGGGCCTATTTGAAAATGTTTGTAAATATGCATCGGTGGATTTTTGAGATGAATGGAAATTCCGGATCCCCATTCGAGTCTAGGGGCTTAAAAATAAAGGGCAAAAAATATCTTCAGTTTAAAATTTTTAAAAAGGGTGGGAATTTCAGGCACGACCCACATTCACATCCACGTATGTATGTATAATTCGAATGTGTTGAGCTACATTCACAAGTCCGTGTATGGTTCTATTACACCTACAAGTAAGTATGTGTTTGTTGAGGGTCAAATATTGCATATTAGACCCCATTTATTACCTAGAATTACGAGCATGATACTGTTTAACGCCCGATTTTAACCATGTTTGTGATGCAAGGTGTATTTGAGAGCATGAATTGCAAAAAAAATTCTAAAAGCATGGATTTGACACTCTGAATTCACCAAGGAAAGGGATGGACCCCAGGGGACCAAGATTGATGGATTTACATGCCAGTGATCCGAGAAAATCAAGAAACTGAAGCTCAAGTGGCCTGAAAGTCAGCCAGAATGCAAGATCACAGGGTTTCCACCATCCGTTCAGCTCGAAACTTCATACATGGCCTGAGACCATAATTTAACCGTACACGTCAAATTTGATCCATTGGATCCTTGTGAAAGTGGCTCGAAGGACAGTTCAGCCCCTAAAATCATGATTTGGGGCCCGCCTGAAATCTGGATATACTTCAGTTTTAGTCTCAACCCCTTAAATGAGGTTCTAAAACAGATGGAAGGAGCGGATCTTTCACAAACATCATGAGTGGACCCCAATTGCAGTTGCCAGTGCACAGTGCACAAGTGCACTCTCGGTGTACCGGACCAAGAGAACTTGGTCAAAGGTCTTTGACCGACCTTTCTTCCCAAACTGAGAAACTCAACAACGTCCGCACCGTGCGGACGCTGATTTCAGTTGTGGGACCCACTTCTCACTCATTTGAAAGATCCAAACCATCCATTTGTCACTAAGGTTAGCCAAAACCCATGCCTAGGTTTCAGAATTACAGAATATCGCGAGGAGCTAAATCCCGTCGTCCAAACGTAGGATGGACGGTGGAGTGAAAGATCTCGTGGGCCACATTTAAAATGCTCCAAAAACCGTCCATTTCTAATGGTTTTTCGAGGGGAATACAATGGACGTAATGGATTCCTCTGTCCTAGTCAATCAGTTGGCCACGGTCCATCACAGAGCTGAGGCAGAAGCTCTGTTCGCAAATAGAGTTGCGGAGAATTTCAAGAACCCATAAAAATTCGATCTTCCAAACGGAAGAAGGACGGTGGTTTTACAAGTTCGGTGGGTCGTAGCATAGAAATGTCCAGGAGTACTCTATTTCAACTGAAATTTTGAGGAGAAGCTGGTGAACGGAGTGGATCTCCTGTCTGAACTGAAGAATGGGTCTCATCGAACAGTCAGCGTTGCAAAATCAATTTTAAACGCAAGGGAGTGCGTTTTGCTGTTCTCCACTCCGTAAGACTTATGCACCACGCAAACAACCGACTTCTCTGCCTATAAAGAGGCAGCCTGGAAGAGCATCTCAGGGAGGGCTGGGAGTTTTGACATGGAAGAGAGAGAGAGAGACAGAAGGCCTTCAACAATTTTCTTTTCTTTTTTCTTTAATTCCCTTCTTTTCTTTTTATGTTATTTTGATGGAGTTTAGCTTATCCATGTCAGGCTAAAACGCCTTAGCTAGGGCTAAGGGGTGAAGCTTGTAGTGAGATAGGAGATTCTATTTTATACTTTTAATTTAATTTATGAATTGAAGTTGATTTTAGTTGATTATTAAGGGAATACTTTCAGTTTTTAATGGTTTGTTGTGACTGAAATTACAATAGATTTGCGATGGCTTTGAGTATTTTTTTCTCCTTTTTATGTTTATGACGTCAGGAAGCCCTGTTGTTCACCATCGTCTCCAGGGCATGGTCGGATGACGGTACTCTTCCTAACCCTCATAGCATGGTGATTGGTTGGTAATTAGTTTAATTTTGTTGTTTGCTTTGCCTCTTGGGCATGGTTTGGTGATGGAATCCATTCTAATTCATATACCTTTCATCTCTTGAAGACTATATCAACGGTAGTTCAATTAATTTCCATGATTTATGAAGCAGGCGTAAGATCTCCCTGATTTCTACAAGTGGATCCTCTGAATCCCTAGTTTTTCTCCTCTGAATTCCTTAAGTTTTAATTTAATATTTTACCATTATTCCTTCGAATTCAATCGATTTAGATTTCATCTTAGGCTAATTCTATTTCTACCTAGTTTCAGATAACGTACAAGTTCCAGTCCCTTAGGATTCAACCTCGGTCTTACCGAGTTTATTACTACATCACAACCTTGCACTTGGGGAGTGAACAGTGTTGGGGGCCTTGCACAAAACCTTAGGATCTAGCCTCCCGAAACAAAATAGAATTATGGGATAATAAAGTAATGAAACAAATCAAAGCATAAACCACACACTACATAAGAGATTTTTACGTGGAAAACCCTCAAAGAGGTAAAAACCACGGGACCTCGTCCAGATCAACAATCCACTATCAAGCAGAACGTTACAACTGATCACAAGCACACCTTGCTATGATCAAACCTTCATCACTCACGCAGGAGCGGATAAACAGTAAGAGAATAAAGAAAAATGGAGAGATCTCACCGATTACGAGGACATAGAAGTGGTGAGATGTTGATTGCATAGTAGATTACCTCCACGAGCATAACATCCCTTCCACGAGCTTCCTCTATATCTTTCTCTCTATCTCTCACACCTTTGATAGCCTTAAACCCTTTAACAAATCATTAGAAAGCTTTAGGAAACCCTCTTGTATTATTTTTCATTACCTAGAAAGCCCTACATACCTCCTATTTATAGTTTAGGAAACTCCCTTCCGCATCCTATTGTGAAAGGCCTCAGAAATCCGACTCCCACACAAAATTGGACTCAAATCTGCATAGCCTCGACTAGTCGAGCGGTGTCCTCGACCGGTCGAGCGACCCACTTGACTGGTCGAGCACCTCCCTCGACTGGTTGAGCACCATGGGAAAAAATAACCTAACGTCACTGGACTTTGAGTCGAGCCCCACTCGACTGGTCGTGCACCAGCCCTCGACCGGTCGAGTGAGGCTGACGACCGGTCGAGCCTGGGGCAAAAAACCCCATCAAATCTCTCTCTTTTTGATATAGGAGAGATTCACCTTCTTCAAGCCAGCCTGGTTTTTACAAACCTCAAACTTGCCCTTGAGCAAAGCCTTAGTCATCATGTCTGACCCATTATCATCCGTGTGGACCTTCTCAAGCTGTAACACCTTCTGTTCCAAAGTATCCCTGATCTAGTGATACCGAATCTCTATTTGCTTCAACTTGGAATGTTGACTTGAATTCTTGCTCAAGTGTATAACACTTTGACTATCACAATAGACCACATGCTCCTCATACTTCAGGCTAAGTTCTTGTAGGAACCTTTTCATCCAAAGCATCTCTTTGCATGCTTTTGTGACCACAATGTACTTGGCCTCTGTCGTCAACAATACTACAACCTTCTGTAGCTTGCTCTGCCAAGAGACCGCTCCTCTTGTAAAAGTGAACATGAACCCCGATGTAGACTTCCTGAAATTTATGTCGCCTGTCATATCTGCATCTGTGTAGTCCACTAACACAGGTTTACCGTTACCATAGCATAGGCTCAAACTGGATGAGCCTCTTAGATATTGCAGTATCTATTTCACCGCTACTCAATATTCTTTGCCAGGATTGGCAAGATACCAGCTGACAACACCAACCGCATATGCTATGTCTGGGCATATACACACTATAGCATACATCAAACTTTCTACCTCTGATGCGTAGTATATCTTCTGTATCTCTTCCACTGTTGCCTTCGTCTTAGGACACTGCTTGTTGCTCAATCTAAAGTGACTATCTAGTGGAGTACTGACCAGCTTCGCTGCATTTATATCGAACTGCTGTAGGACTTTCTCAATATACTGCTCTTATGACAGCCAAAGCTTCTTGCTACTTCTCTCGCAGGTTATCTCCATTCTTAGGATCTGTTTAGCCGGACCCAAGTCTTTTATCGCAAATGACTTGTCTAACTCCTGTTTTATCCTGTCGATCTTCTTGATGTCCTTTCTCATGATGAGCATGTCATCAACGTATAAAAGTATAACTAAGAAATCACCATCTGAGAACTTGCGCATGAACACACAGTGGTTCGACTCCGTTCTGTCATACCCATGCTTCAACATAAACGAGTCAAAATTCTTGTACCATTACCATGGAGCTTGTTTTAGCCCACACAAGCTCTTCCTCAGCCTACACACTATATGTTCTTTGCCCTTGACTTCGAACCCCTCTGGTTGGTGCATGTAGATCTCTTCTTCTAGGTCATCATAGAGAAAGGCAGTTTTAATATCTAACTACTTTATCTTCAGATCCATGCTAGCCGCCAACCCAAGCAATACCTGTATGGATGTCATCTTCACTACTGGTGAGAATATCTCCTCGAAGTCTATGCCTTTCCTTTGACCAAACCCTTTCACCACAAGTCTAGCCTTGAACCTCGTCTGTGAATTTTTCTACTCAACCTTCTTTTTGAACACCCACTTATTGTTCAAAGCTTTCTTGCCCTTAAGCAATTTCACCATATCATAGGTGTGGTTTTTATGCAAGGATTCCATCTCCTCTTGCATAGCTTTCAACCACTCCTCCTTATGCTCGTCGGCTAGGGCCTCAGAATAGTCTTTTGACACTCCCCCATTAGTCAGCATAATGTACTCATGTGGCGAGTAACTCTTGGACAGCTGTCTATCCCTAGATGATCTCCTCACCTGTGGCTCAACAGGTGGATCAAGTGGGGGCTACTCCCCTGGTCCATCTTCTAGAGGAACTCCCTCATCCTCTGCACCTTGTTGTACTCCCCCGTCATCAGGCACCACGGGAAGAATAATCGGATCCATGTCCTTTAGCTCACCTGAACTAGGCTGAGTCTTCTTTAGCTTACCAATGTCTTCTATACATTGATCGTTAAAGAAATCCACATATCTACTCCTAACGAGCTTCTTCTTGGTCAGATCCCACGATCTGTAACTGAACTTTTCATCACCGTACCTCAAGAACACACACTGTCTGATCTTCATATCCAGTTTGGACCTCTCATCCTTTGGTACATGAACGGATGCCCTGCATCCAAACACCCTGAGATGACTGTACAATGGATCCTGTCTAATCCACACCTTCTCGGGTACTTCTCCATTCAACGAGGCTAATGGAGACTTGTTTATCAGATACACAGCCGTGTGCATTGCTTTTCTTCAGAATGTCTTAGGCAACTTTGCATAGGATAACATGCATCTGATTCTCTCAACGATGGTGCGATTCATTCGCTCAGTTACACCATTATGCTGGGGGGTCTTGAAAACCGTCTGTTCATGTCATATACCCAGGGACTTACAATACTCATGGAAGTCACCGATGTATTCACCACCATTGTCAGTGCGGATGCACTTCAATCATCTACCTGTCTCTCTCTCGACCATAACATGAAACAATTTAAACACACCAAAGACCTCATCCTTGGATTTCAAAGCATAAACTCAAACCCTCTGATGCATCATATATAAAAGTGACAAAATACAATGCCCCATCCAAGGTTTTTGTCCTCATATGACCACAAACATCATAATAAACCAAATTTAATGCAAGCACTTTATTAACATGAGAAGCAATTTTAACAAATAAAACTCTATGCTACTTCACTGATAAATAATCAAGACAAGTTTTGAGAGGTGTACCTATCACGTATGGAAGGAGCCGCTTCCTCGCTAGTATTTGAAGCCCTTTTTCACTCATGTGGCCTAGACGCCTGTGCCACATGTCAATAGCTGAATCTTCTGTTGCGTTCAACCCACCCTTGCACACACTGACACTTGCCTTGTAAAATGTGCAACACTTCTTTCCTCTGGCTGCGATCATCAAACCCTTGATGAGCTTCTAGCACCCACCAGCAAACCGACTTTTATAGCCATCATCATCCAACGTCCCCGTTGACATCAAGTTGAGGTGGAGGTCTGGGATATGCCTCATATCCCTGAGAACCAATATGTAGCCCACATCAGTTTTCACACAAATATCACCGACTCCTACGATCTTTGATACACCAGAATTTCTCATCTTCACGGTCCCATAGTCACCTGACTTATAGTTTGTGAAGAAATCCCTGCATAGAGTCACATGAAAAGAAGCTCCTGAGTCAATCACCCAGTCGGTGTCCTGACTCGTAGCCGTGAGACATACATCGTGATCTGTTGAAAGAATAACTACAACGTCACCATCTGAGGCGACCGCAGTGGAGTCTGATTCATCTTCCTTCTCCTTTCCTTTTCCTTTCCTTTTCCTTTCTTGTTGTTCTTATTCTTATGACATTCATTCTTATAGTGGCCCTTCTTTCCACAATTCCAGCATTCAACATCCTTTCTGTTACTCAACTTGCCTCTTGATTTATCTCGGGCCTTCCCGCCCTTCCTGTTCTTTCCTCTCTCCCGTTCCTGTGTCACAAGGGCCTCTTGTTGAGTAGACCCTTGAGACTTCCTCCTTATCTCCTCATTGAAAAGACAGCTAGTAACCTGTTCCATTGAAATCTTTTCGTCTGGTGCGGAGTTACTTAGAGACACCATCAATGTCTCTCAACTATCAAGCAATGAATTAAGCAAAAGTAAAGCCTGTAATTCATTATCCAGGACCATCTTCATAGCAGAGAGCTGGTTCACTATATTACTGACTTCATACATGTGCTCGGCCACAGAACCACCATCATTGAACTTGAGATTCACAAGTCGTCTTATTAGAAAAATCTTATTACCGGCTGTCTTCCTCTCATACAGCCCTTGTAATTTCAGTCATAGGCTAGAGGCTGAGGTCTCCATAGATACATGGTGGAACACAGAATTATCTAGTCATTGTCTAATATACCCCACCACCTTCCGGTCGATCTTCTTCCAATCATCATCAGACATATCCCTGGATTTTGCTGATATGCCTAAAATTGGAGAATATAGGTCCTTGCAATAAGGTAAGTCCTCCATCTTAGCCTTCCATATGGTCCAATTAGAACCATTGAGGCTGATCATCCTTGATGAGCCGCCTTCCATAATTCAAAACTGATCCTACCCATTCAATGAACTTAGCTTTGATACCATTTTGTTGGGGGCCTTACACAAAACCTTAGGATCTAGCCTCCCGAAACAAACCAGAATTATGGGATAATAAAGCAATGAAACAAATCAAAGCAGAAACCACACACCACATAAGAGATTTTTACGTGGAAAACCCTCAAAGAGGTAAAAACCATGGGACCTCGTCCAGATCAACAATCCACTATCAAGCAGAACGTTACAACCGATCACAAGCACACCTTGCTATGATCAAACCTTCATCACTCACGTAGGAGCGGATAAACAGTAAGAGAACAAAGAAAAAACGGAGAGATCTCACCGATTACAAGGACGTAGAAGCACTGAGATGTTGATTGCACAGTAAATCACTTCCACGAGCATAACCTCCCTTCCACAAGCTTCCTCTCTCTCTTTCTCTCTATCTCTCACACCTTTGATAGTAGCAAACCCTTACAAAGCTTTAGGAAGCCCTCTTGTATTATTTTTCATTACCTAGAAAGCCCTACGTACCTCATATTTATAATTTAAGAAACTCCCTTCTGCATCCTTTTGCGAAAGGCCTCAGAAATCCGACTCCCGCATAAAATCAGACTCAAATCTACGTAGCCTCGACTAGTCGAGCAGTGTCCTCAACCGGTTGAGTGACCCACTCGACCGGTTGAGCACCTCCCTCGACTGGTCGAGCACCATAGGAAAAAATAACCCAACGTTGCTGGACTTTGAGTCGAGCCCCGCTCGACTAGTCGTGCACCAGCCCTTGACCGGTCGAGCCTAGGGCAAAAAAACCCCCATCAGTATGCTCGTATTTGACTCACATGTATTGTGTATGTGTTGTATCCTGGAATTAAATTTCCCTGTATGCGGGGATTATAGTCAAATGTCCATGTATGCCTGGATTACACCATCAACCATCTGTATGTTTTGTATATACTAGGATTAGATCCTCACATCCATGTATTTATGTATGGATGTATGAAACTATATGTATGTGTGCATTAGACTAGAACCAAAGAGGCAAGAAACAAGTGAATGAGACCCATATCCACTATCTACTTGTCTGTGTATGTATGTATGTATGTATTGGATTCCATTATGTATTTGTCTATGTATGTATGCATGTATGTATATATTGGATACATGTTGATTGGATTGGACCCTAATCCATTTTCTATGTAGGTACTGAAAGAGGCTCACATCCATATTATGTGTGCATGTATGCCAGGATTGTCTGCACTGAACACAGTCCAACTCCTAGTAAATATAATTAGAACATGACTCAATACACATATTCAATCTGTTTATATTCTAATTTGTGCAAGTGGGGCCCATGGGTAACTGATTAATTAGAGCATTTGGTTTGATGGCCCATGAGCGGTAATTGGGGTTCCCCTTGCATTCGTAATATTCCTTTCTTTTCTTTTTATGGATTGGATGCGGAGTGATGACAGGCCCACAGATGAAGGAAAAAAATTACCATCACAGCTTGTACAAACACTTTTATGGCACCTTTTGGAAATGTGTAATGGTCGACCGTCATTCATGACTGTTTCCTGTAATGTGGTCCACTTGAGATCGGGAAATACTTCATTCATGGCCCTATACCTTAAAATCATCTGTAAAATTAGATGGACGACATGGATGAACCACATACATCATTGTGGGGCCCAAAGAGCACCGACCAGCAGCTAGTAGGAAAGTAGCATGGACCAATGAACAAGTTTAAAAAGGCATGTAATTAGCACAAGTCCATGCCATACCTAAACACATGCCTGCTGAAATCGTAGGATTACACCAAATCCCACCGCCATCCCAAACACACCTGGATTCCATCCTGGAATTCTGGTAATTCAATGGAATTACCAGACATCCACTAACACCACCATCATTACCTTAAAAACAATTCCATCCCTCCTAATCCCATGGGATCAGTCCGACCAAACAGGCCCTAAGTGTCTTATATACACCATTCATCGCTTTTCTCAGATCATTTCAATATATTACTCTAAAAATGAAGCAGGTCCATAGCTCTAGTGGACCACACCAAAGGAAGCTGCAGTGATAATGACACCACCGTTAAAACCTTTCTAAGGGCCACTGTGATTTTTTTTACCATCCAACCTATTAATAAGGTTATGTAGATGTGGATGAAGTGAAAACACAAATATTAGCTTGATCCGAAACTTCTCCAACTCCTAAGAAAATTTTAATGGTGGACGTTGAATCCCCACTCTATGCTCCACTTAATACCTGTACCTAACTCATTTTTAAGGTAATACCTTAAAATTATCTGAGAAAAACAGTTAACGGCGTGGATAAAACACCTACATCATGGTGGGCCCCATAGAGCCCTGCCCGAACGGATTAACGTCCGGGTGGGGGTAGGACGCAATCCGCGTCTGTTTGTATGACCCTGTCAACTTAATTTGGATGGAAAATAAACATCACTAAGAAGTTACGGTGGGGCCTATAAAGTTTTTAGTGGTTATCATTTAATCACTACTGTTTCCTATATGGCCCACTCGAGATTTGGATATGTTTAATTCGGTCTGGTGCCTTAAAATGATAGGATGGAAGATGTGGATATAAAATATATACATTAATAAAATGATAGGATGGAAGATGTGGATATAGAATATATACATCAATGAGAGCCCTATTGGGATGATGGCTGGGGTGCACGTAATCTACTCTCGAAATTTTCACCGATATCATAGGTTACCCCTTTGACAACGCTAGTAGCGAGTTGTCTATTGACAGTGTTCCGTGTGCCCATCATGATATATGTGTTCTATCCATGCTATTTATCTATTTTTCTAGACTATTTTACCATGTGAGCCAGGAAGATCTGAAACTTATGTGGACCACTTCATAGAAAAGTGGTTATTGAATAATGTTACGACCCGGGTTTTGAAGGTGAACATGGGATCGAATGAAGGGGCGAGGTGAAGGCCGAATGGATTTAGGTGTCTTCTTTGGTCGACCAATGGTAAGAGAGAAACTATAGGATTGTTAAAGGGATCCAATCCCTGCTGTAGACAGCTGTTTGAAGAAAAACTTCATGTCCTTGCATTCATTCCTTCTCCGTTTTTATAAACTCTAGTTACAACTGATTCAATTACACCCAACTTTGCCCACTACACAGACATGGGGATGTCTTCCCTAAAACTAGGACTTAAACAAGGAAACTACCTACGACTCATGCATGAAATAAGGAACTAATACAACCAACTACTACACCTGACCTCATGTGCAAGCATGCCTAAAACCATGCCTAAATACATGCAAACAGAATGACACGTACAACTGACCACTTCTAATGAATGGTTAGTAACATCCCCTCCTCCTTAAAAAGAGTCCTTGCCCTCAAGGGCAATCTCTGGAAACCTCATCTTTAATTCTTCAAGATCTTCCCACCTGGCATCAACATGAGATAGACCCACCCAGTGCACTAATGCTTCAGCTTTCCCTCTTCTTGTGTGCTTGTCTAGTATTGCTTGAGGATTTGGAACTATTCGAGACTCTTCATCTACTTCAGGAAGTTGTTCGATGACCTGTTTAGCATCCCCAATCTTGGGTTTGAGCAATGAAACATGAAACACCGGATGTATATATCTTTGAATCTTTTGGCATGTCAAGCTTGTAAGCAATGCAACCGATCTTCTCTATTATCTTGAATGACCTATAATACTTGGGAGCGAGTTTCATATTTTTCCTGAGAGCAAGGGAAGCTTGCCTGTAGGGTTGGAGTCTAAGATAGACCCAATTTCCTACAGAGTAATCTTTTTCTCTGTGGGACCCATCATAAACCTGCTTCATACGAGACTGAGCTTTCTTCCAGGCCTTACGTAACTCCTTCAGCACCTTGTCCCTATGAAGCAGCTCATCTTCCATAGCTCGTACCTTTGCAGTGCCGGAAATATAACCTATGAAGCAGCTCATCTTCCATAGCTCGTACCTTTGCAGTGCCGGAAATATAAGACAATAAAGTTGGAGGGGTGCGGCCATACACTGCCTCGAATGGAGTCTTCTTGATCGCTGAATGCTAACTTGTATTATAGCAATACTCCGCCCATGTCAGCCATTGCATCCATTCTTTTGGTCTGGTTCCATTGAAACAATGGAGATACATCTCCATGGTGCAATTGGTTATCTCTGTCTGCCCATCGGTTTGCGGGTGGTAAGAGGAGCTAAAGTTGAATTGGGTCTCATGCAATTGGAAAAGCTCCTTCTAAAACGCACTCGTGAAAGTTGGGTATCGGTCACAAACTATGGATTCAGGCATACCATGAAGCTTGAATATTTGATCAAAGAAAATACGAGTAACCCCTACAACCGTATATGAATGTTTCAATATAACAAAATGACTGTATTTAGATAGGCGATCTATTACCACAAAAATTGTTGACTTGCCTTGAGAGGGTAGAAGTCCCTCCACGAAGTTCATGCTAATGTGCGACCAAATTTGTGTAGGGATTGAAAGAGGTTGGAGAAGTCTAGCTGGTTGTTTGTGCTCAGCCTTGTTCCATTGACAAACATCACACTTCTTGATAAATTCTTTAAGTTGTTGCTTAAGCCAGGTCCAGTAAAACACCACCTTCAAGCGCTGGAGTGTTTTGATTAATTCTTCATGTGTGCTATTATGGAACTGAGATAGTATATCCTGTAAGAGCGGGGAGTTATCTGCAAGGTAAATGCGATTTAAAAAAAGCACACCTTCATGAAACCTCCATGGGCCAATGACATTATCTGTCAAGCACAACTGGACTAGTCGTTGGAGCGTGGGGTTAGATGCAACTTCTTCTCCGATGGCTGAGATCCACCGTGGAATGGGAGAAGAAACAGCTGCAACTTCTCCTTCGTACTTGCTTCGGGATAGCGCATCCGCCACTATATTTTCTCCCCCTTGTTTGTACTCTATGGTGAAGTCGAATCCCATCATTTTGTAGAGCCATTTTTGTTGTGCAAGGATGGTGATCTTTTACTCCCACAAGTACTTAAGGCTTCGCTAATTCGAGCGGACAATAAAAGTTCTTCCAAGCAAGTATGGCCTCCATTTTTGGACCACAGAGACTAGTGCAAGCATCTCCTTGTCATAAGTTGACATGAGGAGATTCTTCCTACTAAGAGATCGGTTGAAGAATGCTACCGGTCTCTTGTCCTGTAGTAAGACAACACCAATTCCCGACCCAAATGCGTCGCATTTTTCCACAAATTTTTTATAAAAATCAGGCAAGGCTAGAACCGGCGCCTTTGTCATTGCTTGTTTCAGGTTTTTGAAAGCTTCCTCAACAACTTGGGACCAGACGATCCCATATTTTTTTATCATTTTTGTAAGAGGCCCAACTATTTTTCCGTAGTCTTGAATGAACTTACGGTAATAACCAGTGAGGCCAAGGAAACCTCGAAGTGCTTTGGGTGTAATCAGCTTGGGCCAATTAGTCATAGCCGCAACCTTCTCAGGATCTACTGCCACTCCTTGGCGAGTAATGATGTGGCCCAAATAGGCTACTTGTGTGTCACCAAAATGAAACTTTTGCTTTTTCACAAATATCTTGTTAGTTCGTAAGATATCAAAGATCACCTTCAAATGTTGTACATGGTCATCCCATGTCTTGCTATAGATCAGTATATCGTCAAAGAAAATAAAGACGAACTTACAGAGATGATCGCGGAATATGTCATTCATGAGGGCTTGAAAAGAGGAGGGCGCATTTGTTAGGCCAAATGACATGACTAGAAATTCATAATGCCCACTATGTGTTCGAAAGGCTGTTTTGTGGATGTCTTAGGCGTGGACTCGAATTTGATAATAGCCAGAGCGTAAGTCTAGTTTGGAGAAGAAGAGAGCACCATGTAATTCATCTAGCAGCTCGTCGATCACAGGAATTAGAAACTTGTCTTTTATGGTGACTTGTTGAGAGCCCTATAGTCGATGCACATACTCCATGACCCGTCATGTTTCTTGACCAGTAACACAGGTGAAGAATAAGGACTCGTGCTTGGCCATATGACTCTTGATTTCAGTAGATCACTCATTAATTTTTCAATCTCTGTCTTCTGAAAAGGAGGGTATCGATACAGGTGTACGTTGATAGGTCCAACACCAGCAAGGAGTGGAATGTGATGATCATGCTGGCGTGGTAGTGGGAGACTGACTGGTTCAGAGAAGATGTCTGCATAATCATCCAATATTGCAAGGAGGGTGTTGCCGATTGCCTTGGCTTGAGGAGTAGCTATTGCATTAAGCAGTAAGACCACTCCTAGGTGCCACTGCTTTATTACCCATTCTAGGCAAAAGTTTTCTACGAGCTTGTCGTTTGGAGATGTTAAGCCCTGCAATGAGATTTCTTTTCCCAAAATTATGAAACGTATTTGAAGGTTGGCAAAATCCCATATTATGGATCCAAAGTCCTGAGCCATTGGGTACCCAAGACAATCTCATATCTATCTAAGGGTAACAAGTAGAAGTTTAATAAAAGTGGGGTACCTTGGATATGGAGTGGGACCTAGTTGCACTGGCCTGGGGTGATCAACCGTTCTCCACTGCTACGGCTACCTCAAATGGTCTCCCTTCCAACGCTTGAAGCCCAACTTTAGTAGTCAGAGAGCTACTAATAAAATTGTGTGTGCTCCCTGAATCCACCAAAATTGTCATTGGTGTTGAAAATAAAGTTCCTTTCAATCTCATAGTTTGGGGGGTATGAGCTCTAGAAATTGTATTGAAATAGATCTCGGGCGTGCTTTCACTGGCTCCTTCGACCTCTTGTAACCCTTCTCCTCCATCGTCTTCATCCTCCTCGGGCCAGCAAGCTTCAATGATGAATAGGTGTTTGCATTGATGGCCAAGGGAGTATTTTTCATTACAGCGGAAGCAAAGTGTCACGCCCCAAACTCGAAAATCGGATTCACAAGAATCCTGATCGCCGAATCCTGTGCCGACAGCCTCCATAGTACCCCATTCTCGGCTCCTTGCATTCATACGCCAGATTCCAATCCTAGGATCCTATGAGGAGGATTTTTTTTTATGTTTTAAATGTACCTTTAACTCGTAATAAGCATAACCATAAGATTACTCAATTCACAAGGCAACATCATCATCACATATTCACTAATATAAACATTTGAGTACAATGCTGAAAGGGAAATACATAAATCGAAAATCAAGCTCCAGAAGACCGCTGCACGCTCCAAGCTCAACACTGCTGCAACCTAACATCACCTGCACGCATCTATCGTGCATAAGCTTATAGAAAGCTTAGAGGATGGTGTAAGTGTGTGTATAAGGTAAGTGTCAAGTATTCAATACAATGTCATCATCATACAATACCAAAAATACTGGTAATCCATAAATCGTACAATATCGGAATAAGCAGAAATACTGACACGATCATGAATTATCAGAGTAAATAGTAATACTGTCAAGATCATAAATCATACGATAACAGAGTAAGCGGAAATATGGACAAGTCCATGAGTCAATCAATATCAGAATACACAATATAGAACAACTATACAAATGAGGAGTCAATATCAGAATACGCGATACAGATCAACTATACAAATAAGGAGTCATAAAGAGTCAAATATCAGATGTTATATATAAACCATATAAACGTAGAAACACAACTAACTCAAAATGCTATATGCCGCGAATGTAATGCAATATGTGGTGCGAATGAAATGACCATGCTGGGGTGTAAAGTCAGGATGATAGTACGTAGTATCGCAGGCTATGGGGTCCATCACAAGATACTTCTATCTAAACTAGTCCCATACCTAAATTTGGATAGTCAGACTCAATGTGGTAAACTCCTGATCTCAGGTTAGTTGAGCACCCCAACCGAAATCCTGACCATTGCGAAGGTACACGTAACAAATAGTTGCGCACCACCAGCCTGAGTGGATAGTGAATGAATGAATGAATGAGTATGCATTCCTGCTCAATAAGTCCACATATCAGTACAGTTCATCTCTGGGATCATCACCGGAGTTTAGTACACTCCAAATGACACTACCGCTCTCCCAGCCGCATAGTATAAGTGAGCATAAGAAACCTCACTATCCGCCTGTCCAATAGTCTGTCAATACCTATTCGGCACGTCGATAGCGAACCCATTCCTCGAGTTGGTCAGACTTAGCCTAGCAATGCCCCCTACGCTCGGGCGGGTAAGGCCACACCCCCTCCCAACCGACCACGACACAGTGGGAGATGTGGCCTCCTGGTATTCGGCACTCAGGCGCTCATGTATCCACTCGTTCTCGACGTTGGGGCGTCCTCTAGTACCAAGAGGGTTTTAGAGATTTTCACATAGGGCCATCTATGACAGCCCGATGCTCGAACCAAACATTTTCGGTGTCTCATCTAGCCATCCACGATATGCCTGTGGAGGCTATGGCCCTGATGTCGCAAGGGCGTACAATAATCACAATGCAAGATGCATGAGTCATACAATCCGGTTATGCATCAATGAGTCCTGCGCATACCGTGCGCTCATGTGAGATAACCTCCACCTATCAAGGAGTTTCACAACCACCCGCTTAGAGACATATGCAATGGTCAACCACATCTCATAACAAACATGCAGATGATGAGTATGGGCATGTATTATGATGCTATGTTGTCACATACTCATAATCGGTATCAACGATCGGCCTCGACAATGTGGACAACATCGCCCCCAAGTAATGGCCCACATAGAGCCTAACATATAGTGGGCCCATGGCCTCACACAAGGGCCTAATATACAGCATAATGGGTTTCACTCAAGAGTTTAATACACATCATGATGGGCCTTTCACATGGGCTTAACCAAAGACCTAAGGGAAGGTCACAATGAGGACTTTCAACCATCATTGCCCATCAATGTGGACATTTAACCAACATTGCTCCTAAGGAGTGGCCCATCACAACGTAATGGGCTATACATACATCACATTAGGCCTCAACCATGGGTCTCGAATACATCACAGTGGGCCTCAACCCATGGGCCTTAATACATTACAATGGGCCTCAACCCATGGGCCTTACATTCATATCAAGGTGGGCCTCAACGACGGCCTCATACATATTAAGGTGGGCCTAAACAACGGCCACAAATAAATCAAGATTGGCCTCACACATACTAAGGTGGTTCTCAATGGACAGCCACAAATAAATCAAGATGGGCCTCATACATATACCAAAGTGGGCCTCAATAGATGGCCACAAATAAATCAAGATGAGCCTTATACATATACCAAGGCGGGCCTCAATGGACGGCCAAAAATAAATCAAGATGGGCCTCATACATATACCAAGGTGGGCCTAAGCAACAAGCCACAAATACACCAAGGTGTGGCCCACCTTAATGTATTAGAGATCCAACCTATTCATAAACTAACATAGGGATAGATGAAGTGGAAACACATATCAGCTTAGTAGGAAAATATTGTGGCCCTTAGAAATTTTGAACGGTGAAAGTCACTGTCTCCACTATTTTCAAGGGTAGGGTCTACTTGAACTATAGATCTGTCCCATTCTTTTCTTGTGCCATAAAAATGATCTCTCAAAATGATTGGAAGGTATGGATACAATACATGCATCATGGTAGGGTCCACACACGTGGCCCACCATGTAATGGACGATTTGGATGTAACACAGACATCAAGGGTGGGACCTACTGGCCGTCCAGCAAATGCCTGGACGGCATTGATAAAACACATACATGGTAGGTTCCACCGTCCACAGCCATGGACGGTGAGAATAAAACACATACATCATCTTAGGCCTCACAATACAGTCCATGGTGGGACACCCCAAGTGAATAATCTAATTCGTTTACCGTCTCGGCCACCTCGAATGAGGTCAAATAGACTTTGACTAGGACTGCTTTGGATGACAAGGGACCCCTAAGAGGGCACTAGAGTATTTCAACAGATGGACATTAATACCCCTAGTACGGCCCACTCTAGACTCATATTTGCCTCAAAATTTGGCACATGGCCTAAAATTATAAGGAGGCGATGGTGGTGGGTATGGATTAAGCAAATTCATCATGGTGGGATTCATGTGCAGTGGCAGCCCAATAAGGCTTCCACCCTCACCATCACTGGACAATATGTCCAGGGCCTTACTTTTTTTTCTTTTTTTATTTTTTCTTCTTCTCCTTCTTCCTTTATATATATTTTTTTATTCTACTATGTGGGGCCCACTAGTGGATAATCCATACCATCTATTACATCGACCAGCTCTTTATGGACCAGACGAGTCTAATGATGGATAGGTCCACCACTTATATACACAATAGTAGGTATTAGAAAGTTCCAACAGTGGAAATTCGTTTCCCTCGGTGCGGTCCACTAAGAACTAAGATTTGTCTCATTTTTTCAACTCATAGGCTAAAACTACATGGGGAAGGTGGTGGACGGCATGGATTAAATAAATACATCAAGGTGGGGTCCATGGTTGGGATGCCCCCACCCCACGCGTGAGGGGGTGCTCCTACTACCACCATTAGTTGTGGTGTAGTCCACATGATGGTTGGATCAAGTAGATTTTTGGGCTTCACGGCTAAAAGGTGCTAGAAAATGGACGTATGGTGTGGATCTAAGAAATACATCAATATGGATCCCGTGAGTGAAAACCACTCCGAACCTCCCATGCAAAAAGTAAGAATGACGTGGCTAACCCAACCCCTTAACATTTATGGTACGGCTCACCTGGGATTCGGATTAGCTTCATTTTTCAGCTCAACGCCTAAAATGAGATAGGAAATGGAATGAAAGGCGTGAATAAGACCCATACATTAAGGTGGGGCCTGCATGAACGGCCCTCTCCAAAGCTTGTTAAATCAAGCTAATGTTTTTGGTTTTCAATTCACGTCCAGCGTCCCTGGATGCTCGACGGTTTGGGCACAACATGCATGTAAGGTGAGCCCTGCTCAGGTGGGCCAGCAAACGGCTGGATGGTGTCGACAAGACATACATCAAAGTGGGACCCATCCCACAGAATTGCTGACGTCCACCAGCAGCTAGACAAGTGGGATCCCATCACTACAACAAAAGTCAGCTTAGCTGATGCTGTGTGTCGCTCATCTAGCGGCGCTAACTAAGATCGCACGACGGTTAACGATCAGGTATAAATACCCTCCCAAAAGCCCAAACCCTCATTTTCTACCCTCTCCCGACTCTCTCCCAATCACCGCCCCCGACGCTCTCTCTCTAACTCTCTCTCCGTCGCAACTCTCCCTCTCTCTCTCCCTCTCTCTCTCTCCCTTTAGATGCAGTGGCAGCCCTCGCCATATCCACCTCTACTATCCCTTTCTCAATCGACCATCTCTCTCTATTTCCCCTTTTCCCTCTCTCAATCGACCACCTCTCTTTGTTTCCCCTTTCTCAATCCACCTCTATTCCTCTAGGGTCTCTCTCTCTCTCTCTCTCTCTCTCTCTCTCTCTCTCCTCTCTCTCTCTTTTACAGACCAGATCTGCAGGATCCACAGGTGTCGGATTTACACCTCGTGGTATAACATTCAAAGCTGGAGAGGTATGCAATTTTTTTTTTCAAAACTGCATGGTATTCTTGTATCCTTTTATGATTACTATCAAAATGTGATTGTGCACATGAAAATGTGGGTTCTGTTATGTATTTTTACATTGGAATGTGTTATCTGGTTTGACAATCTCCAACAACTGCTTTTAAGATTTGATGTGTTGCTATAGTAAACTGTTATTTTGTTTTGTTTCTATGCCTTATGCCTGATTATCGTACTTTGTGTTGATGTGGTGTATTTTAATTAGATTATTGTTGGTACCAAAATTGTTTAAACCTCCCATTGTTCTTTTAGTTTAATTTATCCATGTTCTGGTTTAGATATTATGATCGTAAATGTGTTAAAATTGAAGAGATGTTAAGGCAAATATTCTAGCTTCAAAGGGTTCTTGGTAGTACTATTTTGCTGGAATTCAATTTCTGATTTTAGTCGATTTACAATTCTTTCTGAATTTGGAATTTGGGCTGAAGTTGGAAAAAAGCAGCCCGCTCAATGCAGGTTCTGTTTTCAAGGGTGCCCAAGGCATCCTGTCTTCAAGCAAGGGATTGAAACAAAGGATCCAGAGCATAACTTCCGATATGTATGATCGAATGAGAGATCCAAGGCTTGGTACAATTTTTCTTTTCGGAGCATGCATATATCTTTTGGTAGCATCTGGTTCAAAGGAACCAATCAACACAACCAATCGAAGAGGTAAGGTGCTAAAAGATACAATTCAGAATGCCTTTAAAGAGTATTAGAAATTTAGAAGGGCAAATAGTTAACCTTTGGAGTGTTATTTATAAAACCAAAAAATATTGCGTTCGTGTGTTTGGTCTGGAGAAAGCTATGTAGGGCTGCCAATGGGTACTGTGATTATGGATACCCAAAGTACCTAACCCATATTCAGACCTAAGGGAATCAGATTGGGGTCCAGTTGCATTTGGATACGAATCTAAACCCAAAATGATTTTTTTAAAAAAACAAAAAATTGAAATGGACATGTTTTTTCTGTCAAATTTTTGCATGTGCTGGATTTGGAAAAAATTTCCCTTCCAATTTCATAAAACCTATACCATGTAACAATTTAATTACGTACTATATCTAGCACTTAATAAATTTTCTTGTTGGATTTGTCTAAAAAATGCTATGAATAACTTGCAGTTAAATTACAAGATCTCATCAACAGAGTCAAAAGGATACTGATCCATCAATTTTAGTTAGTGGCCATTTTGACAGTCCACTTGGTTCTCCTGGTGCTGGGGATTGTGCTTCATGTGTTGGTGGGTTTAATGATATTAACTACTAGCTTGTTCCATTTTCTATGTGCTTTTTTCTTTTTCTATGAGTCTGATCTTGATTGTTATTTTAGCATCAATGCTTGAAATAACACTAACTTCACTTTTTGGTATTTCTATTTCTTTCAAGAAGTTTGGTGTATGGTACATTCGTCATATGGCCTGCAACCGCACAGCAGTGTTGAAGCCCTGTTTCAAGAGTCATTAGTGAATAAGGCTTTGAAGCCCATTCATCAAAAAGGTATGAATTTGTGTTAGTGCAAGTTGTGAATCTGAAGTAATGATGAGATTTCTTACAATGTAATGTAGGTTACCGTCCTATCCATTTAATTTAAGATGATTTGGATGTCACAGGTACAAGGTAATTGAGGAAGTTGGGGATGGTTCCTTTGGACTGTATGGCAAGTTGTATACAAGTTAACGGTGAGGTGGTAAGGGCCTTCAAACTTCTCAAATGCAATGCAGTGTCCCTACTCATATTAAAGAATTCTTTTAGTTGCTTACTTGATTGCTAGTTTAACTGGTTGTGGTTTTTTCTTGGTAGGTTGTGGGTTTGTTGTATATGAAGTTCGATCAATAATGGTAACTCCCTCTCCTTTTTGTTGCATTGTAAAAGGAAATACATTTGCTTGGTTTCTTTGGTTGCGGTGGTTTAGCTGAAAATCATATCTACTTTGCAAACCATGTCGAGATTTCGGACGTTGTTATATTAAACGTAAGGCGTGTTTGGTTGCAAGGCATGGTCAGTTGAATTGGACTAAAGGAAACAAAGAAAAATGAAAAAAAAAAAAAAAAATGCAGAGGCCTTCATTGGTTAACCATTACTGATTATTATCAATCTTATCAATGTCATAGGTTCTTGAGTTTGAATGCAAAGCAATCATTGGTTAACCATTACTGATTATTATTTTTTATGTAAAATGTTTCGAGTTCCTTCAGTTGTTGATGCACATTCCATGATTGGCTAATCTAGGCCCATGATGGGAAAGGACCTACATTTCTCGGATCATCATGCTAATATGTAAGGTAGCACAGCTTGAAAATTTATTTTAAATGACAATGCTTCCTAAAGAACTCATAAAAGGGCCAAGATGTTTGAACTTTGTGGATCTATACTTTCAAGCCATATTAAATGAGAATGGTAATTACCTATTTGCACTGAAAATTAATTTTCTATTAGTGATTGTTCTTAATTGTTACAAGTTCTTGTTCTATCAGGGCCCAATTAAATCCAAGAAAAAGTTCCGTACCATACAATCTTTGTCCTTTTTCCGTACCACCAAGAAAAAGCTCCCTAAATGTTGTTATGGGTTATTAATATTGTTATTATTATTTTGCCAGTGAAGTGCTTTTTATTTGATTAATGTTGTTATTATGGGAATGCATGAGAAAACTGAGACCTTTGAATGTCTAAGTTGCAGATTTCCATTTTCTTCATCATCATAATCATTTTCTTCTTCTCCAAGTGGAGATTTTTGTATGCTTTTAGTTTTTTGTTCTGGCCATTTGGGCTAATGGTTTCTTCTTTTCATTGGTAAAAATGCCAGTTTGGAGTGTGTGTTGCTTATTCAAGATGGTTTTGTACTTGGGTTCTTTGGTTCTTTGTCAGTTCTTTCATTGATATTTTCATCTTAGAAATGCATGTTCCTTTCTTTTCTTTTGGGTGAAAAACAAAGGTTTTGTCTCCTGATCTGTAAATTTGTAGATTCAAGTTTCTTTCTGTTTTTCTCTCAAAATGATTTTTCTAAATGCTCTTGGATTTGGGCTTCTTCTATTAAAAGTGGTCTTCTTTTTTTTTTAGAGTTATTTTGCTTATTCAAGACATTTTGTTTCTGTTTATGTCTTTGATTAATGTTGTCATCCAAGAAATGCATGTTCTACTTTTGAAGCTTCCTGCTAGGAAACTAGTTTCTGTAAAATCTGCTTTCTATATTTACTTTTGAAGCTTTATTGTTACCTTATAACTTGGTTTTCATATTTCTAAAATGCTATTATTTTGGGTTTTGCGTAGTCCCTCTAGTTTAGCATTTTGTTCTTTGGATACAAGATTTATGGGTTTCTCTTTTCTGTTTGTAAACAAGTTTTCTTTCGACTTTTGGGGTGGTATCAGACATGAATAGCTAGTTTTTCTGAGCTTCTTACATTGACGCTGCCATCCTAGATATGCATGTTCTTTTGTACATCCTTCTTCCTCTTCTTCTTCTTCTTTTTGTCCCATCTCTACTAGAGTAAGTTCTTTGACGATATTTCTATTTCAATGTGGAATTTCCTTATCTTTTCCTGGTTCTCCTAATTAATATTGCATGTCTTCAATGCTTATGGCTTGTTTGGTAGACGCTTGAAAATGGGTTCATCTCATTTTAGTTAATCATAATCATGCATTAGAGATCTTTCGAATGTAAAATGATTAACTAAATATCTCTAAAAAATTATTAACTAAATGGAATTATGTGTTAAAGAACATGATCTCTAAATGATATATATGTAAGCATGCTTTCTTAGAAATTTCAATTCTCATCTATTCTATCTATAGATCATTCGCTCTATTAAAACCCTAGGTTCCCTTTCACATGGCAGTGCCTCTTGAAATCCTCGGAGATGTCTATACCGACTTCTCTTCAAATTTATCTCGATCTGAATTTGTGAATATCTGAATCAATACTTATTTCATTTCCTTCTTGTTTCCTTTTTCTGTTTTTTGCTTGTAGGGTGCCGACTTTAGGAGGGAAGGCACTCAACCTACATCGCCTTTTTGTGGAAGTGACATCTCATGGTGGTCTTGAAAAGGTATGGACCCCTTTTTGACATTATACCAGTGGATCTCATTCTATTATTGAATCCATGTTTCTAAATATCATCCGAAATGAATCAATAGACCAGAATGGACCAAAACAGAACGAGTTGGGGGGAATCGTATTAGTTCTGTTGTCTAGGCAAGTCATTATCTAAAACCGCTGCCATGATTGGCCATGATTGAAATGCACTCGGCACTCTTATATTTCGCATAAGATTCATTTATCTATTTATGATTGGTGATGAGAAATTTCATGAAAGAGGGGAAAAGGAATTAATTAGCAGCCTTCAATTTTTAGAAGTTCATTAAATTGCATATGAGGCAACTTAATTTTTTTTTAAAGTTTGTATAGAATGTCAAAGGGATGAGAGTTCAAAGGGTATAGCTTGCCTTTTTGGCCAACACTGAAACCTTTTTAGCCCATGCTGAGTGAAGATTATCTTGTCCTTGATTTGATGGTAAGAATCTTATCCTGGGGCCTTGAGTTTGTACAGGAGAGGCCATGATTCACTTATCCAACCCATTGATCTGATGGCCTACTGTGGATGTAAGGTGCCCCAAGAATCTCCTTTTTTTTCCTTGTATACTAAAATATTTTCTCTAACCTGATTACACTTAAACAAATGGCGTACTTATGTCTTGGCTGCCCATCCCAGTTGTCACTTTTCTGCATGTTTCCCTGCCAAACCTGAAGGCAACATGCATGCATGTATTTCTGTTGCCTATTTGCTTATGCTTAATGGAACTTGTTGTTAGTGTTTTACCTATATGATCTATTATGTTGCAGCCTCAGTCTGTCTAGTTAAGGATCTTGGCCTGACTCAGTCAACTAGCAAGTACTAGAGGCTTGGAGAGTTTAAACAAGTCACGACCGGTGAGCTTCTCACGACGGGTAAATGATTTGAATTGCCAAAAGGTGGACCTGCATGTGCAGATTGGTGTCCCTGTTAAATGCTTGAATCAAACATTGTATGATTATAAAACGCTTACGGAAGTTGGTTCCACACAACTACAAAGTTCACTCACCCCCACAACATGCAAACTAATCTAGTGAATGAATCATCAAGTTTAAGCTATATATTTATCTCTTAATTTCACTCAAACCCCCACTTATTTTTCATAAATTTCCAAGTGGTGCCAGCTCATCCAATGTACATGTGGCATACATGTATGCCAATCAAATCATGGATTGATCACCAACCGTTGGATCCTAATTATCCTAATAGTCTAACAGATGATCAGCAATTACAATTAGGAAGTGAGGTTTGTCCATCAAGTGGGCTTGCTTACAATAAAGTGCTTTTGGTGCATGCACCTACTTTTTACTAGTAAGTAGAGAAGTTGAGAGACTAGGTTATTTAATACTCTGGTTGAGTATGATGGATGATACGCAAGCACTTGTACATGTGCTTGGTCCATTTCCCAGTCATGGACCTCAAATGGGTTTTGATAGGATATGGTATCAAAAGCACCACATTACCATTGGGGTGTACTTTCATGCAAGGTTATTTCTAAAATGATCTTATGAACCATTCATGTTCTCATTATTATCTTATACAAGTAATAATCTTTTATTCATGCTTCACGAATGATCATGACATTTGACTTTTTTATATTTGAATACAAGCTCAAAAAAAATTACTTTTTCAAAGTCCTAAATTCATCTTCTTATATAATCATCCTTTCAGGTTCTGCGAGGTTTTCTCCGAACTCAGTTTCAGGTTTTGGAGATCTAATTTGTGAGTTTTTTCTCCGTTCTTTTCCTTTCTTATTTTTCTTTAGCTCTTGATGTTTTGTTTACAGAAAAAATTGAGCTTTGGATCTTAATTCAGATCTTTGTTTCTTTGAGCTGCTTTTCTTTTTCTATTTCCTACTTGTTTTGTTTTGAGATATGTAGGTTTTGTGTGATTATGTATTCAGCATTTTCTAACCGGAATGACATTGAATTGAAAATGTTTGTGTTGCGATTTGGAAGAAATCAGCCAGGCTAACTTGAATTCTTATGGTTTAATTCTTTGACATTTCATTATTTGTACGAGTTTAATTTTGGGGTTTTTTTAAAATCTAGATGCAGCCTTGCTAACCTCACTTTGTAGAAGTTCTCTCATGGTACATGTGGCAATTTGGACCATTGTTGATAGATGGACCATTGCGTGGATGGCTAGAACTGTAGAATATGCTTGATTTTAGGATATAGCTATGTGGCCCACTAGATCAACAGTCCTATTCACCAAGAATAGAACTTTTTAAAGAATTTCTTCAATCTTCTATTGCCTTAAAGAGATAAAATTGCTTATTGAAATTGCTATGAAATTGTAAAATTCTGAGCAATTTTTTGACATGACCTGTAATTTCCCATCAATTATCAAAACAAGATGCAGTTGTAATTCCTGTTTATAAAACATTACAATGTTTATGTATTGATGCTATTTGGTTTATTTCTGATTTTCTTGACTGGAATATTATCTTGATGAAAGACCATCAATTTTCTTTGCTCACTTTTTCTATGGAAGTCGCAGCATTCATATTGACATGAGATACAAGTGGAGCGTAGGCATTGGGATTCCATCAATGCCTGAGTTTTCATTAGCTTCTCTATTGTATACTAAGTTTTCATTGCTCGAGTGAGTTGCTTTCAGGTCCTAATGATGAATCTCCTGCAAACATTGAAGCCGCAGTTAGTAAAAATTTGCAATTCATCGATTTTCTTTGCTTACTCATTTGTTCATGATAGTCAAATAGGGTGGTATTTGTTGAGGGTCAAATATTGCATATCAGACCTCGATTATTGCCAGAGTTTACATACACAATAATGCTTAATGGAGTATTTTAATTGTGTTTTGTTGTAGGATGCAATCAGGAGCGTTGACTGAAAACTGATAGTAAAAGCATGGATTTGACACTCCGATGTCATCAAGACAAGGGACGGGCCCCAGTGAACCAAGATCAACGCTCGAAATCCAAGAAAATCAAGAAACTGAAGCTCAAGTGGCCCGAAGGATGTCCAGAATGCAAGATCACATGGTTCCCACCATCCGATTGGCTTAAGACTTCATGCAGGATCTGAAGGCCACAATTGAACCGTACACCTCAAATTTCAGCTCCTAAATCCCTACAGAAGTGGGATAACAAATAGATCAGCCCATAGATTGGTGAACTGGGGTCCGTCTGGTATCTGAATATGCGTCATTTTGTGTCCCAACCGTTTAAATTACACGAGATAAAGAACGGACAGAGCAGATTGTTTACATCCATCGAAGGGGGGCCCACCTTGCATCGTGCATATGCACAGCACCCACAGCAGGCGCCGCCCACCGAACCAACCAAGTCGGGTCAGCAGGCGCTGACCCGATGTTCATATTTAAAAAAAAAAAAAAGGAAAAACGGCGAAGACACTGTCACAATGAGCCTTCATGAGCGATCCCTGGTGGGCCACCATCATCATACATATTGATGATCCACACCGTTCATTAGATTCAGGAGAGCAAACCGACCGTTCCCTGGTCTACAGAAAGATTTATGTAGTTATTTGGTGTTCTTGAACAATCTAAAAGGAAGATGGACGGGGGAACTAAAGATCAAGTGGGCCGCACCGATTTTTCTCCAAATATATTCCTTCCCGAACGGTTTTTCGATGGTGATACAATGGACGGCTTGGATTTCTTCAAAATACATCAAGTGGAGCCCACCAGCTTCGTCAGCGCAGGTTTGGAGCCAAGATCGCGCGTTCGGAAGTCCGGATTTTCCGTGGAGTTGTGGGACCCAGAACGTGATCGGATCGTCCATCTGAACCGATCATTGAATCCTGAGGGATGGCGGGACCCTCACCTAGGTGAAAGTTTTCCTCGAAGAAGCATGAAGCAGATTTCAGCCGTTCGGACGCTGGACTAACGGTCGGGTGATAACTCTATGGACCGCATCAACGGACGGCACAAAACCACTCCTTCCCGACCGGAATTCTGAGAGGAATCCGGTGGACGGTTGGGATTTCTCTTTTGAAACCAATTGTGGACCCCATCATCATCACAGCGTAATGATTACGCATTCTGTTTCACGTCCGGGAAATCCAATTCTTTGGGCGATTGTGGTCCACCCTCTGTAATCGGGGCATTGATCTAAACCGTCCAAGTGGATCCCAGGCCAGGGATGACCCTACCCATGAAGACAGATGCAAAATTTGGGACGATCAGCGTCCTGATCATCCTTCCAAACACAGCTGGTTGTATGCAAGGCTGCGCAAAAACAGAATCTGAATTCTTGTGTGATTTGGACTGCGGAAGCAGGTGGGTTCTGCCGATTTCTCTCCTCCCCTCCTTGCTCTATAAAAGGTGAAGAGGGCTGGACGTGAAAGGGGAGAAAAAGGAAAATCTGACTTTGGAGGCTGGAGTTGGGACATGGAGCACAGGGAGAGAGAGAAAGAGTTAAGATTTATTTAATTTTTATTTTTTTCTGTTTTCTT
The DNA here is from genome assembly GCA_030180095.1 of Magnolia changhungtana. Taxonomy (NCBI): domain Eukaryota; kingdom Viridiplantae; phylum Streptophyta; class Magnoliopsida; order Magnoliales; family Magnoliaceae; genus Magnolia; species Magnolia changhungtana. The sequence goes on from JASAUF010000234.1 coordinate 4,449,338, forward strand.
TCTATGACTTACATGGAGATCAGTCCACTCATGTGTGGCTAAATCCTCTTAGCTAGGGCTAAGAGGTGAAGCTTGTAGCGTGATGGGAGGCCTCTTTGCTTGTACCTTTTGTTTAGACTGATCTGACATTGATTTGGGTTTAATTAAGGGAATGTTTTCAGTCTTTAATGGTCTGTTGTGACTGAAATTACAATGGGTCTACAATGGCTTTGAGCATGTTCTTTTCCTTTTTATGTTTATGACGTCAAGAAGCCCTGTTGTTCACCATCGTCTCCTGGGCATGGTCGGATGACGGTACCCCTTCCTAACCTTCATGGCATGTTGATTGGTTGGTAATTAGTTTAATTCTGTTGTTTGCTTTGTCTCCTGGACAGGGTTTGGTGATGGAATCCATTCTAATTCATATACCTCTCATCTCTTGAAATTTATATCAATGGCAATTCGGTTAATTTCACGATTTTTAATGCAGGCATAAGATCTCCCTGATCTCTACAAGTGGATCCTCTGAATCCCTAGTTTCCCACTTCTGAATTCTCTTAAATTTTAGTTTAATTATTTCATCTTTATTCTTCAAATTACACTCAATTTAGATTTCATCTCATTCTAGTTCTAGTCCTAGTTAGTTTCAGATAACGTACAGGTTTCAGTCCCTGTGGATTCGACCTCGGTCTTACCGAGTTATTACTACATCACAACCCTATACTTGGGGAGTGAACAAGTTTTTGGCGCCGTTGCCGGGGACTGACGGCTTCAATTTTCTGAAATTAATTGGATTTAGAGTTAGTTTAAGATTAGGATTTTACTAATTTTAATTTTTAATTTTGTTTTCTATTTTAATTCATAGAACTAACTTATTTTCTATTCTGTAGGTTGTTAAGATAGAACTTCTAATTTGGTAAACTCTTTCTGATTTTCTAGATTTTCTAACTCTTTAGATTTGATTTGCTTTAGGAATTTCTTCTATTTAGAAACTAACTTATTTTGTTTTATTTTGCAGGTCTTTAGCTTAAGGACTCCAATTTGGTAATCTCCTTCCAACCCTCTTTGATATTCTAGATTCATATTTTCTTTCTTAGGATTAGATTTAGGATTTGATTGAGGGCTGTGAGTGTTTCATGCCCAAGTGGGCCCGTGACGACACTCGACGTCTCTTGACTGAAGGAGGATTAGTTGAGGGGTTGACTGTCCATCGCAGGATTAGACACCGCTCGAATTCCCCTGAGTTAATTGAGGTTATGGCTGCAAATCAACCTCAAGCACTACCTCAACAGATGGATGAGGAAGTACATGATGAGAATGAGGTGCTTCAAGCACCCCCGCCTCGTACCTTACGAGATTATTTACAACCGGTGGGGGTGAGTACGCCCTCATGCATGATTTTTCCTGAAAACACAGGATAGATGGACATCAAGCCAGGAGTTATCCAACTCCTTCCTAAATTCCATGGGCTTGAATCAGAAAGTTCATACTTACATTTGAAAGAGTTCGATGAGATTATAGCCACCTTATACTTTCCTAATGTATCCGAGGATACAATCAGGCTGAAACTCTTTCCTTTTTCCTTGAAAGAAAAGGCTAAGACGTGGTTACATTCACTGCGTCCTAGATCCATTGGCACATGGAATGATTTGCAGAGGGAATTCATAAAGAAATAAAAAAATTATATCATCAGAATTTGGTAAACAGATTACCTTCTGTCACCAATATTTTTAATGACTCTCGAGAGTTTCAACACCTCGTCAAGGGTTCGAGTATCCATTGGTGGTGAAATTCCACTAGCGTGTGTGCGTGTGTAAAACAAAAAAAAAAAAAAAAAAAAAAAACAAAAACAAAAACAAAAACAAAAAGAAGACCCGTTGGCATGGATATCCAAGATGGATGTGTTTCTTAACCGAGGGTTGGAATGGCACATTTGTAGGATTTATAGCACATTTGCATGTAAAGCTGAAATTATGAACCGTTTGGATGTCCTACACAGAAGATCTGGCCATTTATATACTTCCACCCTGAAATTAGAGGCTGTCTATTTCCCAACATTTTTTACTGTTCAATTGTTTTTAACGTATAATTCAATGCAGGTAGAACCTGATTTCGGGCAAGAGTATTTTGCCTCATGTGTGTCATAGCTTATAAATAGCCTCGCAAATTTTCACATTCGGTGAATGTGTCAAAACACTGCCCAGATGGTGTTCGTTTCAACACTGAGGTCTTGCTATCGATCCCCCTGGTGGGAGTGGTTAACAGTGAAGTGTGGACTGACAGTAGGGTGTACTAACAAAAAAAAAAAATGCCCAGACGGTGATAACTGCAATGAGGCGGTGCATTGTGTACGTCTGTACGTATGAATATGACATAGGAAACTTCATTCCTCTCTCTTGAATATGTGACGTACGTGTGAAACTAAGTTCTCTTTAGGAAACGTCTTTTCTCTCTTTCCTCTTAATTCGTAATTACACATTTCCTTTACTGTGTAATTGTTGAAACAAACAAGCTTTTATCCAGTAGAAAAATGCTGAGAGAGAGAGAGAGAAGATATGTACTTTTAATTTTAATTTTAATTTTTTTAAAGAAGAATAAAGCTCTGTGTTACTTTTATATGGACTCCGGCAAATTACCAAACTATGTAAAACTCTCTCTCTCTCTCTCTCTCTCTCTCTCTCTCTCATTTTAAGTTCTAGTTTATTATTTTGTTTTGTGGTTTTGCTCATTTTAAGTTCTAGTTTATTATTTTGTTTTGTGGTTTTGCTTTGCTGGCTTGCATCGATTTTTTGTGGGGTGTCTTTCTACAATCATTTTTATCAAAGCCAAACACCGAGAAGGCTTTTAGCACAAGATCGATACTGGTTATAGTGTTGCATAATTATTCAAGATGGTGAGGCAGGGATGAACGTGATAAGGTCGAGCACTGTCTTCCTCAATAGGATAACTATTCCGAATCCATAGAACTTCTCTGGACTCCTCATAGAGGCTTCTCGAATCCTTGAGAAAAAAAACAAGCAAAATAGAAAATAAATTCTATAAAATTCAAAATTGATTAATAAATGAAATAAACGAGTTCACAACCTTTTAAATAGGGATACTAAGCAATGGGGAAAAAATCAAAAGCAAACTATAACTAAAACTCCTAGAATTCGCAACTTTTTTTTTTTTTTTAAAGGTAGCCCACTACTTTTTTTTTTTGGAGAACTTCAATTAATCCATTGAAAAATGACCACAATGTACATCTTCGGGCTGACCCTGCAACAAAAGGGGCAGGCCACCTATCATATAAGCCCGCTGAAAAACGAAAACTGAAAAAAGGAGAACACTGGGCTCATGATCTGGTGGCATAAGTGACGGTTCTAATCGAACCAAGACCGACCTTATCGAGAAAAACGAGGCCCTTTGTTTGTCTGGGAAGAGAATTAAAATGATCAAGGCAATTTCGCTTGAGTCTCGCTCCCCACTCTCGCCAAACTGTCAGCCGGACCGTTCCCTTCACGAAGAATGTGTTGAAAAGCAAATGTGCCGAATATTCTCAAGTTGTTAATCTTATCTACCCATGGTTTCCAGATCCACGGGCATCTTGCATCACCAACAAGGAGGTTAATCACCAGCTTTGAATCTGATTCTACTATTATCTTGTTTATCCCTTTGAGAAGACATAACTCTAAGCCGTCAACGATTGCACGTAGTTCTGCGCTATTGTTGGTGCCAATCCCATAACCGGTGGAGAAAGCGAAAATAAAGGAAGCATCATCGTTTCTACAAATACCCCCTCCACCTGAAAGACCTGGGTTTCCCCTAGCTGATCCATCAATATTTAGTTTCACCCAACCCGGAGTGGGATGCTTCCATTTAACCAAAACAGAATCTGACCTGTTTCGCCTAGACGCAGAGATGGAAGAGAGGACTCTATGAGGATGAGTATATGAAAGTTGTGCCTGGAAGTTTTGGATCGTCTGGGTGGCCCACCAATTTATCCGAACTATGGATCTACGGGCGTCCATCGCCTTGTCTTGCAACGAAGCTTCATTCCTTGCTTTCCACAACTCCCAAAGAATCAGAAGAGGGAGTGACGATCTGATTTTCTGAGGAGCTGCACCTGGCGCAGATGCATTTCTCCACTGGTTGATTTTACTAAGCACCGAAATATTAGGGACTGAAGTGACTCCACACAGCCCTTCATAATGGGCCCAAATTCGGACCGCATGACGACCTGTTAAAAATAGGTGGTTGATTGATTCAGTGTTTGGGTTAAAGTCATTTTCTCGAGGGCAGCAGCGGCATTTAGAGGGAAAAGCAATTCCTTTAGCTTTAACTCTACTGTCCATGTTGAGGGTCAAATATTGCATATCAGACCCTAGTTACTGCTTGGATTTACGAACATAATATTGTTTAAAGGCCGACTTAATCGTGTTTATGCTGCAGGTGGAAATTAGGAGCCTTGATTGTAAAAGAGCACTAAAAGTGTGGATTTGACGCTCAGAATTCACCAGAGCAAGGGACAGACCCCAGGGGACTAAGATCAACGGAATTACACGCCAGAGATCCGAGAAAATTGAGAAACTAAAGCTCAAGTGGCCTGAAAGTCAGCCAGAATGCAAGATCACAAGGTTTCCACCATATGATCGGCTTCGAATTTCATACATCGCTTGAGGACCACAAATGAGCCGTACACGTCAAATTTCAGCTCCTGAATCCCTTCAGAAGTTGGCCAACAGACAGATCTGCCCATAAATCTGTGAATTGGGGCCCACCTGATATCTGGATTGGCTTCTAGTTTGGTCTCAACTCATTAAATAAGCTGGAAAAGCAGATAGATGGAGCGGATTTCTCACGAACATCATCGTGGGACCAGCACACCCAACGCATGTGCATTGTGCATACGTGCACTGGACGTGCACCGGACTAGCTGGTCCGGTCAACCGGGGCTGACCCGAGTTGTCTTCCAAAACAAAATTCTCAGCGACAGCGTTAACGCTGTCACCGTCGGTTCGGGATAGTGGGCCCACTCATCATCGGGTTCAATGATCCGAACCGTCCAATGACCTCCCAGCGAGCGTCTCATCACTGCCTAGGTGGTATAATTGTAGAAGGTAGCGAGGATCTAAATCTGGACGTCCAAACGTAGATTAGACGGTCGAGACATCCAATAGGTGGGACACCATGATTTTGATCCAAAACGGGACAGGTCCGACTGGTTTTTCGAGGGCAATCTTATGGATGGAGTGGATTTTCCACTTGACACCGAGGTGGGACCCACCATCATCAAAGCGTCCATTGCGGAAGCTCTGTTACGCAATGGAGCTTGCGGACCGACCGTGTGGGCCACCACCGCAGTTCAAAAATTCAATCTGGACCGTTTATTAGAAGCCTAAGGGATCTCTCCTCTAAGCCTAGGTGTCAAATGTTCAAGAGCAGAACCGCTGGGATGATCTCAACCGTCTAACAATGTATGAACGGTGGCACAGAAAGACCGGTGGGACACGCCAATTACGGTCCAAAAATAGTGTATTTTTGCTGAAATCTCACGGGCATTCCAATGAACGGATTGGATTTCGCAAGAAAAGCCTGATAGTGGGCCCCACTTTCAGTTCATTGTAGGCTAGGGGAGTGCGAGCAGACTCCGCACCTATTCTCCTTTGCGGAAGAGGATTTCGCTCCGAGCTCCCCACCATAGAATTTTCATGCTATAAAAGAGGAGGAGAGGAAGCGTGGCAAAGGGGGGAAGCTGGCTGCTAGGACGTGAAGCACAAGAGAGATTAGAGTTTGTTTTTATTATTTTATTTTATTTTATTTTGTTTTGTCCAGGGATTTAGTCCATCCATGTTGGGCTAAACCTCTTAGTTAGGGCTAAGAGGTGAAGCTTGTAGCGTGAAGGGAGAGATTATGTTTGTGCCTTTCGTTTAGATTAAATGGATTTTGGTTTTGGTTTGATTTGAAGGGAATGTTTTCGGTTCTTAATGGTCTGTTGTGACTGAAATTACAATGGGTCTGTGATAACTTTGAGCATATCTTTTCCTTTTTATGTTTATGACGTCAGGAAGCCCTGTTGTTCACCATCGTCTCCTGTGCATGGTTGGATGTCGGTACCCTTCCTAACCTTCATGACATGATTGATTGGTTGGTAATTAGTTTAATTCTGTTGTTTACTTTGTCTCCTGGGCATGGTTTGGTGATGGAATCCATTCTAATTCATATACCTTTCATCTCTTTAACACTATATCAACTAAGTTCAGTTTAAATTCCATGATTCTTCAAGCAGGCATAAGATCTCCCTGATCTCTACAAGTGGATCCTCTGAATCCCTAGTTTCCCTTCTCTGAATTTCTTAAGTTTTAGATTATTATTTCGTCATTATTCCTCCAATCACAATTGGTTTAGATTTCATCTTAGCCTAGTTCTAGTTCTAGTTATTTTCAGATAACGTACAGGTTTCAGTCCCTGTGGATTCGACCTTGGTCTTACCGAGTTATTACTACATCACAACCCTATACTTGGGGAGTGAACAAGTTTTTTGCACCGTTAGTTCCGGGACTGATTTGGACTACGATTCTCTGAAATTAATTGGTTTTAGAATTAGATTAAGATTAGGATTGTACTAACTTTAATTTTAGATTTTTCTTTCTTAGAACTAACTTTCCTATTTTGTAGGGTCTTTGATATATTGTCTAAATTGGTAACTTCATCCTAATTTCTCTACTTTTTCTATTTTTTTTTTTAGATTTGGTCTTATCTCTTAGATACTGACTTGGGTTGTTTTGTTTTGCAGGATCTTAACATAGGAACTTCTTATTTGGTAACACCTTTCTAACTTCTCCTCTTACTTTCCATATTGTTATAGGATTTTTTTTTCTTTTATTTTTTCTAGGATTAGACTAAGAGTTAGGGTTCTACCATGGAAGCGTGGGTACGTGCATATGCTGAGATGGATAGGATATATTGGGGAATGCCTGAAGGTTGTGGAATTCAACGTATACCTCAAGATTTCTCTCCATCGAGAACAGACATTGAGAACCGACTAGAACGTTATGTTCCATTGGTTAATAGGGCCGTATACGATCGTAATTATGGAAATGAGGATTATTATCAAACATCATATTCTCCCATGTATGATCAGTATGACTATAACCAGTGGAACCATCAAAACTGGGAAGATGAACCAACAACATGTTGTAATAATTATTCTCTTGGATACCCTACCTTTGAGAACCAACCAGAAACGATCCAAGAGAACTCAATTCAGCATAACATGGAGTGTCTTGCGAAAATTAGAAAAGCAATGGAAGCACTCAATTCGCGCCTCGAGAGGATAGAGGAAGCTCGCTCATCCCAACTACAATCCAATCCAGAAATACAATGCCAGGAAAGTGATCCTCACTCGCTTTTGACAAAATCTGGAATTTGGAATGAGGAGTTGGATTCCATTAATGAGCATACGGTTCAATTCCCCGATGAGTCGATCTCAATGACTGTTCAAAAGAATGGTGGAGATACATGGGTATCTTTCAAATACAGTGATGATGACACACTTTCCTTACATGATACACAGGATCTCAATGATGAGGTAGAGGTTAGTTTATTTGAACCTCAACCGAATTTAGAATGTGAGGAAAGCGATCCCATCCCAAGTGTGCACTGCACAGAATTAGACGATGATGCGTATTGGGATGATGATCCTGAATGTTCAGCCCCAGTTCCCCTGGAATTAATCTCAAGTTTGGTCCAGGTCAATGATAGAGAAGTACACGAAGAGAACGGTCATAATGAGCTACTCCACTCACCTGGCATATCTTATTTAAAAGTGAATGAGCTCCTTACAACCAATCCTTCTATCTCTTGTGAGACATGTTTGGACCACTCCCCTAAATTACATGATGATATGATTCAAGAGATGAACGAGTTACTTGATACGACTTTGTAATTTGAAACCACCCAGTTGAGGCCACTATCTGAACTGTTGAATTTTGACGAGTCCAGGCCTCTTCTGAGTAGTATCAATGAACAGAGTCCGCACATCAATACTTCATCTACTGACCCTCTATCTGTCTGTGCAGAGCTGGAGCAAGAGAGCACACCTCCATTTACCTTTAAAGACGATGGATTCTTTGGGCAGCGCATCACAAACTTCAACGAATCACTCTCAGATGAATTTCCCAATGCTTTGGATGATTGCTTGGCTCACTTTGCAGATTCAAATGATCCCAATGTAAGAGACATAGTGAATGCCTTGCAAGACGACATCTCGGTAGTCATTACTGACCGAGAGAACCCTTACTCTGAAGCCCCTCCTTCCACAGATCATGAATGTTTACCATTAAGGGAGGAGGAGCTAAAAATTGAACCGAAGTCTGATACTTCGGAATGTGTTGAGACTACACCACTTCTTGAAAATTTTTCTCAATCTGATCTGCTTGTAGTCTCTGATTCATCATGGGATACTAACTTCTAAACTTCTTCTGTCGCAGGTGAATCGTATATACTCTGGATACCTCAGGCGAATTAAAGACAAATTTTTGATGAGGTACATAAGTTTCTCTGGAATGTCATGCTCTAGGGCATCCAAGCCTATTGCAAAAAAGGCTTTTGGATGATCCTGTTAAGAAACCTACTGAGAAATTTATCACGATACTGGCCAGAAGAGGAACCTTACGGCATGACTGAGCAGTTTTTCCCTGCTTTCTTAGGACTAGGGGAGTTTCCTTTATGTTGTTTTAAGATAGACGGTAAACTTAATTAGCGCTCTTAGGAGGCAACCCAGCTTTTTAATTCATTTCATTTTTCTAGTTAGTTAGCTCAATGTTTGTGGGTAACATTACTGCAAACCCTCACGAGACTACAACTCGTCCACTAGGGGCAACCTAGGGGTTCAAAGGCTTGTTGCATACGCTAAATGCAATCGAGAGCACCTACGAAAGTGGTATAGGTAGGATTTTATTTTTGTTATTTTTGTGTTGTTATCTCTCTCGTGCTGATTGGATTCCATGTTGCGATCTCTTGAAAAATCTCTCTCGATTCGTTATCCAGGTACTATCTTCCCATCACTTTTGCATTACTATCGTTGTCTCATGTGCATTGCATGTTTACATCTTTTACATTGAGGACAATGTAGATTTTAGGTTGGGGGTGGGAGATTAGGTAACCTAATCAGTGTTTTTCTTAGTCTTGAGCAAAAATTGTGAAAATTTTTAAATTTTTTCTGGAAATTCTTGTGAATTTGAGGTGATTTTGATGACCATCTTGGATTTATAATTTTAAGATATGTAATGTTGGTAATTCATGACTTTTGGATTCAATTATCTGTAGATTTCACAGTTAAGTTTGAATTGTTAATCCATGATTAGAAGTTGTAAACATTGATTGAGTCATGATTTCACATACCACATCTCACTTACACATTGAGGTTTCAGTTTGATATTGAATGATTAACTTGGTAATCACTGAGCATGAAAGAAACCAGCCTAAAAGATTTGGCCATCAGGGTATAAAAAAGAGTTGCACCATGGGTTTGCTCCCTATAGGTGTGGATTCGATTTTTCATGATTAACAGTTGGAAAGAGTTGGGCGACTAGTTTCACCATAGGTTTGCTCCCTATAAGTGAAAATTTGATTCCCATCTTGACATTAAAAATAAAATAAAATAAAAAATAAAATAAAAAAATGAAAGAATGATCTGTGAGGCAAAGTTCTGGTTTAGGTGATGGTAGTTATGAATTTTCTGATTGGTTACCAATGATATCATGAAATAGACGACTGAATCTCTTAATGATGGTAAGCCGAGATTCCACTATACACCCATGGAACTCGATGTTTAGAATTTTTTCTAATTTATGGATTAATGCTTAGGACTTGATTATGAGGTTTTGTCATGTACTTGAGTCCAGAAGAAAGAATGCCCAATATTCATGAACCTTAGATTTCTCATGTCTGGATTATTTTTCTAAATCACTCGAGTTCTTAGAAATTGTTCGGTAATTCTCAATTTATTTTTTCGCATACTTTGCTCGGGACTAGCAAAATACTGGTTGGGGGTTGTGTTGAGAGTCAAATATTGCATATCAGACCCTAGTTACTGCTTGGATTTATGAATATAATATTGTTTAAAGGCCGACTTAATCGTGTTTATGCTGCAGGTGGAAATTAGGAGCCTTGATTGTAAAAGAGCACTAAAAGTGTGGATTTGATGCTCAGAATTCACCAGAGCAAGGGACAGACCCCAGGGGACTAAGATCAACGGAATTACACGCCAGAGATCCGAGAAAATCGAGAAACTGAAGCTCAAGTGGCCTGAAAGTCAGCCAGAATGCAAGATCACAAGGTTTCCACCATATGATCGGCTCCGAATTTCATACATCGCCTGAGGACCACAAATGAGCCGTACACGTCAAATTTCAGCTCCTGGATCCCTTCAGAAGTGGGCCAACAGACAGATCCGCCCATAAATCTATGAATTGGGGCCCACCTGATATCTGGATTGGCTTCTAGTTTGGTCTCAACTCATTAAATAAGCTGGAAAAGCAGATAGATGGAGCGGATTTCTCACGAACATCATCGTGGGACCAGCACACGCGATGCATGTGCATTGTGCATACGTGCACTGGACGTGCACTGGACAAGCTGGTCCGGTCAACCGGGGCTGACCCGAGTTGTCTTCCAAAACAAAATTCTCAACGACAGCGTTAACGCTGTCACCGTCGGTTCAGGATAGTGGGCCCCACTCATCATCGGGTTCGATGATCCGAACCGTCCAATGACCTCCCAGCGAGCGTCTCATCACTGCCTAGGTGGTATAATTGTAGAAGGTAGCGAGGATCTAAATCTGGCCGTCCAAACGTAGATTAGACGGTCAAGACATCCAACAGGTGGGACACCATGATTTTGATCCAAAACGGGACAGGTCCGACTGGTTTTTCGAGGGCAATCTTATGGACGGAGTGGATTTTCCACTTGACACCGAGGTGGGACCCACCATCATCACAGCGTCCATTGCGGAAGCTCTGTTACGCAATGGAGCTTGCGGACCGACTGTGTGGGCCACCACCGCAGTTCAAAAATTCAATCTGGACCGTCTATTAGAAGCCTAAGGGATCTCTCGTCCAAGCCTAGGTGTCAAATGTTCAAGAGCAGAACCGCTGGGATGATCTCAACCGTCTAACAATGTATGAACGGTGGCACAGAAAGACCGGTGGGACACGCCAATTACGGTCCAAAAATAGTGTATTTTTGCTGAAATCTCACGGGCATTCCAATGAATGGATTGGATTTCGCAAGAAAAACCTGATAGTGGGCCCACTTTCAGTTCATCGTAGGCTAGGGGAGTGCGAACAGACTCCGCACCTGTTCTCCTTTGCGGAAGAGGATTTCACTCCGAGCTCCCCACCATAGAATTTCCATGCTATAAAAGAGGAGGAGAGGAAGCGTGGCAAAGGGGGGAAGCTGGCTGCTAGGACGTGAAGCACAAGAGAGATTAGAGTTTGTTTTTATTTTTTATTTTATTTTATTTTGTTTTGTCCAAGGATTTAGTCCATCTATGTTGGGCTAAACCTCTTAGCTAGGGCTAAGAGGTGAAGCTTGTAGCGTGAAGGGAGAGATTATGTTTGTGCCTTTCGTTTAGATTAAATGGATTTTGGTTTTGGTTTGATTTGAAGGGAATGTTTTCGGTTCTTAATGGTCTGTTGTGACTGAAATTACAATGGGTCTGTGATAACTTTGAGCATATCTTTTCCTTTTTATGTTTATGATGTCAGGAAGCCCTGTTGTTCACCATCGTCTCCTGGGCATGGTTGGATGTCGGTACCCTTCCTAACCTTCATGACATGATTGATTGGTTGGTAATTAGTTTAATTCTGTTGTTTACTTTGTCTCCTGGGCATGGTTTGGTGATGGAATCCATTTTAATTCATATACCTTTCATCTCTTTAAATACTATATCAACTAAGTTCAGTTTAAATTCCATGATTCTTCAAGCAGGCATAAGATCTCCCTGATCTCTACAAGTGGATCCTCTGAATCCCTAGTTTCCCTTCTCTGAATTTCTTAAGTTTTAGATTATTATTTCGTCATTATTCCTCAAATCACAATTGGTTTAGATTTCATCTTAGCCTAGTTCTAGTTCTAGTTATTTTCAGATAATGTATAGGTTTCAGTCCCTGTGGATTCGACCTCGGTCTTACCGAGTTATTACTACATCACAACCCTATACTTGGGGAGTGAACAGTCCACAGGAATGGCGTTATGCAGGAGACGCCAAATGAATATCGTTACTTTTGGCGGAATTTTATCTAACCAAATCCACTTTCCCCACAAAACCTGAGGTTGATCTCCCCTAATAATTTTCCAAGCAGACCTGAGGGTGAATTCTCCTGAAGGGTCATGAGGCCAGACCCGTTCCGCCGGTTCATCTGTGATGACGAAACCTCTGGCGAAGATTACATCAATGATCTCTTAAGGCAGAAATTCTAAGACCCTGGATGGGGGTAACGGACCTGATTTCCCCAGCAGATGTTTCAGCTGCAACTGTTGCAGATCCTGAGGGATAAATCCTGACAGAATATGCTGCAGCGGCCCCAAACCAGTCCAATTTTCTGTCCAAATGTTTGCTTCTCCGCGACCCACTGTCCAATGTGTATTGTCCTGAATAGAATGTAGAAAGCACCTGATTCTCTTCCACATTGGGGATGAATTGTGTTGCCTGACCGTTGCCGTCCCCGTTATCAGCTCAGTGGAGTGTATGGACTGCATCAGCTCTACCCACGGTCCTTTGTTTTTACCGTACTCCACATTCCACGTAAGCTTCATTCGAAGTGCTTGTAGCACCTCACTCAGATTTTGGATTCCCAACCCTCCCTCTGCCTTAGGCTTGGTCACTTTCCGCCACGTAATCCAATGGAGTTTCTTTTTCCCTTCGGCTCATCCCAAAAAAAAATCAGCAAACTTGCTGTTTAACTTTTGAATTACCTGCACTGGAACGTGCATAGCTGCCATAATATGGATCGGATAGCTACCTAGAACATGACGAATCAGAGTCGCACGACCCGCTTGCGTTATGTGTCTTGCAGCCCAGCCAGAGATTCGGTTGCTAATCTTTTCCTGAAGAGCATGAAAATCCGAGGATTAGATTCTCCCTCTAGTCAGGGGCGCCCCCAAATATCGCAAAATACCCTCGCATTTGAAACCAAGCACCGCTTCGTCGATCGATTTTAGCCATTTGTCCATTTAGAATGACTAATAAAAACGCTTTTGCTGGAATTGATTTTTTGACCTGTGGCTGCTTGGAAAACTCGTAGAAAGTCCCTCATAGAGGAGAGTGAAGATTTACTGGCGTTAAGGAAAACCAACATATCATCCGTATATAGAAGATGGGAGAAAGAAGGGCTACCTTGAGGGAATTTAAAGGGGCTGCAGCGGCCTTCTTAAAAAAGGGATTTTAAATTGACTGAAAAAGGTTCCATGGCTAAGATGAAGAGCGCCGAGGAAAGGGGGCCTCCCTGCCGGAGACCTCTAGAGGATTTGAAGAATCCTGTAACTTCACCGTTGATGACGACGGAAAACCAATTGTTTGCCCAGCAAGCTTCCAGGAGCTGCACACTTTTATCGTTGAAACCAAATTTCAGTAGGGCCTGCTTCAGATACAACCAATTCACCCTGTTGTATGCCTTTTCGAGATCAATCTTAAGGATAAGATTTCCCCCCCTGGTTTTCCTGTTTAACTCTCTCATCGCTTCCTGAACAAATATTATGTTTTCTGCAATATACCTCCCTTGGACGAACGCTCCTTGTTCCTGTGAAATAAGTTTAGGTAAAATGGTGCTAAGACGGTTAGCAAGAAGTTTTGCAAGAATTTTATACATAACATTACACAGGCTGATTGGCCTAAAATCAGAGAATTTGGATGCGGAGGGAGTCTTCGAGATCATGCAGATAAGAGTGGTTTTGAAAGCTCAGGGAATAGGTTCCCCAGAAAAGAAAGCTCTCACGGCTTTGAATACATCGTCAGCAATGATACTCCAAGGTTTATAGATGGTGGTGATGTCTACTATAAATAGACGGTGGTGATGTCTACTATAAATCGTCAGCTCGGGGAATTCGCAACTTACTATAAATAGTAAACTTACTATTTATAGACGGTGGTGATGTTTACTAGTGTGCAAGGTTTTCAGCCAAAAATAGTAAGTATCCTATTTGGCTTCACCAAGCTGTTCTCCTAATTATTCTAAGCTCTTTTTGCGTTGGGCGCAACTCCTAAAGCCGAACGGATGAAGAGTGACGCAGGGGAGGACGTGAGGTCGAGCACCATCTTCCTCAAGAGGATAACTATTCCGAATCCACGGAACTTCTCTGGACTCCTCACAGAGACTTTCTCGAATCCACGAGAAAAGAGAGCAGAAAATAGAAATAAATTCTAAATAAATTCGAAATAGATTAATGAATAATTGATAATTCCCTAATGTGTCTCCTTACACCATTAATATAGAAAAATAAATAAACTAAAATTCGTAATTACCAAAAATAGCAAAATTCTAACTCTAATAAAAATCCTAATTCTAATAAAACTCTTCTAAAGCCTAATTTCTAAAAAATAAAAATTGCAAATAAACTTTCTCTAGAAGAGTCCTAGTATAACTAAAACTTATTTCTATAAGGAAAGAAAATTTAAAACTCTAAAAAATATTAAAAATTCTGAATTACTAAAAATAGTAAAATCTTCCTAAAAATTTATTTTTGAGCTGAAAGCGGACGTTTTCTGACGAAATGGATAGACACGACCCACTTTGTGGGTCAGTTCACCTCAGATGGCCCGTTTCAGTAAAGATTGATAGGTTGTACACCCCGTAACGATACCCGGATCAAAAGTTATGGTCAATTTACGGTCCACCTCCTTTTGGCTCAACCATGCTGGGAATATTTCTGTAACACGTTCTACATCAAAGAGTTTTAATCAAACTAAAACTTACTATTTATAGTATATAAAAACGGAATTAAAATAGGGAAATGACCATCGATCCAGGGGTATTTCAGAAATCTAGCTTGCGCAACCCGACATAGTAGGGTTGGGTGGCTAAAGTAGCTCATTCTACCTCAAAATCATATATTTTACACCCGATAACTCATTCCAGATTGAGAGATACGTCCAATCTAAGGTCCGATGGTTCTGATCACTTCTGTTGTTGACCGGGCCTTTTCTGATCCATCTTGGCCATGAAACTATCCGTGACCTTCTCTACATCAAATGGTTGGATTCAAGTTATACTAAATTTGAAGTACAAAGGTACATTTGATGGACCGGCATTCCTTTGACGATACATTTGATGGTACATCAAATGGTTGGATTCAAGTTCTACATCAAATGGTTGGATCGAAGTCCATCAAATTATATATTGTACAAAATAAAGTTGGACCAGCATTCGTGAAGGTTGTGCAATTGTGATATAAGATCACCATGATGTAATAGGCATACAATCCATCCATCATGTGCTCTCTGGGTTTTTGTCATTTTGTGACAAGAGGTTACCTTGAAGACCACCATGATGTAATAGGCATACAATCCATCCATCATGTGCACCCGGTCATGTTCTCCCGACACACAAAAATAAGATCGACTGAAAACTTAGGTGTGCCATACCATATAAAATCATGCCTCAAAACCTCTATACTCATGTTTTGCCGCCCACTGCAAGATAATTGGGGCGTCCATTCATCCGAGTTAGACCCATCTTTGTAATGGATTGGATGGCTTATACACTATAAGGTTAGCTTCCCATATATCTGAAAGTTTTAACGGTTGGTGTCAGCGTCACCACCTTTTCCTTTTGTATGGCATACCCGAGTTTCGAATCGCCCTGATTTTTGGTAGACTAGAAGGAACCGGAGGGAGTGAACATGATGGATGGATTAGATGTCACTTTTTAATTTTATCTCGAAATAATTTAATACGAATATCACTGAAATATTGCAGGAAAAACGTCAAAATCCCAAAATCTCCTGAGAAATTTCAAGAACAGTACTGTTCTAACAATGTCATGGGTGGCCCGGGCCGTGGATGGTCTAAATCTACTTCCCATTTAGTGGTATTGGAGGGCATATTTCTAATAAAAGAGTGGCAACACAAGATCATATCTATGGGCTGACTCACCAGTCAAACCCGAGTCATCTCGTCCGAGTCATGAGTTTTTAGTGACTTAACCCATGTTTACACTTTTAACTCTCACATCACATGTAACCCTCGTTGCCTGGCAGTGCCTGTCGCTAGCTCCCTGGCGGGGGCTGAGCAGCTCGCTTCCTCTCCGTCTGGCAGGTCGCGGTTTCTTTGCTGCTTTCCCCTCCTACCCAACTTGGTTTTTTTCTTAGCTTGTAGCTGACGATAGGTGTGGTCCCGTTCCTTTTTGTAGGGGCTCACCCGAATGATTGTACATGTTAGGTATGCGTCCACTTTTCTTCTGTAAATAAATAAATTACCCTCGTTGCCGTTGGAAAACTTGAGAAATATTAGTTCTCTCACCTGCGTGGTCCGACACGCGCGGTCTATACGCATCGAAGACCTTGACTATTGACTATGTTCATCATGACTTTGTAGAGCATGGAACATGCATATGATCCTTCGCCCCCTTTTCTTCTTTCACACACACGTCTAAGGTACATGAAGATGAAGGACGGTGGACTGTCCTGCAGTTATGGCTAGGACTCTGTGGGGCCCACCATTATGTGTGTATTTTATCCACCATGTTCTTTACATATTATATATATTTAGGGTATGAGTCCAAAAATAAGGTTGATACAAGACTCAAGTGGCCGACAAAACAGTGGGAATTGGATGCCCACCGTTAGAAACTTTTTGGGAGCCATAGAAGTTTAGATCAAGTTGGTATTTGTGTTTTCCCTTTATACGGGTCTATGTGACCTTATGGATATGTACGAGAGCAAATAAATATCACGATGAGCCTTCAGAATGTTTCAACCGTTGACACCATTATAGGATCTACTTTGATCATGCCCAAAAATTATATTTCAAAATGTAGGGAGGATGACAGTAGGGTCCACAGAGCCATGCCAGGACCAAGTCTATCCTAGCGAGGGAGCGGGTTGCGTACTGAGTAACTCAGCACGCTTAAGCATACCGAGTGAACTCTATGAGGCCAGTCTACAATGGATGTATGTATCTTATCCACAGGGTTCATCGGTTGTTCCAGATCATTTTAAGGAATGAGCTCACAATTGAGCCTTCAGAACGTTTCAACCATTGACACCATTATAGGATCTACTTTGATCATGCCCAAAAATTATATTTCAAAATGTACGGAGGATGACAGTAGGGTCCACAGAGCCATGCCAGGACCAAGTCTATCCTAGCGGGGGAGCGGGTTGCGTACTGAGTAACTCAGCACGCTTAAGCATACCGAGTGAACTCTATGAGGCCAGTCTACAATGGATGTATGTATCTTATCCACAGGGTTCATCTATTGTTCCAGATCATTTTAAGGAATGAGCTCACAATTGATGCATGTCCAAAGCTCAAGTGAACCGTACTATAGGATGCATTGAGAATAATGATGTCCACCATCGAAACCTTCCCCAGGCCTATAGTGATGTTTTATCTGTCATATATATATAATCTGTCATTTAACCTGTTCATAAGGTCATAGAGACATGGATGAAGGGAAAAATAAAGAACGAGGCCTAAAGAAGTTTACAACAGCAGCTGGTGTTCAATTCACACTATTTTTTATGGTGTGGTCCACTTGAGCTTTGGATATTCTTCAATTTCCCAGATAAAAACCACTAAGATATATGAGTGGTCCTGATTAATGAGGTCCATGTTAGTCCATTAGCACACCGTTCTCTATAACATCAAATATCTATACTGCTGGCCCCCACTGTGCATGGTCCAGTAGCATGAACCTGGGTAACATTCTCACTTGCATTTTTTCCAGAATTAATATCATTAATTACTGCAATTTTGCAATTTTATTTGAGATTATATATCATTTATAACCAAATGAATCCCATTAACCTTTTTTTTTTTTTTTTCCTATTTCATTTCAGAGAGTGCATGTTTTAGGGATCATCTTTCAAGGGTACACTTGGAAAGTATGATATGTTATTCAATACGCCCATCTAATGGGCGCTATCAAGGATAACTTGTGGCTCAAAAATCATATTTATGAGACCATCCCTGTCGTTACTCCTCTGCCCATTAACCAGTGGATTTTGACTGTTGACAATTTTTGTTTCCTTCCATTGATTTAAAGGCCACTAATTGAATGGTTATGATCATCCGAGACATGAAAAATCTTGTTACATCTACTGTACAGCCCACTAGATTGATGGTTCTGATTGATGAGTTCCTCTTCCGAGGTGTACCGTGAAGAGCGATGGCTCCACCATATTCCAATAGTACCGGCTCTACCATACAATCTCTGCTTTGTTTGTATCATTTATCCATACGAAACATCACAGCATGTGGACATTGTCACTAATCCAGGAAGTGTCACCATCATCACACATCAACGTTCATTCTTTAATGCTCGCCTTGGCCCACTTCTCTCCATGTGTGTCACATGTGACAACTAAACCATTGATGTACTGATGCTAATTAAAATCACCCATTTTTATCTTTATTTTATTATTATTTTGGTTGCTGTGGTGTTTAATTTTAGAGTTGGCCTAATATTTCTAGAGTAAGGACCATCAGATCGACGGACTTGATCATGACTGGGCCATTGTCCCATCTGTACATAATAGTCCATTAGCACACCGTTCTCTTTGATGCATCATGCATGACCTTCTAATTCCTCCCGGTAGCTATCATCTTGAACTTAAACTAAATAGGAACTGAACATCGTTTTCTAAACGGTGGTGAATCATCTGTCATGCATCTGGAGTTATAGGCAGTTCCAAATCATCCAAATGGTAGTATCCAGTGGATAGATCATAACCGAGAGAGGGATCAACCATCCAATGGTTGGCTGCTTATGGATGGTGAAAAAATTCATGTGTATCAATTCAATGGGTAAAATCAGATGGGTAAGATCGTCTCGCCCATTCGATTTTTGTCTGTGATCAACAGTACAAGTCCCAAGGGTCAGGCATTCGCCACCACTTTAGAAATGATAGTCAACTATCAACATAGCTTAATCCCCCAGATTTTTGGGCCATGGTTCCAAATACTCAAATAAACCAAAATAGCATCCTTCATGGTTCATACAATCAAAAGACCGCGTATAAAAATTTCCAATACGAATGCAAGCCCTTGTACTATAGTTTTTTTTTAAAAAAAACCCGGCCCAACAAGTCCAACTCGTCTGGGCTCAACTCAACCAGATTTCATGAGGTTCCAAAAGAACCTCCATCTGGTCACAAAAAGCTGGACTCTACTTGAAAATTCTTGTTACAACTCAACAAAAGTCCATAAACCTCGACTCCACTCGCCACAACTGGACAATATTAATATATCATTTCTACTTTCTGGATATTAAATAATACTTAAAATGCTCATAAATACCCTCACGTGAAAGAACAAAAAATAGGACTTGGGTCACAAACGGTCTCAGATGCAACATACTAATGTTGTTGAGGTGGGACACCTTTTTCATCCTTTGGCTCTTATTTTTTGGGATCCTTCTTTATTTACTTTTGCTTCACATCTTCTACACTGATTATTTCTGTGTGGCCCACTTTCTTCCTCATGAGGCACGCCAGATTAGCAGGACAAACTCCCTCTGCTTCCACTACGATCTGTTCTTGTTCCTTCCCTCCTACCTCCACCTTGGATACGCCTGCATCGCATCAGAGAACTTACGTAAAATTTAAATGACCGGATGGTTAGGATCATACAGCAGTTTTCTACAATGGAATGATTGATGGGTCACGATCAATTGAAGTGATTACATGGCTGAGGTCATCTAATCATCGGGATCGTTGGAGACATGGGGTGTTCACTTGATGGAAATTCAAATCAGTATACACACGGCCTTAATCATGTTCATGTGTCTAATCTAAACACTTCAATTACATATATGGACATCCAAGTGTAAAATCTCATATTTATGTTGACCTATTTTCAATGCAAACGATTGTATGGATATAATAAAACGTTGAGATATTGCCAGGACATTTGTGATTGACATTTCTAAAGATGGAAGCTTATATGGCTTAAATGAGGTTCATTTAGCCCATGTGGCTAACACATATTGGGTACTGCCTCACCTAATTGAAGTTTTCGTTAGGTGACTACGGAAGCATACTTTGAATTCGAATCAAACAAGTAAAAGATAAACGCAATAAAACATGTAAAAGAACATACAAGTTTACGTGAAGAATTATTGTGAGAAAAAAATGTAAGCGTAAAGAGATATCAAAATTTACTATAAATAACGAATTATAAGATATTGATAAACTTACATATGCAAATTCGTACGCGTTATCGATGTAAGCAACCATCGATCGATCAATAACCATATGTTCGATCGCTCGAACATACTCAAAAGGGTTTAGAGAGTTTACAAGTTTCATTCGAAAATAGTTGATTGCTCAAACCTCCCAAGTCAATCGATCGATAATGTTCAAAACTGTCCATAGACCAATCCGTATAATCTAGGGCTCACTTGATCGATCAATCAGCCTGGTTGATCGCTCGAGACCCCATGTTTCATATACAGATTAAAGACATCAAGACAATAATCTCCACCATAGTTTCAATCATCGTAAACTACGGCTCCAACCTCTATTTCTAATTGTCTCCATCATAACTTTACCATCACCACTTCTTTTCATGCACACTTCATCTTCATCAAACATTTGACAGACCCAAAGAAATCAAGTAAAACTTGAATTTATCTGCGGGAACCACCTTTGTAAACACAGACTCATATGACTAACAAATAAGTGCACAAATCAATGCACTAATGGGCACATGATCTAAATAGTCTATGAGATTGTTCCAACTTCCTTAGATTTCTGGCACAAAAAGCAAGCTAGCCTATTTATCATGTGGATCACAATGTTAAAAATGGGTGGAAGCCTCATAAAAATCTTAGCCAACCTTTTCCAGTTGCCCATTTGTTTTGATAGCTGTGTTCACCTGATGAGTGTACAGTACTAATTGTATTGTGGATCTTTCACTTATCTGCATAGTATTAATACATTCCACATTGATGTTGGGATTATGGAAGTTTAATCCATAGTAGAATTAATACATTCCATGTTCGAGTCATATACTAGTACATGGTGCATTCACGGTACCGTGCTATAGGAAAAAAGAAGAATATTAAAGAAGTCTTTGATTCTTTTGCCAAATCGAGGTCATATTTCATAACTCTCAACTAGATTGAGGATGCGGTGAATGTGTACAAGCTAGAGCGTAATAGGAGCATTTTATTTTTTAAAAAATGACTTTAGAGTGGAATACTTTATAATCAACTCCAAATCCATTGGGTCCTTACTCTTGCTCGGGTGGTAGAGTACTCTCAGGAGTTTCAACACCCGGTCAAGGGTTCGAGTACCCATAGATGGTGAAATTCCACTAGCGTGAGTGTGTGGGGGTGTGTGCGTGTGCCAGAAAAAAAAACAAAAAAAAACAAACAAGAAATTCAAATCCATTCTCCCTATCCCACATAAGACAACACCTGTATACTTGAAATAGAAAATGAATTCTTCTAAAAAACTTGTATTATATTTTTTGAAATACTTTAACATCACACGCGTGTTACAAGAGAATAACTAATTACTTGAACGAAAAAGATTTTAGTGCTAGTCACCTTGTATGGATACAGTCTTCAATGCCTTCGTTCGGCATTCCTGGCAATTCATCTGGACTTTCATAACTATCTTTTTCTGTACAAAACAGAATGAGTTCAAGCCCTTTTACCAGTTTCACATACACATCAGAACACAGTATTTCATGAGACCCAAATGAGATTACTCAGAAATAATTCTTTTCCTCTTATCTTTAATTTCCATTGATGGAAGAAGATGGTCTATTTCTTCCTTTCCTTTTTTTTTTTTTTTTTCTTACTTAAAAAGATGACATTTCAGTAACCAAAGATTGGAAAACGTACCTTCATTTTCTCTAACTGTGGAAGAAAATGGACAGCTGCACAGAATCTCTGAATCCCAACAAAACACAGCCTTTTTCCTGAGAACCGAACTGTGCTGCAATTGAGGAGATGGCCCATCATTTTATAGAAGGGGATGAAAGAGCGGTGAAGATTCCTGCGGAGTTCTAGTAAACGCGGGCCCCACAAGACCATAAGCGATGACTCCCAGGTGTGGAACGAGCGCTAGGGCCTACGGGGATGTGACACCGGAACCTACAATGTCGGTGAGACCCTGACCGCAGGCCCACCTCGATGAGCGGATTGGCTGGAGTACCACACACCACTACAACAGCTATATAGCTGCTGTAGGTACGTATCGTGCGAAGACGAGTGCACCGACGCTCCTCGAGCTTTGAGTTGTACGAACGGTACAAAGGAGATCAAAGTTACATGGGCCTACAGTGATGTATTTATTATATCTATACCATTCATCTATTTTTATAAATCATTGTAGAGCATTATACAAAAAATGAATCTTATCCAAAGATCATTTAGACCACACCACAAATAGCAGCCGAGATAATGATTTTCACCATTAAACAATTCGTAGGGCCCACCATAACATATATTTTCCATCCAATCTGCTCATAAGGTCACAAAGGCCTAAATGAAGAAGAAAAAAAAATCATATTGATCCAAAACTTCCGTGACCCCAAAAAGGATTTCAATGGTAGACGTTCAACCTTCCACTGCTTTTTTCTGTGTGGTCTAGTTGATAGATAGATCTGTCTTATTTTTCGTTTCAAATCTTAAGACAAGTTCACCAATTCGATGGACAGTTTAGATATAACACATACCTTATGATAGGACACATAGAACTTGTTGACATAAATAAGCAGCTATATAGCTGGTGTGAGGTACATCAGCCAATCCCTTCCATTTATTGTATACCCGTGCCAGTCTTCTTTTTTTCCAGCTTATTTTAGATCATGGCCTCGTAACTACCACAGGGAATAGTGCTCATTAAAACGCCCACCATTAAAAAAATCCAAACTGCCATCGATGGTAATGTTTACTAACCATCCCACCTTTTGATAAGTTTAAAAAGACCTGAAGAAAAATAAAAACTTTTGTGGCCCATAAAAGAGTTTTAATGGCCAATAGCCACTGTTTCCTATGATGTGGTCCACCTGAAATTTTAATCTTCTTTCAGTTTCCGTAACATGCCTATAATAAGCAGGCAAAACAGAAAAACGGCGTGGATATATAATGCATACATCAAAGTGGTCCTACGGTCAGGGTCTTATCCACATCGGTGGTTCGGGCTCCCAGATCTCGCAGCGAAGTCGCGCTCATAAGAAACAGGGAGCGGATTAGGTGTTACCCGGGTAACACTTTAGTAGGCATTAACCTTACCGTGCGGAGCCCAGATTGACTAATTTTTTGTATATCCACTCCGTCCAACCGTTTTTCTAGATCATTTTATGACGTGATACCAAATCTCAAGAAGATCCAAATCTCAGGTGCACCATACCACTGGAAGCAGTGGTAAATGGTCATTAAAATTTTGTGTGGGCCATGGAATTTTTGGATAAAGACGATATCTGAATTTTCCCTCCATCCAAGTTTGGTTTTTTTTTTTTTTTTTTTTTTTTTTTTTTAATTTTAAAAACCTTATCAACTGTTTGGATGGAAAATAAACATAACGGTAGGCCTAGAAAGTTTTTAATTGCGGGCGATCAATCAACACTGTTTCCTGTTGTATGGTTCACCTGAGATTTGGATATGATTAATTTTTTAGTCCAGATCATGAAATCGGCTGGAAAAATGGATGGACGGCCACAATAAGGTTTACACCTACTAAATCAAGTGATAATTAGACGGTGGGGTTCTTCCTTTGAGTATCCGTTACTTTGTACCTTAAAAAAAATAAAAATAAAAAAATAAATAAAATAAAAGAAAAAGTGTTCTTCACAAGTATGCACGGCTGCCTCAACACCCTGGAAACGGATTGGCTACTCCCTTTGCCACCCGGCCAACCAGCCCCTTGGCCGGTGGTCGGTGCTCGGTGGGACCCACCATGATGTATGTGTTTCATCCATTTTTAAAGATCGTTTTAGTGCTTAATCCCCAAAATGAGAGGAATATAAATCTAGGTAGACCACACTACATAGAAAAAAATAGTGATTGGATATCCATCATTAAAATCCTCCTAAGGCCCACTGTACTGTTTATTTGACATCTAATTTGTTGATTAGGTCATACAGGCTCGGGTTAATGGAAAAAATAAAAATCAGCTTGATCCAAAACTTCTATAGCCCCCAAAATGTTTTTAATGGTCGACATTCATTTAACACTATTTCCTATAATGTGGTCCATTTGAGATTGGGATATACCTCATTTTTGGATTCATGATGTAAAATGATTTATAAAAATAGATGGACAGCATGGATGAAATACATACATCATTGTGGGGCCCACAGAGCACCAACCACCAACCATTGGCTGGTGTGGGGAGTAGCCAATCCATTTCCCAACACCTTAGGGTGGTTTTTTACTTCTCTTCAAAAGAGATTTGGAAACTAGAGGTGGGCATTTCTGACCCGATCCGGCAGATCCGACCAGATCCGACCCGATCAGACCCGTTTTAAATAGAACCAATGGTCTAGATCGGTCCTGATCGAGTCTGGATTTCCAGATCCGTTTGTTTTCGGGTCAGGTCCGGATAGACGTCGATCTAGACAGATTTGGACCGAAAACCCGAACCGAGTGGAACCGCACCGAATCGAACAGACCCAACCCAAGTAGGTACTGGAAAAGGGATTTTTATTTTTTTACCCTACACTAACCTTAATCTTTACCCTCTCGCTCGGCCTCTACCCTCTTTTACCCTACCTGAACAACCGCTCCTGAGTCCTGCCCGACGCAGCAATGCCCGTTCTGCCCGACGCCAGTCTCCTTTCCAGATTTTCATCTTCTTCAACACCCGTTCTGCCCAACGCCAGTCTCCTCTGCATTGAATCGGGTAAGTAATTTAGATTTTAAAAAAAAATTATTTCTTTGATTTCTTTTACCCTAACCCAGCATGATTTCTTTTACCCACTTCTTCTTCAACACCCTGTCGAATCGGGTAAGTAATTTAGCAAGAAATGGAAATTTTGTTTTCTTCTTGTTTGAGAATTTTTGGAAGATTGGTTATCTGCCATGAGACATGAAGCTTTTAAAGTTTAGAGACATGGAAGTGAGCACGGAAGAGGCTTCCCTGCAGAGGAGCCAACAACTGAGAGAGATGTACTGTACAGTACAACTAGGGAAACTAACCAACTAGCCCGCCAACCATGCACTGCACTCTCTCAGAATGGTTCTATCTTATGTGCATCTCCTTCTCTTTTCCTCTTGGTGTCGGGTAAGTCTCCAAGAGTGTTGTGTTTTTTTTTTTTTTTTTTGGGCCAGGAGCCTTTCATGGTGGGCCCCACCTCGTGAATGGTTAGAATCCCTTCACAAACGCTTACAAAATCCCACAAATGCACAACCGAACCAAACCTAGCCAAATCCGATTCGACTCGATTTTCCTGACCGAGTCGGACTTGGATCGGTTAAGCCCAGTATGAGTGAGGATCGTATCGAGTCAGATGACCCTGACTCAGTCCCGGATTGGACCGAATTCGGGTCAGATTATTCAAAACTCAGATCAAGTCGAGTTGGACCCAATCCTAGTCGACTCGGTCCGATGCCCAGCTCTATTGGAAACTCCAACCTGCGGGAAATTTAAGCTATGCAATGGTGGACATGTGGAAGAATCTCCTTGGTATTCCCATCACATGGCGGCCATGCGTAACAGAGTAGAGCTGGGCATCAAGTCTAGTTGGATCGAGTTAAGGCTGACCCAACTCGATCCGGTCCTGAAAAAGGCCTGACCCGAACTCGATCCGACTCAGTACAGAGTCCAGCATGCCTAACTCGATCCGAGTCTGAATCTGGGTTGGACTGAACCGAGTCCGATCCGGTTAAAAATACCGAGTTGGATCGAGTCAGCAGTAAGTCAAATCGAGTCATTGGGATGTATTACTCAGCCATACAATCGTGAAAAAAGGAAAAAAAAAATCGAAAATAGATTAGCTACTAACTCGGTGGTTAGTGGTCAGTGCTCTGTGGTCCCCACCATAATGTATGTGTGACATCCATTCCGTTCATCCATTTTTAAAGATCATTTTAGGGCTTGAGCCCAAAAATGAGAGGGATATTAATCTCATGTGGACCACACCACAAGAAAACAATAGTTATTGGATATCCACCATTAAAATCCTCCTAAGGCCCACTATACTGTTTATTTGACATCTAATATGTTGATTAGGTCATACACATACTGATGATGAAAAAAAAAAAGATCAGCTCAATCCAAAACTTTCATGGCCCCTAAAATTTTTTTAATAGTCGACGATCATTCAACAATGTTTCCTATAATGTGGTTCACTTGAGAATGGGATATATCTTATTTTTGATGTAATACCATAAAATGATCTTAAAAAATAGTTGGAAGGCATGAATGAAACACATACATCACGGTGGGTCCCACATAGCAATGAAGTATGCGCTAATGTATAAAAAGAGCTTAGTTGTAATCCAATTTCAAATAAGGAAAACATCATTACTACCTATCTTTTCAGAAGCTATACCATCTTTTCATGTGAAAAAGCTTTTCACAGCCTACAGTTGATAGGGTGATAGGGTGTAACACCCCGAACTTTTCAATACCGAGTATTGATAGTCCTCGAGCATTACCGTGAAAAGTAACATAACATTTACATGTGTGCGACACCAACCTAGCTATCCTAACCTTACATTTATCCCCCGACAAGAATTGAACCGTTGGGAATGATCCCCATGCATAGATCCAGAGATCTGACCGTTGATTCTAGAGATGGGACCACCCATTATATGATTTGATGTACGTACCTTCCGTCAAATAAATTAGTGAGTGACTCCTTATCCATAATGTTTTAGATAAAAGTTCTTTTATAAGAATCACTTAGAAACATGGCCACAACCATGTAGAGCCATTAGATTTCACAAAACTCGTAAACTAACAATAATTACAAAAAAAATGCCATCAACATTTACCCTAAATTCTAAATCACATGATCCCCATGATCCGAATCATGTAAAAAATTGATGCCAAGCTTAATCAGCATAAATTAACCATACGCAACAGATTTCAGCCCTTAGATTATCATAGATGTGGCCCAAACAAAGGAGGAATCCTGTAACCATTGATTTTTGGGCCATCTGATCTTTGGATATGCTTCCATTTTGGTCTCAACCCTTAAGATTTATAGATAAAATGAATGGACGGATTAGATCCCTCAAAACATCACAGACGACCCCACACCTAGATTGAGGGTGCACAAACTGTGCATAAGCGCAGTGCACTAGACCGGAATTCCCGGTTAAAGTGCATAGACCCGACGCACTTCGAGTCTGAGAGGGACTCTCTCTCCTCTCTCTTGCGTCCGTGCGGATGATTGTCCACTGGGACAATTGATGGGCCACCACCGTGATCAAAATGGAGATCTGCACCGTCTAATGGTTTCGGGTGATGAAATAGATCAAAACCATGCTAATCATGTGGATCCATGCACACGTACAAGCTCATAAAGACGTGTAAGCCACGTTGATGAGTGTTGTGGCCCACCTCAAAACCAGGATTCAATTCAGATTTTGTCTCATGACCTAACTCAACCCTAATAAGAAAATGGACGAATCTGACTCCCGAAAGAGCATCGTAAGTGGGCCCCATCGACATCAGCGAAGGAGCCGGAACCGGATCCTTTCGCAGCTAACGCACGACGAGTTATGGTGGTCCACCATGATTGATCTGCGTGGAGATCCAAACCGTTCAGTTTGTCTCCCGCCCAAAATCGACCCAAGCTTCGTCAGCCTTATGGGTTTACGTACATGTGTGCGTGTGCAAGTAAAACCGTAGCCCCGTTCTCTCTCCCTGTTGCTGCGTAAGAAGATCCTGCGAATCCCTTGTTGCGTAAACCGACTTACGCAAGGGAGCTCACAGATTCTGACAGCCTATAAAAGGCTCTACCGTCCCGCAAGAAAGAAAAGAGAAAAAGAGGAAAAGAAAGAGAGAAAGAAGAAAGGAAGAAAGAAAGAAAGAAAGAATAGAGAAAGAAAAGAAAGAAACAAGAAGGCCAACCCCAATCTAACGGGTGCGTTCTTGATTTCCAAACTAGGTCCGAAACCTTAAGAATCCTTCTCCCCTTTTCTCGGCTATGAACATATGAATTCTAGGATAGGGTACACCAGGATATCCTTCATATTTCTTAATTCTAAACGAAATTTAGTTACAACTAAATTCCAATCCTAACTACTCGAATCATGTGGATTAGGGTAAAGAGAAACAAGTTTCATCCTAAAAGATTCCCTAGGACCCTAATCTTATTTGAGAACGGCCGAACAACTAGAGGTGAGGGTTTTATCCTTTAGGCTTACCTTAATTCAATTTGATCTTTACATTCTGTCTATTCATGCTTTCATGTATATGATTTTGCCTCTCATGCCTTTACCTGTCCTTGCCTCTTTCCTACTTTTGAGGATGAGGATTTTCCTGCCTTCTATCTAGACTCTTGTTATTTATATAGCTTTTTCATGCCTTTGATGTTATGGATTATCACGCCTTTCATGATTACATATTTTTCTGAGAATTATCCTATCAATTGATTTACTTAATATCATTGCAACTGTTGGCCCTTTTGGGATTATGACATGATGTCAAATACAAGTGAATTTCTCTGAATTTATGTGAGGCTATGGATATCAACCTTGCCCTGCCTTATCAATTATTGAGTTGGCCCCGCCACTCATCTCTTTATTTGAGTTGGCTCTGCTACTCGTCTCTGTATTTGAGTTGGCTATGCCGCTCGTCTTTTTATTTGAGTTGGCTCTGCCACTTTTCTTTTGTTGAGTTGACCATTGTCACTCTTCTCTTATTATGTTGGCCATTGCCACTTTTGTTGAGTTGACCCTTATCACTCTTCTCTTATTATATTGGCCTTGTGTTGTTTATCTGTAAAAGGCACGGGCATGTGTCTTGTTATTCCAGAACCTCCATGATTCAGTTTATATTCTTCATGATTCAGATTATACTCTTCATGATTCAGTTACATTCTTTATAAGTGCAAGTGATGTGTTATGAGGTATCACAACTAGTGAATCGATTATCTTATCATGGACGTAATGTGTTACGGGTAGCGGCCCTCTTGGTCGGCACGTAATTCCGTGGGTTACTTGGCGGGGTGCACAATCGATATATGTAAATCGGCTTACGTGTTACATCAACTTTTTGGGATTGGATGTCGCAATTAGTCGCTACATGAACACATCGTGTTACGTAAATCCCCCAACCGCATATTGTGTTGCCTTGAGATGTTCGCATAAATCCATGTTAGTGTTGGCCATGCCAGCGAATATTCGTAGTTATGGGATGCAGGTCGAGCCGGGTTTCCTATGAATTATATTCCATATTGTGATGATCACTTCGTATAATGAACCACATACACTATGTTAGGCATGCATCTCATGTAGGTTGGTTGCGCATGCTGATATCCTCGTGTTAGTGGAGCACAGGACATATCAGACCTTTACTTTACTTGTTATGAATCTCTTGAATTATTGTTAATATTAAAGGATAACCTTCACTATGAGTAGGGCATTGACCCTCTCCCAACCATACAGATGATGCAGGTGACGTACAGATTGAATACTTAGAAGACTACTTTCCTATAGAAAATTATCTTGAAAGACTAAGAAGACAGTTTCATTATTTAGTTTTATACTTTCGCTGTGAACTATGATATTGTAATAAACCTCCCATTATGAGCCCATTTAATGATTCTATTTACTCTTACGAAATATAATTAATACAGTTGATTTTATTCTCGTGTATGATTACCTTCTTGAATGTATCCGGATGCAATTAAACAAAAAAAAAAAAATAGGGTGCGATTTTACTAAAGCATCCTAGTTTATACATCATTAACACTCGGTTTCCTTGGGCACGAGTACAAACTCTAGCCGTGAAAATTTGGGCTATTACATAGGGTGGCGTAAAGGGCTTGATTTGACGTTGCTTTTCTTAGAGCTGAAATGAAGGACACCATCATATATATATATATATATATATATATATATATATATATATATATATATGGGGCCCACAATGATATATGTTGCTTATCCACACCGTCCATCCGTTATCCCAGCTTAAACTAGGGTATGAAAAAAAAATATAAGGTAGACCAAAAGCTCAAGTGGACCACACCACAGGATTTAGGAAATCAAACACCTACCTTTAAAAACTTCTTGGCCACTGTTTCCTTTGGTGTGGGCCACTTGAGTGTTGGATCTGCCTCATTTTTTGGCTCATGCCTCAAAATATTATGCGAAGATGGGCAGTGTAGATACATAATATATATACCAAGGTAGGCCTACCACAGAAAACAATGGGCAGAGTAAGGAAGCGGATTGGCTGGTGTACCACACATCAGCTATATAGCGGATGTAGGTACGTCTCATGCGAGGATGAGCACTGACACTCCTTGAGCTCCGAGTTGTATGTAGAGCTGGGCGTCAAGTCTAGTCGAACCGAGTTAGGGCTAACCTGACTCGATTCGGTCCTGAAAAAGGCCTGACCCAAACTTGATCCGACTCGGTACCGAGTCCAACATGCCTGACTCGATCCGAGTCTAAATCTGGGTTGGAGTAATCTGAATCGAGTCCGATCCGGTTAAAAATACCGAGTTGGATCGAGTCGGCACTGAGTCGAATCGAGTCATTCGGTTGTATTACTTAACCATACAATCGTGAAAAAGGAAAAAAAATCGGAAATAGATTAGCTACTGACTCAGTGGTTGGTGGTCAGTGCTCTGTGGGCCTCACCATAATGTACGTGTTACATGCATTCCGTTCATCCATTTTTAAAGATCATTTTAGGGCTTGAGTCCAAAAATGAGAGGGATATTAATCTCATGTGGACCACACCATAAGAAAACAATAGTAATTGGATATCCACCATTAAAATCCTCCCAAGGCCCACTGTACTGTTTATTTGACATCGTATCTGTTGATTAAGTCTTACACATACAGATGACAGGAAAATAAAAAAAGATCAGCTCGATCCAAAACTTTCATGGCCCCCAAAATTTTTTTAATGGTCGATGATTGTTCAACACTGTTTCCTATAATGTGGTCCACTTGAGAATGGGATATATCTTATTTTTGGTCTAATACTGTAAAATGATCTTAAAAAATAGTTGGAAAGCATGAATGAAACACATACATCATGGTGGGTCTCACATAGCAACAAAGTATGTGCTAATGTATAAAAAGAGCTTAGTTGTAATCCAATTTCGAATAAGGAAAACATCGTTACTACCTATCTTTTTCAGAAGCTATACCATCTTTTCATGGGAAAAAGCTTTCCATAGCCTACAGTTGATAGGGTGGCGTAAAGGGCTTAATTTGACGTTGCTTTTCTTAGAGCTGAAATGAAGGACACCATCAAATATATATGGGGCCCACAATGATATATGTTGCTTATCCACACCGTCCATCCGTTATCCCAGCTTAAACTAGGGTATGACCAAAAATATAAGGTAGATCAAAAGCTCAGGTGGACCACACCACAGGATTTAGGAAATCAAACACCTACCTTTAAAAACTTCTTGGCCACTGTTTCATTTGGTGTGGGCCACTTTAGTGTTGAATCTGCCTCATTTTTTGGCTCATTGTTGAGGGTCAAATATTGCATATCAGACCCCATTTATTACCTGGATTTATGAGCATGACTTTGTTTAATGGCTTGGTTTAACTGTGTATGTGATGCAAGGTTGAATTACGAATGTAGACCGAAGAAGGGTACTCAAAGCGTGGATTTGATGCTCTGAAGACACCAAGGCAAGGGACGGACCCCAGGGGACCAAAATCGAAGGATTTACACACCAGAGATCCAAGGAAACCGAGAAACTGAAGCTCAAATGGCCTGAAAAGGGTCTAAAATGCAAGATCACGGCATTCCTACTATCCGTTCAACTCAAAATTACATACATGACCTTTGGACCATAAATTAACCGTACATATCAAATTTCACCCATTGGATCGCTGTGGAAGTGGTCCAACAGACAAATCAGCATGTAGATTTGTGAATTGGGACCCACTTGATCTTTGGATATGCTTCAAACTTGGGCTATACCCCTTACATTAGCTGAGGAAATGGATGGATGGAGAAGATTGCTCAGAACCATCGTATGTGGACCGCATTTGCGATGGGTGTGCATAACCTACCTGTGCACTCGCGGTGCACCGATCCACTGGAATCAGTCGACTCGCAATTGACCGATGAAAACGGAATTTTCTGTTTTCAGCGTCCGCAAGCAACGGACACTGATTCGCGTAGTGGGCCCACACTGTCCATCACATGGAAGATTGGGACCGTCTATTCGATCCAGAGGTGGGGCTTGACCCTCTTCTAGGTGGCCTTTTGGCCCATGCACGTGTATACAGGAAAATCGTGATCAAATGCAGATTGAACGGCGAAAGGAAAACATCACTAGACTGCACCAAAATTCGACAAAATATACTCTTTCCCGACCGATTTTTCTCCCTGAATTCAATGGACGGTGTGGATTTCCAAAAGTACGTTAACTAAGGGTCCCATGAGTATCACAGCGTAATGGTGTTACGCAATCTGTTTTACGTCCGGAGAAACCTGGATTTTTCGGGCGGTTGTGGCCCATTATCCTTGATCATTTCATCAATCCAGACCGTCCATCAGGAGCCCATGGTCCCTCTCACTCATTCCTAGGTGTCGGTATTTCAACAGACAACATGAATCAGATTTTAACAGTCAAAACGTAGGTTGGACGGCAAACTGAAAAATCAAGTGGGCCGCGTCATCAGCAATCCAAAATCGGCCTTCTTCAGCTGAAATTTCGTCACGAATCTGGTAGACGGCGTGCATTTCACAAAAGTCATCTGAAGTGGCCCCACCAAGCGTTGCAGTGCAGCTGCTTGCATCGGTTATGCAATCCAGCTGTACACGCAGTACGGAAAATCTCCGCAGCCGACTCCATCACAGACTCTCTAGCGTCTGCACCTCTCCACATCTCATCCGACCGCATCAGCAGCTATAAAAGAAAGGAGTAGCAAGGAGAGAGGGGGTGGGCAGCCGTGGAGGCGAGGAGCAAGGCGAAAGAGAAGAGAAGTTCAAGTGTTTTTTTTTTCCTATTTACTATTTTGTTTTTTATGATTTTAGAGAGATTTATCCCACTCATGTCGGGCTAAACCTCTTAGCTAGGGCTAAGAGGTGAAGCTTGTGGCGTGATGGGTGATCCCTACGGCTTTGATTCATGTTGAACTTGATATTGATGCTAGTTTGATTCTAAAGGAATATTTCTAGTTTTTATTGTGACTGAAATTACAATAAGTCTGTGATAGCTTTGAGTATTTCTTTCTATTATTTGATTGTGAAGATAGGAAGCCCTGTTGTTCATCATTGCCCCTTGGACATGGTTGGATGATGGAATCCTTCCTAAATTCATACATCTTCTGATTGGTTGTGGATTGGTCTAAGTTCTATTGTTTACCTTGTCTCTTAGGCATGGATTTGTAATGGAATCATACCTAATTCTTATACCTTTCATCTATTTGAAAATTAGATCAAAGGAAGTTCAGATTGTGCTTTAGTGATATACCCTCCAACTGGATGAAGATGGGACTCAAAATCCAGTTGTATTCTTGAATCAAGTGTAGATCTCCCTGATCTCCACGAGTGGATCCTCTAAATCTCTAGTTTCCTATCTTTGAATTCCTTAAGTTTAGATTAATATTTCACCATTATTCCTCACATCACACTCGATTTAGATTTCATCTTAGTCTAGTTCTAGTTCTGGTTATTTTCAGATTACGTACAGGTTTCAGTCCCTGTGGATTCGACCTCGGTCTTACCGAGTTTATTACTACATCACAACCCTATACTTGGGAGTGAACAAGTTTTTGGCGCCGTTGTCGAGGATTGACGGTTACGTTTTCTGAAATTAACTAGTTTTAGAATTAGTTTAAGATTAGGATTTTTCTAACTTTAGGTTTAGATTTTTCTGATTTCTAGAAACTAACCTGTTTTTCTGTTTTGTAAGATCCTGACATAACTTCTAATTTGGTAATCCCTTTCTAATTCCTCTACTTTTTCTATTTTTAGAAATAGGGTTTGAGTTTTAGAATATTTCTAATTCTAGGATTTCTTTTAATTTTCTATTTTCTAATTTTAGAAATATTTCTCGTTTTAGAAACTAATCTCTTTTGTTTTCTTTTGCAGGATCTTAACATAGAAACTTCTCATTTGGTACCTTCCTTCTAACTTCTCCTCCTCTTACTTTCCATACTGCTGTAGGATCTTTTTTTCTTTTTTTTTTTTTTAAATATTTTTCTTAGGATTAGATTCAGAGTGAGGGGTTTCACTATGTATATGCACGAGTGGGAACGTCAATATGCTGAGATAGCTTTTGAGCATGCGAAACAGTGCGAAGGGATGTATGATGATTATAATACACATCAACCTATGTCTCAGAATTTTCTTAAACCAATCATCGAGAACTGACCTGAGCATAACACTCCATCGGTTAAGAAGTCCTTATGCGATCATATACGGGAGAACAATTCCACCCCAAGAACAGTACGTGAGTGCTGGGGTTATCATAACTATGGGAGTGAGGATTATTATCACCCATCTGAGAAAAAGAAAACAATGCGTGATTATATTATGAGTGATAATAAGTATTACCAACCATCAGATTCTCCCACTTATGATCCGTATGACTATAACCAGTGGAAACATCAATGTCGGGAAGCTGAACCAGCTATATATCATAGTGATAATTCTCTTGGGTCATCTACCTTTGAAACCCAATTAGAAACAATCCAAGAGGACTCACTTCAGAAGCTCATGCAAGCACAAGAGCAGTTCAATCAACTTGTCATACAATCATGCGAATTGCTAAAATCCTCAATTCCAATAATTCAATCACATCTAATGGAGAAGGAAGAGGCTAGGTTATCTCAGCCTCATCTCAATCTAGAAGCACAATGTGAAGAAGGTTATCATAATTCGCTTGTGACAGAAACTGAAATTACGAATGAGGAATTGGATTCCATTAATGAGCAGATGGTTCAATTTCCCGATGAGTCGATCTCGATGACTGTCCAAAGAAATGATCAAGAGAGGTGGGTGTCTTTCAAATATAATGATAGTGGCACACTTCACTCACATGATACACGGTTAGTTTATTCGAACCTCAACCTAATCTAGGAATAGAATGTGAGGAATGTGATCCCATCCCAAGTGCACACTGCACGGAACTGGACGATGATGAGTATTGGGATTCAATCTCTAGTGTGGCCCCTGCCAATGATCAAGAGGTTCAGGAGGTTGTCAACCATAGTGATCTACTCCACCAATCTAACATGACCAATTCAAATGTCGAGAATGGACCGCTTCCACCTAAACCTTCCAACCATCGTGATGCATGTTTGTACCACTCCCTTGAATTGAATGATGATATAATTCGGGAGATGGACGAGTCGCCTAATATGACTCTGGGAATTGAAACCATTCAGTTAAGGCCACCATCTGAGCTGTACACTTTTGATGATTCAACGCCTCTACTGAGTAACTTTAATGAGCAGAGTTCACACATCAATGCTTCATCTACTGACCTTCAGTCTATCTGTGCAGGGTTGGAACAAGAGAGTGTACCTCCATTTACTTTCAAGGACGATGGATTCCTTGGGCAGCGCATCACGAGCTCTAATGTGAAAAATAAGTCATGCTCAACTGAACTTCCCAACTCTGTAGATGATTGCTTGGTACACTTTGCAGATTCAAACGATCCCATGATAAGAGCCATAGTGAATGCCTTGCAAGACAATATCTCGGTAGTCATCACTGACCGAGAGAACCCTTACTCTGCAGCCCCTCCCTCCCTAGATCCTTATTGTTTACCATCAAGGGAGGAGGAGCTAAAAATTGAACTGAAGTTTGAAACTTCGGAATGTGTTGAGACTACACCATTTCCTGAAAATTTTTCTCAATTTGAGCTACTTGTAGTTTCTGATTCACCATGGGATGCTAACTCTAAAACTTTTTCTAATACAGGTGAATCGTATATACTCTGGATACCTCAGGTGAATCCACGACAAATTTTTTCTAAGGTACATAAGTCTCTCCGGCCATTCATGCTCCAGGGCATCAAAGCCTATTGCAAAAAGCGCTTTTGGATGATCCTATTGAGAAACCTACTGAGAAATTTATCTAGATATTGGCCGGAAGAGGAACCTTGTGGCATTACTGAGTAGTCTTTCCCCCACTTTCATAGGATTAGGGTAGTTTCTTTAGTCTGGCTGAAGACGTTAAACTTAGCGCTCCTGGGAGGCAACCCAGCTTTTGATTCCATGATTAGTTAATTCAATGTTTGTGGGTAACATTGCTGCAAACCCTCACGAGACTACAACTCGTCCACTAGGGGCAACATAGGGGTTTAAAGGCTTATTGCATACGCTAAATGCAATCGAGAGCACCTGCGAAACTGGTATAGGTAAGATTTTATTTTTGTTATTTTTGTTTTGCTTTCTCTCTTGTGCTGATCTGCTTTTACGTTATTATCCTTAGAAAGTCTTTCTTGATTCGTCATCCAGGTACTATCTTCCCATCACTTCTCATTTACTTTCGTTGTCCCATGTGCATAGCATGCTCATACCTTTTACATTGAGGACAATGTAGATTTTCGGTTGGGGGTGGGAGATTAGGTTGCCTAATTAGTGTTTTCTTGGTCTTGAGCAAAAATTGTGAAAATTTTTAATTTTTCTGGAATTTCTTATGAAGTCGAAGTGATTTTTACGGCCATCTTGGATTTAGAATTACAAGATAAGTGATGTTGGCAATTTATGACTCTTGGATTCCGTATTTATTAGATTTCACAGTTAAGTTCGAATTATTAATCCTTGATTAGAGGTTTTAAACATTGATTGAGTCATGATTTCATAAGACACATCTCGCTTGCACATTACGATTTCAGTTCGATATTGAATTATAATTTGGTGATCATTAAGCATGGAAGGAACCAACCTGGGGAATTTGGCCATCATGTTCAAAAAAAAAAAAAAAAAGATGATACCTTAGAAAGGGTTGGGTGAATATCTTCACCATAGGTTTGCTCCCTATAGGTGAGGATCTGATTCCCCATGAATGATATGTGAAAAGGGTTGGGCGTACAATCGTCGCCATAAGTTTGCTCCCTATAGGTGATAATTTGATTCACCTTCTTGACGTACTTTTAATGGAAAAATCGAAAGTTGGAAAAATGAAACGATGATCATGAGGCAAGTTTTAGTTGTCCTGAATGCTCTTGTTAAGTGCTAAGGACATCATGTCATAGAGAAGTGAACCTTGATGATAAGACGAGATTTCACTATACACTCATGGTACTTAATGTTTAGAATTTTTCCAATTGATGGATTAATACTTTGAACTTGATTATGAAGTTTACCGTGTGCTTAAGTCTAGGAGAGAATAATGCCCAACATTCATGAATCTTAGATTTCTCGTATCTGAATCGTTTTTTAAATTTTCACTCGGTTTCATAGAAATTGCCCTGTCATTCTCAACTTATTTTTCACATATTTTGCTCGGGACTAGCAAAATGCTGGTTGGGCATTGTGTTGAGGGTCAAATATTGCATATCAGACCCCATTTATTACCTGAATTTATGAGCATGACTCTGTTTAACGGCTTAGTTTAACTGTGTATGTGATGCAAGGTGGAATTACGAACATAGACTGAAAAAGGGTACTCAAAGCGTGGATTTAACGCTCTGAAGACACCAAGGCAAGGGACAGACCCCAGGGGACAAAAATCGAAGGATTTACACGCCAGAGATCCAAGGAAACATAGAAACTGAAGCTCAAATGACTTGAAAAGGGTCTAAAATGCAAGATCACGGCATTCCCACTATCCGTTCAACTCAAAATTACATACATGACCTTTGGACCATAAATTAACCGTACATATCAAATTTCACCCATTGGATCGCGTGGAAGTGGTCCAACAGACAAATCAGCACATAGATTTGTGAATTGGGACCCACTTGATCTTTGGATATGCTTTAAACTTGGGCTATACCCCTTATATTAGCTGAGGAAACGGATGGATGGAGAAGATTGCTCAGAACCATCGTATGTGGACCCCATCTGTGATGGGTGTGCATAACCTACCTGTGCACTCGTGGTGTACCGATCCACCGGAATCGGTCAACCCGCAGTTGACCGATGAAAACGGAATTTTCCGTTTTCAGCGTCCGCAAGCAACGGACGCTGATTCGTGTAGTGGGCCCACACTGTCCATCACATGGAAGATCGGGACCGTTTATTCGATCCAGAGGTGGGGCTTGACCCTCTTCTAGGTGGTATTTTGGCCCATGCACGTGTATACAGGAAAATCGTGATCAAATGCAGATTGAACGGCGAAAGGAAAACATCACTAGACTGCATCAAAATTCGACAAAATATACTCTTTCCCGACCGATTTTTCTCCCTGAATTCAATGGACGGTGTGGATTTCCAACAGTACATTGACCAAGGGTCCCACGAGTATCACAGCGTAATGGCGTTACGCAATTTGTTTTGCGTCCGGAGAAACCCGGATTTTTCGGGCGGTTGTGGCCCATTATCCTTGATCATTTCATCAATCCAGACCGTCCATCAGGAGCCCATGGTCTCTCTCACTCATTCCTAGGTGTTGGTATTTCAACAGACAACATGAATCAGATTTTAATAGTTAAAACGTAGGTTGGACGACAAACTGAAAAATCAAGTGGGCCGGGTCATCAGCAATCCAAAACCGGCCTTCTCCAGCTGAAATTTCATCATGAATCTGGTAGACGGTGTGGATTTCACAAAAGTCATCTGAAATGGCCCCACAAAGCGTTGCAGCACAGCTGCTTGCGTCGGTGTTCACTCCCTAAGTATAGGGTTGTGATGTAGTAATAAACTCGGTAAGACCGAGGTCGAATCCACAGGGACTGAAACCTGTACGTAATTTGAAACTAACTAGAACTAGAACTAGGCTAAGATGAAATCTAAACCGATTGTAATTTGAGCAATAATTGTGAAATATTAATCTAAACTTAATGAATTTAAAGGTAGGAAACTAGGGATTCAGAGGATCCACTTGTAAAAATCAGGGAGATTTTATGCCTGCATCAAGAACTTAACTGGAATTAGGTCTCATCTGCATCCAGTTAAAGAATGTAACCATGGAAATCAAACTGAACTTACTTGATCTAGTTTAAGAGATGAAAGGTATATGAATTAAAATGGATTCCATCACCAAACCATGCCCATGAGACAAGGTAAACAATAGAATTAAACTAATTACCAATCAATCAACATGCTATGAATGTTAGTAAGGGTACCGTCATTCAACCATGCCCAGGAGACGATGGTGAACAACAGTGCTTCCTAACGTCATAAACATAAAAGGAAAGAAAATACTCAAGCCATCACAGATCTACTGTAATTTCAGTCACAATAAACCATTAATAACTAAAATAATTTCTTAAATAAAAACTAAGATCTCATCAATTCAAGAATAAAACAGCATGTAGAATTTCCCATCACCCCCACAAGCTTCACACCTTAGCCCTAGCTAAGGGGTTTAGCCCAACATAGTTCATAGGAAAAACAGAAAAAAATAAAGAAAAGAAAAACTAAAACTTTCAAAACTTCTCTCTCTTTCTCGCGTCCATGGATGATGCCCCCACGGCTGCTGCCCTCTCTTCTTCTCTCTCTCTCTCTCTCTCTCTCTCTCTTTTTTCTTTTTTATAGTTGTTGCTGGAGATCGGCTGAGACGTGAAGAGGTGCAGACTGTGGAGAGTCCGTGCGAAACACAGCTTGGACAGCTGTTTACGCAATCGCAGATTCGAAATTCTCCTTGCATAGGGACTGTTTACGCATCCTCAAAACAGCGCCCAAAAGTCCTGCTTCCCTTGCTTGTTTTCTGAAAGGATAATGTCCCTTGGGACTTTTTTGGCTAGCCTACACGATGGACGGTCTGGATTGCCGAATCAATCAGAGACGGTGGCCCACAACTGCCCGCAAATCGCGGACAACATGCAGACGCTGAACAGAGCCTGCGTAAACATCTTACGCTGTGATGTTGGTGGGGCCCAGGATCAATGCCGGTTAGGAAATCCATTCCGACCATTGGATTCTTCTCACAAAACCGGTGGGAAATGATACAGTTCGGCTCGAATTCGGTGTGGCCCACGAGATCATCTACTCCACCGTCCATCTTGCTTTTAACGGCTGGAAACTTACGGACGCTTACATTGGGTCAAAAGGACACCTAGACTAAGGGCGTGGACGCCTCCTGGGACGAATGAACGGTGTGGATTATCGAAATGTGAGCGGAGTGGGTCCCACTACACAAAAACATACGGACCACATCCGCCCACTATCTTTGTGTAGGAGACGGATCGAGTCAACGCTCGCTGACCGGTTTGTTTCTTCCGGTGCACAGCGAATGTGCAGGCTCGCTCTGGTGTAGGCTCCTTGGTGATGTTTGAGAAAATCCCCTCCGTCCATCCATCTCATCATCACATTTTAACCGTGTGGACCGAAGTTGAAGCGTATCCAGACAGTGGGCGGGTCCCAAATTAAGATTTTATGGGCTGATCTATTCGTTTAGCATCTTCCACAACGATCCGGGAGCTGAAATTCGACGTGTACGGTTCATTTATTGTCCTCAGGCCCTGTATGAAGTTTTGGGCCGAACTAATAATGGAAACCCTGTGATTTTGTATTTTTGGACCCTTTTTAAACCACTTGAGCTTCAATTTCTGGATTTTCTTGGATCTCTGGCGTGTAAACCCGTCGATCTTGGTCCCCTGGGGTCCGTCCCGTGCCTTGATGATTTCAGAACGTTAAATCTGTGCATTTAGCATCCTTTTTTCAGTTGAGCTCGTAAATAAACCTTGCATCACAAACGCAATGAAAATGGATCGTTAACAGTATTATATATGTAAATCTAGGTTGTAATTGGGGTCTAATATGCAATATTTGACCCTTAACAATCGGTTACACAATCCAATTGTACACTCAGTGCAAAAAATCTCCGCAGCCAACTCCATCACGGACTCTCCAGCGTCCGCAGCTCTCCACATCTCAGCCGACCGCATTAGCAGCTATAAAAGAAAGGAGTAGCAAGGAGAGAGGGGGTGGGCAGCCGTGGAGGCGAAGAACAAGGCGAAAGAGAAGAGAAGTTCAAGTGTTTTTTTTCCTATTTACTATTTTATTTTTTTATGATTTTAGAGAGATCTATCCCACTTATGTCGGGCTAAACCTCTTAGCTAGGGCTAAGAGGTGAAGCTTGTGGCGTGATGGGTGATCCCTACGGCTTTGATTCATGTTGAACTTGATATTGAAGCTAGTTTGATTCTAAAGGAATATTTCTAGCTTTTAATGGTTTGTTGTGACTGAAATTACAATAAGTCTGTGATAACTTTGAGTATTTCTTTCCATTATTTGATTGTGAAGATAGGAAGCCCTATTGTTCATCATTGCCCCTTGGACATGGTTGGATGATGGAATCCTTCCTAATATTCATACATCTTCTGATTGGTTGTGGATTGGTCTAAGTTCTGTTGTTTACCTTGTCTCTTAGGCATGGATTTGTGATGGAATCATACCTAATTCTTATACCTTTCATCTTTTTGAAAATTAGATCAAAGGAAGTTCAGATTGTGCTTTAGTGATATACCCTCCAACTGGATGAAGATGGGACTCAAAATTCAGTTGTGTTCTTGAATCAAGCGTAGATCTCCCTGATCTCCACAAGTGGATCCTCTAAATCCCTAGTTTCCTACCTTTGAATTCCTTAAGTTTAGATTAATATTTCACCTTTATTCCTCACATCACACTTGATTTAGATTTCATCTTAGTCTAGTTCTAGTTTTAGTTATTTTCAGATTACGTACAGGTTTCAGTCCCTGTGGATTCGACCTCGGTCTTACCGAGTTTATTACTACATCACAACCCTATATTTGGGGAGTGAACACTCATGCCTTAAAATATTATGCTAAGATGGCAGTGTAGATACATAATATATATACCAAGGTGGGCCCACCACAGAAAACAGTGGGCAGATTAAGGAAGCGGATTGGCTGGTGTACCACACATCAACTATATAGCTGATGTAGGTATGTGTCGTGCGAGGATGAGCACTGATACTCCTCAAGCTCTGAGTTGTACATAGAGCTGGGCATCGAGTCTAGTCGAATCGAGTTAGGGCTGACCCGACTTGATTCGGTCTTGAAAAAGGCTTGACCCAAACTTGATCTGACTCGGTACTGAGTCCAACATGCCTGACTCGATCCGAGTCTGAATCTGGGTTGGACTAATCCGAATTGAGTCCGATCCGGTAAAAAATGCTGAGTTGGATCGAGTCGGCACTGAGTCGAATCGAGTCATCGGGCTGTATTACTCAGCCATATAATCGTGAAAAAGGAAAAAAATTGAAAATAGATTAACTATTAACTCGGTGGTTGGTGGTCAGTGCTCTGTAGGCCCCACCATAATGTATGTGTTATATCCATTCCATTCATCCATTTTTAAAGATCATTTTAGGGCTTGAGCCAAAAAATGAGAGGGACATTAATCTCATGTGGACCACACCACAGGAAAATAATAGTGATTAGATATCCACCATTAAAATCCTCCTAAGGCCCACTGTACTGTTTATTTGACATCTAATCTGTTGATTAGGTCATACACATACAAATGAAGGGAAAATAATGATAAAAAAAGATCAGCTCGATCCAAAACTTTCATGGCCCCCAAAATTTTTTTAATGGTCGACGATCATTCAACATTGTTTCCTTTAATATGGTCCACTTAATAATGGGATATCTCTTATTTTTTGTCTAATACCATAAAATGATCTTAAAAAATATAGTTGGAAGGCATGAATGAAACACATACATCACGGTGGGTCCCACATAGCAATGAATTATGTGCTAATGTATAAAATGAGCTTAGTTATAATCCAAATTTGAATAA
Organism: Magnolia changhungtana; assembly: GCA_030180095.1. Classification (NCBI taxonomy): domain Eukaryota; kingdom Viridiplantae; phylum Streptophyta; class Magnoliopsida; order Magnoliales; family Magnoliaceae; genus Magnolia; species Magnolia changhungtana. The sequence continues at coordinate 4,492,522 of JASAUF010000234.1, forward strand.
GGAAAACATCATTATTATCGATCGTTTTAGAAGCTATACCATCTTTTCATGGGAAAAAGCTTTCCACGGCCTAGATAGGGTGGCATAAAGGGCTTAATTTGACGTTGCTTTTCTTAGAACTGAAATGAAGGACACCATCAAATATATATATTTGGGGCCACCATGATATATGTTGCTTATCCACACTGTCCATCCGTTATCCCAGCTTAAACTAAGGTATGGCAAAAAAATACAAGGTAGACCAAAAGCTCAAGTGAACCATACTACAGATTTAGGAAATCAAACACCTACCTTTAAAAACTTTTTGGCCACTATTTCCTTTGGTGTGGGCCACTTTAGTGCCTTATTTTTTGCTCATGCCTCAAAATATTATGCTAAGATAAACAGTGTAGATACATAATATATATACTAAGGTAGGCCACCATAAAAACAGTGGGCAGAGTAAAGAAGCGGATTGGCGGGTGTACCCCACATCAGCTATATAGCTGATGTAGGTACGTGTCGTGTGAGGACGAGCACTGACGCTCCCCGAGCTCCAGGTTGTACGTAGAGCTGGGCATCGAGTCTATTCGGACCGCGTTACGGCCACTAATTGAATGGTTATGATCATCTATGATTTAAAATAGTGTAAGAGATCCTATGATCCTGTATACCTAACAAATCAATGACTATCTAATCTTACCATTAGAAAACATGATTGGCTCCCATTCGAAAGCATCGGTCCCAACCTATTCATATTGAGCCACATTACCAACCATTATCCTTAGAATCAAAGAGAGGATTTTAAAATACAATATTCAACGCGTTACGGCCACTAATTGAATGGTTATGATCATCCGACTTGAAAAATCTTGTTACATCTACGGTACGACCCGATAGATTGATGGTTCTGATTGATGGGTTCCTCTTCCACGGTGTACCGTGAAGAGTGATGGCTCTACCATACAATCTCCTCTGTTTGTATCATTTATACATACGAAACATCACAGCATGTGGACATTCTCAGTCATCCAGGAAATGTCACCGTCATCACACATCAAATTTCATTCTTTAATGCTCACCGTGGCCCACTTCTCTCCATGTGTGTCACATGTGACAACTAAACCATTATTGTACTGATGCTAATTAAAGTCACCCATTTTTATCTTTATTTTATTAATTTTTTGGTCGCTGCATGTGGAGTTTAATTTTAGAGTTGGCCTAATATTTCTAGAGTAAGGACCATCAGATCGACGGACTGGATCATGACTGGGCCATTGTCCCATCTGTACATAATAGTCCATTAGCACACCGTTCTCTTTGATGCATCATGACCTTCTAATTCCTCCTGGTAGCTATCATCTTGACCTTAAACTAAATAGGAACTGAACATCGTTTTCTAAACGGTGGTGAATCATCTGCATGTCATGCATCTGGAGTTATAGGCAGTTCCAAATCATCCAAATGGTAGTATCCAGTGGATAGATCATAACCCAGTCAGGGATCAACCATCCAACAATGGTTGGCTGCTTATGGATAGTGCAAAAATTCATGTGTATCAATTCAATGGGTAAAATCAGATGCGTAAGATCGTCTCGTCCATTCGATTTTTGTCTGTGATCAACAGTGTACAAGTCCCAAGGGTCAGGCATTCACCACCACTTTAGAAATGGTAGTCACCTATCAACATAGCTTAATCCTCCAGAGTTTTGGGCCATGGTTCCAAATACTCAAATAAACCAAAATAGCATCCTTCATGGTTCATACAATCAAAAGACCTTGTACAAAAAACTTCCGATACGAATACAAGCCCTTGTACTTAAAAAATAATAATAATAATAAAATTGACCCAACAAGCCCGAGTCGTCTGGGCTCAATTCAACCAGATTTCATCAAGGTTCCAAAAAAACACCTCCATCTGATCACAAAAAGCTCGACTCTACTTGAAAAATCTTGTTACAACTCAACAAAAGTCGATAAACCTCGACTCCACTCGCCGCAACTGGACAATTTTAATATATCATTTCTACTTTTTTGGATATTAAATCAATACTACTGAAAATGCTCAGGAAAATTTGGACGAGTTTTCAAGAAACTTGGCCAAATTTCTGAGTGGACCGCCAAACATTTTGGTCATGGGTTTCTTAATGATGAGACCCATCTGATGGACGGCTTGCATCTCACATCAAGTGTCACACTTTGGCACATAGACGGCCTATAGATGGGCTCCCCTCTACAAGCTTACCGAAGCTTATCCTAGTATGACCTACACCACATTTGTATGGAAACAGATAAAGGATAAAAATACAAAAAGGTCATAAATACCCTCACATGAAAGAACAAAAAATAGGACTTGGGCCACAAACGGTCCAGATGCAACGTACTAATGTTGTTGAGGTGGGACACCTTTTTCATCCTTTGGCTCTTATTTTTTGGGATCCCTTTAAAAAAAAAAAAAAAAAAAACACTTTGGCTTCACATCTTCTACACTGATTAGTTCTGTGTGGCCCACCTACTTCCTCATGAGGCACGCCAGATTAGCAGGACAAACTCCCTCTGCTTCCACTACGATCTGTTGTTGTTCCTTCCCTCCTATATCCACCTTGGATACGCCTACATCGCATCAGAGAACTTATGTAAAATTTTAATGATCGGATGGTTAGGATCATACAGCAGTTTTCTACAATGGAATGATTGATGGGTCACGATCAATTGAAGTGATTACATGGCTGAGATCATCTAATCATCGGGATTGTTTGAGATATGGGGCGTCTACTTGATAGAAATTCAAATCGGTATACACACGGCCTTAATCATGTTCATGCGTCTAATCTAAATACTTTAATTACATATATTGACATCCTAAGTGTATAATCTCATATTTATGTTGACCTATTTTCAATGCAAACGATTGTATGGAAATTAAAATGTTGAGATATTGCCAGGACATTTGTGACTGACATTTCTAATGATGGAAGCTTATATGGCTTAAATGAGATTCATTTAGCCCACGTGAACCACACATATTGGGTACTGCCTCACCTAATTGAGTTTTTTGTTAGGGGACTATGGAAGCAAACTTTGAATTCGAATCAAACAAGTAAAAGAGAAACGCAACAAAGTATATAAAAGAACACACAAGTTTACATGAAAAATCATGGTAGGAAAAAGCCTAAGTATAAAACGACATCAAAATTTACTATAAATAACGAATTACAAGAGAGTTTAGAGAGTTTACATGAAAAATCATGGTGGGAAAAAACCTAAGCATATGTTCGATCGCTCGAACATACTCAAAAGGGTTTAGAGAGTTTACAAGTATCATTCGAAAATAGTTGATTGCTCAAACCTTCTAAGTCAATCAATCGATACTGTTCCAAATTGTCCAGAGACCAATCTGTATAATCCAGGGCTCACTCGATCGATCAATCAGCTTGGTCGATCGCTCGAGACCCATGTTTCATATACAAATTGAAGACATCAAGACAACAATCTCCACTATGGTTTCAATCATCATAAACTATGGCTCCAACTTCTATTTCTAATTGCCTCCATCATAACTTTACCATCACCACTTCTTTCCATGCACACTTCATCTTCATCAAACATTTGACAAACCCAAAGAAATCAAGTAAAACTTCAATTTATCTATGGGAACCACCTTCGTAAACACAGACTCATATGACTAACAAATCAATGCACTAATAGGCACATGATCTAAATAGTCTACCAGATTGTTCCAACTTCCTTAGATTTCTGGCACAAAAGGCAGGTGAGTCTATTTATCATGTGGATCACAATGTTAAAAATGGGTGGAAGCCTCGTAAAAATCTTGGCCAACCCTTTTCCAATTGCCCATTTGTTTTGATAGCTGTGCTCACCTGATGATGATGTGTATTGTGGATGTTTCACTTATCTCAGCATAGTATTAATGATGTTTGATTATATTGTGGATGTTTCACTTAACTGCATAGTATTAATACATTCCACATTGATGTTGGGATTATGGAAGTTTAATACATAGTAGAATTAATACATTCCATGTTCAGGTCATATACCGGTACATGATGCATTCACGGTACCATGCTATAGAAAAAAGAATAATATTAAAGAAGATGACTTATATTCTTTTGCCAAATCGAGGTCATATTTCATAACTCTCAACGATTGACGATCTGGTGAATGTGTACATGCTAGAGCGTAATAAGAGCATTTTTTTTTTTCAAATGGCTTTAGAGTAGAATACTTTTTAATCAATTCCAAATTCATTGGGTCCTTACTCTTGCTCGGGTGGTAGACTCTTAGGAGTTTCAACACCCGGTCATGGGTTCGAGTACCCATAGGTGGTGAAATTCCACTAGCGTGAGTGTGTGGGGGTGAAAAAAAAAATTTGAAATCCATTCTCCCTATCCCACATAAGACAACACCTCTATACTTGAAATAGAAAATGAATTCTTCCAAAAAACTTCAACATGACCGGCATTATATTTTTGAAATACTTCAACATCACACGCATGAATATCCTGCCCAAAACGACTTTAAGTTACAAGAGAATAACTAATTACTTGAACGACAAAGATTTTAGTGCTAGTCACCTTGTATAGATGCAGTCTTCAATGCCTTCATTCGGCATTCTTTTTCTGTACAAAAAAGAATGAGTTCAAATCCTTTACTAGTTTCACATACACATCAGAACACAGAATATTTCATAAGACCCAAATGAAATTACTCAAAAATAATTCTTTTTCTCTTATCTTTTATTTCCATTGATGGAAGAAGATGGTCTATTTCTTCCTTTCCTTAATTAAAAGAGATGACACTTCAGTAACCAAAGATTGGAAAACGTACCTTCATTTTCTCTAAATGTGGAAGAAAATGAACAGCTGATGTAGAGCAGGTTGCAGACAGTTTCATGGCCAAGATGGATCAGAAAAGGCCCGGTCGACGACAGAAGTGATCCGGACCGTCGGACCTTAGATCGGGCGTATCTCGCAATCCGGAATGAGTTAGCTGTAGTAAAATATATGATTTTGGGGTAGAACGAGCTACTTTAGCCAACCAACACAGCTACGCTGGGTTACAACGCCCGGAATTGCGAAAAACCCCTGGATCGATGGTTGTTTCCCTGCTTTAATTTCGTTTTTACTATAAATAGTAAGTTTTAGTTTAATTATAACTTTTCATCCGTTGGGCTTTAGGAATTGCGCCCAATGTGAAAAGAGCTTAGAATAATTAGGAGAACAGTTTGGTGAAGCCAAATAGGACACTTACTATTTTTGGCCGAAAACCTTGTGCACTAGTAGACATCATGACTGTCTATAAATAGTAAGTTTACTATTTATAGTAAGTCGCGAATTCTAGGAGTTTTAGTTGTAGTTTAATTATGATTTCTTTCCTATTGCTTGGTATCCCTATTTAAAGGGTTGTGAACTTGTTTTTATTCATCAATTAATCAGTTTCGAATTTATTAGAATTTATTTCTATTTTCTGCATTCTTTCCTCGTGGATTTGAGAAGTCTCTGTGAGGAGTCTAGAGAAGCTCCATGGATTCGGAGTATTTATCCTCATCACGTTCATCCCTGCGTCAATAGCTGTACAGAATTTCCAAATCCCAACAAAACATAGCCTTTTTCTTGAGAACCGAACTGTGCTGCAATTGAGGAGATGGCCCATCATTTTATAGAAGGGGATGAAAGAGCGGCGAAGATTCGCGCAGACTTCTAGTAGACACGGGCCCCACAATACTACAAGTGATGACTCATAAATGCGAACGAGCGCTACTGGGATGTGACATCAGAACCTGTGATGTGGGTGAGAACCTAACTGTAGGGCACACCTCGATGTATTCATTGTATACCTGTACTGTTCTTCTATTTTTCCAGCTTATTTTAGACCATGGCCTCAAAATTAAAGAAGATAAAAATTTCAAGTGGACCACACTATAGGAAATAGTGTTCATTAAATGGCCACCATTAAAAAAATCCTAGCTACCATCGATGGTAATGTTTATTAACCATCCAACCTTTTGATAAGTTTAAAAAGACCCGGTGAAAAGTAAAAACAAATATCAGCTTGATCAAAAACTTTTGTGGCCCGCAAAAGGGTTTTAATGGCCAATAGCCACTGTTTCTTATGGTGTGGTCCACTTGAAATTTTGATCTTCTCTCGGTTTTCATATAACATGACCTATAATAAGCAGAAAAAACAGACGAACGGCGTGGATATACAATGCATACATCCAAGTGGGTCCCTACGGTCAGGGTCTTACCCGCATCACTGGTTCGGGCTCACTGGACTCGCAGCTAAGGGTGTACACGAACCGAGCTAGCTCGACTTGACTTGAAAAAAGCTTGATTCGACTCGATTCGACGCTGAGTTCGAGCCGAGTCGAGCTTATTATTTGAGCTCGAAAATTAGTTTGAGCCAAGTTCAAGCAGGCCCCTGCTCAACTCGACTAGGATCAAATCCAACTCTAATTGAACTCGGATCGAACTAGTCCAGTAACTCGGTTACTTTGACATTGATGTTGCTCACCAAGTGTTTTGATAAAATGACTCAAGGAAGTGTACTGGCTGGTGGTAAGGAAGGTATGTACATGAAACAAAAACCATTTGTTTTCTTGATTTTTCCTGATTTTTATGTTGCTTAGAAGGTGTTTGATAAAATACCTGTAAAACCATTGCTTCTGTTTTATGTACAAAGGGATTTTAAAGGTGCAGTCCAGGTGTTTGTGGAAATGCCTCAATGGCGAACTTGGCTTGATCTTGGCTCGAACTTGGCACGAGCTAGTGCGAATTGCTCACTGAACTGAGCCGAGTTGGCCAATTAGGCTCAAGGACCGAGCTGAGCCAAGTTCAAGCTGAGGTCAGCTAGTGGCCGAGCCAAGTCGAGCTGTTCAACTCGATGTATACCCCTTCTCTCAGCCAAGTCACGCTCATATGAAACAGGGAGCGGGTTAGGTGTTACCCCGGTAACACTTTAGTAGGCATTAACCTTACCGTGTGGGGCCCAAATTGATTAATTTTTTGTATATCCACTACGTCCAACCATTTTTCTAGATCATTTTAGGTCGTGATACTAAATCTTAAGAAGATTCAAATCTCAGGTGCACGATTCCACTGGAAACAGTGGTGAATGGTCATTATAAAACTTTTGTGGGCCTTGGAATTTTTGGATAAAGACGATCTCTGAATTTTCCCTCCATCCAAGTTTGTTTTGTTTTTGGGATTTTTTTTTTTTTTTTTTTTTTTTTTTGTTTGTTGTTGTTGTTGTTGTTGTTTTTTTTCTTTTAACCTTATCAACGGTTTGGATGGAAACTAAACATTACGGTGGGCCTTAGAAAGTTTTTAATTGTGGGCATTCAATCAACACTGTTGTATGGCCCACCTGAGATTTGGATATAACTAATTTTTGAGTCCGGATCCTAAAATTAGCGGGAAAAACAGATAGACAGCGTAGATATACCATAATTCATGAAGGTGAGCCCACGGTAAGGTTTACACCCACTAAAGTGTTTTTGACAAGTATGCACGTCTGCCTCAACACCTTGGGGTGGTTTTTAACTTTTCCTTAAAAGAGATTTGGAAACCCCAACCTGCACACTCCATGGCACATGCCATCATGGAGGCGTGTGGAAAATCTAAGCTATGCGATGATGGACATGTGGACGAATCTCCATGGTATTCCCATCACGTGGCGGCTATGTGTAGCGAGTGTAGACGATTGGCAAGTAGGGATGGTGGCAATGGCTGGGGCCCGGGCCCGGGCCCACCATGACAGTTAAAGACCTAAAGTCTATGGTTGTACATTGAGTTGAGTCGAGGTGGGCCAAGCTTGGCTTGGCTCATCCTTGCTCTCCTCGAGTTTGAGCCTAGCTCAAGCTTATCAGTGGAGCTTTGCTTGTTTGACAAATTTTTCGAGTAGAGCCCGATGTGAGCTAATGGATGGAGTCGAGCTTGTTCCCAACTCAACTCAACTCGCACTCAACTCAACTCAGCCACTTGATCCAACTGACCCAATCCCCAAATCAAATATTCAATTATATATATGTGTGTGTGTGTGTGTGTGTGAAAAGGGCACAACGGGTTGGATAAGGAAGAAAAAAGGGTAAGAAAGGGATGGACAAATAGAATAGGGTTTGCGTTTTAATTTTAGCCAAGCTCAAATTTTGAGCTAAGCTAAGTTCGAGTCAAGTTGAGTCAAACTCTACCATGTTAGAAACCGTCTCGTTTTCAAAACGAGCTGGGTGATATGAAGCTTGTCTCACCTCTCGTCGTCGTTCAAGCCGAGTTAAGCCAAGGTAGATCTAGCCAAGCCAAGGAAGTTTTTTGAATTAGCTTGGCTAGTGTACAACCCTGCCAATGTCCAAGCCCGGCGTGGCCCAACCAAGGACACTCATAAAAATTTGATTGGGGCCAGGCGTTTTGGCCTGCCCCCAAAATTGATAAAATCTTAATTTCCAACTTGAATGTTCCTAGCTATACATTGATCAAAGGGGCTGTACATGCACAAGTATTTAATCATTTAAGAGGAGTGAAACCAACTGTCTACATTCAAAATGGACGAGTCGATTGATAGAGGATTGGAAGGCCACATATGTAGGATATAACCCATATACATTTAAAGATGGGTTGGGTTGGTTTGTCAGGCTGGGTTAGGACAGATCAGGTAGAAATCAAGCACCAATTATGTTTTTTTTTTTTTTTTTAAGTACTTGTAGTCTAGTCATTTATGTACTTCCTCTGTGAAAAAGTACGGCCCGAATTGGGTACCACCCAAGGGCTATCAACGGCCAAGCTTGGAGTTGGCCTTCGCCTGAATTTTGAAGTGTTTCAGGCTGAACAGGCTCTATTCAAAATTCTGATACTAAAGGGTTGAGCCTGGCCCATTATAACATCCCTATCCTACCCTTGGACCTAACTAGAGAGGAATGAGCCCACCGTGTTGTATATGTTTTATTTACTTTATCCATTCATTTGACAAAATATTTTAGGGAATGAGCCCAAAACCGAAGATTAAAGTCCAAGTGGACCACACCACAGTGAGCTGTGGAGATTAAACTCCTACCTTGGCAAACTTGCCAAGGTGTATGGTGATGCTTATTTGCCATCCAACTAGTTAATAATGTCATATAGACATGCATGAAGTAAAAACCATAAATATCAGCTTGATCCTAAACTTCTATTCCCTGCTCAAAAAGTTTTCAATGGTAAGCATTCAATCCCCACTGCTTCGGGTGGTGTTATCTACTTAAGCTTTCCATTTACCTCATTTTTTAAATTGTGATTTAAAATAATCTTTCAAAATGAATAGACACTATGAATAAAACATATACATCCTGATGGGCCCTACATACATGTTCATCACGATGGGCCCAACACATTCCCTGACAGGACCGTCCGTCTCTATCAAGGTCCTGGTGGGGTCGTACCCAATCCTCACCCGCGAAAGTAGAGCCTGTATTTTTTTTTTCTCTGTTATCGTTTTTAGGACTAGGCGTTTTGTATAATTCAATGCATGTAAAAAAACATTACAAGTGTAGTAAATTCAGGCTACCCATCATGTGGGCTACCCGTGTGATATAAAATATAGAAACAAGTGTCTCTATTGAGCCACTTCATGAGTGTACAGGCTGTTGAGTGTGAGGGTGTGTGCATAAATTATTATTATTATTATTATTGTTATTATTATTTTTAAAAAACTGATTCTTGAGCGAGGGTGTACAATCATATGCTCCGTCAAACACGGTGTCTACGCGACTCAGACGTTGATAGTTGACTCCTTTAACCATGGCTTATAAAAACTATCAAATCATTCAATCCGACTCTTCGCCCCTTTTTCCTCTTTCACGTGGGCCTGTTAGAATTTTCAAACCAATGTGAAGTACATGGGAAATTGCTTCCAGCAGCAGTACCCACGCTTGATTTTGGCACAAAAACCGATGATGCTATAAAATATATGTGGGGCCCATGGTGATATATGTGGCTTATCTACACCGTCCATCTATTATCCCAACTGAAATTAGGGTATCATCCAAAAAGATGAGGAAGATCCAAAGCTCAAGTGGACCACACCACAAGATTTAGGAAATCAAATACCTACCTTTAAAATTATTTTCGGGCCACTATTTTCTTTGGTGGGGGTAACTTGAGTGTTGGATTAACCTCATTTTTTGGTTCATGCCTCAAAATGTTATGCTAGAATGGATAGACGGCACAAATTCATCACATATATCACAGTGGGGCCCACGAATTTAAACCAGTCCATTTGGACTGGTTTTCTAAGCAGAAATACTTACGAATTTTTAAACAGATGCAAGTGTAATCATTCTTCGTTAGAAGTGTATTTACCTTGTATCTGGAAAATCAAACATGCCCGCTGGACTGAAATCCGTCTGGACAGGGCTCTGTGGGGCCCAAAGTAATGTAAGTGTTTTATCCAAGCCATTCATTGCTTTTATCATATCATTTTAAGTTATGAGACAAAAAATAAGCAGATCCACACCTCCAGTGGACCACATCAAAGGAATCTGCAGTGTTAATGACTCTCACCATTGAAACCATTCTAAGGGACACTATATATATATATATATATATATATATATATATATATATATATATATATATATATATATATATATATATAACCATCCAACCTATTAAAAAGGTCATGCAGACGTGGATGAAATGAAAACACAAATATCAGCTTAATCCGAAACTTCTCCAGCTCCCAAGAAGTTTTTAATGGTTGAAGTTAAATCCCCACTTTGTGGTCCATTTAATCCATGGACCCTCCTCATTTTTTGTATCATAGATTAAAATGATCTGAGAAAAATGATTAACGGCGTAGATAAAACACTTAAATCACTTTGGGCCCCACAGAACCCTGCCCGGACGGATTACCGTCCCGGCGGTGGTAGGACGCCATCCGCGTCCGTGAAAACGAAGGATGACGGATTGTGTCCTGCGGTCCTGGCTTGTGCTTTATGCAGCCCACCACGATGTATGTGTTTTATCTACATCGCGCCATTTATTTTGACAGATCATTTTAGTGCATATATTCAAATATAAGACAGATCGAAGTTACAAGTGGACCACATAAAGGGAATTGTACGCCTACAGTTAAAATCTTCTTGGGAGTTGCACCAGTTTTGATCAAGATGATATTTGTATTTTTCCTTCATCCAGGTCCACGTGACCTTATGAGCAGCTTGGATGGTGGGCCCTAGGAAGGTCTCAACCATTTGTGTCATTGTCACCACTGCTTCTCTACTGCATGTGGTCCACTTGACCTTTGGATTTACCTTCCCTTTGGGTTCATGCCCTAAGATGATATGTCAAAATGGATGTACAGCTTGGATTAAACATACGCATCACGATGGGCCTCACAGAGCTTTCCTGGTAAACGCAGTATGTAATTGGAATCCGAATATGAAACCATCTTTTCATAGGTAAGTCTCACACGCAGTATACTTTTTCAGTCCACGGGCTCGTCCACCCATCTGATGCTCCCGGGGTCTTTTACAACCATTTACCATGCAGTTGGAAAGCCAAACAGGCCCCATGAGAAGTAGAGCACGGCTTGACTATAAATACGACACATCATGAATAGTGGATGCAACTTAATGGATAGTTAATATCAATGATTTGATGTATTTCATCTCTCACGTTATCTAGACCAAGCTAGTCTATGCTTTTTTAACCGATGTGGAGATGTTAGAGTCAAGTCGCCTTCTGTGAAGCACATTGGTCGTCAGAAAGATTATATCATTGACAGAAACGTATATTGTCCGTCTAATGTCCTTTCACACATGATATTGAGTGTGCCAAACCTTGATTTCTTCAAGGTCTTTAGTCTATGTCTACCCAAGACTAGAATAGTGGAAGAGAGCACCGTCCATACCCTAAGATATATGAGTGGTCCTGATAAATTTCCATTTTGCAGGGGCCCATTTACATAACATCAAATGTCCGTACTGCTTGTGTGGCCCTCACTGCACATGGTCAAGTAGCACCTCTCTCATTAACATATCCACTTGCATTTTTCTAGAATTAATCCAATTGTATTTCAAGAGTGAAATTTTGTAGGGACCATCTCTCTATCGTACACGTGGAAGAGGTTGTATCCATGTAGTGGGCCCTATCATGGATAGCTTGTGGTATAATAATACAAAAAAAAAAAAAAAAAAAAAACCATGAGACCATTACAGCCTTTTCTCTTCTTTCTTCTTCTATTTTTTCCACATTACCCACCAAATGTTGTCTGTTAACCATTTTTCTTTTCCTACCATTGCTTTGAAGCGACTGATCCAACGGCTATGATCACCTGACAGATGCATTATTTCAATCATGTCCCATCTACAGTAATAACGATCGACTAGAAGGATGGTTTTGATTGATAAGTTCTTCTTCGACAATGTACCGCGCGGTGAGATGGATCCACTATCATTAGAAAGTAATTCCATTCCCCGTTCCTTACGATGGCCCGCCAAAGAAGAAAAATAGCGAAGATTATTGCGAGGTTTCTACGGGACAAGTACAGAACACCCCTTCCTTTGTCGGTAGCAGATTGACTACTAAAAGCCATTCGCAGAAAATTCCATCCATCTGTTTAGCCAAATCATGTTACGGCGTAGGCCAAAAATAACAATCCAAGACTCAAGTGGGCCCACAACAGGCAGGTGACAACTCAATTTTCTTGCAGGACAATAATCTGTCTAAGAAGGGGTTCTGTGGGGATCACTGTGATGTATGGGTTTTATCCACACTGTCCATCTATTTTTCCAGATCCTTTTATAATAGAAGCCCAAAAACGAACCAGATCTAAAGCTCAAGTGGACCACACCACAGGAGGCAGCGTGTTTGCAAGGCGGAAACCATCCTAGGGGCCATTACGGTGTTTATTTGCCATCCATCCTATTCATAAGATCATGTGGATTTGGATGAAGGGAAACAAAAATATTACCTTCATAAAAAAAAACTTACAGCGGCTCCTAAGAAATTTTGAATGGTGAGCGTTCAGTCCCCACTATGTGGTCCATTTGGGCCTTGGATCTGCCTTACCTTTAGGCTCATACCTTAAAATAATCTTGGAAAAAAGGATGGACGGGATGGATAAAACCCATACATTACGGTAGCTCTCAGGGATCCCTGACTAGCAGATTATTGTCCAGTGGACGCAATCTGCTTCATTCGGCACCTCCTACAACTAGTGGTGTCAATTAGTCCGGTGGTCCACCAGGCCTTCGGGCTTAGCTCGATTGGGCCGGGTTTTGTACGTTATATCAGGCTGGGCTCGGGCTTAAATCAGGAGTTACAATCCGGCCGGACTCAGCCTTAGCTCACAAAGTTCTAACCGGCCTGGCCCGGCGGATAAGTCTTTTCCAAATCTACTTTTCTCTCTATTCTTTCGCTCTCTCCCTCTCATACATGAGGCACACCAAGATATTATTTATCCACGAAGATAATTAGGGCTTGGGCTCAGGTGAAAATGGGTAGAGCTGGGCACCGGACGACTTGACTCGACTAACTCGACTTGTCTGACTCGTTTGGACCCGACTTGATCCATATTGAATGGGTGAGTCGGTCCAAACCGAGTAGGCTTCGCCCAGTCTGAACTCAAATCGAGTCGAGTCCGAGTTACTTAGTAACTCGATAGGACTCGACCGACGACTCAACTCGATTCGGTATATATATATATATATATATATATATATATATATATATATATATATATATATATATATATATATATATATATATAATCTAGTTTTTAAATATCTCTAAACTTGTCCGCCACACCTGACCTCGATCCGAACCCAAACTCTATCTCTCCCTCCCTCATCCTCCTCTTCCAAATCTGGCAGCCACCTACCACCATCACCAACCTCTTCCTCCTCCTCTTCTTCTCTTTCTTCTCCACTCCCTCCCTCCCTTGTTGGGATTTTTGGCCTATGGAATCACACAGATCTAGATCTAGAATAGCAATCCAATGGCACCAAGCATACAAGAGAACACACAGATTTAACATGGAAAACCCTTGCGGGAAAAAACCACGGCACAAAGCGACAGATCTCCACTATGAAACAGAAATTACAAAGAGAGAGGACTTACCCGATTCGAACAACCTCGAATCTCACCCTTGCTACACCCTTTAATTTCCCTAAAACCCCTTTAGAAAGCCTTAGAATACTTTTTCATTTCTTCTCATACCCTAGAAATTACCCTAGGGACACCTATTTATAGTTTAGGTAACTTCCCCTTTCGCACCCTTGCGAAAGGTGACACAGATTTCGCAGTTCGCATCGGATTCGGAAACGAATCTGCGTAAACTACGACTGGTCGAACCGAGGCTACGACTGGTTGTGGGACCCCTTCGACCGGTCGAGTCATCCCTTCGATCGGTCGTGAATCCCAGACATCAAAAAACTGAGCTCGCTGGAGTTCGAGTCATGTAAGCCACGATCAGTCGAACAGTTCTGCGACCGGTCGAGCAATCTCTCGACTGGTCAATCTCCACCAAGTCTTTAACCTTCAACCGTGTAGCTCCTTGACCTCTATTTCTGTATTCCATCATAGCTTCTCTTGCATGCTCCATCTTCTTACCATCTCACCGCTACCCAATATTGCTTGCCGGGGTACTTGCTCACAACACCGATAGCCTGTGAAATAACTGGTCTAATCCAGACCATGACATACACTGCCAACTGCATTCGAATAAGGCTCATGAGATATCCTATTTTTCCTCATCTGTTTTGGGACATGTCCTGAGAAAAACTTGACGAGAGACGCGTAGGGAACGCTCTCTGACTTCACTTGGCCCATCACATCCTTGATTAATACCTACACATAAGGTATTCCTCCTATGATTACCACAGCCTACTCCTTCAGTCTCAATACCAAGAACCATCTTCGCAGCCCCCCGATCCTTCATCCATGAAGGAATCAAACTACTGCCTAGGCGATAGGTCGAACCACGGCCTCCTACAAAGTCTTTCCTCAGCCTCTTTAACTTCGAACCGCTCTGGTTGCTTCATGTAGATCTTCTCTTTACTTTTCCTTGCAGAAGTGAAGACCCACATCCATCCTTCTAGCTCAAGATTACGTTGGCCAACCAGTGCTAATTACGGATCTAATAAACACATGCTATATCGTCAGCGTGAATATCTCTAAGAAGCCGATCCCTTCTCTCTGAGCATAACCCTTCGCTACCAACCTCGCCCTATATCTATGTTGTATCCTCCTGAAGATCTACTTGCATCTAACCGCTTTTCGGCCCATTGGAAGCTCCACCCGCTCCTATATGTCGGTCTGGTACAGCGAATTCATCACATCGCCCATAGTCACCTTTCACTTCTCAGCACCAAACTCACCTAGAGCCATCTGAATAGAAGATGAATCCCATGCGATATTGGAGTCGTCTATGTACATCGCCGATATCCTGCGATCATGCCGTGTGATTCTTCTCACAAGTGGCTGCTCCACCTGCTCTGTATCCCTGTCCTCACGTCTCAGCCTTCATGCCCTTCCCGCTCATGTGACCATGCCCAACATGCCACACACGTGCAGAGATGGAATCCGCTACATCTACTGTAGCTCCACCGTTTGAAGTGCTCCCGATCAACCTGTACAAGTTACCGAGTCGTTGCACTTTCATAATTACCCATGCCCCCTTAGATACCTTAAGAGCATATCAATGCATGTGTACTTGCATCCTTTTGCCTCAAGCACAACAAGAGAAATCAGATTCTGCTTCAAATCAGGAATGTGCCTGACATCATTCAGGGTATGCTCCACCCCATCAAACATCTTGATGAGCACCGTACCAACAGCCACAACATTACAGGCAATGTCATTGCTCATAAACACCTGTCCACCATCGCACTCCCTATAGCTGGCGAACCAACTCCGATGAGGAGTCATGTGAAAAGATGCCCTTGTGTCTAGCATCCACTCGTCCTTACAATCATCGTATGACCGTCTGAGAGAAGACACAGATAAAACATCACCATCACATCCACTCGATCCATCTGACATGACAACATTGGCTTAAGCCTCAGAATCTTGTCTCTTCGATTTAGGATTTCCACAATCCTTCTTCACATGTCCTTCCTTCCCACAATTCCAGCACTTTACCTTTCTTTTGCCCTTGCCCTTGGATTTGGATCTAGAACCTGAAGAACTTGTACCTTGTTCAAAATTTCTACCCACTATAAACAGTGCATCAGAAGATGTCCCCATGTCGCTGTTTAGCTATCTCATAGCCTTCACTTGAAGGGCTGAGATAATGGTGTCGACACTCAGGGTTTTATTCATGCTGCACATAGTATCCTTGAATGACTCATATGACGCCGGAAGAGAATTCAGTAACATACATGTTTGTTCTTCATCTTTCATCACTTCCTCCATATCCAGCAATTTGTAAACTAATTTATTAAAGTTACTGATGTGAGCCTCCAAATCTCCACCCTCTGCCATCTTGAATTTATACCACTACCGCTTCAAGTGCAGGTGATTTTCAGAGGATTTTTTCGCATAGACATCCTCTAACTTCGCCATAACTTAGCTGCAGTTTTCTCTCTCATAACGTTGTAGAGAACCTCATCCATGAGACATAAACGGATCGATGATAAAGCCTTCTTGTCAAGAGTATTCCAATCACCATCAGTCATAGTAGACTTTCGCTCCTCAAGAGCACCATCTTCTCCTTGCTTGATTAAGGAACTCATCATCTAAATTTTTTTTCCCTGAGTACTTCTTAATCTCATACCTGGTGCTCGCCATTATTACTAATCCCTTATATTTAGATCTATGCCTAACGATTGCTTTGATACCACTTGTTGGGATTTTTGGCCTGCGGAATCACACAGATCTAGATCTAGGATAGCAATCCAATGGCACCAAGCATACAAGAGAACACAGAGATTTAATGTGGAAAACCCTTGCGGGAAAAAAACTATGGCATAAAGCGACAGATCTCCACTATGAAACAAATATTACAAAGAGAGAGGACTTACCCGATTCGAACAACCTCGAATCTCACCCTTGCTACACCCTTTAATTTCCCTAGAACCACTTTAGGAAGCCTTAGAATACTTTTCCATTTTTCCAATACCCTAGACAAAACCCTAGGGACACCTATTTATAGTTTAGGCAACTTTCCCTTTCGCACCCTTTTGAAAGTCGACACGGATTTCGCAGTTCGTATCGGATTCGGAAACGAATCTGCGTAAACTATGACTGGTCGAACTGAGGCTACGACTGGTCGTGGGACCCCTTCGACCAGTCGAGCCATCCCTTCGACCGGTCGTGAATCCCGGACACCAAAAAACTGAGCTCGCTGGACTTCAAGTCGTGCAAGCCACGATCAGTCGAGCAGCTCCTACAACCGGTTGAGCAATCCCACGACCGGTCGAAGGCGGTGAAGACTTTTCTCACAACATCCCTCCCTCCCTCCATCCCTCATCTCTCGATATGACTCATTGCTAACTTGAATCGACTCGATACTTTTGATAAGCCTCACCTGTGGTGGGGTGACAAATGTATTGTTATGTCCTTCAACACCATCTGTGCAGAAAGAGAGACCAGACTCTCCCCTTAAAGGTGGTAGAGAGAGAGAGAGAGAGAGATAAGACTTCTGAAATAGGACGCTATTGCGTCCTACCCCCGCCAGTCTCTAGCCACGAACGTGCAGTTCTGTGGTTGGCCCACCATAATATGTGGTGTGGTCCACTTCAACTTTGGATCTGCCTCATTTTTGTGCACATATCTTAAAATGATATGAGAGAAGGGATGGACGGCGTGGATAAACATATACATCATGGTGGGCCCGGCCACAGAATTGCCCCTTCGTGGCTAGAGACAGGTAGGGTAGGATGCAATCTCATCCCCAGTAAGAGCGGTTGCAAGCTAGGTGGGGCCACCAGGATGCTTGTCAGAAATCCACCCTGTCCATTTGCTTTGCCCTTTCATTTTAAGGCATCAACCTAATAATGACACAAATTTAAAGATTGAGTGGGTCACACAACAGAAAACAATGGAGATTAGTCATCCAGTTGAAGTTCCAAAACTGGATGGAAAGGATTATTTGATAGCAAAAAAAAGGAGTGTAACTGTTCATACACAGGTACCTCGGCGGGATTCAAGCAGGCGTCGCTTCCCACAATGTACCTCGGCGTCCCCCTCTCAAAAGGAAGATGTCCAGCCACTCTATTACAACAGCAAGCCAGAAAATTCTCAGCAAAATAGAGGAGTGGAAGGCCAAGCTTCTCAACCAGGTGGCAAAGCTGGTTTTGATCAAACATGTCCTCACTTCCATCCCCATCCATATTCTTTCAGCCATCAACATTCCCAAATCCGTCTCCAAAATAATTGAAAGGGCGATTGCAAACTTCTTCTGGGGGTCTTCTGAGAAAGGTAACAAACTGCATTGGGTCAACTGGACAACCCTGTGTACCCCCACTCAAGAAAGTGGTCTGGGCATCAGAGCTTTCGGTGAAACAACGCAGGCGCTCAAGATCAAGATGGCATGGCGGCTTCTTCAGGGTAAAACTCAATGGGTCAACTTTTTCATTGCGAAATATTATAAGAAGATTATTGCAACAAAAGGGAAAAATTGTTCAATCAGTTCATCCTCGTGGAAAGAGGTGTTTAGAAACTTACAATTCGCCATCCTCCATTCAAGATGGCTGATAGGGGAAGGGAAGATAAACATTTGGAACCAGAACTGGACGGGCTATGGTCTTCTGTCAGGAGCTGCCGTCAGGCCAATTCCAACTCACCTCATGCAAATGTTAGTTAGAGACATCTTTGCTCACCCCCCTCCCCAAAATTTGATCGAAATTCAACCTTACATTTCCTCCATAGCGATACGGAAAATATCAGCGCTCCCTATTGTAATTACTGACAGACCTGATAGGCTTATCTGGGACCTCTCTGCTTCATGCAACTTCTCAGTTAAATCAGCCTGGAATGGCATCAGGTTCAATTGTCCAATCCTGCATTGGACCAAATGGATCTGGAACAAATCCCTTCCCCTAAAAATGAGCATCATCATTTGGAAAGTTATGCATGAAGCCGTCCTGGTGGACCAAGCAATGCAAGGACGAGGCATTGTGTTAGCATCGCGTTGCGAGTGCTACATTCCGTCTTCACCCCGCTCCCTGTCCCCAGCTGATCAGTTGTCCCATGGTCCCCAAACAGCTAACAATAGGTCTTCTAGCATTAAGGGAGCACTGTAGTTAGCAGAACAACTGCACGGTACGTCTCTTCTCAATGCTCATCCGCATCAGAATTCCACACCAAACGTTCATCAGTCTCTGCCATCCAATGCTCAGCAGGACCGCTACCTGCATTCTTCCCTGCTTCATCCCAGTCAGAACAGAGGTCAGCGCCACCTACTTCATACCAATGCTCAGCATGACCGCCACCTGCCATCACCCCTGCTTCATTCCAGCTAGAACAGAGGTTAGCGTGCCGCATCATCCTCAGTAGTTAGAGGCGTGGAAAATCAGGATCATCTCTTCAGCCAGGGTGTGATTGCAGCCTAGATCTGGAGCCACTTTAATTATCTCTTTAGTGTTGCCAATTATCTTAATTAGTCTATTTCTCAGCGTATCCACCTCTGGACATCCAAAGCTAGTAAGAAAACTAGAACATCTTACCTTATTTGTCTTGTCCCTAGCATCATAATTTGGGAAGTTTGGATCAGTAGAAATCAAGCTCGATTCGAAGGCCAAGCAATGTATTCGCATATCATCCTCTCCAAGGTGTACCGATGGCTGCATGAGCTCGACTCAACAATCTCGGCCCTAGACAGGAATTCCTTGTCCAACCTCATCACTCTTCAAGCCCTTACGATCAACAAAGCCCCGTCTTCCCCTCCTATAAAATTCATCAAAGTTAACTGGTCGCGGCCTCCTCATGGCTAGCTTAAATTGAACGTAGATGGCTCTTCGAGGGGTAATCCGAGCCCGAGCCGGGGAGGGGGGGTGAGGAATCTGCAGGGATCACCATGGCAAGATCATCTTTGCTTTTCACAGAATCTATGGCCACTCTTCAAACACTATAGCTGAGGCCCGAGCCATGTTAGATGCCATCAAGATTTGCTCCAACTTGGGTCTTTCCAACATAATCGTGGAGACTGATTCAAAGACCATTGCAGATTTGGTTAAAGATCCTCGATGTCCAACCTTGTGGAACATCTGGTATATTCTCGGGGAAATTCAGCTATATAGGCAATCCCTTAACCTCACTTATAGCCACATTTTTCGTGAGGGGAATTCGGTAGCGGATGCTTTAGCTAGGATGGCTAGTGAAGGATGGCCAAACAGAATGTATATTGCTCGATCCAACCTTCCCAGACTAGTGCGTGGCTTACTTGCCATTGACAATATTGGCATTGGGTCTGTTAGGCAATAGTAGCTAGGGCCTTAGATTATTCCTTCTGCTATTCTCTTTTTGAGGTTGTTTTCTCTTTTGTGCAGTTTAAGTTATATGATGGGAGTGGCCCGATCCTTTTTGTTGGGGCCCTCTTGAATGGTTGTAAATTTTCATATGGAATGAATTTCGCGTGGTTTTTTTTTTAAAAAAAAAAAAAAACTGTTCATACACAGGTGGCCTACATAAAGGGAGGGCTCAGATCATCAACCCATTCATCCATGGCGGGAGAGAGAGGTGGGAGAGTGGGACAGGAGACGAAAAAAATTCTATGAAAGCAAGCAACGGTATCTCAGTCTTTTTAAAAAATTAAAAATAGAATCGGTGCATAACCGTGTAAAAGATAGGTAGGTTTTAGGAAAGAGTTTAAAAGCTTGCTCGTTTTTTAAATTTGCTCAAAACATAGGTGGTGGCGCATGCATTTGCAAGTTGAATAAATCTATCTCATTCTAGATCTTCCACATTGTATGTCCACACTCGATGGATCATAACACACAATGGTCAAATAATCCTCGCCATCCATGTTCGGTGGATGGGTGTGCCAATGTTCGGTGGATGGTGGATGAATCACGGCCATATTCCTAAATTGTACTAAACCGTGAACATTGTCTGGTCATCAGTATTTCGGTTCCAAAACTTCCAACAATATCAAATGCCAATTTGAAGAAACACTACATCTCCAAACAAACTACAATAGCATATCCTTCCTAAAATGAAATGGGAATTGAAAACAAAACAAAACAAAACAAAACAAAAAAAAACAAAGAAAAAGTAAAAAGAGTCCTAATACAAACCTTTCTACTTGAAACATGAATACATTCTCCTAGTGCAACTTGATCAAGGTTTACATGCATGTACAAGAGATCCATAACCTCATTCAGGTGGGTCCCACTATGATGATTCCCTGGCTTAGAAATCAAGCCAATCAATAATCAAGTTGTCCATGTTACTAGAAACTAAAGATTTGCTCAGAAAGGCTTTCTCAAACTGTAGCTCAACTGATTGATGGACACACCCAATTTTACTCTAGGGTACGTATGTGGTGGGCCCATCTAATGGATAGCTTAGATCTCAGAGATCATTTATTTCGACATGGGGTGGAGTTTAAATGGGCAACCGCGTACAAATACTTTCACATAATAGAACAAAAACTAGGGTTTGGGTCGTAAACAGTCTCATATGCAACGAACTGTGGACACGGATGTGGACACGGATGCCAATACGGTATATATGGAGGTGGGTTCATTTCGGGCTCCGGCTTTTCGGGTCCCGGATTTTCGGGCTTTTCCTTTTTCTCCTCTTCAACACTGATAAGATCTGTGTAGCCTACCTTCTTCCTCAACCGGCTCGTCAGATCTATGGAATCAACTCCCTCTCCAACCACCACGACCTGTTCTTTCTCCCCATCTATCGTCACTGAGATCACACCTGCATCAGATTAGAAAACTCATGTGAAAATCAGATGATTGAACCGATAGGATTGTAATTTTTATTTTACCACCAAATGAGGAGAGGATTGCATTCAGTTGAAGGGATTAGATGGCTAAGATTGTCTAGTCATCAGGACTTTGGGGCTATGGCCCATCCAGGCCAGCAGGATATGTAATAGAAGGTACCATAAGAGAAAAAAAAATGCCATCTTAATTTAAAACAAATGCAATACTGCTAGCAAAGCGCTATAAGCTACAGTGCTCCTGGGTCCTTACTCTTGCTCGGGTGGTAGACTCTCTGGAGTTTCAACACCCGGTCAAGGTTCGAGTATCCATAGGTGGTGAAATTCCATGGCGTGAGTGTGTGGGGGTGTGTGTGCGTGTGTAAAAATAAAATTAAAAAAAAAAAAAAAAAGAAGCTATAGTGCTCCTAGTTGCAATGATTCACTTGGACAGTCAAATCAGCCCATGTGAACTGTCCTTTGAAATCAGAACACATTCATAGGTTACTATGCAAAAATCACACGGATTAGATTATTAGAGTGACGTTAGAGCGAGTGTATTATGTATTGACTGGCCTTGATGACTTTGATTATTTTATTATATAATTAGAAAAAAAAAAAAGTGGGCAGGACAACAACCCTAACTAACCCTAATCATATTCTATATAGATTATCTAATCCATCTTTGATATGAGCTAATTTTTATATATATCCACCCTTTTTCCAATCCATGGATGTGATGGTAACCCATTAAGGTCCCCAACAAATACATTTTATCAAATTTGTTGATTGAAACTACTTTTGCATAATGATCTTGACCATCCACGTTTGAGGTCATTCATTAAATAGTTAATATTTGTTAAACAGTATGGTGTTTTAATGGTAGCCTATGAAATGCACGTTTAACCTGATGAAAAGTCTAGATCAATGGATTCGAGTGTCTAACCGTCCTCATCGATGCAACTGGGAGACTATAATCAATTCTCCTTGATTTATAGTTAGTTATCTAAATAAAATTTATAATTTTAAATCTCAACCTTTTGTGTATAAGGTAGCCCATCTACACCACCTTCTTAGCTAGTGGGCATGAAATCCAAGATGTTGATCAGGTGGCATACAGTGTAGAGTTATCTGTTTTGCTATGGGATAACGGCTAAGATAGCCTGGGATTTCTTTAGCAGATTGTTTGATGTCCCTCTTGTCCTGAATCAGCCTTTCCATTCTAGGCTATCCCTATGGACTTCGTCAGCTAGTCTCAAAAACCTGCTCTGCTATCCTTCTGGGTCTCCTTCCAAGCCTCATCATTTGGGAGCTTTGGATCAGCAGAAATGCAGCTAGATTCGAGGGGCAGAGCATGTTTGCCAGCAAGATCATCTTCCATGTCAATCGATGGATGCATGAGATTGGATATTCTATTCCAGTTTTAGCCAGCCGATCTAATACCGAAATTGCTATCCTCAACGCCCTTCAGATTGTCATCCCCTCCCCAACCCCATCCAGCAAATCGACTATCGTCAGATGGTCCAAACCCCCCAAAGATTGGCTAAAGCTAAACGTTGATGAACTTCAAGAGGCAACCCGGGTGAAAACGGTGGCGGGGGATTATGTCGGGATCACTCTGGAAAACTGATTTTTGCGTTCCACAGGTACTATGGGTCTTCTTCAAACACGATGGCCAAAGCCCGGGTAATGCTTGATGGGCTGAACATTTGCTCCCACATGGGTCTAACCAACACTGTGGTGGAGTCCGACTCCAAAATTACAGTGTCAGCAGCGGAGGCTGTTTCTATTTCCAGTCCTTGGAAGATCTGGTATACTTTGGGAGAAATCCGCTCCAAAATTCAAGGCCTTAACCTGTCTTTCTCGCACATCTTCCGCGAAGGCAATGCAGTGGTGGATGCTCTAGCGAGATTGGCTAGTGAAGGATGCCTAGACACTACCTTCACTAGCCGGTCCTCGCTCCCTAGCTAGGCACATCAGAGGGGAGCTGGTGCTTGACAATGCGGGGCTGGGTAGAATTAGACCCCCTTAATCTTTTCCTCCCGGCCCTCTCTCAAGCTTCGGCCTCGCTGTGTTCCCAGCTGTGTTATTTGAGGGATCCGTTTCGGGTTTTTTCTGTTTTGTGTTTAGTACACGATAGGCGTGGTCCTCTTTCTTTTTGTAGGGACCCGCCCGAAAAGAATGTAAATTTTGTTTGTTAATGAAATTCTCAGTTATTCAATAATAATAATAATAATAATAAAATACTATGTAGAGTTATCTGGCATAAAAATCAGGCTTGTACAGTTATCATGTGGACCATCCTTATTTTGAGTCCTTAGAAGATCAGACAATTGATAAACATCTTGGATCTTGCACCCATATGCCATGCTGACAGATGCTACGCAAGGCTGTCTTAATCATTTTAATTAACTCCATAATCATTCCTTATTATTAAAATAAGTACTTTAATTGATGAAGTCGAGGGATATTATTATATAAATAAGTGTTTTGTTTGAGTGCATGGGGATTTCCACCCTCAGAGTGCATCTTAAATGACGATCTGAAATATTCGTTGTCTGTACTCTTATGCCATCTTGGCAACACTAAACATTTGTTAAATCCATAGTTGTGTACAAAGATGAATAGTTCATGGCCTATTTTCAAATTCATGATACTAATGGTAGTAATGAAAACAGGAATGGTTCAGATCAATCTTAGGGTGCAACTGGGGTGAAAACCTCCTGTGGTAAGGGAGCAACTTGCCCTACCAAAACACATAAAAATTAAGAAAATTTTAAGCTTATTTATTCTACCATTTGACAAATCAAAGGAGTATCTCCCTTTCTCTGGCACATCTAGATATGCCTATGCACGTCTCTGATAGGTTTAAAAGTTTTTTTTTTTTTTTTTTTTTTTTTTTTTCTGAAAACATTAGTTCCTTGCGCAAAACAATAAAATGAATATATATATATATATATATATATATATATATATATATATATATATATATATATAGAGAGAGAGAGAGAGAGAGAGAGAGAGAGAGAGAGAGAGAGAGAGAGTCATATTCAAATGTGATTCGTACATTGCTTGCTTCCTATTTCTGACTCTCAAATGTGATTCGTACATTGCTTGCTTCCTATTTCTTCAATGTATGGTAGAGCAGTTTGATAGCTCCCAGGGCTCATAACTTTGAGTTCACGAATTTAAATATTGTTCATAAGTATCCACGAGAATTCTTGTATTTCCATGATGATCGGTGTGGGGAATTCATTTACTTTTGTTAATACAGACCATCTAAAATCCATGAAATGCAACGATAAGATATTTTAAAAAATAAAAAAAAACTCAACATTCATGATGACATTTTCATTTTGGCATACTCTCCGTACATTGGATGCTTTGTTCATGCCACTGAGATTGTATATCAGGACACATTCACCGTATTTCGACAATTCGAGCAACGTTCTTGTGCCCCGAAAGAAACAATCATGTGTGCCTGAACATGTATGCCTGTTAAAGACTGCAGACAGATGCAGTTCTGATCACTGGGACGTAAGTCATACATGCATGACATGATCACTGGCATGCCAGTGAGTGAATCGCAAACATGCATGCAGAAACCACACATGTTGGCAAATCTGGCCGTGTAATTGTACCGAACTGGAATTGAATTAAAATAATAATAATAATTGCACCACATTAATGATTATCACCTTCTTTAGACGCAGCTATCTCCATTGCCTTGGTTCTGCATTTCTGGCAATTCATCTGAACCTTCAAGACTATCTTTTGCTGCACAAATAAGATCATCCAAACACCTTCAGCAATTTGCTCTCTCTCTCTCTCTCTCTCTCTCTCTCTCTCTCTCTCTCTCTCTCTCTCTCTCTCTCTCTCTCTCTCTCTCTCTCTCTCTCTCTCTCTCTCTCCTTAAAACACAGAATAATTCCCAAGAGGCAAATCAGATTACGAAGAAATAATCAATAATAAAAGAAATGATATTTGAGTGATCCGAGATTTCAAAACGTACCTT
Source organism: Magnolia changhungtana (assembly GCA_030180095.1). NCBI lineage: Eukaryota > Viridiplantae > Streptophyta > Magnoliopsida > Magnoliales > Magnoliaceae > Magnolia > Magnolia changhungtana. The sequence continues at coordinate 4,518,383 of JASAUF010000234.1, forward strand.
CATATTGCCTTAGACAACTGAACAAAATTTCCAAACTCCAACAAAATGATGCTCTTTCGAGAGAATCTGTGTGGCGTGGATGAGAAGATGACCCTCCCTTTTATAGGAGCGGATGAATGAGTGTTGAAGATTCAACGAGCTTCTTCTGCATGTGGGCCCCACATAAGAAGAAATAACGCTTTGACTTTTTCGTTGGCTTTAGGTCATGCAACCTTACGCATACCATGCTTACAGGCGTGCGGGAAATCTTAGCCGTGAAGGAGGTACAATGTGATGCATGTGTGACATCCAATCTGTCCATCATCTGCTCGAACTCATGTTAGGACATAAGCCCAAATCGAGCTGATCCAAAACTCTGGTGGGCCGCATCATATGAACAGTGGGGATGTGATGCCCACCATTGAAATATTCGTGGGACCCACCCTGTTGTTTTTATGTCATCCAAGCCGTCCATAAGGTGAGTGGCACTAGGATGAAGGGAAAACCAAATATCATCCTGATCCGAAACTTAGGTAGGCCCCACTTGTAATTCGCTCATATGTCCGGCCGTGCTCTCCAATTGGATTTGTCTCACCTGATGAGCAGACCAGCCTGAAATTTGCATATGATCATCTCCATTGCCAAGTCACCTTATGCATTGATGAACATGCTTGCCAAGTGGGCCTATTGGTTCTTCAATCTATATCGTTAATCTAATGGGCTATGCTACAAGAATATCCCAGGCTCGAAGATCCTAACCGTCCATCGGTGTCATTCAAAATACGGTTAAGGCCAAAACTTGGACAGCCAGGGCCTTTCGATGGGGAAATTTTTTGGGTATTTCCCGTTTAAGTGGGCCCATCAAATCACAGGTCCAGATCATCGAACAATAGCCACAGATTTACGTGCAGGACACGTTCGGCACTATTCAGCTTCTAATGCATCATGACCTTAAAACCCTACTGTGACAATCATGACTTCGAAAGACTCGATGATCCATGGACCGCGTTTACACTTGTATGGCGACTAATACTTACCCAAGACCTGGTCTCAGTGCCAATCAACGGTCATGCGGACGCGGATTGCGTTGGACGCGGATTGGCTACTCCCCCTGACACCAGCCAATGGCTGGTGGTCGGTGCTCCGTGGGACCCACCATGATGTATGTGTTTCATCCATGCCGTCCATCTATTTTTACGGATCATTTTACAGTATGAGACCAAAATGAGGTATATCCCGATCTTAAGTGGACCACATTACAATCCTCAAGCAAACATTCAAATCATAGGGTTTCTCTAGATTCTCCAAATATAGCATCCAAGCAATCAAAATCATTAGATTCGTAATAAAATTGGTGCTAGGCCACCTAAGGATAATAGTCTGCACCTATGGGTCATTGGAGAGTTGAAAAACGACCTAGGAAAGAGGGCTTTTGGGGTCGGACGACCGGAATCCCTAAAACAACCATTTACCTATTAGAACTTCATGCAAAATCCTCTCACACATAAGGGTTTCAAGAAAAAGGGGTGAGAGATTTACCTGTACAATCAATGGAAGCGAATGGGCGGTCGTGGTGGAGGATTCGTCGAGGAAGAGGTGAGGAGTTACAACTATCAGACTCCCTTGGCCCCACTTTGATCTATGACCCACCTTCACTCTCTCTTCCTCTCTTCTTCCTTTCTTCTTTTTCCCTTTTCTCTATTCTCTCTTTCTCTTCTCTAGGATAAAATTCGTATGGGGAGAGGGGGTGCCCAAATAGGGCCTTTCTGTAGCGCCAGGTTTGGTGCAAATGGTCCAAGGGATGGGTTTTCACTATACTAGCCCTAGGGGGTATTTTCTACCATTTTGGAGCTTCTACGGGGTGTAAGAGATGGCACTCACCGTTGGATAGTTAGCCTTAGTGATGATCTACGTATGGGTATGATCGGCCCGCCATTTGGATGCGCCGATCGACAGATATGATTAGAAGTCTATTCAATGGTCACCGATAGTCGATCGGGACCGCGGCTGTACGGATATGAGCAGAGAAATATCCTCACTCCATGTGTGAAGTTTGGTCATAAACCGACGGTCCGAAAACCTTAACTTTGCATAAGAGTGGATGATCCAATTCACATAAGTTCCAGCTCCTTTCTTTAGGGTATTTGCACATCTCATACACTCGTCCTTTGGCTCAAGTTGAGTGGTTCTGGATAGTACCCAGGTCCGACCCCTGCGATGGACGTCGAGCCCAGGAAGACGGACATTACTCTATAATTTTGGAACTAGTGGCCCACTAATGAGCGGTCTAAGGCTTGTTTGGAAAATCGGGGCATTTCTGGAATGAATTTGGTAGTGAAATTTTTCGTGAACAATGATTAGGGTTTAGATTAATTATGTTCATAGTGTGACCTATTTATAACTAGTGAAAGTGGAGATTTCGTCATGATTACTCTAAACCATCAGTTTTAGGCTAAAAGAGTAACGGGGTTGATTTGGTCTATTATTCAAGATCCGAGCCTTATCTGATTCGACCCTAGTTAGATCTTTAATTTAGTCGTGATTGTCTTGATTAGTTAGTGATGAGTCGGTTAGATTTGGGCCCTACGTGAGTAAATCATGGGGCTAAACTTGATGTTCAAGTGATCGGGTGGATTCGTTGGCCTCCTACGGTTGATTAATTTAACTTGTGCGGTTCTTTACTGGTTTTGTCCTTGGTATATACTAACATTGAGTGCTAATGGTCATTAAGTGATAGTATAAGTTAATAACACAAAAAATTTCAAGGATTTTTGAAAATTCAAAACAGTGAAAATCAGGGATATTACAATCTACCCCCCGTAAAAATAATTTCGTCCCCGAAATTGCCTAAGGGTAATAAGCAAAAATATTATCAGTTCGTTTGCTCAAGTTTTGTTGGTTTTGGGTTTATATACGTTTTAGGGTATATAATAAATACGCAACCCTAGCTCATTGTAATCTACCCTCCTTAAAACTTTTTTGCCCTGATGGTTTGTTAAAATTTATTTATTTACCTATTTATTTTTTTAGATTTAAATTCATGGCGATAGTTTCCCTCTATTTAGAGTGAAATAATTGTTTTCAATGTTAAACCAATACGGAGAGGCGGTTGTAGTGGACTTGAACTCGATACGTCGATCATCTACCTGACCATGGTAGAAGGCTCATCGTATCCCTTCATCGTCCTGTTGGATCCCGGTCTTCTGCTCGGTCAAAGCAGTGAGTCCATTGGTAGTCTCTCAGGATTGAGAGTTAAGTCAAGCCGCGAATGCTTCGCAGGTGTATACTTCCGTAATTCCGTAATCCGATTATTCTTAACATTTGGAAGATATTAAAATTTATTAAAAAGTTGAAATTTCACATTTATAATATCTTAGTAGGTGGTGAGTCTCCCATGGTGCCTATGATTAAACGACTACCCTAGAAAGGTTTCCACGAACCTAAGTTTATTCTCAACATTACTATTTTTATCCCATGGTTAGTGAGTTATGGGCAAGTCACGCTTTGGTTTCATGAATTTTAACAGAGAAGGAAGAATCGAAAGTTTTAAGGTATTCTGGTGGTTTAGAGTGCTAATAAAGCTAATATGGATGCAGTAAGGCAATTATTCATACAAGCATTCACAAGACGACAAGAAAATTCCAAAACAATCCATACATTCATATTGAATTCAAAATGACATTAGTATGGCCAGTTATATCCTACAGTATGGATTTACATGTATTACTAGATACTCTAAACATAAAGAAAAAAGCAGACAAATCAAGCAGCAGTTTTAACTAGAGGTGGGCATCGAGCCGAGTCGAGTTAAGGTGGGCCAAGCTTGGCTTGACTTGTCCACGATGTACTTAAGTTCGAGTTCGAGCTCGAGCTTGGCCTCAAGCTCAACATCGAAGCTTGGCTTGTTTGCCAAAGCTGTCGAGTCGAGTTCGAGTCGAGCTAGTGGTTCGAGTCGAGTTGAGTTTACCTCGAGTCGAGCTCGAGCTTGTTGGGTGAGTGAGTAATGGATTCTGTTTTTGATCCTCCTCCATTAATGAAAAATTCAAAAATTTTAAGAGAATCAAAACAAAACCCGATGAAAAAAACAAACAAAGCTTCAAATCGGATGAGGAAACCTGTAAGAACCGATCTGTTCTTGATCTTCTTCCACCAGTAGAAATCCAAGTACTAGAAAAGAAACAGAGCAGAACACAGATCAGAGATCCAAGTAAATAGCTCTAGCTAATCAGATCATTGGATTTCCTTGAAGCTCTAACAAATCTGAGAAGAACCCATCTCGAATTTCTTGGGTTTCTTGCCTAAGAAGTAGATCACAAGATATTGAAATCATACTATTGTGGAGCTGAAATCAAAACTGATGGTGGTGGTTGGGGCGGGCGTGCAGCTGGCAGTGAGCAGAGAAAGAGAAGAAAGGGAAAGGGAAGGGGGTGCGTGCAGTCGGGTAGAGACTCTAGGGTTTGTTTTTTATTTTTATTTTTTTATTTTTAAGTTTACACTTAAAACTTATATTAATAATATATATATATAATATTTAATATATTTATTAATCGAGCCGAGTCGAGCTCCAGTTTGAGCTTCGAGTCGAGTCAAGTCGAGTCAAGTTAAAATGCCCCCTGGTCGAACTTTGCTTGAACTCAACTCGAGCTTCAAATAATTAGTTTGGCTTGGCTTGAATCGGCCATTCAAGCCGAGTCAATCCGAGATTACTCGAGCCGAGTCGAGCGAGCTTTTCGAGCTAGCTTGACTCGTGAACAGCCCTAGTTTTAACTGTTTTCAATACATGGTAGTAGTCATAACTAACTCAAAACAACTACTAATTTCCATAAAGTTAAGTTATTACTCTTCTGGGTCGGACGAGGACGAGGGTGCTGTTGAGGGTCAAATATTACATATCAGACCCCAGTTATTGCCTAGATTTATGAACATTGTGTTGTTTAACGGTCCGATTTAATCGTGTTTGTGCTACAAGGTATATTTATAAGCTTGGATTGAAATGGGGTGCTAAAAGCATGGAATTAATGTTCAGAGTACACCAAGGCAAGGAACGGATCTCAGGTGACCAAGATCGACAAATCTACACGCCAGAGACCCGAGGAAATCGAGAAACTAAAGCTCAAGTGGCCTGAAATTGGTACATAATGCAAGATCACATGGTTCCAACCATCCGTTCGGCTCGAAACTTCATACATGGTCTGAGGGCCATAAATTAACCATACATATCAAATTTCAGCCATTGGATCATTGTAAAAGTGGCCCAACGGACAGATCAGCCCATAAACCATCGATTTGGGCCCACCTGATATTTGGAACTGCCTCAAATTTGGATTCAACTGCTTATAAGAGGTGACAAAACAGATGGTCGGAGTGGATTTCTGAAATACATTGCAGTGGACCCCACCAGTACGTATGATGTGTACACCATGCACGTGTACGCAAGCCGCACCGCCAACAACAAAAGCTATCAGCGGCATCTTCTCCAGAAATGGAAATTTCTGTTTCTCGCTGGCCGCGTAACGAACTGACTCTGTCTGTTTTTGCGGACGTCAGTGGGCCCCGTCCATGGTCTGTCCGGCCGATCCGATCCGTTCATCGTGTAGACGGCCTCGAATACTACAAAACCTTTCTGAAAGTTTACACCAATACGTGCACATGTGCACAATACAGAGGCCATAAACAGTCGGTCCTGCGACGTTCAAAATGATTTTTGGCGTGATTTCTTCTCTGGGATGTGTCAATGGACGTTCAAAACCATCCATTCTTGACTGAAATTTCGTCCTAAATTTAATGGACGGGGTGGATTTCCCCGAAAAAACTTCTGTGGGGCCCACCGAGCTACGCAGCGAAGAGGTGCGAAAGCTTTCGCAGATCCGCAAAAACTGATGTTTCCAGGGGGTTGTGGTCCATCATCTTTCATCATATGGAAGATCTGAACCATCCATCATGTAGAGGGCTCAAAAACGTTCTAAGGGACGCTGTTTCTTTGGAAAATAAACGAGAAAAGTGCCGAGTTTTGAAGCTTCGAACTTGGCTGCGAAAAAGTTTTCGTTGTTGCTGCGACAGCTTCTGCGACAGCTTCTGCGACAGCTCTCCACCGCCTCTAGCAGCTATAAAAGAGGGTTTTGGATGTGGGGAGCGGGGATCGACAGCTTGGGGTGGACGTGAGAGAGAGAAAGATAGTTTTATTTTTATTTTTATTTTTATTTTGTTTTGTTTAAGGGCTTCAACCCATTCATGCTGGGCTGAACCTCTTAGCTAGGGCTAAGAGGTGAAGCTTGTGGCATGATGGGAATGATTCTACGGTTTTGATTCATGTTGAACTTGCTATTGATTGGTTTAATTTTAAGGAAGACTTTAGTTTTTAATGGTTTATTGTGAATGCTATTACAGTAGATCTACGATGGCTTGAGTATTTTCCTTTTCATTATTCTGATTATGCAGTTAGGAAGCCCTGTTGTTCACCATTGTCTCCTGGGCATGGTTGGATGACAGAACTCTTCCTAACATTCATACATCACTCAGATTGGCTGTGGATTGGTTTAATTCTATTGTTTGCATTGTCTCATGGGCATGGTTTTGTGATGGAATCGACTCTAATTTACACCTATCTTATCTCTTGAAAACTAGATCAAAAGAAGTTCAGATTTGATCTTCATGGTATATTTTCCAACTGGATGAAGATGGGACTCGAAGTCTAGTTGAATTCATGAATTAACCGTAGATCTCCCTAATCTCTACAAGTAAATCCTTTGAATCCTTAATTCCTACCTTTGAATTTTCTAAGTTTTAGATTAATATTTTATCAGTATTCCATCAAATTCATTCGATTTAGATTTTATCTTAGTCTAGTTCTAATTCTGGTTACTTTCATATTACGTACAGGTTTCAGTCCCTGTGGATTTGACCTCAGTCTCACCGAGTTTATTACTACATCACAACCCTATACTTGGGGAGTGAACAGGTGCTTCTTCCCCTTGAGGGAAAGGATCACCGGAATGGCGAATAAAGAGGCAACGGTTGCCAAGAACGCCATATCCCTCGGCAAGGATGGATTGGCTGTAAGAAATGTAGGTGGGTCGTTGGAGGGAAGATCTTATTTTTTTTGTTTTTAGGGGTGGTTTTGAGAAGATTTGAGAATGTATTGGAGAAGGATTGGTTAAGAATGGGTTTGGGAAAAATGGATTTGAGGATGGGATTGGAAAATGTGGGTTGGATATTAATTTGAAATGGGGTTTTAAAATTGGGGCTTGGAGTTAAAAGGGAAGGGTTTTGGAAATGGAATGGGTTTGGAAAGAATTTGAAAATGGGTTGTGGAATGTAAGGAGTTGGGAGATGGGTTTTCTTTAGAAGAGGATCGAGATCTTTCAAATGGTTGGGAGAAGTGTTGAAGGTGAGATGTTGAGTCAGGTGAATTTAGAGATGAGTTTAAGAAAATGGATTTGGGGGATGGAAGTTAAGAAGTGATTAGGAGTGAGTTGAAGAAATGAGATTGAGAAAAGTTTAGAACGGGCTTGAGAGAATGGGGATTGAGATGGGTTAGAGTGAAGAAGAAGATGGTGGGTTTGGTGAAGTAGAAGGAGGTGGGTTTTGTGAATGGGCCTTGAGAATGAGTGTAAGAGTGGATTTTAGAAATGATGGGTTGAAAAATAAAATGTGGGAATGGATTTATGAGAATGGAGTTTGGGGAATGGAAGTTGAGAATGGGGATGAGTTGAGGAATGGGGTTTGAGTAGAGATTGGGATTTGAGATGGGTTTATTGGAATGAGAAGTAGAAGGGATTTGGAGATGGAAGATGTGATTGAGTTTTGAAAGTGATGGAGTGGAAGATGGTTGGGAAATGAGGAAGAGGAAATGGAAGATATGAAGGAGTGAAGGTAGGTTTTGGAGTTGGGTTTGTGAAGGAGAAGAAGATGGGAAAGGAGGAAGAGTGAAGGTGGGTTGGAAGTGAGGAAGAAGAGGTGGGAGAGGGCTTTTAGAAGCAATGGAGTGTGGGGTAGGGGAAGAAATAAGGGATTTGGGTGCTAAAAAGACAAGAGAAAGGGGCCCCACACGTGTGTGCATTGAAGGAGGGGAGAGGGTCCACAATGGACGTCCGGGCGGGGCCCACGCTGGGCAGGTGAGGTCCCGCCGAGCCACTGTACATCTGGGCAAGGGTTACGCCGAGCGGGCGGGATCCTGCGTGTAAGCTGGAGGTCGAGCGGGGTCGGGATGGTCGGGTGGGGGCACCCAAGCAGGGTGCGCACGGAAGGGCGGGGGCGCCCGAGCGGGGTGCTCTCGCCGGCCTGTGTATTCCAGGTGGGGTCCACTTTAAATGTCATTTTCGGGGCGTTGGTACTACCCCCTGGAAGGTGCCACATATGTTTTTGGGGTAGGAGAATCTGATGTACGCCATGGGCCTATTGGTTTAACGAGATTCTTCTCGGTTAGGGGCCAAAATCTCATCTTCCTCCATTCTCTCTATTTCTAGTAAAATTTTGTTCGCCCTTACCTAATAATCCCTGAACGGGTCGGAACTATCACGTTCGGCCCGGTATTCGTTCATTTGGACTCGGACGAGGGCCTCTACTGTTCACTCGTTAGTCTCCGGCCCGTTTCTAACAATGTACTGGGGAAGTTCAAGAATAGAGCGATGACAGGTGAATATCTTAAGAAGATATTTTGGAGAAAAAAAAAAAGAATTTCGACCATTGGCCTGCTTGGCTAGTGACATTAAGCTGTATTAAATGGGTCGTAATGCTAACCCCACCCCGAGATTTGGGAATAACATGACTGGAGTGAGTGTGGAAGGGGATCTCTAAGAGAAATTTGAAGGGAAATCCCGTGATTTACCTTTGATTGCATGCATCCCAAACCTGGTATTGGAAAACATGGGATAGAGACAACCTAGGGACAATACCCTATACATGTATTTATTGCCACCCTTACAATTTCATTCCCTTAATCCCACCTAACGCGGTTGGCTAAATGGCCCTTAGGGATTAGATGGACTGGACTAACTAAATTTCCTAGTTAGTCCAATCAAATCTTGCTATCATGTTCCCAAATTCCTTATTCGGAAATGGGCCAAGGTACCATAGGACCCTCGGATTTCCTTCTCTAGTGTTACTACCTTCCCTTGCTACCCATCACTAACTCCTTGTGAGATGTTGGATATAGGTTCTCCGAGCTTCTCAACCCCTCTCTAGTGCGGTTGATCTTCTTCAACCTTACCGGCGAACTCGGTTGGAAACTCCGACAATCGCAGGTAAGTTCGCCTGTTTTCCTTAATTTGGGTGTATGTGGGTTTTGTTAAAATATGATCCATGGGTTGCATGGCCTATTTGGCGGGTGGATTCGAATGGATTGCAAGTGATTGGAAGGGATTAGAAGGGATATTCAAGGATTGGTTGTGCATGCAAAACCGATCATCGGATCTACTGAAATAGCTATAGCAATCCCATGAATTTTCATTGCGCGCTGAAACTGTTTGTATATATGTATCAATGGAGATTAAAGAAGATTGGAGTGCCAGGACCACTATATTGTCGGGTGGGTTACAAATATCGGCTTGTCGGGCCTGTTTGGTGGGCTGATTCGAATGAATTGCAATGGATTGTCGGGCCTATTTGAAAATGTTTGTAAATATGCATCGGTGGATTTTTGAGATGAATGGAAATTCTGGATCCCCATTCGAGTCTAGGGGCTTAAAAATAAAGGGCAAAAAATATCTTTAGTTTAAAATTTTTAAAAAGGGGTTGGACAAGCGGTCTCTTCACTGAGGTCCTGATTCTTGAGGCTTTTAGTAGTGACAATTGCTTACCATTCTTTGTAGAATTGACATGCGACTTGTTCTCTTTTCCACGCCGTTGAACCGTTTTATGGGCTGTAATGGTCAATTTTTTTTTGGCTATTTCATTACCTTATTTCATCAATAGCTGACCTAATTTTGGCTATTTACTATATATTTAGTTCAGTTTCTTATTAAGGGCTGCTAAGCATCCAAACACACAAATTGATATTTAGTGTAGTTTCATATTCAGCACAATCTTTTGAATTTTGTGAATGTGATTCTTATTAAACAATCGTGTGAATTATTTTTTGGTTTATCTTAGACTCTTCTTTCCCAACCTGGTACAAGACTCTTAATCATCTTGAGCTATTTGCATCAAGAAATGACCAGATACAAGGTCTCCAAAGCATCAGTGTAGAGAAGATGGATACACAGACATATAGATTCATTATTTAGTGAAAACCATTATTATCACATGAAAATTGTAAATTTAAAGTATCTATGGAAATCTATCTCTACACAGTCAGTGTTTGGAGTATAAAGTAGGAAACATCAGAAGAAAGATATAAAGGATTCGAGATACTCATACCGGTTATGATTTGTTTTCATCAATATACAGGCTAAAATAGTTGGAAGGGAAGGGTTCTCAGAGTTTGATGAATATGTTCCCATGATAGACACCTGTGGATTCAAGCTGGATGAAGTGTCCCAGCAAAAGCTCCCGTCTCCTAGAAGTATGCAAGTATATATTAGATTTCATTAATTAGGGAGTTGCAGGCTTTTGCAAGTCAAATGGTTATATGTGGTTATATGAGGTATTTGTCATATGAGGTATCATATTTAGTGGATCCCATTTATGTGCATGTATTTGTCATATGAGGTATCATATAATGCTTTAGCAGGGAGTTTTTATTTTCGGTATGCTTGAACTTTTTAGTTTGATGAATATAATTCTTATTAAACAAGCATGTGAATAGGATTTATTTTGTGAATAGAATTCTCATTAAACAATCGTATGAATTATTTTTTAAATCACTATCAGGTGTAAGATTCAAAAAATTAATAATAAATAAATAAATTCTGATGATATATTTTTTTTATTCACAGATATTTTAGCAACGGACCATATCAGTCGCTAATTTCTGAACGTTGAAAATCAACAACGGATTTGAGTCCGTCGCTCTCCTCATATAAGCGACGGACCTTCCGTCACCAATATTTTTAATGACTCTCGAGAGTTTCAACACCTCGTCAAGGGTTCGAGTATCCATTGGTGGTGAAATTCCACCAGCGTGTGTGCGTGTGTAAAACAAAAAAAAAAAAAAAAAAAAAAACAAAAACAAAAACAAAAAGAAGACCGTTGGCATGGATATCCAAGATGGATGTGTTTCTTAACCGAGTGTTGGAATGGCACATTTGTAGGATTTATAGCACATTTGCATGTAAAGATGAAATTATGAACCGTTTGGATGTCCTACACAAAAGATCTGGCCATTTATATACTTCCACCCTGAAATTAGAGGCTGTCTATTTCCCAACATTTTTTACTGTTCAATTGTTTTTAACGTATAATTCAATGCAGGTAGAACCTGATTTCGGGCGAGAGTATTTTGCCTCATGTGTGTCATAGCTTATAAATAGCCTCGCAAATTTTCACATTCGGTGAATGTGTGAACACACTGCCCAGATGGTGTTCGTTTCAACACTGAGGTCTTGCTATCGATCCCCCTGGTGGGAGTGGTTAACAGTGAAGTGTGGACTGACAGTAGGGTGTACTAACAAAAAATAAAATAAAAGGCCCAGACGGTGATAACTGCAATGAGGCGGTGCATTGTGTACGTCTGTACGTATGAATATGACATTAGGAAACCTCATTCCTCTCTCTTGAATATGTGACGTACGTGTGAAACTAAGTTCTCTATAGGAAACGTCTTTTCTCTCTTTCCTCTTAATTCGTAATTACACATTTCCTTTACTGTGTAATTGTTGAAACAAACAAGCTTTTATCCAGTAGAAAAATGCTGAGAGAGAGAGAGAGAGAAGATATGTACTTTTAATTTTAATTTTAATTTTTTTAAAGAAGAATAAAGCTCTGTGTTACTTTTATATGCACTACGGCAAATTACCAAACTATGTAAAACTCTCTCTCTCTCTCTCTCTCTCTCTCTCTCTCTCTCTCTCTCTCTCTCTCTCTCGAATTTTAAGTTCTAGTTTATTATTTTGTTTTGTGGTTTTGCTTTGCTGGCTTGCATCGATTTTTTGTGGGGTGTCTTTCTACAATCATTTTTATCAAAGCCAAACACCGAGAAGGCTTTTAGCACAAGATCGATATTGGTTATAGTGTTGCATAATTATTCAAGATGGTGAGGCAGGGATGAACGTGATAAGGTCGAGCACTGTCTTCCTCAATAGGATAACTATTCCGAATCCATAGAACTTCTCTGGACTCCTCATAGAGGCTTCTCGAATCCTTGAGAAAAAAAGCAAGCAAAATAGAAAATAAATTCTATAAAATTCAAAATTGATTAATAAATGAAATAAACGAGTTCACAACCTTTTAAATAGGGATACTAAGCAATGGAAAAAAAATCAAAAGCAAACTATAACTAAAACTCCTAGAATTCGCAACTTTTTTTTTTTTTTTTTAAAGGTAGCCCACTACTTTTTTTTTTTTTTTTTTTTGGAGAACTTCAATTAATCCATTGAAAAATGACCACAATGTACATCTTCGGGCTGGCCCTGCAACAAAAGGGGCAGGCCACCTATCATATAAGCCCGCTAAAGAACGAAAACTGAAAAAATGAGAACACTGGGCTCATGATCTGGAGGCATAAGTGACGGTTCTAATCGAACCAAGACCGACCTTATCGAGAAAAACGAGGCCCTTTGTTTGTCTGGGAAGAGAATTAAAATGATCAAGACAGAATTTCGCTTGAGTCTCGCTCCCCACTCTTGCCAAACTGTCAGCCGGACCGTTCCCTTCGCGAAGAATGTGTTGAAAAGCAAATGTGCCGAATATTCTCAAGTTGTTAATCTTATCTACCCATGGTTTCCAGATCCACGGGCATCTTGCATCACCAACAAGGAGGTTAATCACCAGCTTTGAATCTGATTCTACTATTATCTTGTTTATCCCTTTGAGAAGACATAACTCTAAGCCATCAACGATTGCATGTAGTTCTGCGCTATTGTTGGTGCCAATCCCATAACCGGTGGAGAAAGCGAAAATAAAGGAACCATCATCCTTTCTACAAATACCCCCTCCACCTGAAAGACCTGGGTTTCCCCTAGCTAATCTATCAATATTTAGTTTCACCCAACCCGGAGTGGGATGCTTCCATTTAACCAAAACAGAATCTGACCTGTTTCGCCTGGACGTAGAGATGGAAGAGAGGACTCTATGAGGATGAGTATATGAAAGTTGTGCCTTGAAGTTTTGGATCGTCTGGGTGGCCCACCAATTTATCCGAACTATGGATCTACGGGCGTCCATCGCCTTGTCTTGCAACGAAGCTTCATTCCTTGCTTTCCACAACTCCCAAAGAATCAGAAGAGGGAGTGACGATCTGATTTTCTGAGGAGCTGCACCTGGCGCAGACACATTTCTCCACTGGTTGATTTTACTAAGCACCGAAATATTAGGGACCGAAGTGACTCCACACAGCCCTTCATAATGGGCCCAAATTCGGACCGCATGACGACCTGTTAAAAATAGGTGGTTGATTGATTCAGTGTCTGGGTTAGAGTCATTTTCTCGAGGGCAGCAGTGGCATTTAGAGGGAAGAGCAATTCCTTTAGCTTTAACTTTACTATCCATGTTGAGGGTCAAATATTGCATATCAGACCCTAGTTACTGCTTGGATTTACGAACATAATATTGTTTAAAGGCTGACTTAATCGTGTTTATGCTGCAGGTGGAAATTAGGAGCTTTGATTGTAAAAGAGCACTAAAAGTGTGGATTTGACCTCGAGAATTCACCAGAGCAAGGGACGGACCCTGGGGACTAAGATCAACGGAATTACATGACAGAGATCCGAGAAAATCGAGAAACTGAAGCTCAAGTGGCCTGAAAGTCAGCCAGAATGCAAGATCACAAGGTTTCCACCATATGATCGGCTCCGAATTTCATACATCGCCTAAGGACCACAAATGAGCCGTACACGTCAAATTCCAGCTCCTGGATCCCTTCAGAAGTGGGCCAACAGACAGATCCGTCCATAAATCTGTGAATTGGGGCCCACCTGATATCTGGATTGGCTTCTAGTTTGGTCTCAACTCATTAAATAAGCTGGAAAAGCAGATAGATGGAGCGGATTTCTCACGAACATCATCGTGGGACCAGCACACTCGACGCATGTGCATTGTGCATACGTGCACTGGACGTGCACCGGACCAGCTGGTCCGGTCAACCGGGGCTGACCCGAGTTGTCTTCCAAAACAAAATTCTCGGCGACAGCGTTAACGCTGTCACCGTCGGTTCGGGATAGTGGGCCCCACTCATCATCGGGTTCGATAATCCGAACCGTCCAATGACCTCCCAGCGAGCGTCTCATCACTGTCTAGGTGGTATAATTATAGAAGGTAGCGAGGATCTAAATCTAGCCGTCCAAACGTAGATTAGACGGTCGAGACATCCGACAGGTGGGACACCATGATTTTGATCCAAAACGGGATAGGTCCGACTGGTTTTTCGAGGGCAATCTTATGGACGGAGTGGATTTTCCACTTGACACCGAGGTGGGACCCACCATCATCACAGCGTCCATTGCGGAAGCTCTGTTACGCAATGGAGCTTGCAGACCGACCATGTGGGCCACCACCGCAGTTCAAAAATTCAATCTGGACCGTTTATTAGAAGCCTAAGGGATCTCTCATCCAAGCCTAGGTGTCAAATGTTCAAGAGCAGAACCGCTGGGATGATCTCAACCGTCTAACAATGTATGAACGGTGGCACAGAAAGACCGGTGGGACACGCCAATTACGGTCCAAAAATAGTGTATTTTTGCTGAAATCTCACGGGCATTCCAAGGAACAGATTGGATTTCACAAGAAAAGCCTGATAGTGGGCCCCACTTTCAGTTCATCGTAGGCTAGGGGAGTGCGAACAGACTCCGCACCTGTTCTCCTTTGCGGAAGAGGATTTCGCTCCGAGCTCCCCACCACAGAATTTCCCTGCTATAAAAGAGGAGGAGAGGAAGCGTGGCAAAGGGGGAAGCTGGCCGCTAGGACGTGAAGCATAAGAGAGATTAGAGTTTGTTTTTATTTTTTTATTTTATTTTATTTTGTTTTGTCCAGGGATTTAGTCCATCCATGTTGGGCTAAACCTCTTAGCTAGGGCTAAGAGGTGAAGCTTGTAGCGTGAATGGAGAGATTATGTTTGTGCCTTTCCTTTAGATTAAATGGATTTTGGTTTTGGTTTGATTTGAATGGAATGTTTTCGGTTCTTAATGGTCTGTTGTGACTGAAATTACAATGGGTCTGTGATAACTTTGAGCATATCTTTTCTTTTTTATGTTTATGACGTCAGGAAGCCCTGTTGTTCACCATCGTCTCCTGGGCATGGTTGGTTATCGGTACCCTTCCTAACCTTCATGACATGATTGATTGGTTGGTAATTAGTTTAATTCTGTTGTTTACTTTGTCTCCTGGGCATGGTTTGGTGATGGAATCCATTCTAATTCATATACCCTTCATCTCTTTAAACACTATATCAACTAAGTTCAGTTTAAATTCCATGATTCTTCAAGCAGGCATAAGATCTCCCTGATCTCTACAAGTGGATCCTCTGAATCCCTAGTTTCCCTTCTCTGAATTTCTTAAGTTTTAGATTATTATTTCGTCATTATTCCTCAAATCACAATTGGTTTAGATTTCATCTTAGCCTAGTTCTAGTTCTAGTTATTTTCAGATAACGTACAGGTTTCAGTCCTTGTAGATTCGACCTCGGTCTTACCGAGTTATTACTACATCACAACCCTATACTTGGGGAGTGAACAAGTTTTAGCGCCGTTCTTGGTTGACGGCTACGATTTTCTGAAATTAATTGGTTTTAGAATTAGATTAAGATTAGGATTGTACTAACTTTAATTTTAGATTTTTCTTTCTTAGAACTAACTTTCCTATTTTGTGGGGTCTTTGATTGATTGTGTAAATTGGTAACTTCATCCTAATTTCTCTACTTTTTCTATTTTTTTTTTTAGATTTGGTCTTATCTCTTAGATACTGACTTGGGTTGTTTTGTTTTGCAGGATCTTAACATAGGAACTTCTTATTTGGTAACACCTTTCTAACTTCTCCTCTTACTTTCCATATTGTTGTAGGATTATTTTTTTTCTTCCTTTTATTTTTTCTAGGATTAGACTAAGAGTTAGGGTTCTACCATGGAAGCGTGGGTACGTGCATATGCTGAGATGGATAGGATATATTGGGGAATGCCTGAAGGTTGTGGAATTCAACGTATACCTCAAGATTTCTCTCCATCGAGAACAGACATTGAGAACCGACTAGAACGTTATGTTCCATCGGTTAATAGGGCCGTATACGATCGTAATTATGGAAATGAGGATTATTATCAAACATCATATTCTCCCATGTATGATCAGTATGACTATAACCAGTGGAACCATCAAAACTGGGAAGATAAACCAACAACATGTTGTAATAATTATTCTCTTGGATACCCTACCTTTGAGAACCAACCAGAAATGATCCAAGAGAACTCAATTCAGCATAACATGAAGTATCTTGCGGAAATTAGAAAAGTAATGGAAGCACTCAATTCGCGCCTCGAGAGGATAGAGGAAGCTCGCTCATCCCAACTACAATCCAATCCAGAAATACAATGCCAGGAAAGTGATCCTCACTCGCTTTTGACAAAATCTGGAATTTGGAATGAGGAGTTGGATTCCATTAATGAGCATACGGTTCAATTCCCGATGAGTCGATCTCAATTGGACATTCAAAAGAATGGTGGAGATACATGGGTGTCTTTCAAATACAGTGATGATGACACACTTTCCTTACATGATACACAGGATCTCAATGATGAGGTAGAGGTTAGTTTATTTAAACCTCAACCGAATTTAGAATGTAAGGAAAGCGATCCCATCCCAAGTGTGCACTGCACAGAATTAGACGATGATGCGTATTGGGATGATGATCCTGAATGTTCAGCCCCAGTTCCCCTGGAATTAATCTCAAGTTTGGTCCAGGTCAATGATAGAAAAGTACACGAAGAGAACGGTCATAATGAGCTACTCCACTCACCTGACATATCTTATTTAAAAGTGGATGAGCTCCTTACAACCAATCCTTCTATCTCTTGTGAGACATGTTTGGACCACTCCCCTGAATTACATGATGATATGATTCAAGAGATGAACGAGTTACTTGATACGACTTTGGAATTTGAAACCACCCAGTTGAGGCCACCATCTGAACTGTTGAATTTTGACGAGTCCAGGCCTCTTCTGAGTAGTATCAATGAACAGAGTCCATACATCAATACTTCATCTACTGACCCTCTATCTGTCTATGCAGGGCTGGAGCAAGAGAGCACACCTCCATTTACCTTTAAAGACGATGGATTCTTTGGGCAGCACATCGCAAACTTCAACGAATCACTCTCAGATGAATTTCCCAATGCTTTGGATGATTGCTTGGCTCACTTTGCAGATTTAAATGATCCCATGATAAGAGACATAGTGAATGCCTTGCAAGACGACATCTCGGTAGTCATTACTGACCGAGAGAACCCTTACTCTGAAGCCCCTCCTTCCACAGATCCTGAATAATTACCATTAAGGGAGGAGGAGCTAAAAATTGAACCAAAGTCTGATACTTCGGAATGTGTTGAGACTACACCACTTCTTGAAAATTTTTCTCAATCTGATCTGCTTGTAGTCTCTGATTCATCATGGGATACTAACTTCGAAACTTCTTCTGTCGCAGGTGAATCGTATATACTCTGGATACCTCAGGCGAATCAACGACAAATTTTTGATGAGGTACATAAGTTTCTCTGGAATGTCATGCTCCAGGGCATCCAAGCCTATTGCAAAAAGGGCTTTTGGATGATCCTGTTAAGAAACCTACTAAGAAATTTATCACGATACTGGCCAGAAGAGGAACCTTGCGGCATGACTGAGTAGTTTTTCCCTGCTTTCTTAGGACTAGGGTAGTTTCCTTTATGTTGTTTTAGGATAGACGGTAAACTTAGCGCTCTTGGGAGGCAACCCAGCTTTTTAATTCATTTCATTTTTCTAGTTAGTTAGCTCAATGTTTGTGGGTAACATTACTACAAACCCTCACGAGACTACAACTCGTCCACTAGGGGCAACCTAGGGGTTCAAAGGCTTGTTGCATACGCTAAATGTAATCGAGAGCACCTGCGAAAGTGGTATAGGTAGGATTTTATTTTTGTTATTTTTGTGTTGTTATCTCTCTCGTGCTGATTGGATTCCATGTTGCGATCTCTTGAAAAATCTCTCTCGATTCGTTATCCAGGTACTATCTTCCCATCACTTTTGCATTACTATCGTTGTCTCATGTGCATTGTATGTTTACATCTTTTACATTGAGGACAATGTAGATTTTAGGTTGGGGGTGGGAGATTAGGTAACCTAATCAATGTTTTTCTTAGTCTTGAGCAAAAATTGTGAAAATTTTTAAATTTTTTCTGGAAATTCTTGTGAATTTGAGGTGATTTTGACGACCATCTTGGATTTATAATTTTAAGATATGTAATGTTGGTAATTCATGACTTTTGGATTCAGTTATCTGTAGATTTCACAGTTAAGTTTGAATTGTTAATCCATGATTAGAAGTTGTAAACATTGATTGAGTCATGATTTCACATACCACATCTCACTTACACATTGAGGTTTCAGTTGATATTGAATGATTAACTTGGTAATCACTGAGCATGAAAGAAACCAGCCTAAAAGATTTGGCCATCAGGGTATAAAAAAGAGTTGCACCATGGGTTTGCTCCCTATAGGTGTGGATTCGATTTTTTATGATTAACAGTTGGAAAGAGTTGGGCGACTAGTTTCACCATAGGTTTGCTCCCTATAAGTGAAAATTTGATTCCCATCTTGACATTAAAAAAAATAATAATAAATAAATAAAAATTAAAAAATGAAAGAATGATCTGTGAGGCAAAGTTCTGGTTTAGGTGATGGTAGTTATGAATTTTCTGATTGGTTACCAATGATATCATGAAATAGACGACTGAATCTCTTAATGATGGTAAGCCGAGATTCCACTATACACCCATGGAACTCGATGTTTAGAATTTTTTCTAATTTATGGATTAATGCTTAGGACTTGATTATGAGGTTTTGTCATGTACTTGAGTCCAGAAGAAAGAATGTCCAATATTCATGAATCTTAGATTTCTCGTGTCTGGATTATTTTTCTAAATCACTCGAGTTCTTAGAAATTGTTCGGTAATTCTCAATTTATTTTTTCGCATACTTTACTCGGGACTAGCAAAATGCTGGTTGGGGGTTGTGTTGAGGGTCAAATATTGCATATCAGACCCTAGTTACTACTTGGATTTACGAACATAATATTGTTTAAAGGCCGACTTAATCGTGTTTATGCTGCAGGTGGGAATTAGGAGCTTTGATTATAAAAGAGCACTAAAAGTGTGGATTTGACGCTCAGAATTCACCAGAGCAAGGGACAGACCCCAGGGGACTAAGATCAATGGAATTACACGCCAGAGATCCGAGAAAATCGAGAAACTGAAGCTCAAGTGGCCTGAAAGTCAGCCAGAATGCAAGATCACAAGATTTCCACCATATGATCGGCTCCGAATTTCATACATCGCCTGAGGACCACAAATGAGCAGTACACGTCAAATTTTAGCTCCTGGATCCCTTCAGAAGTGGGCCAACAGACAGATCCGCCCATAAATCTGTGAATTGGGGCCCACCTGATATCTGGATTGGCTTCTAGTTTGGTCTCAACTCATTAAATAAGCTGGAAAAGCAGATAGATGGAGCGGATTTCTCACGAACATCATCGTGGGACCAGCACACACGATGCATGTGCATTGTGCATACGTGCACTAGACGTGCACCGAACCAGCTGGTCCGGTCAACCGGGGCTGACCCGAGTTGTCTTCCAAAACAAAATTCTCGGCGATAGCGTTAACGCTGTCACCGTCGGTTCGGGATAGTGGGCCCCACTCATCATCGGGTTCGATGATCCGAACCGTCCAATGACCTCCCAGCGAGCGTCTCATCACTGCCTAGGTGGTATAATTGTAGAAGGTAGCGAGGATCTAAATCTGGCCGTCCAAACGTAGATTAGACGGTCGAGACATCCAATAGGTGGGACACCATGATTTTGATCCAAAACGGGACAGGTCCGACTGGTTTTTCGAGGGCAATCTTATGGACGGAGTGGATTTTCCACTTGACACCGAGGTGGGACCCACCATCATCACAGCGTCCATTGCAGAAGCTCTGTTACGCAATGGAGCTTGCGGACCGACCGTGTGGGCCACCACCGCAGTTCAAAAATTCAATCTGGACCATCTATTAGAAGCCTAAGGGATCTCTCATCCAAGCCTAGGTGTCAAATGTTCAAGAGCAAAACCACTGGGATGATCTCAACCGTCTAACAATGTATGAACGGTGGCACAGAAAGACCGGTGGGACACGCCAATAACGGTCCAAAAATAGTGTATTTTTGCTGAAATCTCACGGGCATTCCAATGAACGGATTGGATTTCGCAAGAAAAGCCTGATAGTGGGCCCCACTTTCAGTTCATCGTAGGGTAGGGGAGTGCGAACAGACTCCGCACCTGTTCTCCTTTGCGGAAGAGGATTTCGCTCCGAGCTCCCCACCACAGAATTTCCCTGCTATAAAAGAGGAGAAGAGGAAGCGTGGCAAAGGGGGGAAGCTGGCTGCTAGGACGTGAAGCACAAGAGAGATTAGAGTTTGTTTTTATTTTTTTATTTTATTTTATTTTGTTTTGTCCAGGGATTTAGTCCATCCATGTTGGGCTAAACCTCTTAGCTAGGGCTAAGAGGTGAAGCTTGTAGCGTGAAGGGAGAGATTATGTTTGTGCCTTTCGTTTAGATTAAATGGATTTTGGTTTTGGTTTGATTTGAATGGAATGTTTTCGGTTCTTAATGGTCTGTTGTGACTGAAATTACAATGGGTCCGTGATAACTTTGAGCATATCTTTTCCTTTTTATGTTTATGACGTCAAGAAGCCCTGTTGTTCACCATCGTCTCCTGGGCATGGTTGGATGTCGGTATCCTTCCTAACCTTCATGACATGATTGATTGGTTGGTAATTAGTTTAATTCTGTTGTTTACTTTGTCTCCTGGGCATGGTTTGGTGATGGAATCCATTCTAATTCATATACCTTTCATCTCTTTAAACACTATATCAACTAAGTTCAGTTTAAATTCCATGATTCTTCAAGCAGGCATAAGATCTCCCTGATCTCTACAAGTGGATCCTCTAAATCCCTAGTTTCCCTTCTCTGAATTTCTTAAGTTTTAGATTATTATTTCGTCATTATTCCTCAAATCACAATTGGTTTAGATTTCATCTTAGCCTTGTTCTAGTTCTAGTTATTTTCAGATAACGTACAGGTTTCAGTCCCTGTGGATTCGACCTCGGTCTTACCGAGTTATTACTACATTACAACCCTATACTTGGGGAGTGAATAGTCCACAGGAATGGCGTTATGCAGGAGACGCCAAATGAATATCGTTACTTTTGGCGGAATTTTATCTAACCAAATCCACTTTCCCCACAAAACCTGAGGTTGATCTCCCCTAATAATTTTCCAAGCAGACCTGAGGGTGAATTCTCCTGAAGGGTCATGAGGTCAGACCCGTTCCCCCGGTTCATCTGTGATGACGAAACCTCTGGCGAAGATTACATCAATGATCTCTTGAGGCAGAAATTCTAAGACCCTGGATGGGGGTAACAGACCTGATTTCCCCAGCAGATGTTTCAGCTGCAACTATTGCAGATCCTGAGGGATAAATCTGACGAGAATATGTCATGCCGCCCAAAAGGGCCCATTTTTCTCGTCCAAATGTTTGCTTCTCCGCGACCCACTGTCCAATGTGTATTGTCCTGAATAGAATGTAGAAAGCACCTGATTCTCTTCCACATTGGGGATGAATTGTGTTGCCTGACCGTTGCCGTCCCCGTTATCAGCTCAGTGGAGTGTATGGACTACATCAGCTCTACCCACGGTCCTTTGTTTTTACCATACTTTACATTCCACATAAGCTTCATTCGAAGTGCTTGTAGCACCTCACTCAGATTTTGGATTCCCAACCCTCCCTCTGCCTTAGGCTTGGTCACTTTCCGCCACGTAATCCAATGGAGTTTCTTTTTCCCTTCGGCTCATCGCCAAAAAAAATCAAGCAAACTTCTTTGTTTAACTTTGAATTACCCCAGACTGAACGTGCATAGCTGCCATAATATGGATCGGATAGCTACCTAGAACATGACGAATCAGAGTCGCACGACCCGCTTGCGTTATGTGTCTTGCAGCCCAGCCAGAGATTCGGTTGCTAATCTTTTCCTGAAGAGCATGAAAATCCGAGGATTTGATTCTCCCTCTAGTCAGGGGCGCCCCCAAATATCGTAAAATACCCCTCGCTTGGCTGAAACCAAGCACTGCTTTCGTCGTCTTGATTTTAGCCGCTGTCCATTTAGAAGGACTAATAAAAACGCTTTTGCTGGAATTGATTTTTTGACCTGTGGCTGCTTGGAAAACTCGTAGAAAGTCCCTCATAGAGGAGAGTGAAGATTTACTGGCGTTAAGGAAAACCAACATATCATCCGTATATAGAAGATGGGAGAAAGAAGGGCTACCTTGAGGGAACTTAAAGGGGCTGCAGCGGCCTTCTTAAAAAAGGGATTTTAAATTGACTGAAAAAGGTTCTATGGCTAAGATGAAGAGCGCCGGGGAAAGGGGGTCTCCCTGCCGGAAACCTCTAGAGGATTTGAAGAATCCTGTAACTTCACCGTTGATGAGGACGGAAAACCAATTGTTTGCCCAGCAAGCTTCCAGGAGCTGCACACTTTTATCGTTGAAACCAAATTTCAGTAGGGCCTGCTTCAGATACAACCAATTCACCCTGTCATATGCCTTTTCGAGATCAATCTTAAGGATAAGATTTCCCCCCTTGGTTTTCCTGTTTAACTCTCTCATCGCTTCTTGAGCAAATATTATGTTTTTTGCAATATACCTCCCTTGGACGAACGCTCCTTGTTCCTGTGAAATAAGTTTAGGTAAAATGGTGCTAAGACGGTTAGCAAGAAGTTTTGCAAGAATTTTATACATAACATTACACAGGCTGATTGGCCTAAAATCAGAGAATTTGGATGCGGAGGGAGTCTTCGGGATCATGCAGATAAGAGTGGCTTTGAAAGCTCGGGGAATAGGTTCCCCAGAAAAGAAAGCTCTCACGGCTTTGAATACATCGTCAGCAATGATACTCCAAGGTTTATAGATGGTGGTGATGTCTACTAGAAATAGACGGTGGTGATGTCTACTATAAATAGACGGTGGTGATGTCTACTATAAATCGTCAGCTCGGGGAATTCGCAACTTACGATAAATAGTAAACTTACTATTTATAGACGGTGGTGATGTTTACTAGTGTGCAAGGTTTTCAGCCAAAAATAGTAAGTATCCTATTTGGCTTCACCAAGTTGTTCTCCTAATTATTCTAAGCTCTTTTTGCGTTGGGCGCAACTCCTAAAGCCGAACGGCTGAAGAGTGACGCAGGGGAGGACGTGAGGTCGAGCACCATCTTCCTCAAGAGGATAACTATTCCGAATCCATGGAACTTCTCTGGACTCCTCATGAGACTTTCGAATCCACGAGAAAAGAGAGCAGAAAATAGAAATAAATTCTAAATAAATTCGAAATAGATTAATGAATAATTGATAATTCCCTAATGTGTCTCCTTACACCATTAATATAGAAAAATAAATAAACTAAAATTCGTAATTACCAAAAATAGGAAAATTCTAACTCTAATAAAAATCATAATTCTAATAAAACTCTTCTAAAGCCTAATTTCTAAAAAATAAAAATTGCAAATAAACTTTCTCTAGAAGAGTCCTAGTATAAATAAAACTTATTTCTATAAGGAAAGAAAATTTAAAACTCTAAAAAATATTAAAAATTCGGAATTACTAAAAATAGTAAAATCTTCCTAAAAATTTATTTTTGAGCTGAAAGTGGACGTTTTCTGACGAAACGGATAGACACGACCCACCTTGTGGGTCGGTTCACCTCAGATGGCTCGTTTCAGTAAAGATTGATAGGTTGTACACCCCGTAACGATACCCGGATCAAAAGTTATGGTCAATTTACGGTCCACCTCCTTTTGGCTCAACCATGCTGGGAATATTTCTGTAACACGTTCTACATCAAAGAGTTTTAATCAAACTAAAACTTACTATTTATAGTATATAAAAACGGAATTAAAATAGGGAAATGACCATCGATCCAGGGGTATTTCAGAAATCTAGCTTGCGCAACCCGACATAGTAAGGTTGGGTGGCTAAAGTAGCTCATTCTACCTCAAAATAATATATTTTACACCCAAAAACTCATTCCAGATTAAGAGATACGTCCAATCTAAGGTCCGATGGTCCAGATCACTTCTGTTGTTGACCGGGCCTTTTCTGATCCATCTTGGCCATGAAACTATCCGTGACCTTCTCTACATCAAATGGTTCGATTCAAGTTATACTAAATTTGAAGTACAAAGGTACATTTGATGGACCGGCATTCCTTTGACGATACATTTGATGGTACATCAAATGGTTGGAGTCAAGTTCTACATCAAATGGTTGGATCGAAGTCCATCAGATTATATATTGTACAAAATAAAGTTGGACCAGCATTCGTGAAGGTTGTGCAATTGTGATATAAGATCACCATGATGTAATAGGCATACAATCCATCCATCATGTGCTCTCTGGGTTTTTGTCATTTTGTGACAAGAGGTTACCTTGAAGACCACCATGATGTAATAGGCATACAATCCATCCATCATGTGCACCCGGTCATGTTCTCCCGACACACAAAAATAAGATCGACTGAAAACTTAGGTGTGCCATACCATATAAAATCATGCCTCAAAACCTCTATACTCATGTTTTGCCGCCCACTGCAAGATAATTGGGGCGTCCATTCATCCGAGTTAGACCCATCTTTGTAATGGATTGGATGGCTTATACACTATAAGGTCAGCTTCCCATATATCTGAAAGTTTTAACGGTTGGTGTCAGCGTCACCACCTTTTCCTTTTGTATGGCATACCCGAGTTTCGAATCGCCCTGATTTTTGGTAGACTAGAAGGAACCGGAGGGAGTGAACATGATGGATGGATTAGATGTCACTTTTTAATTTTATCTCGAAATAATTTAATACGAATATCACTGAAATATTGCAAGAAAAACGTCAAAATCCCAAAATCTCCTGAGAAATTTCAAGAACAGTACTGTTCTAACAATGTCATGGGTGGCCCGGGCCATGGATGGTCTAAATCTACTTCCCATTTAGTGGTATTGGAGGGCATATTTCTAATAAAAGAGTGGCAACACAAGACCATATCTATGGGCTGACTCACCAGTCAAACCCGAGTCATCTCGTCCGAGTCATGAGTTTTTAGTGACTTAACCCATGTTTACACTTTTAACTCTCACATCACATGTAACCCTCGTTGCCTGGCAGTGCCTGTCGCTAGCTCCCTGGCGGAGGCTGAGCAGCTCGCTTCCTCTTCGTCTGGCAGGTCGCGGTTTCTTTGCTGCTTTCCCCTCCTACCCAACTTGGTTTTTTTCTTAGCTTGTAGCTGACGATAGGTGTGGTCCCGTTCCTTTTTGTAGGGGCTCACCCGAATGATTGTACATGTTAGGCATGCGTCCACTTTTCTTCTGTAAATAAATAAATTACCCTGGTTGCCGTTGGAAAACTTGAGAAATATTAGTTCTCACCTGCGTGATCCGACACGCGCGGTCTATACGCGTCGAAGACCTTGACTATTGACTCTGTTCATCATGACTTTGTAGAGCATGGAACATGCATATAATCCTTCGCCCCTTTTTCTTCTTTCACACACGTCTAAGGTACATGAAAATGAAGGACGGTGGACTGTCCTGCAGTTATGGCTAGGGCTCTGTGGCGCCCACCATGATGTGTGTTTTATCCACCATGTTCATCCACTTTTACATATTATATATATTTACGGTATGAGTCCAAAAATAAGGTTGATACAAGACTCAAGAGGACAACACAGTGGGAATTGGATGCCCACCGTTAGAAACTTTTTGGGAGCCGTAGAAGTTTAGATCAAGTTGGGATTTGTGTTTTCCCTTCATACAGGTCTATGTGACCTTATGGATAGATATGAAAGCAAATAAATATCACGATGAGCCTTCAGAACGTCTCAACCGTTCACACCATTATATGATCTACTTCCATCATGCCCAAAAATTATATTTCAAAATGTATGGAGGATGAGACACATACATCACGGTAGGGTCCACAGAGCCATGCCAGGACCAAGTCTATCCTAGCGGGAGCAGGTTGCGTACTGAGTAACTTAGCACGCTTAAGCATATCGAGTTAACTCTATGAGGCCAGTTTACAATGGATGTATGTATCTTATCCACACCGTTCATCTATTGTTCCATATCATTTTAAGGAATGAGCTCACAATTGATGCATGTCCAAAGCTCAAGTGAACCATACCATAGGATGCATTGGGAATAATGATGTCCATCCTCGAAACCTTCCCAAGGCCTATAGTGATGTTTTATCTATCATATATATATATATATATATATATATATATATATATATATATATATATATATATATATATATGAGTCATGCTCACCTGCGCACCTACGCATGTGAGCACCTTTGCACACCTGTCATGGGTGTCTAATACGAACGGTCCATGTGATGCGGAATCCCATGAAACCTCATTTGACAAATTTTCACCCTGATCTAAAATTCTGGTGGGCCATAGCAAAGAGAAATGCAAATCAAGGGAGGAAACTTTTTTCATTTTTTATGGCCCATCAAAGTTTTAAATCAAGGTAACGAGGTGCTGCTTCACATAAACGGTTTAGATTTTGGATTCACATCACGTATGATGGGTTCTCAAAAAAGTTCGCACCAATTCCGTTTGATCTGGTACGCAGGTGAGCATTTCCCATATATATATATATTATATATATATATATATATATATATATATATATATATATATATATATATATAACCTGTTCATAAGGCCATAGAGACATGGATGAAGGGAAAAATAAAGATCAGCATGCTCAAGAACTAAGGAGGCCCTAAGAAGTTTACAACAGCAGCTGGGGTTCAAGTCACACTATTTTTTTATGGTGTGGTCCACTTGAGCTTTGGATATTCTTCAATATCTCCGATAAAAACCACCAAGATATATGAGTGGTCCTGATTAATGAGGTCCATGTTGTAGTGAGGCCACTCATATAACATCAAATATCTATACTGCTGGCCCCCACTGTGCATGGTCCAGTAGCATGTACCTGGGTAACATTCTCACTTGCATTTTTTCCAGAATTAATCTCATTACTGCAATTTTGCAATTTTATTTGAGATTATATATCATTTATAACCGAATGAATCTCATTAACCTTTTTTTTTTTTTTTTCCTATTTCATTTCAAAGAGTGCATTTTTTAGGGATCATCTTTGAAGGGTACACTTGGAAAGTATGATATATTATTCAATACGCCCATCTAATGGGCGCTATCAAGGATAACTTGTGGCTCAAAAATCATATTTACGAGACCATCCCTGCCGTTACTCCTCTGCACATTAACCAGCGGATTTTGACTGTTGACAATTTTTGTTTCTTTCCATTAATTTAAAGGCCACTAATTGAATGGTTATGATCGTCCGACTTGAAAAATCTTGTTACATCTACTGTACAACCCACTAGATTGATGGTTCTGGTTGATGAGTTCCTCTTCCACGGTGGACCGTGAAGAGCGATGGCTCCACCATATATATTCCAATAGTACCGGCTCTACCATACAATTCTCCTTTGTTTGTATCATTTATCCATACGAAACATCACAGCATGTGGACATTGTCACTTATCCAGGAAATGTCACCCTCATCACACTTCTCTCCATGTGTGTCACATGTGACAACTAAACCATTGATGTACTGATGCTAATTAAAATCACCCATTTTTATCTTTATTTTATTAATTTGTTGGTTGCTGTGGGGTTTAATTTTAGAGTTGGCCTAATATTTCTAGAGTAAGGACCATCAGATCAACGGACTGGATCATGACTGGGCCATTGTCCCATCTGTACATAATAGTCCATTAGCACACCGTTCTGTTTGATGCATCAAGACCTTCTAATCCCTCCTGGTAGCTAGCATCTTGACCTTAAACTAAATAGGAACTGAACATCTTTTTCTAAACGGTGGTGAATCATCTGGCATGCATCTGGAGTTATAGGCAGTTCCAAATCATCCAAATGGTAATATCCAGTGGATAGATCATAACCTAGACAGGGATCAATCATCCAATGGTTGGCTGCTTATGGACAGTTAAAAAATTAATGTGTATTAATTCAATGGGTGAAATCAGACGAGTAAGATCGTCTCGTCCATTCGATTTTTGTCTGTGATCAACATTACAAGTCCCAAGGGTCAGGCATTCACCACCACTTTAGAAATGGTAGTCAACTATCAACATAGCTTAATCCCCCAGAGTTTCGGGCCATGGTTCCAAATACTCAAATAAACCAAAATAGCATCCTTCATGGTTCATACAATCAAAAGTCCTTGTACAAAAATTTCCAATACGAATACAAGCCCTTGTACTATAGTTTAGAAAAAAAAAAAAACCGGCCCAACAAGTCCAACTCGTCTGGGCTCAACTCAACCAGATTTCATGAGGTTCCAAAAAAACCTCCATCTGATCACAAAAAGCTGGACTCTACTTGAAAATTCTTGTTACAACTCAACAAAAGTCCATAAACCTCGACTCCACTCTCCACAACTGGACAATATTAATATATCATTTCTACTTTCTGGATATTAAATAATACTGAAAATGCTCATAAATACCCTCACGTGAAAGAACAAAAAATAGGACGGGTAACAAACGGTCTCAGATGCAACATACTAATGTTGTTGAGGTGGGACCGCTTTTTCATCCTTTGGCTCTTATTTTTTGGGATTCTTCTTTATTTACTTTTGCTTCACATCTTCTACACTGATTATTTCTGTGTGGCCCACTTTCTTCCTCATGAAGCACGCCAGATTAGCAGGACAAACTCCCTCTGCTTCCACTACGATCTGTTCTTGTTCCTTCCCTCCTACGTACCTCCACCCTGGATACGCCTGCATCGCATCAGAGAACTTATGTAAAATTTAAATGATCGGATGGGTAGGATCATACAGCAGTTTTCTACAATGGAATGATTGATGGGTCACAATCAATTGAAGTGATTACATGGCTGAGATTATCTAATCATCGGGATTGTTTGAGATATGGGGTGTTCACTTGATGGAAATTCAAATCAGTATACACACGGCCTTAATCATGTTCATGTGTCTAATCTAAACACTTTAATTACATATATGGACATCCTAAGTGCAAAATCTTATATTTATGTTGACCTATTTTCAATGCAAAGGATTGTATGGAAATAATAAAATGTTGAGATATTGCCAGGACATTTGTGACTGACATTTCTAATGATGGAAGCATATATGGCTTAAATGAGATTCATTTAGCCCATGTGAACCACACATATTGGGTACTGCCTCACCTAATTGAGTTTTTTGTTAGGGGACTATGGAAGCAAACTTTGAATTCAAATCAAACAAGTAAAAGATAAACACAGCAAAGCATATAAAAGAACACACAAGTTTTCATGAAAAATCATGGTAGGAAAAAATCTAAGTATAAAACGACATCAAAATTTACTATAAATAACGAATTATAAGAGATTGATGAACTTACATATGCAAAATCGTACACGCTATCGACATAAGCACCCATCGATCGATCAATAACCATATGTTCGATCGCTCGAACATACTCAAAAGGGTTTAGAGAGTTTACAAGTATCATTCGAAAATAGTTGATTGCTCAAACCTCCCAGGTCAATCGATCGATAATGTTCAAAACTGTCCAGATACCAATCTGTATAATCCAGGGCTCACTTGATTGATCGATCAACCTAGTTGATTGCTCGAGACCCATGTTTCATATACAGATTGAAGACATCAAGACAACAATCTCCACCATGGTTTCAATCATCGTAAACTACGGCTCCAACCTCTATTTCTAATTGCCTCCATCATAACTTTACCATCACCACTTCTTTTCATGCACACTTCATCTTCATCAAACATTTGATAGACCCAGAGAAATCAAGTAAAACTTGAATTTATCTACGGGAACCACCTTCATAAACACAGACTCATGTGACAAACAAATAAGCGCACAAATCAATGCACTAATAGGCACATGAATTTATAGATTTCTGGCACAAAAGAAGGCTAGTCTATTTATCATGTGGATCACAATGTTAAAAATGGGTGGAAGCCTCGTAAAAATCTTAGTCAACCTTTTCCAATTGCCCATTTGTTTTGATAGCCGGGCTCACCTGATGAGTGTACAGTACTGATTGTATTGTGAATGTTTCACTTATCTGCATAGTGTTAATACATTCCACGTTGATGTTGGGATTATGGAAGTTTAATCCATAGTAGAATTAATACATTCCATGTTCAGGTCATATACTGGTACATGGAGCATTCATAAAAAAGAATAATATTAAAGAAGATGACTTAGATTCTTTTGCCAAATCGAGGTCATATTTCATAACTCTCAACCAGATTGACGATCTGGTGAATGTGTACAAGCTAGAGCATAATAGGAGCATTTTTTTTTCAAATGACTTTAGAGTAGAACACTTTATAATCAATTCCAAATCCATTGGGTCCTTACTCTTGCTCGGGTGGTAGACTCTCAGGAGTTTCAACACCCGGTCAAGGGTTCGAGTACCCATAGGTAGTGAAATTCCACTAGGGTGAGTGTGTAGGGGTGTGCGTGCGTGTGAAAAAAAAAATTCAAATCCATTCTCCCTATCCCACATAAGACAACACTAGTATACTTGAAATAGAAAATGAATTCTTCTAAAAAACTTGTATTATATTTTTTAAAATACTTCAACATCACACGCATGAATATCCTCTCCAAAATGACTTTAAATTACAAGAGAATAACTAGTTACTTGAACGAAAAAGATTTTAGGGCCTGTTTTGCCAGGCAGATCCCACGATATTAAGAGGGATGGGATCGACAATATCCTGGGATAGGTATGACGAGCCAAACAGATCCGGTGAACTTGTCCCGGGATATGAGCAATTCCATGGATCTTAAGACAATCCACTGACATCACCATCGTTACCTTAAAATTGATCCTATCCCTTGGTTGGATGGATTGGAAGGTAAAATCCCGGGATATGCGCGGCATGCCAAACAGACCCAGTGAACTTGTCCCAGGATATAAGCAATCCCATGGATCTTAAGACAATCCACTGACACCATCATCATTACCTTAAAATTGATCCCATCCTTCCTAATACCATGCCCGGCCAAACAGGCCCTTAGTGCTAGTCACCTTGTATAGATGCAGTCTTCAATGCCTTCATTCGGCATTCCTGGCAATTCATCTGGACTTTCATTACTATCTTTTTCTGTACAAAAAAGAATGAGTTCAAGTCCTTTTACCAGTTTCACATACAATTTAGAACACAAAATATTTCATAAGACCCAAATGAGATTACTCAAAAATAATTCTTTTCCTCTTATCTTTAATTTCCATTGATGGAAGAACATGGTCTATTTCTCCCTTTCCTTTTTTTTTTTTTTAAATTTTCTTACGTAAAGGGATGACATTTCAGTAACCAAAGATGGAAAACGTACCTTCATTATCTCTAACTATGGAAGAAAATGCACAGCTGCACAGAATTTCTGAATCCTAACAAAACGCAGCTTTTTCTTGAGAACCGAACTGTGCTGCAATTGAGGAGATGGCCATCATTTTATAGAAGGGGTTGAAAAAGCGGTGAAGATTCATGCGGACTTCTAGTAAACGCGGGCCCCACATGACCATAAGCGATGACTCCTAGGTGTGGAACGAGCGCTAAGGCCTACGGGGATGTGACACCGGAACCTACGATGTCGGTGAGACCCTGACCGTAAGCCCACTGTGAGATCCGACCCGAGTTCACATGTGTGCATGTGTGTGTGAGTATACATCTCGTTTATTTTGGTCCCGTGGTCCTATCGATCAAATTTTGGCAACCCGTGACCCTCTGATAGTGTTTGCATCATCCTTGAGTTTGGTCATGTAAACCCGACTTGGATTGACCTAAGACCTATGCCATTGCGACCGCATCATCGCCGCGGTTCCAACGTCGCGTCTCGCGCATAAATCCGATATGTAGATCAAAAGTTATGTACATTTCATTGTATGACCCTTAATCATGTGGCCCACTTAGGTGTCATGCATGTGGACCCCACTCCTCTTGGCACAAGTTCCCAATCACACCACCCACACACATTACAATTTTCATGGAATAAACATTACCCACCCTACACACACCAACAAGAGACCTACTAAGCATAGCACTTTGTTATTGTCACCATAAACTATTATGGTTTCTCTAACCAAGGAGAGAGAGGCCATGATTTCCCTACAATTCTCTCTCTCTCTCTCTCTCTCTCTCTCTCTCTCTCTCTCTCTCTCTCTCTCTTCTCATTCCCTCATTTCTTCTCCCATTTGCAAAAAAATCCAGCAACCTTCTCCCCATCTTCCCTCCATTCCAGCCCCTTCTCCCTAAAATGCCTCCTCATCTACCCTTTTTCACTTGATCTTAGCCATTGATTCATGTTGTTTGGAGCTTCTAGATGATGGTGATGTAAGTTTCAAGGTTGATCTAGGTGGGTGCTCTTAGATCCTTCTCCATTTCTTTCTTAGGAGCTTGTGGGACCCATCAAGTGGTGATGGAGGTCCCATGGTTGAGGCCAATGGCCCTTTTTCCTTGCATGCATGATCCATGGATGGGGCCATTCTCCATGGACCCCATCATGGTATTTTCCTTTGATGTATGTCATTTTTCTCTCTTGTGGCTGGATTATTTTTATTTTTCATTATTCTATTCTTGACTTCCTGATGTGTGGCCCACTTAGTGGCCTCGGAATATCCAAACCGTCCAAGCAAAGTGGACGCCCATGGCTGTCCATTCCTTGGACATTGGCACTCTATTTGCTTCATTTTGGGCACATGCAATGGGTTTCATGGAGGGGGTATGATCTGGATATTTGTGGGGCCCACTGGGGTGGTCCATACCACAATTTTCAGGGATTGATTTCCTCTTTTTATAGTGATTATAATTATTAATTCAGTATTATGTTGCTGTCCAAAAGCCATCTGAACAGATTTTTGAGCTGTCTTGAGCTCAGTTTTGGGGATGATTGGTGGGGTGTTTGGTCCTATTTGATATATACCTCTTAAAGGTGGGGATCCCACCTAGATGTTTTCCAAATTTCACCCTCATCCGTCCCTGTTTGATCACCCAAAAGAGTGGGCCAAGGAGGGTGGATAGTCCAGATTTTGTGGACTGTCTAGCAACCATGCTTGCTGTACAAACATAATTATCAGTTTGTTTCTGAAATGGTGGGCCACCTTTGTGGACCCCAATTTATTGTATACTTGTGTAGGGATGTTGGTCCTACATTTTCTTAAAATTTGGCAGACCTGGGCCCACTCTAATGGGGTGCACAAATCAGGGGCAGCAGCATTGTTTCAGCAGCAGATTTTTTTTGAAATACCTTGCTGTCCATAAATTGTAGGAGTTAAATAAAATACTTTTACTATCCCAAAAATTCTAAAATTTTGCAGAGAGGTGTCCCACCCATGGTAGGGCCTACCTACAAAATTTTAGGGCCAATGGACCCCATTTGGGCATCCAAAAAGGTAGGCTAATATAGTGGGCTGGCAGAAATTTCTGCTATGCAGTTCAGCAACATAGTTTCATAAAAATAAATTTTTAAAAAAATATTTTCTCAAAAAGTGGGCTATATTTATGGGTCCCACCTTGTTGTGGGCTTGATGAGGGACCTTGGGTCCAAATTTCAATAATTTTGGAGGCCCAGAACCCACCCATTTGATGGCCTAATTTCAAGACAGTTATATTCCAGCAATATTTCACCCTAGACAGATTGTATTTTTTAAATTAATTAAAATACTTCTGAGTATTCAAAAATTATGAAAATTTAGAGGTAGGTAGTAAACTCATGGTAGCACTTATTTACCAAATTTTAGGTCTAATGGACCCCTGTGCACACCGTGGAAAGGCCCGGACTGGCCCACCACGTTAGGACGTCCAGGCCAATCCGATTTTCTAGACAGCTTGTCTTATTCAAATTAATTAAATTATTTTTAGATGTCCAAAAATTCTGAAATTTTGTGGGGTTGTGGTCCACCTATGGAAGGACAATCCTGCAAATTTTCAGGGCCATCAGGCCCCTGGACTGACCGTGGTATGGCCTGTAAATTGGGTCAGTTTTGGGCCAAATACCCAGGCCCATATGACTAACCACCATGGGATGCCCCTACCTTGGGCTGCTGGGCCTACATTCTAACGGCATGGCCCACTTAAAGTAAGTGTTGTATATCCCCCTTCTTATCTGGTGGGACCCACTATGATATGTGTGGGTCACCATGGGTTAGTAACAGGTTTAAATTCAATAAATTTCTGGACTCCAGCAGGCCCAGAAAGTGGGTGGGCTGGAATTCCAGCAAGGGGCCCAAATTTGTGCATAGTTGATCGTTTGGAGCCATGGTGGTCCACTAGATTTAAGGGAGTGTTGCATACACTCTTTGCCCTCCTTCCTTAGATATTTTGGGCTTAATTAGTGCCCCTTGAGGCCCACCTTTGTGGTGGTTTGTGGGCTAACTTTAACAGAATTTTTGATAGCTTTATAGGCCCAATGGGCTGGAAACCTATCCCTTGAGCCCAAGATTGTGCAAGGGCTGACCTTATTGATTCATGGGCCCAATGGGCCGTCTACAAACTGATCATGTGCATTTATTAGCCTTGATGCCCTCATAAAATGCTTAATTGTGGGCTGACTTGCAAGGCCCACATAAATGTATATTGTGGAGGGCCTTGCTAAATCTTTGGGCTGGTGTGGCAAGGCCCACACTGTCAGTATAGGCCTTGCCCATGTGTATTCTTGGGCTTACGGGCTGCCTTCAAGTCCACCATAATGTATGAATTGGAGGCTTTTGTTTGGGCCATTTCTTTTGGGCCCATTATGTAATATATTATATGCATGTTTGTATTAGCAAGTAGGCCTTGTAGACTCAGTTCTTTTGGATAGGCTCATTGACCTTGGGCCTATACTCTCCTATCTATTATGATGGGTTTAGGGGCAATAATACACAAGAGGTTAGGCCCTTGGCTGCCCACTAAACTGACCCTGTACTTGGGCCAAAAGTGAGGCCCAACTCCCTTATGTTAAATATGAAACTTGCCTATGTAAATGAATTACTGGGCTGCCCATGAAGCCCACCATAATATATGAATTTATAACCTT
This sequence comes from Magnolia changhungtana, assembly GCA_030180095.1. Taxonomy (NCBI): domain Eukaryota; kingdom Viridiplantae; phylum Streptophyta; class Magnoliopsida; order Magnoliales; family Magnoliaceae; genus Magnolia; species Magnolia changhungtana. Next base: position 4,553,833 of record JASAUF010000234.1, read on the forward strand.
TATGGTTGGGTCCAAACCTTGCTTAAGGGCCCACCATGCTACCAAGTATTGGGCTTAGTGTATGGCCCACTAGGCCATGGATTGTTTAGGCCTTGGGCCTTATTCCATACTCGAGTAGTGGCGGGCTACCTCTTGGAAACCAGTTGAGGTTGGATGTCCTCCTGGGTGATCCTGAGGTAGGCCCATAGGTTTCTCTATGGATGGTTGAAGCCCACCATAGACCCTAGACCATTTGTTTAAGGCTCAATGTGTATATATGTGGAACCTACCTTAATGTATGTGGTCCAGGCCATCCAAGCCTTGGATCGCCTAATCATGGAGGCACTTTCTGCCTTGGGTTGCTACTAGATTCACAATCCAATAGCAGGCCTACTTGATCTTTTCTTAATGTATACACAACCTCCATCTGGTGGGGCCCCCTATGAATATTGTTGGCCTTCATGAGATCATTTCCACTTATTTGACTAATTTCTGGGCTTTCGCAAGCCCAGGAAGCAGAGTAGGCCAAACGTTTATTAAGGGGCCTTAAATGTACATTGTTATGGTTGAAACTTTATTGGACATGGGACCCACCATATTAAGAACTTGTGTGTGTGTTGCATGCTTATGTTTTCTTATAATCTTTGGGCTTAATAAATGCATTTTTGGGTCACCTTTAGTGATCACATGAGGACCCCATCTTAGATCAGATTTTTGGGGCATCCCATGAGCCCAGAGTGGGTTAGGACGTCCCAGCTTGGCCCAACCATATATTAAGCCAACTTCCACCATTTTGATGGACTTGTGGGCTAAGATAGGGATAGTATTGGGCCCTTGGTTGCCCACTTAAATTGCTAGTTATTGGGCTGATGTAGTTGGGCTCATTTCATCATCCAAACTTAAACTTATTTTTGGGCCGTATATTGTGTAAGCAGGCTGCCCACCAAGTCCAACTCAGTGCTTGGATTCTATGGCCATTGGGAATCGAGCCTTGGGCCTTAATTCTCCTCTTAGGGCCCAGGTTGTTAAAATTGGTATTCTATCTTTTTATGGCTTATTATGAGGGATATATGTGTGTGGTTACCTATATGTTCTTATCGTGAATGTAGGGCCTTGGGCCTTGTATCCATATAGTTCGTGGTTGAGATGTCTCTTGGGGAATGGTGGTTAAATGTCCCCATTATGGACCCCTCTAGGCCCGATTATATCTAAATGTTATTAGATACTCATTTTAGACTCTTGTTAGGCTCATTTCTACATTACTTAGACCCGTAGCTTATATACTTAGTTCGTGGGCTACCCAGGTAAATGGGCCCCCACTAGAAGTTGTATTCCTTAAGGATATTGTCAAGTACCTAGTCTTGGTTCCTTCTTGGATAGGAGGAATGTAATATACATTGTGTATCGCCCTATAGTGTGATTAAATTCATCCTCATGACCATGTGCATCATTGTATGCTTGGTTGACACTGTGTGTGTGGTCATATTATATCATTGGGCATTGCATGATACCTTCCCCAAGGGACGTAGTATCCCCTCTTGTGCACGTTGGATGCTTGGGATTGATGCATAGTTGATTGTGTGATTCATGCATCTGACATTGCATAGCATATGAGCATTATCGCCCTTGCTTCATCAGGGTTGTAACCTCCACAGATATATCGTGGATGGCCACGTTTAGACACCGGAAATGTTACTTGAGCATACCGGGTGCATAGGATGCCCATGGGTGAAATTTCTAAAACTTTCATGATACCAAGGATCTGCTCCAATAGCGTGACTGGGTGGTATATATGAGCGCATGAGGGCCTTATACCGTTAGGCCGCGACTCCCACTGTCGTGTAGTCAGTTGGATAGGGGTGTGGCCTTACTCGCCTGACATAAGGGGGCATTGCTAGGCTGAGTCTAACTAGCTCGTGAATGGGTCCGCTACCTTCAGGCCTTGCTGGTGATTGGCTATCCGCAGGCAGGTTAGTGAGGTCTCTTACGCTCGTTTGACTATGCTGGGTCTGTAGAGCGGCAGTCATCCAGCAGTGTAATGGACCCCGATGATTTCCTTATGATGAAAATGTATTTGATATGTGGATTGGATGAGCACTGACATGACTTTGCATTACATTTGCATCGGTTGTGTAAGCCTCATATTGCATTACAGTACTCATTGCATTACAGTACTCATCGCATTACAGTACTCATGGCATTACAGTACTCATTGCATTACAGTACTCATTGCATTATATAGCCTTGGTATGGCTTCCTGCATTATCATATTGCCTTGGTATAGTTTCTTGCATTCATGATAGCCTTGGTAAGGTTAGTGGTAGTGGTATTCATCATGACTCCCTTCTGCATTCTCTATCTTCTTCTGAGCACTATTATTACACACTTACACCACCCTCTAAGCTTCTATAAGCTTATGCACAATTGATGCATGCAGGAGATCCTAGGCAGGCGTCGTAGTAGCAGAGCGTGGAGTAGAGTTGAGCTTGAGGACTCCAGTGTTGCTGACTCTTTTCTCTCTTTTCCCATTATCTTATATATGTCCTTTTGGACCTGATGTAAGCTTGTAAAAGTTTAAATTCTTAGTGAATTTTATGATGTGTATCCTTTGTTACTTCCAAATGTACTTGTTGTGATCTTGGGTATGCTCGTATTGGTAATGATTATACTATTATGAAAATCCTCCTTATAGGATCCCAAGATCGGAACCTCCCTCAGGAGCCGAGAATGGGGTACTACGGAGGCACATTTGGCCGAACCGCTATCGGGTTCCTGTGAGTCCTAAGCTACACGAGTCTAGGGCATGACAGGAGTTGATATCAGAGCATAGCAAGTAATTTGGGAATAACTTGGGATAGTATCACATATCTGATGCGAGCTTAGAACAAGTAGTGTCCCGAGTGTGTTTCCCTCATTTCGTTTGCGCCTTCAAGGATTCTAATTCCTAGGTGTCCATCACCTTTGTTCTTTCTGTAGATCATGTCGTTTAGTCAAGGTGCTCATGATTGTGACGCCCGTGGCCGTGGTGCCCATGGACATGGTTCTCATTCCCCTCCAGCGATCCGAGTGACTTTTGCTCCACCATCTGAGATTCCTACTTTCCCTCTAGAGCCTACCGTACCTATTCCTGAGGCTCCCGCCATACCTATGCCTACGCTAGAGGCCAGTGCTACCCCTGCTTATCTGACGATTCCTGTAGGAGCTGAGCATCACCAGCAGTTGATACAGGTCATCACTGATGTTCTTCAGACCCGTCAGCCCTTTCCTAAGGTGCCCGGACAGGCGGAACAAGAGCGTATGAGCCCCCTTTTACGAGATTTAATTTCGCAGCGAGCTCCGTTAGCAGTATTTCTACTTCAGGGTGAGTCCGAGTGGACCAGTTTGCAGAGGGATCGTGATCAGAGGAGAGGCTGGAAGAGGCAGGCCCCCTCCGGTAGCTCACGACAGCGTCGACAGCGGCAGAGGTGCGTAACCTATCGAGCCGCCAGAGCATCAGCATCGCATACAGCAGCTTCTTCTTCTAGGCTGTTTACTGGCATTTGCTATGGATGTGGGCAGACGGGACACCGTAGGCGCGAGTGTCCCCATCAGCAGGATGGATCTTCACAGCTACCGCAGTAGTAGCAGAGATCACAGATGTAGAAGAGATAGACACCTCCCCAGCCACCTCAGGCTTGATTTTGCGTGACCCAGCAGGACCCTTAGTTATTAGGAGAGTTATTATGGGTATTCTCCTTGTCTTTGTAAGTAAGTCTTGTGTTTTAGTGCATCGCACCCTTTTTATATTCAAGGGCTTTTGTTCACTCAGATTGCTATTAGAGTCTATTGTAAGGGATTGTCAGTATCAACATTTTTAAAAAGATCGCTGTGTTAGGCCGATGATATTATCGTGTTCCATTTTGGTTGGTGAGATGCTCTTACCTGCTGAATAGTTTTGTATTGCCGATATTGAGCTTGTTTTGTTGTCAAGGCAGTATTCCTGGTTAGGGATGGTAGGCCAGATTGCTAGTTTTAGGGCTGAATGTGAAGCTTCCCAGCGTGTCAAGGCCAATCCTCTGAGACCCCCCTAGTACCTTGCAGCCGTTGAGTGTTCTAAAGTGGAAGTGGGAGAGTGTATTGATAGATTTCATCGCAGGTTTGCCGAGATTAGGGAGCATTATCCCTATCTATTCAATGATTGATTGTTTGTATTGCCTTATCTTGTGATTAAAGATTGTGATATATATATATGATGTAATGCATTTGTTGTCTCATTTTTTAATTTCGAGGATGAAATTTCTTTGTTGGTGGGGAGGATTGTGAGATCCAACCCGGGTTCACATGTGTGCATGTGTGTGTGTGAGTATGCATCTCGTTTATTTGGTCCCGCGGTCCTACCGATCAAATTTCGACCACCCGTAACCCTCCGATAGTGTTTGCATCATCCTTGAGTTCGGTCATGTAAACCCGACTCGGATTGAACTGAGACCTATGCCATTACGACCGCATCGTCGTCGCGGTTCCAACGCCGCGTCTCGCGCATAAATCCGATATGTAGATCAAAAGTTATGTACATTTCATTGTATGACCCTTAATCATGTGACCCACTTAGGTGTCATACATGTGGACCCCACTCCTCTTGGCACAAGTTCCCATGCACACCACCCACAAACATTACAATTCCCATGGAATAAACACTACCCACCCCACACACACCACCAAGAGACCTACTAAGCATAGCACTTTGTTATTGTCACCATATACCATTATGGTTTCTCTAACTAATGAGAGAGAGGCCATGATTGCCTCCCTACAATTCTCTCTCTCTCTCTCTCTCTCTCTCTCTCTCTCTCTCTCTCTCTCTCTCTTCTCTTTCATTCCCTCATTTCTTCTCCCATTTAAAAAAATCCAGCAACCTTCTCCCCATCTTCCCTCCATTCCAGCCCCTTCTCCCTAAAATACCTCCTCATCTACCCCTTCTCACTTGATCTTAGCCATTGATCCATGTTGCTTGGAGCCTCTAGATGATGGTGATGTAAGTTTCAAGGTTGATCTAGGTGGGTGCTCTTAGATCCTTCTTCATTTCTTTCTTAGGAGCTTGTGGGACCCATCAAGTGGTGATGGAGGTCCCTCATGTCTCCATGGTTGAGGCCAATGGCCCTTTTTCCTTGCATGCATGATCCATGGATGGGGCCATTCTCCATGGACCCCATCATGGCATTTTCCTTTGATGCATGTCATTTTCCTCTCTTGTGGCTGGATTATTTTTATTTTTCATTATTCTATTCTTGATTTCCTGATGTGTGTGGCCCACTTAGTGGCCTCGGAATATCCAAACCGTCCAAGCAAAGTGGACGCCCATGGATGTCCATTCCTTGGACATTGGCACTCTATTTGCTCCATTTTGGGCACATGCAATGGGTTTCATGGAGGGGGTATAGTCTGGAGGTTTATGGGGCCCACTGGGGTGGTCCATACCACAATTTTCATGGATTGATTTCCTCTTTTTATAGTGATTATAATTATTTTAATTCGGTATTATGTTGCTGTCCAAAAGCCATCTGGACAGATTTTTGAGCTGTCTTGAGCTCAGTTTTGGGGATGATTGGTGGGGTGTTTGGTCCCATTGGATATATACCTCTTAAAAGTGGGGATCCCACCTGGATGTTTCCCAAATTTTACCCTCATCCGTCCTTGTTTGATCACCCAAAAGAGTGGGCCAAGGATGGTGGATAGTCCAGATTTTCTGGACTATCTAGCAACCATGCTTGCTGTACAAACATAATTATCAGTCTGTTTCTGAAATGGTGGGCCACCTTTGTGGATCCCACCTTGTTGTATACTTGTGTAGGGATGTTGGTCCTATATTTTCTTAAAATTTGGTAGACCGGGGTCCACTCTAATGGGGTGCACAAATCAGGGGCAGCAGCATTGTTTCAGCAGCAAATTTTTTTTGAAATACCTTGCTGTCCATAAATTGTAGTAGTTAAATAAAATACTTTTACTATCCCAAAAATTCTAAAATTTTGCAGAGAGTTGTCCCACCCATGGTAGGGCCTACCTGCAAAATTTTATGGCCAATGGACCCCATTTGGGCATAAAAAAAGGTGGGCTAATATAATGGGCTGCCAGAAATTTCTGCTATGCAGTTCAGCAGCATAGTTCCATAAAAATAAATTTTAAAAAAATATATTTTCCCAGAAAGTGGGCCATATTTATGGGTCCGACCTTGTTGTGGGCTTGATGAGAGACCTTGGGTCTAAATTTCAAGAATTTTGGAGGCCCAGAACCCACCCATTTGATGGCCCAAATTCAGGACAGTTATATTCCAGCAATATTTCACCCTAGATAAATTGTATTCTTTAAATTAATTAAAATACTTTTGAGTATCCAAAAATTATGAAAATTTACAGGGAGGTGTTAAACTCATGGTAGCACCTACCTACCAAATTTTACATCTAATGGACCCCTGTACACACCGTGGAAAGGCCCAGACTGGCACACCACGTTGGGACGTCCAGGCCAGTCCGATTTTCTGGACAACTTGTCTTATTCAAATTAATTAAATTATTTTTAGATGTCCAAAAATTCTAAAATTTTGTGGGGTTGTGGTCCATCTATTGAAGGACAATCCTGCAAATTTTTAGGGTCATCAGGCTGCTAAACTGACCGTGGTATGGCCTGTAAATTGGGTCAGTTTTGGGCCAAATACCCAAGCCCATATGACTAACCACCATGGGATGCCCCTACCTTGGGCTGCTGGGCCTACATTCTAACGGCATGGCCCACTTAAGTGTTGTATATCCCCCTTCTTATCTGGTGGGACCCACTATGATATGTGTGGGTCACCATGGGTCAGTAACCCGTTTGAATTCAATAAATTTCTGGACTCCAGCAGGCCCAGGAAGTGGGTGGGCTGGAATTCCAGCAAGGGGCTCAAATTTGTGCATAGTTGATCTTTTGGAGCCGTGGCGGCCCACCAGATTTAAGGGAATATTGTACACACTCTTTGTCCTCCTTCCTTAGACATTTTGGGCTTAATTAGTGCCCCTTGAGGCCTACCTTTGTGGTGGTTTGTGGGCTAACCTTAACAGAATTTTTGATAGCTTTATAGGCCCAATGGGCTGGAAACCTATCCCTTGAGCCCAAGATTGTGCAAGGGCTGTCCTTATTGATTCATGGGCCCAATGGGCCGTCTACAAACTAATCATGTGCATTTATTAGCCTTGATGCCCTCATAAAATGCTTAATTGTGGGCTGACTTACAAGGCCCACATAAATGTATATTGTGGAGGGCCTTGCTAAATCTTTGGGCCGGTGTGGCAAGGCCCACACTGTCAGTATAGGCCTTGCCCATGTGTATTCTTGGGCTTACGGGCTGCCTTCAAGTCCATCATAATGTATGAATTGGAGGCTTTTGTTTGGGCCATTTCTTTTGGGCCCATTATGTAATATATTATATGCATGTTTGTGTTAGCAAGTAGGCCTTGTAGACTCAGTTCTTTTGTATAGGCCCATTGACCTTGGGCCTATACTCTCCTATCTATTGTAATGGGCTTAGGGGCAATAATACACAAGAGGTTGGGCCCTTGGCTGCCAACTAAACTGACCCTGTACTTGGGCCAAAAGTGAGGCCCAACTCCCTTGTGTTAAATGTGAAACTTGCCCATGTAAATGAATTACTGGGCTGCCCATGAAGCCCACTACAATATATGAATTTATGACCTTTATGGTTGGGCCCAAACCTTACTTAAGGGCCCACCATGCTACCAAGTATTGGGCTTAGTGTATGGCCCACTATGCCATGGATTGTTTAGGCCTTGGGCCTTATTCCATACTCGAGTAGTGGTGGGCTACCTCTTGGAAACCAGTTGAGGTTGGATGTCCTCCTGGGTGATCCTAAGGTAGGCCCATAGGTTTCTCTATAGATGGTTGAAGCCCACCATAGACCTTAGGCCATTTGTTTAAGGCTCAATGTGTATGTATGTGGAACCTACCTTAATGCATGTGGTCCAGGCCGTCCAAGCCTTGGATCGCCTGATCATGGAGGCACTCTCTGCCTTTGGTTGCTACTAGATTCACAATCCAATAGCAGGCCCACTTGATCTTTTCTTGATGTATACACACCCTCCATCTGGTGGGGCCCCCTATGAATATTGTTGGCCTTCATGAGATCATTCCCACTTATTTGACTAATTTCTGGGCTTTCGCAAGCCCAGGAAGCAAAGTAGGCCGAACGTTTATTAAGGGGCCTTAAATGTATGTTGTTATGGTTGAAACTTTATTGGACATGGGACCCACCATATTGAGAACTTGTGTGCGTGTTGCATGCTTATGTTTTCTTATAATCTTTGGGCTAAATAAATGCATTTTTTGGGTCACCTTTAGTGATCACATGAGGACCCCATCTTAGATCAGATTTTTGGGGCATCCCATGAGCCCAGAGTGGGTTAGGACGTCCCAGCTTGGCCCAACCATATATTAAGCCAACTTCCACCATTCTGATGGACTTGTGGGCTAAGATAGGGATAGTATTGGGCCCTTGGTTGCCCACTTAAATTGCTAGTTATTGGGCTGATGTAGTTGGGCCCATTTCATCATCCAAACTTAAACTTATTTTTGGGTCGTATATTGTGTAAGTAGGCTGCCCACCAAGTCTAACTCAGTACATGGATTCTATGGCCATTGGGAATCGAGCCTTGGGCCTTAATTCTCCTCTTAGGGCCCAGGTTGTTAAAATTGGTATTATATCTTTTTATGGCTTATTATGAGAGATATATGTGTGTGGCTACCTATGTTCTTATCGTGAATGTAGAGCCTTGGACCTTGTATCCATATAGTTCGTGGTTGAGATACCTCTTGGGGAATGGTGGTTAAATGTCCCCATTATGGACCCCTTTAGGCCCGATTGTATCTAAATGTGATTAGATACTCATCTTAGACTCTTGTTAGTGATCTCATTTCCACATTACTTAGACCCGTAGCTTGTATACTTAGTTCGTGGGCTACCCCTGGTAAATGGGCTCCCACTAGAAGTTGTATTCCTTAAGGATATTGTCAAGTACCTGGTCTTAGTTCCTTCTTGGATAGGAGGAATGTAATTTACATTGTGTATTGCCCTATAGTGTGATTAAATTCATCCTCATGACCATGTGCATCATTGTATACTTGGTTGACACTGTGTATGGTCATATTATGTCATTGGGCATTGCATGATACCTTCTCCAAGGGACGTAGTATCCCCTCCTGAGCACGTTGGATGCTTGGGATTGATGCATGGTTGATTGTATGATTCATGCATCTGACATTGCATTGCATATGAGCATTATCGCCCTTGCTTCATCAGAGTTGTAGCCGCCACAGATACATCATGGATGACCATGTTTGGACACCGGAAATGTTACTTGAGCATATCGGGTGCATTGGATGCCCATGAGTGAAATTCTCAAAACTTCCATGGTACCAAGGATCTGCTCCAACGGCGTGACCGGGTGGTATATATGAGCGCATGAGGGACTTATACCGTTAGGCCACGACTCCCACTGTCGTGTAGTCGGTAGGATAGGGGTGTGGCCTTACTCGCCTGACGTAAGGGGGCATTGCTAGGCTGAGTCTGACCAGCTCGTGAATGGGTCCGCTACCTTCAGGCCTTGCTGGTGATTGGCTGTCCGCAGGCAGGGTAGTGAGGTCTCTTATGCTCGTTTGACTGTGCGGGGTCTGTAGAGCGGCAGTCATCCAGCAGTGTAATGGACCCCGGTGATTTTCTTATGATGTAAATGTATTTGATATGTGGATTGAATATGAGCACTGATATTACTTTGCATTGCATTTGCATCGGCTATATAATCCTCATATTGCATTACAGTACTCATTGCATTACAGTACTCATCGTATTACAGTACTCATGGCATTACAGTACTCATTGCATTACAGTACTCATTGCATTATATAGCCTTGGTATGGCTTCCTGCATTATCGTACTACCTTGGTATAGTTTCTTGAATTCATGATAGCCTTGGTAAGGTTAGTGGTATTGGTATTGATCATGACTCCCTTCTGCATTCTCTATCTTCTTCTGAGCACTATTATCACACACTTACACCAGCCTATAAGCTTCTATAAGCTTATGCACGATTGATGCGTGCAGGAGATCCTAGGCAGGCGTCGTAGCAGCAGAGCGTGGAGTAGAGTTGAGCTTGAGGACTCCAGTGTTGCTGATTCTTTTCTCTCTTTTCTCACTATCTTATGTATGTCCTTTTGGACCTGATGTAAGCCTGTAAAAGTTCAAATTCTTAGTGGATTTTGTGATGTGTATACTTTGTTACTTCCAGATGTACTTGTTGTGATCTTGGGTATGCTCGTATTGGTAATGATTATACTGTTATGAAAATCCTCCTTGTAGGATCCCAGGATCGGAACCTGCCTCAGGAGCCAAGAATGGGGTACTACGGAGGCTGTTGCGGCCAGAACCGGCTATCGGGTTCCTTGTGAGTCTGATTACCGAGTCTGAGGCGTGACACCCACCTCGATGAGCGGATTGGCTGGTGTACCACAAACCAGCTATATAGCTGCTTTAGGTACGCATCGTGCGAAGACGAGTGCACTGACGCTCCTCGAGCTTTGAGTTGTAACGAACGGTTCAAAGGAGATCAAAGTTACATGGGCCTACAGTGATGTATTTATTATATCTATACTGTTCATCTATTTTTATAGATCATTGTAGAGCATTATCCAAAAAATGAATCCTATCCAAAGATCATCTGGACCACACCTCAAATAGTAGCGGAGATAATGATTTTCACCATTAAACAATTCGTAAGGCCCACCATAACATTTATTTTCCATTCAATCTGTTCATAAGGTCACAAAGGCCTGAATGAAGAGGAAAAAAAATCATATTGATCCAAAACTTATGTGACCCCAAAAAGGGTTTCAATGGTAGACGTTCAATCTTTCACAACTTTTTTCAGTGTGGTCTACTTGATAGATAGATCTGTCTTATTTTTCATCTCAAGTCTTAAGACAAGTTCGCCGATTCGATGGACAGTTTGGATATAGTACATACCTCATGATAGGACCCAAAACTTGTTGACATAAATAGAGCAGCTATATAGCTGGTGTGAGGTACACCAGCCAATCCGCTTCCATTCATTGTATACCCGCGCTGTTCTTCTGTTTTTCCAGCTTAGTTTAGATCATGGCCTCGTAACTACCATAGGAAATAGTGCTCATTAAATGCCCACCATTAAAAAATCCTAACTACCATCGATCGTAATGTTTACTAACCATCCAACCTTTTGATAAGTTTAAAAAGACCTGATGAAAAGTAAAAACAAATATCAACTTGATCTAAAACTTTTGTGGCCCACAAAAGAGTTTTAATGGCCAATAGCCACTGTTTCCTATGGTGTGGTCCACCCGAAATTTTGATCTTCTTTCAGTTTTCGTAACATGCCTATAATAAGCAGACAAAACAGAAAAACGGCATGGATATACAATGCATACATCAAAATGGGTCCCTCGGTGGTTCGGGCTGCCAGATCTCGCAGCGAAGCCTCGCTCATGAGAAACAGGGAGCGGGTTAGGTGTTACCCAGGTAACACTTTAGTAGGCATTAACCTTACCGTGTGGGGCCTAAATTGACTAATTTTTTGTATATCCACTCCGTCCAACCGTTTTTCTAGATCATTTTATGACGTGATACCAAATCTTAAAAAGATCCAAATCTCAGGTGCACCATACCACTGGAAGCAGTGGTGAATGGTCATTAAAATTATGTGTGGGCTACGGAATTTTTGGATAAAGACGATATCTGAATTTTCCCTCCATCCAAGTTTGTTTTTTTTTTTTTTTTTTACCTTATCAACTGTTTGGATGGAAAATAAACATTACGGTGGGCCTAGAAAGTTTTTAATTGCGGGCAATCAATCAACACTGTTTCCTGTTGTACGGTCCACCTGAGATTTGGATATAATTAATTTTTTAGTCCAGATCATAAAATGGGCTGGAAATGGATAAAGACAGCCACCGTAAGGTTTACACCTACTAAATCAGGTGATAATTAGACGGTAGGGTTCTTCCTTTGAGTATGAGTTACTTTGTAACTTTAAATAATAATAATAATAATAATAATAATAATAATAATAATAAAAAATTGGTCTTGACAAGTATGCACGGCTGCCTCAACACCTTGGAAACGGATTGGCTACTCCCTCTGCCACCAGCCCCATGGCCGGTGGTCGGTGCTCCGTGGGACCCACCATGATGTATGTGTTTCATCCATTTTTAAAGATCATTTTACTGCTTGATCCCAAAAATGAGAGGAATATAAATCTGAGGTAGACCACACTACATGAAAAAAATAGTGATTGGATATCCATCATTAAAATCCTCCTAAGGCCCACTGTTTTGTTATTTGACATCTAATCTATTGATTAGGTCATATAAGCTCAGGTTAACGGAAAAAATAAAAATCAGCTTGATCCAAAACTTCTATAGCCCCCAAAATATTTTTAATGGTCGACACTCATTCAACACTATTTCCTATAATGTGGTCCATTTGAGATTGGGATATACCTCATTTTTGGACTCATGATGTAAAATGATTTATAAAAATAGATGGATAGCATGGATGAAATACATACATTATTGTGGGGCCCACAGAACACCAACCACCAGCCATTGGCTGGTGTGGGGAGTATCAATTCGTTTCCCAACACCTTAGGGTGGTTTTTCACTTTTCTTCAAAAGAGATTTGGAAACTAGAGGTGGGCATTTCTGACCCGATCCGGCGAATCTGACCAGATCTGACCCGATCAGACCCGTTCCGAACAGAACCGACGGTCTAGATCGGGCCTGATTGAGTCTGGATTTCCAGATCCATCCATTTTCGGGTCAAGTCCGGATAGATGTCGACATGGACAGATTTGGACCGAAAACCCAAATCGAGTGGAACCGCACCGAATTGAACAGACCCAACCCGAGTGGGTACTATAAAAGGGATTTTTATTTTTTTTACCCTACCCTAACCTTAATCTTTTACCATCTCGCTCGGCCTCTACCCTCTTTTACCCTACCCGAACGACCGCTCCTGAATCCTGCCCGACGCGGCGACGCCCGTTCTGCCCGACGCCAGTCTCCTCTCTAGATTTTCATCTTCTTCACCACCCATTCTGCCCAACGCCAGTCTCCTCTACATTGAATTAGGTAAGTAATTTAGGTTTTTTTTTTTTAAATTATTTCTTTGATTTCTTTTACCCTAACCCAGCATAATTTCTTTTACCCTCTTCTTCTTCAACACCCTGTCGAATCGAGTAAGTAATTTAGCAAGAAATGGAAATTTTGTTTTCTTCTTGTTTGAGAATTTTTAGAAGATTGGTTATCTGCCATGAGACATGAAGCTTTTGCAGTTTAGAGACATGGAAGTGAGCACGAAAGAGGCTTCCTTGCAGAGGAGCCAACAACTGAGAGAGTTGTACCGTACAGTACAGCTGGGGAAACTAACCAACCAACTCGCCAACCATGCGCTACACTCTCTCAGAATGGTTCTATTATATGTGTGTCTCCTTCTCTTTTCCTCCTGGTGTCGGGTAAGTCTCCAAGAGTGTTGTATTTATTTTTTTTGGGCCGGGACCCCTTCATGGTGGGCCCCACCTCATGAATGGTCAGAATCCATTCACAAACCCTTACAAAATCCCACAAGTGCACAACTGAACCAAACCTAGCCAAATCCACTTCGACTCGGTTTTCCTGACCAAGTCGGACTCAGATCGGTTAAGCCCAGTATGAGTTAGGATCGGATCGAGTCAGATGACCCCGACTCGGTCCCGGATCGGACCGAATTCGGGTCAGATTATTCAAAACTCGGATCGAGTTGAGTTGGACCCAATCCAAGTCGACTTGGTCCGATGCCCAGCTCTATTGGAAACCCCAACCTGTGGGAAATTTAAGCTATGCGATGATGGACATGTGGAAGAATCTCCTTGGTATTCCCATCACATGGCGGCCATGCGTAGCAGAGTAGAGCCGGGCATCGAGTCTAGTTGGACCGAGTTAGGGCTAACCCGACTCGATCCGGTCCTGAAAAAGGCCTGACCCGAACCCGATTCGACTCGGTATCGAGTCCAGCATGCCTAACTCGATCCGAGTATGAATCTGGGTTGGACTGATCCAAACCGAGTCTAATCCGGTTAAAAACACCAGGTTGGATCGAGTCAGCACTAAGTCGAATCGAGTCATCGGGCTGTATCACTCAGCCATACAATCGTGAAAAAGGAAAAAAAAAAATCAAAAATAGATTAGCTACTAACTCAGTGGTTGGTGGTCAGTGCTCTGTGGGCCCCACCATAATGTATGTGTTACATCCATTCCGTTCATCCATTTTTAAAGATCATTTTAGGGCTTGAGCTCAAAAATGAGAGGGATATTAATCTCATGTGGACCCCACCACAAGAAAACAATAGTGATTGGATATCCACCATTAAAATCCTCCTAAGGCCCACTGTACTGTTTATTTGACATTGTATCTATTGATTAGGTCATACACATACAGATGAAGGGAAATTTTTTTTTTATTTTTTTTTTAAAAAAAAAGATCGGCTCGATCCAAAACTTTCATGGCCCCCAAAATTTTTTTAATAGTCGACGATCATTCAACACTGTTTCCTATAATGTGGTCCACTTGAGAATGGGATATATCTTATTTTTGGTCTAATACCGTAAAATGATCTTAAAAAATAGTTGGAAGGCATGAATGAAACACATACATCACGGTGGGTCCCACATAACAACAAAGTATGTATTAATGTATAAAAAGAGCTTAGTTGTAATCCAATTTCGAATAAGGAAAACATCATTACTACCTATCTTTTCAGAAGCTATACTATCTTTTCATGGGAAAAAGCTTTTCACAGCCTACAGTTGATAGGGTGATAGGGTGGCATAAAGGGCTTGATTTGACGTTGCTTTTCTTAGAGCTGAAATGAAGGACACCATCAACTATATATATATGGGGCCCACCATGATATATGTTGCTTATCCACACCGTCCATCCGTTATCCCAGCTTAAACTAGGGTATGACAAAAAAAAATATAAGGTAGACCAAAAGCTCAAGTGGACCACACCACATGATTTAGGAAATCAAACACCTACCTTTAAAAACTTCTTGGCCATTGTTTCCTTTGGTGTGGGCCACTTGAGTATTGGATTATCTGCCTCATTTTTTGGCTCATGCCTCAAAATATTATGCTAAGATGGACAGTGTAGATACATAATATATATACCAAGGTAGGCCCACCACAGAAAACAGTGGGCAGATCAGTAAGGAAGCGGATTGGCTGGTGTACCACACATCAACTATATAGCTGATGTAGGTACGTGTCGTGCGAGGACGAGCACTGACACTCCTCGAGCTCCGAGTTGTACGTAGAGTTGGGCGTCGAGTCTAGTCGGACAGAGTTAGGGCTGACCCGACTCGATCCGGTCCTGAAAAAGGCCTGACCCGAACTCGATCTGACTCGGTACCGAGTCCAGCATGCCTGACTCGATTCGAGTCTGAATCTGGGTTGGACTAATCCGAATCGAGTCCGATCCGGTTAAAAATATTGAGTTGGATCGAGTCGGCACTGAGTCAAATCGAGTCATCGGGCTGTATTACTCAGCCATACAATCGTGAAAAAGGAAAAAATCAGAAATAGATTAGCTACTAACTCGGTGGTTGGTGGTCAGTGCTCTGTGGGCCCCACTATAATGTATGTGTTACATGCATTCCGTTCATCTATTTTTAAAGATCATTTTAGGGCTTGAGCCCAAAAATGAGAGGGATATTAATCTCATGTGGACCACACCACAGGAAAACAATAGTAATTGGATATCCACCATTAAAATCCTCCCAAGGCCCACTGTACTATTTATTTGACATTGTATCTGTTGATTAGGTCTTACACATACAGATGAAGGGAAAATAAAAAAAGATCAGCTCGATCCAAAACTTTCATGGTCCCCAAAAAAATTTTAATGGTCGACGATCATTCAACACTGTTTCCTATAATGTAGTCCACTTGAGAATGGGATATATATTATTTTTGGTCTAATACCGTAAAATGATCTTAAAAAATAGTTGGAAGGCATGAATGAAACACATACATCATGGTGGGTATAAGACCCGTACCCTAGCCCGTACCGTTTCGTAGGCTTCCGTGGTCCTCTCGGTCGAATTCCGGCAACTCGCGACCTGTAACCAACGTTTGCGCGCGACCCTGAGACGTGTCCCGTATATCTGAGTCAGCTCGACCCAAGACTTGTACCAGTACGACCACGCTGTCGCCGCTGTTCTGACGCTGCGTCTCGCGCACCGAGGCAATACCCAGGCCAGGAGATGTGGGCCCGCGTTCAGTTCGAGAAAACACCGCGCGTTGCAAATACCAAGGGAATCTCTACAATATGTCAAATCAATCCCATCAATCAATCAAGTACCATATTACATCACTCCCATCACTCACACCCATCCCTAAGTATAACTACCCATCCTCAAAAGTCAACTTTCCCATCACCTCACCATCCTCTCTCCCATCACTTCTCTTACACCTCTCTCTCTCATTTCTCTTTCTCATTTTTCAAGCTCCTCCCTCCAAGCAACCAACGTCCATGGCTTCCAAGAGGAAAAGCTAGTGTGGCCCACCTTCCTATCTCCCATCCCCACCATCCAAAGCCCATCTCAACCGTTAAAAACGTCCCCTTAAAGCTCTAGAAGCTATAGGCGAAAGAAGGAAGAGGAGATCTTGAGGTGGGTGCTTCTCTCTCTCTCTCTCTCTCTCTCTCTCTCTCTCTCTCTCTTTTCCCTTTTCTTGTGATGATGTGACCATGTAGCCCACTTGGATGGACCCCACCATGAAGTATGTATTTTAGCCAAGCCATTTTTAGGTGGGGCCCTCTTTATGTAAGTGTCGTGTCCACACCACCCATCATTTGGTGGACCACGTGTGCAACCCACTTGACATACAAACCGTCCGGCGTCCCTGGACGCTGGACGTTGAATGGAAAACACAAATATAAGCTTGATTTACAAGCTTTCGGGCAGGCTGCTCATGCAGGCCCTACCTTGATGTATGTTTTAAATCCAAGCCGTCCATTCCATTCTCTAGATTATTTTAGGCGTTGAGCCGAAAAATGGGGCCAAGACGACTTTCTGGCGGGCCAGAACATAGTAAACAGTGGCTTTATCGTTGAAATTCACCCTAACGTATTTGTACTCCAAAATATACTGGATATTGGGCTTGTTAGGCTTGTCTTAAGCCATGGAAGTCAGTGGCTGGGGTGGATTCACTTAATGTGGGCCGCACACACGAAAAACCTTAAAATTTCAGGTTTTCAAAAGAAAAATAAATAAATAATAAATATAACAGTAGCAGCCGCTGCTGCTGCCGCTGACAAGGGGCGCTCGACAGCGTCCTGCTGCCGTGGACGCTGGAGGCAGGGACCACGGGTCCCATCGTGGGCCCCACCATGATGTGTCTTGCACATCAACACCATGCATTTGATGCCCCTTAGGGTTGTGGGCCCCTCCTCCAAAATTCAGTGCGATCTAAATCTCATATGGCCCACATCACAGGGAACAGTTGCATTGGACGTCTGCCATTGAAACCCTTATCTGGCTCACGGAAGTTTTGTATCAACATGAAATTTGTTTTTCCACTTCACCGGGGCCCGTGTGACGTTAACGACGGGTTGGATTGCAAATAAGCACTATGGAGGGCCCCACGTGGGACCCACAGTGATGCATGTGTTTTACTCCAACCGTCCAGGCGGACGGTGGAGCCCCCCCACCCAAACGTATGTGTTTTATTAGCACCGTCCAGCAGCAGCTGGACGGCTAGTGGATCCCACCATGATTATGTGTTTAATCCACACCGTCCACTGTTTGGACGGTGGGACCCACCGTGATGTACGTGTTCTATCCACTCCATCCAGCCATTGATCAAGTGGCCACACAGCAGGAAATAATGTTGATTTAAACGTCCACCGTTGGAACCCTTTTGGGTTGACAGAAGTTTTGGATCAATATTGAATTTGTTTTTCCTTCCATCCAGGTCAGCATGACTATATGAGCAGGTTGGACGCCAGGTAATATTATGGTGGGGCCCACATGGGACCCAAGATGTATGTGTTCTATCCACACCGTCCACAGCAGTGGACGGTGGAACCCACTATGATATATGTGTTGTAGTCACACCGTCCACGGTAGTGGACGGTGGGAACCACCATTGATTTGTGTTTTATCTGCACTGTCCATATCACTGGACGGTGGGACCCACCATGATGCATGTGTTGCATCCAATCCGTCCTTCCACTTTGAAAGCTCATTTCAGGGCATGAGCTAAAGAATGAGCCAGATTCATAGCTCATACGGACCCCACCCATGATGCATGTGTTGCATTCAAACCATCCAACCACTTGGCTAGCTTGTCTCATAGGCTTGAGACTAAAAATAAGACAGATCTATAGTTCAAGTGGACCCCACCTTGATATGAATGTAAGGCCCATGTGATTAGGCTCATCTGTTGAGGCCCACCTTGATGTGTATGAGGGCCCGTTATTAAGACCCACTATCATGTGTATGAGGCCCGTTGTTAAGGCCACCTTGACATATATGAGGACCATGTGATTAGGCCCATTTTGATGTATTTTAGGGCCCATGGGTTGAGGCCCATTGTGATGTATTAGGGCCCATGGGTTGAGACCCATTGTGATGTATAAAGGCCCGTGGGTTGAGACCCACTGTGATGTGTATAGGGCCCATGGATTGAGGCCCATTGTAATGTGATCCCACCGTGGTTTATGTGCTGACCTTTATGGCGGACTATGCCTTAGGAGCAATGATGGTTTGATGTCCACATTGTAAGTACAATGTTGGTTAAATGTCCGTATTGTGACTCTCCCTAGGGTCCAATGATAGGTTCATACTTATAGTGTGTAGACCGCCTAGGCCCATCTTCGTTATGAACAGAGCCCATCACCAAAACACATGTTTAGTAGAGATCCATAATTCATGATCATACGTATCATAGGTATGCCTGATGTGAGAAGTGACTGATCATAGCATACGCCATTGGGCAGACTATTCCTGGGACCCACCTTGATGATATCTTCATTATGAACAAAGCCCATCACCACAACACATGTTTAGTAGAGATCCATAATTCATGATCATATGCATCATATGTATGCCTGATGTGAGAAGTGACTGATCATAGCATACGCCATTGGACAGACTATTCCTTGGACCCACCTTGATGATGTGTTATATATCCACTCTGTCCATGGTAGGTGAGACCCACCTTGACGTACATGCTCTATATTCGACTGTCCATCTGGACGAGTGGCATAAGGTCACCATGATGTATTGTTATATCCAACCATCCTTCCGCTTGAGGACATGAACCCCACTCGAATGTATGTGGTTCTCCGGCCGTCCATCTGTCCAGGGTAGTGTGGGAACCCGCCATGATGTATGTATTCACCACGCCACCCATCGGCATGGGGGGGGCACACCATGATGAATATGTTTTAACCACGCTGTCCATTTGTTTGGCTAAACCATGAACTGCCCCATTTGACCCACTTAATGTATATGGGGCCCACTTTTTTAGTATTTGAGGCCCATGAGTTATGGCCTATTATGATGTAATCGAGGCCCATGAGTTGTGGCCTATTATAATGTATTCGAGGCCCATGGGTTATGGTCCATTCTGACACATTCGAGGCCCAGGTGGTGTGGCCCATTATGATGTATTTGAGGCCCATGGGACATGGCACATTGTGATATAATTAAGGCCCATAGGATGTGGCCCCTCATGATGTATATTAGACCCGTGTTATAGGCCCATTGTGATGTATTCGTGGCCTAAGGGCAAGGCCCATTGTGATATGTATTAGGCTCATGATGTGTGGCCCACTTGATGTATTTCGAGGCCCAGGTACATGGCCCATTTGATGTATATAAGACCCATTAATGCGATCCACTTGATGTATATTGAGGCCCACAAGCCGTAACCCATTATGATGTATTTGGGGACCATGGGTCATAGCCCATGGTGATGTATATTAAGCACGTGTATTCAACCCACTATGATATATATTAGACCGTATGATGAAGCCCATTATGATATATTTGAGGCCCATGGGATACGGCCGATTGAGATTGTATATGACCATTTAATGCGGCCCATTGGATTTATATGAGGCCCATTGCTGCGGCCCAGTTGATGCGACCCACTTGATGTATATGAGGCCTATATGATGAGGCCCATTGAGATGTATTTCTGGCCCATGTGATGCGGCCCACTTGATGTATGTGGCCCTTGTTTAAGGCCATGGGCCCACGATATGTTTGGCTCTATGTGGGCCATTCCTTAGGGGCAATGTTGGTTAAATGTCCACATTGTTGAGGTCGATCGTCGATGCTGGTTATTGATACCGATTATGAGTATGTGACAGCATAGCATCATGATACATTCCCATACGCATCATCTGCATGTTTGTTATGAGATGTGGTTGATCATTGCATATGTCATTGAGCATATTGTTGTGAGACTCCATGATAGGCGGAGGTTCACATGAGTGCACGACATGCGTAGGATTGATGCATGACTGGATTGTATGACTCATGCATCTTACATTGTGTTGTGATTACTGTACGCCCTAACGACATCAGGGCCGTAGCCTCCACAGGCATGTTGTGGATGGCAGACGGGACACCGAAAATGTTTGGTTCTAGCATACGGTCGCTATAGATGTCCCTGGGTGAAAATCCCTGAACCTCCGTGGCCAGGAGAAGCCCCAATATCAAGAGCGAGTGGATACATGAGTGCCCGAGTGCCGAATACCAGGAGGTCACGTCTCTCACTGTGTCGTGGTCGGTTGGGAGGGGGTGTAGCCTTACCCGCCCAAGGGTAGGGGGCTCGCAAATGGGTCCGCTATTGACGTGCCGGATAGGTATTGGCAGACTATTGGCCAGGCAGATAGTGAAGTTTCTTACGCTCACTTGGACTGTGCTACTGGGAGAGGGGCAGTGCCATTTGAAGTATACTAAACTCCGGTGATGATCCCAGAGATGAACAGTACTGATATGTGGACTTATTGGGCAGGAGTTACATACTCATTTATTCATTAATTCACTATCCACTCAGGCTAGTGATGCGCAACTATTTATTACGTGTGCCTTCGCAATGGCCAGGATTTCAGTTGGGTTGCTCGACTAACCTGAAATCAGGAGTTTATCACATTGAGTCTGACTATCCAAATTTAGGTATGAGACTGATTTGGATAGAAGTCCCTTGTGATGAACCCCATAGCCTGCAATACTATGCACTATCATCTCGACTTCACACTCCAGCATGGTCATTCCATTCGTACCGCATATCGCATTACATCGCAGTATTGATATTTTGGGTTACCTGTGTTTCTGCATTTATATGGTTTAGATACGGCATCTAATATTCTACTCTTTATGACTCCTCATTTCTATAGTTGATCTGTATCGCGTATTCTGATATTGTTCCTCATTTGTATAGTTGATCTGTATTGCGTATTCTGACATTGCTTGACTCATGGACTTGTCAGTATTTTCGCTTACTCTGATAACATATGATTCATGACCTTACGCATATTTCGACATTGTATGATTATGATATTGCATGGAATACTTGACACTTACTTGTGCACACTTACACCACCCTCTAAGCTTTCTATAAGCTTATGCACGATAGATGCGTGCAGGTGATGTTAAGTTGCAACAGCGTTGAGCTTGGAGCGTGCAGCTATGTTCTGGAGCTTGATTATTTTTTTTTTATGTATTTCCCTTTCAGCATTGTACTCAAATGATTATATTAGTGGATATATGATGATGATGTTGCCTTTGTGAATTGGGTAATCTTGTAGTTATGCTTATTACGAGTTAAATGTACAAAAAAAATCCTCCTTATAGAATCCTAGGATCAGAATCTGGCGTATGGACGCTACGAGCTGAGAATGGGGTACTACGGAGGCTGTCGGCACCAGATTCGGCGATCGAGATTCCTGTAAATTCAATTTTCAGGTTTAAGGCGTGATAGTGGGTCTCACATAGCAACAAAGTATGTGCTAATGTATAAAAAGAGCTTAGTTGTAATCCAATTCGAATAAGGAAAACATCGTTACTACCTATCTTTTCAGAAGCTATACCATCTTTTCATGGGAAAAAGCTTTCCACAGCCTACAGTTGATAGGGTGGCGTAAAGGGCTTAATTTGATGTTGCTTTTCTTATAGCTGAATTAAAGGACACCATCAAATATATATGGGGCCCACCATGATATATGTTGCTTATCCACACCGTCCATCCGTTATCCCAACTTAAACTAGGGTATGACAAAAAATATAAGGTAGATCAAAAGCTCAGGTGGACTACACCACAGGATTTAGTAAATTAAACACCCTACCTTTAAAAACTTCTTGGCCACTGTTTCCGTTGGTGTGGGCCACTTAAGTGTTGAATCTGCCTCATTTTTTAGCTCATGCCTTAAAATATTATGCTAAGATGGACAAAGTAGATACATAATATATATACCAAGGTGGGCCCACCACAGAAAACAGTGGGTAGAATAAGGAAGCGGATTGGCTGGTGTACCACACATCAGCTATATAGCTGATGTAGGTATGTGTCGTGCAAGGACGAAAACTGACACTCCTCGAGCTCCGAGTTGTACATAGAGCTGGGCATCGAGTCTAGTTGAACCGAGTTAGGGCTGACCCGACTCGATCCGATCCTGAAAAAGGCTTGACCCGAACTCGATCTGACTCGGTACCGAGTTCAGCATGGTTGACTCGATTCGAGTCTGAATCTGGGTTGGACTGATCCGAACCGAGTCCGATCCAATTAAAAATACCGAGTCTGATCGAGTCGAATCGAGTCATCGGGCTGTATTACTCAGCCATACAATCGTGAAAAAGGGAAAAAAAAATCGGAAATAGATTAGCTACTAACCCGGTGGTTGGTGGTCAGTGCTCTGTGGACCCCACCATAATGTATGTGTTACATCCATTCCGTTCATCCATTTTTAAAGATCATTTTAGGGCTTGAGCCAAAAAATGAGAGGGATATTAATCTCATGTGGACCACACCACAGGAAAACAATAGTGATTGGATATCCACCATTAAAATCCTCCTAAGGCCCACTGTACTATTTATTTGACATCTAATCTGGTGATTAGGTCATACACATACAGATGAAGGGAAAATTTATTTTTATTTTTTAAAAAAAAGATTAGCTCGATCCCAAACTTTCATGGCCCCCAAAAAATTTTTAATGGTTGACAATCATTCAACATTGTTTCCTATAATGTGGTCCACTTGATAATGGGATATATCTTATTTTTTGTCTAATACCGTAAAATGGTCTTAAAAAATAGTTGGAAAGCATGAATGAAATACATACATCACGATGGGTCCCACGTAGTAATGAAGTATGTGCTAATGTATAAAAAGAGCTTAGTTGTATTCCAATTTCGAATAAAGAAAACATCATTACTACTTATCTTTTTAGAAGCTATACCATCTTTTCATGGGAAAAAGCTTTCCACAGCCTAGATAGGGTGGCATAAAGGGCTTAATTTGACGTTGCTTTTCTTAGAACTGAAATGAAGGACACCATCAAATATATATATATATATATATATATATATATATATATATATATATATGGGGCCCACCATGATATATGTTGCTTATCCACACCATATCCATCCGTTATCCCAGATTAAACTAGGGTATGACAAAAATACAAGGTAGACCAAAAGCTCAAGTGGACCACACCATATGATTTAGGAAATCAAACACCTACCTTTAAAAACTTCTTGGCCACTGTTTCCTTTGGTGTGGGCCACTTTAGTGTTGGATCTGCCTTATTTCTTGGCTCATGCCTCAAAATATTATGCTAAGATAGACAGTGTAGATACATAATATATATACTAAGGTGGGCCCACCACAGAAAATAGTGGGCAGAGTAAGGAAGCGGATTGGCGGGTGTACCACACATCAGCTATATAGCTGATGTAGGTACGTGTGGTGTGAGGACGAGCACTGACGCTCCTCGAGCTCCAAGTTGTACGTAGAGCTGGGCATCGAGTCTAGTCGGACCGCGTTAGGGCCACTAATTGAATGGTTATGATCATCCGACTTGAAAAATCTTGTTACATCTACAGTACGACCCACTAGATTGATGGTTCTGATTGATGAGTTCCTCTTCCAACGTGTACCGTGAAGAGCGATGGCTCCACCATATTCCAATAGTACCGGCTCTACCATCCAATCTCTCCTTTGTTTGTATCATTTATCCATGCGAAACATCACAGCATGTGGACATTGTCACTTATCCAGGAAATGTCACCATCATCGCACATCAACGTTCATTCTTTAATGCTCACCGTGGCCCACTTCTCTCCATGTGTGTCACATGTGACAACTAAACCATTGATGTACTGATGCTAATTAAAATCACCCATTTTTATCTATATTTTATTAATTTTTTGGTTGCTGTGGAGTTTAATTTTAGAGTTGGCCTAATATTTCTAGAGTAAGGACCATCAGATCGACGGACTGGATCATGACTGGGCCATTGTCCCATCTGTACATAATAGTCCATTAGCACACTGTTCTCTTTGATGCATCATGTCCTTCTAATCCCTCCTGGTAGCTAGCATCTTGACCTTAAACTAAATAGGAAATGAACATCTTTTTCTAAACGGTGGTGAATCATCTGTCATGCATATGGAGTTATAGGCAGTTCCAAATCATCCAAATGGTAATATCCAGTGGATAGATCATAACCCAGACAGGGATCAACCATCCAATAGTTTGCTGCTTATGGATAGTGAAAAAATTAATGTGTATTAACTCAATGGGTGAAATCAGATGGGTAAGATCGTCTCGTCCATTCGATTTTTGTCTGTGATCAACAGTACACGTCCCAAGGGTCAGGCATTCACCACCACTTTAGAAATGGTAGTCAACTATCAACATAGCTTAATCCCCCAGAGTTTTGGGCCATGGTTCCAAATACTCAAATAAATCAAAATAGCATCCTTCATGGTTCATACAATCAAAAGACCTTGTACAAAAACTTCCAATACGAGTACAAGCCCTTGTACTTCAAAAAAAATAAAAATAAATAAAAATAAAAATAAAAATAAAAATCGACCCAACAAGCCCGAGTCGTCTGGGCTCAATTCAACCAGATTTCATCAAGGTTCCAAAAAACCCTCCATCTGATCACAAAAAGCTCGATTCGACTTGAAAAATCTTGTTACAACTCAACAAAACTCGATAAACCTCGACTCCACTCGCCACAACTGGACAATATTTATATATCATTTGTACTTTTTGGATATTAAATAATACTGAAAATGCTCAGGAAAATTTGGACGAGTTTTCAAGAAACTTGGCCAAATTTCTGAGTGGACCGGCAAATATTTTGGTCATGGGTTTCTTCATGATAAGACCAATCTGATGGACGGCTTGGATCTCACATCAAGTGTGACACTTTGGCACATAGATGGCCTATAGATGGGCTCCCCTCTACAAGCTTACCGAAGCTTATCCTAGTATGACCTACACCACATTTGTATGAAAACAGATAAAGGATAAAAATACAAAAAGTCATAAATACCCTCACATGAATTAAAGAACAAAAAATAGGACTTGGGCCACAAACGGTCTCAGATGCAACGTACTAATGTTGTTGAAGTGGGACACCTTTTTCATCCTTTGGCTCTTATATTTTGGGATCCTTTTATTATTATTATTATTATTTTTACTTTGGCTTCACATCTTCTACGCTGATTATTTCTGTGTGGCCCACCTTCTTCCTCATGAGGCATGCCAGATTAGCAGGACAAACTCCCTCTGCTTCCACTACGATCTGTTCTTGTTCCTACCCTCCTATCTCCACCTTGGATACGCCTGCATCGCATCAGAGAACTTATGTAAAATTTTAATGATCGGATGGTTAGGATCATACAGCAGCTGTTTTCTACAATGGAATGATTGATGGGTCACGATCAATTGAAGTGATTACATGGCTGAGATCATCTAATCATCAGGATTGTTTGAGATATGGGGAGTCTACTTGATGGAAATTCAAATCGGTATACACACGGCCTTAATCATGTTCATGTGTCTAATCTAAATACTTTAATTACATATATGGACATTCTAAATGTTGAGTGTAAAATCTCATATTTATGTTGACCTATTTTCAATGCAAAGGATTGTATGGAAATAATAAAATGTTGAGATATTGCCAGGACATTTGTGACTGACATTTCTAATGATGGAAGCTTATATGGCTTAAATGAGATTCATGTAGCCCATGTGAACCACACATATTGGGTACTGCCTCACCTATTGAGTTTTTTGTTAGGGGACTATGGAAGCAAACTTTGATTTTGAATCAAATAAGTAAAAGATAAACGCAACAAAGCATATAAAAGAACACACAAGTTTACATGAAAAATCATGGTAGGAAAAAAACCTAAGTATAAAACGACATCAAAATTTACTATAAATAACAAATTATAAGAGATTGATAAACCTACATATGCAAAACCCTTCAGAAAATCATAACTAGCCTTTAAAACCCTCTTAGAAATGCTTAGGTCATTTTAATCATCCCATAATCCCGCATTACACCCATATATATAATGTTACACCCGAAGTAGAAAATAAGTTATGCAATTATACAAAATCGTACATGCTATCGACGTAAGCACCCATCGATCGATCAATAACCATATGTTCGATTGCTCGAACATACTCAAAAGGGTTTAGAGAGTTTACAAGTATCATTCAAAAATAGTTGATTGCTCAAACTTCCTAGGTTAATTGATCGATAATGTTCAAAACTGTCTAAAGACCAATCTGTATAATCTAGGGCTCACTCGATCGATCAATCAACTTGGTCGATCGCTCAAGACCCATGTTTCATATACAGATTGAAGACATCAAGACAATAATCTCCATGGTTTCAATCATCATAAATTACGGCTCCAACCTCTATTTCTAATTGCCTCCATCATAACTTTATCATCACCACTTCCTTTCATGCACACTTCATCATCAATAAACATTTGACAAACCCAGAGAAATCAAGTAAAACTTGAATTTATCTGCGGGAACCACCTTCATAAACACAGACTCATATGACTAACAAATAAGTGCACAAATCAATGCACTAATAGGCACATGATCTAAAATAGTCTACCAGATTGTTCCAACTTCCTTAGATTTCTAGCACAAAAGGCAAGCTAGTCTATTCGTTTTGATAAAAATGGGTGGAAGCTTCGTAAAAATCTTAGCCAACCTTTTCCAATTGCCCATTTGTTTTGATAGTTGTGCTCACCTGATGAGTGTACAGTACTGATTGTATTGTGGATGTTTCACTTATCTGCATAGTATTAATACATTCCACATTGATGTTGGGATTATGGAAGTTTAATCCATAGTAGAATTAATACATTCCATGTTCGGGTCATATACCGGTACATGATGCATTCACGGTACCATGCTATAGAAAAAAGAATAATATTAAAGAAGAATATGACTTTGATTCTTTTGCCAAATTGAGGTCATATTTCATAACTCTCAACCAGATTGACGATCTGGTGAATGTGTACAAGCTAGAGCGTAATAGGAGCATTTTTTTTCAAATGACTTTAGAGTAGAATACTTTATAATCAATTCAAATCCATTCTCCCTATCACACATAAGACAACACCTGTATACTTGAAATAGAAAATGAATTCTTCTAAAAAACTTGTATTATATTTTGTGAAATACTTCAACATCACACGCATGAATATCCTGTCCAAAATGACTTTAAATTACAAGAGAATAACTAATTACTTGAACGGAAAAGATTTTAGTGCTAGTCACCTTGTATGGATGCAGTCTTCAATGCCTTCATTTGGCATTCCTGGCAATTCATCTGGACTTTCATTACTATCTTTTTCTGTACAAAAAAGAATGAGTTCAAATCCTTTACTAGTTTCACATACACATCAGAACACAAAAAATTTCATAAGACCCAAATGAAATGACTCAAAAATAATTCTTTTTCTCTTATCTTTTATTTCCATTGATGGAAGAAGATGGTCTATTTCTTCCTTTCCTTACTTAAAAGAGATGACATTTCAGTAACCAAAGATTGGAAAACGTACCTTCATTTTCTCTAACTGTGGAAGAAAATGAACAGCTGCACAGAATTTCTGAATCCCAACAAAACACAGCCTTTTTCTTGAGAACCGAACTGTGCTGCAATTGAGGAGATGGCCTATCGTTTTATAGAAGGGGATGAAAGAGCGGTGAAGATTCGCGCAGAGTTCTAGTAGACGCGGGCCCCACAATACTACAAGCGATGACTCGTAAATGCGAACAAGCGCTACTGGGATGTGACACCGGAACCTGCGATGTGGGTGAGAACCTGACCGTAGGGCACACCTCGATGTATTCATTGTATACCGGTACTGTTCTTCTGTTTTTCCAGCTTATTTTAGACCCTGGCCTCAAAATTAAAGAAGATAAAAATTTCAAGTGGACCAAACTATAGGAAATAGTGCTCATTAAATGGCCACCATTAAAAAAAATCCTAGCTACCATCGATGGTAATGTTTATTAACCATCCAACCTTTTGATAAGTTTAAAAAGAGCTGATGAAAAGTAAAAACAAATATCAGCTTGATCTAAAACTTTTGGGGCCCACAAAAGGGTTTTAATGGCCAATAGCCATTGTTTCTTATGGTGTGGTCCACTTGAAATTTTGATCTTCTCTCAGTTTTCGTATAACATGACCTATAATAAGCAGAAAAAACAGACGAACGGCGTGGATATACGGTGCATACATCAAAGTGGGTCCCTACGGTCAGGGTCTTTCCCGCATCGCTAGTTCGAGCTCACAGGATTCGCAGCTAAGGGTATACATGAACCAAGTTAGCTCAATTAGCTCGCATGACTTGACTTGAAAAAGCTCAATTCGACTCGGTTCGAAGCTGAGTTCGAGCCAAGTTGAGCTAATATTTTAAGCTCGAAAATTAGTTTGAGCTGAGTTTGACTCGACTAGGATCAAATCCAACTCTAATCGAACTCGGATCGAACCAATCCGGTGACTCGGTTACTTCGACATTGATGTTGCTCACCAAGTGTTGGATAAAATAACTCAACGAAGTGTGGCTGGTGGCAAGGAAGGTATGTACATGAAATAAATACCCTTTTTTTCTTTGTTTTTATGTTGCTTAGAAGGTGTTTGATAAAATACCTGTAAAACCATTGCTTTCGTTTCATATACAAGGGGATTTTAAAAGTACAGTCCAGGTGTTTGTGGAAATGCCTCAATAACAAACTCGGCTCGATCTTGGCTCGAACTTGGCCCGACCTGGCCTGAGCTGCTGACCGAACTGAGCCGAGCCGACCAGTTAAGCTTAAGGACCGAGCCGAGCCAAGTTCAAGCAGAGGTCAACTTGTGGCCGAGACGAGTCGAGCTATTCGACTCAATGTATACCCCTACTCGCAGCGAAGTCACGCTCATATGAAACAGGGAGTGGGTTAGGTGTTACCTAGGTAACACTTTACTAGGCATTAACCTTACCATGTGGGGCCCAAATTGATTAATTGTTTGTATAACACCCCTATCCTGCCCTTGGACCTAACTAGAGAGGAATGAGCCTACCAAGGGATCCACGGAGCCTACCGTATATGTTTTATCTACTTTATCCATTCATTTGACAAAATATTTTAGGGAATGAGCCCAAAACCGAAGATTAAAGTCTCAAGTGGACCACACCACAGTGAGTGGTGGAGATTAAATTCCTACCTTTTACATAGGCGTATGGTGATGCTTATTTGCCATCCCACTCGTTCATAAGGTCATATAGACACGCATGAAGGAAAAACCATATATAAATATCAGCTTGATCCTAAACTTCTATTCCCTGCTCAAAAAGTTTTCAATGGTAAGCATTCAATCTCCACTATTTCGTGTGGTGTAATCTACTTAAGCTTTCAATTTACCTCATTTTTTTAAATTGTGTTTTTAAATAATCTTTCAAAATGAATGTACACGATGAATAAAACATATACATCCTGATGGGCCTACATACATATTCATCACGATGGGCCCAACACATTTCCTGACAGGACCGTTCGTCTCTATCAAGGTCCTGGTGGGGTCGTACCCAATCCGCACCCGCAAAAGTACAGCCTGTATTTTCTTTCTCTGTAATCTTTTTACGATTAGGCGTTCGTCTCTATCAAGGTCCTGGTGTGGAAAACACAAATGTCTGCTTAGATCTAAAACTTATGGCTTTTAAAAAAGTTGTAATGGTACTCATTCAATTTCCACTGTTTCGTGTGATCTGGTTCATCTGAGAATTGTATCTACCTGATTTTTGTAATTATTCTCTAAAATAATCTTTAAAATTTGATAAACAGTATAGATATAAAACAAATACGACATAATAGACCCCACGATGCAGATGAGCGGAAAAAGTAGATGGCCGGACGGCATGGATATACGTATCAAGGTGGGTCCCCCACTAAGGTGTTACCCGGGCTGGGGCCGTCGGGCCAGGCCTTATTCAAATTCAGATTTTAGTATGCCGGAGCACGGTCCATTGACACACCTACGAACCGCGCAGGCGTGTTACTGCCTATGTGCCTATTGTATTTTTCGGGTGGGACTAGGTATTACCTTCTGACCATGTGAGGCCTACCTTGACGAATGTGTTGCATATCCAAGCCATCCATCCGTTTTTTAAGCTCATTTAAGGATGTTATTACAAAACTTAAAAACTTAAGAAGAACACTAAATCTCCGACGGAGTACACACTAGAAAAAGTGATGAATTACTATTAAAAGTATTTTTAAGGATACAAAAGTTTTGGATCAAAATGTTAGGAAGTGTTCAATGGTGAGCATTCAATCACCGCTATTTCCTGCTGTGTGGTCCACGTGAGATTTTGATCTGCTTAATATTTGGGAAACCGTCCTAAAATAGGCCGAAAAAAAGGATGGATGGTGTCGATATACAACACATCATCAAGGTGGGCCCCACGGTAAGGGTAAGGGTAACACCCACTTAGGTGTTATGTGGATTACACCTAATCCGCGCAGATATTTTTCCCGAGGGGAATCGGTGGGGACGCGGATTTCATGCTTAGGGCTTTTGTAGGAAGTTCCTGCGCGCTCGAAACCTAAGGTTTTTTTTTTTTTTTTTTACACACACGCTCACTCCACACGCACACACACCCCACACACACACACCGTGGGATTTCACCACCATGGGTACTCGAACCCTTGACCCGGTGTTGAAACTCCAAGGAGTCTACCACCCGGGTAAGAGTAAGGACCCCTCGAAACCTAAGTTGGGCCCAACATAATGTTTGTTTGTGAGAAATCCACCCAGTTCATCCATTTTATGTTCCTATTCTAGAATTTGGGAGCAAAAGCAAGCAGGTTCCAAGACTCAAGTGGGCCACACTAAAGGAAAAGGTGAGTAGGAAAATTCCTAAAGTTGAAACCTCCCTGAGGCCGACAGTGATGCTTACATGCCATTCATACAGCTAATAATGTCATTCCTGCTGCGATGGACTGAAAACACAATTATTTTCCTGATTCAAAACTTCTATGGCCCCACAACTATTTCAATTGTGGACGTTCAATTCTCATGTTTCAGGCCCACTTGAGTATAGGATACGGCTCATTTTTTGCCTAATTTCTTAAAATGAGCTCACAAAACGGATGAACAAGGTGGATTTCTCAAAAACATCACGGTTGGGCCACCTATGTTACCAGTGCAGGAACTTTTCGTGAAATCCGCGTCCAGTTGCTGGGGGTCGGGTCGCCTTCTGAGAAGATCGGTTGGTCTTCACAAAATTCAAACATTGATTCAAAATGCATCTTGTCCGTCTGATACACTTGCATGAAAGAGAATGCCAACGGTAGATTTTTAAGGTTTGAGTCTCAATCTTGACCTACTAAAGCAAACAACAAAGTATGATAATACTTCCGGAGGTGGGATTCCACCAAATCTTGAGTAGCAAAGTGCAAGACGACACCTTCCATAGATTGGTCCCCACTGTGCATGGTCCAGTAGCATGCATCTGGGTAACATTCCCACTTGCATTTTTTGTAAAATTAATCTCATTAGATTACAATTTCGTAATTTTATTTGAAATTGTATACCATTTATAACCGAATTAATCCCATTATACATTTTTTTCCCATTACATTTCAAAGAGTGTATTTTTTTTTAGAGATAATCTCTCAATGGTACACTGGGAAGGATGATATCACTACACCAAAATCGTCAATCTGGTACGGTCCCTAGTTTGGTTCAGAAACCGCTCTAAGCCGTTCCCGGGTTAAAACGGTAATCAACCGTACTCGAGTAGTTGTTTTTATACGCTATTATTTCCATTTTTTTGTTGGTGTGTCTTAAATGAGTGTTTGATGTTCTTATTTATTATTTAGTATACTTTATTGTTTTATTTCGAAACATATGGACGGAATGGATTTTATTAGTAACCTCTAAGTGGACCCTACATGGCCTGAGAGCCACATTACTGTACCTTACCGCAGACTACCGAATATTTTTATTCATTTCCTTGCACCAAAATGCCCTAAATCTTTCATTTCCTCACGCCATCACCGTCTGTATCTCCCTCCTCTCTCCCTCTCTCAATCTCCCTCGATCTCCCTCTCCCGATCTCAACCTGCTCTCTCGATCTCCATCTCCCAATCTCAACCCTCTCACTCTCCCTCCCTCTCCCTCGATCTCCCTCTCCCTCTTCCGATATCAACCCTCTCTCTCTCTCGGATCTCCCTCTCACTCTCCCTCCCGCTCTCGATCTCCCTCTCCCTGGTTCAGACAGGTACATCAGCGTGCAGACAGGTACTATTGGTCATCTCTTTCAACCGTACATTTTTTATTTTTTATTTTTTATTTTGTTGGAGTAGTGATTGATACAGCTGCTCTGGAAATGATGAAATGAATGTTTTTTTTTTTTTTTTTTTTTTGTTGGAGTAGTGATTGATACAGCTGCTCTGGAAATGATGAAATGAATGTTTCTATTTTTTATTTTTTCCATGGGAAGCTTCTTGTGTTGATCCTCCGATATATGTATGTATCGACGTGTCAGTGGGTGTATGGATGCTGAGTACTTAGGCGCATGCACTGTATGTTTTCAGAGAAGAACTTTGATACGCTGGCAGAGTGTGATGGTTGATACTCATGCACTTAGAAATTACTTTAAAACTGCATATTAAAAGCTCAGGGGCTTATTCCAGTCAGATGTGAACTGTTGTTGCAATGTTATGCTTGTGCAATGAAATTTGAGTATATTTGTGATAGTTTTAAAATGCTCGTAAAGGAATTTCTGAAAAAGGAAATTCCATACATAAAGATTGCCAGTTAGCACAAAATTCTTTTGTCTTGCATTGGCACAAGAAATGTTTAAACCAGGAAAGATCTCCAAAAGTCCAGTCGGGGTGGGGCCACTTTTATATTCATAGCATTTCAGGTCATATGAAAGTCTAGACTTACTAATGATTCAGATTTTTAAATTGCCAAGAAATTTCATGGGAATCGTAGCCTTGGGTCAAGTCCTATATTCTGTTCCCGCTCTTTATGAATCAAATTGGTAGGTCTTGGAAGCAATTGGGTAGCTTCACGTCTTCAAAGTTCCAATTTCCAATCCACTCAATGCATTGGTGGCAAAGTCCAGGGTCTGGGTCTTCTTAACCAGGATGTACCAAGGTCTTGATATACTCTGCCATAGCTTTTTGAATAAAAAAAAGAAAAAGGCCTAGCACCAAGGATTCGAGTGGATCTCACAGCGTTGTTCTATATTCCTACAATATTCTCTGTCAAGCAAGTTGTGCCATCTTGTAGATGCATTGAGATAGACTTCTGTCACAGTTGTAGAGAAAAAGTGAGTTTATCTCATTTTAGTTACTCCTAATTATGTATTAGAGATATATTTGTTTTTGGTAGTAATGATTAAATTTAATCTTGATAACCAGCAATCGTAATTATGTTTTAGAGATCATGATTGCTAGTTATCAAAAATACTTTTAATCCTTACCAAAAAGTACTTAGAGATCATGATTGTTGGTTATCCAAAATTATTTTTAATCCTTAACAAAAAGAAATATAATCTCCAATACCTAATTACGATTGACTAGAATGAGATGAACTCATTTTTAGGTGTTTACCAAACAAGTCCTAAAGGCTTTTCTTTTTTTCTTTTTTCTTTTCCAACCATCATATTTTCCCGGCAGAATAAAAACAGGACTCTAAAGTTCCTTTAAAATTCAACTGAATTTTATTTTCTAGATATCTAAGCATGTCAATGCAAATGCATCATGTATGATCTTCTCTCTCTCTCTCTCTCTTTTTTTTTTTTTTTTTTTTTTTTTTTTTTTTTTTTGTATGTTCACAAACTCTAACATTATATAGGTATCCTTTTGGTCTCACTCTTTAGCAGTTTTCACTGCTTCTCGCTTGTCTTTGTATCTTGGGAATTCTATCCCGCCTTTAATCAGTATAAACTGTTGCTTGTTCAAAAAAATGATATATTTCAAGAGTAATGTATTCAATGCGTAATTATGGACTGATTGTTTGTTATGAAAGCATGATTGCTAGAGGTGCTGCTGCGCTAACTATTTCAAGGCAAATGTTTCCATCTTGGACCGATTCCTTGCAAAATTGATTACTCAAGTTTCTCTGATGACAGTCTGTTATTCTGTTGCATTAGAAGCTCTTGGAGACCTGGCATTAGATGTTGGATTGATGTTGCCTTATCATCATGACTGATATGGTATGGCTATCATGTAACAGTCTTTTGTGTTTCTTCCATTCATTGGTAAACTGTGTGAAAATGAGTAGAATCAATTCTTTTTGCCTTCAGTTAACATTTTGTTATCTAGAATATGCTCATTTAAAACCATAGATATGTTGAATGCAGTTAAATATTTCGCTACTTCCTATAAAGGGCCTTAAGCTTTGGCTGGCCTCTATGCATTGGTTTTTTTTTTTTTTTTTTTCAAAGAAGACAGTACAATCATACACATTGAGTGATGCTATAGCTAGGAATAGGAATTACTAGAGTTTTTAATTCTCATTTCACTACCTTATAATTTTTAAAATGTTTAAAACCAATATTTTTTTGGATGATAGGCAGAAAAATGAACTCTTTTATAGCTTTTTTTTAAAAAAAAAATTTAAAATTTTAATTTCTAATCAATATGCAATCTTTTATTGTTTACTATTGTCATGGATATGCTTAGATACTTAGCTTACTCCTGACTTGTAACAGATCATTCTTTAGTAAGAGTATTGTCAAATTTCAATCAGAACAGGCTATTCAAATACAGATCATTCTTTACTTTGGCATTTACAGTTTATTCAGAGTTGTTATATATGAGAATGAAGTTGCTAATCTTGATAACCATATATGCTTTGTATGTTTATTGAGTTGACTTATTTTGCAAGGTCATATCAAAATTTATGCAAATCCAGTGCTCATGTGAGTCACAATAGGAAAATACAAATTTGGGTAGTATGCTTTATATGTATTACATTTTTTTTCTTAAATTATTATTGTGACTTGTTAGTTTATAATTGTGACTTGTGATTCTGATTTGTAAGTTAGATAATTAGTTACCTGTTTGAGGATTTCTATGTGGTCATACATAGATATGGTGTGTTTTTGGTGGCATAGAAATCGCTCAAATTGTCCCATTTTGGACAGTTCAAGGTTAGATGGATAGTATGCTTTCATATAATGTATTTAAATGTTCATGCCTGATCCGTGGTCCATCTCCTCATTTCTCTCCGGTTATGTTTCTTCCGTTCCGTATCCAATGCCAAATATCTTTACGTTGATTTAGATATTTAGCATTGGAATGTAACGTAAGATCAACTTATCTGGAGAGACATGGGGAGATGTTGCCGAATTTTTGGCGTGGACGTTTAAATGAGAATATGAAAGTATTACAATCTATCTAATTAATGATCAGCAGCATCCTCAGCAGCAGCTGGGTGGGGTACCTCATTCAACTGATCATCATTCATCACCATCCAAAAGGTCAGCATTTGAATCTTTGCTTTAATTTCTTTGATTGGTATTATTGTTTTTATAGTGTTTGTTTATTGAAATATGTTGGGTGTGTTTGGATGATTGGAGCTGATTTGATTTTGATTTCATGGATTGGATTTTTCCTGTAAATG
This sequence comes from Magnolia changhungtana, assembly GCA_030180095.1. Taxonomy (NCBI): domain Eukaryota; kingdom Viridiplantae; phylum Streptophyta; class Magnoliopsida; order Magnoliales; family Magnoliaceae; genus Magnolia; species Magnolia changhungtana. Next base: position 4,590,104 of record JASAUF010000234.1, read on the forward strand.
TTATATGTTATTTTGCTCGCCTAAACCCATAGGGATCCTTTAAATATGGCCAGATCAAGACGGATGTGTACGTGTTGAGAAACAAACCTAAGTTCTTTATGTTTTTCTTCTGCAGAATAATGCAATATTGTGGTGTATAGGCTGGCAGAAAGTTCAGGGTCAAGGAATCACAATCTTAGGAGGTTTGTAATTTCTAGCGTTTCAAGAGTTATTTCTAATCCTTGAAATAAATCAAAGATCAGGGCTGAAAAAAAAAACAAGGAAAAAAAAAAGAAAAAAAGAGAAGTTGAGATAATAACTGAATGAATTTTGCAGGGCATTGAAAATTGCAGCTATGAGGTTTGATCAGCCAAAGATTCCTAGTAACTGAAACTAAAAATCAACGAATTTTAACATGCAAAAACTTTCCACCTGGAAGGCTGTTTGGATTCAGCACTCGTGTATTTAACTGCTAGGAGAATCAAAATTTCTGTTGAAGCAATTTTATTTACGTACCTACCATTTCCCAAATTCAGACGATCCTATACCTTGCAGAAGCTAGTAGACATTTCGGTTGTACCAAGGAGCCTTCAAAATATGCTTGGTCCGATTATTATGAAGAACATTTCATTGTGCCCTACCAGAGGATTGTTCTAATAACAAACAAGCGTGTCATGCTGCTGTAGGTGTGTTTAATGGAAGAAGTCTTCTTTCTTTTTTTTATTATTTCTCTTATTTCTTATTGATGTTCGACTTATCTTTCTACTTCTATTATAGTGTCTGGCTCCAGATAAACTAGATAAGAAACCCTGCAAGATCATGTGGGACGTACCATGGGAAGAACTCCTGGCACTGGAGCTGGTAAAAGCAGGCCATACAAAACCATCTCACTTGAAGGCCCACTGTTTGGTTCATTGCTAGAGGTGCTTAAGATCAATCGACTAGCACTGCTTGTTGAAGAGTGACAGCGGAATTTTGGGTTTCATTGAATCCTACGTACAACTGTTTCTTTCTTATGGTGTGATGCGATGCCATGAAAATCCCCATTGGAGTGATTCCATGTGATTATCCCTTTAATAGATCAATGGTCTAGACAACTGAAACTTCTACTTTCATGATTTCACTGAATTTGAATTTGATACCTTTTCGTTTTTGTACTTATGGCCGTTCACGTACACCACCAATTCATGTGTCCCAAATGGCCAGGAAATCAGGCAGCTCTGCTAGTCATGTGGGCCACAATGATAATCAGTTGGGATAGCTTGACCATGCATGCCTGAATTTCTTCAAATGTATATTTATGTATATAGAGAATGTTTTAGTAACAGATCATAGCCGTTGACAGATGAGGCAGTCGTTGAGTAGCTCAGAGGTTGGACTATGAGCATCCTCCAGAGCAGCAAAGCTCACCAGGACATCAGACAATGTGTGGAGAATGGAGAAGCTAGGCCAGCAGAAATCATGCCAAAAGAGGCCTACAAGATCAAAGGTGGCAATGATAATCAGTTTGGTGGGCCAACACCAGTCACACACAAAGAAGCCCATGAGAACAAAACCAACAGTCAAGATCCAACGGACCCAAGGATGGAGATAGAAGTCACACAAGAAGCTTGAGTAACCCGGATAGTAAACCCGGCCTGGCCTGTAGCTTGTGTGCGCCCTCACCAGATGGACTTGGGCTTGATTTTGGGCCCATGGGCTAGTTTCTAGACAGTATAATAATCAGACGGGCTCAGGCCCATTGAGTCCACGCACTACACCAAAATTACTGTTCAGGAACGGCTATAGTTTTGGTTCAGAAACGGTTTTAAGCCCTTTTTAATACAAAACGGTTTTGAACCATACCTGAGTACAGAGATCAAGGTGAACTGGGCATATGCCAGTGGCCAGAGGGAGGATACTTTAGGTTAGTATTTGCTTCCATACTTGTTTCCTTTCTCTTTTACTATTCTTTATTTGTTGTTTCTGTTGGCACACCGTGGTGCTTCTCTCTACTAATCATTCTTTGTTGTTGTTTTCATGTGCTTCAGGCCACTTCAATATCTTTGTTGGCGACCTAAGTCCTGAAGTCACTGATGCGACTCTGTTTGCATGCTTTTCAGTGCATTCCAGCTGTCCATGAGTTCCTTGCTACTTTTTTTAGATCGCATTTGATAGTTTATATTGTTTGCTTTTTTTTTTTTTTTTTTTTTTTTCCTTGATTTTTTCTTTTCTAGAGGAAAGATGAAATTCCATTTTTTTTCTTGTTTTGTTGCACACTTTTGAAGTTTAAGCATGATGCTTGAGGTGGCCTTATAAGTGAGTCACTGTTGAGAATGTCAGTTTTAAGGTTCACCTACAGTGAGCCACATGATATGTCACTTTTCTGTGATTCAATCTGTGATGAGAATGCCAATTTTAATGTTTAAACAATATGCATTACCATGCAAAATCATGGCTTTGAAGGGAACCTTTTTTTTTTGAAACTTTGTGAAATTAATGAGTTTATCCACTTGAAGGAGCCTCTATAGCATTTGGGAATTTCAAGGAGTAACCAAGATATTGCAGTTGGATCTTTTGACGTCATGTTAAAACTTATCAGAGATAGCGGTGAGGAACTGAGTGTGGAGGCCTGGCTCCAACAGTATGGAAGTACCAAGGTCCTCTTTAGTAGTATGGTGGTGTTTGATTGGCTGGTAGCAAAGACAAAGCTCTTGATTGAGCATATAAAACGTATGAGTATGATCATAGTGAATGATTTCATCATGAAAATGCTGAAATGGTGGACGCTTGCTTATAAAATTGTGCATTTGTAATGGGGTTTTTGGATATGTTCTTAACATAAAATTTGGGATAACATGCTTGGAAGAATGGCAGAGCTCTTCCAAGCATGTGACAAGGGTAGGATCGGCTTCAAGTAGTGGGTGTTATGGTATGGGCAATGCATGGATTTGTTGAGCTGATATTTTGTTTGTTTTTATTCGCTGGCTCTGTTTCTCTTTAGCTACTTGTTCACTGTCGTTGTTCTGATTATGGAAAATCTTGCTATGTCTTTGGGTTCTGAGCAAGGTCTTTGGTCATGCATAGCTACTTATAAAATTGTGTAGCATGTCTTTGGGTTCACAGGTAGTCTTTGGTCATGCATAGGGTAGTAAATATGCGTGTCCAATCTGGGTTAGAGAGTAAGCTATCTAGGAAAGAATATTCTTCCCGTTATTCTCATATTGGGCTCTCTCCTTGTGTGCTTATGCTACAATGAAATCCTTGGAGCATGCTATTTGTCACTACAGAGATTCACTTGAACATTTATGGCATGATTCTCTAGCTCGAATTTTTGGATGGATGTTCTCCTCTTTATATCTTCCTTATGTGCTTGAATAAAAATTTTCAGCTGTCTATTGTGCAAAGTGAGAAACGTTGTTAATATAGGTGCTGTTATTCCTAGGCGCACAAGCAAGAAAACATTTTCATCTTCTCATGTCCTTCTACAATTCCATAAAATGTTCTCAAAATAATGAGTCCAAAACGAAGAGGATGGTCTTGAAATCAAATTTAAGTGCTGTTTGTCTCTGTGATGTGTATGAAAGTGAAAGCGAAGAGGATGGTCTTGAAGAAGATGACGATGATGTTGAGGAAGAGCATGAACCGGACTGCGGTTCTTGTAACTACTTGGTGGTGGTAAAGAAGCCTCCATCGGCTTCTCTGGTACCCAAAGATACTGAGAAAGGAAGCTTTCAAAGAAGGAATTGAAGAAAAAGGAGCTTGAGATCTTGAAGCGATCTTGTCCGAGTTGGGGATCCCCAATAAAGAGACAAATGGCCAAGTGGTAATATTTTTGAACCTGGAAAATTTCTTGTTATAAATCCAAGTCTTATGGCATTGATTTTCACAACTACCCTGATTGGGTTTGCATACAACCATTTACATTTTGGGATTTGAGGTAGTATAAATGGGGTTTATGCAAATCGGCATTGGTGGTGTGCAAAAATCAATTTTGTATACTCTTTTTCATATTTGTGTTGTGTACCTTTGTTTGAAAATGTTGCTGAAATTTATACATAAATCGTCTGTCATTCATTATGACTTTTTCTTCATTGGAGGGGAAAAACGAAGAAATGTCAACATCGAACTTTTCGGTGGAGCAAGAATTCACTATAATTTTCAATCTTTGTGAAGAGTTTGGAGGTGCATATCATTACATTTACATGTACAAGCAAGAGTCATTTTTCATCAATTTATTCCTTCTCGAATGCTTTTGACCAGTGACCATGTCAAAGTTTTTTGGTGATTCTATCTTCACTTGTCATTGTCTAAGGTCTTAGTGTCCGTTTCTCTTGTTAACTATCACATATTTAGTGCAGTAATTCTTTATTTACTTTATTAATAGGCTCCTCAGTTACCTTTGAACTTACATGCACTACACCAAAATGAAACAACTTTTGATATGGTGGGCTCCATTGTGGATGGGGATGCCCTAAGTTCTTACAGATTGGAAGAAATGCAACAACTGTTTGGGAAAAAAAAGGCTATAAAAGGCTAAAGATTGGAAGGCTAGGATCTTCTGATGTGAAGATTTTGAGGCCTCTTCCTTGCACTGTATGGCGTATGGCCCATCAAGTCAGTGGTCTGGATCACAGAAACATGGATCCAACTTGTACAGACAGTCGCATCTGGACATTATGGATGTCATCATGCATCAGGATCTGGTACTTCTCTCTTGTAAAAAAATCCATCTGTCAATACTCTCAGATGTCTGTTGAACAAATTACTTATTATCTGATTGGTTATATTGTTCTTGTAGCTTGGTTTCGATTCTCTATACTTTGCAAGGATTGATTACCAGGACAGGGCAAAGCCTAAGTGGATAAATCACTTGAGGTTATATGGCGTGGGTCAAGGACTTTTGGTTCTTCTTCTCAGGTATGAGACTTCAAGTTCTTGTTCTGTTATTTATTTATTATTTTAAATTTCTATAGTTTGCTGACATATCATGTTGTCCAACCACCAGATTTTCACAAGTGCCTTGTACATGCATTTGGGATTAGCTAAACTTCACAATCTCTTCAATGCACGAGGACATGCCTCAGAAGGAGCAAGATGTAATAATGGGAGAGTTCAGATCAGGAACAACCCGTGTTCTGATCACAACAGATGTTTGGGCCTGAGGTCTTGATGTTCAGCAGGCAAGTATTGGTCTGTCAGGTTGTTGTTTGCCTAGATGGGAAAGATTGGTGAAATAGCATTGGATAACCCTCTTTGGAATGCCGAAGTTTAAATATATTGCTACAATTATTCTTATTCATAATTCTCTAGGGATCATATGAGAATCAAGCAAAAGCTCATCACAGGCAAGATTATATTCAGCAGGGTGACCTCTGACAAGGTTCATATCTGGTCTTGTTATGGATTCATGTGTTTTTGATGTATTAGATGGTGACCAGGGATACCGTATGGGATGAATTGATTTCCTAGGAGTGTAGTTACAAGATAGTTCTAAAACTGGCCGACTCAAATCAAAACTCAAGAAGTTATCAACCCTCTGCTTTTCCACCATGAAAAGCACTATATTCATTTCAGTAATCGCTCGAAAAAAATGAAATATTAATTCAACATATAAGCTTTGCATGTTTTTAGCCTGTTGAGACTTCAGAATTGATTGACATCTTTGTTAACATACATTTCATTGTTTTGGTGGTGTGGCCCACATGAGTTTTGGATTGAGCTGATCTTTGTCATCTACGGTGACAATGAGGTGAACAACTAATGGATAGCACACGTATTGTGGCTCCACAAATCTCAGGTGTTGCACATTTCTTCCCACATGTGCAAATCTAGTAGATTTTGATGAGCAAATCTAGAAAGAAACATCGTGTGAGGGAACCCATTTTGCTGAAATTACAAAAGTTGCTTTCACCGTAATTGCAGGAACCTTCTCTTAGAGTGGATTTGAAGCTGCTACTTTGAAGGATCCTGGCCTCAATGCGGTGAGGAGTGCAGAAGATGGTCAATCTTCTTGACAAGTGGACACCTCCATGAAGGTAAACTCGCATTTCTTTCGAAACTCAGAAAGCGTGCGTATGAATGAAATTTAATTTTCTTTACTGACTTCTATAATTTTTTTTGCCCACTACCTTGGATGCATTCATTTTGATCAGATTGGTAAAATGCCCAAGCATTCGAAACTTGTACTTGTATAGTATGCTTTCGCTTTTTTTAAAAAAAAAACTTTCGACCACTTTCTCGTACTTGTATAAGCCGATTAAGACATTTCATGGTTTTCCGTCAATTAATTTGGAAGTCGGGGTTGAATAAATTTTTTCCTAGTTATTAGTGATTTGGTCAACTACGGTAATTCAATTCCATCCCTTGATGAGATAGATCGTGAGAGATCCTCGATTATAGACAGTTGAATCTCAAATTTCATAAGATTTGAGCTTCCTTATAATTCCAAATGTTCATAGGGAAGTAGTTTAAAAATGAAAAGATATTGATGTATGGTTGGATGTTGTGGTTTAATCCGTATTATGCATGAACAATCTAGAGGCAAGATTATGGTGTTCTAGGCATCTATTAAGGTTATTTATCAGATTGAATTTTGTACAGGTGCCATGTGTGCTAGATCCGAGCTTATCACCCGATGGAGCACACCTTAAGATTGGTGGAACCTGGAATTCATGCTGGTTGGACGGTCCTAACCCTTAATTTAGAGGAGCCGAGGAAGGTACATATGGGTCAAGAAACAGTCGACCAAAGTTCTCTTGATTATACATGTTTTGTTCCAAAGAATCCTCCGTTAGTGTGATTATATCTTCTTTCATATACTTTTTTTTTTTTCTTTCTTTTCGGATTTCAGCGTTGTGGATCCTCTAATGACGGATTCTGATAACATGATTGTGAGTGGAAGACAAACCCCACCCAATGGTATGAGATTTGAATTAGAAACAAATTTGGAAATAAAACTATTTGGGAGTGATCTTATCTGTATGATTTCATATGGGTTTTGAAATGAAATGAAAATAGCCTTGTTTTGTTTTTGAATTCTGTTTCCCACAAAAACAATTGCCAAAAAATGATTATTTTTCTTTTTCTTTTCTTGTTTTCTCCTCTTCTTTGGGTCATCTGATTTGGATTTTATTGAAATGCATTTGGAAATAGAACTGTTTCTTGGTGATCTTAATTGGGTTTCTTTTTCTTTCTTACAGGGAATCAGTTATGCAAAGTCATTCTTTTCTGAAATGGGTTTGTGTAGATTCAAGTTTTTCAAGCTGGGCCACTCCATCCATAGCCCAGTGTGAGCGATTTTCTATTATTTATATATTTTGAGTGTTACAATATCTGTTGATTCTGCCCTCTTCTGCTTTCGGGCATGTTTGGATGTGCTATGGAATTGGATTTCAATTTTAGCTTGATAAATTGAGATAACCAAATTAGTCTCTTGTCAACATTCATGTTGAGGATCTGGGTAGGTGACTTTGAAAATTCCTCTTGTCCGAATACATTAAATCTGTGGAGAAGCGTTTGTTGGTGAATAATCCACAGTACTTAATTTTTATTTTATATATATATATATATATATATATATAATTTTTATTTAAAAAAAAAAAAAAAAACATATTGACATGCCATTCATAGCTTATTGCTTAGTCAATGGATTTCTTTTTCACTGCCCACAACTATGAACATTTTTGGGGTTGTTGAATGTATACTCCATTAATTATGGCTTTAAATGTACGGTTGAATGGATAACCATAGGCAACCTAAGCAAGCACCATTTTCAAACTCCAATGATGGAACTCTACTTTTTCCATCTATTTCTTTCCTCTCTTTTTTATCTTCTTCAGGTCACACCGATGAATTTGCATAGTAAATTCCATATTGTTCTATAAACAACAATAACTTTTTGTTAATATACGAGCTGTGTAGCTGTGTAGCATATTCGGATTACGGAACTCCAAAATAACAAATTAACCATCTCCTCAAGAAGCATTGATCTTAATTTATGGAAAGGCCCCTTGATCAGATTTTTGTTGAAGATACACGGTTGTGGTTGTTCATGAATTCTAATGCTTCTATATCATCAAGAAATCTCTAATGCTTTTATTTCATTAGGAAATCTCAGATGATTTCCATGGTAGCAATGTTATGTTCATCCTTGAGTAATGACTCCAACAGAAAGGTTGGATTTTTTTTTCTTCACTTCTTTTTAAGCTTTTGCAATGTAAATTGAGTATTTGAGCTGAGTCCATTCTTTTAATGCTTATACAGGTTTTGAATGCATATAATGCTGGTACAAGAATAGTCAAGGTCAACTTCATCACTATAATGTAAAATACATGTTTGAGCTGATCCCTGACATTGTGGAGCTCTTCATCTGCTTGACGACTTTCATTGAATTGTCTTTTTATTTTGAAGTCTCCCATTGCAGATTTAAGTTTTTCCTGTCTGGTTTACAAGTCAGATAAATAATATTTTAGATTACATCATGGTTATTTTTACTATCTTTTGATTCTTAAATGAATATGGCTTCAAATATATTTGTTTCTTTATTTATTTATTTTATTTATTTTTTACAGCAGATTTTTTTTTTTGTTTAAAATCGTTCCCAAACAAGAAAAAATAATAATAATAAAATTTGTTCCCAAATATGACCGTTGGCACCAGAACGGTTTAAAACCGTTCCTAAAATTCCGTTTCTAAAAATTGAGATGGCACCGAAAACGGTTCTGAACCCTTCCTACTTTTTTGCGACGCCTCATTTAGGAACGGTTTAAAACCGTTCCTGAATGACGATTTTGGTGGTGTATATTAGCCAATCCCCTCTATCAAATGGGCTCTATCAAGGATGGCTTGTGGCTCAAAACCCATATTTATGAGACCATCTCTGTCGTTGCTTCTCTGCACATTAACCAGTGGATGTTGACTGTTGACCATTTTTGTTTCCCACCGTTGCTTTAAAGGCCACTAATTGAATGGCTATGGTCATTCCATAGATGTTTTTTTTTTTTAAATCATACTCCATCTACAGTACAATCTACTAGATGGATGGTTATGATTGATAAGTTCCTCTTCTTTGTGAACTTATGAGCAGGTTTGGATGTCAAATAATTATCATGATGGGCCCTAGAAAGGTTTCAACGGTGAGTGTCACTTTCCCCACTGTTTTCTGTAGTGGGTTCCACCTGAGCTTTGGATCTGCTTTATTTTGGTTCTAATGCCCTAAAATGATCTCGCCAAATGAATGGACGGTGTGGATACAACACATACATCATGGTGGGGCCCACAGAACTTGGTGACGTCACTTCAGTAGGGAACCAGGCTACTGAAGCCGTCAGTAGCTAATCCGCGTCCATCATGACTATCTAATTCCTCTTCTGGTAGCATCTTGACCTTAAACAAAATAGCAACGGAACATCGTTTTCTAATCGGTGGTGATTATATCATCTGCCATGCATCTGGAGTTTGTTCCATATCATCCAAATGGCAGTATCAAGTGGATGGATCATAACCCACAGAGATATCAAGCTATTCTAACCATCCAATGGTTGGCTGCTTATGGATAGTTTTTATTTATTTATTTATTTTTAAATAAATAAATTCATGGCTATCAATTCAACGGGTGAAATCAGATAGGTTAGATCGTCTGGTCCATTCGATTTTTGTCTGTGATCAACGGTAGACGTCCCAAGGGTCAGACATTTGGAATTGTCATCCCCGTATGACACTATGCCGTGTATTTTTTATTTTTTATTTTAATTCAACGTGCTTTTTTTTTTTTTTTTACTGGAAGACTTCCCTCTGTATTCATAAGGATCGAACAAATTACATGAGGAATTTCGGGCCCCTGCTGCAAAATCTACAGAGGCCTATCGTATACAGAGATTAACTATACAAGCTGTAGCGGAAACAGAAGCCTGCTGGCTAACACTATGCTGTGTATACGTGGATAGATCACCACCACTTAGAAATAGTAATAAACGTACCAAAAATAAAGCCAATCCACTAATCTAGCAAGCAAATGGATGGCTTAGAAAAGCTTATTTGGCCACCTATTTGTTTAGTAAACTGTAGCTCAATTCATCAGGTGGACCAGCAAAATTTTTGGTAATGGGTTTCTTCACGGTGAGATCCATCTGATGGACGGCTTGGATCTCAGACCACGTGTGACACTTGGGAACATAGGGTGGCCTGTAGATGGCTCCCCCCTACATGCTTGGAGAAGTTCGTCCTAGGATAACCTACACTACATTTGTATGGAAATAGATGAAGAACACAAATACAAAAAGATCAGACATACCCTCACATGAGAGAACAAACACTAGGACTTGGTTCGTAAACGGTCTGATACCCCGCAACGTACTGTGGATATTGATAGTAATGTTGCGTCCATTGAGGTGGGTCATCTTTTTTGGGATCCTTCTTTTCTTGCTTTCGCTTCACCTCTTCTACGGTCATTATTTCTGCGTAGCCCAACTTCTTCTGCAAAAGCCTTGCCAGCTTAGCAGGACAAACTCCCTCTGCTTCCACCACAATCTGTTCTTGTTCCTTCTCTCCTATCTCCACCTTAGATACGCCTGCATCAGCATCGGATAACTTATTTCTAAGTTAAATCTTTGGATACTTTGGATCATATAAGACTTTTCTACCTTGAAATGATTGATGGGTCACACTCAATTGAAGTGATTACATGGCTGAGACCATCTAATCATTAGGATTGTTTGAGATACTACGCGTCCGCATGGTGGAAAACCAAATCAGTACACACATGGCCTTAATCATTTTTATGTGTCTAATCTATATACTTTAATTAATAGTAATTGTAAAATCTCATATTTGTGTGGGCTTATTTTCAATGCGAACGATTGTACGTATGGAAATAACAAATCCACGAGATATTACGAGGATATTTTATGACTGACTTTTCTAAAGATGTCCGATTAGATTTGATTGGATGACAGGTAATTGCCAGAGATGACAGGTAATAAGGGCTCATCTTTGAAAATAGTCTGCCGTCCATCAAATTCTACTCAATCCGCATCCTCACATGCACTAGTTTAAAACCACCCATCCAAATGGTCCGAGGGTGCATGGCACAAGATCTCGGTCCTTTTTTACGGGAGGCGGCTGAATGTTTGAAATGGGTGCACGGCTGAGAGCAATCTTAGCCAACTTTTTCCAACCATCCATTTGTTTTGATACTTGTGCCCACCTGATGAGGGTACCGTACTAGTTGCTGAAGTTTCACTTATCCGGACAGTATTAATACATTCCATGTTGTTGGGATCATGGAAGTTTCATCCCTCTTAGTATTAATACATTCATGTTTCAGTCACATACTGCTGCATGATGCATTCACAATACCACACAATGAAATTAAAATACATTAGTATTAATGATAATGACTTAGATTCTTTTCCAAGTCGAGGTGATAGCTTAGAACTCTTAGTGAGATTGACCAGTTAACATGTATAAGCTAGAGTTAGATGATTATGAGAGGAATATTTTATAAGCATTTTACATTTAATTTCACTTTCCAACCTAGAACAACACTATTAAACTTGAAAAATAAAATGAATTCTTCTAAAAAACATTGTATTATACTTCCACGTCACATGCATGAATTTTTTTTGTCCAAAATGACTTTAATTACAAGAGAATAACTAATTATTTGAAAGAAAAGGAGTTTAGTGCTAGTCACCTTGTATAGATACAGCCTTCAATGCCTTCTTTCGACATTTCTCGCAATTCATGTGGTGGACTTTCAGTACTATCTTTTTCTGTACAAACAAGACCAAGTTAAAAACCTTGACTAGTTTCCGTCCCTGCACACATACACATCAGAACAAAGAATATTTCACAAGACCTAAATGAAATTACTCAAAAATAAATATTTTCTTCTTATCTTTAATTCCCATTAATGGACGAAGATGGTGTTTTTTTTTTTTCTTCATTTTTATTTTTTTTATTTTTATTTTTTATTATTATTTTTTTGGTTCTTAGTTAAAAGAGATGGTATTTTGGTATCCTAAGATTGCAAAACATACCTTGATCATATTCTCTGCTACTTAGAACAAGATGTTGGACAGCCACACAGAATTTCCGAACCCCAACAAAATGCAGCTTTTCCTTGAGAACCTAACTGTGCTGCAATTGAGGAGATGGCCCCTCCTTTTATAGAAGGGGGATGAAAGAGCGGTGAAAATTCACGCGGACTTCTACTAAACTCAGGCTCCACAGTACTACAAGTCATATCTACATGACTTGTAGAGATGAAACTGTCTTTGACAAGTATGCACAGCTGCCTCAAGACGCCAACATGCATCCTTCTCCGCACACGCCTTTACAAGCAACGCACATGCCATCACCGCAGGCGTGTGGGAAATCGAAGCTCTGCGATGATGGACATGTGGAAGAATCTCTATGGTATACCCACCACGTGGTCGCCATGCATATTGAGCACGGACGATTGGCAAGTGGCAATGGCCGGGTTTGGTCCGTAGCTAGCTAGGACCCGGACCCGCCCGGACACACTTAAGACCCAAGGCCTAAGCCGGTCATGGCCTAACCAAGCAAAGACATGAAATTTTGATTGGGCCCAGGCATGATCCGGCCCAGCTTCAAAATTGATAAAATCCCTATTTCCCTCTTAATTGCTCCCAACTGATATGTTGATCAAGTGGGCCATATATGCACAAAGGAAAAAAACAATTTTGAGGAGTGAAACCAACGGTCTACATTCAAGATGAATTGGTTGATTGACCGAGGATTTGAATGGCACATTTATAGGATATAACCCATCTATATGGACAGTTGGGTCAGGCAGTCGGGGTGGGGTCCGATCTCGGGTCGGTCTGAAATCACGTACTCTTTAGATGTTCCACACAAAAGGTATGTGTAGAGCTGTACACGAGTTGAGTTAGCTCGGTCAGCTCACTTGACTGGACTCAGAAAAGCTCAACTCGCTTCAGCTCGTAATTTGATTTGGACTGAGTTGAGCTAGTTTTTAACACTTGAAAAAATTTCGAGCCGAGTTCGAGCTTGCCCTTACTTGACTCGACTCGGATCAACCTCAACTCGAATTGGCTCGATGACTCGATTATTTTAATATTGATGTTGCTCACAAGTGTTTGATGAAATGACTCAACGATGTGTTATTTTGGGTGCATGCATTCTTCGCGGGATCAGCTAGTGGCGAGGAATGAATATATATCAAACAAATTACTACCAAAAAAAAAAAACTTTACATTATAAAATTGTTCTCATATCTTGGTTTTGAAGTTGCCCACCAAGTGTTTGATGAAATACTTGTAAATTGATGTTACTGTTTTGTATTCTTTGAGAAATTGAATATGCACTTTGTGTATTTGAGAAAATGTCGCAGGGGTTCGAACTCAGCTCAAACTGACTCGAGTTGCTAACCGAACCGAGCCGAGTTGGCTAGCCAGGCTCAAGGACTGAACTGAGCCGACCTGAATTCGAGTTGGGGTTAGCTACTGGGCGAACCAAGCCGAGCCACGCCAAGCTCGACTTGAATCGATTTGTGTACAACTCTAGGTATGTGTTGTTTGGCCATTTATGAGTGCGGACTGTTGCACAGGAAAATTCAGTGCTGCTGCTTCTCATTGGTCCCTATAAACATCAATGACTCCAGCACACAAAACATATTGATTTTCTCTCCGCAAAATAGACGACATACTACACAACACAATTTTTAACATGTGGTGTTGATCGAGTGCCTTTAATCCTAGGGCAAAGAAGACCCTAGTCTCCATTCGACCGAATTAATGAGTGAATTCTCGGATACATGCTATCCACTTTTGCACATTTTTTATTTGAACGGATAGATGTGAGTCGATTCCTGTCAGTCCAACCGACGGATCATGTAAGTACATGTTTTATTTTTAATCATATACGAAAGTATATAAATACCCTCCTAATTCCAATTAGAGTTAGAGCTAAGGAGTAGATTTGTAGATTTTGGAGCCTAGCACAGATACTTAAGGGGGCGTTTGGCGCATGGGATTAAATGGATTAAGTGGGAGTGGGTTTTAAGATTTCATGGATCGTTGCAATGTCCTGTTTGGGACTCACATAAGGTATGGGTTTTGAAGCCCCTTCTTGGAATTAGCGTCGGGGCAAAGGTTTTTGCAATCCTACTTTAGGTTTCATGTGACTAGTGGTTGTTGCTATGTGGACCCCACCATGATGTATCTGTTTTATCTAAGTCGTCCATCCATTTTGAAATATAATTTTAAGGCCCGATCCCAAAAACGAGGTAAATATAAATCTCAAGTGGACCACACCATGGGAAAACAGTAGTGATTGAATTACACCATTAAAAACCTCCTAGGGCCAACTGTGCGGTCCACTTGAGATTTGGATCAAACTCATTTTTGCGCTCATACCATAAAATGACATGGAAGAGTGGATGGACGGCATGAATGAAACACATACTTCATGTTGGGGCCCATGGAGCACCAACCGATAGTGGCAAGATGAGTAGCCAATCCGTTCCCAAACATGAAGTGGGATGGCCTCCAAGTCATGGGATTAGACGACAATCCCTGACACAGTGTAATCATTACATTTTAGTAATTCCGTCCCACTAAAACCCATCTAATCACATGCTCCAAACACCCCCTAAGGGTTTTGAAGGAAAAGCTAGGGTTTCTACTATAAGTTGTACCATCTCTCGTAACCTTTTTCTGGTTGTACATCTCTTGTAACATTATTCTAATGTGAGGCATGTTCCGTATTTGAAGAATAATTTGATTTCTCTGAGAACTCTAGATATGCTTGGGTGTAAATTCGCCGATTATGAAAGTATCCTGAAGGTTTTAAAAGGACACTCACAGTTATGAAAGCACAGAGAAGTGAGAATCTTTATAAGTTGATCGAGAATCTTTACACCAACGATAATGTACCAAATATACTAACGAAGCCTATTATAAGGAAGAAATTTATTTAGTGCAGGACTTCTATTAAGCTTGTTATTACCTAACGATTGAACATGTTTGGGCAACTATTACTAGGAATGTTTTTCACATATTAGAAAAACTAATATTTAAGTAGAAAATTGTTGAGGCGGTGCATGGTATATGCATGTGAAACTCAAAGTAAATGTCGTTTCTCTCTCGTCTCGTATGTAATCCTAGTTCTCTTAAGCTTTAGCACATTTGCACTCTCTTAACGGAAGTTGTCTTTAAAGGTGAAACATAGGTGGAGAGATGAATAGTATCTTCTTGGTAAGATTTTTTGATGAGAGATTCCTTATTTAGTGGAAGAGTGGGAGAGAAATGCAAGTTCTTTTATTCTTAATTTCTCTTATTTTAGTTTAAAAAAAGTTCCATATTATTAGCCATTAGCATAGGTAAAATTTTTAAACTATGTGCCTATTATCTCTTTTTATCATCTTTTATAGTTTTGTTTTTCCTTGGACGATTGTCTAGGTTTTTTTTTTACAACAATTACTACAAAATGATGTCTTTTTTCGCAACAAACTATTAGAAAGGAAAATTGCAAAAACATTTGTAGTTTGGGGAGGGGTAATGCTATTATGCACTTAGGACCATGTAACAGGTTAATAATTAATCTGATCATTGATCTAGATCATCAGTTTGCCAAGCCCTGGATATGGTGATTAGTCGTCTGTTCAAAATGATTCCTAGCTTGGAGATGCTGAGTGGACTCGGTCAAGTGGATTATTCACGTTGAAATTTCCACTAAAAGGTGTCAATTTTTCAATTAATGAATAATGGGTGCAACTTAATAGTTAATATTAATGATTTGATGTACGTCATCTCTCACGCGTTATCTAGACCAAGCTAGTCTATGCATTCATAACCGATGTGGAGATGATAGAGTCAAATCGTCTTATGTGAAGCACATGTCTGGAGATGGTCAAGTAGCACCTTTCGCATTAACATCTCCACTTGCATTTTTCTAGAATAACCTTCACTAGATTACATATTTGCAATTGTACTATTTGAGATTTTATACCACTTATTACAGAATTAATTCAATTGTATTTCAAGAGTGAAATTTTGTAGGGACCATATCTCTATAGTACACGTGGAAGAGGTTGTATCCATGTAGTGGGCCCTATCATGGATAGCTTGTGGTATATATATATATATATATATACTCTTATTGTAGAAACCGATTCAAAAACCATCGCAGCTGCGGTAGTCGAGCCCCAGGCTAACATGGCTTGGAACATCTGGTACAAGGTGGGCACCATACAGCTTCTGAGCAAGAAAATTTTTCTCAAGTTCAATCTCATTTTCCGGGAAGGGAACTCAGTTGCAGACGCTCTGGCGAGACTGGCAAGCGATGGCTATCCAAACCGACTCTATGGTTCTCGGGCGGACCTCCCTAGAGTTGTGAGGGGTGCTCTTTCAATGGACATCGCGTGGCAAGACACTCTTGAGAGGATTGACCCCCAATTTCTCCCCTCTGCTGGTTTTTTAGGTTTTTAGTGCTAGTGGCCTCAGTCTAGCGGTAGTGGTCGGGCTGTTTTTTGTTTGGAGCTTGGGTTTGGTTGTGTGGGAGTGCTTGCTGTCTCGTTTGCGGGGGTGTCCTTGGCCATTGATGGTCAAGACCCTTGGTTTATCTGCTGCTGGAAGTATAGTTTTGTTCTCTTTTCAGGGTGGGGTGGTTTGGGAGAGAAAATCTCAGGTTCGAGGTTTACGATAGGCTTTCCCTGCGTTCCTTTTGCTACTAAGGGTCTGCCCGAATGTATGCTTCTGTATAGTTACCTCTTTCCTTCAATAAAATCTCTCCTTTAAAAAAAAAAAAAAAAAAAAAAAAAAAAAAAAAAAATATAAACCCATGAGACCATTACAGCTTTTTCTCTTCTTCTTCTCCTTTTTCCACATTACCCACCAAATGTTGTCTGTTAACCATTTTGCTTTTCCTACCATTGCTTTGAAGATCCAACGGCTATGATCACCTGACAGATTCATTATTTCAATCATGTTCCATCTACAGTAATAACGACTAGAAGGATGGTTTTGATTAATAAGTTCTTCTTCGACAATGTACCGCGCGGTGAGATGGATCCACTACATACCAATGGTTGCTGTCATTAGAAAGTAATTCCGTTCCCCTTTCCTTATGGTGGCCCACTTTTTTCCATGTGCATGGCATGTGCCTGCCAAAGTAGAAAAACGGTGAAGATTCTTGCGTAGTTTCTACGAGGAAAAGTTTTCTACGGGATAATTAAGGAGAGAACAACCTTCCTTTGTCGGTAGCAGATTGACTACTAAAAGCCATTCGCAGAAAATAACAATCTATACCATCCATCTGTTTAGCCAAATCATGTTACGACATAGGCCAAAAATAACAATCCAAGACTCAAGTGGGCCCACAACAGGCAGGTGACCACCCAATTTCCTCGTATAGGACAATAATCTAATCTAAAACTCAAGTGGACCACACCATCCTAGGGGCCATTATAGTGTTTATTTGCCGTCCATCATATTCATAAGATCATGTAGATTTGGATGAAGGAAAACAAAAAAATAATAATAATAATAAAAAACCACTTACAGCGGCTCCTAAGAAATTTTGAATGGTGAGCGTTCAGTCCCCACTATTTGGTCCATTTGAGCCTTGGATCTGCCTTACCTTTAGGCTCATACCTTAAAATACTCTTGGAAAAAATGATGGACGGGATGGATGAAACCCATACATCACATGAGAGAACAAACACTAGGACTTGGTTCGTAAACGGTCTGATATCCCGCAACGTACTGTGGATATTGATAGTAATGTTGTGTCCATTGAGGTGGGTCATCTTTTTTGGGCTGGCTTCACCTCTTCTACTGTCATTATTTCTGCGTGGCCCAACTTCTTCTTCAAGAACCTAGCCAGCTTAGCAAGACAAACTCCCTCTACTTCCACCACAATCTATTCTTGTTCCTTCTCTCCTATTGTTGAGAAAAGTCTTAAATCTGCAGTTTTTGAGGTCGTTCGACCGGTCGTGGGACAGCTTCGACTGGTCGTGGGAGACGCTCGACCGGTCGTAGGTTCGAACCCTAGCACGACTCAAAGTCCAGCGAGTTTTTGCTGTTTTTTACTGTATCTACGACTGGTCGAAGGGGTCCTACGACCAGTCGAAGACTCGGCTCTACTAGTCGTAAGTTACGCAGTTTGTTCCGCTATTTTGCGTGAAACTGCGGATTTGAGTCCTTTCGCAACTAGGATGCGAAAGGGAAGTTTCCTAAACTATAAATAGGCGTTCCTAGGGTTTTTCTAGGTAATGATAATGCATAGGAATGTATGAGAAGGCTTTCTAAAGTAGTTTCAAGGGTTCCTAAAAGGGTTTAGGGTTATTAAAGGGTGTAGCAAGGGTGAGATTCGAGGTTGTTTGAATCGGGTAAGTCCTTTCTCTTTGTAATTTCTATTTTCATAGTGGTGATCTGTCGCTTTGTGCCGTGGTTTTTTCCCGCAAGGGTTCCACGTTAAATTTGTGTGTTCTCTTGTGTGCTTGGTGCCATTGGATTGCTATCTTAGATCTAGATCCGTGTGATTCCGCAGGCCAAAAACCCCAACAAGTGGTATCAAAGCAATCGATTGGGGCACAGATCTGAATCTGGGGAATTAGTAATAATGGCAAGCGCTAGGTATGATATTGAGAAGTACTCAGGGAAAAATAATTTTGAGTTATGGAAGATCAAGATAATGAGTTCCTTAATCAATCAAGGCGAAGATAGTGCTCTTGAGGAGCGGAAGTCCACTATAACTGATGGTGATTGGAATACTCTTGATAAGAAGGCTTTATCATCGATCCGTTTATGTCTCACGGATGAGGTTCTTTACAGCGTCATGAGGGAGAAAACTGCGGCAAAATTATGGGCGAAGTTAGATGATGTTTATGCGAAGAAATCCTCTGAAAATCGCCTGCAGTTGAAGCGGCAGTGGTATAACTTCAAGATGGCAGAGGGTGGAGATCTGGAGGCTCACATCAGCAACTTTAATAAATTGGTTTGCAAATTGCTGGATATGGAGGAAGTGATGAAAGATGAAGAACAAGCATGTATGTTGCTGAATTCTCTCCCGACGTCTTTTGAGGCATTCAAGGACACTATGTGCAGCGCGAACATGTAACGCCCTGAAAATCGGGGGTCGAGCATAAACTCAACTCCCGAGTTCCAACACATCACTTATGCAACAAAATAAATGATGATTGAATGTTGTCTGTATTAGAGTAGTGAACATGAGTGAGATTAAGCCAAAATAGCATATCATACTCTAGAGACAGTTAAATTTGCGAGCGGAAGACTGTGATAGATATGTAAAATCTATAAACTGTGGTGAGTCTCCAGAGTATGATAACATTACCAGGTTAAATAATTACAAGTACCATTTTAAATTATACCAAGTTGTGTAGTGTGATCTAGTCAACATCCCTGTAGCCCCAGCGATCAAGGCACGGCTCTCACGAAGCCGCCAGAAAACAGCATATACAAAAAAATATTCTCGTCGTCATAGAAGTCCGGCTCCGCCTCAGAAGTAGCGTCGCCATCTGCAATCAGACAAAGTTTGGTGGGTGTTCGGAACACCGTCCCATATCGTGGGAGTGAGTGATCAACTCAGTGGAACAATAAAGCATAGGTTAACATGTTATCAATTCAGTCAAGCAGTAATGATAAAGCAGTACAATCAACAATTCTAAATACTCTTATTAATGCAAGTATGAATGCAGTCATGGTGGATGCCCTTGCCAAACCACCCTCATGCGACACCATCTTACGTTCGCGGCATGCTTTCATCCCTCAGTGCTCCACATCGTCCAGGCACATGCAATGCATGATGAGCATGATTACCGAGTTGTTATTAGTCTATTTCAAACAGCAGTATTGGGAAACTAAGGTACCTCCCTTGTATCATTCTCAAACATGATCCATTTAGGGTCGTCAGTCCTAGTTAATCTCATACGATAATGTGTTTCTAGGTCATTGCAGAGAAGGTCGTTAGGGTCATTACGCACAATGGTTACACCACTCCCCCATCACCTCTTTAACGATTCATCACTATACAGATACAGGCCTAGTTCATACTCTATACACCATGGTAAAACTCATCGCCTCACCGCAAATTCGAGTATGCTCGAGGTCACTACAAAGGGTCATTAAGGTCATTTGCTCGCATTCGTTGCACCACTCCCCCATCACCTTATCAATGTAGGCCGACAGACGAATATAGTGTCTCATACCACCATAATCGGCTCACGAGTCTGGTTGCTCACTGGTCACTACGGGGAGGCACATGGCTCCAGCGTAGGCAGACAGCTCGACCACAGTTCCCATACCACCATGCCCGGCTCATGAGTCTTAGCGGATCGAGGTACCATAGTTAACGGGATTTCACTGGTAAGTTTGGTACCCTAGGTTCAAGCAGAGGTGTCCAAACATGGTGAACATACATAAGACAGATCGGGTTACTTGACAAACTCGACTAGCACGAGCGCTCGTTGAATTGTACGACTTGAAGTGCATAAGCACTTCGTGTGGCCTAACCACTGCCGACAAGCAACACACGACTCGGGTTCATCAAACACGTCCTACGTGGCGAAATGAGTCTCAACCACGAACTTAAGTCTGGTACCGATTGTCTGGACTAAAATCATAGTCCCAAAAGCAATCAATTCATATTCCAAAGCATGTGGAGTAAAGCATAATAAACAAAGTAAGTCAAGCATGTTAACAAACATGTCATAAAGCATGTTACAAAGCATGTTATAAAGCATGTTATAAAGCACCATATAAACAAGAAAACAGACAGCACTTTGTACCTGTGCAATTGCATGCAGATCATGAATCTATCATTATCTGACATTGAAAGCGTTAAAAACCATAACCTATACACCTAAAGTCCGCACCTTTTGTCGTAGAATCGTAACGGAGTCGATGGATTCACTAAGCTTTCGTATACAGCAGTTTGGTAACCTATAGAATGTTTTAGGTTAGTTATTTCATAACCTAATTTTTCCGAGTCGTTATATTCACCTGAACTTCAAGATTTGTTTCTAACATGAAAGCACTTAAACAAGTCTGAAGGATAAGATAGTGAGAGATGAGATTTGCGAAGGAAAAATGAGATTTTCAGGAAAATGGTTTGAAGAAGAAATTTGAGACCTTTAAATTGAGTGTTTGAGAAGTTAATCAGGTTTTAGGATTGACCCATTACCAAAGGACGTCTAATTCCAAGTGGCAAAACTCCGGGATGTTACAATCTACCCCCCTTAAAACAAAATTTCGTCCCCGAAATTGCCTAGGGGTAATAAGGCAAAATTTACTTATTTCTTTTGCCTAAGTTTTATTGATTTCGAGTTTCTATGCATGGTAGGGTATATACTAGCCTGGTTAATTTTAGTCTACCCCCCTTAAAACTTATTTCTTTATCCATTTGGAGTCTTGACGACAATCCCCAATTATTTAGAGTAAGATAGCTATTTTCATTATTTGACCAACACGGAGAGACGGTTATAGTGGGCTTGATCTCGATACATCGATCATCTACCGGGCCAAGGTAGAAAGGGCTTGATCTCGATACATCGATCATCTACCGGGCCAAGGTAGAAAGCTCATCGTATCCCTTCCGAATCCTGGTGGATCCTGGTCTTCTGCTCGGCCAAGCAGTGAGTCCATTGGTAGTTGCCCAGGATTGAGAATTGGGTCAAGCCACGAATGCTTCACAGTTTATATTTCAGTATCATCGTAGACTGATCACTCTAAAAACATAGGGAATGTCCATCATTAAAAGGCTCAACTTGTCTCTTTCTAAGGTTGCCCTTTAGGTCTTAGTCTAAGAGAGTCCTTGTCATTATCGATGTCCAAGGAAATGGTAAATCAAATCTTACTAGATCATCCTAAAACGGTTTCTCATAGTAGAACTTGCTAGGGCTTCTATAATGTTCGTATTTAGCGAGCACAGTTTCGATCCTAGGCTAGTGGGGTAGGGTCCACCACGCTTTCGCTGCGCCACCCAGATCAAAGAGGTGTATTGATTTGACCTAGCTACATCTATCGGTCTCTGGTATTTTCTAATGTAACCGGTGGTCTAGTCTTAATTTAGGAGTAGTAGAAATCCATATGTGTAGTCCAAAGTCTATGCTCTTACGCTAGATGAGTTTACATCATTTCTAATACAGAAAGGGTCTTATCACCTAGGGTCAAAGTTGTCTAATTGGAACTGAGTTGCCTGTACTTGACGCTCGAGCATTTCACATATGCTCATTCCAACGAAGAGGGTCCTAAGGTTCACATTATAAATTTGTTGAGTTTCCTACTGTAACGTCCCGTCCAACCAGCACAGTATCATGGGACGTCCATGTCGGATTTGCCGCAGGACCATCCGTTTAAACTACTCAGGGTAAGGTACCACCAGTAAAATTAACCTAGGATTAGCCCATTAGAACAGACCAAGCTGGCCATGATGGGACCTAGCGTGGCCCGCCAAGCCTGATGGCCGTTGCACTTGGCAACAACCCGTGTGGGCCACTCAGTGACCGAGGATGATCAGAAAAATGTAAAACTTCAGGAAATCATAGATCTCACTGGGCTTGTATTCCATCACGGACAGCGGACCCAGTGGACACCCATAACTGGGATCTGGCACTAGCCGAATGCACCCCACCAATGCCAAAATTGGAATCTTGCACTTACAAATGAAATCGGGATACCAGGCGTTCTAGCCGTCAGATTCCTTCCAAATTTGTGGTGACGGTTTAATATATTTTTCTACACCCGTCCACTAAATCTGGGACCTGATTGTGAAACAGTGACCGTTGATCGCAAATCAGACCCGTACGACCAAACTCCGCATTCGTTTGTTCCCAAATTTTGCAAGGCCCTTCATCGAGCCATGGATCACCTACCCTACAAGTTTCATGGCCAGAGGGCCGATAGAACTGCCTCAATCACCAGATCGGCCCCCACAGGGCCATTTATGGGACGAAAGTGCCTGCTCAGATCATATATCCGTTCATCCGCTCGTCCTCAATTTTTGCATGGACCCTAGTCGGGTCATAAGACACCTACACGCCGAATTTGGTGGCCTAAGGGGTGTTAGGGCCACCTCAACACCAATAGGAGTCCCATAGGTCTATTTTGGAAAGACTTGGGAACATAGGGCCAAGAGGCCCAACTCTAGGGAAATAAGTCCTAACCCTTTTTCTCATAAACCCCTTTCACTCTCTCAACAACAACCCTCTCTCCCTCCTAACTCTCCCTTCAACTCCCAACAACCCATTCATCTTCTCCTTAATTTCCCTCAATCTCCAACGATCAATCTCTCCCTCATAACCCTCACTACCTTACAAGAACAAGGCTCTCCCTTGTAACTTCCACCCTTCTCCAACGACCAAGGAGAGTGAAGAATGAAGGAAGAGAAAGCAAAGAAGTGTGGTGGACCCTAAATCGAGTTGGGGCCCAAGAGAATCGACCCTTCAACACCCTATCCCTTCCTAAAAGGGAAAACTCTCCAACGCCACTCCGAAAATTCCCCGTGGGCCATCTTGGTAAGATCCCTCACTCTTTTTCTCTTGAAATCCTTGTATTGAAGAAAAAATGGTATGGATTTCTCCCATGCTTGAATCGTTTTAGGGATTCCGGCCGGCCAACCTCCAAAACCCTCACCTATAGGTCGTTTTCAAGCCTCCATCAAATTCGAGGTGCGGACTATTGCTCTTAGGTGGCCTAGCACCAATTTTAGTGTGGGTTTAATGATTTTGAGTGCTTGGACGTCATATTAAAATTCTAGAGAAAACCCTAGAGATTTCATGTTTGTTGGAATTGTTAGAATGTGCATGTTTAACTCTCAATGTGATATAGATTATGTCTTTCACATGATATTAGGTTTGGATGATAACATGCTTGTGGTTGTTGATTCATTTCCCTTATATGTGGTGCTTTATTGTGTGTGTGATTATTTACCGTTATACTTATAATTTCTCAAGATGGAGGAAGTGTTTAACTTCCTCACACAACCCACACACTCACATGCACCTAAATTTTATGCTGATACTTGCTTGCTTGTTAAAAGTATTTGTTTTATATGGTTAGGATGCATGAGAATATGATATGGATGTGCTAGTTGATAATATGAGTAGTGGGCATGCTGTAGATCCCTTTTCACTCTCTTGGGATGGTCAGGAACCTGACGAGAGAGGGTAGTCTCATTGGTAGGACTACGCTAGGGCTAGACCCGCGGATTGGGCGGGAGTGTTCGGGTGGCTGTAGTTCGACTACATGGGACCCTTGTGCCCGAGGTCATTCGTCTCATGCTCGCCTGATTTGTACGAACTAACCTACTACCTGATCAACCCATGTTTGTTAACCACGTTCGCCCACATATGTATGGAACCTGATGCACCCTACAACCTTTGTGGCCCATTGATAACTAGATTATAACTGGTCCACAGTCTCGTGAGCCGGGCATGGTGGAATGGGACATTGTGTCTGAGCTGTCGGCCTACACTGGGGTACCGCGCCTCCCCGTAGTGACCGCGAGTGATCCCTTCCCTATCGGCACTCCTCATGTGCTTGGAGTCGGGAATGAGGACCCCGACTCCATTTAAGGCATTTTCGGGGCCAATTTACAAACCTGAATGAGTTTATATGATATGTAGCATATGATTTTGAGGTAGGAGGTGCTAATCTATCCAACTAACCCATTTATTTCACGAGATTCTATAATTTGAATGGTCAAAAGTCCAATTTCTACATATATTCACTATTTATAGTAAAAAAAAAATTGTTTAAGTATTATTCTTCATCATTTATATGTTAGAATTTATATCTGATATGAAAGGATTTAGAAAAAATTAAAGAATGAAGTGGTGCAAGGAGAGAATTTGAAGGAATTGGATAAAAGGGGTTTTAGGCTTTGAGATGAAGTGTAAGGTGTTGTGGTTGACCCACAACCTAAGGGCATTCGTTTCTAGGGAACAACTCAAACCTGTCGACTGGCGGTCTAGAAGTAATTCGGGATCGTTTTGCGTAATCATGGGTGTGTACGGGCCCAATCTCAGCGGTCGATTTCGGTCGGTTTCGCCATTCGGCGAATTTGGAAAATTCTAAGTCGGTTTCTATGTTTCGTCGCCCCCTCCTAAGTTAGAGTGCGTCAGAGTGTGTCGTGTGACCATAACCCAGGTCCGGCTTAATCCAAATCATGCTCTGATACCATCTTGTAACGCCCTGAAAATTGGAGGTCGAGCATAAACTCAACTCCCGAGTTCTAACGCATCACTTATGCAACAAAATGAATGATGATTAAATGTTGTCTGTATTAGAGTAGTGAACATGAGTGAGATTAAGCCAAAACAGCATATCATACTCCAGAGACAGTTAAATTTGCGAGCGGAAGACTGTGATAGATATGTAAAATATATAAACTGTGGTGAGTCTCCAGAGTGTGATAACATTACCAGGTTAAATAATTATAAGTACCATTTTAAATTATACCAAGTTGTGTAGTGTGATCTAATCAACATCCCTGTAGCCCCACCGATCAAGGCACGGCTCTCACAAAGCCGCCAGAAAACAGCATATACGAAAAAACATTCTCGTTGTCATAGAAGTCCAGCTCCGCCTCAGAAGTAGCGTCGCCATCTGCAATCAGACAAAGTCGGTGGGTGTTGAAACATCGTCCGTATCGTGGGAGTGAGTGATCAACTCAGTGGAACAATAAAGCATAGGTTAACATGTTATCAATTCAGTCAGGCAGTAATGATTAAGCAGTACAATCAACAATTCTAAATACTCTTATTAATGCAAGTATGAATGCAGTCATGATGGATGCCCTTGCCAAACCACCCTCATACGACATCATCTTACGTTCGCGGCATGCTTTCATCCCTCAGTGCTCCACATCTTCCAAGCACATGCAATGCATGATGAGCATGATTACCGAGTTGTTATTAGTCCATTTCAAACAGCAGTATTAGGAAACTAAGGTACCTCCCTTGTATCATTCCTAAACATAATCCATTCTAGGGTTGTCAGTCCTAGTTAATCTCATACGATAATGTGTTTCTAGGTCGCTGCAGAGGTTGTCAGGGCTGTTACGCACAATGATTACACCACTCCCACATCATCTCTTTAACGATTCATCACTATACAGATACAGGCCTAGTTCATACTCTATAAACCGCAGCAAAACTCGTCGCCTCACCGTAAATTCAGAGTATGCTCGAGGTCACTACAAAGGGCTGCCAAGGCTGTTGCTCGCATTCGTTGCACCACTCCCCCATCACCTTATCAATGTAGGCCGACAGCATGAATATAGTGTCCCATACCACCATAATCGGCTCACGAGTCTGGTTGCTCACTGGTCACTACGGGGAGGCACATGGCCCCAGCGTAGGCTGACAGCTCGATCATGGTGTCCCATACCACCATGCTCGGCTCATGAGTCTTAGCGGATCGAGGTACCATAGTTAACGGGATTTCGCTGGTAAGTTTGGTACCCTAGGTTCAAGTAGAGGCATCCAAACATGGTAAACATACATAAGACAGATCGGGTTACTTGACGAGCTCGACTAGCACGAGCGCCCGTTGAATTATACGACATGAAGTGCATAAGCACTTTGTGTAGCCTAACCACTGTCGACAAGCAACACACGACTCGGGTTCGTCAAACACGACCTACGTGGCGAAATGAGTCTCAACCACGAACTCAAGTCCGGTACCGATTGTCTGGACTAAAATCATAGTCCCAAAAGCAATCAATCCATATTCCAAAGCATGTGGAGTAAAGCATAATAAACAAAGTAAGTCAAGCATGTTAACAAACATGTCATAAAGCATGTTACAAAGCATGTTATAAAGCATGTTATAAAGCACCATATAAACAGGAAAACAGACAGCACTTTGTACATGTGCAATTGCATGCAGATCATGAATCTATCATTATCTGACATTGAAAGTGTTGAAAACCATAACCTATACACCTAAAGTTCGCACCTTTTGTCGTAGAATCGTAACGGAGTCGATAGATTTGCTAAGCTTTCGTATACAACAGTTTGGTAACCTATAGAATGCTTTAGGTTAGTTATTTCATAACTTAATTTTTTTGAGTCGTTATATTCACCTGAACTTCAAGATTTGTTTCTAACATGAAAACACTTAAACAAGTTTGAAGGATAAGATAGTGAGAGATGAGATTTACGAAGGAAAAATGAGATTTTCAGGAAAATGGTTTGAAGAAGAAATTTGAGACCTTTAAATTGAGTGTTTGAGAAGTTAATCAAGTGTTAGGATTGACCCATTGCCGAAGGACATCTAATTCCAAGTGGCAAAACTCCGGGATGTTACAGAACAAAACCCTGAGTGTTGACACAGTTATCTCAGCCCTTCAAGGGAAGGTTATGAGACAACTAAACAGCGACATGGGGACGTCTTCTGATGCACTGTTTATATTGGGTAGAAATTCTGAACAAAGTATAGGTTCTTTAGGTTCTAGATCCAAATCCAAGGGCAAGGGCAAAGCGAAGGTAAAATACTGAAATTGTGGGAAGGAAGGACATGTGAAGAAGGATTGTGAAAATCCTAAATCGAAAAGGGAAGATTTTGAGGCTTCATGCAGGGAGGCCAACACTGCCACGTCAGATGGATGTGATGGTGAAGTTTTATCTGTGTCTACTATCAGGCGGCCATACAATGATCGTAAAGACGAGTGGATGTTAGACACAGGGGCATCTTTTCACATAACTCCTCATCGGAGTTGGTTCACCAGCTATAGGGAGTGCAATGGTGGACAGGTATTTATGGGCAATGACATTGCCTATAATGTTGTGGCTATTGGTATGGTGCGTATCAAGATGTTTGATGGGGTGGAGCGTACCCTGACTGATGTCAGGCACGTTCTTGATTTGAAGCAGAATCTGATTTTTCTTGGTGTGCTTGAGGCAAAAGGATGTAAGTACACAGGTATTGATGGTGCTCTTACGGTATCTAAGGAGGCACGAGTAATCATGAAAGCACAACGACTCGGTAACTTGTACAGGTTGATCGGAGCACTTCAAACGGTGGAGCTACACACTACGCCAAAATTGCTGTTTTGCGACGGACCAAATCCGTCGTAAAACCAAAGAAACGACGGACTTCGTCCGTCGCTTGGTTCGTCACTGTTTACTGGGTCGTTTTTGGTTTTACGACGGATTTTATCCGTCGTTTTATCTGCGACGGATAAGGTCCGTCGCATAATAGCGACGGATAAAATCCGTCGTAAAAAATAAAAAATCCGTCGGTAATATTCAAAAAATTAGTCGTCACTAAAAACATTAGCGACGGATAAGATCTGTCGCTAATTGAGTAAGCGACGGACCTCGCATCCGTCGCTTATTTTCAACAGTAAGAAATTAGCGACGGATAAGGTCCGTCGCTAATATGAGTAGCGTCGGACCTCGAATCCATCATAATTTTGAATGTTCAGAAATTAACGACGGATTTGGTCCGTCGCTAAAATATCTGCAAAAATAAAAATATCAATTATTTATTATTATTATTATTTTGATCTTGCACCTAATAGTCATTCAAAAAATAATTCGATCACACTATTATTTGATAAGAATCCTATTCACAAATTTGGTAGCAACTCAATTCAATAAAAGAGGAAACGACCCAAATGGCCCACTCCAACAAAAATTGACTTTAACCCTGCTAACTAAACACTTTCCCCCCAAACTAGGACCCATACAAAAGAAATTACCCGGAACTTCAACTGTTAGCTATGCCTTGCCTTGAATTGGCTACTTCATATCTTCTCTTGTTCAACCTTCTTTTGAGCCCTTCCTACATATATTACAAACAACAGATTCAATCCAAGAAAAGGCAAGTTTAGTCAACCCTTCGTATATTATAAGTAACTAGCTCAAATCCATGAAAAGTGAATAGTTTAATCAACTGAAACCAATTAACAAAATAAAATATTAGAATTCATCCTAGCCATTAGATGTTCAGGTATGAGCTTTTCTTAACTTCATAGCATTCACTGGGAGAGCACAATATAGTTTGAAAAGATCTTTAGATGTTGGAATCAATACGTGTAAGCAGTATAATGCAATGCATTTAATGCACTAGTGTCTAACAAAATGACCAAATGAAAGTGTAGGAAGCTATGAAATTCCTATTTCCCAACAAGATGCACTGCATAATCGAAGATAGCAACAATGGTTAGTGCTTATATGACTTTCATTTATGAAAGCGCATCTCTATTACCATTTGGTCCATGAAACCAAACCCAAAAAAATATCTTTGATTCCCCATCCATCCATTCAACCATCATACAATTATATTCATAAATACATACCGTGAAACTCTAACCCATCCACCGACAACATCATCATTACCTTAAAACTAGTTCCATCCCTTTTAATCCCACCTAATGCAACGGGCCAAACATGCCCTTAATGTCATTGGGGCACAATCCTTGAAATAACAAATTGGAAAACATACATTAGATGATACAACCTGCTAAGCAAGCCATTCGTAAAGTTCCTTCTATGCATCATATCGTGTTGAAAGATGCATGTGTTGCTTAACCAATGCTTGGAAAATGGGCACATACATAGTATAGCATACAAGTACATGAAGTGGGAAATGGGATAAAATGACTGAAGAGCATCAAAAGACTTGAGAGCATCAAAAGACTCTAGGCCAATGAGATTGCAATTCTCAATCAATAAAAACAGGACACCCAAGCACTGCTACTCTGTCATATGAATCCTTGTAAGATCCCATGATTAATATGCATAACGTGCAAACCATCTACATACCAAGAAGCCTCATAGAAAGAGGGAGCTCTGCCTTTAGCAACTTGGTAGCATAGTTTAAGATACCCTCCCTTGAGCAAATATACCTTTGCAAAGACATGGCTCTAGTCCGAACCTGCAAATTGTATATTTAAGTAAATTTGTTAGTAAAAAAAAAATCAAATACTAAGCCATTGTTAACATAGGGTTAGAAGCACTACTAAGACGAGCATAAAGAATTCGTAATTTAAACCGTTCACAAGGGTTTGTAATGAATAAAAGCGGTGCAATTGCATAGAATCATTTCACAAAATGTAATTTAAAAGAATTGCGTAGTACAAAATGGCACTAGTGTGTAACCAAAAGTAGAAAGGGAAGAGTCTTTGCAATGACAGTGTGGGTACAAAAATAAAAATAAGAACTCTTCTGTTGGAATATTCTAACCTCTGGATTATTCAAAGCCCTTATATATTAGGTGGTTAAGCCGACTCCCTATATTCAAAGGAAAAGAGTTTTTATTTTTGAGCTTGGATGGAAAATTACGTACCATTCTCATTTTATATGGCCATGAAACCATGGATTGACCAGAAAATCCAAACGTCTTGGCGCTTCGATGAGTTATCTGTGAAAAATGAAAATAACATAAACTTCCTTAGAAAGGAACATATATCTAGTCTATATAGAAAACAATCATATAAAAAGGACAAACAAATAAAGACCATTGAAAGTAAAACTAAAAAATTTCTCCATAGGTTGGAGGTTTCCTAGCCCCACACTTACCTTGCAAGTAGAACATGAGTTGTACACGAGTCAAGTTAGCTCGGTCAACTCACTCGACTCACCTCAGCTTGAAACTGGGATTCGGATAGAGTTGAGTCGGTTTTTGGAGCTTGAAAAAAATTCAAGCCGAGTTCAAGCTTGCCCGAGCTCAAATCATCTGTTATTGCCTATCAAAATTAACTGTAGCTTTTAATCATTGCCGATAGAAACTTTCTAACCACTCTTAGAATAAAAGGAAGAAAACAGTAGACCACATTCATGTATGCATCCAAATCAAAGTCAGCAACTATTTTGGCTTTTCAGGGTATTTTAATATGGCTTTGTATTGCATGACCCAATTTCTAACACTTTAGAGGATTAAAATCTATTGAGTTGTTACATGTTGGGTACCTTGAATTGAAAGAAAAACCATACATGTTTAAAATCATGCCAATGCATGTGGTAAAAAAGGTTAATAGGTAAATTCAGATAACTTTTGAGTTCAACATGTGAAGGGTTGTTTTTGCCAGTTCAAAACAATCACCATGTTCTCTGTCCCTAATGTTTTTTAACGGATCTGAATGTCTGTGTGATTCACATGTGTACTGACCATCATCCATTTTGTTGGTCTTAAACAATTTTTCTCAATTGATCGGAGAGCAGAAACTTACATGGGATGTGTTAACATAAAGCTTGGGACCCATGAGAGAGAACTGAAGTGAAGGCGAGGCATTCTTCTTGCGTTGTGGCCCAAGAGGGAGCTCACCATAAACTAGAGCCCATTGCCTAGGTAGTTGGAACTCTAAAAATTGATGACGCTCATCTATGGGTGGCTTGTCTGAATTAAGAACAAGAGCCAAACTATTAGGAATAAGGCGCCATACAATAAAAACAGAGATACTGTTTCCCCTGTTTTTATAGCCAACCAAATACACGTGGCAAAAATATACCTCTTGTAGCTAAAAGTAACAAATATAGGAAACATATCTAGAGAACAAAAATATGGTAATACAATATGGATATTGGGAGCTGATCCATTGCCTTTGGAGGTTGGACAATTTCATGGCTCTAGATCGTGTATCACACATGTGGCACCTATGTCATGATCTTAGCCAGGGATCTTGTGGTCTCTCGTCATTGATTAACCAATAATAATAAAAAATACTTTGCTTCTAGAATTGTACTATTCTAACCATCTAATTAATGGACCTTTTCTCAATTAGTGTGAGCCATTGTTGACTTTTGTCTTTGTTGTTGTTTTGTGCCACTGATTAAAGGGTTGGATTGTCCAAAAGTATGATTTTGGACCTATTTGACTGTTAAATGAATGGTTTCAATCTAGTCCATGTATGCAGACTTGCATCAATGACACGGAGGCAAAGTTCCTCCCATTACTCCGAGAGGCATTTGGTCCGAATCTGAATAGAAAATTCAACTACAGTAATAATTTTAAAAAATGATAATTGAGGATTTTCTTCAAACAGTCAAATTGAAGTGGACATGTCAAATTTGAAAAAAGTGGAGTCTTCTTGTCACGTGGGTGCTTGGAATAGGGTGCAATTAGTTTGTGGGATCCAAACTTTTCACGAGTGAATTCCTTTATGCATCTTGTGCATGGTTAATGTAGTGATATCCATCTGTAACCTTCAAATTTAACATGTATAATTGGTCAGTTTCATGCACAACATACCACTGTTTTCTGTAGTGTTACGTCATACCCACATGGAATATCCTGGCAACTTCTCATTTCTAACTTGGATATTTTGGCAGCATACAAATTTTGCATTTCACAATGGCTTATCCAAACATATGATCATTTTTATGAAATAATAAAACAAATTGACTTGGAAAGGAAGGCTTAAGAAATGTAAGATGTTTCATGAAATGAGATATTTTGCGTCTCTTAACAGAAGTGAAAAGTGGCAATTATGACAATTTTATTGCAATATTATCAGGGTGACATTTTGAAAATGCCAGGATAATGTCTTCAAAATACTATTAAATATCACAAGTTCACCATGTTTCAGAATATCGGGATATTTTTTTTCTATGACTTAACAGGGGTAAGTGAACGTACTTACAATAAGGTACTGATTCATTACATGGCTTAGAACCCACTACCTCGAACACCATTCAAGAGAGAAATTACGGGCACAAAAGACATGGATATCACATCGGGGCCTGTGAAATTGTAGATAACCACTTGGCTATAACTTTGACCATTATCAATACCTCCCCTCTAGCACGAATGATTACTAAATCCGCATGTAAGAGAAATGAGGCATTAAGCACATTGAAGTTAGACTGCTCTCTTGACTCTTGAGGTTGCATATATGAATAACTTCTACCAAAGAAAGAGAAGAGGCTTACATCCTTCTTTGAATGTGACACTATGGGCCTAATAGAATTTGCCATTCTTTGGATAGTGTTCCTACCAAACATTCTTGTTTGTCTGAAAAGATTCAAGGAAATCATTTCAAACTTAAGAGAATATACAAACCTTGAAGCGGAAAAATGCTGAAGTGTATTGACACCACATACCCTTGTAAAGAAAGTAAATTTATGAAGAAAGAAAAGGACAAACCCTTGCTACAACAAGATCAACCCCCAGAAATACAACCAGACAACCTTAAGACACTGACAGAAGTGGATTCCTTACACATAGGAAGCAACTTTTGAAAGAGTATCATTGATCTCCTAAAAAACGTCATTAACTCTCGAAAAGTAGCTATTTAGCCATGATCAGCACAAGAAATGATAGTGATGGAATCCCCCTCTCAGCAGAGAAAAATCCTAAATCTGTGAGAAGATATATTGAAGATGACTCGACAACAGATTTTTAGTACAAAAGGTTGCACTTAAAGAGTTTCATTTTTGTTGTTTTGACATTGTCTCCGCAACTTTCCTGCTTTCTCTTGATACATCTCATTAATCTCTTTTCCAGACGCTAATATTCAATGAATATGTTTCCATCATAACTCTATTTATTACCTTTTGCTTTCTTGTTGATTCGTTGGAGTCCAGGATGAAGCTTCAGTTAACATCTTTGAGAATTTCTCATCAGCTAACTTCTTCATAACTTTACGAACCTCATCTATTTGAAGAAGTGACTTTTGTTGCTGCTTAATATGAATCATATCTTTACCCCCATCTTTACACCAACAATAACATGAGTACCATATTTTCTAATGAACCTGGAAAACCATGAAGTGGGAAAGAAGCTTAAAACCTGACAAGCACACTCGCCAAAGTATTGGAAAAGAGGTATCATACAATCTTCATGTGAAGAGATTATGCAAAGACCTTTTGAGTTTTTGATTGCACCAAGAGGGCCATTGTTCAGTGGTCCAACCTGTTAATATTATTGGCCCTGATATGAGTAGTCCATGCACCAAATCATCTAGATGGAAAATCCTCAACCTTTCAACAGGTGGCCAGCAAAGAAACGGTGAAGAGAGAGAGACACAACAACAATTCCCATTCAATTGATAAAAGGCCAAAAATTCAATGGCTAGGATTTTCTAGTCTGGGAATTTTTGGGGAACGAGACATCCATTGTGAGTTCCTCAAATCCTCCAAAGTGTTAGAAATTAGAAAAGGGACAAAAGATCATGCAGTACAAAGCCATATTAAAATACCCTGAAAACTTAACAAATGATCATCATAATTATGTCCCATCAATTAAAATACAAATCCAAGAGAAGCAAGACCTCCTTACTTAGAAATGGTTCGATGTATTTGTTGCTTATCAACCACCCTTTGCAGCAAGTCCCTCTTTTGTCACCTGTTGCAGTAACAAAAAAAAAAAAAAAAAAAAAACAACAACAACGCACATTTTCTTCCAAATTAACTTTGATTGTAGAAGTAAGATTTGAAAATAAAATGAGATCTAGAGTTTTCTTTTTTTTAAATCAGTAAAATGGGATCTAGAGATTCACAATGTGATGGTAAGTAAAGCCTCATACACATCATTTATTAGTAGTCATGTTTTGTTTGTACACGTTTACATATTTTTTCTTCCATAGTTCCATGTGCCATCAAACAATATGCATAAACTGGCTTTGTTTGCCCATACCTGCAAGAAAGCAATACATTTTAGAAACAAAGAACAATAACAAGAAAAGCTGGCTCCAACAGATTAAGCATTAATTTTTTTTTTTAGAAAATAAATATCTCGATTATGTCATACCTCCAAACCTGAGCCTGAAGATCATAAGTAGGGTTCCACGAACCGTCAACAATGATTACATGGTTAGCAACATGAAGGTTGATGCCTCATCCCATGATTCAAACAACTCCAAGCAACCTAGCTCCTTCCAGAGATGCAATCTGTACTTCACCACAACGAGAAATGCAATTGGGTTTGAGTGCAAGAGAAAATGGTTGGATTTTCTTACCAAAAAGATTTCTAGGTTTTCTCTAGAAATGGCCCAAGATCTCTGAGAAATATTGGCACCACAGTTCAACATCATATTTGTTGTAATGCTTGGGATGGGCATCATTTTCTGGCACACAATCATATCAAATGAAGGACAGAATGTGAAAATCAATTTGCATGTATAAAAATGGAGCGAATAAAGGAAACCATTTACCATTTCAACTTTTGACTTCCTATATACCAGCTGCCAACCTGAGTGACCTAAAGCAAAATAAGGAAGACCATCATTATCATCATTTAACCCTTATCCCAACTAATTGGGGTCAGCTACATGAATCCTTTTCCACCATCATTATCATAACTTGCTTTTGAGTGCTTGTCACTTACCACATCAACCTACAAATCATAAATCATGGACCTCAATTGCTCGGCAACAAAATAACTCCATTAGAAAAACCTTATTTCACGATGAGGCATGAGCAAAAACTGAATAGCACTAAGGAAATTGAATAAAGATAAAGAACAACTGATAACATCTTATAAAAGAATATGCTTTGAAGAACGATTGCATACTGATGCAGAAAATTTTCTAAATTATATCAACAAAATAACACAAACCTTGACTCTAAAGAAAGAAGAAAACGATACATAGAAATGCAGAACTAGCTTCATGAATTGGAGGAACCGAAAGATAATGGAAAGACAAATGAGAAACAATACATTTGGAAAATAAACGAAAGTAAGCGATAATGGAGAGACAAAATAGTTGATGCGTAATTGTAAATGGTCCATAATCAGGGGCAATTCAAACAGGAAAATGTAGTGGTGTTGGCAATTTAGGTAACATTGTTGTGTCAGAATATTTCAAAGCGTATGTAGGCTATTGGCTATCAAAGGAGACTGCAACTTATTAGGACAAGAAATAAACACACATTCCGGGTTATGGGTCGAAGAATCACATCAAGAAGACCTGTATAAGGTGCAAAAATAAAATAAAATAGTCAACATGGAAAACCAACTCCCGAATCAGATATCATGGAAAACATTTCCAACATGCCTCTTTATAAAGTATAAATCAATCATGACGCTCTACATGGTTAAAGCCTATATAATAGTGCCATGATATTCAATATTTCACATGGGATGGGAGCCCATAAAGCAGAGTTATGTAAATTGCCTAAGCCAAGTCCTAATTATTGGTTGAAAAAGGGAAGGGAAGTCTTATTCACTGGTTTTGTGGAAAGATTAAAAAAAACAAATGCACCTAAATAGCTCATTTATATCTATCCACCTGGCAACAAAGAGAGCACGTACTCCTTTCAGCATTATCGAAATCATTCTTGGAGTTGGCTCACAAAGGCAGAATTTTGTGTATCACAGTTTGGCAGTATCACAGTTTGTCTTGGGAATTGGGAGCAGTAATCTTTAACTAGTAACAGAATTTTGTGTTAATTAATCTACATATGAATACTAGTCCAAATAAAGCTGACACTACACATGGATATCTAACAGAAATCAAAATGCTGAATTTTCTTGGTTATTGGACTGAAACTTCTGAAGTTGTTTTCCCTATGGTGCATTGACTGATTTGAATGACATAATCTTCATGGTTGGGGCCCATTTTTTCAATGCTTTGATTTGACCCACATTTGACATGGTATGCATGTCCTGCATGGACAGTAACGTACCAACCATTGAGGCATATGTTATCACTAGTAACATAACAATGCCCAAAAACTCAGACAAATAGTATCCAACATATGCTAGAAAATGTGAGACAGATACCATATGACTGGAACTCTCCCCACCAAGGTAATCAATTACAATGATCAGGTTGAAAGGTAACTCAAGGAGCTCATACTGGCAGGAAGCAATAGCAAGACAACCAGTTCCAGAATGATATATTATCTTTTTCTATATTTCCTTCTTTTCTCAAATCCAAAAGCGGATGGAAAATTGGATACTTTAAATTCCGAATTCTTCTTTTTTAAAAAATAAAAATAAAAAATCTCTACCTAGCAATGTATAATGGTTATGTCTCCTAAGTTTTTGTTTTAATAGATGTCAGACCTATTAAGATGAGCTAATCCCTCTTAAACTAATCGTTTGATGAACTTTCAAAACAACTGATGAGAAAGTTATGCTAATTGAAAAATCTGCTCAAAAAAATCACACATGAAATCTCACAATGCAAATCAAATGTGAAGCAAAATCAGTGTGTGCTGTGCTTCAACGGGCTCATGCAAAGAAATGCAATTTGTCAAAGAGCAAGCAACATAGTAACCAGAAGAACCAGGTCTAGTGCAAGAACTAGAACAGAGAAACCTATATAAGCACCAATGACAGGTTGAGGCAAGTTATAAAAATAAAAATAGAAAATTTAAAAACCACCATCTTTAACAAGACTTTACCTGTGTTTTTACTGTCTCATCCACACTTAGAATAAGACAAACTGCTTCAGTTGCAGCATTTATAGCATTAATCTGTAAAAGATGGTTTCCATGGTCAATAGTTAATAGTGAAATTAAGTTACCAGTTAACAAATTGAATGTGAGATTGACTGTCAATTCATGCCAAGCCAAACAGTGTTCGCAATCCCAATTGGGCAGATTGTTCCACAGCTTCAACATTTGTCCTTATTTGTGGTCCTGAAAATAATATCCACAGAGTTAAAAATCCAGTCACAAGACTCACAACCATGGTGATGATGTTGTTTTTCAAAGATGAAGTGCGATTAAGGGTAATCAACAATTTGTACATCCATGCAATATATTAAGAAATTGTTTCATGAAAAGGCCATATGCTACCACAAAAAGTCAAGGCATGATTGGTTTTGAAGAAATGGGGTTGTCCATGTAGTAGGATCTGAAGAAAAGAATATAAAAAAAAAAAAAAAGAGTAAATTATCAAAAGCATAATACAGTTCAATAGAGATATTGACTGACGTAATAGGTGCTGGTGACAATTTTGAAACATGATAAAAAAAAAATGCAATAAAACTAAATGAAGTAAATGAAGGATAAGAAATATGACGAGGAAAAAGAGTACCATATACGTAATTCATCAACTTTGATTTCTGTTCACGGTTGTACTGGTCAATCTTAGATTCCTTTCTCATCTAAACATGCCAAGCCCGGACCATTAGGAGAAGAAATGAAAAAAAGGTAAAAAAGAAAAAAGAAGAAGGTACTTCTTAATCATTCTTGTACAATTAGACTAGTGTCAAAAGCCATGCAAACCTTCAGCTCTGTATACTTATCATGAAGCTTGGAGTAAAGCAACTGCATCTCCATCTGCATCAGAAATTAGAAGACCTTTGTAAAAGATGAGCTGGTTATCACAATTATTGGAATCACTTCCATCAATTGATGACCATAGCTGTCAATATCATTTGGTGGGCCATTTTGGTTTGCCAGTGAAAGATGTTTCTGAAATATTCCACAGAAAATGACATAATTCGTACAAGCCACTTCCTAATTCCAAAAATAAATCTGAATTTCAAAACAGAAGAGGATCTCCCAAATAACGAAGATTAATCAAATACAAAGGAACATGATAATGTGAACACATAATTGGAGATAAGATTACAGGAGGCATTTCCATATCCAACAGATAACTATATCCATCCTTTCTACCTTTAGTCATACAATATTACAAAGGTACTTGTTGTGAAAAACCAAAAGTGAAAAGGATGGATGTATTCATTAGTCGAAACAGTGTAGATAGCAGGTCCCGGGATTAATCATGGCAGAACCATAGGGCATGGTAGAGACTAGAGAGTGAAACATTGAGACTTCAAATGAACTTCAAGCATATTTAGTAAAAGAAAGAAACAACAAATCTGTAGTAGTCAACTGTTTCCAATTGGGGTTCAGCCCATTTATAGGCTTGTGCTGATTTTTTTGATGCCTCGAAACAATATTATGAATTAAAGTCGATATTCCTATATTGGTACCAAGTGATTTGGAAAATCAACCGGAGAAATTATAACAACTTACCCCATATTCCGATATTGGAATTCCTTGTTGAGCATGTAGAAAATGTGCTTCCTCCATGTTGTGGCCCACCTCACAAGCTTCCCCACCTTTTAAATTATTCGCCCTTCATTAATCTTTGAAAAGCAACATTCCATTCATTAATGCAAGAAAAAATAAAAATCATAATTAAATTAAAACATAAAAATCCATTTCAGATTCAATCAAGTGAATGTAAAAAATCACAACTATTGCATTCAAAAAAGAAAAGAAAAAGGATGTGACTTTTGCAATCCTTCAAAATAGTATAGTTATACATATGCTATCAATCATTTCTTAAATGGTGCATTTAGCATTCATGTATGTCGATCAAGACCATCCAGATGTTTGGGACGGTAGCACATACCTTGCACATGATTGGAGGGCGAGTTGCGTCAAAATCATCACATACAAAGAATCGTATATGAACTTTCACATTCTGCATTTTTTCCCACCGAGTTGCGTTTGCAAAATATTCAATACACACAAGGTGAGTCACATACCATGAAACCTGTTATAGAAATTGAGCCAATCTACTCATTGGGTAGGATATAAGTCAAAATCAATGGCCAACTAATGGACATCTAGCTAATCACATGACTAAATGTAATTGTCCCACCGACATGGTAAGTGGATTGGCCTAAAGTTCAAACCAAGTAACCATCATTTTGTCCCTAGGATAGGATATTCTACACATGAAAAGTTGGTTAGGAAGAAATGGTTGTCTAAGATAGTTCATCATACACTGTTCTTTGCGTGACCATTTCTCCGAAGAAAAGAAAAGGAAAAAAAAAAAAAAACAAAACGAAACCTCCAAAGCTCGTGAGCCGCCTTTCTTCACGATCAATCGAGTCATTGTTGAAATCTTCTCCGAAGTTCCATCCTACAAATGTAAAATCTCAGTTGCAAGAACATCCAATGGCCCAATATATCCCCTTAAAAAATTTCTAATTAAGAGTTTTGAATTTTGAATCCCTAATTAGGGATTTTCAGTTTTTTAATCTATAATCCACAATTAGGGAATCGACACCACATGAGTCGGCACGGAAAAACAAAAAGCAACATTTCTATTAGTTAATGGATCAGATTTTGATCATAGACTACACAACAATGAGGCCTCAAAATCATTATTAACTTTTCAAGGTTTTTTCCTGCAACAGCTACACCAACATTTTCAAGATTTCAACTTCCATAAAACCAACATGCATATAAATAAATAAATAAAAGAAAACTATAGAAGTTGCATTTTGTACCCGACTATTAGTCAACGAAAAGAATCTACAATGACAAAAGTATATATCTTTAACATTTAAAATATAATAATTTAAAGAGGCAGCCTCACACATGACAAGTTAGAAAATAACTTACCGTCCACCTAGAGCATAAATTCCAAAGTGTCAAGTGTGTACAGCATCCCACTCGTCCAAAAGGTTTGGCCCCCACCACGAAGAATGCTCAACATAAAAATCAGGCTCGTCCACTCATCATGTGGCCTACACCAATGAAAATAATTGGCAGATAACTACCAATTTGATAATCCTAACAAGATTCATGTGTTGAAGTTTTGCAAAAAAAAAAAAAAAAAACCTCATTTTTGAATTCTTCATTCCTTTGCCCCAAATTCTTGGAAAGCATTTTCCCTGCTATTTCCTAACCATTCATCGGCTTACTTCAAAGTAACCATCCACCAAATTTGGGTTTTAATTACAATCAAGAAGCACATAAATCCATCCATT
The DNA here is from genome assembly GCA_030180095.1 of Magnolia changhungtana. Taxonomy (NCBI): domain Eukaryota; kingdom Viridiplantae; phylum Streptophyta; class Magnoliopsida; order Magnoliales; family Magnoliaceae; genus Magnolia; species Magnolia changhungtana. Next base: position 4,630,703 of record JASAUF010000234.1, read on the forward strand.
CTTAAAATGATCATGTAATAGCAAATTTGGCAGTGAAAGTGGCAAAAAAATAATAATAATAAATAAATAAAAATAAAAATCTAGTTCAGTCAGCTAGCCCTTTGTACAAAATAGACGTATCACATCACACTATTTACCTTAAGACGATCGGGATCTCATAATTCCTGTGTTTAACCATAATCACCATCCGCAAACTCATGAATAGCCAAACCAACCATTGTAAGGTGTAGGAAGTAATCAGGCATAACAGGGCATCATATATATAACCTACACAACATATATATTTATTTATAATAAAGCACATAAGCTACAGTCATACCACAACTAGGAAAGGTAAACACATCAAACCACCTTATTTACTTCTGAGAGCTGATCACCTACAACCATCGTATTCTTACTTGTGATGCAGCCAACTCTTGTTTGAAACATGCCTTCCATCATTTTACAACCAAATACATGATCGAATCAGGTAAGGAATCCTATTAGATTGCGCCAAATACCAGAAAAAAAATCAGATCTAATATCCAAACTTAATTTATAACTTCAAAAACCTAAAGATCTCTCCATAAACCATGAAAAAACATCATTACGGGAAAGAATATGTATGCTCTATCCCTAAACGTCGTATGTATGTTCTCTGTCCCCAAACGGGCCATTTCTTTTCGACGGCATTGGAGTATGTAAATCCCCAGATCCCAATAAATAAATAAAACACGAAGGTGAAATCCCCAATTCCAAAAATCCTCAGATCCCCAAAATCCTAATATCCCCAAATCCCTAATTTGTAAAATCAGAAAAACCCCAATTCGGGGTCCACATTCAAATCTGTAAGCCCTAAAATCCCCAAATCCCTAAATGAGGGTCCACATCAAATAAAAAATCCATAAATTACTAAATCCCCAAATTCCTAAATCGACATTGAGAGAGAGAGAGAGAGAGAGAGAGAGAGAGAGAGACCTCACGTTCGACAAATAGTTGTCAACCGAGCTTCAGAGAGAGCGAGGGGGTGCGTGGGGGTGGCGTTCGTGCATCAAAGACACAGGAAAGGTGAGTGAGAGAGAGCAGGAGAGGGGATTAGGACGAGAGAGAGACAGAGAGAGAGAGAGAGAGAGAGACAGCGGATTAGGGCCAGAGAAGAGGGGACGCCGATTTTCTACTCACAGGTTGTGTAGCGAGACTTGCTATGAAGTGAGGTCACCAAGTTCTGTGGGGCCCATTACGATGTATGTGTTGTATCCACACCGTCCATCCATTTGGAGATATCATTTTAGGGCGTTATTCAAAGAATGAGGCAGATCCAAAGCTTTAATAGACCCCACGACAGAAAACAGTGGAGAGAGTGATTCCCACCGTTGAAACCTTCCTAAGGCCGACATGATGTTTATTTGAAATCCAAACTGTTCACAGGTTAAAAAAGACATGAAAAAAGGTAAAACACAAGTATCAGCTTGATCGAAAACTTTTACAGGCCCTAAAAGTTTTTAATGGTGGAGTCACGCTCCCCACTCTTTTCTGTGGTGTGGTCCACTGGAGGTTTGGGTTAGACTCACTCTTTGTGTATTTCCCTAAAATGATCTCTCCGAATAGATGGACGGAGTGGATACAAAGAATACATCATCACGGGGCTTACATAAATTGGTGATGTTAATCTCCCTACTCTATCCGTCAGTGGCTGATCCGCGTGAGTGGGAAGGATTCGTGCGAAAGCCTTTAACATGAAGTTCTTGTACAAGGATGTTGGGTGGGGCCCACCTAGATGTTTGTGAGAAATCCACCCTGTCCATCCATTTTATGAGACCATTTTAGGATGTGTGACGAAAAATTAGGTGTATCCAACACTCAAATGGACCACACGAGAGGAAACCGTGGGAATTCAGTGAGTACCATACACATTCAATCAATATTGTTTCCAATGATCTACCTCATTTATGTGATATAGTATTAAAATGATGTGCAAAAATTGATGGACGGTGTGGGTTGATCCGAAATTTATGGGCCTAACAAAAAATTGTGGTCCAATCCATCCCCTTATTGGTGGTGTGGTCCATTTAATATTTGGAAATGATTCATTTTTTGGATCATTCTCTAAAATGATCTCGAAAAATAGATGAATGGTGTGGGTTGATCCCAAAATTTCGGTAAATCCAAAATTCAAGTGGACCATGCCACATGAAACAGTGTAGAATAATGATCTCCACTATTAATACCTTCTTATGCCCACGGTAACGTTTATTTGCCATCGAACCTGTTCATAATATCAAAAAGATACGAATGAAGAGAAAACACAAACATCAGCTTGATCCAAAACTTCTATGGCCTTCAAGAATTTTTCAATGGTAGAGGTTCAATCACACTATTTCCTGTGGTGTGGTCCACTTGAGCTTTGGATATGCTTCGTTTTTGTTCTTTAGACCTCAAATTATCTGTTAACATGGATGAATGGAGTGGATAAAATAAATAAATAACGGTGGACCCCAGAGTTTACTCTGATAAAGGTAACGAGTAACTCACCTAAATGTAGTGGAGTGGGGTTTACTTGAAACATTCGTAATTATATATTGGGCTTGCCTAAATGTGATTCACATATCCAACCCACTAATATGTGTGTCCCACTTGGATGGGGGCCCAGACCAAGTTTTAGCCGCATCCAAAACTCATGTGGGCCCCACCAAGTGCTTTTATATTTTTTAGGATGTCTTCACATGGTTTTAGATGATAAGGCTCACCTGAGTTTCGTATACGAATAATTTTTGAGATATCTCATAACCTAAACGGGACATATCAAATGCAGTGTTGATGTTCGACACACATCATGACGGGCCCACAAAACTTACTAACATCAATTCTCGAGGTTCTCGCATAAGGTCAATAAGTTGTGTCACAATTTTGACCGAGAATATTTGGCCTATTTTACATATGCTGGTCCATTTACTCTATTTCTTGATCAATACTTTAAATTTGACTAATTACTTACCCGATCAAGCTAACTACATATGAGAAAGAAATTGGGCATACAAGATTGATCAACAATTTGAGTAAAATTTGATTTAAACATTTGAAGTTATTTATTCTTCAATTTGGACTAATTACATTGTCCAAAAATGGTTTAATGTTCAATTGGTGGATGTGCCTAATAATTTATTATTATTTTTCATAGATAAATTTCAATTTCCATTTAAAAATAACATTTTTTTTAAAATGTATATTTTTTTATTCTTAATTTTTCATTGAAAACTTTTAACAAAATATCATTTTTATTATAAAATATTTCAAAAAATATGCAAATTATGAATTTTTATTTTCAAAATCTCTAAAATTTTCACAAATTTTATTTTTTTCCCAAAAATTCCAAAATGCCGATTTTTTTTCTTCAAAAGCATCATTTTGTTTTCAACTTTTCAATTTTCTTTTTTAAAATGATATTTTTTTTTTCAAAATCTCAGTGTCTTTATAAATAACTTTTTCTTTTAATTTCAAATTTTGAACATTTTCAATTATTTTTCAAAATCACAAATTTTTTCAACTACTTTATTTTTCGTTTCAAAATATTAGTTTTTTGATAAAGTATCGATTTTTTTAATATCATTTTATTTAAAAAATTTCAATTCTTTCTAATTTCTCCATTTTTTTAAAGCATTTTTTTAGACCTGTCAATTTTTATCAAACTTCTCGATTTTATTTTATTTTTCAAAATACCAACTCTCATTTTCTTTTTCAAAATATTTTCATTTTTCAACATTGTGAAAATTTTCACAATTTTTAAAATTTTTTTAATTTTCTTTTTCAGGATATTATTTTTTTCTCAAAATCAAACGCTTTTTTTTTTTTTCAAATTTATCAACTTTATTAAATAGTCTTTTTTGTTCCCACAAAATAGATTTTTATTAAATCATGATTTTTATTTTTTCAAAATCTAATTTTTTCTCAAACATTGTTAAAATTTTTCAACTTCTCAATATTCTTTTTCATGTGATATTACAAATAATTTAAATATTAGTTTTAAATTCAAAAATAAAAATAAAAATTCCACTCATTAGATATAAAAACAAATTAAATTTTCTTTTTGCATTCAATCAATTGTTAAAAAATAATCTTATATACAAATATGTACAATTAAACTACTTAAATTCTATTAAAAAACAATTATTAGACTATAAAAAAACTTAATTTTCCACCATATTCTAAAAAAAATAAAAAATAAAGAATGTTAAAAGGCAAAAGTTCTTTTACGACGGACCTGATCCGTCGCAAAATCAACTGAAAAGCGCGCAATTTTGGTATTTTGGGCGGGAATTTGCACGGTTCAGTTTCCGTCGCCAAATCAAAATTGGCGACGGATTTTGTCCGTCGCCTATTTACGACGTACAAAAATCCGTCGTAAATCAGATTTTAGCGACGGATTTTGGTCCGTCGCAAAATTTTGCGACGTTCGGGCAACGGATTTTCAAGAAAGACGAACTTAGCGACGGACATTTTCCGTTAGCGACGGATTAAATCCGTCGTTAAACCAAGAGATTTTTGCGACGGATGAAGTCCGTCGCAAAAATACGTCGCAAATTGCCCTTTTTGGCGTAGTGACAGTAGATGTAGCGGATTTTACCTCTGCATGTGTGTGGCATGTTGGTCATGGCTACATGAGCAAGCAGGGCAGGAAGGCTGAGACGTGCGGACAGGGATACAGAGCAGGTGAAGCAGCCACCTGTGAGAAAAATCACACGGCATGATCGCGGAATATCGGCGAGGTACATGGACAACTCTAATACCGCAGGAGTATTCATCTTCTATTCAGATGGCTCTAGGTGAGCCTGGTGCTGAGAAGTGAAAGGTGACTATGGGCGATGTGATGGATTCGTTGTACCAGACAGACATATGGGAGCGGGTGGAGCTTCCAGTGGGCCGGAAAGCGATTGGATGCAAGTAGATCTTTAGGAGGATACAACATAAATACAGAGCGAGGTTGGTAGCGAAGGGTTATGCTCAGAGAGAAGGGATTGACTTCTCAGAGATATTCGCGCAGACGGTATAGCAGGTGTCTATTAGATCCGTGATTGGTGCTGGTTGGCCAACGTGATCTGAAGCTGAAAGGATGGATGTGGAGTCTGCACTTCTATAAGGGAAAGTGAAGAGCAGATTTACATGAAGCAACCAGAGCAGTTCGTAGTTAAAGGGGCTGAGAAAAGACTTTCGAGGAGGTCGTGGTTCGACATCGCCTAAGGCAAAGTGGTTTGATTCCTTCATGGTGAGTCAGGAATTGATGACATGTAGATCGCCAATTATGACATGTCTGAAATCAATGTACTGAAGACTCGGTTAAGTGAGACGTTTCAGGATGAAGGATCGAGGGGCTGCAAAGATGGTTCTCAGCGTTGAGACTGAAGGAGGAGTAGGCTTTGGTAATCACAGGAGGAATACCTTATGTGTAGGTATTGATCAAGTATTTGATGGGCCAAGTAAAGCTGGAGAGCGTTCCCTACGCATCTCTCCTCAAGTTTTCCTTAGGACATGTTCCAAAATAGATGAGGAAAAGCAGGATATCTCATGAGCCTTATTCGAATGCGGTTGGCAGTGTATGCCATGGTCTGGTTTAGACCTGTTATTTCACAGGCTATCAGTGTTGTGAGCAAGTACCCCGGCAAGCAATATTGGGTACCAGTGAGATGGTAAGAAGACTACGTTCTTCTTTTTGAAAAGACAGGAGTAAAGGTGGTTGAGCATGTGGATTTTGATCCGGCAGACATGCTCACCTAGGTCGTTCCTGCAGAGAAGTTTAAGTTATGTGTAACTTCTTTGAGCTCGGCAATGGTGGAAAAGAAGAACGGAGTGTGATTTTGAGCTATGATGTGAAGCAGAGATAAGAGAAGAGGTCAATGAGCTACACGGTTGAAGATTGAAGAATTTGTGGAGATTGTTGAGAAAAGTCTTAAATTTGAAGGTTTTGAGGTCATTCGACCGATCGTGAGACAGCTTCGACTAGTCGTGGGAGACACTCGACCGGTCGTAGGTTCGAGCCCTGGACGACTCAAAGTCCAGTAAGTTTTTGCTGTTTTTTACTGTAGGTATGACTGGTCGAAGGGATGTCTCGACTGGTCGAAAGGGTCCTACGACCAGTCGAAGACTCAACTCGACTAGTCGTAGGTTACGCAGTTTGTTCCGCGATTTTGCGCAAAACTACGGATTTAAGTCCTTTCGTAACTGGGATGCGGAAGGGAAGTTTCCTAAACTATAAAAAGGTGTTCCTAGGGTTTTTCTAGGTAATGGTAATGCATGAGAATGTATGAGAAGACTTTCTAAAGTAATTCCAAAGGTTCCTAAAAGGGTTTATGGTTATCAAAGGGTGTAGCAAGGGTGAGATTTGAGGTTGTTCGAATCGGGTAAGTCATTTCTCTTTATAATTTATATTTTCATAATGGTGATCTGTCGCTTTGTGCCGTGGTTTTTTCCCGCAAGGGTTTTCCATGTTAAATCTGTGTGTTCTCTTGTGTGCTTGGTGCCATTGGATTACTATCCTAGATCTAGATCCGTGTGATTCCGCAGGCCAAAAACCCCAACACCTATCTCCACCTTAGATACGCCTGCGTCAGCATCGGATAACTTATTTCAAAGTTAAATCATTGGATACTTTGGATCATGTAAGACTTTTCTACCATGAAATGATTGATGGGTCACACTCAATTGAAGTGATTACATGGCTGAGACCATCTAATCGTTAGGATTGTTTGAGATACTACGCGTCCACATGGTGGAAAACCAAATCAGTACACACATGGCTTTAATCATTTTTATGTGTCTAATCCATATACTTTAATTACATAATAATTGTAAAATCTCATATTTGTGCGGGCCTATTTCCACTGCGAAACGATTGTATGGAAACTACAAATCCACGGGATATTAGGAGGATATTTTATATATGACTGACTTTTCTAAAAATGTTAGATTAGATTTGATTGGATGACAGGTAACCGCCAGAGATAGTCATACTTGACTGAATTGTACTTTATAAGCGCTCATCTTTGAAAATAGTCTGCCGTCCATCAAACTCTACCGAATCCGCATCCTCACATGCACTAGTTTAAAACCACCCATCCAAATGGTCCGAGGGTGCATGGCACAAGATCTCGGTCCTTTTTTACGGGAGGGGGCCGAATGTGCCTAGAGATTGTACAGCTTTTCTGTCCAGTAATGTATGAATGGGATTTTTTTTTTTTTTTTTTTAAAAAAAAAAAAAAAAAAAAAAGAAAGAAAGATCCAGGTCATTTATTAGGTGGTTCCAACTTAGATTTCTCACACAAATGACGACCTAGTCTGTTTAACATGTGGATCACGATGTTTGAAATGGGTGGACGGCTGAGAGCAATCGTAGCCAACTTTTTCCAACCATCCATTTGTTTTGATACTTGTGCCCACCTGATGAGGGTACCGTACTAGTTGCTGAAGTTTCCCTTATCCGGACAGTATTAATACATTCCATGTTGTTGGGATCATGGAAGTTTCATCCCTCTTAGTATTAATACATTCCATGTTGTTGGGATCATGGAAGTTTCATCCCTCTTAGTATTAATACATTCATGTTTCAGTCACATACTGCTGCATGATGCATTCACAATACCACACAATGAAATTAAAATACATTAGTATTAATGATAATGACTTAGATTCTTTTCCAAGTCGAGGTGATAGCTTAGAACTCTTAGTGAGATTGACCAGTTAACATGTATAAACCAGAGTTAGATTATTATGAGAGGAATATTTTATAAGCAATTTACATTTATTTTCACTTTCCAACCTAGAACAACATTATTAAACTTGAAAAATAAAATGAATTCATCTAAAAAAACATTCTATTATACTTCCACGTCACATGCATGAATTTTTTGTCCAAAATGACTTTAAATTACAAGAGAATAACTAATTATTTGAAAGAAAAGGAGTTTAGTGCTACTCACCTTGTATAGATGCAGCCTTCACTGCCTTCTTTCGACATTTCTCGCAATTCATGTGGACTTTCAGTACTATCTTTTTCTGTATAAACGAGACCAAGTTTAAAAACAAAGAATATTTCACAAGACCTAAATGAAATTACTCAAAAATAAATCTTTTCTTCTTATCTTTAATTCCCATTAATGGACGAAGATGGTTTTTTTTCTTCTTCCTTCTCCGCGCATGCCTTTACAAGCAACGCACATGCCATCACTGCAGGCGTGTGGGAAATCTAAGCTCTGCGATGATGGACCTGTGGAAGAATCTCTATGGTATACCCACCACGTGGTCGCCATGCATATTGAGCACAGACGATTGGCAAGTGGCAATGGCCGGGTTTGGTCCGTAGCTAGCCAGGGACACACTTAAGACCCAAGGCCTAAGCCGGTCATGGCCTAACCAAGCAAAGACATGAAATTTTGATTGGGCCCTGGCATGATCCGGCCCAGCATCAAAATTGATAAAATCCCTATTTCCCTCTTAATTGCTCCTAACTGATATGTTGATCAAGTGGGCCATATATGCACAAAGGAACAAACAATTTTGAGGAGTGAAACCAACGGTCTGCATTCAAGATGAATTGGTCGGTTAACCGAGGATTTGAATGGCACATTTATAGGATATAACCCATCTATATGGACAGTTGGGTTAGCAGTCGGGGTGGGGTCCGATCTCGGGTCGGTCTAAAATCACGCACTCTTTAGATGTCCCACACAAAAGGTATGAGTAGAGCTGTACACGAGTCGAGTTAGCTCGGTCAGCTCACTCGACTCGACTCAGAAAAGCTCAACTCACCTCGGCTTGAAATTTGATTCGGAATGAGTTGAGCTGGTTTTTTACGCTTGGAAAAATTGATGGGTTTTTTTGACCCGTCGTCTACCGGTCGTGAGCCCTACTCAATCGGTCGAAGGCTGGTGGTCGACCAGTTGTGGAGTCGAGTCGTGACACGACTCAAAGTCTAGCGACTATGGACTATTTTTCTCTGGGGTGTTCGACCAGTCGAAGGAGGTGTTCGACCGGTCGTAGGTGGTTATCAACCGGTCGTAGACTCGGTTTGACCAATCGAGGTTACGTAGATTCGTTCCGCGATTTTGTGAATTTCGTGTCGCAAGTCCTTTCGCAACTGAGATGCATAAAGGAGTTTCCTAAAGTTATGTGTAGAGCTGTACAAGAGTCGAGTTAGCTCGGTCAGCTCACTTGACTTGATTCAGAAAAGCTCAACTCGCCTCGGCTTGAAATTTGATTTGGACTGAGTTGAGCTGGTTTCTTATGCTTGAAAAAATTTCGAGCCGAGATCGAGCTTGCCCTTGCTTGACTCGACTCGGATCGAATTAGCTCGATGACTCAATTATTTTAATATCGATGTTGCTCGTGAGTGTTTGATGAAATGACTTAACGATGTGCTATTTCGGGTGCATGCATTTCTTCGCAGGATCAGCTAGTGGCGAGGAATGAATGGATATGAAACAAATTACTACAAAAAAAAAAAAAAAAAAAAAGCTTTACATTATGAAATTGTTCTCATATCTTGGTTTTGAAGTTGCCCACCAAGTGTTTGATGAAATACTTGTAAATCGATGTTACTGTTTTGCATTCTTTGAGAAATTGAATATGCACTCTATGTATTTGAGAAAATGTCGCAGAGGCTCGAACTCAGCTCAAACTGACTCGAATTGCTGACCGAACCAAGCCGAGTTGGCCAGCCATGCTCGAGGACCGAACCGAGCCGAGTTTGAGCTGGGGTTAGCTACTGTGCGAGCCGAGCCGAGCCATGCCAAGCTCGACTTGAATCGACTTGTGTACAGCTCTAGATATGTGTTGTCTGGCCATTTATGAGTGCAGATTGTCGCACAGGAAAATTCAGTGCTGCTGCTTCTCATTGGTCCCTATAAGCACCGATGACTCCAGCACACAAAACGCATTGATTTTCTCTCCGCAAAATAGACAACATACTACACAACACAATTTTTAATGTGTGGTGTTGATCGAGTGCCTTTAATCCTAGGGCAAAGAAGACCCTAGTCTCCATTCGACCGAATTAGTGAGTGAATTCTCAGATGCATGCTATCCACTTTTGCACATTTTTGGTTTGAACAGATAGATGTGAGTCGGTTCCTGTTGGTGCAACCGATGGATTTTATAAGTACGTGTTTTATTTTTAACCATATACGGAAGTATATAAATACCCTCCTAATTCCAGTTAGAGTTAGAGCTAAAGAGTAGATATGTAGATTTTGGAGCCTAGCATGGATACTTAAGGGGGCGTTTGGCGCATGGGATTAAATGGGATTAAGTGGGAGTGAGTTTTAAGATCCCATGGATCATTGCAATGTCCTGGTTGGGACTCACATAAGGTATGGGTTTTGAAGCTCCTTCTTGGAATCAACGTCGGGGCAAGGGTTTCTGCAATCTTACTTTGGCTTTCATGTGACTAGTGGTCGGTGCTATGTGGACCCTACCATGATGTATGTGTTTTATCCATGTCATCCATCCATTTTGAAATATAATTTTAGGGCTTGATCCCAAAAATGAGGTAAATATAAATCTCAGGTGGACCACACCATGGGAAAATAGTAGTGATTGAATTACACCATTAAAAACCTCCTAGGGCCAACTGTGCGGTCCACTTAAGATTTGGATCAAACTCATTTTTGGGCTCATACCATAAAATGACATGGAAGAATGGATGGACGACATAGATGAAACACATACATCATGGTGGGGCCCATGGAGTACCAACCGGTAGTGGCAAGATGAGTAGCCAATCCGTTCCCAAACATGAAGTGGGATGGCCTCCAAATCATCGGATTAGACGAAAAACCCTGACACAATGTAATAATTACATTTTGGTAATTCCATCCCATTAAAACCCATCTAATCACATGCTCCAAACACCCCCTAAGGGTTTTGAAGGAAAAGCTAGGGTTTCTACTATAAGTTGTACCATCTCTCGTAACTTTTTTCTGGTTTTACATCTCTTGTAACATTATTCTAATGTGAGGCATGTTCCATATTTGAAGAATAATTTGATTTCTCCGAGAACTCTAGATATGCTTGGGTGTAAATTCGCCGGTTTTGAAAGTATCCTGAAGGTTTTAAAAGGGCACTTACAGTTATGAAAGAACAGAGAAGCTGGAATCTTCATGAGTTGAGCGAGAATCTTTACCCCAACTATAATGTACCAAATATATTAACGAAGCCTATTGTAAGAAATAAATTTATTTAGTGCAAGACTTCTATTAAGCTTGTTGTTACCTAGCGATTGAAAATGTTTGGGCAACTATTACTAGGAATGTTTTTCGTGCATCAGAAAAACTAATATTTAAGTAAAAAATTGTTGAGGCGGTGCATTGTATATGCATGTGAAACTCAAAGTAAATGTCGTTTCTCTCTCCTCTCGTATGTAACCTGTGAGGCCTAGTTCTCTAAATCTTTAGCACATTTGCACTCTCTTAATGGAAGTTGTCTTTAAAGGTGAAACATAGGTGGAGAGATGAATAGTATCTTCTTGGTAAGATTTTTTGATGAGAGATTCCTTATTTAGTGGAAGAGTGGGAGAGAAATGAAAGTTCTTTTATTCTTAATTTCTCTTATTTTAGTTTTAAAAAAGTTCCATATTATTAGCCATTAGCATAGGTAAAATCGTGAAACCATGTGCCTATTATTAGCCATTAGCATAGGTAAAAGGTTTCAATTTTTCAATGAATAGTGGGTGCAACTTAATGGATAGTTAATATCAATGATTTGATGTATTTCATCTCTCACGTTATCTAGACCAAGCTAGTCTATGCTTTTTTAACCGATGTGGAGATGTTAGAGTCAAGTCGCCTTCTGTGAAGCATATTGGTCGTGAGAAAGGTTATATCATTGACCCGAAACGTATATTGTCCGTCTAATGTCCTTTCACACATGATATTGAGTGTGCCAAACCTTGATTTCTTCAAGGTCTTTAGTCTATGTCTACCCAAGACTAGAATAGTGGAAGAGAGCACCGTCCATACCCTAAGATTACGGTGTTTATTTGCCATCCATCCTATTCATAGGATCACGTAGATTTGGATGAAGGAAAACAAAAATATTACCTTCATAAAAAAAACTTACAGCGGCTCCTAAGAAATTTTGAATGGTGAGCGTTCAGTCCCCACTATGTGGTCCATTTGGGCCTTGGATCTGCCTTACCTTTAGGCTCATACCTTAAAATAATCTTGGAAAAAAGGATGGACGGGATGGATAAAACCCATACATCACGGTAGCTCTCACGGATCCCTGACTAGCAGATTATTGTCCAGTGGACGTAACCTGCTTCATTCGGCACCTCCTACAACTAGTGCTGTCAATGAGTCGGGTGGTCCCACCAGGCCTTCGGGCTTAGCTCGATTGGGCCGGGTTTTGTATGTTATATCAGGCGGGCTCGGGCTTAAATCAGGAGTTACAATCCGGCCGGACTCAGCCTTAGCTCACAAAGTTCTAACCCGCGGCCTGGCCCGGCGGATAGGTCTTTTCCTAATCTACTTTTCTCTCTATTCTTTCGCTTTCTCTCCCTCTCATACATGAGGCACACCAAGATATTATTTATCCACGGAGATATCTAGGGCTTGGGTTCAGGTGGACATGAGCTGGGCACCAGATGACTCGACTTGTCCGACTCGTTCGGACCCGACTCGATCCATATTGAATGTGTGAGTCGGTCCAAACCGAGTAAGCTTCGCCCAGTCTGAACTCAAATCGAGTCGAGTCCGAGTTACCTAGTAACTCGATAGGACTCGACCCAAAACTTGATCCATTAGACTCGACTTGATTCAAAACCTGACTCAACTCCAATTCGGGTATATATATGTATAAAAAATCTAGTTTTTAAATATCTCTAAACTTGTCCGCCGCACCTGACCTCGATCCGAACCCAAACGCTCTCTCTCCCTCCCTCATCCTCCTCTTCCAAATCTGGCAGCCACCAACCACCATCACCACCCTCTTCCTCCTCCTCTTCTTCTCTTTCTTCTCCCCTCCATCCCTCCCTCATCTCTCAATCTGACTCAGTGCCAACTTGAATCGACTCGGTACTTTTGATAAGCCTCACCTGTGGTGGGGTGACAAACGTATTGTCCTGTCCTTCAACGCCATCTGTGCAGAAAGAGAGACCAGACTCTCCCCTTAAAGGTGGTAGAGAGAGAGAGAGAGAGAGAGAGAGATAAGACTTCTGAAATAGGACGCTATTGCGTCCTACCCCCGCCAGTCTCTAGCCACGAACAGGCAGTTCTGTGGCTGGCCCACCATGATATGTGGTGTGGTCCACTTCAGCTTTGGATCTGTCTCATTTTTGTGCACATATCTTAAAATGATATGAGAGAAGGGATGGACGGCGTGGATAAACATATACATCATGGTGGGCCCGGCCACAGAACTGCCCCTTCATGGCTAGAGACAGGCAGGGTAGGACACAATCTCGTCCCCAGTAAGAGCGGTTGCAAGCTAGGTGGGGCCACCAGGATGCTTGTCAGAAATCCACCCTGTCCATTTGCTTTGCCCTTTCATTTTAAGGCATCAACCTAATAATGACACAGATTTAAAGATTGAGTGGGTCACACAACAGAAAACAATGGAGATTAGTCATCCAGTTGAAGTTCCAAAACTGTATGGAAAGGATTATTTGATAGCAAAAAAAAGGAGTGCAACTGTTCATACACAGGTGGCCCGCACAAAGGGAGGGCTCAGATCATTAACCCATTCATCCATGGCGGGAGAGAGAGGTGGGAGAGTGGGACCGGAGATGAAAAAAATTCTATGAAAGCAAGCAACGGTATCTCAGTCTTTTTTAAAAATTAAAAATAGGATCGGTGCATAACCGTGTAAAAGATAGGTAGGTTCTAGGAAAGAGTTTAAAAGCTTGCTCCTTTTTTAAATTTGCTCAAAAGATAGGCATTTGCAAGTTGAATAAATCTACCTCATTCTAGATCTTCCACATTGTATGTCCATTCTCGATGGATCATAACACACAATGGTCAAATAATCCTCACCATCCAATAGGTTGCTACAGGATAGGTGTGCCAATGTTCGGTGGATGGTGGATGAATCACGGCCATATTCCTAAATTGTACTGAACCGTGAACATTGTCTGGTGATCAGTATTTCGGTTCCAAAACTTCCAACAATATCAAATGCCAATTTGAATAAACACTACATCTCCAAACAAACTACAATAGCATATCCTTCCTAAAATGAAATGGGAATTGAAAAAAAAAAAAAAAAAAAAAAAAAAAAAACAAAACAAAACAAAACAAAACAAAACAAAAAAAAAAAAAAAAAAAAAAAAAAAACAAAAGAAACAAAGAGTCCTAATACAAACCTTTCTACTTGAAACATGAATACATTCTCCTAGTACAACTTGATCAAGGTTCACATGCATGTACAAGAGATCCATACCCTCATTCAGGTGGGTCCCACTATGATGATTCCCTGGCTTAGAAATCAAGCCAATCTATAATCAAGTTGTCCATGTTACTAGAAACTAAAGATTTGCTCAGAAAGGCTTTCTCAAACTGTAGATCAACTGATTAATGGACAACACCCCAATTTTACTCTAGGGTACGTATGTGGTGGGGTCCATCTAATGGACAGCTTAGATCTCAGAGTTCATTTATTTCGACATGGGGTGGAGTGTAAATGGGCAACCTCGTACAAATACTTTCACATGATAGAACAAATACTAGGGTTTGGGTCGTAAACAGTCTCATATGCAACGAACTGTGGACACGGATGGCAATACGGTATACATGGAGGTGGGTTCTTTTCGGGCTCCGGCTTTTTGGGCTCTTCCTTTTTCTCCTCTGGTTTCACCTCTTCAACACTGATAAGATCTGTGTAGCCCACCTTCTTCCTCAACTGGCTCGTCAGATCAATGGAATCAACTCCCTCTCCAACCACCACGACCTGTTCTTTCTCCCCATCTATCGTCACCGAGATCACACCTGCATCAGATTAGAAAACTCATGTGAAAATCAGATGATTGAACGGATAGGATTGTAATTTTTATTTTACCAACAAATGAGGAGAGGATTGCATTCAGTTGAAGGGATTAGATGGCTAAGATTGTCTAGTCATCAGGACTTTGGGGCTATGGCCCATCCAGGCCAGCAGGATATGTAATAGAAGGTACCATAAGAGAAAAAAAAATGCCTTAATTATTTTTTATATCTTAATTTAAAACAAATGCAATACTGCTAGCAAAGCGCTATAAGCTATAGTGCTCCTGGGTCCTTACTCTTGCTCGAGTGGTAGACTCTCAGGAGTTTCAACACCCGGTCAAGGGTTCGAGTATCGATAGGTAGTGAAATTCTACTAGCATGAGTGTGTGGGGGTGTGTGCGTGTGTGAAAAAAAAAAAAAAACCTATAGTGCTCCTAGTTGCATTGATTCACTTGGACAGTCAAATCAGCCCATGTGAATTGTCCTTTGAAATCAGAACACATTCATAGGTTACTATGCAAAAATCGCACGGATTAGATTATTAGAGTGACGTTAGAGCGAGTGTATTATGTATTGACTGGCCTTGATGACTTTGATTATTTTATTAATATAATTAGAAAAAAAAAAAAGTGGGCAGGACAACAACCCTAAGTAACCCTAATCATATTCTATATAGATTATCTAATCCATCTTTGATATGAGCTAATTTTTATATATATCCACCCTTTTTCCAATCCATGGATGTGATGGTAATCCATTAAGGTCCCCAACAAATACGTTTTATCAAATATGTTGATTGAAACTACTTTTGCATAATGATCTTGACCATCCATGTTTGAGGTCATTGACTAAATAGGTAATATTTGTTAAACAGTATGGTGTTTTAATGGTAGCCTATGAAATGCACGTTTGACCTGATGAACAGTCTAGATCAATGGATTAGAGTGTCTAACTGTCCTGATCGATGCAACTGGGAGACTACAATCAATTCTCCTTGATTTATAGTTAGTTATCTAAATAAAATTTATAATTTTAAATCTCAACCTTGTGTGTACATATGTTTTTTTATTTCTATGCAATGATAAAACGTCCACAAATTGTAAGGAAATTTTCCATTGACTTTTCTATAGATGCCGATCAGGTCAGATCCACATTGTTTCATGGAGGTTAGATAAGCATGAATGTGGGTATATAAGGTAGCCCATCTATACCACCTTCCTAGCTAGTGGGCGTGACATCCAAGAAGTTGATCAGGTGGCATACAATGTAGAGTTATATCTGGCATAAAAATCAGGCTTGTACACTTACAATGCGGATCACCATCTTATTTTGAGTCAGGGAACTTAGAATGAACGTCTTGGATCTTGCACCCATATGCCATGCGGACAGACGCTCAGCATGCAAGGCTGTCTTAATCATTTTAATTAACTCCATAATCATTCCTTATTATTAAAATAAGTACTTTAATTGATGAATTCGAGGGATATTATTATATAAATAAGTGTTTTGTTAGAGTGCGTGGGGATCGATTTCCACCCTCAAGAGTGCATCTTAAATAATGATCTGAAATATTCGTTGTCTGTATTCTTATGCCATCTAGGCAACACTAAACATTTGTTAAATCCCTAGTTGTGTACAAAGATGAATAGTTCATGGCCTATATTCAAATTCATGATACTAATGGTAGTAATGAAAACATGAATGGTTCAGATCAATCTTAGGGTGCAACTGGGGTGAAAACCTACTGTGGTAAGGGAGCAACTTGCCCTACCAAAACACATAAAAATTAAGAAAATTTTAAGCTTATTTATTCTACCATTTGACAAATGAAAGGAATATCTCCCTTTCTCTGGCACATCTAGATACGCCTATGCACGTCTCTGATAGGTTTAAAATGAAAACATTAGTTCCTTGTGCAAAATATTAAAAATGACTATATATATATATATATATATATATATATATATATATATATATATATATATATATATGAAAACGTCTCTGATAGGATGAATTAATCTGAACTGTTCATTTTAGTGAAACCCCTAGGACCTGAAAACATTAGTTCTGTTTACATTTTTGTGCAAAATAATCAAAGTAAAATTTTATACTAAATGACTATATATATTATATATAGTTCGTACGTACTACGTAAGAAGAGAGAGAGAGAGAGAGAGAGAGAGAGAGAGAGAGAGAGAGAGAGAGAGAGAGAGAGAGAGAGAGAGAGAGAGAGAGAGAGAGAGAGAGAGAGAGAGAGAGAGAGAGAGAGAGAGAGAGAGTCATATTCAAATGTGATTCGTACATTGTTTCCTATTTTCTTCAATGTAGGGTAGAGCAGTTTGATAGCTCCCAGGACTCATAACTTTGAGATCACGAATTTAAATATTGTTCATAAGTATCCATAAGAATTCTTGTATTTCCATGATGATCGGCGTGGGGAATTCATTTCCTTTTGTTAATTCACACCATCTAAAATCCATGAACTGTAATGATAAGATATAAAAAATTTAAACATTCATGATGACATTTTCATTTTGGCATACTCTCCGTACATTGGATGCTTTGTTCATGCCACTGAGAATGTATATCAGGACACATTCACCGTATTTTGACAATTCGGGCAACGTTCTTGTGCCCCGAAAGAAATAATCATGTGTGCCTGAACATGTATGCTATGTTTAAGACTGCAGACAGATGCAGTTCTGATGTACCGAGGTAGGTCATACATGCATGAGTGAATCGCAAACATGCATGCAGAGACCACACATGTTGGCAAATCTGCCCGTGTAATTGTACCGAACTGGAATTGAATTAAAATAATAATAATAATAATTGCACCACATAAAATGAATTTAATGAAAATCACCTTCTGCAGACGCAGCTATCTCCATTGCCTTGGTTCTGCATTTCTGGCAATTCATCTGAACCTTCAAGACTATCTTTTGCTGCACAAATAAGATCATCCAAACACCTTCAGCAATTTCTCTCTCTCTCTCTCTCTCTCTCTCTCTCTCTCTCTCTCTCTCTCTCTCTCTCTCTCTCTCTCTCCCCTCAAAACACAGAATAATTCACAAGAGGCAAATCAGATTACGAAGAAATAATCAATAATAAAAGAAATGATATTTGAGTGATCCGAGATTTCAAAACGTACCTTCATATTGCCTTAGTACCTGGAACGAGTTCGTTAGACAACTGAACAAAATTTCCAAAGTCCAACAAAATGATGCTCTTTCAAGAGAATCTGAGTGGATTGGATGAGAAGATGGCCCTCCCTTTTATAGGAGCGGATGAAAGAGTGTTGAAGATTCAACGATCTTCTTCTACACGTGGGCCCCACATACGAAGAAATAACGCTTTGACTTTTTCGTTGGCTCAATACTACGGGCTGGTATTTTAGGTCATGCAACCTTACACATACCATGCTTCCAGGCGTGCGGGAAATCTTAGCCGTGAAGGAGGTACAATGTGATGTATGTGTGACATCCAATCTGTCCATCATCTGCACGAACTCATGTTAGGACATAAGCCCAAATCGAGCTGATCCAAAACTCAGGTGGGCCGCATCATATGGAACAGTGGGGATGTGATGCCCACCATTGAAATATTCGTGGGACCCACCCTGTTGTTTTTATGTCATCCAAGCCGTCCATAAGGTGAGTGGCACTAGAATGAAGGGAAAACCAAATATCATCCTGATCCGAAACTTAGGTAGGCCCCACTTGTAATTCGCTCATATGTCCATGTTCTCAAATTGGATTTGTCTCACCTGATGAGCAGACCAGCCTGAAATTTGCATATGATCATCTCCAATTCTCCATTGCCAAGCCACCTTATGCATTGATGAACATGCTTGCCAAGTGGGCCTATTGGTTCTTCAATCTATATCGTTAATCTGATGGGCTATGCTGCAAGAATATCCCAGGCTCGAGGATCCTAACCGTCCATCAGTGTCATTCAAAATAAGGTTAAGGCCAAAACTTGGACAGCCAGGGCCTTTCTATGGGGAAATTTTTTGGGTATTTCCCGTTTAAGTGGGCCCATCAAATCACAGGTCCAGATCATTGAACTATAGCCACAGATTTACGTGCTCGACATGTTTGGCACTATTCAGCTTCTAATACATCTTGACCTTAAAACCCTACTGTGACAATTATGACTACGAAAGACTCGATGATCCATGGACCGCGTTTGTATGACGACTATTACTTACCCAAGACCTGGAATCCATGGTCATGCAACTATAATATAAAAAGCAAAGGAACTGTAGACGTCGATTGGAAGTCCGCACAATGCGTGTGTACGAGTTGAAAGGCAACCACAATTTTCTACAACTACCAAACGCATTCATATCTATTATTAATGCGATATTACTTACCGAGCACTCTATCTCCATACACGTAATGTCACACGTGTAAAGAAATCCCGCCTGTTCGGCTTTAAGGTCCCACATTGGATGGGCCATGTCTTGACATCACACTGGTCAGATGATCCTAACCATCTGTTTCAAGGACTTTTGATGATTAAAGATGCATGGAAACCTAATAGGATAACAATTTTCTTTTTTAAAGAAAAGTCTCCTTCAATTGTTAGTTGGATCATTTGAATATTATGATTTATGGGCATGTTGTAGACATGAATGGTCCGGATCTCGCACATTCAGGCCACCTGTAATGTTTGGTCCCTATCCCCTTCAGGTTGTTCCATGATTTGAGCTTTCCATCACGTGAGATACGGTGCATAGATCGGCCGTTTAGCATCTCAGGTGAGCCACATAATATGAAAAAATAAATAAATTATAACCGTCAATTTACTGTGGCCCACCTTAAGAGAGAAACTGCCCAAATTCCTAGGAAGAAGAAGTATAAGCACTGTTTCCAACCTCAGATCACACACGTGTTTGATATTTGCACGTAGCGCACACGTGGATGTGTACGTCTCTTCACGCCTATGGAGTTAATTAGCAAACCTCTCTTCATGAATGTCTCACGCGCTAATTAAGATCCAAGCGTGTGAGGCATACACATTCACACATGCTTACACGTGCAGATATGAAACATGCCCGTGTGATCTGATCAGGATGGAAACAGGGCAGGGCATACATTTTCTTCCAAGGAATTTTGGGTGTTTTGATATTGACAGTTCCTAACAGGCCAACGGTAGGGATCAGTGGTCACCATTTTCCACTCTCAGATATTTTGCACGCTTGATAGGCTGGCACGTGTGTAACTTGCTATGAAGTTCTGACTTTGGGGAGTAGATTAGGAGCGTCCCCGACCTCACCCAAGACGGTGCAGCCCTTACCCTGGGTCCCACCCTGATGGTTGTATTCTATATCTATGCCTCCATTCATTTTTCTAGATCACTATAGGGAACGTCTATAAATGATACATATCCAAATCTCAGGTGGACCATTACGGTGGACCTTATGAAGTTTTTAATGGTGTGGCACTTAATTTCCATTATTTAATATGTGGCCCACCTGAGATTTGGATATGCTTAATTTGGTCTCATGCCCTAAAATGATGGAATAGACGGCGTGGATATAGAATATATACATGAATGTGAACCCCACGAGAGGTGCCGCACCGTAGGCGTATGGCCGGGGGTGTACCTAATCCACTCTCTGATTTTCTAGGGTTGCCATACGTTATGCCTTTTTTAAAAGCTACCAATATCCCATGTGACGCAAAGAACTGAGACGCGGATTGTACAACGACAGCATCACTTGCGAGGTGGCAACTGACAATGCTATACGAGCCCCGCATGACATATATCTGTTTTATCAAATCCGTCCATTTATTGTTTTATATTATTATAAAGCATGATCTTAAAAACGAAGGAGATCCAAATATCGAGTGGACCACACCACAAGAAAACGTAGGAGATTAAATTCCCACCATCAAAATCTTCATAGGTCTCACTGTAATGTTTATTTGTCATCCAACCTGTTGATTAGGTCACATGCAACTGGATGAAGAGAAAACACAAATACGCTTAATCCAAAACTTTTGTAGCTCCTAAGAATTTTTTAACGGTGAGTGCTCGATCACTACTCTTTCATGTGGTGTGATCCATATGAGATTCCGATCTGCCCCATTTTTAGGATGACAACATAAAATAGTATGACAAAATGAATGGATGACGTGGATAGAACACACATATCATGTTGGGGCCCACATAGTAATCAGTGGCCACCTCGCTACTGACGCCGTCAGTAGGCAATCCGCGTCCAAAGAACTCCCATTACGCTTGGACAGTGTAGGTCATGTGGGGCTTGGATTAGGTACTATCCCCGCCTGTTCCGAGCTCGGGACGGGTGGAGGCTCCTAGGGCAATGAGGGCCACTGTGATGTATGAAATTTATTCACACAGTTCAATCATTTTTACATATCATTTTAGATTATGAAAGTAAAAAATAACGAATGTCCAGTTCCCAGATGGATCACACAGTTGGAATTAAATTTCTACCATTGAAAATTTCTTGAGGACCTTAGAAGTTTTGGATCAAGACAATATTTATTTTCTAGCTTCATCCAATTGTATATGACCACATCAACATGTTGGATAGAAAATAATTGGCACAGTGGACCCTATGAAGGTTTCAATGGTGGGCGTCCTTAGTACCGTTGCTTCTTATGGTGTGGTCCAATTGAGCCTTATATCTGCCTTATTTTTGGTTTAGCCATGTAAAATGATATGGAAATATGGATGGACGGTGTGGATAAAGCTCATAAATCACGGTAGCCCCTCAGTGTCCCTTGGAGCCTCTGCCTGTCCCGAGCTCGGAACAGGCGGAGTAGTACCTAATCCGCGCCCGGTCAGGTGTACCATGATACCTCGATTTCCGTGCCTTTAACACATGGCACGTGCCTGATAGGAGGATCTTCCAATGACCATAGATACAAACCCCAAAAACCCCGTTTTGACTTTACGTCCAGTGGGTCGGGTCTGGACCGGTCGAGTTTTTATTTGATTTGAATTAGTATTTAATTATTAAAATAAGAATATTTCAATTAAGAATAAAGAAAGATGTTCTACTGGACTGAAATTCGGTGGTGATGGGATGGGTTTTACTCACGTCATCCGTCGATTCCGGACTCATTTCAGGGCATTATCTAAAGAATGAGATAAATCCAAATCTCAAGTAAACCATGTTATAAGAAGTAATAGTGATGGAATGCTCACCATTGGGACCATAAAAGTTTTGAATTAAGCTGATATTTGTATTTTTCTTTATATCAAAGTTTGGGAGACCTTATTAACAAGTTAGATGGCAAACAAACATTACAATCAACCTTTAAAAGTTTTTATAAATGTTGTTTTATGGTGCCGTGGTCTGCCTAATCTTTAGGTCTGCCTCATTTTTTAGTTGCTTTATATAAAGCACATACATCTTGGTGGGTCCAGAGAGCTTTTCCAAGCACAAACCAGTATGGAGATTTGGCACTCACGGTCGAATCCAAATCCGTATCCACTCAGGTCCTAGTTGCGTTAGACACTTAGTCCATTTCATTGATCTAGATTATTCATTGTCTAGCTCACATGTTATTGCCTATCACATAAACAAACATGACACTGATCCCACAAATATTAATTAACTATTTAACAATGTCCTTTTATATAGGTGGACAAAGTCATTTATACTAAAATAGGTCCAATAAACAATTTAATCATCTATCTCTGCGAGTCATCTAAAGAATCACTTTTGTTACACATATAATCAAGGATAGATTGAATCGTCCAATCAGTGCCCTTTTTACATCATTGCTAGTGAAATACATTCTGGAGTTAATGGACAGTTGAGATCAATTGATTGGACTGTCCAAGTGAATTGATGCAACTCAGCGGACTATAACTCATAGTGCTTTGAGAGCACTGAAGCATTTCTCAATAATAAATATTTTAAATAGCATTATTTTATAGAACATAGAAACTAGCTTGGCTCATGGTGCACTTGTTACATACATTTGCTTCTAGATAGGAAAGATCCTGTCCATCAAATGTTTGATCTTTTCTATGAACGGTTGTTGCATTTTGTTAACTGTCTGTTTGTGGGCAGATGAAATATTACGAAAGGTTGACGTTGGAGATTTTTTAAGGAATCACTAATCCACATTAAGCACAATAAGATCAGTGGTCTGGATGATTAAACTATGGTCCCATTTGTACATAATGGTGGGCTAGGACATTATTCATTTTGATGCATCATGACCATTGGACTTCTTCTTAATAATACAGTATTTTGACTTAGGTTAAATGATAATTAAAAAAAGATTAGATGATAGTTGACCATCATTTTCTAAGAGGTTGGTCATCCATTTGAAAGTATTTGCAAGTTGAATGTATCTATCTCATTTCAGATCTTCCAAAATGTATGTCCATTCTGGAAAGATCAGAACGTACGTTCACAAAGGTCAAATGATCCTAACCATCCAATAGGCTGTTAAAGGTAGGTGTGCCAATGTATGGTGGACTAATATTCACCACCATTTTTAAAAAAATTGTACTGAACCATCAACATAGTCTAGCCATCAGTATTTTGGTCCCGAAACCTCCGACAAAATAAAAATCCAGATTCACCCAAAAATGCCAATTTCAAGAAACACATATTCATGTCCAAACAAGTCAAAATAGCATCCAAACAAGCCAAAAAAAAAAAAAAAAAAGCCAAAATAGCATCCTTCGTACAATGAAAAGGATACGAAATAAAACTCCTAATACAAACCCTTTCTACTTGAATCATGAGTAAACATTCTCCTTGTACTTCTTGAATGTCCAAACGCATGTACAAGAGAACCCACCTAACGTGACAAATGCATTTGAGATCCATGCCGTCCTTTGGGTGGGTCCCACTATGATGATTCCCAAAGCTAAAAATCAGGCCAATCCATTCTTAAGTAGTCCATATTGTTAAAAACTGAAAGTTTTCTTTTTTCCATCCATTTATATCACAAACCGCAGCTCAACTGTTAGTGGACAAACCTCATTTTTGGTCTTGGGTATCTACCTGGTGGGGCCCATCTAATGGATAGCTTAAATCTCAGTGTGCATTTATTTGGACGAGGGGCGTAGATGGGCTACCTTGTACATGCGTGTGGGCTTTGCAAAAGGAAAAAAAAAAATGAAGAAGAAGAAAAAGGATACAAACAACATATTGTGGATATGGATAGCAATATGGCTTTTTCTCCTCTTCCTACGCCTTTTCTAAACTGATGATATCCGCGTAGCCCAGCTTGTTTCTCAACAGGGTCATCATATTAATGGAATCAACCCCGTCTCCAACCACCACGACCTGTTGTTTCTCCCCATCTATCGCCACAGAGATCACGCCTGCATCAGATTGGAAAATTGTGAAAATTGGACAATTGAATGGATACGATTGTAATTTTTATTTTACCAACAAAATGATCGAGCAGGGAATCAGATTCAGATGAAGCAATTAGATGGCTAGGATTGTCTAGCCACTAGGGCTTTTGGGCTATGGCCCACCCAGGTAAGATATGTAATGGAATGCACCAGATGAGAATAAAAAAGAAAACTGTTGAAATCATTTTTTATATCTTAATATAAAGAAATGCTACATTGCATTCAAAGCTAGCTCTATAAGCTATAGTTTTTTTTTTTTCAATAGTTTTCTTTTTTATTCTCATCTGGTGCATTCCATTACATATCTTACCTGGGTGGGCCATACCCCAATAGGAGCATCCTAGTTGCATTGGTTCACTTGAAAGGTTCAAGCAGCCAATCTCAATTGTCCAATCACACGTACCAGATTAATATCCAATACATCTTTACTTTGGCCTTATTTTCTATGACCATGCATCTTTTTTTTTTCAAGACATGGATGTGATGACTACAATTGCCAAACAAAGTGATTCTTTAGAAAAGCAATCCACAATCGTACCTGACCAATAAATTGATCAAATTGATCTTGACCGTCTATGTTTAAGGTCATTGATAAAATAGTTAATACTTGTTAATGAAATGTGCGTTGGATCTGATAATCCAGATCAAACATTGTACACTTATAAATAAATGGACGGTCATTGATCAAACATTTCGTACACTTAGCACGTGGACCGCAATGTTAGAAATAGGCTTAGGAAATCTTGGCCAAGCTTTATTTCAGCCGCTCATCTCCTTTCTAAACTATAAATCATCTGAGGAGAACAGGCTTATTTTTTAGCCAAGGGACCCACTTGATGGACGTCTTGGATCTTGCACCCATGTGCCATTTTAACACATGCATGTTAGCTTAATTAGCAAGCTGTCTTAATCATATTAGTTAACTCCATAATCATTCCTTATAATTAAAATAAGTACTTTAATTTATAAAGCTAAAGAATATTATTATATAAAACGGGTGTTTTGATTGGGTATGGCCCCCCTTACAGACAGTAGGGGATAGGGATCGATTTCTTCTCTCGAGTGCATCTTAAATGATAGTCTGAAATATTCATGGTATGTACTATATGCGCCCAAGGCAACAGTAAGAAATTTTTGTTGAATGGATATATAATTGTGTAAAGAGATGAATATTTAGTAGCATATATTCAAATTCCTGACTCAAAGGTCAGGATCATCAATGAATCATGATTATAAGACCATAACATCCGTATGGTAGGAATGGTAGTAACGAAAACATCAATGGTTCAGATCAATCTTAGGTGCAATCTGGGGGTGGAAGCTGGCCACCTTTCCATACTGTGGGAAGGGAGCAACTTACCCTGCCAAAACCCATAAAAATTAAAGAAGATTTAAATTGATTTATTCTACCTTTGTCACATGGAAGGAATATCTCACTCTCTCTCTCTCGACCACATCCAGATACTCATGCACGTCCCTGATGGTGTTAAAAATATATCCTTTTAGCACAACAACACATTGACTCCATGTACAACACAGTACTACAATGACGTACCTGAGTATTATTCATACATACAAATATATATATACATATATGTTTGTAAGCGTATATTTTCATTAATGACGAAGATACATAAATACAAGAGATACCAGGTATATTGAAAATATATTTCACAATATGATGTAGAGCGGGTCGTGGACAGTTTCATGGCCAAGATGGATCAGAAAAGTCCCGGTCGACGACAGAAGTGATCCGGACTGTCAGACCTTAGATCGGGCGTATCTCGCAATCCGGAATGAGTTACCTGATGTAAAATATATGATTTTGGGGTAGAACGAGCTACTTTAGCCAACCAACCCAGCCATGATGGGTTGCGATGCCTGGAATTGCAAAAAACCCCTATATCGATGGTCATTTTCCTACTTTAATTTCGTTTTTACTATAACTAGTAAGTTTTAGTTTGGTTATAACTCTTCATCCGTCGGACTTTAGGAGTTGCACCCAACGTGAAAAGAGCTTAGAATAATTAGGAGAACGGTTTGGTGAAGCCAAATAGGACACTTACTATTTTTGGCCGAAAACCTTGCGCACTAGTAGACATCACGACCGTCTATAAATAGTAAGTTTACTATTTATAGTAAGTCGTGGATTCTAGGAGTTCTAGTTGTAGTTTGATTTTGATTTCTTTCCCATTGCTTGGTACCCCCATTTAAAGGGTTGTGAACTCATTTTTAGTCATCAGTTAATCAATTTCGAATTTCTTAGAATTTATTTCTATTTTCTGCTTTCTTTCCTCGTGGGTTCGAGAAGTCTCTATGAGGAGTCCAGAGAAGCTCCGTGGATTCAGAGTAGTTATCCTCATTATGTTCATCCCTGCGTCACAATAGAAAAGACTTGCATAGTTGACAAAGTCAACTGAGTCGAAACAAACCGTAATTTTATAATCCAAATGTTGCCTTTTCTCACAATGCTACTTATGGACGAGGCACATGCATTCACAATATCCACGTATAAAAATATCTGCATTACGACGGTGATCGGCTGTGGGGATTCATTTACTTTGTTTTGTTAATTCAAACTATCTAAAATCCATGAGATGTAACGCATGATGAAATATAAAAAGCTAAATAATCATAAAATGATGAAATTTTTATTTTGACATAGTTTTCTATACATTAATTGGATATTTAGTTCATGCCACTGAGAATGTATATCATGACACATGCATTCATGGTATTTTGACAAAATGAGTAACATTCATGTGGCCACAGGCACAGGTGAAACAATCATGCATAATCCGTGCCTAAATATGTATGCCATGTTTAAGACTGCAGACATGCACTTCCAGGGTGGACGTAAGTCATACATGCATGACATGATAACTGGCATGCCAGTGAGTGAATGCGCAAGCATGCATGATGAAAACCACACATATGTTGGCAAATCAGCCCGTGTAAATGTACCGAATTGGAATTGAATTAAAATAATAATGATTGCAACACATAAAATGAATTTATAAGTGATAATCACCTTCTGCAGACGCAGCAATCTCCATTGCCTTGGTTCGGCATTTCTGGCAATCCATCTGAACCTTCAAGAATATCTTTTGCTGCACAATCAAAATCATCCAAACACCATCAGCAATTTGCTGTCTCTCTCTCATCAAAACACAGATGATTCAAAAACTCAAATCAGATTACAAAGAAAACCACACATAGGGTCAGTTGGGCAGTGGGATTAGAAGGGATTAGGTGGGGATGGGATTCATCTGATCCTGTGCCAATTCCACTCATGTTTGGGAAGAATGGAAATGCTTGGAATTACATTAAATGAAATTGCATTAGGTCCCGAGCCAATTTCACTCAACGTTTGGAAAGTTGTGTAGGTCCCAACATGATGTGTGGGCTATATCCACACCATCCACCCATTTATCGAGATTATTTTCGAGCATGGGCCAAAAAATCAGATAAATCTAACACTCAAGTGGACCCCACCATAGAAAGCAACAGGGATTGAATACTTACCGTTGAAAACTTCTTTGGTGCTACATAAGTTTTGGATCTATCTCATTTTTAGGTCCATGCCATAAAATGAGGTTACGAAACAAATGAACAGTTTAGATATAACATGTGCATGTTATTCTCAATAATTTTAAATGATGGTGAGTATATTCATTCAATGTACCACCGTATTATCAACAAAGCAGGGTATTAATTTTATGAGAAAATGACCACTGTAGACAAAACCTTTTACCCAGCGGTTTCTATAAAAGAATACAAACTTTAGTTACCAATCTAGACTAGCACGTGCGGACAGCTACTTTGAGGACGAAACTACCCCTCCTTTTTGCTGCGAAGACGAGCGCTGACGCTCCTCGAACTGAGAGTTGTACGAACGGCTTAAAAGAGATCAAAGTTACATGGCCCCACAGCTATATATTTATTATATCCACAACGTTCATCCATATTTCAAGATCATTTGGGAGCATTATCCAAAAAAAAAAAAAAATCATATCCAAAGGTCAACTGGACCACACCACAAAGAGCAGCGGGGAAATTGATTTTCACCGTTAAAAATTTTGTAGGGTCCGCCATAACATTTATTTTCCATCCAATCTATCCAATAGGTCACAAAGGCCAGGATGAAGAGTAAAAACAAGTTTCATAATGATCCAAAACTTCAGTGACCCCTAAAAGGGTTTCAATGGTAGACGTTCAATCATCCACAGCCTTTAACAGTGTGGTCCACTTGATAGCTAGATCTGTCTTATTTTTCGTCTCAAACCTTAATACGAGTTCACCAAAAATATGGACGATTTGGATATAACACATACCTCGTAATAGGACCCACAAAAAGTGGTGGGATTACAACAGCAAAAAATAAAATAAAAAATAAAAAAAAAAACCGTCGATATATCGACGGTTCGTCAATATATCGAAAATGGTCCAGAACTGTCCACTGAGTTTTCCTCAAAAATCCTACAATTGTCGATATATCGACAGTCCGTCGATATGTTGAAAAAGGTATTTTTTACCTTTAGCTACGGATTATAACCGTAGCTATAACTGTACTCAGTGCCACTCTATGAATTTTTTATTTATTTTTATTTTTTACATGGAGAAATTTATTCTACCTACAATTTTCTTTAATACATATTTATATAAATAGGTATATATAAGCATATAAAATTTTTTTCCCTCTTTTTTTTTCATTTATTTCTTTAATCATTTAACAAGAATATCTTCTAAACCAAAATTAGTTACTTGACTTACCATATATGATTTTGGGGTAGGAGAAGCTACTTTAGCCAACTAACCTTGCTATTTTCCAAGATTCCATCAGGTCGATGGTAAAAAATCCATTTCATTCAATACATGATCATTTCTAGGTTCCCTCGCTCAATTTCTAGGTTCCCTCGCTCAATTTCCAGCTTCCCTCGCTCAATTTCTAGGTTCCCTCGCTCAATTCCTACCTTCCCTCGCTCAATTTCTAGCTCCATCACTAAAGTTCAAGCAAGATGGAACTGAGATATCAATATTAATACTAATTGTTGCAAGATCTAGGAAGTCATCCATAAAAGGATTATTCCCAACCCAAGAATCAAATCAAAATCTAATCCTTTGACCATTGCCTAAAGAGAAACTAGATTTTTTTTTTTTTTTTTTGAAGACACAAGGTGTCTCCACTTCTTTTTTGAAGTGAGACTAATCCCTGCAGACATGAGTGGATTTTGATTTAGTGATACCTTTTCAAATATAGAAGAAACGAGTATAAAGAAGAACTTTTGGTCCACCATCTTATATGGGAAATGCCGTGTTTAGTGAAATCTGGGATTTCCATAAACCCTTACCTCATTGGCAAAACGCTACACTCATTTCTCAAGAAGAACAAAATTGACCATATATATGCTCTCTTATAATCACTCCAATTTAATAACGGGAATTTTCTCGAGGAAGATCCACTTCCTTGAGAAAATTTAATAATGGGAATTTTCTCGAGGAAGATCCACTTCGCTACAAGAATTCCTTATGAATTTATTTCAATGATAGATTTTCGAGCATTGAAATAGGGACAAAAAAATAGATGTGTAAGTTCGACATTGTTACTTTGATGATGGTCAATTTTCCTCCAAAGGATAGGAATTTTCTTCTCTAGGAGGATAGTTTTCTCTCAAACCTTTCTATAATTCTATCTCAAAAATAAGGCGAAAGGCTTACCTTATGCATAAAGGTGTGATCATTCCACATAAGCATCATGGTAGGCCCCACACAACTCTAACGTTCGAAGGTGTGATCATTCCCTATTTATGTTTCTTATTATCATTTTATTTTATCATGAATTCCATGAGCCTTATGCCATTGTATCCGTCCAAAGATACAGTGGACAGGATTATTTCAGGCAACTCTTATTTTCCACATGGCCCACTCAGGGTTGGATCCACCTCTAAGCATGGCCAAACTATCAGCCAAGGAATTCACTTAAGCCCTCCACCCCTCAAGACTGTGGCCCTCACCATGAGACCCACCTTGATGTATGTGTTGTATATCCACATCGTCTATCCGTTTTGTTAGCTAATTTTAGGGCATGGTTCCAAAATTGAAGCGAGATACAAATCTCAGGTGGACCACACATAACCCGTTGAT
Organism: Magnolia changhungtana; assembly: GCA_030180095.1. Taxonomy (NCBI): domain Eukaryota; kingdom Viridiplantae; phylum Streptophyta; class Magnoliopsida; order Magnoliales; family Magnoliaceae; genus Magnolia; species Magnolia changhungtana. The sequence continues at coordinate 4,661,155 of JASAUF010000234.1, forward strand.
AAGATCACACAGACTTTGAAGCCCCAAGAAGTTTTTAATGGTGGGAATTCAATCCCTTGTGTGGTCCATGGATAACAAAAAACATATTAAGGTGGGCCCTATGGTGATCGCACCAAACTGTCGCTTCGGGTCACACAAATCCGAATCCGGTTTTTCCAGACTGAAATGCCACCATTGACCTTAGATCAAGACAAAGTCGAGAGTGGTGAACGGGCTATTAGTCTAGAGGTGTGCACGATTCGAGCTTGGCCAGTGCCGCACCAACCTACCTACATTTTTTCTAACACATTTATATAAATATGTATATATAAGCATATAAAAAAAAATTCTCTCATTTTTTCATTTCTTTCTTTATTTATATAACAAGAATATCTTCTAAACCAAAATTAGTTACTTGACATACCATATATGATTTTGGGCTGAAAGTCAGGCGGGTTCAACCCGACCAACTGTGACCCACCCGACATTAGGTTGGGCTTAGGAGATGTATCGGGTTTGGTCTTGGGGTTGAGCCATACAAACACCAATCCGATAAAACTTGAAACGGAATCACGTGGGATTGACCGTCAAATGCATGGAAATGACTGTAAAGTGAAGGGAATTGACCGTGAAGTGCATCGAAATGACTGTGAATCTAAACAGAATTGTCGAAATTGACAGTGAAATGCATGGAAATGACCATGAAGTTAAGCAAATTGAACCCCAGTGTGCTTCTTTGCATCATTATGGACCATGGTTGATTATTTCCATTTCTAACTACAGAGGGCACAACTACGAATGAAGATTTCCTCATTCCTTTTAAGACAGGTGGTTTTCTATCTAAAACGTACCCTTCCAATGATCCTAAGATATCCTTACGAAAGATTTAGTCCGGCATGGGACACTATATCTACGGTGATAAGCCATTGGTTTATTCATAGCTTCAACAAGATTTTACATTTAGGTGTGAAAGACTGAGATAATGAAGCTTATCTTTCATTACTCAATCTGCATGGCTTCTGAAATTTCTTGGAAGCTTGCGAGTCCATCGCTCAATATGCATATAAATTATTTTTTTTTCATTTCTTTCGTTATTCATTTAACAAGAATATCTTCTAAACTAAAATTGAGCGAGGCAACCTAGCAATCGAGTGAGGCAACGCAGAAATTCAGCGAGACAACCTATGAATTGAGCGAGACAACCTAGGAATTGATTGAGCGAGGAAACTAGAAATTGAGCAAGGCAACATATAAATTGAGTGAGGAACCTAGCAATGAGCGAGGAAGGTAGGAATTGAGCGAGGGAAGGTAGGAATTGAGCGAGGAACCTAGAAATGAGAGGCGAGGAAGGTAGAAATTGAGCGAGTGAAGCAAGAAATTGAGCGAGGAAGGTAGAAATTGAGCGAGGAACCCAGAAATTGAGCGAGGGAAGAAGGAATTGAGCGGGAAGGTAGGAGAATTGAGTGAGAACCAGAAATTGAATGAGGAAGCCCAGGAATTGAAGAGGCAACATAGAATCGAGCAGAGTAGAAATCGGTGCCGAGGCAACGTAGGAATCGAAGAGCAAGGCAGAAATTGAGCGGCAAGAAAGAAAGCGAGGAAACTAGGTTTGGAAGCGAAGAAAAAGGCAACGTAGGAATTGAGCGAGGAACGTAGAAATTGTTTGAGGAAGGTAGAAATTGAAGCGAAGCAACGTAGGAATTGAGCGAGGAAGCTAGAAATTGAGCGAGGAAGGTAGAATTGAGCGAGGAACCCTAGAAATTGAGCGAGGAAGGTAGGAATTGAGCTGAGGAAGGTAGAAATTGAGCGAGGAACCTAGAAATTGAGTGAGGAAGGTAGAATTGAGCGAGTGAAGCAGAAATTGAGCGAGGAAGGTAGAAATTGAGCCGAGGAAGGTTCACCTTCCTCGGCTCAATTCTACCTTCCCTACTCATTCCTACCTTCCTCACTCAATTTCTAGCTTCACTCGCTCAATTCCTACCTTCCTCTCGCTCAATTTCTCAGTTCCCGCTCATTTCTACCTTCCTCGCTCAATTTCTACCACTCGCTCAATTCCTACCTTCCTCACTCGATTTCTACCTTCCTCGCTTCAATTCCTACCTTTCTCGCTCATTTCTGGGTTCCTCGCTCAATTCCTACCTTCCTCGCTCAATTTCTGGGTTCCTCGCTCAATTCTACCTTCCCTCGCTTAATTTCTGGTTCCTTCGCTCAATTTCTACCTTCCCCTCGCTCAATTCTACCTTCCTCGCTCAATTGCTAGCTTCACTCGCTCAATTCCTACCTTCCTCGCTCAATTTCTACCTTCCTCGCTCAATTTCTGGTTCCTCGCTCAATTCCTACCTTCCTCGCTCAAATTCCCAGGTTCCTCGCTCAATTCCTACCTTCCTCGCTCAATTCCTACCTTCCCTCGCTCAATTTCTAGCTTCACTCGCTCAATTTTTACCTTCCCTCGCTCAATTTCTAGCTTCCTCGCAATTCCTACGTTGCCTCGCTCAATTCTAGCTTCCTCGCTCAATTTCTAGCTTCCTCGCTCAATTCCTACGTTGCCTCGCTCAATTTCAATTTCGATTGGCACTTTCCTCGCTCAATTCCTACGTTGCCTCGCTCAATTCCTACGTTGCCTCGCTCAATTTCTAGCTTCCCTCGCTCAATTTCTAGCTTCCCTCGCTCAATTCCTACGTTGCCTCGCTCAATTTCTAGGTTCCCTCACTCAATTTCTAGCTTCCCTCGCTCAATTCCTACGTTGCCTCGCTCAATTCCTACGTTGCCTCGCTCAATTTCTAGCTTCCCTCGCTCAATTTCTACGTTGCCTCGCTCAATTTCTAGGTTCCCTCGCTCAATTCCTACCTTCCTGGCCAATTTCTGTGTTCCTCGCTCATTCCTACCTTCCTCGCTCAATTTCTAGGTTCCTTCGCTCAATTTCTAGCTTCCCTCGCTCAATTTCTAGCTTCCCTCGCTGAATCCCTACGTTGCCTCGCTCAATTTCTAGCTTCCCTCGCTCAATTCCTAGGTTGCCTGGCTCAAATCGTAGGTTCCCTCGCTCATTTTCTACGTTGCCTCGCTCAATTTCTAGCTTACCTCGCTCAATTTCTAGATTCCCTCGCTGAACTCCTACCTTGCCTCTCTCAATTTCTAGGTTCCCTCACTCAATTCCTACCTTGCCTCACTCAATTTTCAATTTGCCTACTCAATTTCATATTTGTCCCGCTCAATTTCTAGTTTGACCACGAAGTGACTAAAATTGACAGCGAAGTGAATGAAATGTATTTTCAACCATCGACCTGATGGAATCTTGGAAAATAACTAGGTTGGTTGGCTAAAGTAGCTTCTCTTACCCCAAAATCATATGTGGTACGTCAAGTAACTAATTTTGGTTTAGAAGATATTCTTGTTAAATGATTAAAGAAATAAATGAAAAAAAAGAGGAAAATTTTTTTTATATGCTTATATATACCTATTTATATAAATATGTATTAAAGAAAATTGTAGGTAGAATAAATTTCTCCATGTAAAAAATAAAAATAAAAAAAATAAAAATAAAAAAAAATAAAAAATTTCATAGATCAAGCATGAGACTACTATGGCTACTGATTATAATCCGTAGCTAAAGGTAAAACACCTTTTTCGATATATCAACAGACAAATCGATATATCGAAAATTGTAAGATTTTTGAGGAAAACTCACTGGGACGATTCTGGACCATTTTCGATATATCGACGGTTTTTTTTTTTTTTTTTTTTTTTGTTGTAATCCCACCGCTTTTGTGGGTCCTATTATGAGGTATGTGTTATATCCAAACCGCCCATCTATTTGGCGAGCTCATATTCAAAGCTTGAGACTAAAAATAAGATAGATCTAACTATCAAGTAGACCACACTTTGTAAAAGGCAATGGGGAATCAACGCTCACCATGAAACCCTTTTTGGGGTTATAGAAGTTTTGGATCATTATGAAATTTGTTTTTCTTCTTCATCCGTGTCTTTGTGACCTATGAATGAACTTAGACGGGAGGATTTCTCACGAACATCACAAGTGGGCCCCCAAAAAGTTTTTGATGGTCGACTCATTCATTCAACACTGCTTTAACGTAACGTGGTACACTTGAGATTTGCATATACCTCATTTTTGGTCGCATACCATAAAATGATATGGAAAAATATATGGACGGCATGGATGAATAGCATACATCATGGTGGGGCCCACAGACCACTGACCATCCGCCATTGGTTGGTGGTAGGGGGAGTACCCAATCCATTTCCGTGAAAGGAGGGGTAGTTTCGTCCTCAATGCCGCTGTCCGCACGTGATAGTCTAGATTGGTAACTAAAGTTTGTATTCTTTTATAGAAATCGCTGGGTAAAAGGTTTTGTCTACAGTGGTCATTTTCTCTAATTTTATCCCATGGTAATATGGGACAACCCCTGCCATGAGCAATAATTATGTTTTTTTAAATCCCATCCCACCTAATCCCTACTAATCCCACCGCCCAAACTGACCCTTAATGGAGGGAATATGATTCTATAAATGATATTTGAGGAACCCAAGATTTCAAAACGTACCTTCATATCGTCTTAGTACTTGAAATGCGCGAGTTCGTTAGACAACAGCACCAAATTTCCAAACTCCAAGAAAATGCAGCTTTTTCGAGAGAATCTGTGTGGCGTAAATACGAGAAGATGGCCCTCCCTTTTTATAGAAGCGGATTAAGGTGCGGAGAAGATTCAGCGAGATTATTCTTCGGGCCCCACCTACTTATTGTCATCACTTGTATAATGCGAATGAAATTGTGGGGAAGTTTCAGCGAGGTTCTTCTGGACGCGGCTCGATCGACCTACTCATTTGATGACTTTGACTTTTATTCTCAGCTCCAAAACTCAGGTGGGCTACATCAGATGAAACAGTGAGGATGGGATGCGACCATTGAAATCTTTACGAGGCTCACTCTAATGTTTATAAGCCATCTAATTCTCATATGTCTGCGTCTTGGAAATTGGAGGCGTCCCACCTGATCAGTAGACCAGCCTGAATTTTGCGTATGACCATGTCCATTTTCAAGTCACCTTATACATTGATGAGCATGCTTGCCAGGCACATGTTCTTCTCTAAAGTTGCATTTGCATGAGTGCGTGTGGGGCCAGCAAACATCTGAGCTTTCACGGACGCAGATTGTGACAGGGTGAAGTTCATGTGCAAGCAACTTTCTGGAATTTGGAAATGAAAAAAATAAAAATAAAAATCTTCAAGAAAAAATTTCCACCTAAAGCAATATTTTAAACCTACCTCATTAATAATGATAAGGTCGAGCACCATCTAACTCAACCATAACTGCTCTGAATCCACGAAGTTTTTCTTGATTCCTCACAGAGACTTCTTGAATCCATGAGAAAAAAGCAAGGAAAATAAAAATAAATTCTAAAGAAATTCGTAAATTGATTAATGATCTAGACAAACGAGATTATAACCCTTTAAATAGGGATATTAAGCCATGAAAGAAGTTTCGAAATTAAACTACAACTAAAACTCCTAAAAATCATGACTCACTATAGATAGTAAACTTATTATTTATAAATGGTCATAATTCCTACTAGTGTGCAAGGTTTTTAGCCAAAATTAGTAAGTATCCTATTTGGCTCAACTGTGCAGTTCTCCTAATTATTCTAAGCACTTTTGTGCAGTTCTCCTAATTATTCCAAGCACTTTTCATGTTGGATGCGACTCGTAAAGCCCAATCAATGAAGAGTTATGGATAGACTAAAACTTACTATAAATAGTAAAAATGAAATTAAAATAAAAATTTGATCGTCGATCTAATGGTTTTTCACAAATTTAGTATGTGCAACCCGGCATTGCTGAGTTGGGTGGCTAAAGTAGCTCGTCCTACCCCAAAATCATATATATATAGTCATGCTCCATTGCGCACCTATGCACGTGCACACCTTTGCACACGTGTCATGGGTGTCTAATCTGAACGGTCCATGTGATGCGAAATCCTATGAAACCCCATGTGACAAATTTTCATCTCGAGCTAAAATTCTGGTGAGCCATAGCAAATAGAAATGCAAATTGAGGGAGGAAATTGTTTTCATTTTCACGGCCCATCAAAGTTTTAGATCAAAGTAAAACTTCGGCCCAGGGGGTTTCACGAGGTGTTGCTTCAATTGAACGGTTCAGATTTTGGATCCACATCACGTATGATGGGTTCTCAAAAAAGTTCGTACATAGTACATGCAAACTGGTTCACAAGTGAGCGTTTATATATATATATATATATATATATATATATATATATATATATATCTATGGCATAGTGGATAAGTCATCCTAGTTTGTGAGATACGCCCGTTTTAAGGTCCCGACTGTCCAGATCACTTTCACCTCTGATCGGGCCTTTTCTGATCCATCTTAGCCATGAAACTGTCCACGACCAGCTCTGCATCATTCTTCAAAAAGCTACCTCATTAATTGATATAATTATCATTTCACTACATTCCCATAAAGCTTTTGTGTGAGCAAACAAATGGATCAATGCCACGGGCAGACCCTATTTTGATAATTATATAAAATACACTCCAACAGCTAGGCATGTCACTCCATACTAGGCAAAGGCTAAAACATTAGCTCCATCTATTACTCAGGTAGACTACATTATTAAAAACAATGTACATGCTCATGCTTATTATTCAAACTGTTTTATTATAGTGGTCCACTTAATCACCTATGGGTATGATTTTTGGTCCGCATACCTAAATTAATGTAAGAAAATAATGATTGGAATGGATTTCATATAATGACCATAGTGGTCCTATAATAATTATGGATGGTTTTTTTCTCTCAACTTGATGGATGTTTTTCTCTCATCTTTTTCTTTGGATGTGACATGCCAGAACCACCGGTCAACTTGACCTTTTGTTTTAGAGCCTAATTTGAAACTAAATAATGGTCTGGATGGATCTTACATAGAAATCACCATAGCCACTTCTCACATTGGTTTATTTTATTTTTTTCCTCCATTTTTTAATAATATCTCTACAGTTGTTAAGTGTTGCCGGATAAGATTTTTTAGGGGCCGCTGTGATGCGTATGTGAAATCTACTCTGACCATCAGATATGTTATCTTAATTTGAGCCAAGAGCTTAAAAAAAAAATAATAATAATAAAAAAATAAATAAATAAAAAAATCAGCAGGTAGAGATGTCCACCCTTGATTTTTACTAGGCCAATGTGATGATTAGATGAAAATTTGAGCATGGGCCTAAAATTCATGATCGTAACAAGTGAAACGGTTTGGAGGGCAATCATTTCCTCGTGTATACTGTTTATTGTCCACGAAAATCATGGATGGTGGTGATTTCGAGCCCTTGGGCAGGTGATGTACGTGGTGCTTATGGCGGATTTTATATAAAGATCAAGATAGAGGTCACCCAAGCTGTAGACTCATTTGCTCGATCACATGCACGCCCAGCCCAACCTGCTAGCAAAAGAAATGTAGCGGAATGATAATTGTATGGCTTAACAAGGTAGGTTTTTTAAAACCTTTTTGAAAAAAATTATGTAAATTTTATATTAATTGGATAGTTTACTGTATAATTAATTCTCAAAATATATTTCTAAAGAAGAAAGCTAGGCAGAGCCAATGTGATATTTGTGAGAAATCCACCACCATAAATCAGTTTTTCCAGTTCATTTTAAGACATAATACAAAAAATGAGGCAAATCCAAAACTTACCAGACAAGTGGACACAGTGGGGATTAAATGAATACCATTAAAACATTAATAGGGTTGCAGATGTCTTTTATTGAGTTTTTTTTTTTTTTTTTTTAGTTTATCCATGACCTTACAAAGGGTTTAGATGGCATATAAACATCAATGTGAAATCTAGAGAAGTTTCAATTGTAGAAATTTCTCTCTCTACTGTTTCATGTAGTATAGTCAAATTGAGTTTTGAATCTGCTTTATTTTATTTTTTAAAATTTAATTACTAAAACAAGATGACAAAACCAATGAATGGAGTAGATTTCTTACAAACATTGTTTCTTGTTGTGTGCTCCACCGGAGATTTGGATCTGCTTTATTTTCAAATCATTTTCTCAAATGAACTTTCCAAATGGATGACCAGCATGGATGTGATGGCCCAGCTATCAAGTTATTGGAGGAAGAATTCAAATTCTATATTTCGTATATTTTCCTTTACACAGTGATGGTATATAACAGCAAACAATACTCCTATTTCGGTGTACACAAATCTCACTATCAACCATAGAAAATCTTGGCTATAATTGTTGATTCTGTTGGGCTGTAGTTGACCTTGTGATGTAGGGATTTTCATCCCTTAATTTGCTCCTGTAAACTTCGGCAGACAACTCCTGCCAACACTCCCCCTCAAGTTGGTGCATATATGTTTGTCATGCCCAACTTGCCAAGTGAGTTGTGAAAACTCCTATTACATACAGCTTTTGTTAGAATATCTGCCAGTTGGTCTTCAGATTTCACAAAAGGAAAACGAATTATTTTCTCTTCGAGATTTTGTTTGATAAAATGCCGATCAACTTCTACATGCTTGGTCCGATCATGCTGAACTGGGTTATGTGAAATGTTAATCGCCGCCTTATTATCACAAAATATATTCATCTCACAATTAGGGGTAAACCCAATCTCAGATAAAAGTCTCTTGAGCTAGAGAAGCTTGCATAGTGCTTTGGCCATTCCTCAAAATTCCGCTTTTGCACTTGATAACGCTACTACCTTCTGCTTCTTACTCTTCCAGGTGACTAGGTTCCCTCCAACAAATGTGAAATAGCCTAAAGTAGACTTCCTGTCTGATATGCTTCCTGCCCAGTCAGCATCTGTATAGCCTTCAACATTTAGATGACCATTCTTTGAAAACAGAAGTCCGTTTCCAGGGGACGACTTTAGGTATCTAAGAATCTGCATTACAGCATTCATATGATCTTTACTTGGGTAATGCATGAATTGGCTAACCACACTTACCGCGTAGGCAATGTCAGGTCGCGTGTGCGACAAATAAATCAATTTGCCAACTAGTCTCTGATATCTACCTTTGTCTGTTGGAACTTGGTCTGGATATTCCCCAAGTCAGTGATTCTGGATTATTGGTACATCAACAGGCATGCAATCTAGTAGCCCGACCTCAGCTAGCAAATCCAGAACATATTTCCACTGAGAAAGAAATATTCCATGATTAGATCTAGCAACTTCGATCCCCAAGAAGTACTTGAGCCCCCCTAAGTTCTTCATCTCAAACTCTAATGTTAACTGTTCTTGAAGTCTTGCAATCTCATTTGTATCATCTCCTGTAATGATCATATCGTCAACATAGACAATTAGTGTCGTGATCCTACCTTGTCGACGTTTAAGAAATAGGGTGTGATCAGAGTTGCTCTGTTGAAGCCATATTTTTTCATTGCCAAACTTAGTCTCTCGAACCAAGCTCGAGGAGATTGTTTCAAGCCATATAGAGTCTTCTGCAATTTGCACACAACCTTGACTTCAAAATTAGCCATATATACCCGGGAGGGATATCCATGTAAATTTCTTCTTCGAGATCACCATGAAGAAATGCATTTTTTACGACAAGCTGATGTAATGGCCAATCAAGGTTCGCAGCAAGAGATAATAGAACTCTAACCATGTTTAGTTTAGCCACTGGTGAGAAGGTTTCTTGATAATCGACTCCATATTGTTGGGCAGCACGCCAACAACGCAGTGAACCGAGATCCAATCTCAAGTCTCACCCACAAACGATAAACAGGAAGAAATATAAACTAGAAAGAAATAAAAGCATTCAAACAAACCACAAGACAAGATATAAGTGGAAAAACCCCAACAAGGATAAAAAACCACGGATGCAAAACTTCCACTATGAAGAAAAACAAAGATTACAAGGCAATATACTAACCTCTCCCTTGGAAGCACATAGAAAACCCGTTGCCCACACCTTAGAATAACTTTCTCATCATACCTAGAAAAGCCCTAGATACCCTTATTTATAATTTAGAAAACTCCTTTCTGCATCCCAGTTGCGAAAGGATTTACAACACGAAATCCACGAAACTCCTTTCGCATCCCAGTTGCGAAAGGACTTGCGACACGAAATCCACGAAACTCCTTTCCACATCCCGGTTGCGAAAGGACTTGCAACACGAAATCCGCGCAAAAACGTAGATCGAATCTACATAACCTCGACTGGTCGTGGGTGAACCCAAATGTGGCTCCACTTCTCAACACATATGTCTGGGTATAACCTTTGGCAACTAATCTTGCTTTGTATCGTTCGATTAACCCATCTGCCTTGTATTTGATGGAGAAGACCCATTTGCATCCCACCATCTTCTTTCCTTCGGGTACTGAGACGAGTACCCATGTCTCTTTTTTTAGTAAGGCCTCTATCTCTTCTTTCATGGCTTGAACCCATCTAGGATCCCTTAATGCCTCTACAACACTGGTAGGAATGTGATGAGATGAAAGATCGTCGGCAAGGCTTTTGACTGGTTCCGAGAGATTTTCAGTGGATACATAATTAGCGATAGGATATTTCGACCGTTGCTCTTCTACCTCAGGAGAGTATCGATTTGGTGGCTTGCCACGATTATGCCTGAAAGGTAACCCATAGCCAATAAGAGCGGGAGTATCGATAGTGTTAGAAATTTGAGGTGTAACTGGAGAGCTTGGAGAGTTTACCTTGGTGATATTTTCAGGAGAGCTTGGAGAGTTGACCTCAGTGATATTCTCAGGAGAAGGGTCAATGGATACTGAGGAGTGAAAGGGGACTCTATGCATCGTCTCTGTCTCTGTAGGCGTCGTCTCTGTCTCTGTAGTGCCTTCAATCGTATTCGGGTCATTGAACCCTGGCCAATCAAACCGTAGCCAGTTCATCTCTTCATCATGATTCTCCCCCTGAAGAGGAGAAGTGGATGTCTTGGAAATAAAGAAAGTCTCGAATTCCAGAAACGTGACATCCATCGATACATATGTACGCCGATGAGTGGGATCGTAGCATCTATACCCCTTTTGATGTATGTCGTAGCCCAAGAAGAGACACCGAATTGCACGAGGATCGATTTTAGTGCGTTTGTCCTTGTGGAGGTGAACATAGGCAACACATCCAAAGACACGTGGTGGAATCATCAAGACCGAAGGCAAGGTAACAAAGGTGAATAACACTTAATTAGAGAGGAGTTTGCATCTCGAGGACTTTCGACGGCATTCTGTTAATAACATGAACTGCCGTCGTGACTGCATCCGCCCAGTAATGACTAGGCATATTGGCCCCAAGAAGAAGGGCTCGAGCAATCTCAAGGATATGACGATTTTTCCGCTCGACAACCTCGTTTTTCTGCAGAGTCTAGAAACATGACGTCTCATGAATCATTCCATGCTGGTGAAAGAAATCACGGAACTGAGCATTCACATATTCACCACTATTATCGGAGTGAAGAACTCGAGGCTTGGTGGAATATTGGGTGCAAATCATCTCATAAAAGGATTGGAATATATCAAAAACTTCGTCTTTGTGTCTCAACAAATATAACCACATCATCCTAGTGCAATCATCTACAAATATCACAAACCACCGATAGCCAAGCATAGTAGATTTAGGTGACGGACCCCATACATCAGAATGAATCAATGTAAACGGAGCCGCACTTTTATTGAAACTCAAAGGGTAAGTAGTCTGATGGCTTTTAGTTAGAATGCATGTTTCGTATTTAAATTCCAAACTAGATATATTCGAAAACAAACCAGGAAATACATGCTTTAAATAACCGAATGAAGGATGACCTAACCGGCGATGCAAAAGCTAAATCTGCTCCTCCTTTAATTTATTCTGATGAGTAGTCTGACATGCACGGCCCACCTTGAAATCCTCCATGTAGTAGAGTCCCCCTTCTCAATACCACACCCAATGATCTCCTGGGTGAGAATATCCTGAAGAAAACAAACATCTGGGTAAATAATCACAACACATTTTAGCTCTTTGGTAATCTGGCTCACAGATAATAACTTATGGAAAAGAGAAGGGACAAGAAGCGTATTGGACAGAGATAGGTCTGGTGACAACACCACGGTACCTGCCCCGGTTTCCGAGCAACGTTTTCCATTAGCATTTGCAATGCTCAATCTCTGAGGTGCAGAACATTGGGAGAAATCCTTTTCATCATAGGTCATATGGTCAGAGGCCCCTGAGTCAAGGATCCACTCATTATGGGCCTCCTTCATATTGGACCCGAGTAGAATGGTACCTGTAGTGGCATTATGAGCTTCGGTGGGAATTAAAGAAAGAGTCGACTCACTTGCAGCAACTGAAGCTTGGCCCACCACAGCACCCTAGTCTGCCAGGGCAGCTTGGCCTATAAACATTGGCCCACCTTTGCTTGTGCCACTATCACGTTTTTTCTTTGCCTGTAACTCATGCCACCACTTGGGATAGCCATTGAGCTTGAAACACGTCTCCCGAGTGTGTTTAGAACCTCCACAATGAGAGCACTTCTGCCCGTCAGATGTAATCTTTGACTTAGAAGTGGAAATCGGCTTTCCATTTTGGAGAAAACTCGGTGCAGGAGCTCCAACCTTCAAGCTTTTGGAGGCCATCACAACACCCGGTGGTTCTTCGCTCCTAGTCCCTATCATCACAGCTTGCCGTATCGCCTCCCACCGGACATGGGCGTACGCTTGCTCCACGGTGGGGAACGGTTGAATTTGCAGAATATTCCTCCGGATGTCGTCTAGTCGATCATCCAGGCCATCTAGGAAGATATATACTCGGTCTTCTTGCACCATGGTGTTATACTTCTGAATATCTGCCTGGCACTGCATTGGATTTGGCCTCCCGAAGTCAATTTCTCTCCACGATCCCTGTAGATCGTTGTAGTATGTCTCCAGTGAGCCACCCGCTTGCTTCAGACGTGATACTCGACGCCAGAGGTCATACACTTGGGAGGCATCACTCCCATTGAAATAGATTGTTGTTATGGCGTCCCATACCATTTTTGCTGTCGGAAATCTGATGAAATTTCCAATCAATGATGGATCCATGGAATTAACCACCCAACCCTTCACTATGGCGTTGTTGGTGCGCCATTTGTGGAAGTTTGGATCTGTCGATGGAGGTTGAGAAAATCACCGTGGATATACCCCAATTTGTCTTTGCCGGATTTGTACATTTCCACCACCTGAGACCAAAGTGCGTAGTTGGTCCCATCCAACTTAATCTCAATTGGTGCGGTGGCCATGGCGGTAGTCTAGATCGGAGCTAAGGTTTTGGACAGCACCTCAGCCATTTTTGTATTGAACTCGGACAAGATAGAAGACGAGAGAAGCTTGTCCGAATGCGAGTCTGCATCAGCCATGATGTAGGGTGCTTGTTTTTGTTTTATGTTTCGGATGACAGAAGATAGGGAAGAAAGAACGGCTTTGATACCATATCAAGTTATTGGAGGAAGAATTCAAATTCTATATTTGGTATCTTTTTCTGTACACCGTGATGGTATATAACAACAAACAATACTCTTATTTCAGTATAGACAAATCTCGCTATCCATCATAAAAAATCTCGGCTATAATTGTTGATTCCGTTGAGGTGTAGTTGACCTTTCATCCCTTAGTTTGCTTCTGTAATCTTCGCAGACATGAGACAACTCATGCCAACACCAGCAGTAAGCGATTCAATGTAGCCGCGTCCTTTTTTGACTATCAGTGCAGGTTTTCAGGTCAACGCGTGTCGCGACGAGAGAAGCCCTTCACACCTTGGCCTTTTAAAAAATGCCTGAGATGATGGCAAAGTTCAATCGCACGTGTGCACTTACTTCACACATGGAATTATACATGTGTGTGACATCTCGACCGTTCATCAGGAAGGATGCCAAATACATTCTATCTGTTCCATTGATCAATTTCTCTCAACCATTCATCTGTTTTGTTCATGTAGCCCTGATGACAGTATGGTCCTAAATATTAGGATTCCCCACACAGAGCAGGACCGCGTCATGATTGGCTCCGGTAGCACACGTGAGCATTTCTGTTCACTTGTAATCCAGATCGTAGATCTGATGGGCTAGGTCGTGGATAGACTATGCCCCAAGAATATCCTGGCAACGAAGATCTTAACCGTCCAGTCAGTGTCGTTCAAAAGACGGTTAAGGCTAAAACTTAGATAGCCAGAACCTTTCGATCAGGAAAACTTTTGGGTATCTCCCATTTAATTAGACCCATCAAATCACCGGTCCAGATCATCGAACAACGGCCAGGGAATTCTTACACTATTCAGGTTCTGATGCATCATGACCCTAGAACCCTCCTGTGCCGACTACGAGGATGAGAGATTCAGTGGTCCATAAACACCGTATACACGGTGAGTATTAGTTATACTTACCCACGACCTGGCCTCAATGCGAATCAACGGAAAGCAATTATAATATAAAAGGTAAATGAACTGTAGCCATTTGAGTTCCACAAAATGCATGTGCACGGGTTGAAAGTCAGCCACAATTTTCTAAGGAAAACAAAGACTCGGTGATATCTATAACCACCTATGCTACGTTACTTATCAAGCTCTCTATATCCGTACACGTGTCACACATGTAAAGAAATCCCGCGTGTTCTTGGATGGGCCATGTCCTTGACATGCCACTGATTAGATGATCCTAACCATCAGTTTCGAGAACGTTTGATGATTAATAAAGATGGACATTTAATAGCACCACATAAAATCTAAAAGTAAAATAATAATTGTTATAGATAAAATCGAGCTAACCTGATGTACAGAAAATTATTAAGGCTGACTTTTTAAACTACTAAAGATATAGAGAAAGCAAGTCAAGAAGATGTAAGCACGGTTTCCTAACCTCAAATCACACACATGTTTGATATTTGCACATGACGCATGTGTAGGTTTGTACAGCTCTTCGTACTTGTGGAATCCAGCAAGCCTCTCTACGTGAATCTCTCACACACTATGACGTAGAGCGGGTCGTGGACAGTTTCATGGCCAAAATGGATCAGAAAAGGCCTAGTCGACGATAGAAGTGATTTGGACCGTCGGACCTTAGATCGGGTGTATCTTGCAATCCGGAATGAGTTAGCTGACGTAAAATATATGATTTTGGGGTAGAATGAGCTACTTTAGCCGACCAACCCTGCTATGCTGGGTTACGATGCCCGGAATTGCAAAAAACCCCTGGATCGACGGTCGTTTCCTTGTTTTAATTTCGTTTTTATTATAAATAGTAAGTTTTAGTTTAATTATAACTCTTCATCCGTCAGGCTTTAGGAGTTGCGCCCAACGTGAAAAGAGCTTAGAATAATTAGGAGAACGGTTTGGTGAAGCCAAATAAGACACTATTTTTTGCCGAAAACCTTGCGCACTAGTAGACATCACGACCATCTATAAATAGTAAGTTTACTATTTATAGTAAGTCGCGATTTCTAGGAGTTTTAGTTGTAGTTTGATTCTGATTTCTTTCCCATTGCTTGGTACCCCTATTTAAAGGGTTGTGAACTCGTTTTTATTCATTCATTAATCAATTTTGAATTTATCAGAATTTAATTCTATTTTCTGCTTTCTTTCCTCGTGGATTCGAGAAGTCTCTGTGAAGAGTCCAGAGAAGTTCCGTGGATTCGGAATAGTTATCCTCTTGAGGAAGACGGTGCTCGACCTCACGTCCTCCCCTGCATCACACTATGAATGTTTGGATTGCAAATTAGGTCCCAAGGTAAAAGGATGTAAAAGAATAATTATTACATAGTTACATTCTTTAAAGAGATAAACGTAAATGAGGGATGTAAAGCAATGCCAATTGCTTTTTTTTTTTTTTTTTTTTGGAGAAATATACAAGCATCCGGACATTCAAGCTTTCCCAGGAAAAAGGACATGGGAGAAGCCTATCTTGACCAACAAGAAAGAAGGAAATGGATAGGCAAAAGGAAATGGATAGGCAAAAGGAAAAACGAAGCCTAGGAGCATACAACCCTAGAGATGACATCAAAATCTCTCCCTGGAAGAAATCTGCCTGACTGCACCTAGGCCCACCGAATCCAGAAAAAGCAGCCCTCTAACATGGGGTGGTAGCTCCCCATGATCATGGATAAGAGAATTCAATTGCTCAATGTGTTATATCTACACTGTCTATCCATTTACTAATATCATTTTAGGGCATGACCTAAAATATGAGATATATCCAAAGTTGAAGTGAACCACACCATATAAAGCAGTGGGACAATATTGCCTACTATCGAAACCTTCTTATACCTTATCGGGATGTTTATTTTCCATCCAACTGGTTCATGAGGTCAAATAAACTTCCACGAAGGAAAAGCACAAATATCAACTTTATTCAACACTTCAGTCACTACGCCAAAATCGCGGATTTGCAACGGACCAAATCCGTCGTAGGAAGTTTTCAATAGCAAGGTTTCAATCTCCTCTACTTTATTTGGTGTGGTCAATTTTTACTTTGGATGTGTCTTATTTTATTTTATTTTTTACTTTTTTTCCTATGAAATGATATGGTAAGATGGATGGACTGTATGGATATAACACATATAATGGCAGGGCCCATCACATATAGCCAGGTCAAGGCACTTCAATATTTTTAGGTAAACATATCTTAGTTTACAGGAGACATTATTTAACTTATGTAATTATTATACCTTTACATGCATATACTGTGAGAGGTTGCAATCTAAACACACCCTAAGATCCAAGTTTGAAGGAACGTACATATTCGCACATGCTCACACATGTAAATATAAAACATGCTGGTGGAATAGGAGGATGGAAATAATGCTTGCATCTTCTTTCTAGGAATTCGTGCAGTTTCATTCTTTAGGTGGGCCACGAAAAGTTTAGGGTTTCAATTTTGTTTTTATATTGACAGCTCAGCTGGTAGGCCAACCATGTTGATGCCCTGGCATGCAAAAGACAAGGCTCACCAGGTGGGCTGCATGTGAACAAAAGAAATGGATGGTTAAAAAGTTGACCATAGTTAAAAAGTTAAAAAGCTGACCATCATTCCCAATAAAAATTTATGTGACCCATCTGGATTGCTTGTGACCCGACGAAGGAAATCTTCTACAATTGAAAGTTAGGTGGGGCCTACCAAGATGTTTGTGAGAAATTCACTCAGTCACTCTTTTTTTTTTAAGGTGATGTTAGGACGTGAGATTAAAATTGAGGTAGATCCAAAACTCAAATCTACCACAAGAAAAGAAAATAGTAAAGGAAGGAGTGCCTACTTTGAAACCTTCTCAAGGTCCAATGTGATGTTTGTATGCCATCCAAACAGTTTACAAAATAATTCTCAGTGAGATAAACTAAAACACAAAACATTAGCCTAATTCAGAACTTTTAATAGTACCGTTCCCTCTACAATGCTTATGTCATGTGGCATAGTTGAGTTTTGGATCTACCTCATTTTTAGACTCACGTTCTGATGCGAACTGAAAAACCAGTATAAGAAGTGATTTTTTCACAAACATCACGATTGACCATAGCATACTCCTTAATAATAGCATCCACGAGAAATCGATTGGAGTGCCATGCTTGACTTAAACTTTGAATCTGCCTCATTTTTGGAGCCATCTCTCGAACAATGTAGTGCATTGCATTGTACTATCACAATGATTACCTCCTACCTTGTACGTTTGCTAATGCCTTTGAATATTAAATTACTAGCACTTTTGAAATTGGAAAACACTTTGTAAGCACACACGTCTATTGTGGTGGAATGATGCATGTATTACATCCATACCATCGTGATGCTAAAAAAATAATACTAAGGTAGATCTGAAGCTCAAGTCAATCACTCTCCAATGTTGACAATTTAAAAGCCACAAAAGTTTTGTATGAAGCTGATATTTGTAATTTCCCTTCATTCAAATCTTTGTAACCTCGTAAACTAATTAGATTGCAAGTAAACATTACAACCAGTTCTAAGAATGTTTCGCTAATGGGAATCATTGTCCCATTGCATTTTGTGGTGTGATGATCTACTTGAGATTTTAAGTCATATCATGGTTAGGCTTATGTCCTTGAATGATATGGACCGACCGTGTGAATATAATACATCACGGTGAGACTTCACAACTTTACCCCATAAACAGGGTATCAAAACTTCCATACCCTCTTATTCACCACATCACTTAACAAGTTAAATAAATAATGATTGCAAAATTACTTTCAAATTTCAATTTCTAAACTCACCCTAAGGGTCTGTTTGGATTCACATATTAGGATGTATTGTATTGTATTTGGGTACTGTTCATGTATACATTAGACGGTTTTCAGAATACATCCAAATCAATCAGATACTAATCAATGTTTGGATAGGAGATATTGTTTAGCATGGTATACAGTACGTTATACAAATCAATGTTTAGATAGGAGGTATTATGTCTGAGTATTATACAATCGTACAAATTTCAATACTACATGTATGGATGGTCAACCCACATTTGGTCAAAACACTTATATCACGATAAGCCCAACAAAGCCCTGCCCGGATGGATTACCATCCGGCGGAGGTAGGACGCAATCCGCATCCGATGTTGTGGATACTATGTAAAACAGGAATTGGTGGCCCACCGTATTGCCACGTGTAGTACCACGCAAAAGCGATCAAGAATTTGCTGTAAACTAACTTATCACAGTGCCAATGCGACATCCCGTACGTCCATAAGTTTCGGCAGCCCACGTTAGGCACAATCTCAAAAAAATAGGCGAATTCAAAATTCAAGTGGGCCACACCACAGCAGACGGTGGAATCCCACCATTAGTGTGGGCAATAGAAGTTTTGGATTGACATTCATGTGGGAAACCTTACGTAGGTAAACATCATGGCGAGCCCAACAAGGTTTCAACTGTAGCCGTTTCCATCCCATCGTTGTATGTGAAGTGACCCCTTAAGTATTGGATGTGCCTCATTTTTGGGCTTAACGGGTAACATGAGTTTGTTAAACCGATGGACGGAGTAGATCTGACGCAGACATCTCCATGGACCCCAAAGAGCATCCGCCCACAGGGCTCTCAGTAAGCGCTAGAGCCCCTTTTACACATTCGTTACCTTTCTTCTCACTTCTCTACACACTTTGTTACCTTTCTTCTCACTTCTCTGCATTCACACCATTAGCAGCTTCTAGAAACCGACCAAACTGCAATAGCATTCCCAGCAAAACCAAAAAAAATGAGAAAAGAAGAAGAAAAAAAATCCACATTGGAGAATAGTCTCTGAAGTTTTGAAAAACTCGTCCGTTGCCTAATACAGCACAATGAAGAAAAAGTACCGACGGCATGTGACCCCACTGACAATACTTTCCTGTAGCTTCAAAATTTTGGCTCGTGTCAGTATTCGCGCGCATGAGATTCAACTCGTATTCATTATAATCAGCATGACATCTAACATGATACAATACATCCCATAACGCGTATCCAAACGGGGCCTAAAAGTGGGTTGGCAAAACGTGTGAGCTGGTTGACCGGGTCAGCAGGAAATTGCATCCGGACATGGCTCTCATTCACGTGTGCACGTGAATACAAGGCCTCGAATGAATTGACTGTAGTTTTAAATTCGATTTATTATTATTATTATTATTATTATTTAATTCTGGGAGAATATGTTGAATGATATACGGGCACTTAGAAATTACATGAACATGAAAAATTCATTACGTAGCATATTATGATACAAGTTAAACATTCCAAATTATGCATATCAGTTCCGATTTATTTCAAACCAAAATACGGTTATTAGACAATTGGACGGTTAAAAATGAGAAGACTCTGATCATCGATCTTATTTCAATAAAATGGGTCAAAGAATCAGAGGCTTGGATTATTCAACCAGCCTGATTTTTCAATGGTAAGTTACTGAATGTATTTTACACAATTTAGTCGGTTTAACTTGAGTTAGTCTATGCCAGATGTACCATTTCAAAGTGACGGCTTATCAAGCCTCGTAAGCAGGCAGCGTATCAAATACCTTTTAAATCCGCTGACGTAAGCAACGGGTATATCAAAGTCGGTGGTACTGAGTAACTCAGTACGCTAAGCGCACTGAGTAAACGCTGTAGGACCCACTGTCATTCATGCATTGTATCAACTCCGCCCATCTGTTTTATCATATAAATTTATGGCTTTAATCCAAATATTAAGCACATATAAATATCAAGTGGACCACACCACCCGAAATGGTGTGAATTGAAGTCTACTGTTGAAAAGTTCTTGGGGGGCCACAGAAGTTTTAGATCAAGCTGATATTTGTGATTTCCCTTCATCCATGTCCGTGTGATCTTATGATAAGTTTGGATGACAAATAAACATCACTGGGGCCTTAGAAAGGTTTCAACGGTGGAAATCAATAATTCCACTGTTTCCTGTGGTATGGTCTACTTGAGCTTTTTTTATATTTCAATTCTGAGCTCAACCCTTGAAATGATCTGGAAAAACGGATGGACGGCGTGGATAAACCACGTGAATTCACAGTGGGCCCAACAGAGTTTACTTAGTACGATGAATGCGTCACCACTGTCGAAAGCAAAGTGACATGAGCGCGTGCATTTTTCATCGCCAGTCGAAGAACATGTGGCACTGATGGACGCGTGAAAGATCAGGACCGTTGATCAGATTACACTTACCGTTTCAAATCTACCAGGATGAAATATAAATAGGATTGGAACATATACCCCACCTCACAGGTAGAAAACAAATGAACAGTTAAAATTTTGACAAAATCGCAAAGGATATGTACACGTATTGTCTATACGATGAATAGAGGCCACCTTATTTCTAGGAAACGAATCTAAAGGATGGAAATCGCCAAACGAACGGCTTCAATCTGTTACACGTGTGCCTCATCGCAGGTAGGAAGGAGTCATAGAAGACTGCACTTAGAGTTCCTAATAAGTTTATTATAACTACCTCTAAGAACAGTCAAATACTTCTTATAAACCTGACGAAGTCGTCTCTCTAATTGTTTTCTAGAGGGAATTATTGGATAGTACCCCAGCCAGGTATGACGCTCTATACGCAGGTACCTTATTTATAATACATATGGCAAATACCAACTTAGTATAAACTTACTAAACATGGAACTCATCATAGCTGAGTTAGTCTAAAATTTAAAATTTAGATTAGTTACTCTTATTTATGAAACTTTATGCTTTAAACTCTAGAGTACATGTATTCAAGCGATCCTTTATTATGATATTTTTTAGTTTTAAAAGACAATTTTAAATGTTTATTATATATACAATGCTCACATACACTTATATTAAAATTTTAAAAAGTAAGAATTAAACCAGGATTAAGTAATACCTTCATACCACGATCGCTCATGTGGCTCAAGCGTGCATGCTACACACCATGCTGATGTGGAGTCTACTATAATCATTGCGATTCCACCCAATATAGTACTACCGATCAACCTGTACAGGTTTTCACTTCTCCATTCATTTATTACAATGAGTGCTCCTTTAAAAACTTTCATAATACAATCGTGTTAAGAGAACTAGCATCCAAGAGCATTAAGCATGTTAGGACTCGCGGAATGAACATAAAGACGAATCAAACAAAGAAATCACAATCGCACAAATAAATTTGGCAGAGAACACTTTAAATTTATTTCGAAAAACTCTTATGGATAAAAAAAAACAATGGCAGAAAGTAATAATACACTATAAATAACAAAGTTACAAGGGATGAAACTTTATCGATTCAAAGCCCCAAGAGAAAATCCATAGCTGGTTCGACATAGATTAAAGGTACACAGCCAATTCTTTTATGTTGTTTTGGTTTTCTTAGTTGATATTATGAGCTATCGACGTCAAAGGTGGGGCCCATACGATGGGTGATCCAAATCAAGGTGAGCCCACGTAATGAATTATCCACATCAAAGGTAAGCCCCAAATGATAAGTCCATATCAAAGGAGGCTCCACATGATGGGTTGTCCACATCAAAGAAAGGGCATACACAGTGGGCAATAGTACACATCAAAGGTGGGGCAATAGTCCATTTCCAAAATGGAGCCCACACATTGTAGATGACCCACTTCAAGGTGAGCTCACAGAATGGATTGTCCACATTAAAGGTAAGCTTTAAATGATTAATGGCCTACATGTGAAGCGAGCCCCGCATGATGAATGCCCATATTGAAGGTGGGTCCACACGATGGACCGTCCATATCAAAGGTGGGCTCCACATGAAGGGTGGTGGATATTGAAGGTGGCTTCACAGACAATAATATTAAAGCGGCCCCATATAATGGACAGTCTAAATTAAAAGTTGGCCCCTATTGATGAATGACCCATATCCAAGGCGGGCCTCGCGTGATGGATGACCCACATCGAAGATGGGGCCTATATGATGGATGGTCCACATCAAAGGCGGGCTTCATGTGATGGGCAGTGGATATTAAAGGCAGGCCTCATATGACGAACAATAACATTGATGGTGGGCCCACATGTTTGATGACCAATATCAAGGTAGGCCCCACATGAGGACAATTTACATCGAAGGTCTACTCCTGATAGTGAATGCCCCACATCCAAGGTGGGCCCCGCTTGATGGATGACCCACTTCAAAGTTGGGCACTGCATGATGACATGTGTGACGGGCGTGCGACCCATCAACCTACTAGCAATGGGAGAGAAAACATAACATGTCGCATGGTCCACATAAAAGGTAGGCCCGCATGATGGAAGGTCCACATCCAAGGTGGGCCCTACATGATGGAGCCTACATCGAAGGTATGCCTCGCAAGGTGGATGGTCCATTTGAAGGTGGGTCATACATGATAGATGGTTCACATTCAAGATAGAGCTAAGGTGGGCCCAATATAATGAACCGTCCACATTTAAAAGTTGGGACCACATAATGGACAGTAGATATTATGGGTGGAACGAACAAACTTGAGGGATAAGTACTCATGTGATTTGAAAACCAAACATACCTTTTTACATTTTCGCTAATAAGTATATTATTTATAACATATTTATTTGTTGAACAAGTAAAAAATCAAGATAAGCTATTTAAGGCACAAGTAAATTATGTAAAATAACTTATGATCCAAACACTCTCTTAACAACGGAATTTTCTAAAATTATTTGGGTGCCAATAAACCTTGGTTAGCTGAGACGTATACAGAATCATATGCACAAATCTAATATCAGGTCACATAATGATGGTCGTCGAAAGCTATAAACTACAATTCAAGTCCAGCCCAAGAGCAAGCTAACCCATAGGATTAGGTCATGTTAGGCCCGCAAGCTGAGCCAGGCCAAGTTGATTCATCCAGCTTTAAGGTAGAGTATAGTAACCGTGAAATGAAATGGGACAAGGCTGGGTCAGGCCCACTAACAGCTACTCAGCCAACAATTTTAAATAAGTCAAGATGGGCCAGGTTGATTTGTCCAGATTTTAGGAAGATGGCACTAAAAGCAGAGCAACGGTTAGGCCCATTAGCCAATTCCGAGATCAGTAACGTAAAAAAGCATGGAATGGTCGACTAGTCTGGACTTTGTAGATTCAAGCCCAAGTCCAATAACATTAATTGATGGACCATAAATCCTAAGCCTGCTTAAAGCGGCCTGGGCATGGCTGTAGTATCATTTTTAGTGGGAGTGATCACATACATCTGAGATGTGTAGGGCGACCGGTAATGTGTTTAAGCCATCCAACCCGTCCATCAAATTTGGTTCACATGATCTTTTGATCTGCCTCATTTTTCATACTCTTAAATAATCGGGCAAAATTAATGGACGGTGCTGATATAAAACATACATCCTCGTGGATCCCACGGAACTTTACCATGCCAACACAGTGCATGAATCAAGCTCTTCCAATTAAGACTTTCTATTTTGGTAAATTCTAATATTTCAGATAAATTTTAGTTTATTCAAATTAATACTCCTAATTAGCTTGTTCTTTTCTTTATAAGTGATGTAATCGGGAAGTCTATTATTATTAATTAATAAAATTCCAAATTTCTTTTTTCACATAAATTTAAGAATCATCTTGTGGATTCAAGGTTTTAC
This sequence comes from Magnolia changhungtana, assembly GCA_030180095.1. Taxonomy (NCBI): domain Eukaryota; kingdom Viridiplantae; phylum Streptophyta; class Magnoliopsida; order Magnoliales; family Magnoliaceae; genus Magnolia; species Magnolia changhungtana. The sequence goes on from JASAUF010000234.1 coordinate 4,685,178, forward strand.
ACACTTGAGAGGTAGACAATGATCTTCCTCATCACACCTTTTTCTGCATCAGATAGACCACAAATATATAAGAAATGAAACAAATGAACCTTCCAGATTCAAAACAAAAGGCCAAAGAGTGGACGGTTAAGATCTTCCTGATGGGTTTTTTTGACCCGTTGTCCTTTCGCAACTGGGATGCGCAAAGTCCTTTCGCAACTAGGATGCGCAAGTCCTTTCGCAACTAGGATGCGGAAAGGAGTTTCCTAAAACTATAAAAAGGGGTCCCTAGGATTTTTCTACATACATTGTGTTGATGAGAAAAATACAAGAGGGCTATCAAAGGTGAGAGAGAGGGAGAAAGAGAGAGAGGAAGCTTATAGAAGGGAGGTTCTGCTCGGGGAGGTTTTTCTACTTTGCAATTTATATCTCAGCGCTTCTATGTCCTCATAATCGGTTAGATCTCTTCGTTTTCTCTATTTCTCTTATTGTTCATCCACTCCTGCGTGAGTGAAGAAGGTTGTAAACGTTCTACTTCATAGTGGATTGTTGATCTGGACGAGGTCCCGTGGTTTTTACCTCTTTGAGGGTTTTCCACGTAAAAATCTCTTGTGTGGTGTGTGATTGATGCATTGATTATTTTCATTGCTTTATTATCCATAATTCTGGTTTGTTCTGGAGGGCTAGATCCAAAGGTTTTGTGCAAGGCCCCCAACAAAGTGGTATCAAAGCTAAGTTCATTGAACGGGTAGGATCGGTTTGAATTATGGAAGGTGGCTCAAGGATGATCAGCCTCAATGGTTCTAACTGGACCATATGGAAGGCTAAGATGGAGGACTTGCTTTATTGCAAGGACCTATATTCTCCAATCTCAGGCATATCAGCAAAATCCAAGGATATGACTGATGATGATTGGAAGAAGTTGGACCGAAAGGCGGTTGGGTTTATTAGACAATGGTTGGATGATTCTGTGTTCCACCATGTGTCTACGGAAACCTCAGCCGAAAGCCTATGGCTAAAATTACAAGGGCTGTATGAGAGGAAGACAGCCGGTAATAAGATATTTCTGATAAGGCGACTTGTAAATCTCAAGTTCAAGGATGGTGGTTCTGTGGCCGAGCATATGAATGAGGTCAGTAATATAGTGAACCAACTCACCTCTATGAAGATGGTCCTGGATGATGAATTGCGAGGCTTTACTATTGCTTAGTTCATTGCTCGACGGTTGGGAGACATTGGTGGTGTCTCTAAGTAACTCCGCGCGCAGACGGAAAGATATCCATGGAACAGTAACCGTTGTCTCTTCAATGAGGAGACAAGGAGGAAGTCTCGAGGGTCTACTCAAGAAGAGGCTCTTGTGACGCAGAACGGGGAGAGGAAAGAACAAGAAGGGCGGAAAGGCCGAGATAAATCAAGAGGCAAGTCGAGTAACAAAAAGAGGTTGAATCTTTGGAATTGTGGCAAGAAGGGCCACTACTAAGCATGAATGTCGTGGTAAGAAAAACGACAAGAAAGGAAAATGGAAGGAAGATGAATCAGATTCCACTGCGGTCGCTTCAGATGGCGACATGGTAGTTATTCTTTCTACAGATTACGATGTATGTCTCACGGCTCCGAGTCAGGGCACTGACTGGGTGATAGACTCGGGAGCTTCTTTTCATGCGACTCCACACAGGGACTCCTTCACAAGCTACAAGTCGGGTGACTATGGGACTGTGAAGATAGGAAATTTCGCGTATCAAAGATCGTGGGAGTCTGTGATATTTGTGTGAAAACTGATGTGGGCTGCACATTGGTTCTCATGAACATGAGGCATATCCCAGACCTTCGCCTCAACTTGATGTCGACGGGAAGGTTGGATGATGATGGCTATGAAAGCCAGTTTGCTGGTGGGCGATGGAAGCTCATCAAGGGTTCATTGATCGTGACTAGAGGAAAGAAGTGTTGCACCCTGTACAAGGCAAGTGTCGTATGTGCAAGGGTGGGTTAAACGTAGCGGAAGATTCGGCTATTGACATGTGGCACAGGCGTCTAGGCCACATGAGTGAAAAAGGGATTCAGCTACTAACGAGGAAGCAACTCCTTCCAGACGTGATGGTATGCCTCTCAAAACTGTCTTGATTGTTTATCGGGAAACAAGATAGAGTTTCATTCATTAAAGCGCTTCTCATGTTAATAAAGTGCATGCATTAGATTTGGTTTATTCGATGTTTGTGGTCTATGAGGACAAAAACCTTGGGTGGGGCATTGTATTTTGTCACTTTTATAGATGATGCATCTAGGAGGGTTTGAGTTTATGCTTTGAAATCCAAGGACGAGGTCTTTGGTGTGTTTAAGTTGTTTCATGCTATGGTCGAGAGAGAGATAGGTAGACCATTGAAGTGCATCCGCACTGACAATGGTGGTGAATACATTGGCGACTTTCACGAGTACTGCAAGTCCCAAGGTATACGGCATGAACAGACGGTTCCCAAGACCCCCCAGCATAATGGTGTAGCTGAGCGAATGAATCGCACCATTGTTGAGAGAATCAGATGCATGTTATCCCATGCGAAGTTGCCCAGGACGTTCTGGGGAGAAGCAATGCACACAGCGGTGTATTTGATAAACAAGTCTCCATCAACCCCGTTGAATGGAGAAGCACCTGAGAAGGTGTGGACTGGACAGGATCCATCGTACAGTCATCTCAGGGTGTTTGGATGCAGGGCATCCGTTCACGTACCAAAGGACAAGAGGTTCAAGCTCGATATGAAGATCAGGCAGTGTGTGTTCTTAGGGTACGGTGATGAAAAATTCGGTTACAGAGTTATGGGATCCGACCGAGAAGAAGCTCGTCAGGAGCAGAGATGTGGTTTTCTTTGAAGATCAGTGTATCGAAGACATTGGTAAGCCAGAGAAGAACCAGCCTAGTTCAGGTGAGCTAGAGGACATGGATTCGATTACTCCTCCCATGGTGCCTGATGACGGGGAGTACAAAGAAGGTGCGAGAGGACGAGAGAGTTCCTTCAGAAGATGGACCGGGGAGCGGCCCCCCCACTTGATCCACTGTTGAGCCACGGGTGAGGAGGTCATCAGGGACGTACCGGTAGTCAAGAGGTACTCGCCGCATGAGTACATTATGCTAACCGATGGGGAGAGCCGAAGATTATTCGAGGCCCTAGCCGACGAGCATAAGGGGAGTGGTTGAAAGCTATGCAAGAGGAGATGGAATCCTTGCATAAGAACCACACCTATGACATGGTGAAATTGCCTAAGGGCAAGAAAGCTCTGAGCAACAAGTGGGTGTTCAGAAAGAAGATTGAGCAGAAGAATTCACAGACGAGGTTCAAGGCCAGACTTGTGGTGAAAGGGTTTGGTCAGAGAAAAGACAGACTTCGAGGAGATATTCTCACCAGTGGTGAAGATGACATCCATACGGGTGTTGCTTGGGTTGGCGGCTAGCATGGATCTGGAGATAGAGCAGTTAGATGTTAAAACTGCCTTTCTCCATGGTGACCTGGAAGAAGAGATCTACATGCACCAACCAGAGGGGTTCGAAGTCAAGGGCAAGGAGCATATGGTGTGTAGGCTGAGGAAGAGCTTGTATGGGCTAAAACAAGCTCCACGGCAATGGTACAAGAAGTTCGACTCGTTTATGTTGAAACATGGGTATGACAGAACGGAGTCGGACCACTGTGTGTTCACGCGTAAGTTCTCAGACGGTGATTTCTTAGTTCTGCTGTTATATGTTGATGACATGCTCATCATGGGAAAAGACATCAAGAAGATTGACAGGCTGAAACAGGAGTTGGGCAAGTCTTTACGATGAAAGACTTGGGCCGGCCTAGACAGATCCTAGGAATGGAGATAACCCGTGATGATGTGAAGCAGGAAGCTCGGCATCACAAGAGCGGTATATTGAGAAAGTCCTAGAGCGGTTCAATATGAATGCAGCGAAGCCGGTCAGTACTCCACTAGATGGTCACTTTAGATTGAGCGACAGGCAGTGTCCCAAGACGAAGGCAGAGGTGGAAGAGATGCAAAAAATTACCTAACGCGTCAGCTGTAGGAAGTTTGATGTATGCTATGGTGTGTACACGCCCAGACATAGCATATGCGGTTGGTGTTGTCAGCCGGTATCTTGCCAATCCTGGCAAAGAATATTGGGCAGCGGTGAAATGGATACTACGGTATCTAAGAGGCTCATCCAGGTTGAGCCTATGCTATGGTGACGGAAAACCTGTGTTAGAGGGCTACACAGATGCAGATATGGCAGGTGACATTGACTCCAGGAAGTCTACATCGGGGTTCATGTTCACATTTGCAGGGGGAGCGATTTCTTGGCAGAGCAAGTTACAGAAGGTCGTAGCATTGTCAACTACAGAAGCCGAATACATTGCAGTCACAGAGGCATGTAAAGAGATGCTTTGGATGAAGAGGTTCCTACAGGAACTTAGCCTAAAGCAGGAGGAGCACGTGGTCTATTGCGATAGTCAGAGTGCTATACACTTGAGCAAGAATCCAAGTCAGCATTCCAAGTCAAAGCACATAGAGATTCGGTATCACTGGATCAGGGATACTTTGGAATATAAGGTGTTACAGCTTGAGAAGGTCCACACGGACGATAATGGGTCAGATATGATGACCAAGGCCTTGCTTAAGGGCAAGTTTGAGGTTTGTAGAAACCTGGCTGGCTTAAAGAAGGTGAATCCCTCCTGGATCAAAAAGGGAGAGATTTGATGGATTTTTTTGACCCGTTGTCCTTTCGCAACTGGGATGCGCAAAGTCCTTTCGCAACTAGGATGCGCAAGTCCTTTCGCAACTAGGATGCGGAAAGGAGTTTCCTAAAACTATAAAAAGGGGTCCCTAGGATTTTTCTACATACATTGTGTTGATGAGAAAAATACAAGAGGCTATCAAAGGTGAGAGAGAGGAGAAAGAGAGAGAGAAGCTTATAGAAGGGAGGTTCGCTTCGGAGAGGTTTTTCTACTTTGCAATTTATATCTCAGCGCTTCTATGTCCTCATAATCGGGTTAAATCTCTTCGTTTTCTCTATTCCTCTTATTGTTCATCCACTCCTGCATGAGTGAAGAAGGTTGTAAACGTTCTACTTCATAGTGGATTGTTGATCTGGACGAGGTCCCGTGGTTTTTACCTCTTTGAGGGTTTTCCACGTAAAAATCTCTTGTGTGGTGTGTGATTGATGCATTGATTATTTTCATTGCTTTATTATCCATAATTCTGGTTTGTTCTGGAGGGCTAGATCCTAAGGTTTTGTGCAAGGCCCCCAACACTTCCAATCAAAGATTACTTTTTGGCATGAACCATACAAGGTGGGGTCCTTCAAATGAATGGTCTAGACAATAAACCACGGGCCCCACTTGCTCAAAATGAAAATCCAATCCGAGGATCGTATATACTCCACCTAAAATAAGGCTGCTATTGGTTCGGTTTGGGCCTTATTTTATGCTATGTCCTAGTATGGGCCTCGGCCCAGAAATAAACGACCGAGATCCTGCGACCATTCTCATGATGATGTTGAACATGATATCTTCAAACAATTGATTCATCTGGACGCTCATCGGATACCGTCCATTCACTACCCACTGATCGTAAAATGCACTGAGAAGAAGAGGGGATCCATGGGGGCCGTTGGATTGGTATGTGTGTGGATGTGTGGTTGTGATGGTGTGGTGGGGTATTTATGGTTTCGCTATAGCTGATTAGTTGTGTAGTCAGATGCTTAGTGAAATGAGATTAAATTAGAAAAAGATAAGGATATTTATTGTCTTTTATCTAAAGAGAGAGTGAGGAGATCTTCACTTATTTTGATAATCCAAAGTAGCAAATGGATATCTTACACGCTGCATGGCCCACTTTCAGTTTCAGTGGCAAATATGGGTGGGCGTGATATCCGCTCTAGAGACTCGTTTTATTAAAAAGGTCGGAATGAGGCGTGGGAGCATGAGATTGACCCGGAGAGTAACACATGGCACTCAGTACTGATCAGACAATCCTAACCATCAATTGAGGGCTGGCAAAGGACTGAAATTGTTTGGGGATGTGCTGAAAGGAAGCGACCCCGAGTTAGAATCAAACAAGCGTCACCGAGTAAGAATTAAACAATAAGAAATCAAACAAACCAAGCATACACGGAACACAAGGTTTTACCAAAAAAAAACTCTTGCGGAAAAAAACACCACTGCACAAAGTGGCAGCGAATCCAATATGATAATGAATGTTACAAAAGATGGAAGAGTTTTTAGATCCAAAAATACACCAAATATTTTTAAAATTAAAAAAAAAAAAAAAAAAAAAAAAAAAAAAAAAACTAGATTTGAACTCTTTTTGCTCACCAAAAGCGCACGTTTCCAATGCCCTAATGCCCGATTACAAGCCCTTAATAATGATTAAAAATGAATTGGGAAACATAACCCACAATTCTGCAAAACTGTGCAAGTCGGTCGATGGGAGCTTCGATCATATTGAATGCCATCGACAACCCATCAATAGAATCGAAACCACCTTCGATCATAACGATTTGGACCCAAAAACTACCCAGCAAGCAAATGCTAAAATATGGGATTTTTTCGATGGGATCGAGTGGGCTGTCATTGGAATCGAGTAGTCTCTCAATACCATAGACAGATCCAATTACAAACATCCGACAACAAAAACAATACGTAGCATTTCTAAAACCTGAAAACTCGACTAGACCGGGTCAAGTTGAAACCTACAACTCCCTAAAATTCATAACTTACTATAAATAGTAAATTTCTATTTACAGTAAGTGTCCTATGTGGCTTAACCACATTATTTCTCCTAATTTTTATAAACGCTTTTTATGTCGGGTGCAAGTCCTAAAGCCAAAGGATTACGATGGAATCTCACAAATTCGGTGTGGGCAGGGGTTGGCTAAAGTAGTTCCAAATTTAGTATGTCGGTTGGGTCTGAATATTTTAATTTAGACCTGACCTGAACCATCCCAACTTGTTTCGACTTGGACGATCCAGACCCAACTGATATACTAAATTTGGAGCCAAAATCCAGACCCGTCTATTAAATGTGATGGGTATGAAACTCCACTCGACCCCAAACATAGACCCATCCCAAACTGCACCCATAGATAACAGGTACGATCTAGAGCTTTTACTTCAGACCCCAGCCAGATATGAACCAGCCCAACTATTTGGACTTGGACCAGATCCAAACCTATAACCAATATACCAATGGACTAGTCTGGACCCAACTATTAAATGGGTTGGGTCTTTTACTCCTATCAACCCTAGCTTAGACCTGTACCAAACCCAGACCCATCGAGATCTTTTACTTTAGACCCAACACAAACTTGAACCAGCCCAATTTATCTGGACTTGGACCCAATCCAAACCCAACCCATATACTAATCGACTAGGTCCATGCCTGATTATTAAATGCAGCGGATCTGGAACTCCCCACGACCCTGACTCAGACCCATCCTAAACCGGAACCATAGATAAATGGATCAGATCTGGAACTTTTACTTAAACCTGACCCAGAGCTGAATGAACCCAACTTATCTGGACTTGAACCCGATCCAGACCCAACCCATATGCTAATGGATTAGGTCTGGAGCTAAAATCCAGAACCGACTATTAAATGAGTCAGGTCTGGAACTCCCTCGATTGACCCCAACTTAGACGTGTCCCAAACCGGGCCCATAGATAAATGGATCAAACCTGGATCTTTTACCTTAGACCTGACCCAGACTTGAAATAACCCAATTTTTCTGGACTTGAACCTGATTCAGACCCAACCCATATACTAATTCACTAGGTCCACATTCCAACCCAACAATTAAATAGGTCAGGTCTGGAACTCCCCTATCCAACTTGGCTAGATCCATTTGGATCCCTCATCTTGCCCCTACACAACCTACCTGCCCACAATAACAAAGATCAGTGACATCCAGGTATGACATGGATATAGTATGATTTGGTACTTCTACACTCAATATTGGAGTAAATATACATTAGCGATTTTGAAATAGCCGGAAACATGTAGTAATTGCACAGTGAATCAAATCAACAAATCAAAACACAAAATACAGTGTATCGTCGATGAACAATGACTATACAGCTGATTCTATCCCATCAACATTCACATTCTCCTTTGATGGCTTCTGGGCTTCCTGCAGCAATGCTTTTACCACTTCATGGAACCGGCGCCGGAAGGTCGGCAGCCACGAGAGTGTCAGACAAAAGCCTTGCAGCCTGCTTTAAACATCCAAGTTTTAAAAAAGGACATCTAAGTCCATAGGAATGGCAATCAAAACTTCAAGATACAATCATGTGCCATGATTTCTTGCATTCCCAAAGGGTTTGTTTGGCTCCCTGGAATTTAAAAGGGCCTAAAGAATTAGTTTCATGGAAATGAAATACCTGAAAAAGAGATTCTGTTTGTTGTGTTTGGGTACTAGGAATGTAATTCTGTGGAATCCATAATCGGTGTTTGGGCACATGGAAAGAATTGACAAGAATTCTACTATTTATAAATAAAAAAATAAAAAAGTGACAGTTGGGGAGGAATCCATTTCCATGGAGTTTGCAAGCTCGAATGCACCACAAAAGCTGGAATCAGTTTCCAACTGGAAACTGTTTCTAAACCCTCCTACATTCCATTCCAGATGGGTATTTTTCTCAGGGGCCAAACAACCAAGAAAGAGACATGATCTAGTGAGCTCAGTGTATGGAAACCTTTCCATGCACCTACTTGCATTCGGGCTCGTTGGTATCCACATCACCTATCTGGACCATCTATTGGCCCAGTTTACTCCTCATCCAATTTTATGCACAAGTTACAGCAATCTGCAGTTGTAAATGTCCATGATTGGACCTCTCTGCTAGATTCAATCTTGTCCACCCATCCATGATTGGATGTGAAAGAGTCCAAATGAAACTAGGTGCATCAAAATGTTTCCATACTGGGAAAAATGTCTTGCTTTATAAAAATGCAAGGAATTAAGATCTATTTACCATACCTTCTACTAATACCCTCCAATTGGGCTCTTCTAATTTCATATTGGGGAGGAATTCCACCATTTTTCCAAGCTTCTATTCTGTCTTCATCGCCGCAATAAAGAGTCAATTTGTATAGATATGCTTCTTCTGTCGGCTGTAGATTAGCAGCCTTAATCTGCTCTTTCATGACAGACATGGGCTCAAACAACCAGTCGAAAACCCTTCCCTCAGGCCGATTAACATTCGTCAGTTCAGTATTATCACCTGACAGCATGAAAAAATGATATTAACAATGACGGACATGGGCCAAACATCCATACATTTGCATCAGCAAACAAACTATACAAAATTCTAGTTTGAATTGATATAAGACAAAACTAAGATGGGTCACAAAACTAAGGAAACTAGACCTACCAATGTGGAGCCCATTCCCAACTTCCGCATACCACCAATTTGACCAGGGTCAGATGGGTCCTTGACCGTCAATCATGAAATTAATAAAGTCTTCCTAGTCAAGCAACTTGGTGGATTGGGGCCTGTTTGGATGCACCCCTTAACGACATTAGAATAAAATAAGTCTCCCCGGTCCATATTTTGTGGATGCTGAGTCATTAGTGCATGAGAACTGATCACCTACAAGTAAGGTACCACAACTTGTGGTACCTTACCAAATTTCCCACCAACATGCCACTTATGTAGGACATCAGTACAATGAAAACAGTAGGCCCCTCCATGAAGATCACCTAGCACAGAAATCAGGCACGTCAGCTCATCAGATGGTCCAAACCATTGGAATCAATGGACAACTGATGGTCTGACACAACATACATGTTTGACCCATCTAATGATCATTGCAGGGCCCTACCATTTTCACAGTTCTGATTTCCTACGTAAATGGCATGTTTGGGCAAAAGATGGTACAACACCACTGTACCAGAAGTTGTGGTACCATTGCCTGTAGGTGTTCTGTTCTCTTGCTACATTAGGCAAAATGGGATGGATGGATGCATTAGATGCCCCCTCTGTCCACAAAATCTTCCCTAAGATGAGAATGCCATGATAACAGGAAGGATAGACCATTATCATCAAATTCACATTTTGGGCAATGGCGGATGCATTGATCCACCTGCATTCTAGGTAGTCCTAAAGGATTTTGTATAATACTAAACATGTAGCATGAGAAATGAAGCTTCTGTTCATACGCATAAGAAAGCCGGTGGAACCACTCTTGATAGAGCGGAGAAAACACTGCAGGAATGTATAAGCGGGAAGTCCAATATTCACAATCTTGTTCTTTGAATGTTGCCATTCTTCCAAATCCGTTATCCCAATAGCACCAACCCCAATAAGCTCTTTTCCAAAGTACTCACATCCCTTGAAGAAGTTCTGCCATATCTGATGCATGCCCTCTACTAATTAGCCCATATACAGATAGGACACGAAAATGAATCAACCGCACTCTACTGTATTCTTACCACAACTGCTTTCAGCTCCTGCATTCTCTTCATGGAAGGTGTCCTCGTTGGTGGTTGCTTCACACGATTGGACTCAGTTCGCTTTGGAGGAAATGATGATGAAGTGGGTGCTGTACTGCGGTACTTGGGTCTGTACATCCACATGAGTATATGCAATGAAACCGTAGATTAAGCGGCCATGCAATCATTTGTAACATGGATGGATGTAAATAAGCAGAAATGCAGGGAAAGTTCAAGGAAGAAAAATTAGAAATCTGTATCTTATGGAAGAGAAATAAGGAAATAAGGGAATCTAGACATAACAACATGGCACACATGTGATACATCTAAGCTTCTCATCACGTGTCCCCTACAGCATAGATGCCCTGATCCAAATATTGAGGTTCACCCGGTCGTCTAATGGGCCTCAGAAACGTCAATTATGCACAATTATTCAATATTTTTAAACCATCAGCCCATTTAATGAGCTGACCGGCCTGATTTTGGGTCAGGGCATCCATATGGTAGAGCCTGACTGATGAACGGCTTGGATCACCACACGTGGGAGCTGCAAGTCAATTGAAAATTGAAATGGAACTCAAACTAATCATGATAAACAAGCAAACTCGATCTGATCCACTATACATCTATACCTTGGAAAGCTGGATCCTTCACGCATGGAGAGAAAATCATTTGTGTATTCATCAAACATGGAAATGATGGAAACAATATAGAGCAACCCTCTCTTTGTTGAATTTTCCTAACAGGTAAAACAGTGAACAAGAAATGAGAAAAGAGTATTTACGAGTTGATTTCAAGCACTGGATCATTGAAAAGGAATTACTCGATACTATGAGAAATAAGTATTTACAGAGCTGATTTCTCTAGTTCCTATTGTAGTATTGTACCTGATATGCAACAGCTGCAGCATAGCATCCCAAGAAAAAGCTTGAACAAAAACCAGCTAAAACAGCTAAGGCAACCACCATTGGCCACAACAGAATCAAAAGCCCGGCAAATGGAACGCAGACAGTTTCTAGAAAAGGCCCCTCCCTTCCGATAAGGTCATGGAACAACTGCTGCCATCCTTTGTATAGCATGATAGGAGCTTTATAAATTACTACGATGGTAATAACAGGAACATCAATCAACACTCCTAAAGCTGCTGCCAATGCACATCCAGGTATCTGAGAAAGCCTACAAAAGAAAAGGTGGATGAAACCTGTGATTCAGAAGACGAAACCCACTTCAGCAATTCTCAGCCAATGTTTAAGATCATAAGGCAAGCTTCTAGATTGGGTCTGCATAAAGTAACAGCAAGAAAAATCTCAAAATACTACAAAAATAAATCTGAATGAAATGGAAAACAGAGAGAAAAAAATGCAGCCTGTTTGGATAGAGAATCCGAAATATCTACACGTAAAACCCCCATCGAATCCTCAACAAATGGAGAACTGTACGTGGAATAAAACAATTCCAATGTTTGGTTCTGAGTTTCGTTTTCCATGGAAATGTTAAAAAGTCAATGGTCAAATAGCAAGACTTGCCGCTTGTAACCATGGAAATATACATTTAACAGGCTTTTGGAGTAATGGTTTTACACATCTTCTGAGGAAAAGATAGGAATGAAATCGATTTCCCCCTTCTTTTGGTCTCTCAAAAAGAAGAAACTGTCACATCAGGGGAATTTGTATTCTTTTCCACAGTTCTCGACCTTCCCAAAGGTTGGACTTCAAAACTTGACAAGTAACGAACAGATGCATTGCCACATTCGAGCTGTAACTGAGACATGACGCAGCCTTCATGCGAACATGTAGGCCCAGCCAATTGAAGAAACATCTAGAAGTATATATGTGGTATTGAAGCCTATACTCCACCAAAGATACTTATAAATCAAACCCAAATACTTGAAAAGACCATAACCCTTTACCCAAATACTTGAAAAGATCAAGCAACCACTATGGATTTATTCAAATCCTAAGTGATTCATTAAAGAAGTCATTGAAAAACTTAAAATCCATTTAAACTTGAAAGATTTTCAAAGGTTAAAAGCTTAAAACTCTACTCGGGGTCAACCAACATGCAAGTCCAAGAAAACTCCAAACACAGTTGAGTACTTTATCAAGCATTTGGAGTTTAATAGACTTGCTTAATCTGAATTTCCTATTTTTACAAGAATTCGATCGAGTTCTTCAAGTCCTAATCAAATTTCCTAATGTGTTTACTCAAGATTCTCAGATTGGTAAAGAAACCAAGTTACCCCCTCAACTCTATGTTCTTCTAAATCCAAAACCCAGCAAACATAAACAAACACTTAATTTCTACATGTGCTTGGCACGACTGGAAATTGAATTAAACTATGTGTCTGACAAACATTACTTGATTTCTAAAGACACATCGCCTTTCGACTTGAGCAGACCATCCATCGCAGAGAAGTAGGAGTGGAAACAAACATCTGCAAAGTCGCGCACAATAGTACAACCTCTCAAAATGGAGCTCCAGGTACCATCCTATACATTAATTGCAAAATCGATCATTCTCTCAGCAATATAAAACTGCAATGTAAAAGCACAGACATTGTAATACAATGCTTAGCCCAACTGAATTCCCAATCAGGTCAGTACTTTATAGAGGTGGGCCATCATTCAGTGATTCAAAGCATTTATCTGGTGGGTCAGTTCTGGATGGGTGACAAAAAAAAAAAGCACAGACATTGTAATACAATGCTTAGCCCAACTGAATTCCCAATCAGGTCAGTACTTTATAGAGGTGGGCCATCATTCAGTGATTCAAAGCATTTATCTGGTGGGTCAGTTCTGGATGGGTGACAAAAAAAAAAAAAAAAAAAAAAAAATCCCGAATTCAAAAATAGCAGCGATATGAATCAGTTAAGTTCTACCCTTGCATATGAAGTGGTGGCCCCACCAGCATCACATATGGGCAACGAGCTTCTTCTGGTTGCATTTGAAACATTGGTTACATTTACTTTTTTACAGTCCAATGCGAGCCAAACATCAGATGGCTAGGACCACCCAATGGAATAGTTGCATGCAGCATCTCCCATCCATAGTGAGCCAACCAGATGAACGCTACAGATCCACAATATGTGGGCCCCGCACCAGCCTAAAATACTGAATAGAATGAAGATGCAATCACCTACCAAGTTAGTGTACATTCACCCAAAATCCATACTACAAGATAGAGACAGAAACTGAATTACAGAAAGCCAAACATCACCAAACATATGAAAATATGTACCACAAAGCATCTGACAAGCTTATTCGGGACACCTTCGAGAACAGCCTCAAACGTCGCCATCAAAGGTGAAAAAAATCCATACCCAAGGCCAGTTAAAAAGCTCCCAATTATCGCCATTACCGGCCATAACAGCAATGGAATCAATAAGGTCAGGAACAAGAGACCCTTCAGCATTACACCAAACTTCTTCGTTCTGTCCAAATTCAAAAACCCACATTACCATTTTCCCAATCCAAAAAGACCAACAAATTTGGAAAAAAAAAAAAAAATCCAAACTTATATGAAATTATTACTTAGCAATGCAGTAGTATGTCCAAACGACATGGCATGGCCACAACCCAATAATCACCGCTGAGTTTCCAAACGCTACCACAAGGAAAACAACAGGTCCGATTGCAGCCGCTGCAAACGAACCGTTCAGATCACATTAAGAAAAATCGAAAAAGAAATGAAAATTGAAAGAGTAAGGCAAATACCTTTGACAATTCCGAGAATTAGTAGAAGCACAAAAAAAGGAAAAAATGCCAGCAAATTCCATAGATAAGAGACAAATCCTCCGGGAACTTCCATTTTCAGATCTTCAATGCAATTCACTGAAAAAATTACAATAAAAAAGAATCTCGAAAATCATTTTCATGAATAACCAAAAAAAAAAAAAAAAACCACAATACCCAAAATGTCAGAAATGCAAGGTTCCCATTTCTCCGAATTTCAATGCAATTACAATCAGAACAGTACAAAACTTCCCAAGAACTGATTTTTCTGATTAAACAAAAAAACCCACAAAACCCAAATCGCAAAAACTTTAAATTTCAATGAGAAAAGAAAATTACATTAAAGCAGAACTGATTTTGATGAGAAATCATACAAATTCACCTCATTTCGATCCTCGGAACTTCTGGTTTACGGATCTTCGACGAAATTTCAGTCAGAATTTCAGTAACAGAACTCACAATAACGGATTTTTTTTTTTTTTTAATGAAAATGAGGAAAATGTGAAGAGAACTGCGGATTTATATATATATATATATATAGAGAAGCGCTCACCTGCGAATCAGTTCGTACGTAGTACGTACGAACTTTTTTGAGAACCCATCATACGTGATGAATCTCGCAAATCTGAACCGTTGATGTGAAGCAGCACCTAGTGAAACCCCTCAGACCAAGTTTTACTTTTATCTATAACTTTTATCCATACCGTCCATAGCAAAGAGAAATTCAAATCAAGGAAAGAAACTGTTTACATTTTTTACGGTCCACCAAAGTTTCGGATCAAAGTAAAAATTCATACTATGGGGTTTCATGAGGTTCTACTTCATGTGGACGGTTCAGATTTACGAGATTCATCACGTATGATGGGTTCTCAAAAAAGTTCGTACGTACTACGTACGAACTGCTTCGCAGGTGAGCATTTTCATATATATATATATATATATATATATATATATATATATATATATATATATATATATAAAGCACAGAACAGAAGCAGATTCGAGAATGATTTTTCTTTTCTTTTTTCATATTTTTATAGCACTTTTGTGACTGTTGCATTGCTTCTACGCAACATTTAGAAAATAAGAAGGATATCATGACAGATTACAGCTTTTGAGTGGTGATGACAATGCAATCCTCTTTACAGACAATGGTCTGTTTGGCTGTTTATTTTTTAGGATTCGAGGGAATATGATATTTGAAAATGGGGTGCTTTGCTTTATCCTCTTTGCCTATGGACACCACATTTTCGTGCATCCACATCGTCTACTACATACACGTGGCATACGTGTACGAGGACGCGGATTTCTCGAAAGGATGCTGGGTGGGGCCCAATGAAATTTATGTGAGAAATCAATTCCGTCCATCCATTTTACGAGTTCATTTCAGGACTTACGACCAAAAAATTAGTTGGAAAAAGAACTCCAGTGGGTCACACGAGAGGGAAAATTGGGAAAAGAAATTCCTACCGTTGAAACCTTCTTGGGCTCCACCTTGATTTTTATATGCTATCCAAACCGTTTATATTCTATCGCACAACGGATGGACGGAATGGATTTCTCACGTGCATTTCAGTGGGCTCCAGACAGCATCCTTGGGCAGGAACTTCCTGCGAAAGCCTTTCGCAGGAAATCCGCGTGCTGTGTATGATGATCTTAACCATTCATTATGTGGGATCCGGTATTGATTGGAGGCTATGAAAAAATTTGTTTCATTTGACTATTAGGGCCGTTTGTTTTCCTATTTACCACAGTAGATGATGGTAAATGACTGTATGAATTGATCCACGCCGTCTATTTATTTTATCATATCATTCTAGGACTTGTGTCAAAAAAGTTTAAGTAGATTATAAGCTCAAGTGGATCACACCGCAGCAAAAAAGGGATATTGACATCCATCATTGAAAAGGGAAGCCATCTGTGGGTCCCACACGAATGTGTATCTATGATCTAACCTGTCCATATGATCACATAGACACAGATGAAGTGAAAACACAAACATCAGCTTGATGTAAGACTCCTATGGCCCACAAGAAGCTTTCAATGGTGGGTGTTTAATCCCCCTCTTTTTTGTGTTGTGGTCCACTTGCACTTTTGATTTGCCACTATTTTCGTTTCATGCCTTAAAATGATCTATTAAAATGGATGGACGGCATGGATCATACACATATATCATGGTGTGCCCCACAAAATTTTGAACTTTTTACTTGGTATTAGTGTTAAGTCGAATCAAACGTCACTATGTATGGCGGCTGGGCGGCTGCCCTGTATTTACTGTGATGACATGGAGGCAAGTAACCACCATGCGTCCATAGGTATTGGCCTATTGGGTCCTGGATCCAGTGCCTCTGCACGTTTGGTATACGTGGGCTAGATCGGAGACGTTAATTTTATAGCTCATGCAGTGAATGGGCCAAAATTTTATACTTCAAAAAATAATAATAATAAATAAGTAAATAAATCTAACCATTTAATAGGTTAGACACAGTTGGACTCCAAGAGACTAATCTCAGTGGTTAATCGCATCACTGTTAAGAAGTCCATTTATTAGATGGTTACGATGATCCAATCAAGTAAAAAAAAAATTTCTTAGTGACCAACGAATAGAGAATGGTCCGGATCATCATCTACACGTGCCACGTGTACGGTCCAGGATGTGCTGCAGAGGCAGTGGATGAGCTGCTGCTTAACACCAGTTCTGTTTTTGTTACGTGTCGTGTTGTGTTGGCATGCTTGGGAAGCAACTGCAAGTGGGAAAGCATGCAATTGGTGGGAAATAGTACGACAGATACGTCTGTATCGTATTTTGATAGAACCAGCCTTTCGCACGTACACCTGGCTGCAGATACGGTGGATTGGGGCCGTCCAATTAGTGGGCCGTACCGTGGACGGTCTATGGTTTTCAAAATCACATGATTTGGTGGAGTTCTAATGGATGGTGGAAAACGAATCTAGTTCAAAGCCGACATTCCATGGGAAAGTGAAAGAAGGTGGATCACCCACCCTAGTGCACAATGGGTGTATCCAGATCTATCATAATAATGCCTAGGACCCATCGAAGAGCTTAAATTGAATCAGGAGCGTCCATATAAGTGGTCCCTTCCGCGTATGCACAACAGTTTTTAAGATCCTGAATATCCGATTGATGGCCTTCAGATGGATGGTAGATATATGAATGATCTACGGCGGCGAGAAAAGGTGGGCAAAGGTGCTTGTTTGGATTATCTGATTGGTTTTGTACAACCACTAGATGGACGTTCTAATGCAACTAGAGGTGGGCATCGAGTCCAGTTGGTCCAACTCGACTCGATCCAATGTTGTGAAACCCCTCACTCGAGCTTTATCCGACTCCGGATTGACTCTAGCAGGCCTAACTCGATCCAAATGGGATTTTAGTTGGGCTAATACGAACGGAGTCCGACTCACTTAGGGATACCAGGTCGAATCGAGTTAGCTACAATTAGGATTGGGTCAAAAGCTCAACTAGTTCGGGTCAAGGCTGGCCGCACCATGGAGTGAACCCAGGCCGATCCCGAGTCAGCCTAAATGAACCACATCGGCCAGTCTAATCAATCACAATGAGCCAGGCCATTCAATTAAAATAAAAATTAAAATAAATTATCTATTTGTTAATGTTGTTGTGCGGATGAGTGATCGGACTGCGGCTACTACCTGTGTAGACGGGTGGCCGGACCTGGGCTGTTAAGGGTGCACACAGGTCGATTCGGTCCGGTTCTGAGGTGAAACCGGAATTGAACCATTCTTAACGGTTCTAGAATTTTCGGAACTGGAACTGGACCGTTAAAATTGGTTTGGTTCCCGATCAGTTCCACGGTTTTAGGCTTTTTATAATCTAGCCCAATTGTGTATGAGAGAGAGAGAGAAGAGTAACGAGAGATAGATAGAGAGAGAGAGAGAGGATCGGCTACAGACATGGGCAGTTGCAATAGGGACTTATGATATTAGGGGTTTTTTTTTGTTTTAAATAGTTTGGTTCCTGGTTCTGTTCTAGGTTCGATTCCACGGTTCATGTAACGTCCTAAATTTTCACTGTCTTGGATTTCCAAAAATCCTTAAATATTTTTTTAATGTAATTAACTTACATTATCACTTATTGACCATTAGCACTCAATGTTAGTTTATACAGGGATGGAACCAGTAAAGAACCGCACAAGTCTGATTAATCAACCGTAGGAAGCCAACAAATCCATCGGATCACTTGAACATCAAGTTTAGCCCCATGATTTACTCACGTAGGGCCCAAATCTAACCGACTCATCGCTAACTAATCAAGACAATCATGACTAAATTAAAGATCTAACCGAAGCCGAGTCAGATAAGGCCCGGATCTTGACTAATGGGTCAAATCAACCACGTTACTCTTTTAGCCTAAAACCGACGGTTTAGAGTAATCATAACCAAATCTCCACTTTCACTAATTATAAATATGTCACACTATGAACATAGTTAATCCAAACCCTGATCATTGCTCACGATAAATCTCATTACCAAATTCATTACAGAATTGCCCCGATTTTCTGAACAAGCTTTAAACCGCTCGTTGGTGGGCCACTAGTTCCAAAATTATAGAGTAATGTCCGTCTTACTAGGCTTGACGTCCATCGGGAGAGTCGGACCTGGGTACTGTCCAGAACCGCTCAACTTGAGCCAAAGGACGAGTGCACAAGAAGTGCAAATACCCTAAAGGAATAAGCTGAAACTTAAGTGAATTGGGTCATCCACTCTTATGCAAAGTTGAGGATTTCGAACCGTCGGTTTACGACTAAACTTCACTCGGAGAGTAAGAATATTTTCCTATTCATATCCGTATAGCCGCGGCCCCGATTGACCATCGGCGACCGTTAAACAGACCTTTCATCATATTTGTCGATCGACATATCCAAATGGTGGGCTAAACATGTCCATACATAGATCATCATTAGGGCTAACTATCTTATGGTGTATATCAATATGTACACCCCCATAGTGGGCCCTAAGGCTTAAAAAGACCCTCCCATAGGTCTAATATAGTAAAAACTTAGCTCTTGGGGCCATTTGCACCAATTCTAACATTATAAAAGGGGCTACTTTGGGCACCCCCTCTCCCCATACGAATTTGCCCTAGGTAGAACAAAGGGAGAGGAGAGAAAAAGGAGAAGGAAGAGAGGAAGGGAGAGTGAAGAAGAGGGAGTGTGGACCGTAGATCGAAGTGGGGCCTAAAGGATTCCATCTTGCAAACTCCTCACCTCTTCCTCAACAAATTTCTCATGCACAATCGGGAGAACCCCTCTCCATCGATTGAGTAGGTAAAACCCTCATCCCTTAGAAACCCCTTTCGTTGAGTGAGAATTTGTATGAGATTCTAACATGCAAGTACGCTGTCTTAGGATTCCGGCCGATCGACACCGAGTTCGACACTTCAAGGTCGTTTCCCAAGATCTCGACAATCCATAGGTGCGGACTATTGTTCTTAGGTGGCCTAGCACTAATTTTATTTTGAATCTAATGATTTTGCTAATTGGGTGATGTATTTGTATAATCTAGAAAAACCTATACAAGACCTTATACTTTAGATCCTTCCCAAATCAATGTGGAATGATTTTGGAATGTTTGATGTTCTAAACATGATTGGGTGCGAATTGATGATTGGTTATATACTCCTTGCTTGATTCTTGCATGATGTTTTCTCATAACATGTTTAATGTGTTAACCCTTATGTATTTTTTTATATTAGGAAATATATGAAATGCTTGGCTTCCTCACTAACCCACACAACACATATGCACCTTTATTTCACAATATTGTTAGCATTTGCATTGTAGAAAAATACGAATTTTTGTATTGGAAAATATGAATGCATGATATCGCTCGTGTTAGTTGATAATCCTGATTGTTGAAATGTTATTGAACACCATCAAAACCCTTAGGTTACTCAGGAATCTGAGGAGGGAGACGGTGGTCCCGTTGGTAGGACTATCCTGAGGCTAAACCCATGAATTTGGGTGGGTGTGTATGGATGACAGTAGTGGGACTACATGGGTCGTTTGTACCCGATGTCGTCTGTCACGTACTTACCTGAACTCGTGCGGTCTAGTCCACGTACTGACTAACCATATTTATTAACTATGTCTGCTCATACCTGAATAGAACCTGGAGCACTCTTCGCCCACTGAAGCCCATTAATAACCGTTGGAAACTGATCCACCATCTCGAGAGCTGGGCATGGTGGAATGGGACACTGTGTCTGAGCTGTCGTCCTACGCTGGTGTAATGCCTCATATTTTCCTTGGGTATTTTCATCTTTAAACTGTTGTCATGGTAGGAGTGGGACCCATAGAATTAAACAGATGGAGTAGATTTCATGAACAATTACTGTGGACCCCACATTTGAACGGTGTGTGTGCACAAATTGCATGCACATGTGGTGCACTGTATCTCTAGCTCACTCAATTCGGGTGTAACAGAAAGATTCTGAAAGAAGGAAATCTCCTGCTTCCTTTCCTGTGTTCCTGCCTAGTTGCGGTTTAAACGGAAGATTTCCGTTTCAGTTCACCGTGTCCCACCATCTTGGATCTTAGAGATGATCTGAACCGTCCATCCGTCGCGGACAGGAGTTCCAAACAAACCCCAAGTCGTCTTGCATGTTAGCTTGCTGGTGCCTATGCACAATCTTAAGAGAAAGAGAGCCTGCACGAGGACAGAAGTTTTCTAAAAAAGAAAACCGTATTACTGTCTCATTGGCGATCCAAATGGGAACTTTTCTCCTTCATTCTCGACCGTCCGATGTAAACAATCCTTGCCTTTCATTGAGGAGCACTAGAACCACCAGCTGTTTAAAACCGTTAGTCGAATCTATTAGTGGAGAGAGAGTGCGAGTAGGAAACCGAGATTTAAATCCAAACCCTTCATTTTCTATCCAATGGCCTAGGATAATTATGGCAATGCTATAAATGAGATTAAGATCGAATGCAATGGTTTTTTGCTTTCATCTCTTACAAAAACTTCAAAATCTTGACCGTCATCTTCCATATCCAAACCCACCAATCAAAGGCACTTGGAATTTCGTTTCTTCCATTTCTCAAGCTCCTTGGAGATCATCCAGACCTACAACAGAAGTCAGATCGAAGAAAGAAGCTAGGAGATTGGATCTGCCATTGATGGTCGAGTCATCTTCTCCGCCGTATCTACCAAGTTCTGGACGAGTCGTAACCGAGTCCAGAGTTATTCTGGTTCAAAGAGCAACTCAGTTTCCTCCATTCCTTCTCTCTCATTTAATCTTCTCTTCCTCATCTCCTCTCCTCCACAGATTTGTGTAAATCTGATACCTTCATCTGTGTCCAGCCACCACGGAGCATCCAACAACAGTAGATCGATGGCTTGCAACTTCGGATTCAATCACAAACAAGCAACCTCCCGATCAGGCCAACGTCCAAAGCAGATCTTCGCTTCTTCACTTTAGATCTTTAAGGAATTTAACAGCTGATCGTTTATCCAGCTGTTGATCTTCGATTTCCTGCTCCTGATTTCAATTTCTAGTTGCTGATTCTCATCTTCCGATTCCAATCTTCAAAATCCACCAGATATCCTCATCTTCCAGCCCCAATCTACATCATTCAGATTCTCCAACTTCAACCTCAGATCATACAGTTACCATTCAGATGCTTCAACTTTATTAGAACTGCTAGCAGCCATGAACAATCTCCTCTGTTTCACCTACTGCTTCTTCTTCAATTCCTTTTTCTGATCTTCTTCTTCACCTTTTCAACCTGATCACAAACAAATTAGGAGTTCTATTCATACCGGATCTCTAACCAGCAATCTGTTAATAGCAGATTGTGAACATCTTTATGTCGTCGGTACTATCTAAGACCATCCACGGTCAGTAATCAATAGGGCCAACTAGCAAATGAGTTATGATCAGCACCCTAGCCTCAGCCGTTAATCACGTTGAGAACACAACAGCTGAACGTCCATCCTCCGTCATATGCAAGTAACCCTCCATTCACATGGACTGCTGACCGTCTGATGACGTGGGCCTCTGGCCATCCCTTCATCCACGTACATCCATGACAACTAGTGTTTGTACGTAGAGCACATCCACTCCATGCTAAGACAAGAAGGCGCTAGAAGGCTGGCCCATCACACGTGACAATTCTCCAAGGCATCCAACATGTGAGGGTTCACCCTTCAAGCTTACTTTCATTGTAATAGTTAATTTAATTTTTTTAATTAATTGCCTAATCATGTTAATGACTAGTTTAAATTTTACATGTATGTTGAGTTATGAATTGTTAATCTTCATTTTAAGAAGACTCACCTTTATATGTGCATATTCCTTGATTTGTTTTGCATGTGCATATAAGTACATTTATTGATTTATAGAAATTAATGATTTAGCTACTATTGGGTTATAATTTATTTGAATGTAAAATTATTTTCTCTGGTTTAGTTTCATTGTGTACTTATATGTGTATTTGTTTGATAACGTATATTGAATTGATTATAGTTTGGTTTAACACTTGATCATGTTAAGTTGTAATTGAAATTTAATGTTATATTTAGTAATTATGTATATTGGAGTTTTCTCGAGCTAGTGACCGGTCGTGAATAAATTAAATGTGATATGGTCGTAGACTTACCATCCCATGGATTATTTGTGTTCATGTGGTTTGTGGATTATAATATTTGGTGTGCCAACGTGGCTTATTGGACGAACTTTTGTTATTGGAAGTATGTTTAGACTAGTGATGGTAATGTCTATGTGCCATATCATGAGTGACCACTAATTATAGAAATTTTTATAGATGGAATATCCTGAATTCTTTATTTTTCAAATATCATTTATAATCATATATGTGTAAGAATCTTACTTGTTTAAGTCTCATGAGCCGAGGATGGTGGAATGTGACATTATGCCCGAGCTGTCGGCCTATATTGGGTTGCGCGTGCCTCCCATGCATAGTGACCTTCGAGCTTCTCTGATATTCTGTTTGTAAATTAGACTAATAACGATTGGGCTAATCATGCATACATGGCACATGGGTGTTATCGGGTGCCTGGTCAACTGTTTGAAACACCAATGTAGTGTTCAAACGACCTTTCTTGCATTTTGAATGGGTCGACTGTTTGAAAGACTCGATACCTTGTATGAAGGGGCCAACTGTTTGAAAGGTTCATTCATTTGTTCAGCTGGATGTGCATCCCCAAGCTGATTGTATTCATGCATTCATTCATTAATCAAGATTAAATTGGTGATTGAATATTGTGTGTGAAGTGGATTGTATCTTCTTATATTATATATTAAATTGTGGTTTAGATATTATAACCATTTGTTTTATATTTATGTTGAATGGATTGTATCTCTTCATGTTATAGTTTGAATTATATATAGATTTGTAGTTGGTGTTGTACTTGTGAGTGGTGATTGTAATTTAGATATTATATTTTCTTAAATTATTATTCAAAAATGTGAGTTGTATCTTTTTCTGAATTGCATGTGGTATCTTCCTATATGTCACTTGGGAAACATAAATTGTTCATTCTTATATTTTACTTATAAAGTTTACGTTGGATATTTTAATGTCCTGAGTATATTTAAATTACATTCTTGACTATTGTGATGCTTGGTAATCTTGGAGGATATACCTCACTGGGATAGCCATTGATGCTATCAAACTATATTTAGTGGGTGCAGGTTATGTAAATGACATATAAGTTAACATTAATGTGGAGCATGAAGAACTGAATAATCTTGCGATTCTTGATTCTACATTTCCTACTTTCGTTAAGACATTTCATTTGATTATTTTGAGTCATTGGTTTGTATAAGCCCTATGGGCAACCAGTTGTATAAGTTGAGATATATTTTGGACACTTCCTCCATGTGTGGTTTGTTTTGCTTCCGTTGAGATTGCTCACTTATATTTATAAAAGAGTAAAAAAATTATTACTGTGAAATGTAGGGTATCCTTGTGGATTAACTCTCGGGATTTCGGAAAACGAGTACAAAACTCGGGTTACGAAATCTGGGGTGTTATAGCTAGGGTGACGAGCCTCCCCATAGTGATCGCGAGCGATCCCAATTTTCAGCACTCCCCATATGCTCGAATCGAGGATAAGAAACCCGATGGGATCAAGAATCGCGGGGTGTTGGCCTCGCGCGTTAAGGAGCATTGGCCTCACAACTAGTTAAGGGCATTCATATCATGGGGTGTACCAATTTCTCCGATCTGCTGGATGAACGGAATTAACTAAATACTCGGTTAACATTATTCATGCATCGCATTAGTTAGGTTGGCGACTCAGTAGTCGAGGTCGCTATGAGGGAGTGTTGTCCATACGCGATCGTTAGACGGAGTCCCACGAGGGAGTGTTGTGGCGAGGGCATGCATCATATTATTCATCATGCACCTGTATTAACAAGATTAGATAGGTATTTATGAATGTTTGTCTTTCATTAAATTCACAATATAATTGATGTTTGTTACAACTTAAGACTAATAAAACCCACTGAGTTGATCACTTACTCCCACTCTGGGACGGTGTTTTAAAACATTAACCAGACTCTCCCGTAGTTGCAGGCGACACAGGGTACGAGGAGCCTGGCGGCACGAGTCTTAAGTAGGAGGACGAGTTGTCCTACTTCCAACTGATGGGCGGCTCTCCATCGGCCTAGTGGACGGATTTCAGATCGCTAGGTGTTGGACTCAGCGCACTATTCTTTCGGACTTTTCATTTTTTTGTATTTTTGTTGAGCAACGCCGTGTGCGACTCATTGACATTATTTTGGACTTGTATACATTTAACCACTTTCAATTTAGTAAACTAGTTGTAATTGTGATTCATGTTTCAAGTAATTCTATACTGCTTTTCAAACCGGGTTACATGCAAAATATGTAAATTTTGTTATAAGTGATGCCCGGGAACTTGGGAATTGAGTGCGTACACGACCCCCAATTTTCAGGGCGTTACAGTTCAGTTCCGCAGTTCGGATCTACAGTTCGGTTCACGGTTTGGTTCAATTTTACATACCTCCAAACTGAGAACTGAATCGATGTAATCGGTTCTTTAATTTTTGGAACCGGAACTAGAACCAGTGTACTCTTAAATCGGACCAAACCAGACCGTTTGGTTGGTACCGTTCCAGTTCCACGGTTCTATCGATTCGACGTGCACCCCTATGGGTTGCTGCCTGTACGAACGGGTGGAGAGAGAGAGAGAGAGAGAGAGAGAGAGAGAGAGAGAGAGAGAGAGAGAGAGGAGGAGTTATACGGAAAGGTGCAGGAGTTTGGGACTCCGGGATCTGGTTGGGTGCGGTGGTCGGCTTCTAGGGTTAAGGACAGGTAGGTTTAGGATTTTTTTTTTCTGTTGAATATATACTACCTGATTACCGGTTCGAGTCGGGTTTCGGATTGGATCGGGTTCGACCAGATCGGATTTTGGTTCGAGTCGAGTCTGGTTATTGTGTAATCCGAACTTGATTCGGTTGGAATTCAAATCCGCGTGGGTCTACTCAACTCAGTTGGAATTCAGATCCACGTGGGTCTACTAAATCCGATCTGAAATCGGCATTTGGTTCGTGTCAAGTCGGATCCACCAAGTCGAGTCCAATAGCAAGGTGGCTATTGGTCGATGCCCTATGGGCCCATCATAATTTATGTACTATATCCAAGTTGTCCATACATTTTTCAGTATCATTTTAGTGCATGATCCCAAAAATAATGGGGATCCAAATTTTAGGTCGACCACACCGAGCGAAAACAATGGTGATTGAACGCCCGCCAGTATTTAAAAAAAATTAAAATTAAAAAAATCGTACGACCCACTGTAATGTTTATTTGCCATGCAGGCCTATAAGCTTCATCCACAACTTTTTGTAGACCCCCGGAAGTTTTTAAACGTGGACGTTCAATCACCGCTGCTTCATGTGGTGTGGTCCACCTGAGATTTATATGTCTCATTTTTTAGCTCATGCATTAAAATGATATGGAAAAATAGATGGACGGCCTGGATAAAATACATGCATCATGTTGGGGCACAGCAACTCGCTATTGACAGCGTCAGTAGGCAATCCGCTTCCGGCAACGCCCAGCTCCTCCGGCAATAGTTCGGAAATGTCAGGATATCGTTCATCATGGGGAATTTTTGCTTGTGGCCCAATGGGGGACGCGGATCAGGTGCATGTGTTGATGTGTTAAGCACTGTTGGGCCCAACGTGATATGTGTGTTTTATATCCATGCGGTCCATCCATTTTTCCTCCTCATTTTAGGACATGAACCCAAAACTAAAGCAGATACGAAGCTCAAGTGGGCCACACCACAGGAATCAGTTCTGACCGAACGCTCACCATTAAAATCTTTTAGGGGGCCATAGGAAAATTTGGACCAGGGTGATATTTGTGTTTTCCCTTAATTCAGGAATGAGTGAACTTATCAACAGGTTGGATGACAAATAAGCATTAGTGGTGTCTTATAAAGGTTTCAACGGTGGCTGTCATTATTTCCACTGTTTCCTGTGGTGTGGTCCACTTGAGCTTCGGATCTACTTCAGTTTTGGATTCATGCCCTAAAATTAGCTGGAAAAGCAGATGGACGGCGTGGATACAAAACATATACATCACGTTGGGCCGCAGTGCCAAACACATCAACACACCACCACTGGGGGTGGTGTTGTCAATATCACCTAATCCACATCCACTGTTGAAACGGTAACATGCGTTCTGGACACCGACAGGACCTACTGATTTGAATGGGCCCTGTAGAAGCTATGTGGGGCCAACTGCGATGTTGGTGAAAAATCCACTCCGTCCATCAGTTTTGCCAGCTCACTTTAGGACATAAATCCAAAATTGAGGTGGATCCAAAACTCAATTGGGGCACACCGATGGACTGAGTGGAATTTTCAAAACATCACGGTGGACCCCATGTAAGGCAATTTGCGTTGAATAAGAGGCCTGAAAAAGTCCCTTGTTGGACAACCATCCAAGGCCTAGGTTGGGTTGGGTCAGATCTTGAACTGGGTGAGCCTTGGCCCTTGCTGGATCCAGCACCGTTCAAATCTATTTTCGATTGGGCCGGACCATTTGCAGCCTTAAAATTCTATTTCTTCTTATTATGAAACCATTAAACACTATCAATGGACCGTCATTGCACGCTACTCAACATTATTTCCTGAAGGGAAATCAAACCTAGGGTGGACCATGGATTCGGTGGGTCCCTGACTGTGGAGCCTACCGTGATATATGTGTCTTATATCTATTCCGTCCATCTGTTTCTCCCGCTCATTTTAGGCCATGATCCCAAATTGCAGAGGATCCAAATCTCAAGTGGACCACACTACAGCAAACGGGGTGATTATATGCCAACCATTAAAAACTTCTTTGGGATCACCAGAATGTTTATTTACCATCCAACCTGTTGATAAGGTCACAAAGATCTGGATGAAGGGACCACACAAATATCATCTTGATCCAAAACTTTTACTGTGGTCCCACAAAAAGTTTATAATGGTCAATCGCCACTGTTTACTGTGGTGGGATCCACCTGAAATTTGGATCTACTTCATTTTTCGGTTCACATACTAAAATGGGCTGGCGAAACGGATGGACGGCGTGGATGTAAGAGACACACATCATAGTGGGCTTCACAATCAGGGATCCACCAAAGCCGACTCCTTGCCTTTATGGGCCTACTAATATGGGCTTGGGGTCAAGCATTTTATCCCAACCCAGCCTACCCTGCCCAACTTAATGTATTGTGTCATCCAATCATCACTTAGGAACACACATGCTTGCTTGTAGACCGTTGGTTTTCTTTCTTTTCTTTTTTTTTTTCTTTTTCTTTTTTTTTTTTCTGGGGTCCATTTCTTTGTACATGGGCGATCCACCTGATCAACGATGGTTTAGGAATACTCGCCCTCAAAAAATGGCAATTTGATAAATTTTCAGGCGGGGTTTGGGCTGGGCCACGAGCTTGATAGTGAATGGCCCAAACCCAGCCCATTGCATGCCGTAGCCTAAGTTCGACCCACCCCGTCTAATCCAACGCATTGCACTGAAACTTGGTGGATCCGAACCGTTTATTCGGTGGGTCCCTCCGTTCTTGGTCACCCTGCCACGTTTCGTGGATGCATGCAGAAGTACAAGAAAAATGTGTAGCTAGGACCATCCAATCAAGGTAGTAAGGACTGATAGATGGACGGTCCTGATTCCTAAGTGAATTTTACACCATTTAAAAAATCGACGGTGACTGATACTTCTCACATGTGCACTGATGTAAAGATACCCAGACCATCAAATCTGTAGGTCTATCAATTAATGAATGGACAAATACTCTAAAATTACATTAGCCAAGCAATCCTAATTCCTAACTATTAATTGATGGATATCAAATGGATGTTTAAAATTAAAATAGTTAGCTGTCCAAATTGGAAGGTAAAAATCAGACGGTTAATATTATCTTCAAAGCACAATTTCTCATTCATACACCATCAACAGTTGGGTCAGCAATTTGGACAGTCTGGATCTTCATAAAACCATGTCATGTTTACATTTAAAGAGCCACACCACCATTTTTTAAATGGTGTAGAACTAACACAGGAGTCTAGCCCGAAATATTTTCAAGGACAAAAGCGGGGGAAAAAAAAAAAAAAAAAAAGCCTCGAATGTATTAGTAATTTCACGTGAGAAACCTTTCATTGATTAGGAAAACGTAATTAAGATAATTAACATTTAAGTAGGGTTAGTTCATTTGAAGATTCAACACAATCCATTTGCCAGCTTTGTCTTCCTAAGGTAATCTCTAGATTAGGCAAGTTGGAAAGCTGCTTAGAACCTACACGTGGAGTTGGTAAGCTGGTCAAATACAATTTATCGGTCCCTGTGCTCGACACGTGTCTGGCATCCTCATATTGGCCCACCTGTATTAAGAGAGATAATTAGGAGAATAGTATGCCACGTGCCATCTGTCCAAAAAGTTCTAATTGGAAGAAATAACAACAATAAAAAAAAAAAAGGAAAACTAGCTACCATTTATTGTAGATAAACAATGAAATTTCATATTTATATAGCCAAGAGAATTATATCATATTGCTACTGGTTTCACCCTAAGCATTTGAGAGTTCAATCCATTTATCCATGCTTCCCTCAAGGAAAACATAACATATTTCTTGAGTTACCTGCGAAAAAAAAATAAAAATCACACCAGTGGGATGATTCTGGTGATCATGTGATCTATCTCCAACAAAAATGGACGCTCAAGATCATTTATATATATATATATATATATATATATATATATATATATATATATATATATATATATATTTATATATATATATATTTATATATAATAGGTCCAGTCAGCGAGTCGAGATCTATTTGTTGGAGATCACATTGGATGACTTATCATCCTGGTCGTACTTTGGCCGTCTCTTTGATATGCATTTTATTCCAAACCTATCTATTCAACGGCCCAATGGTCAGGTTGTGCTTCAACCCATCTAAATTTATTATTCTCATAAATTCAAGTGTCATACTTTTGTCAAACAACCACTTTCTTTAAAAGCTCGATCCTTCAAAGGATGCTGCATCAATAAGTAGGGGACTTTACACTCTAATACTCTCATGCATGTATAGGGTGAAACTTTATGCGCATAAGAACATACTAACAAATGTGAAGGGACACTAACACCATAAATAGGCTAAGCTTTATTTCTAAATCCTTGAGTCCGATCTAATTTACCTAACCAATTTAGGATCTTTCACTTTAATACCATGTCAAATCACTACTTTTTTAAAAAGTTCGAGCTGTTAGAGGACTAGCATATCAATGTATATCAAGCAAGGGACCTTCACACTCTAACCGAGCTTTTAGAGAAAGTAGTTGTCGGACATTTTTATTACTGAAACAATAAAGAATTATGCTAAGCTCTATCATTTTAGGTAATGAAAGTTGCTCATAATCAAGGTTATCAAAAAAGTTGAATGTAGATGGCTCTTCACATGGAAACCTAGGTAGAGGCAGCGGAGGGAGGGTTTATAGGGTTTGTAGAGATCATTGGAGCAAAGTTATTTTTCACTTTCACCATACTTATGGCTGGATCTCAAATACGATTGCAAAGTTATTTTTCACTCAGGCCATAGGGATCCTTACTCTTGCTCGGGCTGTAGACTCTCAGGAGTTTCAACACTCAGTCAAGGGTTCGAGTATCCATAGGTGGTGAAGAACCACTACGGCATGAGTGTGTGGTGGTGTGTGTGCATGTGTATTAAAAAAAAAAAAAAAAAAAAAAAAAAAAAAAAAAAAAAAAAAAAGGCTCAGGCCATTTTAGATGGGATCCAGATTTGTATTGAACTGGGGTTTGTCATTGAATCCAACTCTAAAATTATCAATGAAGCTATTTCGAACCCCCTTGCTCTAATCCCTTAGATGGTCTGGTATTGGATAGGGGCCATCATTCGATTGAGATCTACCATTCATGGCAGATTTTCACACTCTTTGAATCAAGAAAACGTAGTGGTAAACAACCTAGCTAAACTAGCAAGCTGTGGGAGACCGAATATAAAGGAGCTTCCAAGAGAGATTCGAAGCTTGATAGATCTGCATAAGATTCTACGGAGGGCTGGTAATAAGTCCTAAGTGGTGAAATGTCTAGTTTTGTAGTGGGCATGATAATAAGTTCATATAATAGGCATGGCACTGTCCTTTCGTGTCACCCGCCGAGAAACATTGTATGGTTGTTTATTTGGATTTAACTAAGTTACTCCTACCTTTCTAGGAAAAGAAATTATCATCCTAAAGCATTATTAGTTTCATTAGACAATCTAAACTCCCATCCATGACTTTGGAAAAAAGGATGGCCACAGAAAAGACAGCTCCAACGTTCTACACCTCCAGGGAAGGAAAAGGAAGTGAATTCAATGAATCGAGAGTAGGGCTTAAATTTTCTTATCTTGAAGTGATATAAATGCCTGGAAGAAATTAAAAAATCAAAGGCCAACTTCAGGATGGACCGGTTCAACCAGTCACTATGATTTTGGTGGCTTGTGAAATGTATGTGGGGCCTAACAAACAACTGGATGGATAGATCATGGGACTGCATAAGTATTCAGATGCAACCAGGAGCATTATAACTAATAGAGTTTAGAGAACCCTAGACCATCTCTTGCACAAAATTATGCCGAATAAATTCCATTGAATGAATTCATACCTTTTCAACATCATTAAATCTGAAATGGGAGTAAGTGGACCCATTTTCTGTAATTGGTAGAATCGAAGCATTTCCCACCCTAGATGGCCGAGGTCCCCTGCGGACAGGTTCAAATGCTATCAATCAGTAACTAATAACTAACCACATATGCATGTAACCTGCAAGATGATTCTGACCATCAATATGTATAACACTATAGTTGAATGTGGACATCTAACAAGAAAGTTTTGAGTGAGTCACATTTCAAATTCAACTCTACCAATCATTTGTTAGGAACACCCTTTAAGCATGATTATTGCACCATAGGCCATTCCAAATAGAACCCAGATGATGGATGGCTCTGATCATCCCACCATCCCCACAAATGGGGCCCATGGTGCAACATATGATAGTGATCTCTAGTGGCCACATTGGCAATAAGAACCCTTACACATGAGAAGCTTGTAAGATGATGACTAAAGCACTAATATTTACAAAGGGTTGCTTCTGCAAGTAAACTCCTTTAGAGCTGGGAGTAGAGTTAAACGTGCATTTGCCACCATGTACTAAATTAAGGCATACATGCACCAATGCAGACCATGGAAATTGTGGTCCATTGTGATTTAAAAATAAAAATAAAAATGCAGTGATTGTATATCCTAGTTTGGTTATGGGTCCCAAATGGACAGTTTAAAAGAAAATGCCCAGCTGTACAAATTCAATTGGCTAAATTGGTGGCTAAGATTGTTTAATCAGTGTGAGCTCACGTTGTGGCCTACCCATGAAGAGGCCCACACACACCATCATATGTGATGTAGAGCAGGTCATGGATAATTTCATGGCCGAGATAGACCAAAAAAGGCCAGATCGGAGACGGAGGTAAAACAGATGTATCTCGGAAACTGGAATGAGTTATCGGACATACCATATATAATTTTGAGGTAGGATGAGCTACTTTAGCCACCTAACCCTGCTAGGTTGGGTTACCCATGCCAATTTGCGAGATTCCATCAGATCGACGGTTGAAATTCTTGTTTATTTTCAATGTTACTATTTTTAATAAGTTTTAATTTGCTTGTAACTTTTCGTACATTAGCCTTTAGGAGTTGTGTCCAACACTAAAAGTGCTTAGAAAATTTAGAAGAACGTCATAATTCAACCAAATAGGACACTTACTATTTTTGGCCGAAAACCATGTGTGCTAATAGAAATCACAACCATCTATAAATAGTAAGTTTACTATTCATAGTAAGTCACGATTTTAGGGATTGTTAGCTGTAGTTGAATTCTGAAACTTCTCCCTGGGGTTTGTAGCCTTATTTAAAGAGTTATAAACTTATTTTTCATAATCAATAAAGTTATTTTGAATTTTCTAGACCTGATTTAAAGAGTTATAAACTCATTTTTCATAATTAATAAAGTTCTTTTAAATTTTCTAGAATTAATTTCTATTTTTCCTCGTGAATTCGAGACATCCCTATGAGGAGTCTAGAGAAGCTCCGTGATTTCAGCGTAATACACTCTAGGTTTTTGGTTTGTACAACTGGTTGCATGTCCACGTGATCTAGACCGTTGGAATGTTGGCCCCCGTGGTGGATTCACATGCAATTTGATGAAAGTATCGTTGACAGGACAATCCGACCTTTCAATTTGAGGCCTGCAAATAGATGGTGAAGATCAAAAGTGCACAAAATCAGCAACCAGGATCTTCTAATCTGGAAGACTTCTGGGGAATGGTCTAACTATGGCAGTGGGCAGTACAACCGACGGTCTGGTTCACTACATCAAGGATCCACTTGTACAGGCTAATAGTCAAACTATCCATCATGCTTGATTGGATATGACCTAAACGCCACCAATGTGGGATGATTAGAACGTAGAAGAATGTCCATCTTCTTGACTGTATTGTGGATAGGCCGTGGTCCAAAAATCAAACTAGATAGATGATCCTGACCACTGATTGCTGACATTTGAGTTGATATTTGGAGAAAAAA
Organism: Magnolia changhungtana; assembly: GCA_030180095.1. Taxonomy (NCBI): domain Eukaryota; kingdom Viridiplantae; phylum Streptophyta; class Magnoliopsida; order Magnoliales; family Magnoliaceae; genus Magnolia; species Magnolia changhungtana. The sequence continues at coordinate 4,718,523 of JASAUF010000234.1, forward strand.
CAAAACGAAACCAAAAAAGTCAAAGGTCTACCTTCAAAAGGACTAAGAAAGATCAGAAACGTTGGTTCAGCATTATTTATGGGCCCATCCAGCAACACACAACGGATGGGATTGTGTCGAGACGGATGCAAAACTAACCCTATCATTGATATATATATATATATATATATATATATATATATATATATATATATATATATATATATATATATATATATATATAATATATTGGCCATTATAATAATCTACAACCGATGAAGGACTAAATCCACTTAAAAAATAAAACCAATCAGAACAAGCATGGACCGGAATCCTCTATTTTACAAAGCTTGTGGGGCCCACTATGTTGTATATGTGAAATCCACTCCGTCCATCAGGTTCCTCCTCCATCCTAGGACTGGGGCAAATAAATCAGCTACATATGCAACCATGGTCGCCCCACCAGAGTGTCTTCCATCAAACCCATTCATTTAGGCTAACTCATCAGCAAGAAGTGAAAATGCAAAAACCGCCTCACCCAAATATTATACAGGCCGCACCTTGTGAACTTAAAAAGGTTCAAGTAGCAGTGGTGCAGTGTTTCCATTGTTTAAGTTCAAGTAGCAGTTGTACATTGCTTCCATTGGTCTGACCTATCAGAGTATTATTATTATTATTATTATTATTATTATTATTGGGTTGATCTTTGGTATTTACGGTTAAAATAATGGTTCTCACCTGATGGACAGACTGGATTTACATATAAAATACGGTGGTCCCCACAGAGCTTGGGTGTTTTACTGAGCTGTGTAAAATAGGTGTAGTAGACTACTCGGCACAACAAGCATATAGAAAGGTTGTCCACGTGAATGAAGTACATTTGTTCGTCAGAAATCCTTCAATAAATGGGTCATTCTAATCACCTATCCACTACACTAAAGTAGACTATGGTCATTAAATCCACGGATCATGTCATTTATAAAATGTCTCTATCCCTCAATAAATGAAAACAAGACCGTTCATCAAAATCAATGTATATTAAAAGCCTATCATGCATGTAGCTTCCTATCTATAGCAATAACTTACGAAACCCGCCATGTTAAAACAAATAACATAACACTTGGGGCACGTGCATATTCCTCCTACACACGCGTGCATGTTCACACATGTAGATGCACCCATAAATCGCATTTCATTTGCATGCTGGGATAGTGGAAGGAAGAACAAGAAGGCACACACACCGTGGAGATTGGGGCTGTGATGGAATATTGAGAGCATAGGAAGGACCCATTTCAACATTGTCACCTGATAATCCACCCTCCATTTCAACTATCCCTGTCCGTTGGTTCAAACCCACATCTACCTGCCCTTGGCCTGCAACATCCATCACACAGAGCCATTTGCTGTGTTTTATCAGACACCCAATAAAATAATTCAGGTGGAAAAATTAAGGATCAATCTCAGCCCCAACCATCTAATTTTAGTCGCAAGCCTTTAGTAAGAACAATAAAACATGGTAGCGACAGATATAACAAACATTACAATGTCCATTATAACGGTAACAATCATTATTTTTAAAATAACAACCACTATTCAATTGTATAATATCATTTTTTGGTGAAAAAATGACTATTATTTTCTTGTGGGCTGATGTAATCTGTTTTTCCCATCTTTCCATTTTTCAGTTTCATAATGACCATTTACATCACATAATGGAAAGGCCAATCGATCATTATTATGTCATAACACCATTTCTAAACCCTGGTTAGCTGGTCATACTAGTTCAATAGCAAGAGGATCTGCTATCCTTACACAAATACATGTTAGTGTACATATATGCATACATGTACATGTATATATATACACAAAGGATAGGGTTGAGAAAACGAAAATACCTGCCCCTTTGTCAGTGCTCTTCACTGTTCTATACATCTGCAAGAACACCCACACACAAGAAATCAAAAGTCTACAATGCTAAGATTACTCACTAGATGCCCTTTTGTCCTTAGCCTTTGTTTTCCACTCCCCACCCCCACCACTACAAAACCCTAACAATAACAAAATAACAAAAAGCAATAATAATATAACAGTACTATGAAAACGAGCACAAGTTTCTGGTATATAATAATTTTGATACTAGTAGGTTCAAACCCTAGAAGTATGGTCTTTTTTGTTTCCTACCTGCAAGTGGCTCTTCACATGTGCCAATGTGAGATCCTTCACATTCATTAGCTCCAAAACTGACTTGGGTGTTGCTCCTGCCATTGTAATTTCATAGAAATGTTCAATTGAATGTAGTGAACATGGGTCTGGTAATTCCAACAAGAAGTTTTATGAGAATGAGAAAAATAAGAGTAAAAAATTAATTCTACATGAAATAAATTCTCTCTCTCTCTCTCTCTCTCTCTCTCTCTCTCTCTCTCTCTCTCTCTCTCTCTCTCTCTATTCTATGTCTTGGTGCGTTTTTTTCTTACTCTCATGGCCTCCAAGGAGTTCCACAGCATGAACGAAATGTGCGTGGAGGGTTGTCGTCCATCTCATTCGAGGAGCCCGAATGCTTCTTTTTCCTCCCATAACCAATCTCGAATTCCTCTTGAATTCCCCCCCGTAATTTCGTGGGTGATGGAGGCGGTGGAAGTGGCGGTGTAACTGCAAGGCTGGTGAATCGAACGGAGACATCTCAAACCCTAGACTCAATGTGGGTTCTTGGCTGTAGAGATCGTAACCCCTTTCTTGGTGCAAGAACCCATGATCATGGCTTAAATCACTCCCGCTGCTGCCGGAATCCGTCGATGAATTCCTCTCACTGAGTAATGATCTCATCATCAATCCTTCCAGGGCCACATCTCTAGCTCCATCAGATATTGATGGAGGGCTGATCTGCAGTGACAGATCAGGCAACGTTGATGCGGTTCTCATTGGGTTTTAGATTAATAACTTAAATGGAGGAGTCAAAGATCAAATAATGCAAAGATATGTGGAAAAAACAGACAGACAGACAGACAGACAGGAGAGAGAGAGAGAGAGAGAGAGAGAGAGAGAGAGAGAGGGGGGGGGGGGGCGGCGTGTAAGATGAAGTATAAAGAAACAGGACAGGGAGATCAAGTCATGGCATGCAATGATTTACGAGAGAGAAGAGAGAGAGAGAGAGAGAGAGAGGAATGAAGAGAATAAGACGGTGGAAGGAGAGAGATGGGAGTTGAACGACATATAAAGAAAGGATGGAAGATGAAGTGAGGAGGTAGTGATTATAACATGAGTGTCTTATGATTTGCATGTGTGTTTTAGGCTACAAGAGCCTACTGAGAGAAAAGATTGCATTTACTAGTAGCGTATGGTTATCCTAAATGGTGGAGGGTTGTGAAGGCATTGGAAGGAGAGAGAGTTGGTTTGAAGGGAAATAAGTAAAAAGAGCAACGGTGCATTTTAAGCCAGCAAAGGTAGGAAAGAGAGAGAGAGAGAGAGAGGATTTTCCAATTTTTGCTTACAATGGTAAATGGAGGTGCAAGGATTCATTGGTGGTGCTGCAGAGGTGGGGTTGGAATTCGAGTAGAAAACGGTCTGTTATGCGGATCTGAGGAAATGTAAGGTACTGAACCTCTGCAAAATGCAGTGTGTGCTGAGATTTACGTCCGCGTCATCCCTATACGCATGGATCCATCGGATCAACGGTCTGGATCTCCGGTTATAGATCCGAGATGGACACAAATAGGAGCATCAGCACTTTTTACATTTGTGTAAGGTGTGGATTGCCAGTCCCAGACACCCATCACCAGCCAAAAACCTAAGCACCTCAGATCACACGTGCCAATTTATCAAATCTGTGCGAGATCCAGGATGTTCATCAGATGGTCCTCTCAAACCCTATGTCCTTGCTAGAAATCAAGCCACACAAACCATCTTGATCGTTGACCGCACGTTGTCAGTTTCTTCCCGTCCATTCCTTCATGCACAGGTGGACCCCTTCATAGATGGGCCAGCCCAAGTTTTTATCAAAATAACATTGACCGTCCATATCACCCTATGAACGGTCCGGATCTCGAACACAAGCTCCACGTTGACACCTGTAAGCGTATGGGAAATGGCATTTCCTGCTGCAATGGTACAGACCTCATAATTCCTTGGTGGAATCAAGACATCTATTGACGTCAACAGATTTCTACATTTCTCCCTCTTTCAATTGCCTTTTCCTAGGCAATTTCCTATTTTCTTTATAATTCGGACGTAGAACGGTTCGTCTACACGCGACGCGTACCACAACTTAACTACCGTACTATCTTTCCCCACCAACATGCCACGTTTTTAGGAGATCAGTACCATGAAAACGATAGCCACGACCATGAATATCACCTTTCTCTAAAAATCAAGCTGATCCAATAAATAAGTGGGCCAAACTTGCATGTTAGTCAAATTGTCGGTTTCCCTTGATTTTAATGGTGTGGTCCACTTGATAAATCGACGGTACTATATCTTTTTCTACTTGATCTTCATGATGGGACCTACTGTTTTAATCGTATTGATTTTTTATACATGTGGAACGTTGAAATGAAAGATGGAGGTGTTCAGTTCTTTCTTAGATGAGGAACGAATACCATTCTACGGACGGACAGGAATCGTCCACCACACCCGTAAAACATCCAAGCTCTGCCGGGGCCACCATGTTGTATAGGTAAATCTATTCAGTCCATCATCTGAAAACCCTTATTTGAACCGTACATGAAAAAGATCATCCCCCAAAAAATCCAATAGGCTGCACGAATGGGGAACAATGTAAAATTGCTCGTAAACCCTTTAAGTTCACGTGGTGTGGTCCATATGAGCATTTTATAACGCTGAAATTTTTATATTCACCTCCTCCCCGATGATTTACACCTGATTAATGGGTTTGATGAAATACAGACACCATGGTGGCCCCACTTCAAACCTATGGTTTGGCCCATCTCCATTGTTTCATATGTTGCTGCCCGCATGAGTTGTGTATCTGGCTGATTTTTTGCACCATAATCTAAAATCGAGGATGGAACCTGATAGACGGACTGGATTTCACATATACAGCATATTGGGCCCCACAGATCCTCTACGAACACTTGCCAACGTCAACACGTGTACGGCTAAATCGAGTTGGGTGTCGGCATACATCCTCCCCTCACTGATCAAATTGTCGAACACGGCGTTTATAATATCATCTCACGATACGTTAGAAGATATTTTGTAAGAGCAGTGTCAGTGTTGTTGGGCTGTCCGGCGACATGCGGCTGCAAGGCACGTGAATGCGATCCTCCTGTAGATTTTAAGTGCTCCGGTGATGAGATATAAAATAGGCCATCTCGTTTCGAATCGTGAGAAATTGACGATATAAAACGAGATGACCATAGCAGAAGGTAAGGGAGTCGGGCGACATAAGGGCTGCAAGCCACATGCATGCGACCATGCAGTTTCAACGGCTACTATTTGTCTCTGGGGCTATCTATTCCCTCTCGAGCCCCCCGAGGCCAAGTGGCGAAAATCCGCTCGTCGGATATTCCGCGTGTCCACGTGCTCCTTCGATCACGTGGCCACTAGCGACGACCATGTCGAGTTCATAGGTGAGAATTTTTCTTTGGTAGACCGCAGGACATTCCCTTCCTTATTTCCATCCATCCATGGGAGATTTTATGTGGGCCACTTACTGATCGGTTGTGATCACCTTTCACCTCATATGTATGGTTGAGATTGGATAAAAACAGATTAGTTAATTACAATAAATCCCTTCACAGGCTTCCTAGAAATGTTAAAATGCCTCGTGGGATTCAGTGTTGCCACCCGCTAGGGCCCACTTGCTGAGTGGTCTGATGATCTCAACCGTTGATGTTTGAGACTTTTTATGGCTCGTATTCAATTCTCAAAATCAAAGATTAGGATCATCTTCGACGCATGATTATGGGCTAATAGCTTATTTACGGTAGTGAAAAGTATGTGGACGGTTCATAATTTTGGATCATCTCAAAATATGGGCCCCAGTAGGTTACGACACGTATCGTATCCTGAATCGCTACAGGCACGACGAACTTACCACCCGCGAATATAGATTGAAGAGGTGAACTGTGGCCCACATGCACGATCATCCAATCCATGCATGAGGTGGGGTTCTACGTGGACATGCCCTGCTCCAAGATCCAGGATGGCCCACTGATCAGATAAGCCACACGTGTACCTTAAATACAGGCCGTTGCTGACCCACCCAATGAAGGGCGTGGCATGTTCCTCCTCGATCTCATTCTCAGAAACGTAGGGACCCACCTGTTTATTAAGTGGGCTCCCATCATTTCCGTGTGGACCATTGAAATTTGAGAGCGGACTACACGATACAGTGTTACGGTGGACTACCATTCTCTACGGGTAGTATAACATGCCCTAGGTTTGTATTTTAATGAGAGAATTTTGGAGGGGCATGGTAGTAAAAAGGTAATCATTTGTTAATGGTTTACGAAGGTGTGGTCAGCGGTTGATGCGGTCGATCCACCGGGAAGTGGGCCTTTCTCATTTTTCTATTGCATGGAAAAAGATTCTTCTATTTATCCGTAGTCCCTCGAGGTACTATACCCAACCAGCATTAATCCGCTCCAAATCCCCTTATTAGGATTGACTCCTATACTCACAGTGGTCCCTAATTTGGACGGTCTAGATTGAGTGTGATCCATACTCTAGTCTTTATGGATGTTTCACACGTGAAAAAGTGGCACGTGTATGGAACATGCTATATTCATCATTGTAATCCTGCACATCAGTTCCTCTCATCAGGTGGGCCACACATGACTTAGAAATGTGTGCATGTGGTCTACCTAGTGAACGGGCCTGATCTTTGATCCGGGTAGGTTTGATGGATGGCCCTGATCCAGTCCATCTCGAGCAAGTTGAGTTCACTTTCCCAATGAGGAATTTTTAGGAAAATACATGGTCGCCTCAATATCTAAATTAGGTATTAAGCAACTTATCTCTATGGACGATTGAAATCTGTGCATTGGGCATCGTATTGCATCGATGCATGATCAATAACCAGTATATATGGTCTGATATACATGTCATTTGTGTTCCAAGATGGAAAAAACAACAACAACAACCACAACAGAAAGAAAGTGTTGGATTATTTTAATATGAGCTGATAACAAGAATAAGGAGGCTTTTAGGGTGAGGCTACATATATTTTCCAAAAAAGATACTTGAAAGGTTCTCAATTAATGGCCGGCCATGGCCTACCAGAATTTTTTAGCATACCCAACAAAACATGAATTAGTTTCTATTTGTATGTTGAGAATTAGTTGTACCACACAAGCTATTGTGTATTGAGGTATATATGCACATGTAATGCGCAGGTGTTTCGCTTGTTATGTTATGCTTGTGAAATACATTGGCCTTTTGTAATATGAAACTTTTATTCTTGTCTCTTTATGCCTACTATAAAGCCTAGTTTCTTAAGCTTCAAGCAAGTAATCCACTTATTTGTCTATATATGAAAGGAATATATAAAAGGACTATGTACCAGAAATTTTATGATGAGATATTCCTTACATAGTAGAAGAGTGAAAAAGAGTCTCGTAGTATTCATTTTGTTTTTTTAACAAAGTAGAAAGTTGTGTATATAATTTTACTCAATCAACTAAGATATTCTATTGAACAATATAAATTTCTATACTTATTATCTCTAATTTTTTCTTTAGCTTTTGCATTTTAGTTTGGCCCTTTTCTTTAATGGTTTTACTTTACTTGTATCGATTGTGTTTATGCATTTTTCCATAATAATTGACATTATAGCCAAAGGTTAAAAAGCTTCCTAGCACAAAATTGATAAAGTAATTCGTGTTGCAATTGTTTTAGATGGTTTGATCGATTTCTATTAGATTCAAGGTGTTAGAGTCAATGGATCTAATTACATATTGTGTAAATTGACAATAAATGCAGTATTAGTGAAAGAAATGTTGTACAATTATAATCAAAGGGAAAGAAAAAAAAAAAAGTTCATAGAAATAAAAGATGGGATTTCTAAGAAAAAAAATAAGTTAGATTTAGTAGACATTTCTCTTATAATAGATAATTCAATTTTATTTAATATATCCTAACAAATTATTGTCAATTGTTTATGGGACAAATCATGAAATGTGTATGAGATAGAAGTTTATTTGGTGCAAAATTTCTCTTAAACTTATTGTTACCTTTCAATTAGTGATGTTTAGACAACTATTATTGGAAGTGCTTTTTGACCTATTAAAGAAATCAATCTTCAATTGGAAGAATGTTAAGACAATACTTTGTTGAAAATCAGTGGTTTTAAAACAATAAAAATGAAAATTCAAAATTTTCAAAATTTCAGAATTTTTACATCAAAATACTTTTTTGAATTAAAAACGTGCGATGTATGTGCTTTGTCCCACATTGGAAATGCAAAAAATAGTTTCGTGGTATATATGAGATGTTGAGAAGAGTATTCTTACTTGGAGCTTTTTAGAGGAGATGAAACACAGGTTGCGTGTTCCAGTGCGAAGCACTAGAACACACGCACTCGCACGCTCACGCTCGGGCACGGGCGAGGGCAATATGGTTGTAGTGGCGCTAGATAGCGCACTTTGTACTTCGCACGTCCACATCGTGTCGGTTTTATATGTGACTGAGAACGGTCGGATCTTAAATCTGAAACGTCCAGCCGTTTCTATAAACGGATAGCTACCTTAAAAGCCACAACATTCTGAAAACGGATGGACCAGGATGATCCAATGGTCGGATTTACAGATCTAATGACCAGAAATGTCTAGGATTAATGGACAATGGCCAGAAACGTTTTTCAAACGTTCTGGACCATTGAATACCGCACAGCAACGGGTCTAAACCTGAGGCCTGAGGCCTATATAAATTGTACCATTCCAGTCCGATTTCATCATCTTAACACACCATCTCTCCCATCAAAATCAGATACAGTCCATAGCTCCTTTTTCGAATACTGTGATCATCTTTACCATCTAAATCTGTCAGAAGAAATCTACTGCGTTAAAACTGTTCCATAGTGGACGTATCGTAATTGTTGCACGCTAGATCCAGATAAGGCTTGTCTTATCCTGGTAGAAATTTGCCTATAACCCATTAACAGTTGATAAGGGGGTGAATCACGCTTTAAAGACAACATATTTTATAGGTGATTCAGCCTAGTGAAATTATTATTTTCAATTATTTATTTTCTATATTTTCAGTGTATCCAATCAAATTTTCTAACATACTTATTATGCTATGCTAATGAAATACATAGGTGTTTTTTAATTAGAAACTTCTTGTCTACTCTCTTCATAAGTGTAGCTTATTTCTTCATATTTAAGTAAGCTCTTTCCCTTTGAGATATGTTATTTACCTAAGAAAATGTATAGCGAAAATAAATGCCTCTTTTAAGAATTAGTTGGTGAGAGATTCAATGTATATTGTTAGAGTGAAAAGGAAAAAGAAAAAGATAAAAAAAAAAAAGCAGTAATCCTTGCACTCTTGATTTCTCTTTATTTTAACAAAAAAAGATTCATAGATATAGGCATATTACCAAACCATATAAAGCTGCATATCTCTCATCTCTTTTATATATATATATATATATATATATATATATATATATATATATATAATGTTTTCAACTTTAATTTAACTCTATTTTTTCATGAATTTATTTTACTTATAGCAATTATGTGGAGACGTTTTTGTGTAACACATTACACATGTTGTCTTAAATAAGCTATGTAGATCATTTTTTTAAATCCAAAACTTACTGCATTTTATGGGTTAAGGGTTAAAAAAGGACTAACTGTACTTTATCTTGTTTGTCATACACATCACTAGTTGTGGTGTAAATTGTTTGTCAACACTCTTAGACTAAAGAGTGGTTTAAAATACAAGAAAATTAAAATGATTGGTGGCAAGTCTGCAGTCTGATTAGTTTGGCATATATGAGGTGCTTGATGATTGATGGTAGCTCACATCTGCTAGAACATGAATAGATAAGTATAACAAGAAATAAAATCTCTTAGATCAGGATAATTTATTTATTTTAATATTTTTTAATTTAAACCTGTTTCTATAACTTTTTAAAATTATTAAAAAGTTGAAAATACTTCAATCTAAGAATTATTATGATTATTACACCAACTTAAAATTAAGTTGATCACAAGAATAATTTAGATCATAGAAAAGGACCCAAATCTATTAGGTTGATGTCCCATCATATCCTGTCAGATGTCACACCGACTAAAGTAGTATCAGCTAACCGTCCTTTTAAGGTAGCTACTCCAACAGTCCAGCTAAATATCTGAATTGTTTGGTCGACCACAAAACTGTGATATTTGCATTTGCAAACTATAATTAAATACATCAGATGGTACTTAATATTCTCTAGAGCCTACTTCAAATATTTCTAAAGGGGGCTGATAATGGCACACGCTTGATAGATACACCCTTTATTTTTCAACTTACACGTGGCAGTCATCTACAGCTGTCCAGATCATCCCAAAATATGGCCTACAATGTGGATGGATCACATCTAATTGATGTTAACGATCCTAACCATGTAAATTGCTGCCTACCAATGGATGGTTGGAGTTCCACCAGCACAATCAGATGGTGAGTATCAACTGCTCAGTGTAATCTTTGGTTATGCTCCATCATAAATTGGTTTTGGGGTATGGACGGTCTGGATAGCCATGCAACTATGCCATGTGCATGGTGGATGGTTCATCACCATTTTTTAAATGGTGGTGAAGTAGGATACGATACTAGCTCTGGAAAGATAAATGAGCCATGTAACCAGCTTCATCCCGTATCTGGACCGTGCGTTAGGTCAACGACTCTTCCTTCGTTACTTTGGAAATATCACGTTATAGGGTGGTCTTAAATACCCGTGACTAGACCTAACTTCTATACGTACGATCTAGTCCATCCATTTTTGCATGATGCGGATTGGATGGTTTTGATATTCCGAGCAATATGATTTTTTTCAAGGCAATCCATGGAGAATGTACAAGACCTAATAGGTGGTCGATCGGTCCCAATTGGTGATGTGGATGTCTACGAGTCCAAATGCATGTAGACGTACATGTCAAGGTTCTCATACACAGTCCACACCGTAAGAAACAATGTATGCACAAACAGTTCCAAGTATATGTGGGCCCACCGTGGTGCATGTAAGACACCCAACCCGTACAGAAATGTCACCCACCATAAAAATTAGACACCCAAAAATCAAAATTATCCATAAACTTAAGTTGGCAATCACATGATTTTAAGATTTTTTTTTTCCCATTGCCTACAATGGTGTGGCCCATCTCATGATCGAATTAGGCTGATTTTAACATAATGTGATTTACATGGTGGAGCCAATCTATTGGACCGGTTGGATGTCTAACTGACATGACAGGTGGATTTATTTTTTTAATTTAAGGTGGAAAGTTCTATAAGCTTATCCTACAATTTTGTGTGGACCTCAGCATGATATGTGCATGACCTACACTGGGTCCACCATGTGCACTCCCTCTTGTTCTTATAGGAGCTCAAAAATATTCCAATTCAAAACTCTGATTGGCCATATATTCCATGTAAAATCATTGATGAAACTTACAAAATCATATGGTGTGGCCATCTTATAAGTTTTGGAATGGCTTGATTGTTTGAGTTTTCATTCATCCTTGTGAAATGCATCTTATTATTGGATCAGATGCCATGTACAAAAGAACATGGGCCACATGAACAATTTAATAGGTTTTAATGGTGAGCTCCCCACCCAGCTGTTCTTGTGGTGTGACCCACCTATGTTTGGGATTATCTCTGTTTTTGGAACACAAGGTGAAATTGAAGGGGTGCACCTTATGGAAGGAGTGGATGTGATCCTATGTTATGGTGGGGTCCACAAATAATTGTAAAATAAGCTTATTCTCCTATAGGTAGCATTTGGTCCTATCTTAGGTGGGATCCCATTTTAGACAAAAGCTCCAGACATCAAAATATCTAGAAAATGTAAAGAGAACAAAAGAATATCATTCATTTGTTATTACTAGGTAGCAACGAGAGTGATTATTTTGATACATGCTGCCACGTAAGTTCCATGCGGTTCCTCACAGTACACATATCAGGCTTGTGCTATGATCAGGATAGTTGATGTGTTAGATACTGAAAATTACAGTCATTTGACCAATCCTACCGGCTGGATATGGACCATTGCTCTATTTTTCTTGAACCATTCCCAATTTTGAGGACATGGATCAAATGGTTACAGCATCCCAATAAACCTGATTTTTGAAACATGGCCCATCAAAGTAGTGTCCCATAAAATCAACGATCCTGATCAGCTTTGTAGAGTGATGGATACAGTGAAATGCTTGTGTGGCACATGGCCTAATAGCATATTGGAATTTTGTTGAAGAGAGAAATGTGCATGCATCGTGTTAGAAGATTCTTACAAGTTGATAAAAAATATATATATGAAGTTGTCCAACTTCTAGGATTCAAAAGCCTAATCCAAGATGCATGGGTATTTGCAGAATTCTGTCCTGATACACCGGTTTTATTTGAAGCTTTGATACAACCAGATTTTTCCTGCCAACGATTAATCAGGTGACCGATTCTCTAGTTGGGTGGGCCAGATCAGTACATTGAATCACTACTATTGTATGTCCACTGATTTTGATGCCCCCCTTTTATTATCCTGATTTTTTTAATCAGGTTAAGATCATGGTGTGGCCCACATTTTCAACGGATAGGATGCTCTACAATTTTGACTTGCTGACGTAAAAAGTAGCTTGTATCCAAAAGCTGTATTTTTATAACTCCTCATCATCATCTCTCTCTCTCACACGCATTTAATACTGAAATTCGTGCCACCATACTCACATGTAGACAGGGAGTTGTCTGGTACGGTACTCAGGAGATGTACAGTAACATTAATGTAGTGTAGGTTATTTGATACTCCGGCTGCGTATGATACTCAATACACAGGCACTCATAAATTGTACCTGAATCAACTGTGTAACTCACTCTCGCTGCGTCAATCTCAAAATCAGATTGGTCAAACAATCTAAACTCTCATTCGTAGATACTTGCTTTGTCGAAATGTGACGGTTGGATATTTTCATTTCTAACCCTCCAATAAATGTCCACACCAATCGGATGGTCAGGTAATCAAATAAGTGAAATTTTTGGTTCACGATACATCTACACTTCGACCTACAATTTGAACAGCTTAATTTGAATTACTTGCATTCGAAGTATGCAATTTTAAGTAATTTGCAAGTGCCTGAGTATCATCCATTATGGTCTGCCGGAGCATCGAAATTTTATCTCATGCATCCATGGTCCACTGTACATACGTCATAAAGCAAGTTCATATTGAATAATTAACCACTGATATCGGGCGTCCATTGGCTGAGCTGGAGAGGTTGACATTTCTCATCCTAACCGTCCATTATATGTTCACTAATCGAGCACATATATACCATATCATTTATTTATTTATTTTTATTTGGTTTGTGATCCATCAAAACTAAGACGGACAGTCTGGGCAGTTTAATTTGAATTGCAATTTGTCCATGGATACAAGTTCTGAGTGAGTGTGTATGAACTATCACACTCCGCCAGAGTATCAAAGATTTCCTCTTAAAAATGTTGTCAAACCCACATCAAAATGCAAATAATTGAAGTTTAAAAGTAATCATACTTTTGCTTGTCGTTTTACGTTAATCACTTAATCTACACCTCTCTCGGATCCAGAAAAGTAAAACTTATATACTCCGGCAGAGTGTGAATGTTCATACTCATACACTTGGAAGTACAAGTTGCACGCATCTAACTTGAAATGAGCAGTTCAAAATGGGTGACCAGATGCGGTCATGAACCGCATTAATTTTAGACTTTTTTTTTTCACACACACCCACGCACGCCAGGATGGGATTTCACCACCTATGGGTTTTATACCTAAGACCACGTGTTGAAACTCCTCAGAGTCTACCACACAGGAAAGGACTGAAACCACCAATAATTTTTAGACTTTTTTTTTTTCAACACACGCACACACACTCACACCATCGTGGGATTTCACCACCGATGGATACTCGAAACCCCTGACTGGGGTATTGAAACTCCCGAGAGTCTACCACCCCAGCAAGGGTAAGGATCCAACTAATTTTTAGACTTACATCCTAACATAGGATTACTAGATCACATCATATACAGATTCCTATAATGTATATGTGTGACATCCATTCCATCCATAATTTGAGCTGGCTCATGGTCCAAAGTGAGAACAAAAATTTGGTGGATCTAGAACTTTAAGTGAGCCACACCACAAAAGTAGTGAATATATAAATGCCCACCATTTAAAATTTTTAGACCAATGTAATGTTTATATGCGACGCAATTAGCTCATAGAGTGGAGGGAAAACCCAAATATTAGCATGATCCAAAGGTCTAACTTAAACCTAACGAATTTATTAAATGAGTTAGAAATTTTCAACCTATTCTAACCTATTAATAAAAAGATTAACTCAAATTCAATCTACCTTATCCACTTAATTAAAAATATTTAAAAAATAATTAAAATAAAAATATTATCATTTTGTATAAAATTATAAAAATATCAACAACATACTTAAAACTATTAATTAATATACAATCCAGCCCTTACTATAATTTAAATTACACCATCATAATAAAGTATAAGGTTTTTAAATCATATTCATGACAATCAAATCCAAATCAACCCTTTTATTTTTCCGTTAACAAAACACAACACAAATTCAATTAATTATATAGGAAATGGGTTAACCCAAACCCTAGTTTTTCTAGTTGGGTATGAGTCATATCAAGTTTTGCCACCCTTAGTGAAAATCGCTATCCCTCCCAAAGGTGCACTAACCCATCTTATAGTCCCTCAGCAGCCGCTGATGTCGAGAATTTAAAAACATTATATCATTTTTGTGAAAATTAGCTAAATAATATTATTGTAACGATATCACGAGATTTTCATAATATCAAAAGATTTTAATTTTTTAAAACTCAAATAGGCTATAACAATAGGAAAATTGAAGGGCCCACCATTAAAACGCGCTTGGAGAGCCACTGTGCTGTGAGTGGGATATCCACCTTGTCCATAACGTTCACATTCTCTTGTTAACACTACATCCGAACAGTAATAGGCTGGATCCAAAATTCAGGTGGGCCACACCATAGGAGCCATCCTAAAACCCCCTAGTTAAAGTTGGTCTCATCCCTTAGATCAAGCTCGTTTTTGTAGAGAATGTTCATAGTAGAGGGATGCATCCTGCGAATGGGTTGGTTGGAGTGTAAGACCATGGTAGCCTAAGACATAAACCTACGTTGGCATCACTTCTTTATCATTCAAACATAGATGTATCATGAAACAAATAAAACACCAATCTTTTATAAGAATTGGATCGTTGATGTACATCTAATTGACAATTTAAAGAAAAATATTTAACTAATTGGTAGCTATTGTTGTATCATATTTTTTTTATCATTCTTTGGAAACTTAATTAGAAAGAACATGTGTTATGGTAAGGAAATGATATTGTAGGATAAAGATTTCTAAAGATACTTAGAGTATTTTTTACAGAATCACAGCTAACAGTATAACAAGACAATGAGTAATTTGAAAGAATTCAAAAGCAAATCAAGCAGCCGATATTCATCCAGAAGGTCGATCAAGCGGCTAACATTCATACAGGAGCTCGATCGAATAGCTGAGTGGAATGCGATAGAGTCAGCAAGGAGACTTAAAGTGGTTATTAAGACAGGTGGTAAGGAAGTCTCTAGAAGATCGTATAGTGCTGAACAATTATAGCGATTATTAGAACGTGAGAAGCATCTAAAAGGCCAAGTAGTATTGAGCAGTTATGACAACTATCAGAACATGATAAAAATCCAAATGGCCTAATTAATTGGTCATAAATAGCAAATAAACCAAATAGGAAGAAATTGTCTCATACCATCCCAATTAATCCAAAGATTACACTTTACTTTTCTTACAAAGAAAATTACATTTCTTAGCGTAATTCTTTATTTTCAGCCAGCTGTTACATTCCGTAGTGTAATCGGCAACACTAATTAAGTATTTGATAATTTTAACTGTAATTTGAGTCTACACTCGTACAGTGGACTCAGTACTTCACTCAAAAAGGTGTTTTGCATATGTTTTTCAAGACCAATTGTTAGAATCTCTTTCTCATTTCCCTTCATCTATAATGAAAATTCCTTTAATGTAGAAGTCAAATAAGTAACCTATCGCCAAAGGATGAACCCACACCTAATATTGTTTACACATTAAGCGAATGGTTGAATAAGCGACCTATCTCATCAAATATTGGTCATATACTACCTATCTACCTATCTTGCTGCTTGGGGTCATAGCTATTCGGTTTGAATTAAGCACAATTTCAATTCTAGCATGCCTGCACACATACAACAGCTATAATGGTTTCGCGATTCCATCCATTAGATTTAGGTTTTTTTTTTTTATTTTCGTTAATTAGCTTGTTAGTACACAACACTATTAGCCACCCCCACTAGGGATCCATGCCAAGACCTCATTGTTGAAACGAGGTATCTTTCACTCGGTCTACCACTTGAGCTATGGATCAGGGTGTATCCATTAGATTTATGTTATTTATAGTAAGCCCATTGAGTTTTACGGTTTAGATTGCGTTACAGCCTGCGCATGTGTTAAATTTATAAGACATGCATATGAACAATCACGATCTAATTAAGATTTTGTTGCAGGCATTCAACGACCACTTTTTCCAGTGGTGTGGTCCACATGATACTTGGATCTGCTTTATTTTGTGGATCATGCCCTAAAATTATCGAAAAAAACTGATGGATGGAGTGGATATACAACACATACACGAAGGTGGGTCCCATGGTCAAGGACTCAACCACTGTGCGGGAGTCACCTTAATCCGCACCGGCTCCGATATTCTTATTTGATATACGCTGGCGGATCGGAGTATGATCATCCATACGCATCAAGCAGGCCTCGCATTAAAAAAAAAAAAAACTTTAATCCAAACCATAATAAACATAGGGTCCAATTTGGATCACTAACGGATGGGATGATTCTAACTGCTCTCTTGATGAGAATAAAATGGACGGTTAAAAGAAAATAATAGTGATAAACGGCCACCGTAAAAACTTCCTAGGGCCCACAGTAATGCCCACCACAATATTTCTTTTCCATCCAACCCATTGATAAGGTCAAGCAGACCTGGATGAAGAGAACATTTAAATATCAGCTTAATCCAATACTTTTGTGGCCCACAAAAATCTTTTAATAGTAATTCACCACTGTTTCCAACAGTGTGGTCTGCCTGAGATTTGGATCTGCTTAAGTTTTGGAATCACGCCTAAAATGATCTGGAAAAATGGATGGACGGCGTGGATATACAAAAATAATTATAAGGTGGGCCCCACACGGTAAGGTGTTACCCCTGTAACACCTAATCCGTTCCCATGATCAGGACCGTTGATTTGGTGGACTGCCGTGTGGATGGGATGTAAGAAAACAATGCAGCGATTAGACGACTGCTCTAACCGTTCCTTTTTCAGGCCATCACCACGTGATGGCCCACCATGATCAAAGGTTCCATGTACATAGATAATTCCCCGAAATCCGTTTGATCGAGCCATCCTATCCTTCGATTTATGGAAAGTTGTGCATTCATTATTCTTGTTGAATTGGATCCATTGATAATTATGATTCTTAACTGTCCATTTAGATGTGCACAAATCAGTCAATCATAAGATCATTTCAGTGTAGCTTTTGTCCTGTAGCCCTCTAAAAAATTGGGCCCACGACTTAGACGGTTTGATTGAGGTGCATGCATGCCAATTGTACAATTTCTGAGTGCGTGCACATGAATAAGGACACTCTGCCAGAGTACAAAAGTTTTTCTAAAGTGGGCCACTCTAGAACAAAGTACAAGCTCTCCTTTCTTCCAAAAACCCGTCCGTTCCGATAGACATAGAAATGAAAAAGGCTGCAACTTTTACACCCGATCGAGTTGGCAAATACACCCATAATCTCTACTTTTCGTAATAAAATAGTACGGAGTACTATATCATAACGGAAGATTTATAGAGAATAGGGAGGAGTTATCCAACGGAGTGGGTTTGGATATCAATTCCCATGTAAGGAGGATGCCTGGATATGTAAAGGAAGAGAATGACTTTGATACTCTGGCCGAGTGTGGTGATTCATACTCGTACACTAGGAAATTGTACTGTAAAATTGATATATAATTCAAACTAAACCGTTAAAATAATGGGTCCCACTTTAAATAGTTCTTAAATATAAATTCTACTCAAATAAATTCCCCACTAGCAATTTGAAATGGACGGTTAAAAAGAAAATTTTCTGTTAACGAGAGGTTAGGATAGCTCAATCGATTGAAATTCGGAGGATAACTTTTATTCAGTTGATCATACGATTTGGACCGTTTGATTTTCTTACCTATATTCCACGTGCACAATTTCTGACTGCAAGCGCATGAACAATCACATTACGGAGTATTTACGAATGCTACGTGAACACCGCGACACGCTTTTTGCAACTCGCCTCCCGTACATGACCACGTGGCACATTCTCAGAAATCCAAGCCTTCCATCAGATGGATCTAAACAGGTGGGTTTTCTATGCAAATAATCAAAACGATCTAATAACCAGGTGGACCACACGAGTAAATTGAGTTCGTCTATGATTGATTTCTCTTAACCGTCCATCTATTTTCTACAGGTACATCCCATCTGTTGGCAAAATAAATGTCCCGATTTTTCCTCAGAACATCCATCTAGCTTCTCCTGGATGATGGCCCACTTCGATCTACCACACGTATTCCAAGATCCCATGTGCGAGCTGCGATTGCAGAAAAATCTGTTGCTGGGCATATCTCATGGTAAGCATCTCATCACCGTGTGCATGTAATTGAAGGACAGCCCTCCAATTGAAGGGTCACTTCATGTAGATAAACGTGGCCAAACAACAGAAGAGTGCAGGGCACGATACCTCCAAAAGAAACCCATCAAATAGCATTCATTTCAGCCGTAGATTTCGATTCCCAACAATCCCCCACTCATCTGTCGTACACTAATATCCGTAGTCCGGACGTCCATGAAAGAAATGGAGGACCACAATCTACTCCCTCCGCCGATTGCTAAACACACCCATACTTTCTACTTTTGGTAATACAGTTGTAGAAATTTTGTACTGATTCATCTCCCAAAGTGGAAATAATGGGTGTCTGTAGCAGTGAGATTGGGTGATCTGTAAAAATAATGATAAACTAATATCTCATGAGATGAGATGACGAGATGGAAATAATGTGTAAATTCTCGTTGGATTTTTAAAGAGAATTTTGGACATTCTACGGACAGCTTGTTTGGCGTTTTGGGGAGAAGATCCAACGACTCACGAGTCAAGGATTCGTGTCTCCTTATCGTGTACCGTACACGTGGCAAATGTGTATGATGATCTGAACCGTGCATCTTGAGGGTCCATGATTCTTGTCCACTGACCAAAATTTTCCTTGATCGAGCTATCCTATCCATCTCATGAATGATTTTTTTTTTCTCTCTGAATTTGAGCTGTTGCTGATTTTCGTCTTTCAGGGTCCATTTTTGTGACATGGATTAATGGTTGGAATCGTCTAATGGTGTAATATTTTGTCTATGGCCTACTCACGATTGGGATGAACGGTCCCGATGTTCCCATCTTGTCCATGTTTGCAATGTATACGGCAATGAAACGATGGCACCGTATCAGCTCCCCCGCTTTTCCCATTGAATTTGGACCACTGATCAGTGGCGCCACTTAGATGGGTCATACTCATAACCGAAACTTCACACATAAGGTATGGTCCTAAGGGTCTGTTGGTGGACATCCAACCGACCGCTAAAAAATCAGTGTTCCAAATTCAATAAAAACAAATGTCATCACTGATCATAATCCTCGGATCAATCTAATTTTGTGGCCATCTCCGCACGTGGATTTCCTATTGTTAAAGGCTTTCACAGGATGTTATTGCGCTGGGATGTTAGGTGGGGCCCACCAGCACGTTTGAGAAATCCACTGCCTCCATCCATTCTAGAAAATGAGGTCGATCCAACACTCAAGTGGGCCTCATGAGGAAATAGTGGGGATTCAATAACCACCGTTCAAATATTTTTATGGCTACAAAAGTTTCATATTAGGCTTTTTTTTTTTATTTTTATTTTCTTTTTTTATTTTTTTATTTTTATTATTATTATTATTATTATTATTATTATTACTATTATTA
Source organism: Magnolia changhungtana (assembly GCA_030180095.1). Taxonomy (NCBI): domain Eukaryota; kingdom Viridiplantae; phylum Streptophyta; class Magnoliopsida; order Magnoliales; family Magnoliaceae; genus Magnolia; species Magnolia changhungtana. Next base: position 4,738,838 of record JASAUF010000234.1, read on the forward strand.
TTTTTTCACTTCATCCTGTTGGGAATAACCTCGTGAACATTTTATATAGCATATAAACGTTAACAGTAGTACAAGACTCTTTCCCCAATTTTCCCTCTCTTAAGGCTCACTTGGGTTTTGGATCCACCTCATTTTGGATCTCCTGTTCTAAAATGACCACACCAAATGATAGACAGAGTTAATTTCTCAAAAATATAGCAGTGGCCCCACTCAACATCCTTGCACGGGAACTTTCTATTAAAAGCTTTCTCCAGAGAAAGCCTTTACAGGAAGTTGATGCACAAGAATGTTGGATAGCTTTTTCGGCACCGCTCGACTCAACTCAGTTCGGTCAGCAGCTTAGGCTACTTTGAGTCAAGTTCATCTATGCAGCATTTTTATAAACATATGGACTGCACCTTTAAAATCTCATTGTATATAAAACAGCAGCAGTGGTTTTAAAGTATTTCATCAAACACCTTCTAAGTAACATAAAAATCAAGAAAAAAAAATATTTGTTTCATATACATACCTTCCTTACCACCAGCCACACTTCGTTGAGTCATTTCATTAAACACTTGGTGAGCAACATCAATATCAAAGTAACCAAGGCACTGAGCTGGTTCGATCCAAGTTCGATTCAAGTTGGGTTCTATCCGAATCGAGTCGAGTTCGGGCAAGCTCAAACTCGATTCAAAATTTTTTTGAGCTAAAAAAATCAGCTTAACTCGGCTTGAACTCAGTTTCGAACCGAGTCGAATTGAGCTTTTTTGAGTTGAGTCGAGCGAGCTAACCGAGCTAACTCGGTTCGTACACTGCCCTAGTCCTTTGTAGAAGAGACGTGATAAAAAATGAAGTGGATCCAAAACTTAGGTAGGCCACATAAGAGAAAACGATGAAAATTTAGCAAGCATCATCAAAACATTCTTATTAGAGGTGTACACAAGTCGTACCAAGTCGAGCTTGGCACAACTCGACTTGGCTCGGCCACTAGCTGACCCTAACTCGAACTCCGCTCAACTCGATCCTCGAGCCTGACTGGCCAACTCGAATAGGTTCGGTCAGCAACTCGGGCCAGTTCGAGCCGAGTTTAAGCCAAAATCGAGCTAAGTTCGCATACGCAGCATTTTCGCAAACACATGGACTGCACCTTCAAGTTCTCACTGTATGTAAAATAGAAGCAGCGGTTTTACAGGTATTTCATCAAACACCTTATAAGCAACACCAAAATAAAGAAAAAAAGGATTTTTGTTTCTTATACATACCTTCTTTGCTACCTGCCAACACTTCATTGAGTCATTTCACCAAACAGTTGCTGAGAGTCACTGAACTCATTCGATCCGAGTTCAAATCGATCGAGTTGGGGTTCGATCTGAGCTCGGGCAAACTCGAACTCGGTTCAAAATTTTTTCGAGCTCAAAAAATTAGCTCGACTCGGCTAAAACTTAGTTTTGAATCGAGCTTTTTCGAGTCCAGTAGAGGGAACTAACCGAGCTAACTCGGTTCATGGATAACCCTAATTCTTGTAACTATGAAAGTTTTGTACAACGCTGTTTTATTTTTTTATTCTTCTTCTTTTGTGTATGTTTTCACTCATCTTAACGGGAATGATATTATAAACAGTTTCAATGACATATAAACACCCAAGTAAAGCCTAGAAAAGTATCAACACTACCAATTTCTTTCCCCAGTTTTTCATCTCATGTGACCTACTTAAGTTTTGGATCTACCTTATTTTTGCTTGCATGTTCTGAAATTAACACGCACAAAGGATGAACGGAGTTGATTTCTAAAAAACATGGCAGTAGCTCACCCAGCGTCCTTGCGCAGGAACTTCCTGCCACAGGAAATCCGCGTCCACACGATGGCTGACCCTCACGCGTACGATTCTTACACGCTGCTAGCATGTCAGATACTCCACTACAGGAGAAATGATCAGGTACTGCACTCATCACCATGAGCTCACCGTCCAACACCCTTTTTCCTTCCTAAGTATCACATGAGCAGGAGATCTGAGCCGTGATAAAGGTTGGGCCCATCGCGAAGATAATATGGTGAAAAAAATCAGGAGGATCCATTAATCAGGTGATCCAAACCTGTATGTTAGTTCAGATTGTAGGCCGGCATTGTTTTGACGGTGGGATTGCCTGTTGGATCAATCAACTGTATTCCACACCGAGTGATTTCCATTATTACAGCCCAATGTAAAGCTAGGATCTTCCAAATTGGAATAACTGTTGTGCATGGGCCACCCTTGATGAACGATTTGGATCGATGAATCATAAACTCACTTGTCCAAAGTAAAACAAGAAGGTTCTACATCGATTTTCCAATGACTTTTGAGGGTGTGGCCCCTTTGATGAGTAGAAAGGCGTGGTTCTCTGCCCGAGGTGATCTCATGGTGAGGTCCACCGTTTTCATGGCTCAAATAGCCTACCCAAGTGATACATTAGTGGGAAAGATGACGCTACAGCAGAGAGCTGATCGCATGCCTGCACGCAAGGTACCCCAGCTAATGGGCACGGAACGACTCGACTAAGTCCGACTCATTCATATCCCACTCGATTCAAATGGAGTGGGTGAGTTGATCATAATCAAGTATACTTTGTCTAATCCGAATTCTAATCAAGTTGAGTTCGGTAACCCATTAACTCCACTCCACTCCACTCGATCCGAAATCCAGCTCGGTACCGACTCAACTCGATCCAAACTCAACTTATATATATATATATATATATATATATATATATATATATATATATATATATATAATTCGGATCTAACATTTAAGATTTGAGACGCATGTAGTTGATGGAGGGGCTGCAATTCTAGCAATTGAATCTAGGTTTCAAGTTGTCATTTCAGCCTATGGATCCCTGTTACACTTGACCCGACTCGGTACTTGTGACCGGATTAGACTCAGTCCGGATTAGTACAAGCCGGACATGAACTCGAATCGAGTCAAGCATGTTGGACTTGGTACTTAGGGGTGCACATCGAACCGGTAGAACCATGGAACCGGACCGGAACCAACCAAACAGTCTGGTTTGGTCTGGTTCTAGAGTGCAACAGTTCCAGTTCTGATGTAGAATGAGTCGCAGACAGTTTCATGGCCAAGATGGATCAGAAAAGGCCCGGTCGACGACAGAAGTGATTCGGACCGTCGGACCTTAGATCGGGCGTATCTCACAATCCGGAATGAGTTACCTGACGTAAAATATGTGATTTTGGAGTAGAACGAGCTGCTTTAGCCAACCAACCCTGCTACGCCGGATTGCGCAGCCCGGAATTACAAAAAATCCCTGGATCGACGGTCGTTTCCCTGTTTTAATTTTGTTTTTACCATAAATAGCAAGTTTTAGTTTGATTATAACTCTTCATCCGTCGGGCTTTAGGAGTTGCTTCTAACGTGAAAAGAGCTTAGAATAATTAGGGAAACGGTTTGGGGAAGCCAAATAGGACACTTACTATTTTTGGCCAAAAACCTTGCGCACTAGTAGGCATCACAACTGTTTATAAATAGTAAGTTTACTATTTATAGTAAGTCGCGGATTCTAGGAGTTTTAGTTGTAGTTTGATTCTGATTTCTTTCCCATTGCTTGGTACTCCTATTTAAAGGGCTGTGAACTTGTTTTTAGTAATCAATTAATCAATTTCAATTTTCTTAGAATTTATTTCTATTTTCTGGTTTCTTTCCTCGTGGATTCAAGAAGTCTCTGTGAGGAGTCCAGAGAAGCTCCGTGGATTCGTAGTAGTTATCCTCATCACGTTCATCCCTGCGTCAGGTTCCGGTTCCAAAAATTAAAGAACTATTTAGTTCGATTCGGTTCCGATTTTGGGGTATGTCAAACTGAATCCGAACCGTGGAACCGAACTTGAAACTGAACCGTGGATCCGAACCTGGAACCGTGAGTTTACAATATATTTTAGTTGTATATTTGACTAATGATTTATGGTTTACAATGCACCATTTTCTTGTTTTCATAAATGTATTTTTTCACACCATATAAAATACCTAAACCATTCATCAAGTTGATTACAACACGAATGGACATGGGCTAAATTATAAAATAGAACATGCAATTGAGCCGAATTATAAAAAGCCCCGAACTGTGGAACCGAATAGGTTTTCACGGTCCGGTTTCGATTCGGTTCTAGGGTGATAAGGGTCCAATTCCGGTTCCGAAAATCCTGGAATGGTAAGGAATGGTTCGGTTCCGATTTCACCCCAAAACCAGACCGAACCGAACCGTGTGCACCCCTATCGGTACCGAGTCGGGTTGAGTTTGGGTTAGGCCTATTTCAAAATCGGATTGAGTTGGGTCAACCCTAAGTCAATTTGACTCGACTTAATGCCTAGCTCTAAACATGCTTGTGAATGCCCTCCAACGCCTTTACGCGACAGAACAAAGGTTTCACTTTCTTGAATTTTTTTTGTCTCTCAACTCTTATGTTGATTTGACTTAAATTCAGTGTTGACTTGAGTGTAAAAGCATGTTTGACCTAGAATTGCCACAAGTCAAATAAAGCTTTTGACTTACAGCTTGTTAGAAACCATTGAATCACTTAAGAGTGAGAGATTCATAAGATTCTCCAACTCAAGTAATTCCTGTAGTTAGTCTACGACCATAAATTCCAAGTAAGGGCCTCAATTACAAAAGAGAAATAGATTAAACATCTCCTTCTGCATGCACTAATTGCGATCTCTACTTTAAGAGATATGTGACTATCAAGAAAATTATAGTACTTGCAAATATGTTAATCACGTAGCTATGATCTGTGTAACCCCACAAGTGGGCCATGCAGGTGAAAAAAAAAATAGAAGAGATTCTCATTGTTGTGAGTGAACCTACTATATATCACACCATGTGTAAACCCAAGCCAACAATAAACCCAAATCAAACCCTATGTGTTAGAAATTCGGATCTAACACCACCACCAATTCGTGCGCTTTGCGGAAGCACGATAAATGAATATAAAATAATATAATGATGCAAGATAACCAAATCAAAAAGAAACAATCACAAACACAATGATATTTTACGTGGAAAATCCCTTGCAGGACAAAATTACGGCACAAAGCAACAAAGATCCAATATAATTAAAAACTTCAAAGTTGTACAGACTCACTTCGATTATAGATGTACCCGATCTCCCCTTACGATGCGCACCTCTAGAAAACTTATAGATCTCTTGATAAATCCTTCACAAGTCTCTTTATAAGTGAAAAAAACTCTCTCCATTAGACAACCTTAGCCTATTGAGAAAACACTTGTATTAGTTTTTTAATTAGCCTTAAGCCCTAATGACAAAACTAGGCTTAAATACCATATTTAGTGCAAAATTGCGAAAATCAGTGGTCGCACCAACAGTCATCCGTGAATCATAACAGAAATACCGTGAACATCATAGTGAGTCACGATTGATCGTGCCCTGCAGAATGCATGGTATTTGCACAACACTAACCTTTCTTCCCAAAGTTGAAAGACAATGAACAAGTAAAATAAAATAAATATGTATGAAGAATAAAAAGTCCTAGCCTTGCTTCGCGAAGTCGAGGCCTGGGCAAGCAAGTAGAATAAAAAATAAATAAGTAAATGCAGTAAAAGAAAGGAATTTGTATTTGTTGAGAAGAGAATGTATGGAATGTACTGCGTTCTGATTTTAATTGAGATGTGAGAAAGAGAAAATAGAAGTCAAACACACTTTTTTTGAATTTTTTTTAAAAAAAAAAAAAAAAAAAAAAAAGATAATCGGACGTCCCTAATTCTAATTCTACTCCTAACTCAATGGGCTGACTTTGATGAGTTGGATTGTTGTGGCGGACTGAAACAAAACCTAAGTATAAATATGGTTGATTCTACTCCTAACTCAATGGGCTGACTTTGATGAGTTGGATTGTTGTGGCGGACTGAAACAAAACCTAAGTATAAATATGGTTGTCGAAGAATATCCTAGGTAGTAAAATCTCCTCGTTGTTAGATAACGGAAGCCAATGAAATTAGCGAAAATTCTTCCAAACTTTTACACTATTATCTTCAAATGGTTCTGCCTCTTCTAAAACAAGGGGCGAGTGTTGCTTATATAGGTTAGGAAACTGTCGGCTCGCCAAGGGCCGATGGACGCTTGACAATAATTTTTCATGAAGGTGGACACTTGTCAAGAATGGGCCATGCAAGGTGCCATGTGACCATCGGCTAATCCGACGGTCTACTCTAGTCAGGGGTGTCTACAATGCCAGACATGTAAGACATTTGCATTGTGAAAATCCTAGGCTAGTCCAGTCCACCTATCAAGCTGGCCCTCTGTTAGCAAAGCTCTGAGTTTATTTTTATTTATTTTAATTACTAGTATAATAGATTAAATGTTTAAAATTCCTTGTGCTTTATAAGATATGCATTTTTATCGGGCAAGATAAATAAAAAAAAATAACAATTTTTTTTCTATTAAAACACATATTTGATTAAAAAGGCTTTTGAGGCGATTTAAAATATAAAAATTAATGGTTACCACCCATTAATAAAATTAGGTAGAAGGTGAAAATATTTAGTAGAGATAACCCGCTTTATACGTAGACACATAACACCATTCTAATTATTTTAATTAAAGTTTTCCATATATATATGGGAAAAGGTACTATACGCTCGACCATACCCGTCCATCCATTTTTCAAAATCATTTTAGGGCATGCGACCAAAAATGAGGAGGATCCAAAAATTAAATAGGCCACATAAGAGGAAACAGTGGAGATTTAGTGACCACCATTGAAACATTCATATGGCTACAAAAGTTTTGTATCGGTTTATATTCATAGTGTTTTCATTTCATCTTAGTGAAAATGACCTTATAAACGGTTTGGATGGAATATAAACACCAAGGTGGAGCCTAGGAAGGTTTCAACGGTAAGCATTCCTTTCCCCACTGTTTCATCTCATGGCCCACTTGAATTTTGGATCCTCTTCATTTTTTGTATAATGTCCTAAAATGATATTTAAAAAGAAATGGATGGATTGGATTTCACGGCTTTAGCAGGAAATCCGCGTCCTGGGTTTTGAGTTTGGGAAAGGATTGGTTACTCCCCCGCCACTAGCCAATGGCAGGTGGTCGGTGCTATGTGGGCCCCACATTTCATCCATGCCGTTATCCATTTTTCCATCTAATTTAAGGGGTTGAGCCCAAAATTGAAGCATATCCAAAGATCAAGTCCATCATGCCTGGGAAAAAGTGGGGATAATGATTTCCACCGTTGAAACCTTGTTAGGCCCCATAGTGGCGTTTATTTGTCTTCCAACTTGTTCATAAGATCATACATACATGGATGAATGGAAAACAAAAATATAAGCTTGATCCAAAACTTATGTGGCCTCAAGAAATTTCACAATAGAAGTTCAATTCAACTGTTTCATGTGGTGTAGTTCATTTGAACATTGTATATACTTCATTTTTGGGATCAAACCACAAAATTACCAGGGAAAATGGATGGACAGAGAAGATAAAATACATAAATCATGTTGGACCTCACACAATTTACTCAGTAAGCTGAGCAATCCCCTTCTGTCTAGGAGGAAAGCGGATTGGCTAGTGTACTACACACTAGCTATATAGCTGGTGTAAATACGTGTCACACGAAGACAAGTGCCTACGCTCCTCGAGCTCCCAGTTGCATGAACAATTCAAGGGAGATCAAAGTTACATGGCCCCACAATGATTTATTTATTATATCCACACCCTTCATCCATTTTTCGAGATCAATTTAGACCATTAAACAAAAAATAATCATATCCAAAGCTCAAATGGACCCCACCATAGAAAAAAGTGTGGAGAGTGATGCTCACGGTTAAAATCATCTTAAGGCCCATTGTACTGTTTATTTGACATCCAATCTGTTGATTAGGTCATACGGACCCATATGAAGGAAAGAGACAAAGATAAACTTGATCCAAAACTTTTATTGCCCCCAAAAAAAATTTAATGGTCGACGCCCATTCAACACTGTTTCCTATAATGTGGTCCATTTGAGATTGGGATATACCCCATTTTTGGTCTCATTACAATAAAATGATCTAGAAAAACATATAAACAAAATATATGAAACACATACAGCATGGTGGGGCCCACATAACACCGACCACCCGCCATTGGTTGGTTGCGGGGGAGTAGCCAGTCCGTTTCCCAAACCCAGGGGCACGGATTTCCTACTAAAGTCTTTCCCATAAAAATTCAAGAAAGGATTTTGTGTGGTGCCCACTATGATCTTTGTGTTAAATCCAACCTGTCCATTCGTTTTTAGATATCATGTTAGGACATTATACCAAAAAATGAGGAGGATCCAAAATTCAAGTGGGCCAAACGAGATGAAACACTGTAGAAAGGAATGCTTATCGTTGAAACCTTCCTAGGCTCCACCTTGGTGTTTATATTCTATCCAAACCGTTTATAAGGTCATTTTCACTAATATAAAATGAAAACACCACAAATATAAACCAATACAAAACTTTTGTAGTCATGTGAATGTTTCAATGGTGGTCACTAAATCTCCACTATTTCCTCTCATGTGTCCCATTAAATATTTGGATCCTCCTCATTTTTGGTTGCATGTCCTAAAATGATTTTGAAAAACAGATGGACGGGTTGGATTTATCACAAACATCATAGTGGGCACTACACAGAATCCTAGCACATGATCTTCCAACAACGAAAGGCTCGCACATAAATTCCTTGCGGTGATATAAAATTTTCCAATTTGTTTAAAATTTTCACCATCCGACAAATAACATGCCGCTAGCACTCGACCTTATAGAAGGTATAATACAGATCCAATAACAAGTACCTTTTCTATATATATATATATATATTATATATATATATATATATATATATATATATATATATATATATATATATATATATATATATATAGCCTCCTCTTTCTTTTTCTTTCTTTTTTTTCATTTTTTCCTTCTTTTATTCCAAAGTGCTTTAAATCCAAACTTTCACTCCCAAATATGGGCATTTTTGCCTTTTTACAATAATTTAACATTTCTTTAGCCATCAAGATCAATCATACATGAACATTTTTCATTATGTTTCGTTGACGTAAGCCATATTCATATGTATGAATAGGCCACGCCATTAGAATTAATAGAAAACCGACAGCCTGATTCGACATACTAGCTTAGTCCACAGATCAAACTAGTTTTAGAGAATGATGATCTTCAGGTAGATGTCATCATGAAATGGTACTGATTTTCCAAACAAGCGGCGTGTGGGTGGGGAATAATGGTGCCATAAAACGCATGCGATGTGGATTGCCTAGGAGAATATCTCCGCAGCATGACATGGTCCAAGCACTACGTGGCCTTCCGTGTTGTATGTGTTTTATCTATGTCGTCCATCTGTTTTTTCTGCTCGTTTTAGATGTGATTCCAAAATGAGGCAAATCCAAAGCTCTAGCAAAACACATTGATTGAACACCTATAAAAAAAAAAAAAAAAAAAAAAAATTCCTCTCGCTTAGGTCTATGTGACCCTTCGAACAAGTTGACGGCAAATAAACATCATGGTGGACCGTAGGAAGGTTTTGGTGATGGTGTCATTATCCCAACTGTTTCTTGTAGTGTGGTCCACTTGAACTTTGAATTTGACTTATTTATGAGATCACACCCTAAAATGAGCTGGCAAAATAGATGGCAGGCTGCGTCCCCACAAGTGGGGTCTCATAGTTTGTAGGCCATCAGATATCAACATATTTGTGTGGTCCGCTGATATGTCTAAACTCATGAGATCACAATCTCGGTACGGGATGCGGCTTGGGTGGGTTCTTGGATCCATGGAGGCCGGTGAATCCCTGACTGTGGGGTCTACTGTAATTTTTGTTACTTACTTCCATTCTATCCATCTATTTTGACATCTCATTTTAGTTCATGATCTAAAAAATGAAGTAGATCCAAATTTCAGGTAGATCATTCCACAGGTTAAAGTTGTGATTGGCCATTAAAAACTTATCGTGGGTTACAAATATTTTAGATCAATATGATATCTACGTGCTCCCTTCATCCAAATCTTTGTGACCTTATCAACCGGATGGATGGAAAATAAACAATGTTTCGTGTGGTTTGGTTCACCTGAGATTTGGATCACTTCATTTTTTGGATCATGCCCTAAAATGAGCTATCAAAATGGACAGACAGCGTGGATGTAAGGAACAGACATTACAGTGAGCCCCACAGTCAGGAATTCCCCAAAGACGCGGCCATAGCTATGATGAAAATGAAGGGACCCAACCACCCACCATCAACATGTGGGTCCCACCAAGGTCTATAGATGATCAAGGGTGCACCCAATAGCTGTCACATTCGTAGCAGCTACCTACCCCATTACACTGTCGCATTCCAATTTCCTAAGCTGTCCACATGGAAGGTGGAACATCAATATAATAGAGGGGTCCCAAAAAAAGGAATAACATGACACATTTAAATAATCTCTTCATTTCCCCATTTTGACACTTTTGTAACTCTGCTGGGAAAAGGCCATCTCCGGCTGTCATCCACCCCTTCTTAGAAAATTCAAATATCAGGACCTAAATGTCAACAACTCTCCATTGAAATTTTGAAATCCCATTCCGATTCCTTTTCTTTCTCTTTCTTATGTAAGAGCTTTGGATTTTTCTCCATGACCTATTCGTGCATCCAAGCTTCACCTACACCCTACCGACCACTACTTCTAGTGCCGTCCATGCCACTTGTATAGGACATCAGTGCCATGGAAATGATAGGCCCTGCCATGAAGATCACCTGGAACAAAAATCAGGCTATTTCGATGATCAGTGGACCACTGTTGGAATCGATTGAAAGCTGTGATTCAATATACAAGTGTGACCCACCTAGTCAAGGGGTCAGCCTGATTTTTTATGATGGTGATCTTCACGATGGGGATTATCGCTTTCGTGGTGTGGATTTCCAAAATAAGGGGTGTGTCATCTGGATAGATGGTAATGTACCAGTAGTTGTAGTACTCTTCCTTGTAGGTGAGCATTCTGTGTAATTATGTTTTGATCATTGTTTTTTGTGTTCGGCTTCACTGATAGTTCACCAGCATTTTGAGAATGGTGATGATTCATTCTCAACATGTGGCACTCACGTTCAGCCATCCAGACCATTCAAATTGGCCGGCATATTGTGGATGAAGAATATGTACAAAATCACGCTGATCAACTAATGGTTAGAACTAAAATGGTGAGCGGTCCAAATTGCAGAGAGAAAATCAGATGGTTAGTATCCTATTTGAAAGGTTACTTTTGAGCTTATGCTCCATCTACAATTGGTTCGGCCGATTGGGTGGTTTGGATTGTGGTACAACTATCCAATGTGCACAGTTGAGGAGTTTTTAAATAGTGGTGAGCTATTAAAGGAGCATTAACGATGTTTATAACCCTCTGATGTGGGAAAGGAATATAAGATGGGAGAATTAATAAGCAAGAGAAATTAGTTTGAATATCCGGTCAATTGAAGGTGGGCCCCAAACTATCATAAAAAATGGGTCTTAACTCTATGATAGTTAACCACCATTTTGAAAACGGTGGTGATTCATCCATGGTGCACTTACCACAGCTGTGAGATAATCCAGACCGTTTGCCGATAAATCATGGATGGAGCATAATATAAAAATTATGCTGCGAATATGGAAGTAACCATCTGATTTTATGGAATTCGGCAAGTTCACTATTTTACCTTTAACCATATATTTGATAATCATAAATTGGATGGTTGGAATTGCTTCATCACCGATGTTCTTGACATACATTCCATCCACAATGTACGTCAAGTAGTGGAGAGTAGTTATGATAACCATCGAAATGTGAGAATGATCTAAATGACTTAATCAAATATATAAATAGTAATGCAAATCAGCAAGAAAAATCGTCTCATACCAGCTCAAACAGATCAAATCTATCTTTCAATTATTCTGTCAGTCTACCAGTCAAAATTTACATTCCATAATGTAATCTTTACTTCTCAAGTTTGCCATTTACATTCCGTAGTGTAATTTATAGTGGGTAAGTCTTAGCCATAGTTTGAGTTTTCATTTGCACGCTGGATTCAGTTCATCAACCAAAAAGGTGTTCCGCAATTGTTGATCAACTGAAAGAATATCTCTTCACATTTCACTTATCTGCATCGAAAAGTCTTTTCGTACGGAAGGTAAACGTGTAACTCATCATTAGAGGAAGGACCTCACCATCAAAATATCGTCCCATCTGATTTTACGCATTGAGCAAGTGACTAAATAGACAACCGATTTCTTTAGATCTTAATCATACACAATCTTTGCTTATCTTGGTGCTTGGGGTCATTGTTGTTCAGTTTGAATTGAATCCGCAATCCAAGTTCTAGCACACCCACGCACCCAGTGCAGAAAACAACAACAACAGCTTCATCACCCATATTCTTGACATACATTCCATCCACAACGTGCACCTTTGTTTGGATGGCCTAAATGGCTTACAGGCATGCCTGAGTGCCGCATGCGAGTATGGGTCACCACCATTTTAAAAACGGTGGCGAACAATCACAGGAGTCCTCGCCCCTTGAAACAAAGAAAATTTGAAATCCTGCTAAGCTAACCATACTCTATGGTGCTACAGCCCATACACTGTACCCGAGGCATGCTTGCAAGCCAATCCAGACCACCCAAAATGTGGGGAACCATCCAATGGACGGTTGGAAAGAAATTTGCATCCCTGATAGGGCCTTCAATTTGGAGGGTCCGGATGGCAACCCAAGGAAAAAAAAAAAAGCCACGTGTGTGCAGTGGATGAGTTGCAAGATGGGAGTGAAATGTTGGCACAGAAGAATAGAATCCAGACCCTGAGTTATACTAGAACATATATTCAACGTATACATGCGATACATACAAATTAATCGAGACCATCCAAATCACGGTCCCCACCATCGATGAAAGACGTGGCCCAAAACAGACAGTGAGCTGGTGATCTTAAACATTCAGTTTTCCCATTGATTTTGGACCTTGGACATTTTTATTTTTTTTACAACCATCCATTTGAAAGCTTGAAAACTACGATACCCGTCCTTTGTCGGGGGTGCCCACAACCTACATAGTCAAGATGTTTGGCGGAGTTAAGATATTGAAAATTATATAGTTTAAGAAAGATGAAAAGGGTGTTGGAATATCTTACCACCTAGGATGATAAGACAAGATAATTAATTATGTTTAAACCTGTATTAAAAATGTTAATACAGCTATTACTAATAATACAATATTACAAACATTTCAAACAGTAAATTAGCAACCATGCAGCGTGTTTAATAGATGGGCTAGACTCCTACGTTAGTTTTGCACCATTTTGAAAAATGGTGCAGACTCTTGAACCGTGTGCGACAATCCAGACCACCCAAATCCCTGACCTAACTGTTGATGGAGCATTACTGAAAATTTGAATGGTTATGATTGCTTGGTCAGTGTGATTTTAGAGACATGGTCCATCCACAGTGGGAGCCACAATTTGGATGGTTTGGATAGCTGTATCAGTGCTAGATGCATGGAGGATGAGTCACCACCGTTTTTTAAATGGTGTAGAACTGACAGAAGAGTCTATCCCATTAACAGATTGATTTGAGTGAAAGGCATGTGGAGCTTTTAGGAATGGTATGAGAAGGCATGTAGAGCTTGGATTAAAATAAATAAATACCATGTGAAGTCAGAGAAGAAAGATAAACGGTTAGGATCATATGGGTACAAACAAGAGATTGGGAGCTAAAGAGAAGGGACAGGGTTGGAATCTTTTAATGGAGTGCAGTTTAAAAATGAGTGGCTGATGGAGTTATTCGGCTCATTGGTGAAGGTGTTGGATGATCTCGGCCGTCCATTTGAAAAGCCATCTCTTGCAGGGGTCACAGCTGAAAACCCATATTGATTGGATGAGATCTGAACCATGAAACAGTTGCCGACGTGTCGAGTAGTTAATTCGACAGTCAAAAAGATGTGATGTGTGATGAAAATGCATTGGCAATCCACAATGGATAATTGTGGGTTATTTTTTGCATGGCGTGGACAGTCCAATCCAATCGATCTGGGTTTTTTGCAGCGGCCGGTATGATCGAAGAGGTGGGCATCCTACGGTGGATGGATCATAGCCCAATAATCTTGACAATCAGGTTAAGTATATGGTCACTGACCTGTGAACAAATGATAAATAAAGAGCATCTGCAGTGGTCCACGTTAAAAAAGTCTGATGAGTAGATGGCTATGATTGTCCAGTTCATCTGATTTTGAATGGTTGTCCTCCATGAAAACGATGCACCTGCAGACAAACAGATACAATAAGATTCGTAGCTTACCGGTCACAATTGGAATGATGGGATGCATGGTCCGTGGTCATTGAGGACGACGTTGTGGAGCCACGATCATCACCATGAATGGAAAATAAACATAAGGTGGGGCATGATGGAAAAAATCCATCACTAAATAAATATAATTAAGGTGGGGCATGATGGAAAAAATTCATCACTTTAAGGTACCCCGAGGCATGATGGAATATCATTCTATTTAGTACTTGTCGCCCCACGAGAAGAATTCTGCTGGTGATTTGAACACAAACGAGCCTGGCCACATTCTAGCCCAGCAGGCAGGATTTAGAAAATTCCCACAAACACAGTCAATGCTAAGCATTTGAGTCTCTCTTCAACCACGAAAGACTGTTGCAACTCCCTTTGTTTTTGTTTTTTTTTTTTTTTGTTTTTTTTTTTTTATAACACACGCACACACACCCCACACACTCACGCTGGTGGAATTTCACCACCTGTGGGTACTCGAACCCTTGACTGGGAGTTGAAACTCCTGAGAGTCTACCACCCAGGTAAGAGTAAGGACCCAAATTACAACTCCCTTTGTTTTACAAGAAACAGAAGCTTTTACGACACCCATCCAATGTGAGCCTAAGATTTCATAAATTTAAAAATAAAATAAAAGGCAAATACAAATGACAACAGGCCCACAGCATTTTAATTGTGAATGTCAGAAACAGTGACTGGACCAATGACAATGACATGGCACCTTCTCATCTTTTGCAGTGTCTGAACAGTCACCATTGCACCTTCTCATCCTACCGTGGGGCCCACAGCTTTGCTCGAAATGTCTTTAGGGTGCAATCAGACGTACCATCTTGAACTGCAATGATTAGTCCAATAACGTGAAAACAAAGAAATTGTAATTTGCTTTGCATTCAAACAGGGGCTTGTGCTCCAAATTGCGATTATGTTCATTTCAAACTATACTACGAAAAATGCAAACATGAATCTAGGGCTACTTGCCCATCATGCAAAACAGGAAACATCATTAATTTCTGTTTTCCTTTTAATTGAACTGACAGATCGCAATTCGATTCACTAGTGCATCCAAACAGTTTCAGGCCCACAAGTAAAGTAGCACAATATCATTTCTTGGAGAATCAAAACCTGAACCATTTACCTCAAGTAGACAATTTCATGTTTATGAAGTCAATAGACAATTCTACCCCTCTGCATTGAGCACTCAAGGCTCAATTTTGAATGCCCTCTGAAGAACCCGGCGTATATCTAATCTGGTCTTCTTCTTGCACCATCCATCTTTCTTAGCTTCAACTGTGTTTTATTACAATGCCATGTACTAATCTTCAATACTTCAATTTATTCCTCTTGTTCAAAGCAGTCGGCTTCTCAACTACAAATGAAATTTTACTAGGGAAGCAATTGTATGGTTCCGGATCTTCTGTCTTCATTAATCTCCAATATACTGAAGGTATGAGCGCGAGGCACAAGCGTGATGGTACTTCCAATACTCCTTCCTATGCATGTGTATAGAACAAATTGTCTAAACTATCTCCAGCTATATAACTTCCATTCGCATGTTGTTCATTCATATACAAGCCTTGACCATCTGAAAAGTCGGATCAAATACAGATGAGAAAATGTTGATGTTTTGGTTCATCTAAAAAACAAGTCTCAGACTGGTCATCAATGTATTTTCTTTGAACTGATTTACAAGCATAATATTTTCTACAGAGAAACACCAAAGCACAGCATGATAAACATATTAAATAGAACTTCAACAGAGAAAGTCTGTAGAAAATATGTTTTAGTCATTATAAGAGTGACCAACAGGCTCTAAATCACATTAGGCCTTGTTTCGATCATAGTTCTTAAAACTCACCAACTCAACTCAGAACTCAGCTGAGGCAACTCAACTCGGTGAGATTTCGAGCTGCCTGTCGGAAACTCAGTTCTAGGTCTGACTCGATCCCGAGTCAGGAAGACTCATCAAGTTTAATTGACCACTTGGTCGACTCGACACAACTCGTAGTGACTAGAACCAAGCCACTCACTGATGACAACGTTACTATTCATAAAAAGTAAATGAGGGTGGAAATCGAACACACAACCTTGCCCACATGAAGAGGCGTTCTTAAGCAGAGCGCCGATCAACAATTTCATGACAATGTCTCTATTTTACGTGACTTAATTTTTTTATTACCTTAGTGTTTTGAATTGTAATTATTAAATATCAAGTCAAGTAGGGGCAATTTTTGAGTTGACCTGACCCAGCTGAACATCGAGTTGAGTCGAATTTTAGAGTTTCCAAACTATGGTTTGGATGACAGTTCAGAGATCAATTTATGTGAGCAGAAATTTGTGAAAAAGAAATCTTGGGAAATCAGTTCCTGAAAACTGATTTTATCTGGAAATATTGTTTGAATGATGTCTGGTTTCTCTTTATTCCAACAACATTTTTTGTATGTTAATGTTTGAAGAATAAGTTTATGAAAAATCAATGAAATATGACGTAGTTATCAAAACCAATGCATTTTTGGAGAACTATAACCATTGCAGTATGTTCTAAAAGTCTCTTCGTCGGGTCTTGATGCAGGACATGAAAATTAACTATGATATGTAAGATCTCAGGCTTTAGATCAAACTAATTCAGAAACATTTACATAAAATTTCCACATCTCACACAAAAGTTCAAACATTCAAATAAGGGGAATCTGTGCGGGTCCAGGCTTACACACGCTGGGGCTGGATCAATAAAAATTATTAGCCAAACAATATTCAAAGGGAAGTGAAAATCATCCACACATGCACAACAATCAGTCCCTAATCCAAGGGGTTCACCAATTTCAATTCAAAGAACCCTAAGATTAGAACAGGAGCAAATAAATTGAAAGTAATGCAATATAGGGTTAGGGTTAAAGAGAATAGGTGTGAGAGGAATAAAATAGGCGGAAATCTGAACCTGGAGATAGTCCCCGCGCGCGGACAGCGGGCCAGGCTGTCGCACGTGCGCGGGGGCCTGGCCGCATGTGCGAGGGGGCGCCGAATGCAAAAAGTGCCTCCTTGGCTCTGGTCGGCCAGGGGAGGGCTTCAAAACTTCTGAGTTACATGTCGATCGGATGCGCGATCTGTGCGTGGTGCTCCGCCGAAGTTTCAGCCCTCCTGCAGGGCCAGATTTTAGAAACTGGCTGTAGGAAGGACTGCTACAAAAACTAATGGATTTGAAGCGAGGATGATTGTAGAAGGTGAGAAGTATGGAAGATAGAAGATAGGGGTGGGTTGGGATAGATATGGCTTCGCACCACGGTAGTTAGCCCTTCAAAGAAGGGAGAGCTTTGCACCCACTTGAATTTTTCCACAACTTAGGAACTTAGAGGAGTCGAAAAAAAAACGCAAGAATTTTTTAATTAAACTTCAATGAATCAAAAAGCTATAAGGGGTGCATATTTATAAGAAAAACCCTATACCCCAAACTCGCGCCATGTGCGCAACATATTACTTGGTGATGAAGTAAACCAAAATAAAAACTAATTAAAGAAATCTAAACCGTCCATGATATTCTAAATAACATTAATAAGCAAAACCTAAAATATGATATTAAGGCCACGATCATGAGATCCCATGATGGGCTTTACTTGACTATCAGGCTCACTCCAATGAACCAAAACTCCGTCTTCTAACTAAGAGGCTCTCCCTGGACATCATCATCAATCCAAATCGACGGTGGGGCCCTCCTTCTCCTTGCGTAGGGGGGGAGGCGTGCGTGTGCGCGTGATGTCCCCATCAGGTCTTTTTTTTTTTTTTTTTTAGGATCTCCAATCTGAAAGATATTTGGGGCATGACCCATCAACTTTGGTGTGCTGCAACTAGACAGTTAAAACAAGTAATACAGTAACATTCCATGTTTAACTCAAAACATTCAACTGAAAGTAGGCCCAACATTTGGAACTACGATCTTCCAATTTGGAAGACAATTGGGGCATGACCCATCAACTTTCATGTTTTGTAACTAGACGATTTGCTTTTCTCTCTCTCTCTCTCTCTCTCTCTCTCTCTCTCTCTCTCTCTCTCTCTCTTTGATGAATAGATAGGCACTTCATTACAAAAGGAAAAACACAAACAGAGAGAAACAGCTCTAACAAGAACCTAGAACCCAAACAAAGCATCAGCAACAAAAGCCAAAGCCCTGGCTTAAACCCAACCCTTGGTCCCTTTTCACTATGAGTAAATCATTTTCGAGCACTTCCTCAATGAGATTTGCGACTTCCCAAGGACAGCACCCACTCTCGACCCAACTCAATGTGATGCTCGAGTCACCTTCAAAAATCAAGTGATTTGGGTTGCAAGAAAACTGTCTTGTAACAAAGCAGCAGCTTTGGTGAAATTAGAGTCCCAGACTCCCAGAGGGCCAGAAATTTTCAGCAAGATTTCTCACCTGTGGTTCCTCACAAGACCACCAATCCAAGCCAGCCCCAGATTTCCAAGAGAGCAACCATCGAAGTTAAGCTTGACAGAATGGACCATGGGTTTTGCCACAGATATGAAAGTCTCCAAAAGGCACCAGCTGCTTCTTATAACTTCCAATTAGACCACAGGTCCACAACATCTGAATACGAAAGCCTAGAAGCAACTAATTTTTCTTGCTCCATTCAGAGACAAGTAGAAGATTTTCTTTGAAACTGGTTGCTCTGATCTTCTCTTCCATTAAAAACTTTCTTTCCATCCACATGCACCAAATGGCCTCTTTCATAACCAAACTGATCTGACCCATGCTATAGGCCACCAACCAGCAACAAAATCAGAGATACCAACGCCATCCCATAATCGCTCAAAAATTGCTGGCCATATTCACCATGCGAATGAGCAGTGAATGAACAAATCGGAGACATCTTTCGCTGGACAACAGATCAAGCATCTGTTCAGAAGGGAATGGCCCATACCTTCAGATGGTTCAGCATGAAGATTTTATTTAAGCAAACAGGCTCGCAGAATGCTTTCACCTTCAGCTGGGCCTCACTAGACCACACAATAACAGCCCAATCTGATTTTGGTCTTCTGTAGAGCGAAAGAGAATCATAGAAGCAACGGGAGGAAAAATAACCATCGGATTGAAGGGCCCATACCCTTCTGTTCTTAACAGATTGATACACATAAATACCTGCTTCCAGCAGGGATAGCAAGCAGGACAGAGAAGCAATTTCTTCACTCTGAGGTTCCGCCTAAAAGTCGGCCCACATACTAGGCAATTAGAGGCCGCTGATAGAATTTGTCCACTGTTATACCTTCATTGTCGCTATCACATGGAGCGATTGGAAAAGGGAACTAAGAGATCTGTCGCTGCACCCACAATCATCCAAGAACCACAACCTATCTCCAATTCCTACTCTGAAACTGATGGCCTGGTATGGTGCTGTTAATGGATATAGTTAAGAAGAAGAATATAATTCCATATTCAACCAAAATTAGGATAATTTTTTAGAGCTAGGTATCTCAGCCAAATTTGTCATCCCCACATTTTAGACTGTCAACAATAGCAAAATTCCTGTCTACAAGACTGCCCTTTAAAGTTCCTACAAACTAAACAAAGGAGCCCTTACTGCTCCAAGAATGATCATCATCTATGCCTCATCCCAACTAACAAGGCTACACAAATCCTCTTCCACGAATCCTGTTCCGCCATGCCCTTTACTTCTCCAAGTATCTTGGCTTATATCATTAACCTTAATTTTTTATGCGTACACCTTTATTTTCTACTATTGGTAATTCAAAGTACTTTTTAGCACTATATTAATACCACGTCGAAAAGGGGATTTATGCATAAAAAGGGTGGGACTTAATATCATTTCCTATAATTTTATCCAATTTCATATGTAAGTTAAATTCCTGTGAGAAAACCATGTCCAATCATCCTTAAAATGAAAGGAGAATGATTTAGTTACAAGATCATACTTTTCATTATTGCTAGTGGAAAAAAAAAAAGTTTTGAATTACTAACAATATTTTCAGGATCTTGCCTTGATATTTAACTTTTATAACCCTGGTCATTCATTAAAAAATAAATAAATAAATAAATAAATAAATAAAAGAAGAAGAAGAAGAAGAAGAAGAAGAAGAAAGACCGACGACTGAAAGTGAAATAAAATAAAGGGAACTCAACCCACAAAATTCATGCTACCTATAGCATGTAAACAACAATGAATATTGGTTTTGACAGTGACAAACATATCCGCATAGAAAGAAAGAAAGAAAGAAAACAGTGAGGACTTCTGTTGTCTACAGGGTTCTTTGTATTGCCAATATAATTGAAAATATTGGCTGAAATTATCAATATCGCAGGTCATTGATTCAAATAGAGGGCATAATATAAAAACTACCTTCTACTGAATGATATTATCAATAATATTGTGGATATAGCGCGAAATTTTCAACATAGTGAGATATCAACAAAGCTCTTTAAAATAAATGCATTGTATCGGTGATACATGTGATAATATCGCTGATATTATCAATAATATCGATGATACCGATGTTAATACCTGCGAAATTCTAAAAAATGAAAAAAAAAAAAAAAGCATTTAGAAAAAAAATATATATAAAATAAAATTGGGGAATCTCTTCATAGGGGTGTTTTAAATTAGTGCACAATTTCTTAAAGGGTTTTGCTAAAGTCCTCACCTTCATGGGGACATCAGCAATGTTCCAAAAGCTTTTAAATGGCACATGGGATGACCTATCATTGATTTGAACCGTTCATTCATTCATACAACTAGGGTCAAGCCATGGTGCAAAAATCACACCAACCGGATGATCCTAAGCATCCGATCAATAGAATGGAAATGGATAATCACAATTGAGTGGGGAAACAAAATAGGTCAAATCATCATTTTGAAAAATCTATTCGACAAATCCCACTTTGTATTGCTTATGATTCCGGAGTAGCACTTTGGTTTAGTGATTCTAACCATTGGAGCTATGGCCCGTAAACAACAAATGATTCTAACAAATTGGGCCCCCATTCAAAGGGTTAGGATCATCCGATTGGCATGATTCTTGCACCATGGCCTGCTCCAAGTGGTACTATCGAGTGAACTATCCTGGTTGATGATTGGATGTCCTATGTAGCATTCAAAAGGTAACGGGACATTGGTAACATCCTCATAAAGAAAGGGACATTAGAAAAAGCCTTTCTTAAAATTAGAAAATTAAAATCATATTTTATTAATTAAATATTTTTGTCTAGCACTTCATAGTCCGGACCCCTATACAATGAAAACTGATAATGTACAGTTGTTTTTTATAATATTTTGACCCAACTGCATAATCATTTGCCGATAAATAGCTCATTAAGTTTCACTGAATAATTCCACGTTTTTCCCAATGTTTCTCCAATATTTCCCTCAGACAGCAATACATCCGACGTACGTGCATTATTATTGACGATATCAATACATGTTTTTGTATCCCAATTCTCCAATACATATAACAACAATGGTGTCTTAAACATTGGTTGCCTACAGCTTGTGGAAAGGCCACACTTGTTGCATATGTGTTTCAAATTTATAGTGTGTACCTCCAATGTATCTTCTGAACCAACTTAATGTCTTACATGTATGAATGATTATGAAAGATACATCCATGCATCCATTGGTGGATACATGTATGTGTCATAATGAAGCAGCATTGCAGTGCGCCTCTGAGCTGAAATTCTTCAAGTGGACCATCCACTAAGCACCAAATCTAAAAACACTTGCATTTCCCACCCTCATGCTTGTAGAAGATCAACCAAATACTCTGCGAGAGAGTAACTGTATTGACTCCCAAGTAGCTGGCAAGAAGCTTGGACTTTAGACTGAAGTAAAAGTAGACAAAAGAAGAGTCTCTTTAGAAGTAAAAAGTGGCATATGTTGTTGTAAAAAGTTGCACTAATGGAAGTTGGTAAAATAAAATGGGGCTTTAGAAAAAATTAGATGAGGCTTTATTTTCTGAAAAGGAAGTGAGGAATTTGGATTGAGGCCTCACCTTTGATTGGGGAAATTAAACAGAATTTGGATTGCTCAACCCACATGATACAATGATGGTGATGGTGATCACTAATGATGAGAGAGAGAGAGAGAGGAGGGGGGACAATCACTTCAACAGATAGATGGGGGCTTGAATCATGATTTGGATGGGCCATATTCCCAAAATCAAGGGCATTGGACTGTTCTTGTCAACTTTGCATCAACTGGCCACTGATAGGATGCTTTCATGGCTTAATGGTCTCAATTGTTGCACTATCACCCATCCATCAACCATTAATTGATCGGATTACAGCATCCATGAACTGCTCCCATCCCTTTTTTCATGGGAATAACTTGATGGCTTCTCACTGAAAAAAAAAAGGCAAATGTCATACAGAAATCTAATTCACTTTTTTGGAAAAGCAAAGGTCATCTACAGACTGAAATTGAAGCAATAATAATAATAAGGATCCTTTTATAGGTCTTGCTAGAATGTCTTTCTTAAAAACTCATTTGAAATATTCAACACAAAAGAAAATGAGTTCATTTTCTTCATTAGATGGTAGATGATTCCACAATATAAACTGTTAAAAACATTGATCATGGATCCATGTGCCACAATCCTCAGCTACTAGTAGTTGCTGCATGAACATGAGTAGTTAACATAGACAACAACCTTAGGAACCTAGATAGGTGCTTTAATGTACCTTGGTCGGAGAAATTTCAACCCGCACCAATGACATTGAGTGACTTGGATTATTAGGATGTACCATATTAGGAGAGGGCTCTATGGACAAACAGCAATGATCTTTCACAAAATAATAATAACAATAATAAATAGATAAATAAATAGAATACACCTATTTAGCAATCCAAATGGTGCAGTTATCCTATTCATGTGCATATATGCAGACAAAATGCCACACATTATATCTATAGCTCATTCCTATATGCCTCATGCTCACCTTGTGGCTATATTCACAGACAATACAAACTGGACCACACTGCAGCTTGCTTGAAACATGATTAGGGAAAATGACACAGACTGCAGATATGCAACTTGGGTCATTGAAGTACCATGCAGGTCACCAATGTTTTCAGTATCGACGATATTGGCTGATGTATCCCACGATATATCTTGTATCCCATCTGTGCAATACGAAATGCACAAGTAGTGCCAGTATATCCCATTTGTTTAATCCAGTGAGCATCGTCGATTTTTTGTTCTTTTTTTTTTTTTTTTTTGCTGTAAATCATGTTAAATCATGGATTTGAATGAAATGTCATGGATTTGGAGCTTTGATTTAGAGATTTTGGGAGATGGGCCAAGTTGCAAAAAATTAGGAAAAATCGATAATTTTCAATTTCTCGCAAATTGGTTGCAATATGTGTCCAAATACAAAATCGAACATGTATGTCACCAAATCTAGTGATTCTTCTTTTTCTTTTGAATGTATTGCTTGTGTTTCCATACATGTCTTCTTACATATATAAACTAAATGAATAGACTTTGAATATGCTTGCATCAGTTCAATTAGACAAAGCATAGATTATGACCCCATACAAAGGAAACCTATTATGTGACTTTTTTCGTAATATTTTGATTTATAAGTGTATATTGATGTCTTTTTTAACAATCCCTGAAGTTTCATTGAAAAAATCGATCAATTTCCCAATGTTTCCCAACAAAAGCGATACATTATGCGATACAACAGATATATCCCATGCGACAACCGATACGTATCCATATCCCAAGGGTGCGATACATTACGCAATAACGATACGGAAAACATTGCAGGTCACTACTCGTGGTACATGTGGCAAACGTGTGGTGGTGATCAAGACTGTTGATTTGGTGGGCCAATGTGATTTGGTACAGGCCAAAAGTCACAGTGATTGGAACTCTTGAGCATCCAGTTGTTGTGAGTTCTGCTCTTTAAGTGCAAACATTGCTTTGTTTTGAGCTTTTGCAGCCACCAATCGGATGGCTACTACAGTCCAATCCCCTTTTGAGATATCCCCCATCCATGTACTCGCCCTGTAGATAAACAGCCCTGATCACCACACAAGTTTGCTGTCCAAACCATGAGGAGGAGCTGTATAGAAATTCTATGATTTGAGTTGCAAATTAGCACTCTTCTAGAATAATTTACATGATCTAGAAATCCTAGTTACTTAGACCAGATTAAATTCTAGCACTGACAATAAAATCTCCTTTTTTTAGATATAAGAATTAAAATCCAAAAATAAATGCGAAATAATTGTGAAATTTCCAGAGAGCATAAATGAAGCTGATCTTAATGTGTGCAAACAACCGGTACTCTATGCAAGCTATGTAAAGGAATATATATAGAACAGAGCATAATTCCTAAGTCATCTGGGTATGGAGAGAGAGAGTTGCATTCAAGTGCGATATTGAGCAGAAGAAAACCCTGCAATATAATTATCGTGTAAGGCAATCTCCTTTACAATGAAAATTAGCTAATCAAAAGGTGTAAAAGAAATAATAAAGTCTAGAAAGATGTTACTAGCACAAATAGCTTTTAGCATGTACAAATCCTTTATATTTAAACAAAGTACATGCTGCGCAAATAGGGTTGCCACATCATTGAACAAAGAGAAGAATAGAATAGATAAGAGCAAGCAAGAAAGAAAGAAAATGAGGCATTGGATTTCAGTACATAGATCTGTGTTTTAGGACAAAAAAGTACTAGTCTTGACATGTACGAATCTTGTCTCGGGCTCTCAGCTGCTATTCTGCTGGCATGTGTGTTTACTCGAACAGTCCCTCTTTTCTTCTTCTTTTTCTTCATGATACGTATTCTTCTTTTTCTTCATGATACGTATTCCCTCAAGCATCAATTGTAGTTGAAGTATGACTGAGAGATAAAGATACATAAAACTAATCCGGTTTTCTCAAATGAACATGAGCATATGAGCCGATTTGCACCGAGATGACATTCATGGGGTGCATATCTGGCAAAGGCAACATGAAGGCATTATCCCATCACTGGATTCTATGTTGCCACAATCTGAGGCTTTGAAGCTATGAATTCAAGATTAATTGATTTTATATACAGCAAAATTATCAGTATGATGTGCCTTGTTTCCACAGTACAGCTGATAACACTGATATGCAAATAGAAAACAATCTAAACAAATTAATAAAAACAGATGCACCAAAAGATGCTATGATCATGAAACACTGATTTAACATGCTTCAATCCATAATGCCTTTTCAAAAGCTTTGAAACACAAATGAAAGTACAATATGCCAACAGGATTCCATCGCAAGTTGGCTGAATTGAGGCACACTCCAGTGGCACAGGTACCACCGTAGGCTACAATGGTACTGGGAAGATGTGAGGCCCACATGATGAATGCATGAGATCCAAAACATCCATCATATGCATCA
Organism: Magnolia changhungtana; assembly: GCA_030180095.1. Classification (NCBI taxonomy): domain Eukaryota; kingdom Viridiplantae; phylum Streptophyta; class Magnoliopsida; order Magnoliales; family Magnoliaceae; genus Magnolia; species Magnolia changhungtana. The sequence goes on from JASAUF010000234.1 coordinate 4,764,555, forward strand.
GAGCATGTTACCCCTATGGCCCTAAAATCAGGATGTCCGTGAATCAGATGGGCCACACTGAAGGGAACGTCCACCCTGGATTTTCATGGAGGCCCACCCTGTTGTGCATATGAAATCCAGGCCATTTCAGACCCTTCATCCAAGGGTCAGGCTGAAAATCAGGCAGTTTCAAAATTCACATGGGCCCTATGTAAATCAAGGGTGGATGTACCCTCTCAAATTGTTCCATGTGTTATGGCCAATGTGAGTGTTGGATCAGGCTGATTTTTTTGCACCCAGGGCAATCTGAGGTGACAAATCCGATGAATGGGTTGGATAGCCTTAATAAATCATGTGAGTCCCACACCTACTGGTACCACTGAAGTGTGCACCGGCTGAATTTGTATGCCATAAATTGGCTCACTTTGAGGCCAACCCCAATTAGTTGGGAACTTGGGAATTGGTATAAGGTTTAGATGATGATGATGACAACAACGATGAAATTGGGACCATCGAATAGTCCTGTTGAGAATATAAAATGGGCATGATTCATCAACAGTGAGAACTTACTCTCATGCTAGAAAGGCCCATCAGCCCAAGTTCCATGGATTGTAAATATAGAAGAAAGCATTCCCCTTTCTTCATCACAATGACATATTTGCTAGAATGGACTGAGAATTGAAGCAGATCAAATCGATGATTTAATTTTCAGCTACCCAAGAGTTCAAGAACCAAGATCCATATCTTGGGTCATCAAAAGTTAATCAGAAAACAAAGAGAGCAAGCTTTACAATTTCAATTACAGCGTCATGAAATTCACAGCTCCAAATCAAGACTTCAGGACATAAAATCAAATAAAAACATATAAATCCAGCTCTTAGTTCTAATTCCAGCAATCTTAAAGTTCACATATCCAAAACTGTATGTAAGAAAATACAAAGTTCACAAAAAAGGGCAAAATTTTCAAGATTCTGATCTAAGTTTCAACCACCTGTAACTGGATAGAAATCAAGACTAGAGAATGCAGAAATTCAACCAGAATATATCAAATTAGAGAGCAAGTTATCAGATTTTTGTAACCGTAGCCCTAATTAATATTCTACTGTTTAATTACCATTTGGTTCTCTTACTTCTATTAACATGGAATTCAAAAGAAAATATTAGCCAAGCCAACTCAGTTGATATTTTAAGCATTCCAAACTCCAATCTTTTTTTTCTCTCTCGTTTTGTTCTGATCGATAATTCAAGCACGATGCCTCACCCCCCAAACAACCCCGCACCCAACCCCACCCCACCCACACACACATAATCAGACTGAATGGTCCAGTACATTTTTAACACTAATTGGAACTAGTGGTAAGTAAAGGTTTATATATATATATATATATATATATATATATATATATATATATATATATATATATATATATATATATATATTCAATATTGAATCATTCAATATTTGCTAATGAATGATAGGGAAGAAAAGGAACTTACCAATGTTTGAGTGCAGAAGGCTGGTGCTACACAGACAAATCTGCGAGAATCAAATATTTGTGGGGAAGAAAACTTGGGCCCACAATCTTCAACATCCTTCACGGCAGCACAAGTGCTTCAACGAAACCGAGATTTTTTATTTTTATTTTTAAAGCACAGTGACTGCCCACATATCATACGATATAACTTATCGTGTCATGAACCTCACCGTACTTCAAATCACATGCAATTTGTGGTGTAGAGCAGAGAACAAATCTTCGCCTTCCAGTAATGGAAAATAATGTGAGACAGTGCAGCCTTAATTTGGGAGTGCATCTTAATTTACTGCGCTGCCTTTTCCTTCATGTTATCAAGTGAATCTTGACCATGAATCTTACCCATGAGACATTTCTCTATCACCTCATCACAAAGCTCAAGGGAAGTTTCAACATTTCCATCATTATAGTTTAAGTCAATGAAAATGTTATATATCTCCCTATCTGCGGTCGAACCTTCCGCCCTCATCTCATCGAAAAGTTTCCTGGCTTCTGCTAATCTCTTCTTTCTTGTAAGTCCTTTGATGAGCGCATTGTAGGAACTAACTCTAAGCTTAAACCCCTTCTCGATCATCTCACCATGGAAGTAGCATGCCTCTTTCATGTTCCTTGCTTTGCAATGACCCTTGATCAGTATGTTGTATGTATTGCAATCAGGCAGAACACCCCGGGCACACATCTGTCTATAAATCTCAGTTGCAGCCCGCATATCATTCCTAATACTGTATTGCTTCATCAGCGAATTATATGTGGTGGTGTTCGGCATGATACCCTTCTCCGCCATCCAACTCAACAGTCTCTTGCCATCTTCAACCATCCCCAATGTACAAAAGCCGTTCATCAATACATTAAACGTCACGACAGTTGGTTGAAGCCCATTATCCAGCATCTTACGAAGGAGTTCGTGGGCACGACCCATCTCACCCACTTTGCAGTAAGCATCCATCAGAGTCGTATAAGTAATAGTATCTGGATTGAGCCCTGCCAACTCCATATCTTTCATGAGCTTAACTGCCTGTTCTATCTGTCCCGTTTTGCAAAGACCATTGATCAGGGAGTTATATGTACATAAATTCAGCACTAGGCCCTTTCTGCATGTCTCATGCAGAAGCTCGTTCGCAGTTTCTACCTCCCCTTGTTTACACAGTCCATCAGCCAGTGTGGTATAAGTCACCACTGTAGGTGTCAATCCCATCCTAACCATCTGATTGTGAAGATCAAATGCCTTGTTCATCTGACCGTTCTTGCAATACCCATCGACAAGCACGGTGTAAGTAACTTCATCTGGGGCCCACCCCTTACTGCCCATCTCCTGAAAGATCCTATCCGCTTCAACCATCATCCCACTTCGGCAAAGCCCACTAATCAGTGCAGTGTAGGTTACAGCATCGAAACTGAGTCCTCGGGTCTTCATTTCATCTACTAGATGGAAGGCAGCCGGCAAATTCCCAAGCTTGCAGAACCCATCAATGAGAGTCGTAAAGACAACATTATCTGGAAGTACTCCATGACTAATCATTTCCCTCAGTACCGTCTCTGCATCTGCGACCTTGCCAATCTTGCAAAGATGAACAATTATGCTATTATAAGTAAACGGGTTTGGATTCAAACCCTTAACACCCATCTCAACAGCAAGTTCTAATGCCTTTGAAAGCTCCCCAACTCGACAGTACCCGTCGATGACCGTACTATAACTAATAACATCAGGTGGACAGACCTTCAACTCCATTTCACGGAGAAGCGCATGGGCTTCTTTCATTCTCTCTGCTTTACACAAAATGTTGATGATGATGTTATAAGACGCAGCATTCCAACAAAGACCCACGTCAGGAAATTCGCTAAAGACCTTCAATGCCGCATCAATCCGATCAGACGACAAACAGGCCAGGAGAACGTTACACGAATCAACAGAGGTAACCACCCCATAATTCAATATCCGGTTAAACAGATACATTGCCCCATCAACCATACCAGCCTCAACGAGGACCTGGAAGAGAATGTCAAAGACGAGGGGATCCGAACCCCAGTCCTTGTAAGTGTATATCAACTGCTCGATGAAATACCTCAGTGAAGAGATTTCTAAACCAGGCCTCACCCACAGCTTGCGAATGAGGCTGCGAGCTGTTGATGGGTGCTTGGAAGCAACAGAGATATGCACCATGATCGACTGAGCTTCAACCGATGGGTTTTTACGGGCCTGCGCCCAGTCGAAGAAATCCAATGCCAGATGATAATCGTTCTTGATTTTCATGAGGACCCAGATGAAGTGATCGGATTTGAATTGGGATTCGAAGGGTTTTAAGATGCGGGAGATGGGTTCGGAGCGGCGATGCTTAATGGAGGTGGAGAGATTGTCAATGAATTGAGAGTCTTTGATGGTGGGCCTCTTGGGGGAGTAATCTGGGAAAGGCCTGTTGTTGTTGAGAGAACGGAACGAGTAGAATCTGTTGAAGATGGAGGAATTGGAGTTGAGAAGAGAAGAAAGATGGACTGAGATCAACGGTGTAAATTTCTTCATGCTGGAGAAGAAAGGACTCTCCCTCCATGGAGAGTTTGGACGCTGCAAGGAGAGAGCTTGAGCCTTGGAGAAGTAATAAATATACACACGAGTTCGTTTTCCCTCGGTCGCGAGTTATATTCCATCGTGTGTCGCTCCCCACTGGGGCCCACATGCCAAGTGATCCCATGATCCGAACCATTCACATTGTGGAACCTATCACCATTCAAAAAGTTATATTCAATTTTAAAAAAAAATCGAAGGCTAAGATTATCTCTGGAATGTGATTATGGGTCGATAGGTTATTTATGATAGGGAAGAAAATCTGTACGATTCAAATCACAGGATCATCTCATCAGGCGGGTTCCTTTGGGGGGCGACACACACTGGATACTGTCTCGCGACGGAGGAAAAACAAAGTCTTTATACGGAGGAAGCGGATTACGTACCATGTAAACTCCATGGGGGCCACCTTGATTTATGTATTTTATCCACTCCGTCCATCCATTTTAACAGATAAATTTACCTGTTGATACAAAAAAGAAGCATATCCAAATATCAAGTGGACCACACAACAGGAAACAGTGTGAATTGGACTTCTACCATGGGGCTGTTCCTTGTGTGAGTTGGACTTTCATAGCTTAAGCTTGTAGAGCGAATGGTGATTTTATATTCTATCTAAGAAGAGGGAATATATTCTCTCATGGGGCTGTTCATTGTGAGTCGTGTCCTTTAGATTTTTAGAGTTTTAAAAAAAAAAAAAGAAGAAGAAGAAGAAGAAGATAGTTGAGAATTTATGATTTTTTAGGATTTTCAAAAATAATTTATTGATCTGGATTTCATCAATATTTAACCTTTGGGGTTTTCGAAAACATTTGATTTTTTTCAAAGATATTTGATGTTTTTGGATTTTTGAGTTTTTAGTGATATTTAATATTTTTAGATTTTTGAAAATATATAATTTGTTTGGATAGGCACATTGGTCACTCACATTGGTAAGATCGCTTGTGAGATCCTAGACCCAAAGCCCCCTATTATGTTCCGAATGAAATTATACTTATAGATTTATACTAGCTATGCCCGTATCTGTAGACCTGAGGATATGTGAGTAGATATAGCATGGTAGTAGGTGAGTTTGGTTCACTCTACCAAGGTGACACTAAGTATTTCTATCAAGTCCATTAAGGACCACATGGTCCAACATTAGGATTTATTTGCCTTACTCAAAAATACATTTATGTGAATTGATTTGAGGTTTGAACGGTCCATCATATATTTTAAAGGCAAGCTAACAATCCTGTATTTTTTATTATTTGATTAAGAAATTTCAACCAATTGAATTGAGTTCTAACTATTAATTTATTCATCACAATTCTTATTGACATTCGATGACTAAGATTTGATGGTCCATCCTTAGAGTGGCATGAGATTCACTTAAGGACGGACACTATAAATGTTTGGATTACATAGGTTAGGAAGTAAACATGCCTCATTCTCAACGAGGTATAAAAAGGCTCTGTTAGGTGGTAGAATATCATATCACAAAACTCATTAAAATTAAAGGTATTAATGGGAGTTAGAGCTGGGCCAAGTTTTGTTGTAGCTCGGTTTACATTTTTCAACTTAATCTCATACTTGCCGGGCATGATGAGCCAAAATGGTCCAACCCAAATTATTTAAACCTGCCCAGCCGATCCCATGCACAAAGCAAAATACATCAAGAGGGATGTGTGATTAGGGTTGTATGTCGAGGACCAAAGGTGAGAATAGCGAGTTGAGTCGAGGTGGGCCAAGCTCGGCTTAACTCGTCCATGCTATACTCGAGTTCGAACTCGAGCTCAACATTGAAGCTTGGCTTGTTTGCCAAAGCTTTCGAGTCGAGCTAGTGGTTTGAGTCGAGTCGAGTTTACCTCAGTAGGATAAGGGAGAGAAAAGGAAGAAATGGGGACGGGTTGGGTCGAGTAGGAATTTTTAGTAAAAACTTTTAAGTTTTAGTTTCTTTTTTTTTAACTTAAATATTATATATATATATATATATATATATTCAATATTAATATAATATATATCTAATATATATTATTAAAATATATTACTCGAGCCGAGTCGAGCTCGAGCTTCGAGTCAAGTCAAGTTGAAATACACCATGGTCGAACTTGGCTTGAACTTGACTCGAGCTTTAGTAAACAAGCTTGACTCTCCTTGAGTCGGCCTTTCAAGCCGAGTCAATCCGAGCTGATTTGAGCCGAGTCGGCAGAGCTTTTCGAGCTAGCTTGACTCATGTACAGCCCCATGTGTGATGTGTTAGGCAGGGCTGTCAATGGGTTGGGTGAGATGTGTGTGTGTGTTGGGCAGGGCTGTTAATGGGTTGGGTAGTCCTGACAAGCCTTCGGGTTTGGCCTATATTGGGCCGGGTTTGGAGTGGTGTATTAGGCTCGATGGTTGGGCTCGGGTTTAAATCAGGAGCTCGATTATAAATTGGGCCGGATCAGGCTTAGCACCTCAAAAGCTCATAAGCCTGACCCGACCCAATAAATATTTTATAAACCTAATTTTCTCCATTTTCTTTCATACTCTCCCTCTCTGTCGCCTGAGGCGCACCAAAATATCATCTAACCGCAGAGATATTCAGGGCTTGGGTGGATGCGCGTCAGGCTTTGTGGACCATTTGAGCCCGTCACGGGTGGCCTGAATTTGGGCTTAAGTTCGGAAGAACAGTCTAAGCTTGGCCCGGCCCTAACACGGCCCATTGACAGCCCTTGTTTAGGTGAGGTCAGTGTACGAATAGGTACGAGTTGGAGATGAAATATCTTGAGATGTTGGATTCGTTGAGTGTATGATCCTTAGGTGGGACGCTGAAAGGTCACATAGAGCTCCACCCGGTATATGGTCCAGATCTCTCATACGCGTTCTAACTAGCCAAGTGCAGGCGATTCACCTCTACAATCACTCGCGCGAATCGCTTCAATATTTGTTGGTACTACGGGCTGTGGACCCTTAAAATGAAGCTCGGCCCATTCCAGCCCTTCCCTTTAACCTTTTAATGGCGTAGATCATCCAACGATCGTTTCTCTCTCAGTCTCAATCATCTCCTCCTATCTGTAGCAGCTTAACTCGCTAACATACGCCTGGTGCGCTATCGCCTCTACAGACGGAGAGAGAGAGAGAGAGAGGGAGAGAGAATGACGATCTTCCACTTCTTCAACTGCGCTATTCTCACCTTCGGTCCTCACGCCGTCTACTACTCTGCAACCCCACTGTAAGTATTCCCCCTTCCTTTCCTAACAATTTACAGATCTGCCATCGTTGACTTCTTGACTTATCCATCTTCTACCACTCCCTCCTCCTCCAAATCACTGAAGTAGGAAGAATCCTTCTTTGTTTCATATCGCTATCCGATTCCAGATCTCATCCAACGGTCCAAAATAGGTCTCCTGTCCAAACTTCAGATCCTATGGTTGCGCTTTCTCGAATTCATATTTCTTTTGAATTTCGCAATGTAATATCGTCTAACGGGAGCCACTATTTACACCCACCCCGATTGATTTGCCAACACCCAATTTCTAATTTCGGAAGAAAAAACAGTACAAAAGTGTACTACTACAATTCCCAAAATATATGGGGTTGGGTTTATATATCAACGGCGGCGTGGGTGTACATATCAATTCCCAAAGTTCAGATGAACATGGTATGATTACGAAGCAAGGAGTATATGGAATGACTTGGGTACATCGTAGATTAATCTTGAATTGAAAATTTAATAGAGAAATTATTGAAATTGGGTTGGCCGTGTCAAATTCCAGTAGGAATCAAGTTCTGTTAGTTTGGGATGTGTTTGGATGTCCCTCAAATGGTGATCTGGGGTAAAACTGCAGTTTGTTGGCATCCTGTACCACCCCAAATCACCATTTCTTGCTGTATGTTGCGGTGCATCGGTAATTGCATTTTATTTTTTTTGAAAAGGTAACGTAATATATATTAAAAGGAGTTAATACAAAAAAAGAGAATCTGCTGAGAGGGCAGAAACTCCTAAGAACTCAGCAGCTTTACAAGCCAATAAAAGTTAAATCATGGCCCTTTAACCTATCTGATTGGGATGCCCATTCCACTAACATACGCTTGGCTCTAGAAGAAACTACATGAGCTGAACTGGATACATCCAAGAAACATCTTTGGTTTCTTTCCTCCCAAACTGCCCACCAGACCACAAGGATACTCATCCTCCATAGGATGGTTCTGAAATTGCCAAAACTGAACCCATGCCAGGCTTGAAAGAATTCTGCTGCCGAACAAGGAGCGCACCAACTGACATTGAAAAGAAGGCAGAAATCAGCCCGTCGGTAATTGCATTTGGAGTGGGATCAAACATGATTTGGCCCCAAATTCTTGGCAGTATAACCTTGAGACCGACTGGAAGTTAACATGCCGATAATTTGGGAATGACTTGCTGGTATACCCAAGTGCAGCCTTGCATCCTTATGATGATAACACAGATTTCGTATCTATGCCATTGCTCAGTGGAAGTCCTTGAAACTATTTTTCAGTAGAGTTCAATAAGAATTCTGTTAGATGGTTGGTTCCATCTTTATTATTATTATTATTATTATTATTATTATTATTATTATTTTGTGTTAAATGAAATATGGTATCAATATTTTATTGCAAACATGAAAATTTAAGGGTGCGTCTCTTCGCACCAAATTTCATAGACTATCATGAAATTTGTCCCATTTTTTCAATGGTAGTTTTGCCCCAATTTAGACTGATTAATCATGAAATCTCTTGATATTTGGTGCAACCAAACACACCCTTAAATATATACGATTTCATCTGTTTATTGAACATATTGATTGCGCATAGGGCTCCAAAGTGTGCTTCACAACGATCATGGTCTTCGCATCTAATATCAAATCAGTCGGTCTCTACGTTTTCAGTGGTCTTATTTCTGCTTTGAATGTCTGCATGCAGATCGGAGTACGATACTGTTGGAACGTCTGTTAAAGCTGCTGTTGTTTATCTTGGGACAGCTTTAGTAAAGGTTAGTAACTTGATTTTTGTCATAAATTTATTTATTTATTTAGACGAAAATGGTTCTGTAATTGATCTTTTTCATTAAATGGGGAATGTTGTGCTTTAGTTAACCTTCCGGGACTGAGACATTCTCAGCTTGAGAAACACTGAGTATTGTTGTCACAAACCTGGAATAAAATATTTTATTGCAACCACTTTTACCACTAGGTAATCTTGAATCTTTATATTTTGTAATCTCTCTCTCTCTCTCATGATTGTGTGTATATAGGGATATAAGTGGATTGTCTCAGGATCGCTCCAAACCTGACCCAATCATACAAGGCCTCAATCTGAGACTGACTAGGCCTGGGTCCTGGCCCAGTTGAAATTGATCAGGCCTGAGAAAGGGCCCTAGTCCTGCCTTGTACGAAATTTCCAGCTATCATGGCCCAGACTTGGTCCAATCACGTATACAATTTTAGCTCTCCCATGGCCAATTCCCGCCAAGCTTGACCTGAGAACAACCAATAGTTTGGATGCTTATGATGCTGATTGGGCCAATGAGCCTTGACTTGATGCCTGCTTGGACTTTTGACCTGGCTAGGCCAGCTTGGCCTAGGAGTCTGGGCCTGAGCACAACCTGTGGTGGGCCATGCTTGAAATTCAACTAGCTAACTCAACCAGCTGTCACATATCCTTACTGCTTCGTTTACTTGTATCGATTGCATACTTTTTATAGAACATATACAATTTTTATATGTAATTGAGTGAAAGGAAATAGTGTCTAACATTGTGAGCTCTGATTTTCTGACTCCCTCAGTCACAGAACTTTCTTTACAGACATTTTAATGCTTGATTTTTTGCATATGATTGGCAAGAGCCTTTAATCCTCTTTCTAGAATCACCAAATTTCAAACCAGTGGAAAGACTTAATATTTTATCTGTATTAGGGAAAATTACAGTTGTGCATTTAGAGTTTGCGAATACCATGGCACATCTCAATTCTGACCATGCAAATCATGGACCAATTGTGGATGCTGCATATTGAAAGGTCTTAACCATCTGATTTCGCTAGTTGTATTTTCCCTCCTTATTCTTACATGTGATGGACACCAAATGGAATCAATCTAAGATTTGGAATATGGTCCATACACAATGGGATCTGCTATTTGACTGGTCCAAATTTTCATGCATATATGCCATGTGTTAAGGTGAATGAAACACTACCATTTTGAATGAGGCATGCCAAGCCAAAGAATCATCTTCAAGTGCCAAAAACAATTGCACCGCGATTGCAATTTGAATGCATGCCAACTTCGGAGATATAAATACCATTGCATCACATGTGCCAAATGGAATATGTGTGCAGGTCCGATATGTTCATAGGATTTTCCAATGGTTTGTGTCTGCTATATTAAAAATCTGGAAGGTCCACTAATTAGGCAAGCAACACATGCATGTTTAGGTCATTTTTCTGACCATTGTTTCTTTGTACATGTGTAGCCCACTGATCACCCAGTTTGGAACACATGCAAACTTGCCACATGTTGTGTGTTTATGTTTGGATTGAGGATGGGGCGTCTAGGTTTTGCATTCCTCACTGGTCCCCTCCTTCCTCTTGTCTTCCAACGTGGAAAATCCCCATCGACAAAGCAAGAGCAATATGCCTTCTCCACTCCACATATGACAAGGGCTGGCTCAATTAAGGCTATCCATCAAGTGGATCCTACAATATATGGACGATGGTCACAACCATCGTCCATATATTGTAGGATCCACTTGATGGATAGGGCGTTAATGGAAGGGCATTTTCACACCGGGCTCAAGTGGGGTAGCCCATGGGATGCGGGGACACACTCACGGTGGGTGACCCATGTGATTTGGGGCCCACGGGGGAGGTCTCATGTTCGAGACTCCTCACCGGGGGTAATTAATGCAAGAGCATTTCACACCGGGCTCGAGTAGGGTAGCCCGTGGGATGCGGGGACACACTCGGGGTGGGCGGCCCATGTGATTTGGGGCCCACGAGCCCACGAGGGGGGTTCGGTCGAGGTCCTAACCCATGAGATGTGGGGCCTGGGCTATGAGATAAAGGGATTAATTCGTCATACTCTAACAGTTCGAGCTTTTAGAGCAAGTGGTTAATTGTCCTGCATCAGGCGTCTAGGTTTTTCCTTCTCTACTCCACACATGACAAGGGCTGGCTCAATTAAGGCCATCTATCAAGTGGATCCTACAATGTATGGACGATGCTTTCACAACCACGCAGATCGAATGATCCTAGGCATCACTTTTCCATATTTTCATTGATAAATGTCAACCGTTAATCATTATAATTCTTTTTTACCATCAGTTTAAATGCTATCAATCAAATAAGCATGATTGTTCCACTGGTGTGACTTTCAGTTTATGGCCCATCCATGTCAGGGTCCACTAGATGAACATCCATGATCCACATACACCTTCCAAGCCATGCCACGCTAAATGGGCGCATGTCTTGCCAGTTCCAGATCCTTTTGGACCCAGGTCTCATTCTTGAAGACCTGGATAGACCTGGGTCCGGATCTGATCGCGTTCGGGGTCTTTGGATTTAGGGTTCAAGTCATATAAGAGCATTTACATGGTTAGACTCACCCAATGGATGGATTATATTGCACACATATATGCCACTTTGACACATGCGTTGGTGCAAACGGGCTTTCTTACGTGTGCGTGGCTTAAGAAGCATCCTTTCTTTACTAGAATAATTAATATATATTTAGTATATACAATATTAATATCAAAACTAACTAGAACCGACTAGGACCTGACTTGACCTGATCCAACTTGATTTTAACCGCATCCAAGTTCGTGGAACCGATCCGAATACAGCTAGACCCAAATTTTAACCAGATCCAAATAGTTGCAACCCAAACCCAACCCAATTTCGTAATGGGTCCAAAAAGTTGTACCTGGACCCATTACAATCAGGTTGGGTCCACCAGGTACCCTCTTGTCCCAGTACCCATTGACAGCACTACCTACAAAAACATAGTAAAATCTCTATTCATGAAAAAAATCTCACCTCCCCAAGTTCAAAGGTTATTGTTATCAAACATATGTATCTTTGATGTATACTTTAATTAACACATGGTTGTTTTTCCATACAGTTTACACCGATACATACCATGTTATATTTGACATTATTTGTTTATGTTGGCAGCTGGTTTGCCTTGCAACCTTTCTCAAAGTACCGGAGAATGACAGTTTTGACCCATATCAGGTATTTTCCATAACATCATTTCCCATATGCAGCACATAGATTTTACTTGATGGGGTCTATATTTTATTCTTGAAGAACTGACTGTTACATTTAAAGCCGATGTTGACTGTTTACTAGTAAATGAACCTCATGTGTATTTATTTTTATTGTTATCATTTTCTTGATTGGTAAGCTGGGCTTGAACTGGAAACCTCAATGTTGAAATGCAGACTGTCTACCATTTAGCTATGGGCAATGAATATATGGTGCCTGGTTGATGAAAATGTAGACATGACTAGCAGTGGAGCCTCTACATTGATAAACTTAAGAGAAGTGGGCCCACTGATCCCACCTTCTAAATGTTTAAAGCAACTGGGTCCCAATTCATTGGTCATTTCAATACAATCAAATAGATTGCCACAAGGGCGCCATATTCTAGGAGCCCAAACTATGTGATTAAATAAATCCTTCTCTATCTGTTGCGGGTCAAGTGCTCCTTCTCGTTCCCCTTCAAACTCCAATTCGTATTTTTCACCGCCAATATTTATCAGATGATTGTGAGGTTTTCCAATAATGAAGTTTCATCAGCGGTGTCCAACACCATATTACTTCACAGTATGCATCTATTTATCTGTGTATATAAGCATGTTTTTTATGCTCATCTTTCCACTGTTCACATTTGGGAATCAGATTCAGCTTGCTCGGTGTCAATAAAAGTTGATTCAGCTGATTCCAACTCAAAATTGAATGGACAGAAATTTTGTGGATTGATCTAATCACCATTTAAATTATTAAAACTTGAAAAAGGTAAAAGCGTGGAAGAAAATGGAAATTTTGGAAAGTTGAATAACAGAGTAAAGCACATGAAATAGCAAGCCTGCGTACCCTTCAAAAAAACGAAGAAGCAAAACCGCATATGTTAAGCTAGCAGAATCTTCAAGACTTTTTTGCAACGAGACAGTATAGAAAGATTGTTTGATTGCTGCCAGATTCATCAGGGCAGGGGGGTCCCAGAAGCCCCTACACTGAAGAGACAAACCCATAAAAAAGGGGGCGTGCCTCTCCTTTTGTTGTTTTCTTTATCTGGTTAATGGTTGCTGGAATCCGTTATTCCTGAACAATGCATTACTTGTTTCACATAAATGCATCCTATGTGCTAACAGATCATTGCTCATGTTTTTCAGGAATTGTTGAAAGCACTAATTGGGTTTATAGATGTTGCTGGGCTTTATTTTGCGTTGACACAGTTGACTCACCGGAACATTTCCCAAAATCATAAATTCCAAGCTGTTGGGCTCGGTGAGTAACCTTGATTTCTTCTATATGCTCAAACATGTATTTTCTTCTGTAAATCATTAATTTTGAGCAATCAAACTTGATCACGAAATTCCCTTTTCTCTTCATAACAATCCAAAAGAGATTGGGTCTTTTAACATCCGCTGCCATGGCTTTTTCTACTAAGGGCCAGGGTGCATTTAGGCTTCTCTGTATCTTTGATGTGAATATGGACTTGGCATACTAGAATGTTTCTTGTCTTGTTCCTTTTTTCTAGGCTTATTGAGTTGCTAATCCATTGGATTGGTCTGGTTTCTTGAGGTTACTTGTGTAGCTTTGCATCCTAGTTGTACCCCATGGTATTCTATTCAATAAAATCTAGTAATTTAAAGAAGTCCTTTTTTTTTTTTGGTTATATCTAGGGCATGTTTTCTCCTTCTGATGGCGTATGCCATCATTTGTTTCACCACTAGTTCAATAAAGCCTGTGATATCCTTCTGTATCGTTGTTTTTTATGCTCATTGACGTTTTGATATCCCATCTGAATCTTGGGACAGGCAATGGTGCAAAAACGACGCAGATCAGATGATCCCAATCCATTGAATTTTGGCCACTTTGTTATAAATATCCTTTTTTTTTAATGTGCTATAGATTGGAGGGTTGGCATCATCCAACTAAACTTCTTTGGAATCATAACCAAGTGATGGTATTCAAGATGATGGTTGGACCTATTTTGTTTCTCTGCTAGATCTTGACTGTCATTTCTCTTGCTATTGATCAGATGGTTAGGATCGTGGAATCAGTGTGATTTTTGCATCATGGGCTGCCAATAGTGGCATGGAACGAGCAGACAGGCCAATTGATGATTGTCTGTCCCACGTGTAATTTATAAGCTTTGGGGACAGCACTAGTGTCCCTATGAAAGTGATATATGATATGTTATAGAAAGAAGCGATGAATAAACTTCCTTCATGATTATCTAAATATATGCATGCTGTGGAGAATTGTCGCACCAACATGGAAGCATGGTTAGTTTGATATGTGATATGCTAGGCATTCTAAACTTAGGCAGCTGTCCTCGTCAGTCATGCAGAGCCACCAGCATAGACTGGAGTTTGGACACTGAAATCTAGCTTCCTTGAAATTTCTATTATAGTATGAGGTCTCAAATCCAACTGGTCCACCCAGAGAATAAGTATTTGCTACATCCAACAATTCCAGTAGGTTGGCCTCACCATGAGGATCACCTTGTGCAGAAGTCAGCCCCATCCAATCATCATGTGGACCGCACCATAGAGAATATATATAGCCATTGATAAATAATAAAATCCAAGTGCGATTCACTTGTTGAGTGGATTTGGCCGAATTTTTGCACAATGCAAGCTGTGTGATGGGAGCCAACCTATTGGACAGGTTGGATATTGCCGCACATGAAATGTTGGAGGTTTACCCACTCGGTGTACAGTAACTTATGGTCCAACCTGTTGGACTTAAGACCTTCTCTTATAATATTCTCAGTGCACATTTGTAATACATCCATAGATACATGTATTTACTCATGTATCACTCACTTGCTCACAGAAGCATTTCTGTGTATCTTAGGAGTGAGAAATGGAGCTGGTAAGCTCGAGATCTGGTGCTGTGGAGGATAAATCCAATCACCCATATTGTAATTATGCCTTTCTGTTTCCTTTTCTTATTTTTTTAATTTTAATTTTCCAGGTTGGGCGTTCGCGGACTCTGTTCTCCACAGGCTTGCACCACTCTGGGTAGGCGCCAGAGGATTAGAATTTACCTGGGAATATATTCTCCAAGGTCTTGAAGCTAACGCTAATCTGGTTCGTTCCCGTCTCCTGTATCCCCTATTCTCTCCTTTACAAGTCAGTCAACTTCCTATTCTCATTTTACCAGCCAATCAACTCCTAAAAATTGTATGTCCTTTTTTTTTTCTTTTTTTTTTCGTGAGGTCAGGTGTTGAATGTGTCCCTTGCTGCCTTGGGATCTTTGATGTGGCTTCGGAAGAACAAACCCAAGACTCTGATTCCTATAATTTATGCATGTGCTGGAATTCTTGCAACCATGCCATCAATTACAAGGTCTGTTTCTGATCCGTGCTTGTGTGTCCACCAGTAATTAGACTTGTAATAAAATTCATTGACTCCTTGAGTTGATTGAATGTCTTTTTTCACCAAATTTGGCCTATGCGCATTGTTGGTTGTCTGGGCGACTCCACAGTGCCTCTGTTCGTTTCAGGACCCCTGCTAAACAAATCCTACTCTCATGTATCAGTGTGGCACTAGTGTGATATCAAGGTGTTCATCAGGTGGGCCCCTTCTGTATGTACCATGGCCTGAAAATCAGGCTCCTCCAGCCATCAAATGCATAACATGCCTGCATCGAATGCAGGCCATTGGTCAGTAGCTTTTGATCTTCCATGTTTTTTTAACATACTTGACCATTTGATGAGCCGGAGGGGAATATTTTTTGGGCCATAGTACATGATGAATGGTGGTATTTCTGGCAAGAGACGGGTTAAGTTGACTGCTTGGGCAAGTCCCCATCTCATGATTAGGCATTAAATTTCTCTGGTTTCAGACTACAATTCTCAGCTCCTTTGAAAACTCTAGTACCCGATGTGGAGACTCGGAAGCTTAGTTGCAGGATCCTTCAAACTAGGTGTCTCTCCTGCTTTGAACTTGCGCTCCTGCTCCCACATCCTAACATTTTATACCTGATAGCATTTTGAAACAGATGCTTCCCTGCACCCGCACCTGAATCTGTTACCGCTTCATGCGTCGTGCAACTATGCTCAGAAGGGATTAGGGGTCCCCCTTTTCCAAGACTTGAACTCTCAGAACTTCCTGGATTTTGAATCCTAGACATGCTTTTCTCTAAATTTAAAGTGAAATGTAACAGCTAAGTGGTATGTGGTAGCACGTTAACATTGCCGTGAAAATTTTAACACAATTACCCTCTAGATGATCTCCAAGACTCGATCGATACCTGCAGCTGTACTCGATGAACATAGGTTTCGGATTTCAGTGCTACAAAATTCTTCATCGGTTCTGCATTTTGCTTAGCTACAAGTGTACTCATACTGCATCATTTTGCAACTATGTTTTTGTCTTGGTGTCAGTTTTTGAGTTTTCTGTCCATCTTATGCAACTATTTAAGCAATTTCAGTCCTGTTAACTTCAAATGCATTGTCTTTGTTTTTCTTTTAATACTATTTTGCAGCTACCTGAGACGAGGTTTGGGGTGGCATCTTCCCAAGGTTGTGGGCTTTGAACTCTTTTCATCACTGGTCATGGCCTTTATTAGTTGGCAGCTATTCAGCGCATGTCAGAGACCTGTTTGAGGGAAAAAGTAAAAAAGAAACAGATTGAGACTGATGAGATGATTTGTTTTGGAAGGTTTTCGGAACTTCGTAATCTTGTTTCAAAGGAAACACCTTCCAAGTTTTGTTTATTACATACAGTGACATCTGTCCTGTTTTTTTCTAGCATTTTAGAAGCTGACTCAAGCCTCATCATAGTTGAATCGATCATCCACAAAACTAGTGTACTTAGTGCTAATGCTATTCAAGGGATTCTCTCCCAGTTTTTTTTTTTTTTTTTTTTTTTTTTTTTTTTTTTTTTTCTTTGAGGGCCCTTGTTTGTTTTACTCACACAGCAAATTCGATTGAAGGTTATAGGCTATGGCGGAAGGATTGCAGACGACATGGAGAGAAACTGGTCATAGCATTTGAACTTATTCTAGAGAAGTTTGGAGGAGATTACTGTGCAGATTGCAGAGTGGAGAAGATTTTTGTGGTGGATGTGCCAATGTAGCATACATGTGCCAGATCAGGGGCAGTTTTCTAGGTGGGTCCCACTAGGAACATACCCTAGCCCAAAAACCAGGCCAGTCCACTCATCAGGTGGCCCCAACGTGTATGAGGAAAGTGTCCTGTTAGAAAAGAAATAGCAGGTGGTCCATATTCAATATTGTGGCCCTCCTAATAAATGGACCAACATAAATTTTTGGCCAGCGGATGTTCGTGGTAGAGGTGGGCAGGATCTAACCCGATTCGTTGGATCCGAGTCGATCGAACTGGTCGGATCTGATCTGACCCGAACCAAAAGCTAGGATCGGGTCGGATCAAGTAGACCCACTCGGATCCTACACCAAACCGAGTTGAGTTTGGGTCATGTAGCAACTCAATCCGAGCTGAATGAATGCGGTCCGATCCGGACCAGAATCGAGTAGTATAAAGTTGGATTTTACTCTTCTTCTTTTTTAAACTTTTACCCTTCTTCTACCTAAACCCTAACCCTACCCGCAACCCTAGCCGACTTCCTCTCCTTCCCTCCTCCTTTCTCTCTGGATTTCCCTCCCCTCCTCTCTCCCTCTCTCTCCTGATTTCTATCTTGTTTCCTTCCTAGCACCGGCTCGGCTTGACTCAGCCTAGTCCAAATCGACTGGACAGATTCAACTCGATCCGACTTGGTTTCACTGACCGAGTCGAACTCGGTTTGGATCGAGTTAGGTCTGCTGGACTCAGTCCCGAATCGAATCGAGTTCGGGTCAGGTACTTGCAAAAACCGGATTGAGTCGAGTTGGACCTAATCCGGTCTGACTAGACTCAATGCCCACCTCTAGTTCGCAGTGGGTGCACTTGATAGTGGGTGCACTTGATAGTAAGCACTCGATGGGATTATAGACAAAGCTAGCCCTCATTTGACTAAACCACCAAAATGGGTTTCTAGATTTGCCTTACTACTATCCCAAATCTCTTAGATTGGGATCCTGGTGACATAAAATTACTCTGGGAGATCTGTGAGAATCATATCTCCAAGGGCCCAGCTAAATCAAGGGAGTTTTTCTTATAAGAAGAGCCTTGAATGGCTACAATTTCACTGAAGCATGCTTGCCATTAGCTTTGTAAGAATCAAAGGATCTGCCCACCAAAAGTTTTCTGTTCTCTCTTGAAAGAACTGATTTCACAGAAACCTGTAATCGCTAGAATTGATGTGGATAACATGAATTGCAGACCATTATGCTAAGCCCGTATGGATCATATCCAATGTATGCATTAGGTGGGCATCACCATGTGGATGACCTGGAACTAAAATCAGACTGGTTGGCTCATCAGGCAGCTCCATGCCTGAATACTTGGATGTGGACTCTTCTTAAACCATGCACTCTTTCCACGCATGTGTGACTTAGTGTTGGACCAGGTAATCGATGAGGCCCACCTGATGGGTAGCTCAGATGACTCACACGCATGCCAGGTGGGCACATGAGGCCTCAGATCATATAGTTTTTTAGATCACATACAACTAATTGTATGCTACAAGCCTTCTTTAATTTCCAATTTTGAGCAGTCATTAGCACTAACACATCAATGCATCTTATAATCTATTGTCTATGCATTTAGACATCAGATTAAAATCCCATTTGAGTAAACAAGAAAGAAAGAAAGATTTAGAGCGCAAACGCGCTGAAATTGAATGGTTTCTTTACCCAATCCAACTGAATTTTAACTAACACCCAGTTCGCTAATCGCCCCGAGTCGTCGATTTACATAGCCAAAACAATTCACTCAGTTCTACATGAGAATGAGAGAGAAAAAAGGTATAGATGATATCTTGTAGATTCTCACTCGGATTCCTCCAGTGTCGCTTCTATTCGGAGGATAACAAATCCGACAGCGACCCCGACGAGAACGAGCCCGTTCATGATGGCTGCAATCTTGAATATCTCGGCGACGGCGCTGCAAGTGGAAGAGAGTGCTCCCCCACCTCTACCTTTGCCTTGTGGTGCAGCTGACTTCAATGAGCTCAAAACCATAGCAAATGACTGGTTGGTGCACACTGGCAGTCCTAGAGAGGCTATGCTATTGTTGGCTTTTAGTCCACCAAAGGAATTCATCCCTCCCATGTAAACCACACTTCTCTCCCTCCTCTGCGACGGGCTGCGGCCGGGGCACGCAACAACAGCAGCCGACGGAGTGAGCGCAGCAGATGCCGTCGACATTCCTGTGGGAACCACAAAACCCACAAACAAAGAACAAGTACATGTACTGATGTATGAGTTATAGATAAAGAGAATTTCAATGAGGAGAAATGCTCAGTTACCATCCAACCAGTGGATAAGTTCCAGCCTTTTATGTTTATGTGGAAGCCAATCTGCCGGACGGGTTAGCCCCACCATCAGAATCGCCTAGTGCAAAAATCAACTCGATCCGGTAATCAGGTGGGCCAAACCATAGAAAACAGTGGTTAGCTGCTTATATAATAACAAATATAGTTGTGGTCCACCTAATGGGCGGATCAGATTGATTTTTCGCATAAGGTAAGCCTCATGATGAGGCCAGCCTTTTATACGGATTGGATATGGCACAAACATGATGGAATGAAAATTGTATCTCTTCTATGAGAAATGAAATAGAAATGAAATAGAAATTCTATTTCAGTAGAGAAGGATTTTGGATTACCTTTGTGATTGAAAGGAGGATTTTTGTTGAGATGGGTGTGTGGTGAGTGAGATTGGAAAGAAGTTGAGAGAGTAAGGTTGCTTTGTATGGGAATGAGAGGAGAGTGTTTGGATAAGGTGAGAGGAAGATGGTTGGTTGGTACTATATCCAGATTAGATGCTTCTCTTTTCTATAGAAATAGTAAATGATTTCTATCTTTAAATTCTGGCCATGAAAAATGGTGCTAAAAAGAGAAGGGCTAGGATTCAATTGTGGGTCCCATTATGGACACACATATAAGTAAATCCAGACCTTGGACAGTCTTAACCGTCTGATTTTGGCCGTCGAGTTTGGACGGCTGAGAATCTTTTGTTGTCATTGTCCATTTGATGGACACCCACCAATTAGATGATTAGGATTGTCTGCTACGTGTGATTTCAGGACATGTTTCATCTCTGTGGGTCTACTATCTGGACGGTCCAGATTGATGGAGAGTGCTGATAGGATAAGTAGTGGCCCAGGAAAGATGCGACAGGGCAAGACAATCCATCTGGTGGGCTCTACTGAGAGTGGCCCACAATCCTCCCTTACATACATGATTGGATAATCTAAACCATCCATAGATGGCCCACTGCAGAAGAATCAGGCCGATCAGATAGACTTGCTCCATTGATCAGTTTAAGGGGTTACCTGGAAATCATTATGTTGGATTGATGGCATTGGTGGCTACTAGAGATGGTTGTCTGCCCATCTTTTGCTTCTCCACTGGGTAATCAGGACCGTTGATCTGGTGGGTTACCCCATCCAGGGCCATATCCCAAAAGAAACAAACTATGGAACCATTTTAACAGCTACATATAAACCTCGAAATTTATAAATACGTGGAACATTCCTTTTCAGTGTGAAGTGACCAAAATGTCCTTCATCTAATTTATTTATTTATTTTCCTGTAGAAGCATTTTGGGGCCCGCATGGTGTTTGTGTGACATCCAACCCTTCCAACAGGTGAAATTGGATGGATAGAAGTGTCTCATCACTGCAATTTTCAGGCAATGGCCCTTGCACATGGAAGCAAGTAGGGGTGTACACTGAGTCGAACCGAGTTGAGGTGGCCTCAGCTCCACTCGGCTCGGCCACTAGATGACCCCAGTTCAAACTCGGCTCGGCTCGGTCCTCAAGCCTGACTGGCCAACTTGGCTTAATTCAATCAATAGCTCGAGCCAGTTCGAGCCAAAATCAAGCTTCTACACTATTTTCACAAACACATGAAATTTCATGTACTTTCAATATCTCACTGCATGTAAAACAGCAGTGGCCGTTTACAAGTATTTCATCAAACACTGCAGCATCAAAATCAAGGAAAAATGGTATTTGTTTCGTACACATACCTCCCTTGCCACTAGCCGACACTTTGTTGAGTCATTTCATCAAACACTTGGTGAGCAACATCAATATCAGAGTAACCGAGTCACCGAACTAGTTCGATCCGAGTTCGATTCAAGTTGGTGTTCGATCCGAATCAAGTCTATTGACAGACAGATGCCTTATATCTGTTTTGGGTCTCTCGACCGGTCGAGTGCCTGGCTCGATCGGTCGAGTGAGCCACTCGACTAATCGAGCACTGCTCGATTCAAAGTCCAGCGTGCTATTATTTTTTGTATTCGAGCCGCTCGACCAGTTGAGGGGATGGCTCGACCGGTCGAGGGGGTCCCTCAACTAGTCGAGGCCTCAGCTCGACTAGTCGAGGTTACACAGATCCTGCGCGGACTGCGTAAATTTGAGGCGGTTTCCAGACTTTTCCGGACTAGGTGCGTAGGTAGAGTTTCCTAAACTATAAATAAGGGTCCCCAGGACTATTCTAAGGCTTCCTAAAGGTATTCTAAAGAGTTCTAGGGTATCAAAGGGTGTAGCAAGGGTGAGATTCGAGTTTGTTCGAATCGGGTAAGTCCTCTCTCCTTGTAATTTTCTTTTCATAGTGGAGATCTGTCGCTTTGTGCCATGGTTTTTTCCCGCAAGGGTTTTCCACATTAAACTTTGTGTTCTTCTGTGATTGCTTGTTACTATTGGATTGTTATCCTAGATCTAGATCTGTGTGATTCCGCAGCACAAATCCCCAACAAGTGGTATCAAAGCAAACGTTGGGGCACAGATCTGAATCTGCAGGATTAGTAATAATGGGAAACGGCAAGTTTGATATTGAGAAGTACTCAAGCAAAAATAATTTTGAGTTATGAAAGGTTAAGATGATTAGCCTGCTAACCAAGCAAGGCGAGATTAAGGCTTTTGAGGAGCGAAAATCTACCATGAAAGATGATTAATGGGAAAACCTTGATAGTAATGCTTTAGCCTCTATCCGTTTATGTCTTACGGATGAGGTTCTCTATAATGTTTTGAGGGAGAAAACTGCGGCTAGTTTGTGGGCGAAGTTAGAGAACATTTATGTAAAGAAGTCCTCTGAAAATCGTCTACACTTAAAACTACAGTGTTATACCTTCAAGATGGCAGAGGGTGGAGATCTAGAAGCCCATATCAGCAACTTTAATAAATTGATGTACAAAGTGCTAGATATGGAGGAAATGGTCAAAGATGAGGAACAGGCATATATATTATTGAATTCTCTTCCTGCATCATATGAGTCTTTTAGGGACACGATGTGCACTATAAATAAAATCCTAAGTGTTGACACTATTATCTCAGTTCTTTAAGGGAAGGCTATGAGAAAGCTAAATGGCGACATGGGGGCATCTTCCGATACACTGATTACAAAGGGTAGAGATTCTGAGCGAGGTACAGGGTCTTCAAGATCTAGATCCAAATCCAAGAGAATGGGCAAAGAAAAATTAAAGTGTTGAAATTGTGAGTTGTCTGGACACATGAAGAAAGATTGTAGAAATCCTAAAACGAAGAAAGAAAATTCAATGGCTTCTTCCAAAGAGGCTAATGTGGTCACATCTGATGAAGAATCAAGTAGTGGTGATGTTCTGTCTGTTTTCATGATTGGTCACTTACACGACAATCATAAAGATGAGTGGATACTTGACACAGGAGAATCTTATCACATGACTTCTCATTAAAGTTGGTTTACCAGTTACAAGGAATGCAATGGTGGACAGGTTTTTATGGGCAATGACAATGCCTGTAATGTTGTGGCTATTGGCACAGTGAGCATCAAGATGTTTGATGGGATGGAGCATACCTTGACTGATGTCAGGTACGTTCCTGATATGAAGAAAAGTCTGATTTTTCTCGGTGCACTCGAGGCTATAGGGTGCAAGTTCACCAGTATTAATGGTGTCCTTAAAGTTTCAAAAAGGACACTCATGGTTATGAGAGCGCAGAGGCATGGAAACCTTTACAGGTTGATTGGAGCACTTTAACAGGTGGAGCGGCAGCAGTTATTGCAGACTCCACGTCTCTACATATGTAGCATGCTCGTCTGGGCCACATGAGCGAGCAGGGCATGACGGTACTTTCTGATCAATATTTGATTCTAGCTTTTAAAAATTCTGATTTAGATATATGCGAGCATTGTATATATGGTAAACAATCTAGATTATCTTTTAAATCTGGAAAACATGTTTGTAAGGGAACGCTTGATTATGTGCACTCTGATGTATGGGGGCTATCATGGTTTGTTATTAGGGGGTCATCATGGTTTGTTTCACTCATTAACGACTACTCCAAGAAAGTTTGGGTTTACTTCATGAAACGTAAATACGAAGTTTTCACCATATTCAAGCAATAGAAGGTAATGGTGGAAAAACAGTCAGGGCGAAAAATAAAGGTTTTAAGGACTGACAATGGTGGAGAATTTACTTCCACTGAGTTTAATGATTATTGCAATGATGAAGGGATCATCAGGCACAACACAGTGCGCCACACGCCCGAGCAAAACGGTGTGGCTGAGCAAATGAATCAGACTCTCCTGGAGAGGGCCAGATGCATGTTAAGTAATGCTGCGTTGGGTAAGGACCTATAGATTGAGGCCGTTAACACGGCTTGTTATTTAGTGAGTCGATCTCCTTCAACGGCAATGAATGTAAAATCCCAGAGGAAGTATGGTGTGGTCAGAAAATCGACTACTCAGATCTACGTATATTTGGTTGTGAGGCTTACTCTCATATACCGTCAGTTGAGAGAGATAAGCTAGACTATAGAGCCAAAAAGTATATCTTTGTTAGCTATGGCATTGGTGTGAAAGATTACAGGTTATTCGACAAGGTCACATGTAAGGTCATCATTAACCCTGACGTCAGATTCAATGAAAGCTCTTTATTTCACAAGAATGATCAAAAGGAGCAAGAGAAACTAGAAAGGGTGATCATAGACGTCCATATTGACACAGATAATACTCAAGCAGAGACAGATACGAAAACAGAGGTACAGGATCAAGTGGAGCAGCCACTTGTGAGAAGGAACCCACCGCGTGATCGCAGGTTACTGGTAAGATACAAGGACGACTCTAATATTGCATATGCCCTCATTACAGATGAGGGGGACCCTTTTACTATTCATGAGGCTTTTGATGAGCCTGATGCAAATAAATGGAAGGCGGCTATGGATGATGAGATGGACTCGTTGCACAAAAATCACACATGGGAGCTGGTGGAGCTTCTAATGGGTCAAAAAGCGATCGGATGCTAGTGATTATTCAAAAGAAACAGGATAAATACAAAGCAAGATTGGTAGCAAAGGGTTATGCTCAGAGAGAAGTAATCGACTTCACAGAGATATTCGCGCCAGTAGTTAAGCAGGTATCTATCAGATTCGTGTTGGCGTTGGTTGCCCAATACGATCTCGAGCTGGAACAGATGGATGTGAAGACTACATTCCTGCACAGGGAATTGGAAGAGCAGATGTACATAAAACAACCAGAGGGCTACGAAGTTAAAGGG
The DNA here is from genome assembly GCA_030180095.1 of Magnolia changhungtana. Taxonomy (NCBI): domain Eukaryota; kingdom Viridiplantae; phylum Streptophyta; class Magnoliopsida; order Magnoliales; family Magnoliaceae; genus Magnolia; species Magnolia changhungtana. The sequence continues at coordinate 4,789,438 of JASAUF010000234.1, forward strand.
GCAGAGAAAAAGGTTTGCAGGTTAATGAGGTCGTTGTACGACCTGAAACAGTCGCCTAGGCAGTGGTATAAAAAAAATTGATTATTTCATGGTGAGTCGGAAATTTACTCGGAGTGAATACGATCACTGTGTCTATTATAAGACACTGAGTGATGGAAAATTCATTATCTTAGTACTATATGTTGATGATATGTTGATCGCCTGTCACGATATGTTTGAAATCAACGTACTAAAGACTCAGTTATCAGAGACATTCAATATGAAAGATCTGGGGGCTGCAAAGAGGATTCTCGGCATAGATATAAATAGAGACAGGAAGAGGAGCAGGCTTTAGTTATCACAAGCAGAATACCTTGAAAAAGTGTTGATCAAGTATGGGATGGACCAGGCAAAGCCGGTGAGCGTTTCCCGTGCGACCTACTTCAAGCTTTCCTCAGAACAATGTCCTAAATCAAATGAGGAAAAACAAGTTATGTCTCATGTGTCTTATTCGAATGCGGTTGGTAGTTTAATGTATGTCATGGTCTATACTAGACCAAATATTTCATAGGCAGTTGGTGTTGTGATCAAATACATGTCAAACCCCGGCAAGCAACATTGGGAAGCGGTGAAATTGCTACTTCGATACATTCGAAGTACGAAAGACTACGTATTAACATTTGAAAAGACAGGGACAAAGTTGGTAGGGTATGTGAATTTTGACTACGCAGGTAGTATAGATTCCAGGAAGTCTACTTTAGGATACTCATTTGTACTAGCGGGTGGAGCAATTAGTTGGATGTCGAAGCTTTAGTCCGTAGTGGCTCTTTTCATGACCGAAGCAAAATATATAGCAGTGACGAAAGTGTTTAAAGAAGGTGTTTGACTCAAAGGCATGATAAATCAGTTGAGACTTCAGTAGGGGGCTGTGCCGATTAACTGTGATAGCGAGAGCGCTATCAATTTGGCTAAAAATTCTGTTTATTACTCACGTACTAAATACATTGATGTTCGTCACCATTTTATCCAACAGGTGCTTGAGGAAGGAGGCGTCACACTGGAAAATATTCACACCAGCATGAATCTAGCAGACATGCTCACCAAGGTCATTCCTACAAAGAAGTTCAAGTTCTGTGCAACTTATTTGGACTTGGCGATGGCGTAAAAGAAGGACGAAGTGTGCATGAGAAGCATTAATTGAAGATATGATGTGATGCAGAGATAAAAGAAGAGGGCAACAAGCTATACGGTTGAAGATTGAAGGCATGGTGGAGATCGTTAACAGACAGATGCCTTAAATATGTTTTGGGTCTCTTGACTGGTCAAGCGCCTGGCTCGACCGGTCGAGCGAGCCGCTCGACTAGTCGAGCACTGCTCGACTCAAAGTCCAGTGTGCTATTATTTTTTGTGTCCTGTCTGCTCAACCAGTCGAGGGGATGGCTCGACCAGTTGAGGGAGTCCCTCGACTAGTCAAGGCCTCGGCTCTACCAATTGAGGTTACGCAGATTCTACGCGGACTGCGTAAATTTGAGGTAGTTTCCGGACTTTTCTGGACTAGGTGCGTAAGTAGAGTTTTCTAAACTATAAATAGGGGTCCCTATGGCTATTCTAAAGTATTCTAAGGCTTCCTAAAGGTATTCTAAAGAGTTCTAGAGTTATCAAAGGGTGTAGCAAGGGTGAGATTCGAGTTTGTTCGAATCGGTTAAGTCCTCTCTCCTTGTAATTTTCTTTTCATAGTGGAGATCTGTCACTTTGTGCCGTGATTTTTTCCCGCAAGGGTTTTCCACGTTAAACATTGTGTTCTTCTGTGATTGCTTATTACTATTGGATTGCTATCTTAAATCTAGATCTGTGTGATTCCGCAGCACAAATTCCCAACAAAGTCGAGCTCGGGCAAGCTCGAACTCAGTTCGAAATTTTTTCGAGCTCAAAAAATCAGCTCGACTCGGCTCGAACTCAACTTCGAATCGAGCTTTTTCGAGTCAAGTCGAGCGAGCTAACTCGGTTCGTGTACACCCATAGAAGCAAGGGTCACAACCATCTCTTGCATAGCTCAATCATATAACAATAAGTTATGACCCATGTGCACCACACATTGAAAGGAGAATGATAGGGAAGAGAGAATTGACCCTTAGAGCTTATTCCTGGATAAGGTCTAATACACATCAGCCACATTTTCCAGTTCTCAAAATTTTAAAATTAATTGAGACATGGCATTTGCAGTGCACATGAAGAGAGAGGAAAAGAGAAATTGGGAAAGGGAAAGTCATAAAACACCTGGGCACCTTGCGTATGTATCTTTTCACTAACGTGGATAAACGACTTAGCATGCAAAATTTATGCCATCCATAGGTAAACCACCCTTGTTGGCTTTGATATAAAAAAACAAACTAATTCAACTCTCAGGTGGGCCACCTATGAACTTATACCTAAAACCTCTAAATTTACGGTGGATGGCCCAACTAAGTCTAGACATATTGCTAATTATGAGTATTCTTTCATCATGATGAGACACCTCAAATAAATGGATTGGATTATACATAATGCCATGATAGGCCCTATGCAAAATTAATGGTGGGTGTTCCTTCCAATTGTCTACTGGAGTTTTGAATGATCATGATTTTTGGGTTCAATGGTTAGAATGGGGCAGCATACTTAATGGAGAGGATGTATCTCATAAAAGTTCCACCCCGTGTAGCTTTCTGTTTCCAAAAGCAACTTCAGTATCTAGTTGCAAGTTACCAAGCATTGTTGGTGAAGGTTGGGGGATGCTGGTTTTGGTGAGAGAAATTAGGCATTTTGTTGAGATTTTTGGCTTTTTCTTAGGAAATATATGTCAGGAATACTACAAAAGTAAACAATCAATATTCGGCAGAAAAGAATTTGTGCTAAGAAACCGCACACCTAGAATTCATATCTCAGTTTTTAATACAATCAGATGAACATTGGGTCGATACACATACGTTATGGGTTTTTTGACCCGTCGTCGACCGGTCGTGAGCCCTACTCGACCGATCAAAGGCTGGTGGTCGACCAGTCGAAGGAGTCGAGTCATGGCACGACTCAAAGTCCAGCGACTATGGACTGTTTTTCTCTAGGGTGCTTGACCAGTCGAAGGAGATGCTCAACCGGTCGTAGGTGGCTCTCGACCAGTCGTGGACTCGGTTCGACCAGCCGAAGTTACGCAGATTCGTTCCGCGATTTTACGCAGATTTCGTGTTGCAAGTCCTTTCACAACTGGGATGCGAAAAGGAGTTTCCTAAAACTTTAAATAGGAGTTTCTAGGGCTTTCTAGGAAATGACAAGAGGGTTTCATAAAGCTTTACAAGGGATTTGCTAAAGGGTTTAGGGCTATCAAAGGTGAGAGAGAGAGAGAGAGGAAGCTTATAGAAGGGAGATTATGCTCGTGGTGGTTATCTACTGTGCAATCTATATCTTAGCGCTTTTATGTCCTCCTAATCAATGAGATCTCTCCGTTTTCTTTGTTTCTCTCATTGTTTATCTACTCCTATGTGAGTGAAGAAGTTTGTAACGTTCTACTTCATAGTGGATTGTTGATCTAGACGAGGTCCCATGGTTTTTACCTCTTTGAGAATTTTCCACGTAAAAATCTCTTGTGTGATGTGTGATTGATGCATTGATTATTTTCATTGTTTTATTATCCATAATTTTGGTTTGCTTCGGGAGGCTAGATCCTAAGGTTTTGTGCAAGGCCCCCAACAAAGTGGTATCAGAGATAAGTTCATTGAATAGGTAGGATCGATTTTGAATTATGAAAGGTGGCTCATCAAGGATGATCAGTCTCAATGGTTCTAACTGGACCATATGGAAGGCTAAGATGGAGGACTCGCTTTATTGCAAGGACCTATATTCTCCAATTTTAGGCATATCAGCAAAATCCAAGGATATGTTTGATGATGATTGGAAGAAGATGGACAGAAAGGCAGTGGAGTTTGTTAGACAATAGTTGGATGATTCAGTGCTCCACCATGTGTCTACAGAAACCTCAGCCGCTAGCCTATAGCTGAAATTACAAGGGCTGTATGAAAGAAAGACAGCCGGTAATAAAAATTTTCTGATAAGGCGACTTGTGTATCTCAAGTTCAAGGATGGTGGTTCTATGGCCGAGCACATGAATGTGGTCAGCAATATAGTGAACCAACTCTCCTCTATGAAGATAGTCCTGGATGATGAATTGCAGGCTTTACTTTTACTTAGTTAATTGCCTGACGGTTGGGAGACATTGGTGGTGTCTCTAAGTAACTCTGCGCCAGACGGAAAGATATCCATGGAACAGGTAACTAGCTGCCTCTTTAATGAAGAGACAATGAGGAAGTCTCAGGGGTCTACTCAACAAGAGGCTCTTATGACACAGGAACGGGGGAGAGGAAGGAACAGGAAGGGCGGGAAGGCCCGAGATAAATCAAGAGGTAAGTCGAGTAATAGAAAGGATGTTGATTGCTGGAATTGTGGCAAGAAGGGCCACTACAAGCATGAATGTGGTGGTAAGAAAAATGACAAGAAAGGAAAAGGGAAGGAAGATGAATCAGATTCCACTGTGGTTGCTTCAGATGGCGACGTTATAGTTATTCTTTCTTCAGATCATGATATATGTCTCATGGCTACGAGTTAGGACACCGACTGGGTGATAGACTCGGGAGCTTCTTTTCATGCGACTCCACACAGGAACTTCTTCACAAGCTACAAGTCAGGTGACTATAGGACTGTGAAGATGGAAAATTGTAGTGATAAAAAATCGTGGGAGTCGGTGATATTTGTGTGAAGACCGATGTGAGCTGCACATTGGTTCTCAAGGATGTGAGGCATATCTCAGACCTTCGCCTCAACTTGATGTCGACGGGAAGGTTGGATGATGATGGCTATGAAAGCCGGTTTGCTGGTGGGCGATGGAAGTTGATCAAGGGCTCATTGATCGTGGTCAGTGGAAAGAAGTGTTGCACCGTTTACAAGGCAAATGTCAGTATGTACAAGGGTGAGTTGAACGCAGCGGAAGATTCAGCTATTGACATGTGGTAGAGACGTCTAGGCCATATGAGTAAAAAGGGGCTTCAGGTACTAGCAAAGAAGCGGCTCCTTCCAGACGTGACAGGTATACCTCTCAAAACCTGTCTTGATTGTTTATCAGGGAAATAACATAGAGGTTTATTCATTAAAACTGCTTCTCATGTTAATAAAGTGCATGCATTAGATTTGGTTTATTCTGATGTTTGTGGTCCTTTGAGGACAAAAACCTTAGGTGGGGCATTGTATTTTGTTACTTTTATAGATGATGCATCTAGGAGGGTTTGAGTTTATGCTTTGAAATCCAAGGACGAGGTCTTTGGTGTGTTTAAATTGTTTCATGCTATGGTCGAGAGAGAGACAGGTAGATCATTGAAGTGCATCCGCACTGACAATGGTGGTGAATATATTGGCGACTTTCATGAGTACTGAAAGTCCCTGGGTATACGGCATGAACAGACGATTCCCAAGACCCCCAGCATAATGGTGTAGCTGAGCAAATGAATCGCACCATTGTAGAGAGAATCAGATGCATGTTATCCCGTGCGAAATTGTCCGAGACGTTTTGGGGAGAAGCAATACACACAGCGGTGTATTTGATAAATAGATCTCCATCAGCCTCATTGAATGAAAAAGTACCTGAGAATGTGTGGACTGGACATGATCCATCATACAGTCATCTCAGGGTGTTTGGATGCAGGGCATCCGTTTACGTACCAAAGGACGAGAGGTCCAAGCTCGATATGAAGATCAGGTAGTGTGTGTTCTTAGGGTACGGTGATAAAAAGTTCGGTTACAGGTTTTGGGATCCGACCGAGAAGAAGCTCATCAGGAGCAGAGATGTGGTTTTCTTTGAAGATCAGTGTATAGAAGACATTGGTAAGCTAGAGAAGAACCAGCCTAGTTCAAGTGAGCTAGAGGACATGGATCATATTATTCCTCTCGTTGTGCCTCATGACGGTGGAGTACAACAAGGTGCAGAGGACGAGGGAGTTCCTTCAGAAGATGGATCAGGGGAGCAGCCCTCACTTGATCCACCTGTTGAGCCACAGGTGAGGAGGTCATCTAGGGACAGACAACCGTCCAAGAGGTACTCACCACATGAGTACATTATATTGACTGATGGGGGAGAGCCAAAAGATTATTCCGAGGCCCTAGCCGACGAGCATAAGGGGGAGTAGTTGAAAGCTATGCAAGAGGAGATGGAATCCTTACATAAGAACACACTTATGACATAGTGAAACTGCCTAAGGGCAGGAAAGCTCTGAGCAACAAGTGGGTGTTCAGAAAGAAGATTGAGTAGAAGAATTCACAGACAAGGTTTAAGGCCAGACTTGTGGTGAAAGAGTTTGGTCAGAGGAAAGGCATAAACTTCGAGGAGATATTCTCACCAGTGGTGAAGATGACATCCATACGGGTGTTGCTTGGGTTGGCGGCTAACATGGATTTGGAGATAGAGCAGTTAGATGTTAAAACTGCCTTTCTTCATGGTGACCTAGAAGAAGAGATCTACATGCGCCAACCAGAGGGGTTCGAAGTCAATGGCAAGGAGCATATGGTGTGTAGGCTGAGGAAGAGCTTATATGGGCTAAAACAAGCCCCACGGCAATGGTACAAGAAGTTCGACTTATTTATGTTGAAACATGGGTATGACAGAACGGAGTCGGACCACTGTGTGTTCACGCGCAAGTTCTCAGATAGTGATTTCTTAGTTCTGCTCTTATACGTTGATGACATGCTCATCATGGGAAAAGACATCAAGAAGATAGACAGGTTGAAACAGGAGTTGGACAAGTCTTTTGCGATGAAAGACTTGGGCCCGGCTAGACAGATCCTAGGAATGGAGATAACCGGTGACAGAAGCAGCAGGAAGCTCTGGCTGTCACAAGAGCAGTATATTGAGAAAGTCCTAGAGCGGTTCAATATGAATGAAGCGAAGCCGATCAGTACTTCACTAGATGGTCACTTCAAATTGAGCGACAAACAGTGTCCCAAGACGAAGGCAGAGGTGGAAGAGATGTAGAAGATATCCTATGCGTCAGCGGTAGGAAGTTTGATGTATGCTATGGTGTATACACACCCAGACATAGCATATGTTGTTGGTGTTGTCAGCCGGTATCTTGTCAATCCTGGCAAAGAACATTGGGAAGCGGTGAAATGGATACTGCCGTATCTAAGAGGCTCATCCAGGTTGAGCCTATGCTATAGTGACGGTAAACCTGTGTTAGAGGGATACACAGATATAGATATGGCAGGTGACATAGACTCCAAGAAGTCTACATCGGGGTTCATGTTCACATTTGCAGGGGGAGCGGTTTCCTGGCAGAGCAAGCTACAGAAGGTCGTAGCATTGTTGATGACAGAGGCCGAATATATCGCAATCACAGAAGCATGTAAAGAGATGCTTTGAATGAAGAAGTTCCTACGGGAACTTAGCCTGAAGCAAGAGGAGCACGTGGTCTATTGCGATAGTCAAAGTGTTATACACTTGAGCAAGAATCCAAGTCAGCATTCCAAGTCGAAGCACATAAAGATTCGGTATCACTGGATCAGGGATACTTTAGAACAGAAGGTGTTACAGCTTGAGAAGATCCACGCGAACGATAATGGGTCAGACATAATGACCAAGGCTTTGCTCAAGGGCAAGTTTGAAGTTTGTAGAAACCTGGCTGGCTTGAAGAAGGTGGATCCCTCCTGGGTCAAAAAGGAGGAGATTTGATGAATTTTTTGACCCGTCGTCGACTGGTCGTGAGCCCTGCTCGACCGATCGAAGGCTGGTGATTGACCAGTCAAAGGAGTCGAGTCGTGGCACGACTTAAAGTTCAGCAATTGTGGACTGTTTTTCTCCGGGGTGCTCGACCAGTCGAAGGAGGTGCTCGACCGATCATAGGTGGCTCTCGACCAGTCGTAGACTCGGTTCAACCAGTCGAAGTTACGTAGATTCGTTCCGCGATTTTGCGCGGATTTCATGTCGCAAGTCCTTTCACAACTGGGATGCGGAAAGGAGTTTCCTAAAACTTTACATAGGAGTTCTTAGGGCTTTCTAGGAAATGACAAGAGGATTTTCTAAAGTTTTACAAGGGATTTGCTAAAGGGTTCAGGGCTATCAAACGTGAGAGAGAGAGAGAGAGAAAGCTTATAGAAGGGAGATTATGCTCGTGGTGGTTATCTACTGTGAAATCTATATCTCAGCGCTTCTATGTCCTCGTAATTGGTAAGATCTCTCCATTTTCTTTGTTTCTCTCGTTGTTTATCCACTCCTGCGTGAGTGAAGAAGTTTGTAACGTTCTACTTCATTGTGAATTGTTGATCTGGACGAGGTCCCGTGGTTTTTACCTCTTTAAGGGTTTTCCACGTAAAAATCTCTTGTGTGGTGTGTGATTGATGCATTGATTATTTTCATTGCTTTATTATCCATAATTCTAGTTTGTTTCGGGAGGCTAGATTCTAAGGTTTTGTTTAAGGCCCCCAACAATACATGTCGCTATCTTTGAGATAGTTCGCACCCCAGTGTAGAGTCATGGTGCAAAAAGATTATCAATGCTGCTATCCCCAGGATTCAACTCCACAGCCCTTCTTCGCACTCGCTGGCAAAAAAACAACACCAGTAGAATACCACACAACACTGTACTGATTTTTTATTTATGACCACAAAGAATATGATTTTTTTTAAGATGAAAAATGAAGAAGAAGCTCTCAGTGAGGAAGGAGGGTTTTTCCTTTCTTTTGCGATGTAGAAACCCTAACCTAAATTCAATTTTTAAGCCTCGAAACCATATCTCAAAAAAGACACGACATGTAGAAACAGCTGTGACGTTTTACATGCTGGAATAACGGAGTCGCATTTCGCAATATAAAAACGGCCTTATCAAGAAGGCCACGTCCAACAGTCATGATCAAAGCAACAGATAAAAAATATTTTAATTTTTTTGTTGAAATACACATAATAACCACAAGCGACATTTGCCAGTGAAATTTAACCGCATGTTGTTAAGCATGCGCAGTTATTATAGATTTCTTCCCATGTCTCTTTAAAACCTAAATTTGAAGAATCATTTGAAAAGGTAGAGATGTTCATGACTATTCACCTGGCAGTTATTACATCCTACTGCTTCCAGTGTTGTGGCCCACCAAAGTTTTAGATCTGCCATGTTTTGGGGCTAGTGTTTCTTGCTGCATTTGTACAGAGAAGATGTCACACACACATGACTTTGGACCCCACATTGAATGGTCCATCTCGCCAATTGCTACCTTCACAGATCACATTATATATGGTATTCAGGGCAGTTTGCTTTGAGCACACTTTCAGCGAATGCAATTGGGTAGCGGACGCGTTGGCAAGAATGGCCAGTGAAGAGCAGCCCAACAAACTCTACACATGCCGAGCTGATCTCCCGAGTAAGATTAGAGGAACACTAGTGCTAGACAATGCCGGATTAGGGCCGATCGGGTGAACCCAGATCAAGAATCAGCCTCCCGTGCTCGATGTAGCAATCTCTGCAGCTGGATACTGCTGGACTCCCAGCAAAATGTTGTTATCATCCCTGTTTTTTGTTGGCGACCTTCACTCCATCGAGCTTATCCTGGATGTCAGGTCTAGCCAAGTACAAGGCTGATCCCCATCTGTTCTGGGATCAGCCCAAAACTGTGCAGGAGTGGAGATATGCCCTGTTTTCTGGATTGGTAGTGCGCTGCTGCCCTTCTCCAGTCACTACATCGGACGATGCTGCCATGTTTCAAGGACATTCCAAATTGGTTTTTTTCTGTTTTTGTTGATAAATCATGTGTAGGAGGTATATGATAGGTGCAGTCCGGAGCCTTTTTGTTGGGACCCACCCAAATGGCTGTATATTCCAGTTTCACCCTAACAAAATTCAGGTGGAATGATTCCACCTTTCCTTTTTTTTTTTTTTTTTTAAAGGCAGTTTGCTTCGAAAGGTCGAGTTAGTCTAGAAAAATAGCGCCTTCACTCCTTTAATATCAAGTATTTCCTTCTTTCTTGTCTACTATTTCTTACACACAGTACTGCAATCTGTTGCTTAAAAAGAAAAAAGAAAAACAACGGCCATGATACCAAAAGCAGTTTCACAAACACATTCGAATGGAATTATATAAACACCATCTTACACCTATAAATCATATGGGATGCTTTCAGCTGCAATGTCATGAGAAAATGGAGACTAGTTTTTTAAGATAGAACATGGTTTTGACAAACTTTAAAATCCTTAATTTGGAAAAAAAAAAAAAAAAAAGCCCATCTTTTGAACAAAAGACAGCATAAAACATGCAAGTACATGTTATATGTACAAGCTTAAACATGCAAAGGACAATGCCTCACCTCTTTAACTACTTGTAACCTTCCTGTCCTGTTTTATCTCCGAGGCTCTGACAAACGGCACCACTTCTTCAACGACTCGGGAAATGAGAACTCTAAGTTCAAACTTCTCCCTGTTAACAAGCTCAAACACGCATACGTCCCCTTCTTCCAGGTTATTTTTCCACACAAACGCCGCCCATCCTTTGCTTAGTCCAGCTCCAGATCTGCTCTGTATACATGTCACAGGCCATCTTCTCCCGTCTAAATCTGCAAGGGTGATGCTTCGCACTTCTCTCGGGATGTAATCTTCGGCAAATTTTTGTGGGATGTACTGCACACAAAGGAAGAATCGTTGCTTGTGCTAGTTAGAGAAGAGCATGGGATCACTACCAGGGTACGGAAACTCTCCTTTTCCTCTTTGTTTGGGGGGGTAACAGTACCAGGGCAGGGATTGAACCCTGGATCACGCATACGTGCTTCAATGTCTCTACCAGCTCATCTATTGAGTGGGAGACTGGAAACTCAGCCTCACTCGAAAGTCCATCCAGTTGAGTTTACTTGATTGATTGGCAGATTAACTTGACTTGGAAGTAAGATGCGAAACTTGATAATTATTTTAAAAAATAAAAATGCACTATTAAATGTGTAAATGGATGCCAGAGACAACAGTTGAGAGTGGATGCCCACCCATTGAAACCTTCCTGATTGTTAATATAGGGCCCACTATGATGTGATTCAGGCATCTAACCCATCCATTGTGTGTCTCACTTGGATTAGGGGTCATCAAATTTCAGGACATTCCAAAACTCAGGTGGGCTCCACCAAGTGCTTTTAGATGTTTTAGGCATGATTTTACATGGTTTCAGATTGTGTGGCTCACCTAAGCATCAGATACGACTGTTTTTTGGGACATCTCATTACCTGGAAGGGACCCACCCACCCACAAGCACACGCGCACACTAATAGTAGTGTTTTAAATAGCTATGCTATGTAGCTTGTAGCTTAGCCTTAACACTACATAGCTCATGAAAATAGCTTAAGTCATATGTAGCATAGGCTACATGCTAATCAACATTCGCGCACACATGCACGCACACACATTAATAGTAGTGTTTTAAATAGCTATGCTATGTAGCTTGTAGCTTATGCTATATAGTACAGCATAGCCTTAACACTACATAGCTCATGAAAATAGCTTAAGTCGCATGTAGCATAGGATACATGCTAATTGACATTCACCACATGCTACATAGCCTACACTAACACTACAAGTTATTTTTTGTAAAAATCAATTTACATTTTCAATGGTTTGTGGCATTTTTCTATTTTTCATAAAAATTAGTTAATTTTTTCAGTGATTTAGTAAAAGCAATAAAAGTAACAGTATTAAACCAATTTTGTTGCTCTTTCTTTATCTTTATAGTTAATCTTTGCCCTATTTTTCCTATTATTTTATATTGTGTTTGGTTGCACCGGATATTATGAGATTTTATTATTAATCAGACTAATTTGGTGCAAAATATCACTAAATTTCATGATATTTGATGCAATGACTGCAACCTTAATTAGAAATTAGTAGTAACATGTAGCTTATGCTACACGCTACGTAGCTTATGCCTCACGCTACAAAGGGGTAAACGCTACACTACACACTATTCACTATTTAAAACACTGATCAATAGAAAACCAATAAAACTCAACCAAACTCGGTTGAGTTTTCTACTCAACTTAATGAGACTAGAATGGAATATGGGTTTCTTGTCCAATTGGCTTGAAATTCAATTGAGTCGAGTCAACTTAACAAGATTTTAGACTACGGTTCACAGCATAAAAGATATACATATATAACAAGAATGGGGCTATGAAGTTGAGAATCGGTATCACCATCAGCCAAAATATAGTTGTTAAACTTCATAGAGTGAGGTAGTAGTTGGGAGAACCACCAAGTTGACTTTTGGCTGAATATGTCGATGGCGTGAATTTGTTTGGAACTCAGATGGGCCATCATTTTTTGCTGCTTTTTCGGCTCCAAAATAATATTTGTTCATTGCAAGTAGAACTCGAAATGAACAAAATATTACTCTGGCAAAAAAAGTATTCAGCGGGCCCCATTTCTTTACTTGGATAACTTCTTTTTTTTGAAAGGTGATATTACTTGGATAACTTGAAGAGAGAATATATAGAATTATAGATATGAGTTTTGCTAATACCACACAGTCCACACCTGAGTGTAAGGCAGCACATCACCACACCACAACATGAGCTAGAGTCACGCATGGGTGCAAGATCCAAGCAATCCATCAGGTGGGTTCCATTAGACTACAGGGGCACGAGAATAGGCTACTCCACAGCATCAAGGTGGCAGGACCTGACCAATGATTGGCTTGCATCACGAACCTATGTGCCACACAGGTACATGCAGTGACGTGTCGATAGGCTGCCTAATGCATGTGCGGGTTTTGCAAATCTCCCATTTTTTAATCAGCAAGTGATTTAAGATCCTAAGCTTACCATAAAATATCTGCAATACACGTAACTTGCTGGCATAACTACTACAAAGAATGGGTTGTTGGAGTTGAATTTTCGGGCTTCTTCCTTTGCTCTGTGTCTTTCTTCAGCTGTAACAGGTCTCCTTTTCGATATAAATCTGTAGTATATACTTTTTGGGGGGGTCATGTCCACGCACTGTCCTTGTACTTGCAAATGCTCCACATTCTTGGAAGGAGAAACGTGCTTGTCTGCATTTCCAAGTAAATATTGAGAAGAAGAATTAACAAAACATTCAAAGTTGATTCAATTGAGAAAACTCCATGAAAATCCCATGAAGAGAAATGTAAGAGGATAAAAGTGTGAAGTGGACCGAGTCTTCTTCGTGCAATATGTATCAGCGGGGCACGCGCATCACATCCAGGCTGTTCATCATGCGGGGCCCACCTTGAATATACACTGGCCAAGAAAAATCTGAATGGTTTGCTGATCAGTTGTGCTGCATATGTGCCATTTGTCAATCATCTTAGTCATCCACTTTTATCATACACATGTTTTCCACATACTGACCAGTCTGACATGGCTTTTGGATCAGGGCATGTTCACGGTGGGCCCCACCTGATGAACAGCCAGGATGTTGCACATGAGTCACGAAGACAAACATCAGATTACCAGATGATAAGCAAAATACTTACCAGATTCAGTTCTTTGATTCTCAACAGTTGTTGAAAACTCTTCACTCAATGTACAAAGAGGAGTCTGTTCACTTTCATCATGTATCTTCTTACAGTCTGGCCCACTTTCATGAACTGATCCATACAAACGCTTACCATCTGATTGAAATGATTTAACACGTTCTGAACGCCGTGGTGCTGTTACATTGTTCCTCTTCTTGGACAGCTGTAGGCCCTCTATTACCACTGTATTGCATGAAATACCATTTTGAACTCCATATTCAACCACTGGATCTTTAGGATAGAATGAAAATTCTTCTCTGGCAGTATTTTGCTGAACATGTTTGGATTCAATTACATCACCTAATCCTCTCACCTCTCTCCCACCAAACTGAATCGATCTAAGACGAATTGACTGTCGCTGCACTCCTAGGCTGCATTGTTTTCTAATAGGTTGTTGCTTTTCATTTTTAATATCATCCGTCAAAATGCCATCACGAACTTCACGAGGAGAAGACCCTTTAGACGTAGCACTCAGATTCACAGACTTAAAGGACAAATATTCATCGCCATCTTTTTGCTTGTGATGATTCGATTCGACTTGTAGACATAAGTTTTGCACATGTGGGATATTGGATTGAACTGAATTCAGACGAGTAGATCGCCTTGGCTCTAGTACATCAACCTTTTGTTTCGAGTTCGGCATCTCTGACTCAATAAAAAGATCTTCACTCCTATTTTTACGCTTGTTACACTTTGATTCAATTTCCATCACACAGGACTTAGGAGGTGGGCCATGTGATCGTAGAAACGGTATACGGCCACCCTTTCTCTTGGTTGGTCGCAGGTTATCGCCCTCACCTTCAGCAGTACATACACCGAGAATTTCCACAGAATTTTCCAAATCATAATTTGAGTCCTGACAATTCTTGTTATAATTCGATTCCTCGTGTTTCTTCCCATTGGATTGAAATGATTTGATGCGTTCCAAACATAGTGGTGCTGTCACATTGTCCATTCCATTGGATAGCTGTATGCATTCTATTGCAGCCTTATTCCATGAGATACGATTTTGAATTTCACCTTCATGAGGCGGATCTTTTGGGTAAAATGAAAAATCCTCTCTAGTAGTATTTTGCTCAACATGATTGGATTCAATTACATCACCTAATCCTCTTACCTCTCTCCCACCAGCTTGAATCAAGCTATGGCGAATTGACCGTCGCAGCTCTCCTAAGCCGTCCCATTTCCTAATAGGTTGCTGGTTTTCATTCTTAATCTCATCTGTCAAAACATCATTACGAATGCCATGAGGAAAACACCCTCTAGAGTCAGTGCTCAGATTCATAGCCTGAAAGGATGGACCTTCATTGCCATCATTTTGCTTGGACTGATTCGATTTTACTTCTTGAGGTAACTTTGGCACGTGCAGTATATCCGATTGAGCTGATTTCAGACAAGTTGATCGTCTAATAGGTTGCCAGTTTTCATTTTCAATCTCATCTGTCAAAAAACCATTGCGAACTTCATGAGGAAAAGACCCTTTAGACGCGGTGCTCAGATTCACAGACTGGAAGGACGGATCTTCATTGCCATTTTTTCGGTTGTGATGATTTGATTCAACTTCTTGAGGTAATTTTTGCACATGCTGCATATCTGATTGAGCTGATTTCAGACGAGTAGATCGCCTAATAGGTTGCTGGTTTTTGTTTTCAATCGCATCCATCGAAATACGATTACAAACTTCATGAGGAAAAGACCCTTCAGACGCAGTGCTCAGATTCACAGATTGGAAGGACGGATCTTCATTGCCATCTTTTCGCTTGTGATGATTCGATTCAACTTCTTGAGGTAATTTTTGCACATGCTGCATATCTGATTGAGCTGATTTCAGACGAGTAGATCGCCTAATAGGTTGCTGGTTTTCGTTTTCAATCGCATCCATCGAAATACAATTACAAACTTCATGAGGAAAAAACCCTTTAGACGCAGTGCTCAGATTCACAGACTGGAAGGACGGATCTTCATTGCCATCTTTTCGCTTGTGATTATTCAATTCAACATCTTGAGGCAACTTTGGCACTTGTACTCTAGCTGGTTGAGCTGATTTCAGATGAGTAGATAGCCTTGACACTTGTACTATATCCGGTTGAGCTGATTTCAGATGAGTAGACTGCCTTGGCTCTAGTACATTACCCATCCATCTGGAGCTTCGTGTCTCTGTCCCATTCAAAAGTTCTTCATTTCTATTTCTACGCTTGTTACACTTAGTTTCAGTTTCCATCACATTGGGCATAACAGGAGGGCCATGTGATCTTAGTAATGGTATACGGCCACCGCCCCTTCTTTTGGATGGCTGTTTAGTAAGATGAGCTTTATGTGGAGTACAAACACCAAGAATTTCGATGGAACTTTCGGATTCGTAATTTGGATCCTGACACTTGCTAGAACTGGATTCTTCATGTTTCTTCGCACTGGCACTGTTATCGAATATTAGAACCTCAAACATTGAGTTTCCCTTATATTTGAGAACTAAAACATGCCTGTTGCATAAAGAGTGGTGTTCTACAAATTCCGGCAAACCGTTTTGGAGGAAAACTCTGCCCACACTTCTCTTCAGTCCTACATGCCATACTTTGCCGTTGGGATCCTTCAGAAGGGCAATGCTGGATAAGTCCTTCTCGTACTTCCGAATAAACCTCCTGGGAAGTGGCTGCAAGGTATGTGACAGTCAGGCAAATGTGTGGAATGATCATCAAACAGTCCTGATCTTTTTAGAAATGGCCCACCAGACAAGTGGCCTGAATATTGTACACTTCTACAGCATGTCCCCTTGGGACTTGTGTGAAAAACAAGTGCAGAAACATGATTGCAATTAGAGTCCGCTATATATTATACCAAAAATATGATTTTGAATCAAGGTTAGGTTTTGGTTTCTAGTTAAAATCGCAATGAGGTTTGCAAATCCCACTTGCAATATAACCTCATCTACATGCAATTGCAGATGCATCCATGTGATGCAGGATACATTAAAAACCTGAGTAAGCTTTGCACCACCCTCAGGTCAAGGATCCTAAGTAGAAAAGTAGAGCATGTGACCACTCTCGACCTTCCCGTCTGCATGGTTGGATAATCCAAACCATCCACCTGGTGCTTCCTGGTGTGGGTGAGCGGCAATCCAAAAATCATATAGAATGATGATCCAAATTAGGCCAGTTTTTAAAATTGCAAAAACTGTATCAAAGTTTGTAGGAAGGGTTTTAACCTAAAATAAAAGGCACTTAGGGGTCGTTTTGATTGGGGGCATTTAGGTGCCCTAGAGATTTCAATTACCAAGGATTCCAATACTTGGATATTTTGATTGCTGCCAATTAGAGGTGTACACGAGTTGATCCGAGCTGAGCTTTGCCCAGTTCGGCTCGACTCGGCCAGCAAGAGTCCTCAGCTTGAGCTCGACTGGGCTCAATCATCGAGCTTGGATTGGGAGCTCAACTCGGTCCAGTTCGAGCTGAGTTCGAGTTCGAGTTCGAGTGAGCCATAGCCACCGGGCTAGTGGTCGGGCCACGGGTGGCGTCCAACCGTCCGACTGGACCAGAGCCACATGACCAGTACTCGGGTGAGGTTTGACCATCCGATTGGGCCATAGCCACCAGGCCAGTGCTCAGGTGGGGTCCACTAATCGGACGGATACTGCTTGCCACTCGCCACACCCCGACCGGAGGGCGGAGGCAATGTGACAGATGCGATGAGGAGAGGAGTAGAGGAGACTCACCTTTGAGTTGCCAGTCGTCCAAACAGACGCTGGAAAATAAAGAGAGAGGAGAGGAAGGAGAGTAGTCGCTGGCCGAGCGCTGGAGAACGGCGAGAAGGAGAGCAGAGGAGAGTGGTCGTCAGTCGCTATTTGGGCGCTCAAGAACAACGAAAGAGAGATGAGTAGGGTTAGGGTTTTTAGGGTTGGGCAAACAGCTGAGACAAGAGTGGACGCTAGGGTTAGGGGTTTTTTTTATTTAACATGTTTTTATAAAAATAAATAAAAAATAAAATAAAATAAAATAAACATGTTTTGGGCAACCGAGTAGATTAGATATTATATATACTTACTCAAAAAATCGATCCGAGCCGATCCGAGTTGAACCGAGTCAGTTTCGAGCTCAAGACCGAGTCGAGTCGAGCTAGGTCTAGCTCGGACTAAACTCGAAATGTTTCAAGCTCAATAAAACTGGCTCGACTCGGCTCGAACACAGTTTCGATCCGAGTCGAGCCGAGCTTTTCCGAGTCGATTCAAGCGAGCTAACGAGCTAACTCGACTCGTGTACACCTCTACTGCCAATTATGATTTCTTTGTTTGGGTAACCTCTTGCACTAGGGCATTACGATTCCAAAAATAATGTGGTGTTGGGTTGGCTTAAAAGTTGGGAATCTGACATGGAGTACTACTTATTACTAATATTTAAAAAAAGCATCCACATTAAGGGGGCTTTTGTATTGTAAGTTACTTAAGATAAGCTACTTATGCCTTAAGTAGCTTATCTTAGTTTCGACTTATCAAGCAGATAAGTATGTTCGGTAAACAACATACTTATCAACTTCTCCTTTCTTTAGCAGCTTATGAAAAGTAGAAAAGCTAAAAAAAAAAAAAAAAAAATTAACTGAAGTGATGATTAAAGTAATTTAAGTAAAAACGTCACTTATAACTAAACATAAACCAAACTTATCTGAAATAAGTTACTTATCTACTGCTGTAAGTAGAAAAAGTAACTTATTTGGTGTTATCCAAACGGGCCCTAAATAAACAAATGTGGTCCACTCTATCATATGGTCAACAAGAACTATGGTTTTAATATTCTGATGAGTCTAATATGACTTGTTACTACCCGATCTAGTTCGATACCACAAGTTGCCCTCCCCTCCTCTCACCCACCAGGTAAAAGTCGCGACTCAGCTTGAGATTGAACATGTCAATCCGAGTCAATGAGTCTAAAAGCTATGACAACAACTCTCATATATAAATTGTAAATCATGCAATCAATTTGTTAAGTAGATTGGATATCGCCCTCTTGAGTGAAATTTGAACGTGTGATCCACGATGGTTAGGGAAATGAACAGCCCATATTCATCATACTAGTACATATAGTTTGATCATTGATCATATAGTTTAATCATTGATCAAAACCATCCATCATGTGGGTTCTTACCCTTGATCGCCCATCCTATAAAAATCACTTCTATCGGATGATCCTAACTGTCCATTCAAGGAAATGAACACCCATATTGAATATACTACAAATGGTCCAATCATTCATCTAAACCATCCATCCTATGGTCCCATCCTTGATTGCCCATCATTATAAAAGAAAATCACATTTGTCGGATGATCTTAACTATATCCATTAAACGGTTAGGGAAATGGACAATCCACATCATTCATACTACAAATGGTCCGATCATTGACCCAGACAATCCATTATGTGGGTTATACCCTTAATAGCCCATCCTTCTAAATATCACTTCTGTTGGATGATCCTAACGCCCATTCAGTGCGTAGGGTACTGTGCAGTCAATATTAATCATACTACAAATGGTCCAACTGTTAATCTAGACCATCAATCATGTAAGTCCCACCCGTGATTGTCCATCCCTCTCAGAATATGACTTTGATCGGATGATCCTAATCTTCTAATCAATGCCTAACAAAATGGATGGTCCATATTGATCATGCTAAAAAAATGGTCCAATCATTGACCCATACCATTGATCATCTGGGTACCACACTTGATTGCCCATCCCTCTCAAAAAGTCACTCTGGTTGATGATCCTATCCGTACAATCAATGCTTATGAAAATGAACAGTCCATATTGATCATAACATTCTGATCATTGATCTAAACATACATCATGCGGATCCCACCTTAAACTGCCCATTCCTCTCAAAAAATCACTTTTCAATCAGTGATCCTAGCTCTCCAATAAATGGCAAGGAAAATGGAGGGTCCATATTGACCACAAAATAAATCGTGGCATCATTGACTAAACCCTCCATCATGTGGAATAGTGGGTCCCACACCTTTAATTGCTCATCCCTCTCAAAAGATCGATTTGGTCCGATGATCCTAACCATCAAATAGCTAACCTCGCCGTGAAGGTGATGATGATGTGTGTGTATGCGCGCGTGCATTGAAAAGGGTACTTTCGTCTTTTGATTTCTTATCTGTACAGTCACCACACTACATTCATATTTAAAAATCGCCAGGACCTTATTTTGAAAAAAATCCCTACTCATCAGGATCTTTTCCGAAAAAAATAAAAATAATAAAAATAAAGAAATAACCGATTTGGGGAGGCGGAGTTTCTCTGCCAGCCAACCACACACGTGTGCAATGCCTCCCACAGGTGCGGCATCACGTGGCCATACCTCTGAAAAAATCAGGCCCATCCATCCATCAGGAGGGCCATAACAGTAGTGGAAACACGTGTACTTTATAGAAGCGGAAGGAGGAGGAGAGAAACTCACAATCATTTGACGAAAATCGCCTTTCATTGTCAGATAGAAGCAGCTCCTTGCATGATCCAATCAAATAACAAGAGAGAGAGAGAGAGAGAGAGAGAGAGAGAGAGAGTTCTTCTCTTCCTTTCTCTTCTTTCCTCTTCTCTCCGTCTCTTCTCTTCGTCAGTGGGACCCACTTAATCTTTACGTGTCATCCAACCCCTCATCAGATGATATTCAGATTGTACCTGGGCTCTCCCCCGCGTGGCGGGACGCGATTGGGGGACTGTACGGTTTGTCAGCGAAGGTACCATGGGCCCGAGTACGTACTCGACCGAAATTTTTAAATAAAGACCGCTGGTCCGATGACACTAAGTACGGCCCGAATCGCGTCTGGCCGTGTTGTTAGGACGCCGATTCCCAATCGGACTTTGGCTGGCCACTGTAGAAACTCTCACGCAAGAAAAAAGTGCTTTCTAGATGCTATCTAATCCATTCATCGGACGTAGCCCACAAGGATGAAGAGATATTACGAAGATCACGATATTTCATAATATGGAGGCCACACCATGTGAATTTAGGGGTTTTAGGCGTCATTTCACATTGTTCGTTGAATTGTGGTCCACCTGAGATTTTTATCCTTCTTATTTTTTCATTGAACGGTGAAAATTGTTTTTATCATCAAATTAACGGTTTAGATTTTAATAAAATATCAATATGGACTACACAGAAGCTCGGACGTGTGGGGGACTCACATACGCCCGGACATGTGAACGCAAGATAAATTTCGATCCCTGGAAGTGGAAACAGTGTGATAGTTCATACGCATGAACTCACAATGTTAGACGTGGAATGCATTTCGTTAAAATTGAACCGTCCAAATCGTGGGGCCTACATTAATATGGCTAGGAGATAAAAATACAATAATAATTTGAAAGTCTCACAGAAATATTGGTAAACATTTAACCATCCATTAAATTGATATATTCAATGGCCAGGATACAACAGATAAAAGTCAGTGGTAATTGTGATAGAATGATTCAGTAAAAACCATTTTTGTTGTGCAATCTATTTGTATTATTTCCTATGATTGGTACAGCGTGATGCTAGTTGTATATCTGAAAACTATAGAGTTTTGGCTGCATGTGTATGGACAGTCGCAATGCCCGAGTATAAATCGACTTCCCGCGCATGTTCCAACGCTCGAAAGGACGCTTCGACAATCCGGCGACAGGTGGATCGAGCCAGGCGGGTGAGACCCTGCTCACGGGACCGACCTCAATGGGTGGGTTGTATATCCACGCCGTCCATCCGTTTTTACGTATTATTTTTGGGACATGAAGCAGATACAAATGTCAGGTTGACCACACCACAGGAAATCATTGAACGGTTACCATTAAAAAACTTTCTAGGGTCCCACGTAATATTTATTTTCCATCCAACCCGTTGATAAGATCATACGACCTGCATGAAGGAAAAACACAAACACCTATTTGATCCAAAACCTTTGTGCCCCAAGAATCTTTTAATGGTGGAGATTCAAACTCTACTGTGTGGTCCACCTGAGATTTGTATCTGCTTCAGTTTTTGGAAGCATGCCCTAAATAAGATGGGAAAACGGATGGACGGCGTGGATATGCAACGCATACATTAGAGGTAGGCCCCACGGTCAGGTTCACCTTGCCCGGCTTGATCTAAGGTCGCAGCTAATCCGTGTCCTTTGACCCTTGGGTCCTTCTATCCCCATGAGATCCTGGCCTTTCATCAGGAGACCTTTCGCAGTCCGCTACACCTGTACTTCGTATTTCCACCGTACACGCACGGCTCACCTCATTGTTCCGTACCCCAATTGCCTGCAAAGCCTTTCCCATTCCTTTCACGGGAAGCTAGGTAGACCCAATGTGATGTTTTTGAGAAATCTCAGGATGTTTATATGCCATTCATACCCTTCATGAGGGTCATTCCTACTTATAATGATATGTGAACACAAAAGAAAGTGTTAGCATGATCAAGAACTTCGATAGCCCTACGAATGTTTTAATCACGGATGATCAATCCTCACTATTTCCTCTCGTGCGGCCTATTTGAGTTTTGGATCTGTCTAATTTTTTGAGCCCACGTTCTAACATGATCCGGCAAACCAGATGGACATGATGAATTTCCCATTAACATCACAGACCCCACCTAGCTTCCAGTCAAGGAAAGTTCCTGCAAAGGGCTTTTAGCAACCTTGATGTCTTTATCAGAATTCATTTGCAACGGCTCATGTTATGACACAATTCGAGGACTATGGTCCGATTGAATGTGGACTATTAAAACCTTCTCAGACCATAAGTTTTGGATCAAAATTGTATTTGTATTTTATCTTCATCCTTGTTGGAAGTCACCTTATAAATAGGTTGGACTATGCCTAAACATGAAGGTGGGATTTTGGAAGGCTTGAATGGTGAGAATTTATATATTTTTTTATTATTATTATTATTACCCACAAACATACCCTCACCACATGGGCACACAATCCATGGTCTCATTGTTGGAATAGTATTTGTCTAGCATTAGCCACGGAGCCAAACCTTCCGTGGGAAGTTACGTCCTATTGTTTTGTGTGTTTTGGTTCCCTCGAGTTTTGGATTTGTCTCATTTTTCAACTCTAAGTCATAACGTGATCTAGTTGAAGTGATGGAGAGAGTGGATATCACAAAGACATCTTTGTGGATTGCCACATAGCTTTCTTTTGTTACTTTAAAGTAGTTTGTGTGTTGATGAACTATTAACTAAT
This sequence comes from Magnolia changhungtana, assembly GCA_030180095.1. NCBI lineage: Eukaryota > Viridiplantae > Streptophyta > Magnoliopsida > Magnoliales > Magnoliaceae > Magnolia > Magnolia changhungtana. The sequence goes on from JASAUF010000234.1 coordinate 4,812,180, forward strand.
ATTAGAATTTATTTTTTATGTCAAAAGTTTATAGTATTTGATGCTTTAAAGAATTTAAAGTACTTATAAAAAAATCAATTCAATTAAAAAATAAACATTTTAAAAATCGGTTCAATTAAAAAACAAATTTTCATGAGCTGACAATATTGAAGAGTGTGTCTAATAATTTTAATGTTTAATTTTTTGAAAAATACATGTAATTAAAATACAACTTATTGTCTATAGATACCTCAACAAAATGGAATTAATGAGAGAAAAAGCCCCTACATATTCGAGGCTACTCAAGTTATGATGAATGCAAACAAATACATAAAGTATATTGGACCAAACTAGTATCATAGTATTATATTCTACAAGTATTGTTTATTAATAAGGTTTGCAAGTTATTAGGATGCATATTAGGTTATAGATTCATCCACATGCTATTCAACATTGGGTTAATTTATGTTCCAATTATGATTCGAAAAAGCATGTCATGGGAAAGCGAGACACACTCAACTATTGTGTTGCTTGTTGCAGAGGTTGAATTGATGGGGATTTTTCTCCTTGTTCGATCAGTCGAGTGCCCTGCTCGACCGGTCGAGGGTGATGCTCGACCGATCGAGTAGGGCTCGACTCAAAGTCCAACGACTAATTGAATTAAATCCTCCGTGCTGCTCAACCAGTCGAGGAGTTGGCTCGACCGATCGAGGCTCCGCTCGACCAATCGAGGTTACGCAGATTCATGTTCGAATTTTTTGTGGACTGCATAAATTTGAAGCGATTTTTGCCATGGTGTGAAAGGGAGTTGCCTAAACTATAAATAGAGGTTCCTAGGGCTTTTTCTAGGCAATGCAAAAGAGTTTTCTAAAGCTTTGCAAGGGTTTGCTAAAGGGTTTAGGGCTATCAAAGGTGTGTGTGTGTGTGTGTGTGTGTGAGAGAGAGAGAGAGAGAGAGATGAAGCTTGTGGAAGGGAGGTTCTGCTCGTAGAGGTGATCTACTATGCACTCGATATCTCAGCGCTTCTACATCCTCATAATCGGTGAGATCTCTCCGTTTTTTCTTTATTCTCTTATTATTTATCCACTCCTGCGTGAGTGAAGAAGCTTTGATCCAAGTGGTATGTGCTTGTGATCGGTTGTAACGTTCTACTTCATAGTGGATTGTTGTTCTGGACTAGGTCCCCTGATTTTTACCTCTTTGAGGGTTTTTCACGTAAAAATCTTATGTCGTGTGGTTCGTGCTTTGATTTATTTCATTGCTTTATTATCTCATAATTCGGGTGTTTTTAGGAGGCTAGATCCTAAGGTTTTGTGCAACAGCCCCCAACAAAGTGGTATCAAAGCGTTCAAGTTGGAGTGAGATCAGTTCTGAATTATGGAAGGTGGCTCATCAAGGATGATTAGTCTCAATGGTTCTAATTGGACCATACGGAAGGCTAAGATGAAGGACTTGCTTTATTGTAAGGACTTGTATTCTCCAATTAAAAGCATATCAGCAAAGTCTAAGGATATGTCAGATGATGATTGGAGGAAGATAGACCAGAAGGCGGTGGGGTTTATTAGACAATATTTGGACCATTCCGTATTTCACCTTATGTTTACAGAAACCTCAGCCGCTAGCCTATGGCTGAAATTACAAAGGTTGTATGAGAGAAAGACAGCCGACAATAAGATATTTCTGATAAGATGACTTGTGAATCTCAAGTTCAAAGATGGTGATTTTGTGACTGAGCACATGAATGAAGTAAACAATATATTGAATCAGCTCTCCGCTATGAAGATGGTCCTGGATGATGAATTACAGGCTTTACTATTGCTTAATTCATTGCCTGATAGTTGGGAGACATTAGTGGTGTCTCTAAGTAACTCCGCGCCAGACAGAAATGTATCCATGGAATAGGTAATCAATTGTCTCTTCAATGAGGAGACAAGGAGGAATTCTCAGAGGTCCACTCAGCAAAAGGCCCTTGTGACACAAGAACGGTGGAGAGGAAATAACAAAAAAAGCAGAAATACCCGAGATAAATCAAGAGGCAAGTTGAGTACCAGGAAGGATGTTGAATGCTGAAATTGTGGCAAGAATTGGGCTACTACAAGCATGAATGTCATAAGAAAAACGACAAGAAAGGAAAAGGAAATGAGAAAGAAGATGAATCTGATTTCACTGCGGTCACTTCAGATGGCGACGTTGTAGTTATTTTTTCAACATATCATGATGTTTGTCTCACGGCTATGAGTCAGGACACCGATTGGTGATAGACTCAGGAGCCTCATTTCATGCGACTTCACGCAAGGACTTCTTCACAAACTACAAGTCAGGTGACTATGGGACCGTGAAGATGGAAAATTTTGGCGTATCGAAGATCGTAGGGGTTGGTGATATTTGTGTAAAGATCGATGTGGGCTGCACATTGGTTCTCAGGGATATGAGACACATTCCAGACCTTCGCTTCAACTTGATGTTGACGGGAAGGTTGGATGATGATGGCTATGAAAATCGATTTGCTAGTGAGCGCTGGAAGCTCATCAAGGGTTCGTTGATCGCAGCTAGAGGAAAGAAGTGTTGCATCCTTTACAAGCCAAGTGTCAGTATGTGCAAGGGTGGGTTGAACGCAGCGAAAGATTCAGCTATTGACATGTGGCACAGGCGTCTAGGCTACATGAGTGAAAAGGGGCTTCAGCTACTAGCGAGGAAGCGACTCCTTCTAGACGTGACAGGTATTGTCACGCCCCAAAATTCGAGTACAAAGTGTACACCCTCAGACCCGAGTTTCGGCTCATGACACGTACACTGAGTGGACTAATTTTATTCAATTATACAATTATTCATCTACCTACTAGCTCTACCGTAGATTTACATTTCATTCATACTCAACAACATCTCAAAAATAAGAAATGATCATTTATTCCAATAATTAATCATAAACATAACTAAGGACCCTCTTAATTAGAATCTTACGAAATGAAATAAACATATCCAACAACTTGAAAGAATTAATTTACGCTCTAAGAAAATCTAATAAAATGAAAGTAAAAATATCATGATTAGTCTAAGACAACAACTTCTTCCTGTAACGACCCGTAAATTTCCGTACTTTGGCTCGAGTACCATCTCGACCAGAAATCAATTAGGATTAAATCCTTTAGGAATTTAACAAAGTTAACTAAGTGCAAAACTCGATTAGCCATGAAATCCGTTGGGATCACTTTAAATACGATCTACAAGACTCAAAACTTGCAAAATCGGTGACTCTAAGTTACCCTAAAGTTTAGAACCAAACTCATTTCCCGGCTGCTCTTGGGAATGAAACGAAAATTCGTATTAGGTCTAGATCGCACATCAGAAGTCCGATTAACACGAAGTTAAGGAACTAGGACCGTCTCACTGGGTTTGACTATCATCTCAAAAATCAGGTCCAGCCGATGTCCCACAGCCATTCGTTTGGATCCGGAGCGAGGGAGTGTGAAAAACACTATTCCCTTTACAAAATAAATATCTGGAATAGTGATCGGCACCATTAACTTGCGCATCAATATGAAGCAACCAGACCGTCAGAATCAGACTAAATTACACCCTCGAATTAAGAAAAATTTCAGGAACATTTACATGTGCTTGGAGTTTCGGATCGTGGCCCACTGACCGTTGAACTGAAAGTTATCCGCCACGTGCGATCTGGGAATCCGATCGAGTCGAAAACGTAATCCCACATAGATCCATGTGTGGTGAGCTTAAGTCTGACGTTTGGCTCAAGGAGGGCCACCAGAACCTCTCTTTTGAGCTGGAAAAGTGACGAAATACCTATATTAGCAGTAACCCTTGAACCTGAGTCTATTTTGGGGAGGTTTTTGGCTATAAAAGAAGCTTAGAACAGCCCCTCTCACAGCCATACGAATTTGGGATAAAACCCTAGAGAGAGAGAGAAAAGAGAGAGAAGAGCTTAGGATTTGTGGGAGAACTTCCTCCTGCTGCTTTCGATTATCGCACGGCCTACACTGCCTCTTTCCAGGTGCTTTCCCGGCGGTATCCACTCCGTTTGAAGGTGAGAAACCCTAACCCTAAGTCTGATTTGAAGTAGATAAGCTATAGGTTGTGAAAAAGGCTAACTGATTCTGCTCTTTAGGCAAGAAAACTCCCGAATACGGAAGCTCACCAAACCTTACAGATCCGTTGTGATTCCAAGGGCAAAGGTAAGGACTTTAGGTATATAAGTTGCGGTTTTCAACGCTTTCAATGTCAGTTAATGGTAGATTCATGATCTGCATGCAATTGCACATGTACAAAGTGCTTTTCGTTTTCTGTTTCGATTAGAATTGTAGAATTTGGAATTTCACATACTCTAGGTATTCGTATGAAATACCGTATACGTATTTTTTATGGAAATGTGTTTGACATGTTTATTTGTCGTATGAGTATATGATGTATGGATAAAATACTCATTTGGCGAAAGGGTTCGCCTAAATACATGTTTATTAATATACATCATGTATGTAGAAATACGGTATTGTAAGAAGACCGTATACGTGTATATTTTAGCGATGTGTTTGTCATGATTAATTGTTGTATAAATATATTATGTACGTATAAATTAATTGCTTGGCGAAAGGAATCGTCGTATTACAAGTTCCCTTGTAAATACTACGTATGTTGAAATTGTGTATACTAGAACTACCGTATATGTGTGAATTTTGGAAATGCAATTGTCATGAGTATTTGCTGTATGATTATGATATACATGGATAAAATACCCGCTTGGCGAAAGGATAGCCCTAATACGTATTTTACTAACATACGTCATGTATGTTGGAATAGTGTATTCCAAGTGTTTGTGTAAATGCTTGTGAGAGTAAATGCTTTGATGTTAGCACCGTAGGTTGGTGCTGAGATGGAATTTGCGACTACCTTAGAGACATGTAGGATTTCCTCCATGTGGTTGTTTACTTCGACCACTCACATACGATGTATATGTGTTTGTATCCCTATCTGTATAGTGCTCTATTACATGCTTTACAACATGCTTTATAACATGCTTTGTGACATGCCTCCTAGCATGTTTGTATTACTTTGTTTATCATGCTTAACTCAACATGCTATTGATGAGAACTGTTTGAGTTTGGGACTATGTCTATAGTCCAAACATTCGGTACCAGACTTGAGATTGTGGCTGAGATTCATTGTCGCCACAAGGGATGTGTCTGATGAACCCGAGTCGTACTTCGGTTGGCGATAGTGGTTGGCCACACGGAGTGCTTTTGCGCTTCATATCGCCCAACTCGTTGTGCGCTCGAGCTAGTCAGGCTCGTCAATTAACCCGATATGTCGAATGTGTGTTCACCATGTTTGGTCATTACTGTTTGAACCTAGGATACCAAACTTACCAGTGGCAATCCCGTTAACCATGGTACCTCGATCCGCTAAGACTCATGAGCTGGACATGGTGGTATGGGACACCGTGGCCGAGCTGTCGGCCTATGCTGGGGCCATGTGCCTCTCCGTAGTGACCATTGAGCAATCCAAACTCGTGAGCCAAATACGGTGGTATGGGACACTGTATTCGAGCTGTCGATACTTACGGCGAGAGCCGAAGTATGGTGAGACTGTACTCGTCTTTGACAGCGACGAGTCCTCTCGTAGTATCTTCGAGTATACTTCAAGGTCGTGATTGGCGACGAGTCTTTCACAAAGAACTAGAGTATGAGTTGAGCCGAGTACGGTGAGACCTGTATTCGAGCTGACGGCTAGTGATTGAGCCGAGTACGGTGAGACCTGTACTCGAGCTGACAGTCAGCAATTGAGCCGCATACGGTGAGATCTGTATCCGTGCTGACGGGTGACGAGCCCTTTGTGATGTCTTCGCTACGCCTCTCAAACCATAATATCGTATGAGATTAACTAGGACTGACGACCCTAAAATGGATCATGTTTAGGAATGATACAAGGGAGGTACCTTAGTTTCCCAATACTGCTGTTTGAAATGGACTAATAATAACTCGGTAATCACGATCATCATCGCACCGCATGTGCTTAGTAGATGTGGCGCACTGAGGGAGTTAAGCATTCGCGAACGTAACATGATGTCGCATGAGGGTGGTTTGGCAAGGGCATACAACATCATGTCATTTCATTCTCGCACTTAATAAGAGTAGTTAAAATTATTTGATTTGTACTGTTTTATCATTACTGCTTGATTGAATTGATAACATGTTAACCTATGCTTTATTGTTCCACTGAGTTAGCTACTCACTCCCACGTTACGGGACAGTGTTTGCAACACCAACCAGACTCTGTCGCAGGTATAGACGGCGCGACGGTTCAGGAGTCGGAGTCCGATTTCGACGAGGACCAGGACGAGTTCTCGTTTATGCAGTATTCGGACGGCTTTGCTTAGGCCGATTGCACCACGGGGATTACAGGACACATCTTTAGAGTGTATTTTAATTTTTGACTCTAAAAACAGTACATGTATATGGGTACTCAATTAGCGATCATACTCTGATGTTTCAAAAAATTTTTGTTTCCTTACATACTTTAAATATACAATTTCAGTCTTCCGCTTGCCTTTATACAATTGAACTGGAGTATGATTTACTATTTTGGTATAATCTCATTCATGTTTATTGCTCTAACTCAGACAACATTTAACCATCATTGTGTATGTTGCATAAGTGATGCGTTGGAACTCGGGAGTTGAGTTCATACTCGACCCCCGAATTTCAGGGCGTTACACTTCCTCTATCAAGTAAGCTCACGTGTCCCTTAAGTCCTTTCCGGCTTGACCACATATTCCTATTCTTGAGCCACTGGTCCACCCTCATTCATATCTGTATGGTTTTTCCATCAATAAAAATATATGCTGGTCAGGCTTAGTGATATAACCCAGCATGGTTTATAATCATATCAATTAAAATAATACAAAAATACATGTACAATGATATAAAATAGAGTATGAATGCATCAGATGGGGTGATCGTCCATCTGCTTAGGTTGGAAGTCGTCAACCCGCATCCACCCATGGGGTAGGCTTCCACCTTTCGGTAGGCTTGGGCATAGCCCGCATCTGATAACGCTCTACCAGGATCGACATTTCTTCTAGGGAGGGCCCCTAGGATCGACCATGCATTATGCAATGCAATGAATGAGGGATGATATGTAGTACATATTTTTCATATTTGACATAGTTGTCTCAATTAAAATATTCACATATAAATTTATCGTACAATTATCATATTAAAATATTCAAGCCAGTAAATCAATCAAACAATCATAATAATTTATTTTAATTTTAATGAATTATGAGACAAGTTGGGTCACTCACTTGAGTCTGGTAGTGTATAATCCACAGGGTGATTAGGTTGGTTTGAATTCAGAAATCCTATCAATTATATCAATACATGGTGGGGCCTACCTCTGATTAACACCCTAGGTGGCCAGATCTAAAATAATCAAATAATTAAAATTTCTATTATATTTTTTTCTCATTTTTAAAATTATAAAATTGAATGATAATTACTTGATCGGGGTGGTCCATCGGATAGTCAGATCATTCAGATTCTTGAGGTTTTATTATGTTTTGCCTCTACACGTTGGATGAATGGTGTGGATCTAACCACACATACACCAATGGCCCATTTTAACCTTCTACGCCAAATGATACCAACACTTGTGCAAAAATCTAAGATTCTTTATTAAACATTTATAAATTTCACTAGTGTAGCCCATCTGATGGTCAGATTGATCTGAAAATTAGAACCTTTATATATTTTGGCATTAGGGATCATATGATCCATACAGATCTATCTTAGCATAATTAGATTTCATCCATTCAATATATTCATAAAATATTACTAACTATATCTGAAATCATAAAAACATCACTTTATTAAAATTGACTCTACACACGTATACGATAATGGTGTGGATGAGATCAAGAAGAAATTAACAACATAATAATAAATTAAAAAGATTTTTTTTTTAATACAGAAACCTTTCGTATTCCTTTTTAAAGAAAATTCTCATAAGATACGATGAGCACATCCTCCCTTATCCTGAATATGAATTTTTTTTTTTTTTTTTTTTTTTACATTTGATTACAAAAAATTTATTATTATTATTCCAAGAATCGATCCTTAAATCTCTCTCTCAATTAAGAATGTCTTTACCAACTCGACTATTGACTTATTTTTATTTTTTATTTAAAAATAAAAATTTTAAATATTTATGTTTATTTTTTTTTAATGCACTAAAATTTAGAATTGTTACAGGTATACCTTTCAAAACCTGTATTGATTGTTTATCAGGGAAACAACATAAAGTTTCATTTGTTAAATTTGCTTCTCATGTTAATAAAGTGCATGCATTAGATTTGGTTTATTCTGATGTTTGTGGTCCTATAAAGACAAAAACCTTGGGTGGGGTATTGTATTTTGTCACTTTTATAGATGATGCATTTAGAAGGACAAAAATCAGTTGAGTTTACGTAGATTCATGTCCGGATTTTGTGCGGACTGCGTAACTTTGAGGCGATTTTCGCCATGGTGCCAAAAGAAGTTGTCTAAACTATAAATAGGGGTTCATAGGGCTTTTCTAGGCAATGCAAGGGAGTTTCCTAAAGCTTTGCAAGAGTTTGTTAAAGGGTTTAAGGCCATCAAAGGTGTGAGAGAGAGAGAGAGAGAAAGAGAGAGGAAGCTTATGGAAGGTAGGTTCTGCTCGTAGAGGTGATCTACTGTACACTCGACATCTCAACGCTTCTATGTCCTCGTAATCGGTGAGATCTCTTCGTTTTTTTTATTGTCTTATAGTTTATCCACTCATGCGTGAGTGAAAAAGGTTTGATCTAAGCGGTGTGTGCTTGTGATCGGTTGTAACGTTCTACTTCATAGTGGATTGTTGCTCTATACTAGGTCTTGTGGTTTTTACCTCTTTGAGGGTTTTCCACGTAAAAATCTCTTGTGTTGTGTGGTTCGTGCTTTAATTTATTTCATTAGTTTATTATCTCATAATTCTGGTGTTTTTGGGAGGCTAGATCCTAAGGCTTTGTGCAACGGCCCCCAACATGAATATCAAACTACAATGCTACGTACATGTGAAATTTGACACAACTACTATTAGACTTGAAAGAAAAAGTCAATTATACCATTCTAATCACGAGTGATAGTGTTAACTTGATTATGTCGATGCCAAATCTATTGTTCCATGCCTATACAAAAGCATGTGAAGTTTCATTACTAATTTATCCATGAGAAAATACCGAGCAATGAAGTTAACATGTGACCAAACGACGGATATTTTTATCAAAGCACTCGGTGAAGATAATTTTGACCTTTTTAAAAAAAGCTTGAGAATGATGTTGAACATTGCCTAATCTAAATTTAGCTAGGTTTTTTAGTTATCAAACATTCATTAATTGAGTTAAATTAAGTGTTAGTTAAGAAATTTCTTTTCATATAGTTATAGTGTTAGCAAAATTAGAAAATAAAAATTTCAAATTTATAATAAAGTCTCAACCTAAATAATGACACTACTGGTACTCACCTTAATACTGATGGTGCTAGAAAGTTGTGGACCCCACCATGATGTATGTGCTTTATCTACTTTGTCCATTCATTTTGCAAGCTTGTATCAGAGCATGAGCCCAAAAAATGAGGTAAATCCAAATCTTGTGGACCAAACCATATGAATCAGTGATGATTGAATGCCCACCATAAAAAATTTTAGGAAGGCCACAAAAGATGTAGACTCTAGCTCTCTCTAGCTCCCCGATAAAGTGTTTTTAGTTTTTTAATCATTGTCTCTTCCTTGAATTTACACTCATTTTTTCGGTCTATTTTTTTGTTTTTATTTTTCTATGGATGTCAAACCCCTCTTCTTCATGTAACCTCGACGATGTTATTTTTAGGATGTATATCTAAATCCACTTTGTCCATAAGTAAAAAATTATACATACAAAATGTTAGCCTAGTAGAGATCTCCCATGGGTCACACCAATGAGAACAATGTTCAATTTTGGATAAGGCTAACTTTTGTATTTTTAGTTAGTCACATTGATTAATAGATTTGATGAAAGATAAACATTGCAGTGGCCCACACATAAACTTATGGTTGCCATCCCATTCTCATTATTTCCTCTGACCCACCTAAGTTGTGGATATGGATTATTTTTGGCATAAATTCTAGGATCAAGCACAACACTTCGTTGAAAGGGAAACAGATTTGGGTAACGGGGTGTTTCCTTAACCATGGGGCCCACCTTGATGTGTGTGCCATATATACTACGTTGTCCATCAACTTTTCTAATTTATTCTAGGGCATGATCCCAAAAATGAATCATATCCAATTTCAATCGGACCACACCACATGAAGAAACAAAAGGTGATTGACCAATAAAAACTTCTTGTAGACTACAATTGTTCTGAATCAAAGTCGATATTTGTGTTTTAGCTTCATCCAGATCTGAGTGACCTTATCAATGGGGTTGGATGGCAAATAAACATTACGGTGGGCCCAACTGAAAACGGCCTTTTACACACACACACAACCCCACACACTCACGCGATTTCACCACCTATGGATACACGAACCCTTGACTGGGTGTTGAAAGTCTACCACTGGAGCAAGAGTAAGGATCCAAAGCTTAAAGCTAGATGATCTAGATGGACTGGACCCGATTGAAAACACAAATGCCAGGTTACTATATTAGATTCAAAACTTTTCAAACTTTTCGTGGCGGGAAAGTTTTTAACGGTGTGCATTCAGTAGGGTCCTGTATTTATTTTATCCACACCGTCCATTCATCTTTTACAGCTTATTTAAGGCATGAACCCAAGATGGAGCAGATCCAAACCACAACAAACGGTGAGGATTGAACGCACGCCATTAAAAGCTAATTGGGGCCACGGAAGTTTTGGGTGGACCGCCTGGATAAATATAACGGTGGGCCCCACATAGCCCCCGACAGGACCGTTCGTTTGGTCCTGGTGGGGTTAGTACCCAGTCCGCGTCCTTTTCTCCCGCATCTCCGGACGTAGATTGCTCACTGACGCTGTAGTCGCGAGTGCCTACTGATCAGTGATACGTGGGCCTCTCCAAGATGTATGTGACTTATCCACGCCGTCCATCCATTTGTTCATACCATTTTATTACACTATGTAAAAAAGTAGGTATATTCAAATCTCAGATGGACAACACCACAGGAAACAGTGGTAATTTAACGCCCATAATTAAAAACTTCTTGGGGGGTGAGAAAAGTTTTGGATCAAGCTGATATTTATCTTTTCCATTAATCCATGTCTGTGTGACCTGATTAACAGGTTGGATGGTTTGATGACAATTAAACATTACAGTAGGCCTTAGGAAGTTTTTAATGGTGGGCGTTCAATCAATACTGTTTTCCTATTATGTGGTCCACGTGCAATTTGGATCTACCTCAATTTTGGATCAATGCCCTAAAATGATTTATAAAAATGGATGAACGGAGTGGATAAAGAACATACATCATAGTAAGGCCACGTGGCAATGATCATTAGCCACCTCGCCAGGGGCAGTGTCAGTAGGCAATACGCGTCCCCGATCTCTCACCCACAGGATTCGGATTCGAAAGTGACTCTGCAGTAGCGAGCTCTGTACTCGTCGGTATTGGAAAATCTACGTGAACCCCACCATGATTCGTGTGTTTTATCCACACCGTCCATTCATTTTTCGAGCTCAGTTTTGAGGTTGAGACAAAAAATGAGGCAGATCCAAAGCTCAAGCAGACCAAACCATAGCAAGCAGTGGGGATAGTGATTCCTACCGTTGAAACTCTATGAGGGCCCAAAACGATTTTTATTTACCATCCAATCTGTTCAAAAGATCATGTAAACCTGGGTGAAGAGAAAATAAAAAAAAACCTCAGCTTGATCCATAACTTCCGGCTACCATAAGATTTTCAACAGTATAAATTCAATCCTTACTCTTTCCTGTTAGTGATATTTTACTATAATGATCTAAAAAATGGATAGACCGCGTGGATAAAATACATACATCACTTTAGGGCCACAGAGCTTCGACCAGGGAAACGGATTGGCTGCTCCCCCTGACACCAGCCCCGTGGCTGGAGGTCGGTGCTCTGTTGGCCCCATCATGATGTATGTATTTTATCTAGTTTATGTATTTATACCTAAAAAAGAGTGATATTTAAATCTCAGGTGGACCACACCACATGAAAACAATAGTGATTGGATATCTATCATTAAAATCCTCCTAAGGCTCACTACTTGACATCCAACCTATTTATTAAGTCATACAGGACTAAGTGAAGGGAAAAAACAAAAATCAACTCGATCCAAAACTTTTATGCTCCAAAATGTTTTTAATGGTTGACGCTCATTCATCACTGTTTCCTGTAATGTGGTCCATTTCAGAGTGGGATATACCTCGTTTTTGGTCTCATTCGGTAACATGATCTTTAAAAATAGATGGCATGGATGAAATACATACATCATAGTGGGCCCACAGAGCCCCGACCACCAGCCATTGGCCTGGTGTCGGGGGAGTAGCCAATCCGTTCCCTTCGACCAGTACCCAGCTTGGTACCGGAGGGGCCACAACCTAATCCGAATCCCTCTCCTCCTCCATCTCCGGGTGTGTTCGCACGTGCGATACCCTCGTTATAGCATCTGCGTTGGCTAATCTTCTCGTAATTTCAATTCCGCTTCTGCTCTGCTCTACTCTCTTTCTTTATTCGGGAGATGGCCAGAAAACCTAGTCCTGTACGGCGAGCTTCCTTCTTCAAGGTCTTGCTTGGAGATTTCACTGACAAGCTGGTAGCTCTCTCTCTCTCTCTCTCTCTCTCTCTCTGCACTTCGAAAGTGATAGGCTATAACTTGCGCTCCTCATCCACGGTCCATATAGCACATGAAGATGCTAATCCTGACCGTCCAAGCTATGGAGCCATGAGCAGAAGGATACCTGAGGATGTACATCATTCTTGGGTTTTCCAGTCCGTACAAGTGGGGCTCATGGTATAGTGATGCAGGGTCTAGACAGTTGATCTTTGGGGTACCATTGCTGATGGGCCATGCCCCAAAAAATTCCTCCATAGGAGAATCCTAACCTTTCAATTCGTGGCCTTCAGATAGATGGTTTTAAAAAGAGAGATAAACCATCTAACGAAAAGGGCCCACAATTGGTGCCTACAATCTTCCTATCTCAGATCTTTCTGGTACATGGTCCATCCATGGTTGCGAGCTGCGGCATACATTCCAGATTACTGATCCATGGGCCTACTTTACAGACTGAAAAACAGAGCATTTTATGCACATCCCCAGGTAGATGATCACAGCCCATAATTGTAAACTGATCAGATGATCTTAACCATATCATATCGACTACTTTTTCTGTAATTCTCCATTAGATGACCATCAATTGTGTTTTTTTTTTTAAAAAAAAACTAGATCAGCGAGATTGGGCTATTGCCCATCCACAATGGGCCCACGATTCGGATGGTTGGGATTGGCGTGCATCTAGTGGCACATAAACAATGGATGAGTTGCTGCAATTTAGCACAGTGGTGAATAATCATTGTAGTCTTGCACATTTGCAAATTTAGGGAGCTATAATAGCATGATATATATTTTTTTTGTCCAAGATTCTTTGGATGTAGAGCTTTATTTGTTTTGGTGACTGGCAAATGGCAATATTTAACTATCATGCCAAAGCATACAGCCAGAAGTATCTAAGCACAAACAATTTAAACTATTTCGCCGGGGGATGGCCTCACCATTCAAGGTAATGATCAGGTGAAGATCGAGCCAAAATGTTCTTAGCTGCATTTGGTTTATGGTATGTGTCGCGTGCTATCCACCCATGAAACCTGAGGCTATGGTCCTCGATAGAGTGGAATGGCGGAACCAGAATTCCTATAGCTGACCCCAAATAATTGGGATAAGGTTTAGATGATGTTGATGCTGTTGTTGGAAATTAGCCAATGATCACAAACTGTCTTGTGGAATGCCTAATTAGAATTATCTTAAAATGTAATAAAAAAAATGAAAACTTAATATGCCAATGATTGCAGTATCGATAATTTCATTCATCTTTTCTCTGTTATGCCTATGATTGCAGTATCAATAATATCGGCCAATATTATCGGTATTGCACAGTACCAATACAATACATGGTTTTAGTTTAGAACTTCACAGTTTCGATTGATATATCGTAATGTATTACATTGTATCGTACTGTATCGCTATGCATCGACGATACCTTGAGCGTGTCTGTCCCCTTTGCCAAAATATTGGAAAGTCGCTAAAAATTTCCAAAAATCTGTTTTTTTAATCTTTCATTACATTCCTAAGGAAATTTCAATCACGCCTTTTCGGAGAGGAAAGGGGATTTGGTGGCAAAAATCGAGATTGGAGAGCGTGCAGTACCGGAACTCAAATGGGTGAGTTCTTTCGAATTTGAACAGTTTTTTCTTATTTAAATTCCTTGGAATTAGTGGAATGAAGTTCATAGTTCATGATTTTGCATGTTTTGCGTACTCAATCAAGTGTTTTGACCTTCGATTTTCAAATTTGGGAAAATTGGGGGAAATCTAAAATTTCCTCAATTTCACCCATTTAACTTGCAATTAGAGGTAAAAAAAATTCACATTAGTGTGCTTGGAGGCTGATCTACAGATTGACAAAACTTTTTGAAATAAGAAAAAAGTATTCTTAATTAAAAATGTTGAAAATTAATTAAAAATAATTAGATTGACTAGATGTTATGCATGCCTAATATTTTATATTTGGGAGCGTATGCTGATCTTAACATCAGCCACACTTCTTTATTTATTATTTTTTATGAACTGATTTTTAATATAGTTGCATCACTTCTATCTGGCAGTGCAGACTTTAGTACCCTATACACAGAAAATGTATTGTGTACTTATTTTTGTAATCTTTTCTTAACATCCCTGAAGTTTCATTGAAAATTTTGATTAATTTCCCAATGTTTCCCAAAACAACGATACATTATGCGATTCATCCGATATTTCTCATGTGATACCCAATATGTTTCCATTTCTCAAGGGTGCAATACATCCGTCGATGCTGATACTAAAAACATTGGTTACAATTGGGTTTCTCATCTTTCTAGCTGTTGATTGAGAATGCAGGATTGTAAGGTAAAAAAGAGAAGTCATTGAGAGAGAATATGTAATAAGACAGGCCCGTATATCTACACGGTCGTCGACATAGTATATGATGATGTTCATGGCAGAAGATAGTCAAAGAGAGTTCCACTATGTGCGAGAAAGTGCAACAAGGAGAGAATAACCTCCCAAAGTGTAGATTTGTATTCTTTTTTTATGAACCTAAAGTAATCAGCCTTTCAATCATTTACCTCTTTTTTTCTTTTTCTTTTTCTTTTTTAATTTTTTTACACGCACTTGACACACACACCCACGCATGCCGTAGTGGGATGTCACCACCTATGGGTCTCGAACCCAAGACCTCATGTTGAAACTCCTCAGAGTCTACCACTGAGGTAAGGACTCAAACCCCCAATCATTTACCTATTTCCCTAGAGATGCTATTGGATTTGGCCTCTAAGTTAGACAGTTCGTTTACTCATAACCTGAATTGGCTAATGATGTTGCTGAAATCTTTGGCTAGAAAGTTTTTGGAAGTGATTCATTTTGTACCGGGAATTTTCTTGATGTATTTTCTTTCTCTTTCAAGGAAAAGTCTTGTTTTTATGAAGCCCCTTCTGCTCATCATTGTTTTCAGTGTCTTCTCAGTTCTTGTCTTCTTGATAGCAACTCGACAAACATACAGTCAGTTTTAAGTTGACTGATCTCGCTCACCTAACCAAACGCCCTTCAAACAGTTATTATTGAGGGCTCCTAATCATTAAAGTTATTTATCAAGCAAGGATGATTTATCACGGAGCTCCTTTGCCTTGGAAGTGTTGGGAGACCGTCATATTTTTTTCACTACCAAGGGATCTTCTGTAACCCAAATATGAAAGTAAGATTTCTAAGACAGTTCTCCATTCTCACTCTCAAGGCAAAAAACATTTCATCTGCTAGTATTCACCATTCTCTTCACTTGGCCTTCTCCAAATGGCCAATCTCTATGGCCTTCTTCTTGGAACAATGTTCCTCGACCCATCTGCAACGACCAGTTCACATAATTGCTACTTTCAGGCAATGAAATGGCAATTGATTGCCCTTAACCCTCTTCTCAGATTGATGAAATCGTCTTCTCATTTGATATGCTAGTCTTCAACTTATTCTGTGTGACTGAACTGCCAGTCTAAGTCATCTCTTGTGATTGTTCCCTCTCTTAGAGAACTGATGAAGCTACCCTAACACTTTCTTAGTCTTTCTACAGTGGACAACCATGAAAAGAGAGTGGACACTCATGGCTTGTGGCGTCCACCATGTAGAATTAAAGCTCCATGAAAATGCATCTTTACTGTTGTTCCTATGGAAATTGATCTCCTATTACCTTATGGCTACAGAAATTCACTGTTCTTTTAATTGTTAGGCTATGAGCGTATAAAGCCAAAATGAAGAAAGAAGGAAGATAAGAAATCATCTAGACCCAATACAACCCCAAGAAAGAAAGGAAAATTACCTAGTTACCTTGTCCTGTCACAAACTTCAAAGGAATTACCAAGGGAATCCCTTGATTGTAATCTAACTGGTTTTGTAATTGGCAGTTCATCAACTATAGATCTTACTGTAATATGTCATGCGGCACTATGCACTATCTGGAGTTGGTGACTCACAACATACTTGTGTTGTCCCATGTTTTGGAATGTACTAGCTTGGAAACGTCATTTGAAAAGCTAGTACCGATGTGACTAGATGTGGATGTGATTCATGCACAAAAATGGTACTTGCATTTCCCTTGAAGAGAAGACTTTGCTTGATGCCATAATCATCGTGTACAGTATGTTAATGCGGTAATACGGTTGCTTCCATTCAAATACCCAATGTAAGTGTTGCTAGCCACGTTATGTCAACTATCCAAATCTAATGTGGGTACCTTCGAAGTTGGCTGGGCCAAGTTAAATCCATATAGTGAAGAAGTTCGTTGAAATCTGTACCCAGGCAGAAGCTTTTATAACTTTTTGTTATTATTATTTTCTGTTGGTTCATGCGAGTGAGCGTGTATGATGAGTAACTGGTTTTATTCAGATAGAGAACAAAACGGCCAAAATGAACCTTTGTATAGAAGTAGCTGACTTTTGATCGGCCCAAAACAAGGAACCATTACATCCTTTTATTTTATTACCAAATGAATTTGTTCATCTGCATAGCAAGGATACATTTTTTGGAATTGAGACATTCCAACATATGTTTGACTCATATAAAGAACTTAGATGTTATTTTAATTATTATTTTATTATATTTTATTTTGGGCTACTTTTTTTACATATAATAAAATGACTATTATCGTTATTATTGTTGTTGCTGCTGCTGCTGCTGCTTTTCATTCCTGGATTCGTTAATATAGATAATTCTTTTTTTTTTTTTTTTTCTTTTTTTTTTTTAATGACTGCTAGGTAAGTGCAATATAATATTTTATTATTAAAATATTGGTATGGATATGTTGGCAAATCTGACTTCTAAAAAAGCCACCATGGCCTAGCCCTAAATTTCTTTTGACACTGTCGCACATGTTCGTATTCAATCTTCATCCAGGCAAAGGGAATTTCCACAATGTTGAGTTGTCATAATCATAGGCATGCTGGCTCTATAAGGTTGAAACTGTTTATCCGACTAAATCTATTAACACAACAATGAAGAGCCTTAGCAAACTATTCTGAATCCCAAATTGGCAGGTTTTTTCGCATCTACTGCAAACATCAGCATGTTACAGACAAGCGTGCAGGCCTCTTTGTAGGCATGAAGGAAATAGCTCTGCTTAGGAGTTCCAACGTCAAGGGTAGAGGATATTTCTGTTAGAGAACATTTGGAACTGTATAAATCGAGCCTTATTTTCAAGTATCAACCAGTGACTTATCTAGAATCACTTACACTAATCTGTTTAGTGGCTTTAACCTATCTCGGAATGGGATCTTAGCAAGGACCGAAATTCATAGTGCCGTTCATTTAGCTAGTTCCACTGTTGCTCTTTATGGGGTATCTGTGATTTTGTCTGTAGGTGCCTTGCTTATCAAGAACGGTACATGTTCTCATGTTTTACAACAGAAAAGATGTTTTCTTATATTACTGGTTGTGGTCTTGTTCTTTACTATTTTCTGAGAAAGCTTGCTCATTGATTCATTCAATTAGATCCATGATTTTGAATATTCTCAAAGTTTAAGAGCCAGTTGTGAGTGTATCTAAGTATGACAATGGAAATGAATGCATTTTAGTCCACTTGCATTTTGCAGAGGTTGGTCTTTTGGTGTATACACCAGAATGACATGGAAATTAATGCACATTGGCCACTCTGCATTTTGCTTGAGTGGATCCTTTTGCATTTCACCGAAGCTGTTCCTCTTGCAGACGGGGGATGTGCTAAATGCTTCCATCCACTGACAACATAAAAAAAAATTGAATGTCTTGATAAATGATGGTCGGTACCTGTTATCATCCCATTCTCATTCTATGCATTGTATCTATGCTCCTGTCCTCAGTTTTAGGTATGCCCAAATTGGTCTAAGTTAATGCATTTATTTGGTAGGTTTTGTTTATGATTTTTAATCTCATTTGACCATAAAATGATTAAACTAACTTCTGTTTTCGGCAGCGGATACCACCAGCTTTTGTCAAGAATTTCAAAGGAAAGTTGCCTGTCAAATTCAAACTCAGAAATTCTGCCGGGAGATTTTGGCATTTAAAGGTGAAAATAATCGACAGCCACTTGTTTTTCCAAGATGGTTGGTCAGACTTTGTGAAAGAAAATTTGTTACAAATTGGAGATGTTCTGGTTTTCGGGTACGACGGTGATTTGGAATTCGATGTTAAGATATTTGGTAGAAGTGGATGTGAGAAAGAGGATGGTTTGGTGGATAAGAATGGCAATGAATGTACTTTGTGCAAAGAGAGGAAAGAGCAGCCAAAAGAAAGAGAGGAATTTGTTGCACTCAATGGTGTCTATGAGTGTAATTGTTTCTTGAGAGTAAAGAGATCCATTGCATCCAACAAAACAAATTGTGAGTACATGTGATTATTTTCTTTTCAAGAGGCATTATATGATACCCGACCTTGGATTTTTATAGTATTCTCAGGTTCTTAGTTTGTTCAGGTGGGGCTGACGAATGGGTGATCCAGACCGTGTTGATCTGATAGGCCCCACCATGGATAGACCATGCCAAGCAATTCTAACCCTTTGATTTGTGGCTTGCAAACAGATAGTTAACAAACAAATAGAGCCTCAACCCACATATCGAAGACTGAAAAAGGTGGAATGATTGGGTTTCTAGGGTCTCTAATCTGGAAATTGTTGGGGTTTTGGTCCAAGTGTATTCAGTCCATCACGGGAGCCACTGTTACAAACTGAAAGCACAAGGATATCAAAGCATTTTTCTTGATTGAGGGTCATATAATCCTCTTTCACAAAACTCTATGGGGTTTCCACTTTTGTTGATCACCATTTACTTATATCCTTTCCTTCTTATAGGTGGAAAAATTCGATCAAATCAGAGACCTATGGTTGAGATTGAAGCAAACTCCTGTCCCTTAAACCTAAAGCATCCGCATTTTACTCGAATTTGGAATAGTAATAGACAATATACTGTGGTGAGTTTTATGTTTTGTTATATGATGCTAGAACTGCATTATGGAGAATGCTGAAGTACTCTGGAGTTTGTTTAATCCTGAATGCTTTTAGACACATCCCCAATGTCTCTGTGGACCATCCATTAGTTTCTGCCACTATTCAGGCCCCTGGTAAAAAGATTCAGATTGATTGGAGCATCCAAACCATCCAAATTTTGGCCTTTGTTTTTGATAGTCAAAAGTTTTCCAAGCCATGGATAAGATGGATATGAGACAGGCTATCCAATGTGAGCCCTACCAATGGATGCTTCAGATTGGTTACTGTAAAATTATTTGTCATAAATGATCCAAACTGCCTGTTTTGTAGAGCACTAATTGGATGGAAAGGATCATTCTATCAATGTCATTTCACCAGTGATCCATGAAGAATGGACTGGACCTAGCAGATGGCCAGATCGATGACTGGACAAGATGACCGAACAGACTTTCCACATGTCCATGGAACAAGGATGCGCTTAAAGGAAAGCACACCCGGGCTTACTTCAGCATTCCTCCTGTAATTAATTTGGCCATTGCTTTATAATTGAAGTTGTCTTGGCAATATATAATCATCCTATATACTTGTTCTTGCCTATGTTCCTTTTATTTTTACCTCATATTGGTACAGTATCTTGCGGCGCTCTTGATCATGTCTTGCTTTTGTATTGTAGCCAGTTCCGAGTTTTTTTTGTGATGAAAACAACCTTCAAGCAAAGGAGCACATTTACCTTCATGATCATAACGGCAAGCGGTGGAAAGTGACCCTCGTTAAGATGTCAGATGGTCGTGTTGAAATTGGAGCTGGGTGGGTCGCTTTTACAAGAGAGCATGGCTTAAGACATGGAGATATGTGTGGATTTGAGTTCATCCTAGGAAAGGGTCGATATGCTCGCAGTATTGTACAGGTTCACATTTTCCGGGATCGAAAGAAAGTCATGAGGGAATGAGTTTCCTCAGTTTCCTCACAGCTAGCATCTTCTTCTATTTTATATTTATTTTCATTCAACATGTAACGAACATGTCCCCTAACCCCAACAATTTAGTGTATATCATTATCAGCAATTTTATAAAATCTCCCTCACTTTCAATATGTTTACTCTCTCACCCCCCCTGGCCCTGGCCTCACCCAACAACCATGGGGCCCACCTTGATTTATGATTGAACGCCCACCATAATGTTTATTTGCTATCCAACCTGTTTATGATGAATGGAAAATTATATATATATATATATATATATATATATATATATATATATATATATATATATATATATATATATATAAAAAGCTTGGTCCAAAATTTTTGTGGCCCAAGTTTTTAATGGTCAATCACCATTGTTTCCTGTGATGTGGTCCACCCGAAATCTGGATCTGCTCATCTTGGGCTCATGCCCTAAAATGAGCTGGAAAACGGATGGACAGCTGGGATATACAATACATACATAAAGGTAGGCTCCACAGTCAGGGCCACTCCTAATCCAGCGCCCCTCTCTAATCCTTTTCTTTTGTATTCGTCTTTTGAGATTGTCACTTCTTTTTAAGGGTTAGTATTTTTATTTTAAAAACAATTAAATTCCTTTTGGAATTCGGAGGAAGATCTGAAATCTGTTTTGGTTAGCGCTAGCCAAATCCTGGGAGAATGATTTTCTTTTTTTTTTTATTTTTTAAGACCATCTACTGTACATATGTCTAAGCCTGTGAGAGATCCAAGCCAGTGGACCACAAGATGCGTGGATTGGCGTAAATTTGGGGCCACACATGTAACTGCTAAAAATGGCCAAAAAAAGTGGTTGGTCCTCATTTGTCATATTGAAAAATGTCTTATCAGTGATCAAGACTATCCGTCGTGCGTCCCACTGTTGATTGCCCATCTCTCTCAAAAAGTACTTTGATTAAATGATTCTAACCATCAGATCAATGACTGCAATGGATGGTGGTTGATTATATTAGAGAAGGTTCAATTATTGATCTAGATCAGCTATATATGGCGCCACCTCTGATTGTGCATGCCTCTCAAAAGGACACTTTGATTAGATGATCATAGCCAACGAATTGTGGCCAAGAAAATGGTTGGTCTCTAGTAATTATGCTAGAAAAGGTTTGATCATTGACATGGACCATCTATTATGTCAGCGATCCTTGATTGCTCACTTCAATTCGATTGCAGGTTTCGAGCCATATGGTCATTGATTAGGAAATGGACGATCCACTTGTTACCAATGGCAATGGCCTCCTTTTTATTATTTGTTTTTATATTTCAGCGGTAAATACATGGTAAATATGTCATTATTGTTTCTTTCCTCCCTCTGATTTCAAGGGCCTATTTCTGGCTCGAAAATCTGTCCGGAAAGGACAGATTTACATTTGTGGGTGAACCCTAAAACGAAGGGGCGAGCACAACCCAATATCAAGAACTAGAGTGAGGGGCTTCCCGACGAGGAGAAGCCGGAGCAGGAGTTCTTTCTTGCGTCTAAGGTGCTTCATAGACTGAGAACATAGCCTCCCCACCGTGATGTATGTGATATATTCATGCCATTTCTTGTTTTACTGAACATTTTAGGGCATGGGCTTTAAAATGAGATAGATCCAAAGCTCAAGTGGCCACACTTCCTAGGGTCCATAACATCTTGTCATCTAACCTGTTCATGAGGTTACACGGACATGGATAACGAGAAAACACAAATATCAGCTTGATCCAAAATCTCTGGACCACTCAAGAAGTTTTTAACAGTAGGCATACAATTTCCACTGTTTCCTGTGATGTGGTCCACTTGATCTTTGGATCTGTAGCATTTTTGGGCTCATGCCCTAAAATCAGCTTGTAGAACAGATGGATGGTGTGGATAAGGCATGTGAATCACGATGGGCCTCACATGAACTCTGCACCGCGTAGATTTTAGAGTCCAAGAAGCAAATAAGCTACATTCAGCATTGAGAATGATGTTGGAAATACAGTGGTAAATAATTAATATCCATTTCCATCTATTTCCAATTAATTAGAAAACAAACAGAGCATGCTGAAGCAGATCACCAGCACAAAAAAGTGGTCATTTAACGCCCACCATTGAAAACTTCCTAGGGTCCACTGTAATGTTTGTTTGCCATCCAACCTATTGATAAGGTTACATATAGTCCTGGATGATGGGAAAACACAAATATCAGCTTCATCCAATACTTTTGTGGCAATGGTGGGTGTTCAATTACCACCTTTTCCTGTGGTGTGGTCCACCTGAGATTTGGATCTGCTTCATTTTTTAAAAAAACTTGTGACCTAAAATGAGATGGCAGGATGGCATAGATACAAAACACATACACCACGGTGGGCCCCACAGGACCTCGGCGTTTCCCCATCAACCAAATCCATATGGCATTGTTAGAATGTGAGTCTGCACCTTCAGATGTGTGCATGCCATCTTAGCATTTGCAGCGAGAATATGGTGGTGGACATGCAGATGATCCAAACATCAGCTCAGACCATACAGCTAATGGGCCATACCTAACTTTGCTTGCCAGCTACTCTATTGAATCATACCATGGATTGGTGGCCTAGAAACAGATGCTGATCACAAAAGATCGTTTATTTTAAGCTATTACCGTGCATTTTGAAAGCCATGGTGTCCAATTGATTTTTATTTTTATTTTGACAAAATGGCCTATAAATGGTGTGGACCACGAAATGGACAGTCCAGAATGATGATTGGTCCATCCACGTTCGATACACCAAATGAGTTGCATTGGACCATTACCTGAAAGAGAATACCAGACCGGACGTCAAGTGCATCTCTCTGGCCAACCTGTCTAAAGAGAAATGCTCCAGTTCTCTAGTTGCATTGGGACACCTTCCATTCCATTGATCTGGACTGTTCATTAAGTCACACATTTCATAGTATACTGCGAAGAAGTTGCACCTATGTGACAAATATCAACCATTTGATCAATAGCCTTAAAAACAGCCGGCCAAGATCATTTACACAAAAATAGGTCCAATAAACAATTTGATCCATCCATTCGTTGGGAACCATCATGGATTGCTTATGATTCTAAAGAATCACTTTCTTTTTTTTCTTTTTTTTTTTTCTTAAAGCAAATTGTAACCATCCCATCTATGGCTTGGATAAAGGATGGCTGTAGAAATCAAGGCCAAATTAAGGGTAGGTCAGATAATTCATTGAGTGTGTTTTTTTACATTGTAGCCTAAGAAATTTGTTCTGAAGTTAATGAATGGTTCAGATCAATCAATTGGATTGTCCAAGGGAACCAATGCAACTAGGAGCACTATAAGTTACAGTGCTCAAATAGCAAAGCACCAGATTTTTCTAATGGAGAATTGATCACCTATAGGCAAGGTACCACAGCTAGTGATACCCTGCCATCTTTCCCAATAACATGCCACTTATGTATGATATCAGTACCACAAAAACAATAACATGCCACTTATGCATGATATCAGTACCACAAAAACAATGGGCCTACCATGAAAATCACCTGACACAAAAGAAGGTCTATTTCTAATCAGGTGGGCCACACTGTTGGAATCAGTGGAAAACCAACATTCTTGACTCAAAATACAGGTACGGCTCATCTACTGGTCGGATCAGCCTGATTTTTTTGAATGGTGATCTTCATTGTGGGGCCTATCTTTTTCATGGTGCTGATTTCCTTAAACAAATGGCATGTTAGCTAGAAAAATGGAACAGTATCACAAGCTATGCTACCATGACCTGTTGCCTGTAAGTGATCATTTCTTTCTAATTTTCACTAATGGCTAATCAAACGGTAAGAAAGATTCAACCAGAGATATTTTAGACCATAGCCACCTACAGTAGACCCTGCAAATCAACGGTTCAATTGTCAGATAAACCATGTATGGACCCATGAAACCTATACACTGAACAACCATAGTATAGAATGATCATCCAACCAAAGCTCGCAAAAACCAGCCCTTAAGGCCAGCCACCTGAAAGGGTGGGGAAGGGGCCCACCACCTGGTGGGACATGGGAAAAGCAGGTCTATTCTTGGCAAGTAGTTGTCATCAACAATCCATCATATACATCTTGATCCAAAGAACTGTCATGGAATAAGACTCCGCGAGTCGGGCCAACTCATCCAGTCTCGAGTCGATTCATGACTCATCTAAGTCAGGGCTGACTCAACCAATTCGGCCGAGTTGGAGGTGACTCAACACCTGATTCGGTATGACCATGTCCAAGTCGATTCAGATTCACTGTAAACCATGTAATCCAACATTAGTTTTGCATAGAAAAAGATCAAAGCTTTATCATACCAGCTCATAATTACCATTAAAGCTAGTTTAAAACTAGTACGAGCAGTGATGATTACATAGGATAGTATATCAGCCAATACAGTGGAATCAAACAAAAAAAAGGAGGGTTTAAGAACAAGCTGACCCATTAGCATATGTATATGTATTATGTAGATTCACACACAGCATGTAGAACTGTGTCATTTCCTTTCTATATGGTATGGCTAGCTGTAGTTGCAAAATACTGCTTTATGTTCAAAATGCATTACTGAAATTGTATCCAACTCACATGGGCTTCCGAGTCCACCTTCCTTTGCGGGTTCCTCTCTTACAGGTATTCAATAATTTCTTTTTCATTGATAGGTTGGTAAATTGAACCGGAGGCACCACTTCTTCGACGACTCGGAAGATGTGAACATTCAAGACTATCAGTTCCCTTTTCCTGCTGAGCTCGAAGACGCATGCATCTCCTTCCTCCAAATTGTTGTCAAAGACAAAGTCCGCCCATCCTTTGCCTAGTCCAGATAGTCCTGTATTTCTGTGACGATAGAAAACGGGCCATGTTTCCCCACTTGGGATACTGATGGTGACCAATTGAGATTTATTGTTGAGATGGTCCCTCACAAAGTCAGCAGGTATTGTCTGGAGAGAGATGGAAACAATGATGCAATTGTCATAAAGAGCAAACATCTAAATGGTTCTCAGTATCGTAGGCGTGGAATTACATGATCCTTAGGTTTCGCTGATCCAGAAGAGGTTGAATTGATGGACCCCGCCATGAATATACTGTTTCCCACAACTCTCCCTGATTGGAAGATCCTAACCAGGCAATCTTTGGCCTTTTGCCACAACCATTTTTTT
This sequence comes from Magnolia changhungtana, assembly GCA_030180095.1. NCBI lineage: Eukaryota > Viridiplantae > Streptophyta > Magnoliopsida > Magnoliales > Magnoliaceae > Magnolia > Magnolia changhungtana. The sequence goes on from JASAUF010000234.1 coordinate 4,838,023, forward strand.
GACCCATTGAGAAGTCTTTGGATATGGTCCATCCACTGTGGGTCATCAGATCAACAATTTGGTTCATCAAACCATGGGACCCACTTGTACAATTCCAAGGTTCTTGGATCATATAATGCCTCTGGTAAAAAGCAAAACAAGACCATAGAACTGTTTGTGTGTTCCCACAAGTCTATAAGAAAGGATTCTCATATTCAGGCATTTCCATATCTCAATCTGTGTTTGGGTTTACCATTGAATTGAATTGCATTTATTAGTTCAATGAAGTGGAAAATGGTCAAATTGCAATTGCCTTAGCATTCATATTGCAAACATGTGACTTTCAAGTTGGACTAGAAAGAAATGTAAATGCAATTTGACAGCTACTTCCTTATTTTGAATAATACAAAGGTGATTACAGTTTGGTCATTTCCTCTATTAAACTAATTTTTGTAATTCAGTTCAATAGCATAAACAAAGTCTATCATCATGAATGTGCAATTTTGAATTCCAAATTTGTAGGAAGGCCAAACAACATCTATATAGGTGGTAGTAGAACCCTAGAAGGGAAGTAGCTTAAGGAGAATCATAGAGCACAACCATAAGAGAGTGGTATCAAATCAGATGAAAAGATTGGATTATACATTACAGGACATTCTTATTTATGATGTGTTTTGTTGAACCAAATATCATGAGCGTTTGGTTGCACCAAATATCATGTATCATGAGATTTCATGATATTTGGTGCAACCAAACCCACCCTCAATGAAATTCTAGGAAAACAAAATGATGTAACTAAAATAAACATGCTAAAATGTTCACATCAAACTTTCAGGAATTCAAACTTTTAATCTATCCATAAATCACATAGGATTACTATGTAGCCAGGTATCTAAAAACGGTCATGTTACAGCCGTTATTCTGTCACATAATGGAAATAGTGGCAACTGTTACATGTTATGGGGCCGTAATGGCTGTTATGGAGCCAATACATTTTATTTTATTTTTTGGAAAAAAGAAAAGGAAAAAGAAGGCCATAACGCCCGTTATGGGCCGTTATCATAACAGTAATGACGGTGGCCATTATTGAATACCTTGCTATGTAGTCATAGCCAACTTAACACCGATAAAGAAAAAGTCATAATCAACTCACTAGAACATCCACATTATTCAAGCATGTTATCTGTAATTTCATTTTATCAACTCCAGTTTACAATATAGAAGTTAACAGATGCACACTCACACAGTAAAACGTTTGACCATTCCAATTTTGAGTGAATGATATGATTCTTGTGAAGTAGGAACATGTTGAAATGCAAAATGCTCTCTATGGTATTTGAAACCAATCCCTTAAAACATAAATCTAAAGAATTTAACAACAAGAGATGCTAGTAGCTTGGAACATTTCATCAGAGAATAAAAGCCTAGCAGCCCCTTCTACAGCTGAGACATCATATTTTGAGGGCTTGTTTGGTTCAATGGTGGGAGGTTTTACTTTCAGTGGAATAAATACAGACAGGATTGCAAAGGACTGGCACATCAGCTCTATCTACAAAATATCCTGGATCTCCAAAGAAAGGCTATGCCCGCGATGATTAAACCTCCCACCACTAAAAGCATTTGTGCTCTGTGGATTTGTTAGCCTGATTTTGGTATCCTCAAAATTTCAAGTGAAAGCAGATTGGAATTAGATAATGGTGGGATCCATAGGTGAGATAGCACTCAAGACGTGTATTAGGTTCCACAAGCATCCCATTGAGGCATTGCCACCTTCTTCATGTGATTCCAAGGAGCTCTTAGCAAGTTGAGGTCACTACCCTTCTGGCCCGATAATCCATCTCGAGATGTTTTGCAAGAGAACTCCCGCTGCTACACGTCTTTGTGCGAGTGGGATTGGGTTCACTACTCACCAAACCTAGACACTTGGTCGAGCTACCCTTCAAACCCACATCTCTATCGTTCTGATGAAGCTCTACACATGCATGTACAAGCACCCGCCTGTTGCTGGGATCTATCCCATGGAGTTTGGGGGTCACCTCAGGTCGGCCCCTCATATTCGACATGTTAACTTCCTCATTCATAGGACTGCTTGCCATTTGCATCTCATCAGGGCACCTCACCATGATCTGACACATAACACTTGGCTACCACATCTCACCTTCTCATAGGCTATTAAGTACTGGAAACTGAGATTGGCCATGGGATGGATAACCACCTTTCCCTGCCCGCTATGAATAAGAGTAGTTCCTTATAAAAGGGCAAGAATTGGAAAGTACAAAAGAATTTCCAAAAGAGAGGAGAGATTGGGAAAGAACATGAGAAGCAGCCCCTCATTAAATGCAAAGGAAATAACAAATGATGGAGATGGGAGATTTCAGACCGTGGTAATGGTCAGTCCCCACTGGCAATTCCATGTGTTTCAAGTTGGATTAAAACAATCTGAATTACTACTTTATTGAATTCAATGGAGTATCCAAACAAAGACTAAAAATATAAGCATGCAATCAGTATGAAGTTATGAAAGCTAATACCAAACGAATTGGCAGATGTTCAGCCTTTATAGAAATACCAGATTATAAACAGAAACGGAATCCTTGTCAACAAATTTCGAAGAATTACTACTAACATTTACTAATAGACTTGAGGAAACAGTTCTGAAACTTACCATATAAAATTTTCTGCAAACATGAGTCGATCGCATGACTGCTCTAAAAGAAGGCTTGACAGTTTTGAATGCTGAAGCTAACTGCCATGCTCGATCTCTTTCTTCCTCAGTTACAGGTCTCCTGTTTGATATAAAATGCAAGGGATATGATAGGCATCCATCAAGCGGTGTTAAATCCAATCGTTGCTTAACATCACACCTCCCGGTTTTGGAAGACTCTGCATATTATTCAAAATCAGTTTAAAAAACCAGTACCACATTGAAACCAACGAGGTAATGAAAAACTGTGGTACTGGGGCTTGTCAACAAAACGAGGCATCAAACACAGCAACCCCAAAAGCCCAATAAGCCAACACATCAATATAACTCTAGTTTCATGCAAAATTTTATTCTAGAGATAAAATCATATAGAAGTAATCAAGAAAAATAGCATACAGCAATAGAGGTTTACTGATTAGAATGACCTATGGAAAGAATAGAGGATGGCAGATGTAAACTTTCTGATAGTTGATCTGTTAAGTGAAAATGACCAGTAGGTGAGTCAGGTGAATTATTTTCACTTGCATTAGATGGGCTGCAAGTGAAAATGACCCAGATCCAAAAGACAAGCTGGTATCATCAGGTGAGTCATGCATGGATAAGAAGAATGACCATTGAAAAGAACCCTCCAATGGTCCACGTCGACCAGCCTGATTTTCGGGTGAGGACAACAAAATGAGGCCCAGCTGATGCACAGTTCAGATGTAGCACACATTGACAGATATCAACCCAGTAGGTGAGTGTATTGGCATGTGAAATTAACAAATCTCATACTAATAACTATCTAGCTATAAAGAAATATGATATCACCACCACCATCATAGCCTTCAACTATTTGAGGTTGGTTTTCATTCTCATGAAAGCTTGGTGGAAGTTTGATGACCAGCTGCCTACCTGACATCAACACTCCTTTATGCAGGCTAGGGACTGCCGGATTTAAAGGAAAAAAGAAGTTATGGATGTATGTAAAACAAAAACACAAGAAAAGAGGAATTGTGTCGTAAACTACAGTTCATGTCGACAGGGGAAAAATCTCCAAATGATGGACGAGAGAGAGAGAGAGAGAGAGAGAGAGAGAGAGAGAGAGAGAGAGAGAGAGAGACTTACTAAGTTCGCTGTTTCGACTCTCAGTATCAAGAGATAATCCTCTGCTTCCAATTTTTCTCTTACCCCTCCTCAGAACATATTGGGTTTCTTTCACTGCCTTTCCATTAGATTGAGGATGCTTGAAATGAGTTGATTGGTCCGGAGTCTTTTGGTTGTCCCTCGCATTCTCCATTGGGCCATGCAAAGGTCCTGTGAAATCCTTGCTTGCTTCTTCCTTCGGCTGGCACTTGCTCTTACATTGGTTATTCCCACATTTTCTAATGAAATATGATCCAACCTTCTCACAGCCACCACGACCAAAAATTAAGACGTCGAATTGAGAATCTCCAACATATGTGAATACCAATAGATCATTGACTACTAAAGAGTGCTCTTCTGCAAATTCTCGCCAACCGTTTTGTAGGGACATTTCATCATCCGTTCTAATCAATCCAACATCCCACATGTAACCACTGGGACCCTTGAGAGTGATGGTGTCAGATAATTCCTCTCTGAACTGCTGCACAAACTTCCTCGGGATACTCTATGAGAGGAGAGAGAGAGGTATTAAACAACGATCAAACCAATGTACCAGTACTTTCATTCAGGCCAGATGCAGATTTTTCATATGGTAGGCAATGGAACAAAGATCACCATCATCAAACAAACCCAGATTTCTGATTGGTGAACGTTTTCCCATTGTGTATGAACTGTTGGCCATGTATTACCAGCTGTGTTTCTCTTAAAAAACATCTGATCGCAGGGTAACTACAGTAAAAGTTTGATATTTAATACATAACAGCGCACACACAAAGATAAGAAAATTCAAGAGAAGGGGAGAAACATGAAAATTTTATCCAATCAAGAACAACAACTCCATCTGTTTCAACAAAAAATTAAAAATTGTGGAGAGCTAAATAATGGTGTTCGAAAGCACATACAGGAGAAATGGACATCTACTCACAGAATTTGAAACATTGATAATTACTATGATGGCCACCAACCTGATAGTTGGGATTGTCCGTACATGCGATTTTCGAGTTAGGCCCCATCCACAGCGTGGCCCACAACTGGGATGCGCACCACACACACTTTTAACGAACCATATGGAATCTTGAATGATGAAAGATGTGTGACCATGTGACATTCAAACTGGCAATGATTAAGCAAGAAAGCTTGAGCAGGAGTTGGAAATAAAGATGTTCTTACTTACAAGGCTTCTGAAAGAGTCAGCATACATAGGCTGAAAAAAACGCACATCATGATGGTTCCAGTAGATATGCTCTTCATATTTTCTACAATCCCCACACATCTCTACCATGTCTATGGTTTACCGTCTCTGAAATAAAATAAAATAAAATTGAAAATAGAGATGATGCAAAAGAAAGCAATGTATCATGTGAGTCCATTATCAAAACCAACAATCAAAGCAAGGGTAAAAGTATTATCCAATGTTAGTTTTTTTTTTTTTTTTCCTGGAATTGAATCAACATTCATGATTCCATAGCTAGGAACGTGAAACACATACATACACAATAATATCAACTAAACAAACCATGAACGAGAAAACAAATTGGCCACATACCTTGAGTCATGTCCAACCAATGATGTGCACGACACTCCTCTAGGTAGTCAGACTTGATCATGAATGGCCTTGATTGTCTCTCCCTCATCTTTACACGGGTCCATGCCCTTAGTTCACCTTCTTCCCAATTCTCCATCAAGACTTATGCAATAGATGGGTAGCCCCACCGATTTTGAGGTCGGTTGGGGAAGGCCAAGAGTCTCTCTTATTTATAGGCTTGGATGCTCTTTCCGATCATAAAAATCAAGTCATACATAGAGTCTCCTTCCTTGCACATGTTAGCTTGCCTTAATGTGAAGTTTCCTTCTACAGTTGGGTCCCAAGTTTTTCAAAAACACCTAAGGCCAAGTGGCTGTATGCACGTGCGTGTGCATGCATGTGAATGCATCTAGGCTATTGTATGGAATGATAAGGGAGGATTCCCCCTCGCAATGAGAAACCTACTCCAACTCTACTTCTTCTCCTATTCCTTCTTCCTCTCCTTCTCCTTCTATACCTCTTGTAAAAAGCTTATAAATGAAGAATTTATAGCAGGGTTTCTCCTTCTATTCCTTCTTCCTCTCCTTCTCCTTCTGAATTTCTTCATGAAAGACATGCTAGCATTCTCCCACTTGGTCCACATTCTAACCACCTTTCAAGATTGTCCAAAACCTCTAATTTTTAAAAACAACACTCATGGGCTCTACATTCAAAGAAACCTTTATACGTGCACGATTTGGAAAACAACCCAATCACAACTTCACTTTACTAAACTTCACTAACAACTCATAAATCCTTATTAAATGAAACCACTGGTGTAAATCATGGTGGTTATACATCAACATAGGCATACTCTCTTCCATGTATTCTGACACTAGCAATTCCATTCAACATAATTAATGGAAGGATCATGGGCTAATCATGCTTGATTACACATATTACCCTCTATAAGGACTTTGTGAGGGGCTATTCCTATCCTCTTTTATCCATACAAATTTATATGTGCACATATGGAAAATTAAAGAAAAATGTATCATTCATTAATAATATATTGTTGCATCTACAATGAAATCAAAAGAAATCTCATAAGGCCCATTTTCTCTACATGCTCCTTGTAGAACTTTGACACCAATCCTTTTGTTATGGGATCCGCGATCATGAGCTTTGTACTTATGTGTTAAATGGATATTTGATGATTCTTGACATTCTCTCTAACGACATAATACTTGACCTCCATATGCTTTGCAGCACTCGCGTACTTATTATTCTTAGAGGAGAAGGTTGTTTGGTGTTGTCAAAACAAATTCTCAGTTGCTTGTCAACAGTGTCGATAATTCCAAGTCCTAAGATGAAGTTCTACAACCACAACGCATGAGTCATGACTTCAAAGCATACCACGAACTCAGCCTCCATGAGGAAGCAGCAGTAATCGACTGCTTCCTCCATGAAATTGTGATCACCTCCAATTGATCAGTTCTTATATGCAAGTTTCCATTGTCTTGACATCCAACAAAATCCGAATCTAAATACGCGATCACCTCCAATTGATCAGTCCTTATATGTGAGTTTTGTAATCTTTTGTTCCTTGCAGGTATTGTATCACTTTTTTTCTTCTTCTTTTTTTTTTTTTTTTTTTTTTTTTTTTGCAGCTTTTTAATAATCCATGCCATGATCAGTTTATTTTCCCAACATAACGATTGCAAAGCTAATATCAGGGCTTCTACTTATCAGGATATACCTCAGACTACCAACTACGGAAGCATCATGGAATATTTTTCATTCATTTACGTTCTAGGTCAGTTTTAGGATATTGCAATAGGCTAGATTAATCATCTTTCACACTTGGCATGTCCGTAGACGAGCAATTTTAAATGTTGTATCTCTATAAAACTCTTTCAATATAGGCCTTTTGAAATAACCCAATCATGCCTCGAGATCTATCATGTGATATATCGATGCCTATCATAAAAGCTACCTCACTCATATCTTTTAGTTTGAAGTTCTTAATGAGAAACAACCCGCTCTCATACAATAATGCCAAATCACTATTTGTCAACAAAATATCATCCACACACCAGGAACCATCAAGTATACAAACCGTTGATTATCAAGTCACTGAATAAAGTCACTGAATATAAAAGCTGAGCGCACACGTAGTATCCCATTTTGACATGAATTCCTTTATGCACACATGCCTTAGAATGTATGGGATGGTGCATCATACAACATGTGAATTTGGATCCGCAATGCACATCTTGGTTAAGTTGTGATCAGAGATCTATTAACAAGCTCGTTCATCATATATATGGTCACTAATTACCATTGATCCAATACTCAAGTGGCCATCAATGATGTGATTTTTAACACCATAGAACGGGCATGGTCATAAGTTTTTTCTATTGATCAGGTATTTGCGTATATACCGTCTCAGATCATACGCTCTAATGCCACGTGTTTTTTTTTTTGGAATCCAATCGACGATCATGATTCCATAGCTAGGATCGTGAAATGCATACATAATGATATCAACTAGAAAAACTACGAGCTAGAAAAGGTATAGGCTGCATACCTTGAGCCATGCCAAAGTGACAATGCACGACACTTTTCTAGGCGATCGGACTTGATGAACGGCCTTGATTGTCTCTCCTTCATCCCTATAAATGCCAATGCCCTTGGCTCACATCCTCCCCAATTCTCCCTCAAGTGCATGCAATAGATACATAGCCTCACATGTTTCAAGCTTTGTTGGAGAGGGCACGAATCTTTGTTATTTATAGGCTTAGATCCCTTTTCCATCGTAGAAACGAAGTCTTATATGAACTCTCATTCCTTACACATATTAGCTCGCCCTAATATAAAGCTTCCTTTTATAATTGGATCTTGAAACTTAGGGCCCGAGTTTTCCAAAAACCCAATGGCCAAAGTAGTCGTACGCACATGCATCTACATGTGTGGGCCACCATACGAAAGACATGCTAACATCTGAAACTAGTACTGGTTTCGTCCGTGGACAATATAACTATCTCAACCTATAATGGCCCGAAACAAACCAACACACGACCCAATGTTAGTGGTGAACAATACAATACACCAAATTGATATTTGTTCAAAGTATCAGTGAAGTGTGTCATATAGAACCCTTAGCCAATATGTTATGTTGACAAATACCTATCACTAAAATGCTTAATATTTCAGTTTTAATTTGTAAAATTTTACACTTCCTTGATTGAAAATCTTCCTTGAGTTGGATTATGAAGGAAAAAGAATATAAAAAGAAGCACAAGAAGAGAGATAAAGGTTTAGAAGGTGGTAACACCTCCAACCTCTTCTCTTATTATCATTAAGGCTTTCATAATATACATTCAGGTACAAAAATACTCCCATATTTAAGTTAGTCAGTAACCAAAGCCCATATGCTTAAACTTTGTACATACACATTGCCTTAAGGACTAAAAAAAAGAGTAATGAAATGAAACAATATAAAACATAATCTTCATGCGAAGTGAGCTACATGTGATGTTCAGGATATTTGACCAAAGTGATCTTTTAAGAGGGATAGGCAATCAAAGTTGGGACCCACATGGAGGGTCTATCAAAGATGGTATTGTTTGTAGTATGGTTAATATGGACTGTTCATTTCCTAATGATATGGACCTTCAATTCCCATGGATCATCCAACAAAACTGATTATAGTGATGGGCAATCAAGGTTGTGACTAATGACGGATGGTCTAGATCAATTATTTGACCATTTGTAGTATGATCAACATGAGAGGTCCATTTCACAAATCATTAAACAGATGGGTAAAAGCATCTGATGGAAGTGATTTTTTATGGGGATGGGCAAACAAGGGTGAGACCTCGTGAATGATGATTTAGATCAATGATCAGATCGCATGTAGTATGCTTAGTGTGGACCCTCCATATCCCTAGTCATTAAGGATCATCCAACTGAAGTTATTTTTTTAAGAGATGACAACAAGGTGTAGGACCCACATGACAGATGGTCTAGATCAATGATTGGACTGTTTTCTACAATGATCAAACCACCCATGATTTCCAACTTATAATTGAATCAAGCTCAGGTGTTTAAGTTCTAGAATCATAATCACCTACTTCAAAATGTTATTAAAAAAAATGGTGATGATAATTCCCAATAATTACACTCCTCAAGTATTGCAATACTCAGTCATTAATGGATCAAGGTGTAGGACCTACATGATGGGTGGTCTAGATCAATGATTAGACCATTTTGTAAAATGATCACCACCACCAAGGATTTCCAACTTAATTGAATCAAAAGCACATATTCAAGTTCTAGGAATCAAAATCACCTACCCCAAAATGTTATCCAAACACGGTGACACTAAGGCACACTTTGTACTCTGTACGTTTGAAAAGCCTTAAAACTTTTTCCAATCCGACCTGAACCCGAGTCGAACCAAGGGCTTAGGTGGAGTGGTAGTGTGGCTACGTTGGTTGGTTGGATTGGTCTACTAACGGGCCGCCGGGTGGTGGTTGACTGCGCCTATATGGTAAGTTCGAAATAGACCGTCAGGTGAAGGAGAAATTACTTTGCAATTGTTTTTTTTTTTTTACCATGGACAACACATATTCAAATGGGTTAAGGGGTGCCATGAATAGGCATGTGAGTGCTCTAAACAGACAGCACACAACTCAAAGGTCTCCTAAATGGCTATAAGGGTAAAGGTAAAGGTCTAGGTCTTGGGGGAGGTGTTCTAGGTTGACCATCCAACACTACTTGAAGATTGACAAAAGATAGCTGGGCTTCCTTGTATTTCATTCCTGAGGGTGAGGGCAGATATATTTTAGAGAAAGCGACTTTGCAACACGACTTGAAGATGCTTTCTCTCAGTCTATTAGTTTGCTCTCTTTATAGAAGGTGTGGAATAAACAGAGTTAGAAAAAGGATTGATAGTAGACAACTCAGCTTATAAGTGGACCATTCTACATTTAGGCCAGAGTAATGTTTTTCAGTGGGCCCCACCTTATAAGTGGTCAGATCCATCACAAGTATGGCATGTATTAAAGGGGTACATTTGTTTCAAGATTGTTCTGATTGTGGGGTATAACTTTAGCGATCCATCAATCACAATAAGATGATCTTAGCCATATGATTAGTGACCTTCAAAACCAACACTAAAGAAATAAAAAAAGGTCAATGGTGGTTATTTGTTGGGGGTCCCTCCTCATGTGCAAGCGGACCCACATGTGTGGGCTTAAGGAATATATTTTGCCACGTGTAGGGGTATTTTGGTCTTTTGGCTAAGCAAACTAAAATAAGAGAACATGGATTTTTTGCTTAAGAGAGTTTTAGCAATATTCGAGGGTTTTCTTTTCTTGGAAAAAAAAGAAGAAAAAGAATAACAGAGAACTGGTTTTGTAGAAGAGGAAGAACAAGGGCCTTCTACCACTGAAATTTTAGCATCCAGGTCTGTGAAGGTCCATACACAACACCAATTTCTTCGATTGTCTCCTCCAAGGGTTGCGTTGGGGGTTTTCTACAATTCCTAGTTAGTGAGAAATTTCTTCTTTCATTGTTCCTTGTAATCCAACTTTGGGTGGTATAATTTAAGTATCCAATAGAGGTAGTTTGAGATTGTACTTTCATTATTTTTATTATAATGGATTTATGATGAATAGTACTATGGTTCTTCCCTTCACATCAGAGGATTTTTCACATTTAATTTTTAAAAATTTTAAAAAAAAATCTCTCTTATACTTTACACGTTTGATGATTTGTTTAGTTGTGTTGAAGTGATTATCAACCTCTAAATTTTAAATATAGTTAATCACATTGATTTGAATGAAACTATTCACTTTGAAAAAGTAACAGCAAGTAGAAAAGTCCATCCAGGTCATATCTGAATAATGTGCAATCAATAGTAGGGCCTACATTAAAATTAAATAAAAAGGGCCAGATCCTCCGGAAAGCTTAGTAGGTTGAGCTTAACCTACAACTTGATCTGTGGGGCCCATCATGAGGTGGGCATGAAATCTAATCCACCCATCATGTGAGCCCCCTAATGTTCTCCTTGTATCTCATAAATCACTCCAATCCAGAACTCATGCAGACCACAACACTGAGAATGGATGGGATGCGGACACCGACCATTCAAAGATGCATTGAATCCATTGAATCCATTCAGAAGATGCATCCCACAGGTATGAATGGGCCATACGACCTGATTTAGAGGTTTCAAGCATGATTTTACATGGTTTGGCCCACCTGACTTTTGGGCGTCAAGGAGAACACGAGGGAGGGCAAATGATGTACGGATTGGATGTCATGCATATGTAATGGTGGGCCCCACACATCGCGTTGTAGGTTAAACTCAACCTACCAAGCTTTGTACTGTATCCGGCCTCATAAAAATTACAGATCCAAAAGAATCCCAGCCACACGTACAGTATATAGACCATAGAGGGACTCAGACTCGGTAGTGACTCCTCCAGTACCGAGATCTCGGTATTGGTCGGTTCTGTGGGCCCCACCATGATGTATGTGTTTTATCCACTCAATCCATCCATTTTAACAGCTCATTTTAGGGTACGAGCCCAAAAATGGGTAGATCTAAAATCTCAGGTGGACCACACCATGGGAAACAGTAGAGATTGAACGTCCACCATTAAAAACTTCCTAGGGCCTACTGTAATGTTTATTTGCCATCCAACCTGTTGATCAGGTCACACAGACACTGGAAGAAGGGAAAATGTAAATATCCTCTTGATGAGAAACTTTTGTGGCCCTCAAGAAGCTTTTAACGACAGGCCTTCAATCACAACTGTTTGTTGTGGTGGAGTCCACCTGAGATTTGGATCTGCCTCATTTTTGGGCTCATGCCCTAAAATGAACCGAAAAAATGGATGGACGGCATGGATAACACACACGCCTCATGGTGGGGCCCACAGAGCTTTTCCAGCGCAGACCAGTAACGACCTCACTACCGAATCCGAATCCACTACTGTATGTCATTTCCCCAACCTAGAAATAATAGAATGTACTTTAGTTCTCAAATCCGACAAATGGGGCCCACGGTTCGGCAATCCGAGCCATTGACCTGTTGGATCGAACGGTGGATGCACCACGTGCCAAAAATCTCCACGAATGGAGAACGAGATAGTAGAAGCGCCGGCCATTCACCGTGGGGCCCACTATACGGACGATCCCTATTCATACGTAACCATGCCACGTGTACGGTGAAGAGTGTCCCTCCCATATTCGGATTCTACAGAAAAAGGTTGAAACTTACAGCAGGTGATGACAGAATGCTCTTCTGCTCGGCTTTATCTGAAGAGCCTATGGTTAAAAGTAAAAACTCAGAACGGTAAAAGAAGGTGAGGACAGAATGCCCGGTAATAAGGTGCGTTGTAACGCACCGTAACTACCATGCGCTTCAACTGTGTTAGTCAATCCGGTGACTTTTATATTGAATCCAAACCGTCAATCTGGTTAGAATCTTCATATTAACCGTACAAAATAATAATAATTCTGATTGAATATCAGGTGGGACACCGCAGGATCAATATACAAATATGCCTAAAACCTATGTGTTCGCTTGTTGTGGCCTAACTAAATTTTGGAATTGGTTTTGTCCACTAATCGTGATGGGACGCACCTGATGAATGGTTGGATGACATATACACAACTTGATGGATCCCCACATTCATCTAGAAGTTTCTATAGTGGGTGTCCCCTTTCAACTGCCCTCATTGCTCCCTTATGTATGGCCAACCTAAGTAACGGACCAGACTATATTGTGAGATCTAGGGCTAACATTGAGGAGCTCATCTAATGGACCGTTTGGATGTCACTCAAATGCCCTTATGGGTCCCACAGAGCTCGAACGCATGTAATTACCATGCGTCCGACCGCATGTGATAGTACTTATCCAGTGCTCTCTCGGAGTACAGTCGTTTTCATGCTCTAATCCACCGATGGAGACCGTCTATTCGTTTCATTACACATTTTTAATGGGTAATATGGAATAATTTCATTGAGCTGGACACGGATGGTCATGTCGGGAATCCGTGGGGCCCACCATGATATATATGTTTTATCCATGACCTGCCATCTGCTTTGAAAAAAACCATTTCAGGGCATGAGCCTAAAAAAGAGTCAGATCTAAAGCTCAAGTGTACCACATTATAAGAAGCAGAACTACTATCCAAAATTTTATAGGGCTTTTGTAATATTTATTTGCCATACAACTTGTTCATATGGTCACATAAGCAAGAGCGGACTAGGTGAGACCCCGGCCTCACCTAAGATAATGCAGCCCTTACCATGGGGTTATTGTGGGGCCCACCTTGATGTATATACTATGTTTATCCATTTTTTCATATTATTTTAGGAAATTATCCCAAAAATGAAGTAGATCCAATTATTAGTTGGATTATATCTTAAGAGGCCATGGTGATTAGGGTTGTACACGAGCAAAGTTAACCGGTAGCTTGCTCGACTCGACTTAAAAAAATTCGATTCGACTTGGTTTGAAACTGATATCGAGCCGAGTCAAGCTGATTTTTTAAGCTCAAAAAAATTTCAAACCAAGTTCGAGCTTGCCCGAGTTCGACTTGACTCAGATCAAACCCAACTCAAATTGAACTCAGATCAATTCAATTCGGTGACTTGATTGCTTTGATATTGTTGTTGCTCACCAAGTGTTTGATGAAATGACTCAATGAAGTATAGCTGGATGAAGCAAATACCCTTTTTTTTTCTTAATTTTTATGTTGCTTACAAGGTATTTGATAAAATACCTGTAAAACTATTGTTGATGTTTTATATACAGTGAGATTTTGAAGGTGCAAACCATGTATTTGTGAAAATGCTGCACAGGCGAACTCAGCTTGATCTTGGCTCGAACTGGCCCTGAGTTGCTAATGAAGAAAGTAGCGAAAGGCCAGTTAGGCTCGAGGATCGAGCCGAGGCAAGTTTGAGCTGGAGTCAGCAAGTGGCCAAGACGAGTCGAGTTGTGGCAAGCTCGACTCGGTTCGACTTGTGTACACCTCTAGTGGTGATTGACTGCCCTACCATTAAAAAGTTCTCAAGGCACACCTTAATATTTATGTAATGTTTATTTACCATCCAATTTTTTGATAAGGTCATGTAAGTTTAGATGAAAGGAAAAAAAACAATTATAAGCTTGATCCAAAACTTTTATGGCCCATTAATGGTTAATCACCACTGTTTCTTATGGTATGGTCCACCTAATAATTCGATATACTTTATTTTTAGGATAATGCCGTGAAATAATCTGAAAAATGGATGAAAAACATTGATACATAATACATACATTAAGGTGGGCCCATGGTAACCCCACAGTAAGGGTTGCACCATCTTGGGTGAGACCCCCGTGGATTGCCAACCTAATTTTCTAGGGCTCACAGTGATGTATGTGTTTTATCCCTATTATTCATCTGTTTTTTGGGCTCAATTTAGAACATTAGCCCAAAATTGTGACAAATCCAAAGCTTAATTGGACAACACCATAAAAACAGTAGAGCTTAAATGTAATGCCCTGAAAATCAGGGATCGAACATACACTCAACTCCTGAGTTCCAACGCATCACTTATGCAACATAGATAATGATGATTAAATGTTATCTGTATTAGTGCATATAAACATGAGTAAGATTAAGCCAAAACAGTAATTCATACTCCAGAAACAATTTCGTTACGCAAGCGGAAGACTAAGAGATGTATATAAGTATAAGTAAACGTATGGACCGTTACTACTCTCCAGAGTATGATTACATTGCCAGATCAAATTATATGTACATGTATTAGTTCAACATTCAAAATTTCAAAAGTATAGTCCATCTATAACTGAGAAGCCCTGTAATCCCCGCCGATCAGGACGGTCTATACGAACCCGCCTGAGTACTGCATGTATGAGAACTCCTCCTCATCATCATAAAAGTCAGGATTCGCCTCATACGTCGCACGCGTAAATGCCGCAACTAAGGGCCTGTTTGTTTTTCAGAGAAATGGGAAATGCAAGGGAAATGGTGATTATTACGATTTCCTGCGTTTGAAAACTCATAGGAGTTTGTGCTAGTGAAATTGGTTTAACGGATGTAATTTTAATTTATTTACTGCAAGGTAATGCGTATGATATATCCATTCCGTCAGTCTGTTTTCTTACAATATTTTGGAGCATGAGACAAAAAATGAAGCAGATCTAACACTCAAATGGCCCACGCCAAAATAAACAGTGGCCCTACAAAGTTTTTAACGGTAAGTATTCGATTCTCTTTTTTGTATAACGTGGTCCACTTGAGTATTGGATATGCCTCAATTTTTTACTCATGCTATGAATTCAAATGTAATAATGGATGAACGGTGTGGATAAGCGAAATGCATCACAGTGGGACCCACATATATTTTATAATATTCTTGATTTTTGTGTCAAAAAGTAAGCAGTCATATTAGGATGCTGTGAATTCATGGGGAAATAATCATCACTTTTTTACGCGCGATTTACCATTTCACCGAAAATCAAACACACCCTAAGACAGAGTCCGGTTGGTGTGTAAACACCGTCCCAGAACGTAGGAGTGAGTAGCTAACTCAGTGAAATTATAATGCAAAGGTTAACATGTTATCAATTCAATCAAGCAGTAATGATAAAGCAGTACAATAATTCAGCCTTAAGAACTCTTATTAATGCAAGGATGGTATGATATGATGCATGCCCTCACCTGTACTCCCTCTGCGAACTTCATCTCACTGTCGCGGCATGCACCACTCCAAACACATGCTACTTCCTCGCCCAGCACCGTGCAATGCAATGTTATGATCGTGTTAGTTCAGTTCTTACTTAGGTTTATTCATACAGCAGGATTGGGAAGCTAAGATACCTCCCTTATATCAATTCCCAACAATGATCCGGTCTAGGGTCGTCAGTCCTAGCAACTCCCATACGATGTTGTGGTTCTAGGTCACTGCAAAGGGCTCGTCACCTTATCAGTGCAGGCTTAGTTTATACTCTATTTGGTACGGAAAGGCTTGTCGCCCCAACGCAGACTCGGAGTATACTCAAGGTCACTATAAAGGGCTCGTCACCTGATCAGTGTAGGACGACAACTCGAATACAGTGTCCCATACCACCGTATTCGGCTCACGAGTCTGGGTTGCTCACTGGTCATTACGGGGAGGTTTGTCGCCCCAGCGTAGGCCGACAGCTTGACCATGGTGTCCTATACCACCATGTCCGGCTCAGGAGTCTTAGCGAATTGAGGTATCAAGGTTGACGGGGATTCCACTGGTGAGTTTGGTACCTTAGGTTCAAGCAGTAATGTCCAAACATGGTGAACACACATTGGGCCAATCGAGTTACTCGACGAACTCGACTAGCACAAACGCACATCAAGTTGATCGACATGAAGTGTATAAGCACTCCGTGTGGCTTAACCACTGTCGACAACCGAAGTACGACTCGGATTCATCAGGCGCGTCCCATGTGGTGAAACAACATCAGCCGCTAATTCGAGGCCTGTTACCGATTGCCTGGACTACATGATAGCCCCAACCACATTCAATTACAACAAAATATCATATAAGATAGTTAAAGCAATAATGGATCAATATTTCAAATCATACAATCATATGAATATGTTTTGAAATGTAATGTAAACATGAATTCGCACACATTCAATTCATAACAACCAGACATCAAAACATAACATACATGGAGGAAATCATACACATCATTGAGATGGTTGAGAATCATACCTCAACCCGCATACGGGTACACCTTACTAACTACTAACTCATTCAGACATTTTTTTATAAACACTTAGCCTACGCATTCCATCATATATGATATATATTAGTTATCATACGTATTAGGGCCAATCCTCTCGTCAAAGGGTTATCGCCTATACAACAATCATATATCCATGACAGTTAGTTATGGCGAGCACGAATGCGAATTCTATACTCATTCAGTCATTTTCACAAACACTTAGGCTACACAATATAACATACACAACATATGTTGATACAACATATATCAGGGCTAATCCTTTCGCCTAGGAGTTGTTACACATACATCTAGCATACATAGACAGCAGTTAATCATGGCAAACTCAAATTCAAATTCCATACTTATACGATTATTTCAACAAACACATGTATTAACCTAAACTCAACATAGTTCACATATATCTAAAAGATTAGATAGACATCACATGTGGCATGTGAAATAGCATCCACATCAGTAATAAATCATTAACCGACATTGAAAGCCTTGAAAACCATAACGTATACGTTTATATTCTGCACCTTACGCCAGTAAACGCGTAGCGAAGTCGTTTTACACACTTAGTTGTTGTCAACGGCGGGTTAGCGACCTATAGCATGAATTAGGTTAGCTATTTCATAATTTGCACTATATGAGACCCTAAAGCAGATTAGGGATTAAGTTTTCTTACCCAAGTGCATTGTTGGAAACGCCGGATTAGCGATTCAGAATCGATGAAATAGTAAGTGGAGTGGCGGGATTGAATTCCAAGAGCAAACTCTCACTCACTCTCTCTCTCTCTCTCTCTCTCTCTCTCTTTCCTTCTCTTTCTCTCTCTTTTCTTTATAGGGTTTAGGAAATTCGTATGGTTATGAAAGAGAGGGTTTAAGGCCCTTACATAGGTTCAGAACTGACGAAAATGGCCCCAGGGCCAAGGTATACTTAGGTTATAACCAAATGGGGACTGTTTTGATCCAACGGAGTACTTCTGGAGCCCCCTTTTCTGCGTGCGGTCGGACTTAAGCTCCCTGACATTGGATCTAAGTCAGGCTGAGTTTTCGTTCCATCGGGTTTACAGATCGACTGTGGAGGACCAGTTTCAGTTCAACGGTCACCGGCACTTGATTAGGGCCACAAGTACACTGACATGTGTGGGACTTTTTCCTGATCTGAGGGTGTATTTGGGTCTGAATCTGACGGTATGAATCCTTATATTTAGCCCGCAAGCGACACGACTCAGTTTACTTAAATTCGGATTTTATTTCTAAATATATTCACGTTTCTCACACACTTCGCTCTGGGCTCAAGTTGTGCGTTTCTGGACACTGTTAGGACTTGATTTCCGAGGTGGTTGTCAAGCCCAACAAGGCGGTCATAACGGTATAGTTTTGCAGTTATCGGACTTTCGACTGGCAGTATAGGTCTGATACGAAGTTTCAATGTGCTCCCGAGAGCACCCGGGTATAGAGTTTGACCCTAGATTTTAGGACAATATAGCGTTAATAATTTTACAAGTTTTGAGTCTTGCAGATCGTATTTAAAGTGATTAGTGCTACTTGCACAAGTACTCTAGTTTAACACTAGTTAATTCTCATCTAATTTCTAAAGGATTTGGTCCTGAGAGATTTCTGCCTAAGGTGGTACTCGGGTCTTTGTACAAAATTTTCCGAGTCGTTACATTGAAAGCCTACTTTTGTAAATTTTTTAGGGCCAGGAAAGTTTTGGATCAAGTAGATTTTTTGTTTCCCTTTCGGTGGTCAGTTTAATCGGGACTTCTATTTACCCCTTTTTTTTTAAAGCTTATAACCTAAAATTATCTTTAAAATGGATGGAATACTCGGATAAAAACAAATATATCATATAGGCCCCACAAAACTCTTGATAGGACTGTCCATCTCTAGTTAAGGAGTAGATTAGGAGAGACTAAAGCTATAAATTAGTTGAGATAGCTTGAAAAGCTCGCTTAGCTTGGCTCGATCTAGCTTGGTTTGACTCGACTTGAAAGGTGACTTGAGGCGAGCCAAGCCTCTCATAACTCGACTCCGAGTTTAAGTAGACTGGAGCTCAACTTGACCTGGATCGAAGCTCGAGTCCAAGCTCCACTCGCTCGAGTATAATTTTAAATTTTAATAATATATACATTAATATATCTTATATATAAAAATATCTAAATCTAAACTTGCTCGTCCGCATCTTTCTTTCTCACCGCCGCTTGTCACTTTTTTTTTTTTTTTTTGGTTAGCTTGTTAGTACACACCCATGTCAGTACACACACTTCATGTTAGCCACCCCTGCTGGGGATCGATACCAAGATCTCAAGTGTTGAAATGAGGTATATCCACTCAGTCTGCCAGTTGAGCTATGGATCTGGGTGTCCCGCTTGTCACTTTCACAAGCCCCACCCCATCTCGTCCTGCCGCACCCGCCCAACTGCTTGAGCGCTCTCTCTCTCTCTCTCTCTCCCCCCTATTCTCCATCAGCTCGGCCCCGACATGACTCAACTCGAAACTTAGTCGTTCGACTCTGTCTCTACCATTTGGTCCATTTCAAAGCCCGTGAGCCGTCAACCATTTAGCCCAACACCAACAATTGACTCAGTTCAACCCATTTTGTTTCTACCTAATTCGAAACTCAACCTCTTTCTTTTCTCTCAACTCATAAAGTATACTACCAATCTATTTATGATAAATTTCTTTTTCCATTTATGTAATTATTTAAAAATAGAAAAATCACAAATTTTAAAATTGAGAGTTGAGATTTTTACTTACAAATTATTGACATTTTTAATATATATATATATATATATATATATATATATAATTAATGATTTAGGGTTTGAGTGGAGGCTGGGTTAGGCTGGGTGTGGGTTGACTCGACACAACTCCCACAATTCGACTCAAACCCAGCTTGCTCGGCTCAAACGGTCAAGCCAAGTTGAACTAACATTTTGAACAGAAAGATCCGAGCTTGAGTTGAGGTAGTCAAGGCTAAGCTCAGCTTGACTCGACGCGATGTACAACTCTAGGTGAGACATCAGATCCACTGAGGTGGGTAGGATCCTGACTGTGGGGCTCGCTATAATGTATGTGACTATGTCAACACAGTCCAACCATATTGAAAGCTCATTTTAAGGCATGATATACAAAAATAAAAAATAAAAATGTAAACGCAGTCCAACCATATTGAAAGCTACACCCAGATCTATAGCTCAACGGGCAAACTGAGTGGAGATACCAACACTTGAGGTCTTGGTATCGTTCCTCAGCGGGGGTGGCTAACATGGGGGTGTGTGTATTGACATGGGTGTACTAACAAGCTAACCCCAATATATATATTGAAAGCTCATTTTAAGGCATGATATATAAAAAAATGTCAATGCAGTCCAACCATATTGAAAGCTCATTTTAAGGCATGATGATAAAAAATAAATAAAAATGAAGCCATTTCAAATCCCAAATCTCAGATGGACCATGGTACAAGAAACAACGATGATTGACTATTAAAAATTCATGTTGGCCACAAAAGCTTTGGATCAAGATGATATTTGTGTGGTCTCTTCATCTAAGTGTTTGTGACCTTATCAATAGTTTGAATGGCAAATAAACATTCCGGTGGAATCCATGAAGTTTTTAATGGTGGGGATTCAATCACGATTGTTTCCTGTGATGTGGTCCAACTAAGATTTGAGTCAGCTTCATTGTTTGAATCATGCCCTAAAATGAGCTTTTGAAATGGTTGGACGGTGTGGATTTAAGACATATTCATCACTGTGAGCTGGAAGAAGGCCCCACGAGTAAGCTTGATTGAGATAGACCGGAAGATGCATGCATTTGTATCTGGAGATAGGAAGCACCCTCGATACCACAAAATCGATGAGATGCTTAAGGCCTTGATTGCAAAAATTGAACTAGCAGGCTATGTTCTTGATACCAAGATCGTTTTCCAGGACGTCATGGTGGATGTGAAGAGAGACATGCTTTATCATCATAGAGAGAAGCTAGCCATTGCTTTTGGGCTACTGAGAACTCAACCAGGAACAGCCATACGGATAACAAAAAATCTCCGAATGTGTAACGATTGCCATATGGCTAGCAAGTATATTACCAAGGCTGTTGCAAGAGAGATTGTTGTAAAGGACGCCAACCGCTTTCACTATTTTCAGGACGGGTTGTGTTCTTGTGGTGACTATTGGTGACTTTGATAGCCATTGACACATTGCTTCAACAACTGTAATCATGTATTTCCCATTTTATACCATTTGTATCCATGTTGCTTCTGATTCTTTTTTATATAAATCGGCATGATAAATTCCTCATGATGATAGAAAAAAGAGCCCTGTGCAAGAACAGTGCTGTTAATCAGGTGGTCCTCACTGTTTATGTACTTTGGTCAGCAAATCAGGCTGGTCAAATCATAGATTTGGTTTGAATCCTCTTCTTTTTGTGTATGTGTGTGGCCCACCTAATAACTGGATGAGCCTGAATTTTGGGGCCATGGAACCCACCATCCGCCCGCTTGTCACTTTCACAAGCCCCACCCCATCTCACCGCGCCGCACCTGCGCAACTGCCCGACCTCTCTCTCTCTCTCTCAACTCCTTTGACTCAACTCGAAACTTAGTCATTTGACTCTCTCTCTACCATTTGGTCCATTTCAAAGCCCGTGAGCCGTCAACCATTTAGCCCAACACCAACAATCGACTCAGCTCAACCCATTTTGTGTCTGTCTAATTCGAAACTCAACCTCTTTCTTTTCTCTCAACTCATAAAGTATACTCCCAACCTATTTATGGTTAATTTCTTTTTCCATTTATGTAATTATTTAAAAATAGAAAAATCACAAATTTTAAAATTGAGAGTTGAGATTTTTATTTACAAATTATTGGCATTTAAAATATATATATATATATATATATATATATATATATATATATATATATATATATATTTATATATTAATGATTTAGGGTTTGAGTGGAGGCTGGGTTAGGCCGGGTGTAGGTTGACTCGACACAACTCCCTTAATTCGACTCAAACCCAGCTTGCTTGGCTCCAACAGTCAAGCTAAGCTGAACTAACATTTTGAACTGAAAGGTCCTAGCTTGAGTTGAGGTAGTCAAGGCTAAGCTCAACTTGACTCGACTGGATGCAATGTACAACTTTAGATGAGACATCAGATCCACTGAGGTGGGTAGGATTCTGACTGTGGGGCTCACTATAATGTATGTGACTGTCCAGTGTTTGAGTTGTCGGTATTGCTACAAGTTTCGCTGACTAGAGATAAAGATATATTATCATTATCGGTGATAATATCGAAATGCGAAAAAAAATGACGAATAATGGAGAAAATGATAGAATTTTTCAGTAAAACTTCAGGACATGCCTAAATACACATATTTGCATATTTAGGAATAAAAAAATTACAAAAAAAAATACATTAAATAATAAGTTTTCATTTAATGGGACCCAAAAAGCTTATGCTGCCATAAGAAATCGCTCCAATTGTAATCAAAATGAGTTCATATAATACAAATGCAATTAACATATAATAATTAGGACATGTAAAAGTTAATGAACTAAAAAAGTACACCTTTTTTGGGACATGGAATCTATATATTGGTGTACTTGGTGATTGATGCTTGGATATGGCACTTGTTTGACATATTAACGCATCTATTCAATTTTCCATATCATTTTATGGTATAAGCCCAAAAATTAGATAGATCCAAATCTCAAGTGAACCACATCACAGGACAGTGTCGATTGAATGCACACCACTAAAAACTTCTCAAGGGCCACAAATTTTGTATCAAACTAGTTTGTATAACCTAATTAACAGGTTGGATGTCAAATAAACGTTACATTGAACCTTGGGAGGTTTTTAATGGTGAACATTCAATTGCTACTATTTCTTGTGGTGTGGTCCACTTGAGAGTTATATATGCCTGATGTTTTGGATCGAGATCTAAAATGATCTGAAAAAATAGATGGACAGCATGGATCAAATAAATACATCATGATTAGGCCCACATAGCACCAACCACTAGCCATCTTGACAGTGGCAAGGTCACTAGCCAAATCAAATCCTCCAGGTGGTGTAAGGACTTTGTGGTACCCACCGTATCCCATGTGTTTTATGATGCTGTGAATAATGAGGTGGCTACTGGAGAGTGTTCCGTGGGCCCACCATGATATATGCGAGAAATCAACTCCATTAATCCATTTCAGCATATCATTTTAGTACATGGTCTAAAAAATGAGGTAGTTCCAAATCTCAAGTGGACCACATCAAAGGGAACAACAGCTATTAAATCCCACCATTAAATTGGAAGCGCATTCCGTTCCCTTAAAACTGGAAGCGGATTGGCTGGTGTACCACACACCAGCTATATAGCTGTTGCAGGTTCGTGTAGTGCGAAGACGTGCACTGACGCTGCTCGAGCTCCGAGTTGTACGAACGGTTCAAAGGAGATCAAAGTTACATGGGCCCCACAGTGATGTATTTATTATATCTACATCGTTCATCTATTTTTAGAGATCATTTTAGAGCATTATCCAAAAAATGAATCATGTCCAAAGATCATTTGGACCACACCACAAATAGTAGCGGAGATAATGATTTTCACCGTTAAAAAATTCGTAGGGCCCACCATAACGTTTATTTTCCATCCAATCTGTTCATAAGGTCACAAAGACCTGAATGAAGAATAAAAACAAATTTCATATTGATCTAAAACTTCTGTGACCCCAAAAAGGGTTTCAATGGTAGACGTTCAATCTCCCACTGCTTTTTGCAGTGTGGTCCACTTGATAGTTAGATCTGTTTTACTTTTCGTCTCAAGCCTTAAGAGAGCTCGCCAAGTTGATGGACGGTTTTGAGATAACAAATACCTTAAAGATCAGACCCACAGAATTTGCTTACAGCAGCAATACAGCGGGTGTGAGAGGACGATGGATACTAACAAGTTGAGTAGTCAGTCAGCTACTAAAGTGACGTCACCAAGTTATGTGGCACCACTATAATGTATATGTTATATCCACACCGTCCATCCATTTTTAGATATCATTTTAGGGTATGAACCAAAGAATAAATCAAATAAAAATCTTTTGCGAACACCAAAGAAAACAACAGGGAGAGTGATTCCCACCGTTGAAACTATCCTAAGGCCCATCATAATGTTTATTTGAAATCCAACCTGATCAAAAGTTAAAAAAGATATTAAATAAGGGAAAACACAAATATCAGCTTGATCTAAAACTTTTGTGGCCTTTAGAAGTTTTTAACGGTGGGTGTCACTGTCCCACTGTTTTCTGTGCTGGGGTCCACTGGAGCTTTGGATTTAACTCGTTCTTTGGATATTGCCCTAAAATGATCTCTCCAAATGGATGGAAGGTGTGGATGCAAAACATACATCATGGTGGGGCCCACGGAACTTGCCGACGTCACTTCAGTAGCTAGTCTCGCGACTCAACCTGTGAGTATACTCAACCCGTCAGTAGCTAATCCCCTCCCAGACGCGAGAGAGATTTCGTTTTTACGAAATTCTCTCCTCTTCTCCGGAAAATCGCAATCAATCTCATCTTCCGTAAAAAATCTTTCCAGAAATTTATCTTTTTCTTTTTCAAATCCGAACCGAAATCTCCGTAAATCTCGGTGAAATCAAGTTCTCTTTCAAATCTCTTTCTTTGAAGAAAACAAAAGGGTTTTTTAAAAGGGTTTTCTTATCTCGGATAATTCAGAGCTATCAACAGCGATTTGCCCAAGCTGAAATCCACTTCCGCGGGTAGATTGGGAGAAAAAGAAGGTAAGAGATCTTTTTTGTATTTATTTCAATTTTTTTTCAATAATAAGGAGAACGATAGCTATTTTTTCAATAAAATCGAAAATATCGCCGATATTTCGTCGATATTTGGAAGAGAAACGAAAACTTGGGGTTTCGGTATCGCCGGTTCAGCGACACCAATAATATCGTCGATATTATCGATTTTTCGTAGACAATTCAAACACTGACTATGTCAACACAGCCCAACCATATTGAAAGCTCATTTTAAGGTATGATATAAAAAAAAAAAATGTCAATGTAGTCCAACAATATTGAAAGCTCATTTTAAGGCATGATAATAATAATAATAATAATAATAATAATAAATGAAGCCACTTCAAATCCCAAATCTCAGATGGACCATGGTACAAGAAACAACGATGATTGACCATTAAAAATTCCCGAAGCTTTGGATCAAGATGATATTTGTGTGGTCTCTTCATCTAAGTGTTTGTGACCTTATCAACAGTTTGAATGGCGAATGAACATTCCGGTGGAATCCATAAAGTTTTTAATGGTGGGGATTCAATCACGACTGTTTCCTGTGATGCGGTCCAACTAAGATTTGAGTCAGCTTCATTGTTTGAATCATGACCTAAAATGAGCTTTCGAAATGGTTGGACGGTGTGGATTTAAGACATATTCATCACTATGAGCCCCACAGTCATGGGTCCCACCCACCTCGGTGGATCCGAGGTCTCACCTAATCCGCTCCCGTCTAGCTAGGTCTAATCCTCGAGTTTTGAATCTCTCTCCAAGCAGTTTTCCGCCCACGAGATGAAAAAAATCAAA
Source organism: Magnolia changhungtana (assembly GCA_030180095.1). Lineage (NCBI taxonomy): Eukaryota > Viridiplantae > Streptophyta > Magnoliopsida > Magnoliales > Magnoliaceae > Magnolia > Magnolia changhungtana. The sequence continues at coordinate 4,863,739 of JASAUF010000234.1, forward strand.
CAGATGAAACGCTATGATTCAAACTCCAAAGTTTTTGAGCCGTTACCGTCCCTTCCAAACACGCCATTTCAAATCAAATCCTCCTCATTTCTGTTCCGCCTCACAACAAACACCTGCTGCGAATCCCTTCCAATCTCTCTCCCACACCGCCATACTCCAACAAATCAAACACCCAAACGCCCTCCAACAAGCCCACACAAGCCTCATTACCTCAGGCCGCGCCCACAACGTCTTCCTCTCCAATCGCCTTATGAACTGCTACTGCTCTTTTGGGCGGACGTTCGTAGCGGAACTGATTTTCCAGCGAATGCCGAAGAAAAATGTGGTTTCTTGGACGATTTTGATATCTGGGTTTTCTCAGAATGGTCTTTATGTTGAAGCCCTCCGGGTGTTTTGGGAAATGAATGGGGCCCACGTTACACCGAATGCCGTTACTGTTGTTAGCATCTTGCCCGCTTGCGGTCACCTGGGTCTGACCCGAATTGGTCAGTCGATCCACGGATTCTTGATTCGTTGGCGAATCGAAGTCAATGTGTGTACAGAGACTTCCCTTGTTGGATTTTATACGAAATGTGGGAAGTTGGGTGTTGCTCGGAGGGTTTTTGAGAAAATGCTTGACAGGAATGTCGTGTCATGGAGTGCAATTATTTCGGGTTATTCTGAAAACGGGTTCGGTGAGGAAGGTGTTTGGCTTTTTAAGAGGATGCAAAGAAGTGGGTTTGCAGCTGATTTCGTTACAGTCATGGGTCTGTTATCAGCGTGTTCGAGTTTGGGGTGTTTTTGGGTGGGGACTATGGTCCATAGTTTTATGATTAGATGTGGATTTGAGAATGATGGACATGTCAGGACGGCTACAATGGATATGTATGTGAGGTGTGGGCGTGTCGAAGACGCATATCGGGTTTTTCGGGAGAAGATGATGAAGGATGTGGTTACATGGACATTGATGATATCGAGCTTCTCAGACATTGGGTATGGAAACAAGGCTATGGAACTATTTTATGAAATGATGAAAGTAGGAGAAATTGTGTTGGATTCTGTTGCTTTGATGGGTGTCCTTTCTTGTTGTAGTCGATTGGGAGCTCTTCAGCAAGGCCGACGCATTCATGGGTTGGCAAAAAAAATTGGTTTCACAGATGATATTTTTGTGGGGACTGCACTTATAGATATGTATACAAACTGTGGGAGTCTGGAAAGTGCAAGGAGCTTCTTTGATCAAATGGTTGAAAAGGATATCATATGTTGGAATGCCATGATCGCAGGCAACGGGATGAATGGGCGTGGCACCGATGCGATAGATCTCTTTTTGCGAATGAAGAGATCAGGTTCGAAGCCGAACGAGGCAACTTACGTGTGCGTGTTGTGTGCTTGTAGTCATGCGGGGCTGGTTGATCAAGGGATCTGCATTTTCAATAGCATGGTCAAAGAGTCGGACGTGATTCCTAATTTGCAACATTATGCTTGCGCAGTCGATCTTCTTGGTCGAGCTGGGCGTCTAGATGATGCTCACTTGCTTATAAGTAACATGCCTTTGCAGCCAAATGCTAGTGTTTATGGGGCATTGCTTGGTGCTTGCAGAAACCATGGAAATGTAAGCTTGGGCTTAGAGATTTCAGAAAAGCTTTTCGAGTTGGATCCGAAGGATGCTGGGTACTATGTTTTGCTTGCAAACATGTATGCTCTTGCAGGAAATTGGGAGGGAGTTAAGACGACTAGAGTATCTTTGAGATCAAAGGGGTTAAAAAAGGCCCCTGGAGTAAGCTTGATTGAGATAGACCGGAAGATGCATGCATTTGTATCTGGAGATAGGGAGCACCCTCAATACCACAAAATCGATGAGATGCTTAAGGCCTTGATTGCAAAAATTGAACTAGCAGGCTATGTTCCTGATACCAAGATCGTTTTTCAGGACGTCATGGAGGATGTGAAGAGAGACATGCTTTATCATCATAGTGAGAAGCTAGCCATTGCTTTTGGGCTACTGAGAACTCAACCAGGAACAGCCATACGGATAACAAAAAATCTCCGAATGTGTAACGATTGCCATATGGCTAGCAAGTATATTACCAAGGCTGTTGTAAGAGAGATTGTTGTAAAGGACGCCAACCGCTTTCACTATTTTCAGGACGGGTTGTGTTCTTGTGGTGACTATTGGTGACTCTGCCATTGACACATTGCTTCAACAACTGTAATCATGTATTTCCCATTTTATACCATTTGTATCTATGTTGCTTCTGATTCTTTTTTATATAAATCGGAATGATAAGGTCCTCATGATGATAGAAACAAGAGCCCTGTGCAAGAACAGTGCTGTTCATCAGGTGGTCCTCACTGTTTATGTACTTTGGTCAGCAAATCAGGCTGGTCGAATCATAGATTTGGTTTGGGCAATTTTCAAATCCTCTTCTTTTTGTGTATGTGTGTGGCCCACCTGATAACTGGATGAGCCTGAATTTTGGGGCCATGGAACCCACATGGCGGGGACCACCTGATGAATGGCTTAGAACTCTCTCACACAAGATTAAGATTCAGAACCCTACCATGGGAGTGGACTTCTAATTTCTTGATTGGAAACTTCACAATAGCGATTTCACTGTGGCTTGAGAAATTGCGTTACGGAAAATGATTCTTTTCATATTGTTGTTACCATCTGAATAATGCAGCTTGTAGTGTTGGTTTTGAAGGTCACTAATCATATGGCTAAGATCATCTTATTGTGATCTATGGATCTCTAAGGTTATACCCCACAATCGAAACAATCTTGAAACAGATGTACCCCTTTAACACATGCCGTACCTGTGATGGATCTGACCATTTATGAGGTGGGGCCCACTCGGAAACATTACTCTGGCCTATATGCAGAATGGTCCACTTACTAGCTGGGTTGTGTACTGTCAATCCTTTTTCTAACTGTCTGTTTATTCCACACCTTCTATCAAGAGAGCAAACTAATAGACTGAGAGAAAGCATCTTCAAGTCGTGTTGCAAAATTACTTTCTCTAAAATATATTTGCCCTCACTCTCAGGAATGAAATACAAGGAAGCCCACCTATCTTTTGTCAATCTTCAACAAGTAGTGTTGGATGGTCAACCTAGAACACCTCCCCCAAGACGCAGACCTTTTATCTTTACCTTTATAGCCATTTAGGAGACCTTTGAGTTGTGTTCTGTCTGTTTAGAGCACTCACATGCCTATTCATGGCACCCCTTAACCCATTTGAATATATGTTGTCCATGGTCAAAAAACAATTGCAAAGTAATTTCTACTTCACCCAATGGTCTATTTCGAACTTACCATATAGGTGCAGTTAACCACCACCCGGCGGCCCGTTAGTAGACCAATCCAACCAACCAACGTAGCCACACTACCACTCCACCTAAGTCCTTGGTTCGACTCAGGTAGGCTTTTCAAACATGCAGAGTACAAAGTGCGCCTTAGTGTCACCGTGTTTGGATAACATTTTGGGGTAGGTGATTTTGATTCCTAGAACTTGAATATGTGCTTTTGATTCAATTAAGTTGGAAATCATTGGTGGTGGTGATCATTTTACAAAATGGTCTAATCATTGATCTAGACCACCCATCATGTAGGTCCTAGACCTTGATCCATTAATGACTGAGTATTGCAATACCTGAGGAGTGTAATTGTTAGGAATTATTGTCGCTTTGTTTTTTTTTAATAACATTTTGAAGTAGGTGATTATGATTCTAGAATTTAAACACGAGCTTTATTCAATTATAAGTTGGAAATCACGGTGGTATTGATCATTGTAGAAAACAGTCCAATCAGTGATCTAGACCATCTGTCATGTGGGTCCTGCACCTTGTTGCGATCTCTTAAAAAATAACTTCAGTTGGATGATCCTTAATGACCAGAGATATGGAGGGTCCACACTAAGCATACTACGAGCATTCCAATCATTGATCTAAATCATCCATCATGAGGTCTCATCCATCATGGGTCCTACACCTTGTTTGTCCTACACCTTGTTTGCCCATCCCTATAAAAAACCACTTCCATCAGATGCTTTTACCCATCCGTTTAATGATTTGTGAAATGGACGTCTCATATTGATCATACTACAAATGGTCAAATAATTTATCTAGACTATCCGTCATTAGTCACAACCTTGATTGCCCATCACTATAATCAGCTTTGTTGGATGATCCATGGGAAATTGATGGTCCATATCATTAGGAAATGAATGGTCCATATTAACTGTACTACAAACGGTACCATCTTTGATAGACCCTCCATGTGGGTCTCAACTTTGATTGCCTATCCCTCTTAAAAGATCACTTTGGTCAAATATCCTGAATATCACGTGGCTCACTTCACATGAAGTTTATGTTTTATATTGTTTCATTTCATTACTCTTTTTTTTAGTCCTTAAGGCAATGTGTTAGTACAAAGTTTAAGCATATGGGCTTTGGTTGTTGACTAACTTAAATATGGGAGTATGTTTGTACCTGAACATATATTATGAAAGCCTTAATGATAATAAGAGAAGAAGTTGGAGGCATTACCACCTTCTAAACCTTTATCTCTCTTCTTGTGCTTCTTTTCATATTCTTTTTCATCCATAATCTAGCTCAAGGAAGATTGTCAATCAAGAAAATGTAAACTTTTTACAAATTAAACCTGAAAATATCAAGCATTTTATTGATAGGTATTTGTTAACATAACATATTGGCTAAGGGTTCTATATGACACACTTCACTAATGCTTTGAACAAATATTGGTTTCGTGTATTGTATTGTTCACCACTAACATTGGGTCGTGTGTTGGTTTGTTTCGGGCCATTATAGGTCAAGATAGTTGTATTGTCCATGGACGAAACCAGATGTTAGCATGTCTTTCGTACGGTGGCCCACACATGTAGACGCATGTGCGTACGACCACTTTGGCCTTTGGGTTTTTGGAAAACTTGAGCCCTGAGTTTCAAGATCCAATTATAAAAGGAAGGTTTACATTAGGGGAAGTTAATATGTGTAAGGAATGAGAGTTCATATGAGACTTGGTTTCTATGATGGAAAAGGGATTTAAGCCTATAAATAACAAAGATTCTTGCCCTCTCCAACAAAGCTCGAAACATGTGAGGCTATGAATCTATTGCATACACTTGAGGGTGAATTGGGGAGGATGTGAGCCAAGGGCATTGGCATGTGTAGAGAAGAGGGAGAGACAACCAAGGCCGTTCATCATCAAGTCCGATCGCCTAGAAGAGCGTTGTGCATTGTCACTTTGGCATTGCTCAAGGTATGCGGCCTATACCTTTTCTAGCTCATAGTTTTTCTAGTTGATGTCATTGAGTATGTATGCATTTTACGATCCTAGCTATGGAATCATGATCATCAATTGGATTCCAAAAAAAAAAAAAAACATGTGGCATTAGAGCATAAGATCTGAGACTGTATATACGCAAATACCTGATCAATAGAAAAACTTATGACCATGCCCGTCCTATGGTGTTAAAAATCACATCATTGATGGCCACTTGAGTATTGGATCAATGGTAATTAGTGACCATATATATGATAAACGAGCTTGTTAATAGATCTCTAATCACAACTTAAACCAAGATGCGCATTGCGGATCCAAATTCACATGTTGTATGATGCACCATCCCATACATTCTAAGGCATGTGTGCATAAAGGAATTCATGTCAAAATGGGGTACTACGTGTGCGCTCAGCTTTAAATTCAGTGACTTGATAATCAACAGTTTATATACTTTAAGTATGGTTCTCGGTCTTCTGTCTGGATGATATTTTGTTGACAAATAGTGATTTGGCATTATTGTATGAGAGTGGGTTGTTTCTCATTAAGAACTTTAAACTAAAAGATATGAGTGAGGAAGCTTTTGTGATGGGCATCGATATATCACATGATAGATCTTGAGGCATGATTGGGTTATTTCAAAAGGCCTATATTGAAAGAGTTTTATAGAAATACGGCATTTAAAATTGCTCATCTACCGACGCGCCAAGTGTGAAAGATGATTAATCTAGCCTCTTGCAATGTCCTAAAACTGACCTAGAATGTAAATGAATGAAAAATATTCCATATGCTTCCGCAGTTGGTAATCTGAGGTATATCCTGATAAGTACAAGCCCTGATATTAGCTTTGCAATCGGTATGTTGGGAAAATAAAGTGATCATGGCATAGATTATTAAAAAGCTGCAAAAAAAAAAAAAAAAAAAAAAAAAATATTAAAAATTAAAAAAGAAGAAGAAAGAATTGATACAATACCTACAAGGAACAAAAGATTACAAACTCACATATAAGGACCGATCAATTGGAGGCGATCGTGTATTTAGATTCGGATTTTGTTGGATGTCAAGACAACAGAAACTCACATGTAAGGACTGATCAATTGGAGGTGATCACAATTTCATGGAGGAAGCAGTCGATTACTGCTGCGTCCACATGGAGGCTGAGTTCGTGGTATGTTTTGCAGGCGTGGTATGCTTTGAAGTCATGAGTCATGACTCATGCATTGTGGTTGTAGAACTTCATCTTAGGACTTGGAATTATCGACACTGTTGACAAGCAACTGAGAATTTGTTTTGACAACACTGAACAATCTTCTCCTCTAAGAACAATAAGTACTCGAGTGGTGCAAAGCATATGGAGGTCAAGTATTATGTTGTTAGAGAGAATGTCAAGGATCGTCAAATATCCATTTAACAGATTAGTACAAAGCTCATGATTGTGGATCGCATAACAAAAGGATTGGTGTCAAAGTTCTACAAGGAGCATGTAGAGAAATTGGGCCTTATGAGATTCTTTTGATTTCATTGTAGATGCAACAATATATTATTAATGGATGATATGTTTTTCTTTAATTTTCCATATGTGCGCATATAAATTTGTATGGATAAAAGATGATAGGAATAACCCCTCACAAAGTCCTTATAGCAGGTAATATGTGTAATCAAGCATGATCAGCCCATGATCCTTCCTATTAATTATGTTGAATGGGATTGCTAGTGTAAGAATACATGGAAGAGAGTATGCCTATGTTGATGTATAACCACCATGATTTACACCAGTGGTTTCATTTAATAAGGATTTTTGAGTTGTTAGTGAAGTGAAGTTTAGTAAAGTGAAGTTGTGATTGGGTTGTTTTTCAAATCGTGCACGTATAAAGGTCTCTTTGAATATAGAGCCTATCAGCGTTGTTTTTAAAAATTAGAGGTTTTGGACAATCTTGAAAGGTGTTTAGAATGTTGATCAAGTGGGAGAATGCTAGCATGTCTTTCATGAAGAAATTCAGAAGAAGGAGAGGAAGAAGGAATTGAAGGAGAAACCCTGCTATAAATTCTTTATTTATAAGCTTTTTACAAGAGGTATAGAAGGAGAATGAGAGGAAGAAGGAATAGGAGAAGAAGTAGAGTTGGAGTAGGTTTCTCCTTTGCAAGGGGGGATCCTCCCTTATCATTCCATACAGTAGCCTAGATGCATTCACATGCATGCACATGCACGTGCGTACAGCCACTTGGCCTTAGGTTTTTTGAAAAACTTGGGACCCAACTATAGAAGGAAACTTCACATTAAGGCAAGCTAACATGTGTAAGGAAGGAGACTCTATGCATGACTTGATTTTTATGATGGAAAAGAGCATCCAAGCCTATAAATAAGAGAGACTCTTGGCCCTCCCCAACCGACCTCAATATCGGTGGGGCTACCCATCCATTGCATAAGTCTTGATGGAGGATTGGGGAGAAGGTGAACTAAGGGCATCAACCTGTGTAAAGATGAGGGAGAGACAATCAAGGCCATTCATGATCAAGTCTGACTACCTAGACGAGTGTCGTGCATCATCGGTTCGACATGACTCAAGGTATGTGGCCAATTTGTTTTCTCGTTCATGGTTTGTTTAGTTGATATTATTGTGTATGTATGTATTTCACGTTCCTAGCTATGGAATCATGAATATTGATTCAATTCCAGGAAAAAAAACTAACAGGATAATACTTTTACCCTTGCTTTGATTGTTCGTTTTGATAATGGACTCACATGATACATTGCTTTCTTTTGCATTATCTCTATTTTCAATTTTATTTTATTTTATTTCAGAGACAGTAAACCATAGACATGGCAGAGATGTGTGGGGATTGTAGAAAATATGAAGAGCATATCTACTGGAACCATCTCGATGTGCGTTTTTTTCAGCCTATGTACCCTGACTCCTTCAGAAGCCTTGTAAGTAAGAACATCTTTATTTCCAACTCCTGCTCAAGCTTTCTTGCTTAATCATGGCCTGTTTGAATGTCATATGGTCACACATCTTTCATCATTCAAGATTCCATATGGTTTGTTAAAAGTATGTGTGGTGTGCGTCCCAGTTGTGGGCCACGCTGTGGATGGGGCCTACAACGGACAATCCCAACTATCAGGTTGGTGGCCATCATAGTAATTGTCTATGGTTCAAATTCTGTGAGTAGATGTCCATTTCTCCTGTATGTGCTTTCAAACACTTATTTAGCTCTCCACAATTTTTAATTTTTTGTTGAAACAGATGGAGTTGTCGTTCTTGATTGGATAAAATTTTCATGTTTCTCCCCTTCTCTTGAATTTTCTAATCTTTGTGTGTGTGTGTGTGTGTGTGTGTGTGTTATGTATTAAATATCAAACTTTTATTGTAGTAACCCTGCAATCAGATGTTTTTAAAGAGAAATACAGTGGGTAATACATGGCCAACAGTTCATACACAATGGGAAAACGTTCACCAATCAGAAATCTGGGTTTGTTTGATGATGGTGATCTTTATTCCATTGTCTACCATATGAAAAATCTGCATCTGGCCTGAATGAAAATACTGGTACATTCTGGTACATTGGTTTGATCGTTGTTTAATACCTCTCTCTCTCTCTCTCTCTCCTCTTCTCTTCTCTTCTCTTCTCTTATAGAGTATCCCGAGGAAGTTTGTGCAGCAGTTCAGAGAGGAATTATCTGACACCATCACTCTTAGGGGTCCCAGTGGTTACATGTGGGATGTTGGATTGATTAGAACAGATGATGAAATGTCCCTACAAAATGGTTGGCGAGAATTTGCAGAAGAGCACTCTTTAGTAGTCAATGATCTATTTGTATTCACATATGTTGGAGATTCTCAATTCGACGTCTTAATTTTCGGTCGTGGTGGCTGTGAGAAGGTTGGATCATATTTCATTAGAAAATGTGGGAATAACCAATATAAGAGCAAGTGCCAGCAGAAGGAAGAAGCAAGCAAGGATTTCACAGGACCTTCGCATGCCCCAATGGAGAATGCGAGGGACAGCCAAAAGACTCCGGACCAATCAACTCATTTCAAGCATCCTCAATCTAATGGAAAGGCAGTGAAAGAAACTCAATGTGTTCTGAGGAGGGGTAACAGAAAAATTGGAAGCAGAGGATTATCTCTTGATACTGAGAGTCAAAACAGTGAACTTAGTAAGTCTCTCTCTCTCTCTCTCTCTCTCTCTCTCTCTCCATCTCTCTAAACTCATTGTGTCCATCATTTGGAGATTTTTCCCCATGTAGCAAAACTGCTCCATTTTTTAAAGGTTGCTCCATTGGATAACATGTCGACATGAACTGTAGTTTACGACACAATTCCTCCTTTCTTGTGTTTTGGTTTTACATACAATCATAACTTCATTTTCCTTTAAATCTGGCAGTCCCTAGCCTGCATAAAGGAGTGTTGATGTCAGGTAGGCAGCTGGTCATCAAACTTCCACCAAGCTTTCATGAGAATGAAAACCAACCTCAAATAGTTGAAGGCTATGATGGTGGTGGTGATATCATATTTCTTTATAGCTAGATAGTTATTAGTATGAGGTTTGTTAATTTCACATGCTAATACACTCACCTACTGGGTTGATATCTGTCAATGTGTGCTACATCTGAACTGTGCGTCAGCTGGGCCTCATTGTGTTGTCCTCACCTGAAAATCAGGCTGGTCTGACTTTCATGTGGACCATTGGAGGGTTCTTTTCAATGCTCATTCTTCCTATCCATGCATGACTCACCTGATGATACCAGCTTGTCTTTTGGATCTGGGTCATTTTCACTTGCAGCCCATCTAATGCAAGTGAAAATAACTCACCTGACTCACCTACTGGTCATTTTCACTTAACGGATCAACTATCAGAAAGCTTACATCTGCAATCCTCTAGTCTTTCCATAGGTCCTTCTAATCAGTAAACCTCTATTGCTGTATGCTATTTTTCTTGATTACTTCTATATGATTTTATTTGTAGAATAAAATTTTGCATGAAACTAGAGTTATATTGACGTGTTGGCTTGGGCTTTTGGGGTTGCTGTGTTTGATGCCTCGTTTTGTTGACAAGCCCCAGTACCACAGTTTTTCATTACCTCGTTGGTTTCAATGTGGTACTGGTTTTTTAAACTGATTTTGAATAATATGCAGAGTCTTCCAAAACCGGGAGGTGTGATGTTAAGCAATGATTGGATTTAACACCGCTTGATGGATGCCTATCATATCCCTTGCATTTTATATCGAACAGGAGACCTGTAACCGAGGAAGAAAGAGATCGAGCATGGCAGTTAGCTTCAGCATTCAAAACTGTCAAGCCTTCTTTTAGAGCAGTCATGCGATCGACTCATGTTTGCAGAAGATTTTATATGGTTAGTTTCAGAACTTTTTCCTCAAGTCCATTAGTAAATGTTAGTAGTAATTCTTCGAAATTTGTTGGCAAGGATTCCATTTCTGTTTGTAATCTGGTATTTCTATAAAGGCTGAACATCTGCCAATTCGTTTGGTATTAGCTTTCATAACTTCATATCGATTGCACGCTTATATGTTTAGTCTTTGTTTGGATACTCCATTGAATCTTATTACCATAATCCAATTCAATAAAGTAGTAATGATAATCAGCGAGAACGGATACGATGACTGTACAGACGGTCAAGAGGAAGAAGGGGCCACCATTCTAGGGACGTCTGCAAATCCTTGGATTGTGGCGGGAGGGCGATCGCAGGTAAGAACTTTGAAGAAGGGCAAATACGATTCCTTACCTACTCTCTTCGTCAAGGGCTATCCGAGGGGATGGTTCCCCCTCAATCTCGAGAGAGTTTTTGGGAGGGCAGGCGCAATCATGGACGTAATCATGCCCCGTGATAAGAAATCTGGCGAGTACAGGGGATTTGCCCTCATCAAGATGAGTTCCGAGGTCGAACTGTCTCGGGCGGTGGAGATGTTACACGGACAGAGGTTTGGTGGGGAGAAGCTGTTAGTGCAAAGAGCCAGATTCGGACCCGAACGAAATACCAATAGGACCTCCCTCAACTCAAACACAGCTAACAAGGTCACAGCTACTCCAGCTCCTACCCCTCGTCTTCAATCTCACACCATTTCTTTCAGGGAGGCGCTTCTTAAACCTCCTCCCCACATGTTCCAGAACCCCGTGCTTCCTATCCCATCTTCAGATTACCAAGGCTGCTCCGACCTGCATTCGCCGATCGCCTCTCCTCACTCTCATTCCCCCAACATCTTCACCGTTCCCCCAAACGCCATTCGCATCAACGCCGACGATCTGCTGCGAGCAAAGGAAACATTGAAAGACACGGTAGTCATCTTCAGTCAGGACTATGCCGCCATCGAGCAAATTTTTGACTGGATTGAAGGATGCACCAACATCCTAGTTGGCTCTTTCAGTCTTCGGCCCATAGGCTACAATGAGGTCTAGGTTAAAGGTGATCCGGGAGTTAAGTTGGATCCATTACTGATAGCAGGAGCTATTCACAGGGACGAGTTGGTACGGGGTGTCATTCCCTGGAACGAATACTCTGCGTTTGGCTTCGAGGAGGGGTGGATCCTTGTTTGGGGGGTACCGCTCGAACTTTGGAACGATCGTTTTTTCCAGGAAGTTGCTTCGTGCTTAGGTTCCCTTGTTGAACTTGATTTGAAGACAACCTGGGGAGTGGAGATGGGGGTGATTCGTCTCCGCATCAGGAGAAAGAAAGGTCTTCCCCTTCCTTCTTCAATCTCGATTTTCACTGACGATTGATCCTTTGAGCTGCCGGTCCATAGAGAAGATCCCGACTCCCCCTTCCCGCGCTGGGGGGACCTTTGGCGAAGTAGGCCTGCTTTTCACCCACCGGTATTTTCCTCTGACAGAATCAGAGACAGTTGCACACCGTATGCAGTGCACCCGCGGACCACCAGAGAATTCTTTTGGGGTAGGTGAGGCAATTACTCCCTCTCCTGCGAATCGCCCTGTTTGCCCTCCACGTGGCGGGAGCACTTTCGTCTGCCCGTCTCGAGCTGCACCCCCCGCCAGTCCGTCAGAGCCATCCATATCATGTGGCGCGAGATGAGAGTCCTCTCCCAGCTATGACGTGTCCCACCTATTACGGCCTACCGCTGAGAAGGCGGTGGCTCCCTCTTCGAGTCCTCGGGCCGTTTGCCACGCGTCGCCCATTCCGTCCCTTCTCATTCTTCATCCTGGCCACGCTATTAGCCCTGGGCCCGATCCCTCCTGTCCCTCTATGGATGGTGAAGATGGACCCTTCGATCTCAACCAGACACCTGTCCCTCCTACCCTACCTCTCACTTTGCAATCTTTCCATCCCTCTCTTTTCCCAGACTCAGCCTCCTTTTTGGCAGAGGATGCAGGCAGCCTCTGCAACTCAGGGCCTTCTATGCGGGAAGACAGAAACCTCCAACTTATCCCGTTTGACGCCCCATCTGACCCTCCGTTCTCCGACGATGATTCGTTCTGCCTGTCTTCCCGCTCGTCCTTAAAGACCTCCTTATCTGACTGTCTCTCCCTTCCATGCGTCGGCTCCGATCTCAATCTCATCTCTCTCTTTCAGGAGCATTCAGATGCTGAAGTCATAATAGCGGAACCTATTCAAACGAGATCTGCTACTCCTATCGTCGGCTTGTTAGAGGATGCACAAAGGGCAAAGCTGAGCAAGAAGATGCAGAATAGGAGATGGATTCGGGATGCCATGGGCCACATTGGTCGAATTCTGGGCCTTTCATTCGGTGACTGTCCCGAGGACTATCTCGCTCTCTTCTAGTGCGTCGAGAATAGGGGTCGGTCGTTGGATCTCAACAGACCCTCTCAGAACCGAACTCCAAGGGGAAGGAGGAAAAAAGATAAAAAACAGTCATCTACCAGGTCCGAAATCATACCAGATACTTCTAATGTAAGAGAGACAAAGGGAGCACGGGGAAGTCAAGTCGCCCCATGAAGATAATTTCTTGGAATGTTCGGGGACTGCGGTCCAAACAAAAAAGGAGACTTATCAAGTCTGCCTGTAGCAGAAGCAATCCCCAGTTTCTCTGCCTTCAGGAAACTAAGATCAAGAGGATGGATTATTGGCTCATGAGTACCATTTGGAAGGCTTCTGATGCTAGCTGGGTTCTTAAGGAAGCTTCGGGAAGTTCGGGCGGCATTGTCATTGCTTGGAGATCCGCGCTCTGGTCCCTTCTAAATACTTCGGTGGGTTCTTTCTCTATTTCTGCTACTCTAAGGAACAGCAATACGGGATCTGATTTCCTCATTTGCTCTGTTTACGGGCCCATCGACCTTAATTTGAGATGCGATTTCTGGAAAGAATTATCATCTGTCAGCTAGAGTTTCAAGGGCCCTATTTTCTTTGCAGGGGATTTCAATACCATCAGGTTTGCGGCAGAAAAATCCTCGGGGAAGTCCTCTATATCCCAGATGGCCGATTTCTCCGACTGGATAGATAGTAACTGTCTGATCGACCTTCCCCTTCTAGGTTCCCGTTTCACCTGGATGAATGGGAGGTTAGACCCTATTCTGTGCAGATTGGATCGTTTCCTGATCTCCTCCGAATGGCTTAGTCTCCAGCCTTCCTCCTCTCAGTCGATCCTTCCTAGGACAACTTTTGACCACTAGCCTTTGCTCTTATCGACAGAGGAGGAAAACTGGGGCCCGAAGCCTTTCCGTTAACATTGCTTGGCTTCAAATGTCAGGTTTCAAATCCAAGATCGCTGGATGATGGCAAGAGGCGCAATATCAGGGATACGCAGGATATCGCCTTTGCTGCAAATTTAAATTTCTGAAAGAAAAACTCAAATAGTGGTCTAAAGAGGACAAGTCCAGATCGGAGCAAGAGCTTGAATCCATTCTTAGCGAAATTTAGAAGATAGATTCTCAAGCTGAAGACAATTCAATGTCTCCTCAGATTTTGGCGAACAGAATTCGGTTAGTGCAAGCTCTCTCAGCCAAAATATATCAGGAGGAAATTTCCTGGAAGCAGAAAGCCCGTTCTAAATGGATCAAGGAAGGTGATAGGAATACGAGATATTTCCACAACATGGCTTCTTATCAAGCTCAGGTCAACTGCATCTCTTGTATTTTTTTGCAAGGCGTATGGACAGACGACAGGAATAAAATTAGCAGTGCCGCGGTTTCTTTCTTTCAAGATTTACTCCAAAAAGAGAAATGGGATAGACCTTGTTTGGACGATCTTCATTTCAATCGTATCAGTGAAGCAGATGAAAGGTTTCTGGAGTCTCCTTTCTCTATGGAAGAAATCCTAAGCGCTATAAAGGATCTGGTGGGTGATAAGTCCCCTGGTCCCGACGGCTTCCCCATTCTTTTCTTTCAGACATTTTGGGATATCTTTCAAGAGGACGTTATGTCGTTTTTCATCGAATTTTTCGAAAGAGGAAGATTTTCCAAAAATATTGGTGCTACATTCATCGCGGTGATTCCGAAACGGCAAGGCGCCTCCAAATTGCAAGACTACAGGCCGATTTGTCTCATTAGCAATTTGTATAAAATTCTGGCGAAGGTGCTCGCTAATAGATTGAAGAAAGTAATGACCTCGATTATCAACCCGAACCAGTGCGCGTTCATTCCAGGAAGACAAATTATTGATGCCGCCCTCATTGCCAACGAATGTCTTCACTCCAGCACTCAGTCCAAGGAGAAATTTATCTTTTGTAAATTAGACATGGAGAAGGCGTACAATCATGTGGATTGAGAATTCCTTCTCTACCTGAAAAAGCGGATGGGTTTCGGTGACCGATGGAGACTTTGGATTGAGGAGTGCATCAGCTCTGCCCACTTTTCTGTCAGCTTGAACGGATCCCCGAAAGGTTTTTTTAAAAGTTCCCGTGGCCTAAGACAAGGCGACCCCCTTTCCCCCTTCCTCTTCCTCTTCATCGGTGAAGCTTTATCAGCTATGCTCTTGCAAGCTCAATCAGTTAACATCCTCAGGGGCCTCCGAATGAAAGGAGTGCAGGATCCGCTGTCCCACGTTCAATTCGCGGATGACATCTTAATTTTCTCTGAAGCAAGTCCGGATTCAGTAGCCAACCTGCGTACGGTGATCAGATGCTTTGAAGTGGTGGCCGGGCTGAAGGTTAATCTATCCAAATCCAAATTATATGGGGTTAATTTGGAGGATCAGGAGAAGGAGTCGCTTGCTAATCTTATGGGTTGTGGTGTGGGATCATTCCCAGCTGTCTTTGTGGGTCTTACCTTATGCGTCGGGCAACCCAAAAAGCATCATTGGGAAAAAGTCTTACAGCGATTCCGCAATATTCTCGCAGGATCGAAATGTCGTTACTTATCCATGGGTGGGAGACTTACGCTTATCAAATCAGCTCTGTCCAACCTTCCAACCCATTTCATGTCTCTATTCCGTTGCCCAGCCACGGTTCTCAGATCTATGGATAGGCTCAGGCGCAATTTTCTGGAATGACAAAGAAGATAGGAAGAAGTTCAACCTCATGAATTGGAATCAAGTCTGCAAACCCTACAAAGATGGTGGAGCGGGTATTAAAGATCTCAATTTGATGAATCGGGCTCTGTTAGGAAAATGGATCTGGAGACTTGGCTATGAAAAGGACAGCCTGTGGAACACTATTATTAAAGGTAAATATGGGAGTTCGATTGGCGGTTGGTGGACGATCGACTCCTCTTTATACAGGGCCTCCGCGATGTGGAGAGCTATCAGTCGGATGAAAGAAGAGGTCACCCGGTGGGTCAGTTTCGAAGTGGGAAAGGGTGATAGTATTCAATTCTGGCAAGACACGTGGATAGGCGATAAGCCGTTGAAAGATAAGTTTCCTTCCATTTACCGGGTGGCGAGCAAGAAATTCAACTTCATAGCCGATTACTTCTCCCTCGTTGCAGGCAAGCCTGTTTGGAATATTCCCTGTAGAAGGAATCTTCAAGACTGGGAAGTTGATCATCTTGTCGATCTGTTGCAGTATATTCAAGAAACGTCTATCACTCAAGGCCGCAACGACAACATTATCTGGAAACCTGATAAGACATCTGTTTTTTCGGTGAGATCCTTTTACACAATTCTATCGGCCAACCATGCTCCTGCTCCCCATCATCATTCCCATTTCCATTGGAAATATGCTGCCCCCCCAAAGTTCCAGGTTTTCGGCTGGCTGGTTGGGAACAATCGAATTCTGACTCTGGATAATCTCAGGAAAAAAGGGATGATCCTCCCCAATGTATGCCTTTGCTGTATGTCCTCGGAGGAATCGGTTAACCACCTGTTCATTCACTGTCCATTCGCTTATTCAGTTTGGTGCGCCTTTCTCTCTTGCTTCAAGGTTAGCTGGTGTTTTCCTAAGGATGTGGACACTCTTCTCAAGGCCTGGCATGGGGTAAGATTAGGAAAGATCAAATCCAGGATCTGGCGGACTGGAATCCTGGCGGTATGGTGGACCATATGGATTGAAAGAAACAAGAGATGCTTTTAGAATGAAGCGAAGCCCTCCCACCTAGTTTCTTCTTATGCAAAATGTCTCATTGCTGAATGGGCGGCCCATATGGAAGGGACCAAAACTGATCTTTCTTTTCTCCTGTACTAAAGGGCTGCCTCCTCAGCAGTTCTTGTCTTTTTCCTTTCCTTACTTTTAATATAAGTTACCTTTCAAAAAAAAATAAAAAATAAAGTAGTAATGACCAAAGTAGGGTCTAGTAGCCTCACTCCCAAATAGTAATTCAGATTGTTTTAATTCAACTTGAAACACATGGAATTGCAAGTGGGGGCTGACCATTATCACGGTCTGAAATGACCCATCTCCATCATTTGTTATTTCCTTTGCATTTAATGAGATTGTCTCAACTCAGTTCAGTTGTGCATCCAAATGCACCCTTATTTTTTCCATGTATTATTGAGAGGGATCCATCATGAATGTTTGTCTTCTAGATGTTCCTATGAGGGCTGTTTGCTGGACAATTCTTTTGAATACTGGTAGTAATTTAAATTCATTTCGTGGTTGTATTGTATGCAATCTTCTTTATTTTAACTTTGTTTGAGATAGTTGGGAAAAAACCCAGATGATGCTGCAAGTATGGTTTTAATGTTTATGAGTTTAAAATTCAACCATGGACATTATGTGATGAATTTGGTATATGATATAAAAAGGTACAGACAATCAATTTTAGCAATTCATATAGTTTTGATGAAGAAGATATTATTATACCATAACATAGCTACTTGGCCCCTTGGGGTGAGTTAGGGTTGAGGATGTTTGCATGTGCTGGAATTGTAAGAGGAGGGTAGGGGAAAAGGAGTGTCACACACACGCACGCACGCATGCACACATGCGCCTCCATGTTCATGCTTAAACCCATCAGTGCCGTTTGTGATATGGCTCAGCTCACGCACACACCTCCGTGTTCGTGCTTAAACCTGTTAGTGCTGTTTGTGATATGGCTCAGCTCTAGATGTGTAAAATAAGCGACATAAAGATGCATGATCATGTAATCTCAGATATATGACCTCTAATGAACAAAGAGAGAAGAAACAGAAAAAAGAAGCAAAAAAAAAAGAAATTCTTTTGTACTTTCCAATTCTTGCCCTTTCATAAGGAACTACTCTTATTCATAGCTGGCAGGGAAAGGTAGTTATCCATCCCATGGCCAATCTCAGTTTCCAGTACTTAATAGCCTATGAGAAGGAGAGATTGGTAGCCAAGTGTTATGTGTCAGATCATGGTGAGGTGCCCTAATGAGATGCAAATGGCAGGCAGTCCTATGAATGAGGAAGCTAACATGCCCAATATGAGAGGCCGACCTGAGGTGACTCCCAAACTCCATGGGATAGATCCCAGCGACAGGCGGGTGCTTGTACATGTGTGTGTAGAGCTTCATCAGAATGATAGAGATGTGGGTTTGAAGGGTAGCTCGACCAAGTGTCTAGGTTTGGTGAGTAGTGAACCCAATCCCACTTGCACAAAGACGTGTAGCAGCGGGAGTTCTCTTGCA
Organism: Magnolia changhungtana; assembly: GCA_030180095.1. Lineage (NCBI taxonomy): Eukaryota > Viridiplantae > Streptophyta > Magnoliopsida > Magnoliales > Magnoliaceae > Magnolia > Magnolia changhungtana. Next base: position 4,881,971 of record JASAUF010000234.1, read on the forward strand.
AAACATCTCAAGATGGATTATTGGGCCAGAAGGGTAGTGACCTCAACTTGCTAAGAGCTCCTTGGAATCACATGAAGAAGGTGGCAATGCCTCGATGGGATGCTTGTGGAACCTAATACATGTCTTGAGTGCTATCTCACCTATGGATCCCACCATTATCTAATTCCAATCTGCTTTCACTTGAAATTTTTAGGATGCCAAAATCAGGTTAACAAATCCACAGAGCACAAATAATGCTTTTAGTGTGGGAGGTTTAATCATCATGGGCATAGCCTTGCTTAGAGATCCAGGATATTTTGTAGATAGAGCTGATGTGATAGGCCTTTGCAATCCTGTCTGCACATATTCCACTGAAAGTAAAACCTCCCACCATTGAACCAAACAAGCCCTCAAAATATGATGTCTCATCTGTAGAAGGGGCTGCTAGGCTTTTATTCTCTGATGAAATGTTCTAAGCTACTAGCATCTGTTGTTGTTAAATTCTTTAGATTTATGTTTTAAGGGGTTGGTTTCAAATACCGTAGAGAGAAATTTGCATTTCAACATGTTCCTACTTCACAAGAATCATATCATTCACTCAAAATTGGAATGGTCAAACGTTTTACTGTGTGTGCATATGTAAACTTCTATATTGTAAACTGGAGTTGATAAAATGAAATTACAGATAACATGCTTGAATAATGTCGATGTTCTGGTGAGTTGATTATGACTTTTTCTTTATTGGTGTTAAGTTGATTATGACTACATAGAAAGGTATTCAATAACGGCCACCGTCATTACCGTTATGATAACAGCCCATAACGGCCGTTATGGCCTTCTTTTTCTTTTTCTTTTCTTTTTTTTTCAAAAAATAAATAAAAATGTATTGGCTCCATAAATGCCATTACGGCCCCATATCGTGTAACGGTTAACATAACCGTTTTTAGATACCTTGGCTACATAGTAATCCTATGTGATTTATGGATACATTAAAAGTTTGAATTCCTGAAAGTTTGATGTCAACATTTTAGCATGTTTATTTTAGCTACATCATTCTGTTTTCCTAGAATTTCATTGAGGGTGGGTTTGGTTGCACCAAATATCATGAAATCTCATGATACGTGATATTTGGTGCAACCAAACACATCATAAATAAGAATGTCCTGTAATGTATAATCCAATCTTTTCATCTGATTTGATACCACTCACAGTTTTGCTCTATGATTCTCCTTACGCTACTTCCCTTCTAGGGTTCCACTACCACCTATATAGATGTTGTTTGGCCTTCCTACAAATTTGGAATGCAAAGTTGCAAATTCATGATGATAGACTTTGTTTATGCTATTGAACTGAATCACAAAAATTAGTTTAATAGAGGAAATGACCAAACTGTAATCATCTTTTTATTATTAAAAGTAAGGAAGTAGCTGTCAAATTGCATTTACATTTCTTTTTAGTCCAACTTGAAAGTCACATGTTTGCAATTTGAATGCTAGCTCCTCAACATGAATGCTAAGGCAATTGCAATTTGGTCATTTTCGACTTCATTGAACTAATAAATGCAATTCGATTCAATGGTAAACCCAAACACAGACTGAGATATGGAAATGCCTGCATATGAGAATCCTTTGTTATAGACTCGTGGGAACACACAAACAGTTCTATGGTCTTGTTTTGCTTTTTACCAGAGGCATTATATGATCCAAGAACCTTGGAATTGTACAAGTGGGTCCCATGGTTTGATGAACCAAATTGTTGATCTGATGACCCACAGTGGATGGACCATATCCAAAGACTTCTCAATGGGTCAAAAAAATGGTTGTGGCAAAAGGCCAAAGATTGCCTGGTTAGGATCTTCCAATCAGGGAGAGTTGTGGGAAACAGTATATTCATGGCGGGGTCCATCAATTCAACCTCTTCTGGATCAGCCAAACCTAAGGATCATGTAATTCCACGCCTACGATACTGAGAACCATTTAGACGTTTGCTCTTTATGACAATTGCATCATTGTTTCCATCTCTCTCCAGACAATTCCTGCTGACTTTGTGAGGGACCATCTCAACAATAAATCTCAACTGGTCACCATCAGTATCCCAAGTGGGGAAACATGGCCCGTTTTCTATCGTCACAGAAATACAGGACTATCTGGACTAGGCAAAGGATGGGTGGACTTCGTCTTTGACAACAATTTGGAGGAAGGAGATGCGTGCGTCTTCGAGCTCAGCAGGAAAAGGGAACTGATAGTCTTGAATGTTCACATCTTCCGAGTCGTCGAAGAAGTGGTGCCTCCAATTCAATTTACCAACCTATCAATGAAAAAGAAATTATTGAAAACCGGTAAGAGAGGAACCCGCAAAGGAAGGTGGACTCGGAAGCCCATGTGAGTTGGATACAATTTCAGTAATGCATTTTGAACATAAAGAAGTATTTTGCAACTACAGCTAGCCATACCATATAGAAAGGAAATGATACAGTTCTACATGCTGTGTGTGAATCTACATAATACATATACATATGCTAATGGGTCAGCTTGTTCTTAAACCCTCCTTTTTTTTGTTTGATTCCACTGTATTGGCTGATATACTATCCTATGTAATCATCACTGCTCGTACTAGTTTTAAACTAGCTTTAATGGTAATTATGAGCTGGTATGATAAAGCTTTGATCTTTTTCTATGCAAAACTAATGTTGGATTACATGGTTTACAGCCAGCATGGATTGATGACTGAATCCAAATCGACTCGGACATGGTCACACTCATTCGGTGTTGAGTCACCCCCAACTCGGCCAAATTGGTTTGATTCAGCCCTGACTTAGATGAGTCATGAATCAACTCGAGACTGCATGAGTTGGCCCGACTCGCGGAGTCTTATTCCATGACAGTTCTTTGGATCAAGATGTATATGATGGATTGTTGATGACAACTACTTGCCGAGGATAGACCTGCTTTTCCCATGTCCCACCAGATGGTGGCCCCTTCCCCACCCTTTCAGGTGGCTGGCCTTGAGGGCTGGTTTTTGTGAACTTTGGTTGGATGATCATTCTATACTATTGGTTGTTCAGTGTATAGTTTTCTTGGGTCCATACATGGTTAGTCTGACAATTGAACCGATGATTCTCAGGGTCCACTGTAGGTGGCTATGTCCGATGATTCTCAGGGTCCACTGTAGGTGGCTATGGTCTAAAATTTCTCTGGTTGAATCTTTCGTACAGTTTGATCAACCGTTAGTGAAAATTAGAAAGAACTGATCACTTACCTGATCATTTACAGGCAACAGGTAATGGTAGCATAGCTTGTGATACTGTTCCATTTTTCTAGCTAACATGCCATTTGTATAGGAAATCAGCACCATGAAAAAGATAGGCCCCACAATGAAGATCACCATTCAAAAAAAATCAGGCTGATCCGACCAGTAGATGAGCCGTACCTGTATTTTGAGTCAAGAATGTTGGTTTTCCACTGATTCCAACAGTGTGGCCCACCTAATTAGAAATAGACCTTTTGTGTCAGGTGATTTTCATGGTAGGCCCATTGTTTTTGTGGTACCGATATCATGCATAAGTGGCATGTTATTGGGAAAGATGGCAGGGTATCACAAGCTGTGGTACCTTGCCTGTAGGTGATCAATTCTCCATTAGAAAAATATGGTGCTTTTGCATTGGTTCCCTTGGACTAACCAATTGATTGATCTGAACCATCCATTAACTTCAGAACAAATTTCTTGGGCTACCATGCAAAAATCACACTCAATGAATTATCCATCTGCTCTTAATTTGGCCTTGATTTCTACAGTCATCCTTTATCCAAGCCATAGATGGGATGGTTACAATTTGCTTTAAAAAAGAAAAGTGATTCTTTAGAATCATAAGCAATCCACGATGGTTCCCAACGAATGGATGGATCAAATTGTTTATTGGACCTATTTTTGTGTAAATGATTTTGGCCGGCTGTTTTTAAGGCTATTGATCAAATGGTTGATATTTGTCACATAGGTGCAACTTCTTCGCAGTATACCATAAAACGTGTGTTAGACATAATGAACAGTCCAGATCAATGGAATGGACGGTGTCCCAATGCAACTAGAGCACTGGAGCATTTCTCTTTAGACAGGTTAGCCAGGGAGATGCACCTTTTTATTTTATTTTATTTTATTTTATTTTTTTAATTTTTTGGGTTAGCTTGTTAGTACACACCCATGTCAGTACACACACCCATGTTAATCTATATATATATTAATGATTTAGGGTTTGAGTGGTGGCTATGTTAGGCCGGGTGTGGTTTGACTCGACACAACTCCCGCAATTCGACTCAAACCCAGCTTGCTCGGCCCAAACGGTCAAGCTAAGCTGAACTAACATTTTGAACTGAAAGGTTCGAGCTTGAGTTGAGGTAGTCATGGCTAAGCTCAGCTTGACTCGACTGGACACGATGTACAACTCTAGATGAGACATCCGATCCACTGAGGTGGGTAGGATCCTGACTGTGGGGCTCACTAATGTATGTGACTATTTCAACACAGCCCAACCATATTGAAAGCTCATTTTAAGGTATGATATTAAAAAAAAAGGTCAATGTAGTCCAACCATATTGAAAGCTCATTTTAAGGCATGATAATAATAATAATAATAATAATAATAAATGAAGCCACTTCAAATCCCAAATCTCTGATGGACCATGGTACAAGAAACAAGGATGATTGACCATTAAAAATTCCTATGGGCCACAAAAGTTTTGGATCAAAATGATATTTGTGTGGTCTCTTCATCTAAGTGTTTGTGACCTTATCATCAGTTTGAATGGCAAATGAACATTCCGGTGGAATCCATAAAGTTTTTAATGGTGGGGATTCAATCACGACTGTTTCCTGTGATGTGGTCCAACTAAGATTTGAGTCAGCTTCATTGTTTGAATCATGCCCTAAAATAAGCTTTCGAAATAGTTGGACGGTGTGGATTTAAGACATATTCATCACTATGAGCCCCACAGTCATGGGTCCCACCCACCTCGGTGGATCCGGGGTCTCACCTAATCTGCTCCCGTCTAGCTAGGTCCAATCCTCGAGTTTTGAATCTCTCTCCAAGCAGCTTACCGCCCACGAGATGAAAAAAATCAAACAGATGAAACACTATGATTCAAACTCCAAAGTTTTTGAGCCGTTACCGTCCCCTCCAAACACGCCATTTCAAATCAAATCTTCCTCATTTCTGTTCGGCCTCATAACAAACACCTGCCGCGAATCCGTTCCAATCTCTCTCCCACACCTCCATACTCCAACAAATCAAACACCCAAACGCCCTCCAACAAGCCCATGCAAGCCTCATTACCTCAGGCTTTGCCCACAACGTCTTCCTCTTTAACCGCCTTATGAACTGCTGCTCTTTTGGGCAGACGTTCGTAGCGGAACTGATTTTCCAGCGAATGCCGAAGAAAAATGTGGTTTCTTGGACGATTTGATATCTGGGTTTTCTCAGAATGGTCTTTATGTTGAAGCCCTCCGGGTGTTTTGGGAAATGAATGGGGCCCACGTCACACCGAATGCGGTTACTGTTGTTAGCATCTTGCCCGCTTGCGCTCACCTGGGTCTGACCCGAATTGGTCAGTCGATCCACGGATTCTTGATTCGTTGGCGAATCGAAGTCAATGTGTGTACAGAGACTTCCCTTGTTGGATTTTATGCGAAATGTGAGAAGTTGGGTGTTGCTCGGAGGGTTTTTGAGAAAATGCTTGACAGGAATGTCGTGTCATGGAGTGCAATTATTTCGGATTATTCTGAAAACGGGTTCGGTGAGGAAGGTGTTTGGCTTTTTAAGAGGATGCAAAGAAGTGGGTTTGCAGCTGATTTCGTTACAGTCATGGGTCTGTTATCAGCGTGTTCGAGTTTGGGGTGTTTTTGGGTGGGGACTATGGTCCATAGTTTTATGATTAGATGTGGATTTGAGAATGATGGGCATGTCAGGACGGCTACAATGGATATGTATGTGAGGTGTGGGTGTGTCGAAGGTGCATATCGGGTTTTTCGGGAGAACATGATGAAGGATGTGGTTACATGGACATTGATGATATCGAGCTTCTCGGACATTGGGTATGGAAACAAGGCTATGGAACTATTTTATGAAATGATGAAAGTAGGAGAAATTGTGTTGGATTCTGTTGCTTTGATGGGTGTTCTTTCTTGTTGTAGTCGATTGGGAGCTCTTCAGCAAGGCTGACGCATTCATGGGTTGGCAAAAAAAATTGGTTTCACAGATGATATTTTTGTGGGGACTGCACTTATAGATATGTATACAAACTGTGGGAGTTTGGAAAGTGCAAGGAGCTTCTTTGATCAAATGGTTGAAAAGGATATCATATGTTGGAATGCCATGATTGCAGGCAACGGGATGAATGGGCGTGGCACCGATGCAATAGATCTCTTTTTGCGAATGAAGAGATCAGGTTCGAAGCCGAACGAGGCAACTTACGTGTGCGTGTTGTGTGCTTGTAGTCATGCGGGGCAGGTTGATCAAGGGATCTGCATTTTCAATAGCATGGTCAAAGAGTCGGACGTGATTCCTAATTTGCAACATTATGCTTGCGCAGTCGATCTTCTTGGTCAAGCTGGGCGTCTAGATGATGCTCACTTGCTTATAAGTAACATGCCTTTGCAGCCAAATGCTAGTGTTTATGGGGCATTGCTTGGTGCTTGCAGAAACCATGGAAATGTAAGCTTGGGCTTAGAGATTTCAGAAAAGCTTTTCGAGTTGGATCCGAAGGATGCCGGATACTATGTTTTGCTTGCAAACATGTATGCTCTTGCAGGAAATTGGGAGGGTGTTAAGACGACTAGAGTATCTTTGAGATCAAAGGGGTTGAAAAAGGCCCCTGGAGTAAGCTTGATTGAGATAGACCGGAAGATACATGCATTTGTATCTGGAGATAGGGAGCACCCTCAATACCACAAAATCGATGAGATGCTTAAGGCCTTGATTGCAAAAATTGAACTAGCAGGCTATGTTCCTGATACCAAGATCGTTTTTTGGACGTCATGGAGGATGTGAAGAGAGACATGCTTTATCATCATAGTGAGAAGCTAGCCATTGCTTTTGGGCTACTGAGAACTCAACCATGAACAGCCATACGGATAACAAAAAATCTCCGAATGTGTAACGATTGTCATATGGCTAGCAAGTATATTACCAAGGCTGTTGTAAGAGAGATTGTTGTAAAGGACACCAACCGCTTTCACTATTTTCAGGACGGGTCGTGTTCTTGTGGTGAGTATTGGTGACTTTGACAGCCATTGACACATTGCTTCAACAACTGTAATCATGTATTTCCCATTTTATACCATTTGTATCTATGTTGCTTCTGATTCTTTTTTATATAAATCGGCATGATAAAGTCCTCATGATGATAGAAACAAGAGCCCTGTGCACGAACAGTGCTGTTCATCAGGTGGTCCTCGCTGTTTATTTACTTTGGTCAGCAAATCAGGCTGGTCAAATCATAGATTTGGTTTGGGCAATTTTCAAATCCTCTTCTTTTTGTGTATGTGTGTGGCCCACCTGATAACTGGATGAGCCTGAATTTTGGGGCCATGGAACCCACATGGCGGGGACCACCTGATGAATGGCTTAGAACTCTCTCACACAAGATTAAGATTCAGAACCCTACCGTGGGAGTAGACTCCTAATTTCTTGATTGGAAACTTCACAATAGCGATTTCACTGTGGCTTGAGAAATTGCATTACGGAAAATGATTCTTTTCATATTGTTGTTACCATCTGAATAATGCAGCTTGTTGGAGGAATTTGGAGAAAGCCCAAAAAACATAGAAAGCAATGGAGGAGTCAGGCTCTGGAGCTACAATTCAAAGATCCCTCTTGCGATCAGATTCGATGATGGATTTAAGAATCATGAGATACGAATTCGTCAAATACCTATCATTGACCATTATCTAGCTTTGGTTCATTTGCATGAGCTTAAAGACTAGAGATACCATTCCTTTACAGAAGAATGTGGGAGTAATTGTGAGAATTCTATCTATGATGCAGAAAACAGCTGTGGGTGCTTGACACAGAAGAACAGAGGAAATGGAAACAAGCCGAGGAATGTGATGTTGGAAAGATGACAAAAATTGACACAAGAGGAGCTACTTAGCATCAAAGTGGTTTGTTGGAATGAGGAATTTAAGAGCCAAGAACATACCCTCTTGTAAGATGATGAAATCCCATGGCGCTAAGTTCTTACAGGAATCATCAACATCATGCAGTATACTTACACAGTATACTTACACTAGAATCTATGAAACCAAAAGATCAGGCATCCATGGACCCAGCTACCCATGAAATCCACAAGATTAGTTCCTTTAAGAAGCTACCAGAGAAGATAGTGCAGCTACAATTCTCTCTCGGCCTAGATAGCTTCTTTAGAAGATTTGGGAGTTTTGGGGGTGCCATTGTTGTTAAACTGGTGAATGATCTCTTTTCAGTGGGCCATCTATCAACTAAGTTCAAGTGCATCTGTTTCAATCAGTCTGGAAAACCAGATAAGCATGAAAACCTCACAACTTTGACTAGTGTGACCAATCAATTTATGCAATTCTATCTTTAAAGCGATTCCATAGCTCGTTTTTTGTGGACTAGTTACTGTAGAAAGTAGCATTTCTAGCAGACAATAGAGCTAGCCTGTGAAATGGTCAATCAAAAATCAAGAGCAAGTAATCCTCGAAATCAAATGGGTTTGAAAGGGTTTTGCATATATTCCTGATGGATTCTTTACTGTGCTGATAAACAGGAACTGTGTGATCTTTGACCCAAGGATGGGTTTACCATATACCATCCTTGAGTATTCAGTTTGAATAAATTTGAACCGTGATTCATTAATCCAGACAGTGATCTGATGGACCCACTGTTGATGGGTCATGCTTCAAAATCATCCCAGATTGGAAGTTAGTGGCCGTCCAAGTTCCAACCATTGGCATTTGTTCTGTTATTTGTGGACTATTGCTCCATATTTTTCTCCACTGCCTATTTGCAGGCACCGAATGTCGGTCTGATGAGATTATGCATGTTCTCAGGTTGGAGAATCATCTGATGAAAATGGTCATGATAAATTATTAGTACATGGCCTCCTATCAATCCCCGGAGCCCTTGAATGACATTGAAATGCTGATGCCAAACCCATCATAAGTAGGAAATTCAAATTGGTTTTGGTTGGAAAATCCTTTTGGACAACCAGGTGCTGTTGAATCCCATTTGATTTAAACCTTCATAAAATTAACATATTTGGAACATTATCTGTGGGGAAAAAAAAAAAAACACTTAGCAGGGCCAATGTGGAGCTTGGGAGAGGGTGGAGTAATGTTGAATACGTAAAGATCTGTCCTCTTCACCTCTCTTGGAGAAAGAGTGTGCAAAAACTCAACTAGGGTGGTTGATAATGACAGCTTTGCTGAGCAAAGCTGAATTTACATGCTACAAACAAGCTAGCGCAGCACATCAGAATGAGATCTGTCCATCCATCTGGTTGGTCAAAACCTTGTACATGTTTCTCTAAAAATGAATAAGGTCCACTTAGCATGTGGACCCCACGATGGAAACAGGTGAATGGATTAGTAAACTCTGGCGACTAAGTCAGTTCATGTACAGACTACCCACGAGCTATGGCACATTAGTACACAGCTGGCTCAGTGCAAAAACGTGACACACGTCCACCAATATCTCCAACACATGAAAACGCAAGGAATCTGAATCAGCGCATTGCTGAATGCTGCCTCATGTTGCAAGATAGTGCAGTACCGGGATGTGGGGCCCACTCGCAAGAAAGAAAGGAATTATAAATTTTATTTAAAAAAAAAAAAAAAAAAGCATCGAAGCTTGATAAGATGGGTCATGATTCAGTGATCCAAAACGCTACTATGATGGCTCTCACCTGCCCTTGGACGCCTATGACGGGCCCATGACATCAACCGTTCGGATCAAGCGGGCCCTACTGTACTAACAGAAAGCCTAAACATTGTAGAGCACCCAAACATAGGTGTACATGTAAAGTACGGGCCAGCTCTTCGTGTTTTCAGTTTTTATAAGTGGGTCCATGATTCAGTAATCCAAACTGTTCATTTGGTGGGCCGTGCCGTGGATGATCTATGCACTAAATACCCCCTATCCTAGGGAGAAAATCTTCTTAACACCCATTTTATTCTAATAATTAGAAAAGATTTGATCTTAAAAGAGTGAGATGAGTGGGCCCATCAAAGCCAAACAACTTTTAAATGAAGGGGGACCTACTCAGGCATTTGTCTGAACTAGGTGGCGCCACCCCTCAAAAACCCAAAAAAGTATTAGAGACCCCATGATAACCTTCATGGCAAACATGACTTCATGGGCATGGCCCACTCCCGACAAAAAAAGAAAAAAAGGAAAGGGAAATATCATCAACTCCTGACCAAATCAAACAGCACTACACAACAGAGAATTCCATCCAACCATTCCATTGAAAATCTAAAACTACAATACTTCTTTTCTTTCCTATTAAAAAAAATGGGGGCTTGGGAATGTTCATCAATGGACCGACTTCTTCATGGGCAGTTCACCAAACTCACCGTGGACCGATGAATATAACAACAACTTGCCATGAATCACCAGGTTTCATTAGTATATGAAATTAAAGAAAACCCATCTAATTAGAATAATCAGATGTCCTTGACAGTGTTTCCTGCACAGGAAAATGAGATGAGATGGATTCTCAAAATACCTTGGTTGAGGGGCTAATCCACATAAGCCTGTGTTTCAATCGGAACCTTGACATTGGATGGCAGCAAAATATAATAACACCATCCTAAGAATATTAAATTTCTGTTAGTTAATGAATCAATCCGAAGTAGATTTATCCACAAAACTAAGGTGGCTACGTCAAATCCTCTCTTGCATCATATGGGTTCTCATGAAAAACAAGTCAAAAACCCCTTCTTAAGATAGACCCACCATATGCAAACACCAACCTTTTGTTTGCACTAAATAAACAAATACTTAGCCATTTAATCTAATCCAACATGAAATCTAGGTTGCGTTTGGATGCACAAGTGAAATGAATTGCTCGGTTTAATCAAGAGGAAATGCTAGAAAGACAATGATGGTTTCCTAGGATTCATCTTGAGGAAGCCACCCCCAAATTGCAGTTATGTTTCTTTCAAGTTGAACTCTAATGCAACATGATTGCAATTTAGAGGCCAGATCCTCATCAATAATGCCAGTGAAGGAAATTGCAATTTGGTCATTTTCCCACAGTATTTACACTAGTATGCAATTCAATTTGAGAGTGCTACCCAAATTGCAGTTAATGTTTCTTTCAAGTTGAACTCTAATACAACATGATTGCAATTTGGAGGCCAGACCTCATCAATAATGCCAGTGAAGGATATTGCAATTTGGTCATTTTCCCACTGTATTTACACTAGTATGCAATTCAATTCGAGTGCTACCCAAACACATACCTGACACCTTGAAAACCCAGTTGAGAACAACATTGATGAAGTGGACTCAATCCACCCCACAGGCCACTTTGCTGTCCTCAACTGGCCTAACCAAAGACAATGAAAATGAAAACAAACGAAAACAACCAAAATTTAACTCTAAGCATCACTAACGTTGAAGATCAGATGGAACAAAAGTATTTCGGACTTGGAACATCATATCTTAGTAAGGAGGATCTGTGCCATTGTACATTGCATTGGGTGTTTCTGTAACTGTCTCATGAATGCTACATGCTCGGGCATGGTGTGCCCTGATGACCGTTACATAAAGGTAATGGTGGCACCATTGCATGTTACGAGGTCGTGACAACTGTAATGGCCGTTATGGAAAAGAAAAAAAGATCCATTACACCCCCCATAAAGGCTGTAACAGCAGTTTTTTTTTTTTTTTTTTTTTTTTTGGGGGGGGGGGGGGGATTACGGTTACGGAATACCTTGTTGCTTAGGATCCTAAAATGGTTTATTTTTCTACTTCCAGCTGCTATTCATCCTCCTGTTCAATTCATACCACTAAAGAAGTCTATTTAACTTCAAACAGGTGCATCAAAAGACAATACAACACTACGAGTCTTTAGACATGCATCACCTACATTCAAAGGCAACCAACATACATATCAAGCTGTATTAGCAATTCACCAAAACCTGTGTCTCAAATAAAGATTTCATTGTTTACTCTAAATGAAATTTCTAATAGCCCAATGAAGACCGTATATGGAAATGTAAAAAAGAACGTGTACCCAATTGAAATAAGTGGCGTGCAATTGCTTAGTGGTAATTACCAAACAAGAACACAGCGAAATAGGGGAACTGATTTACCGCCCGTTTGAATTCTTCTTGAACATACAGAGGATCTGACTGAAGAGTCCAAAATGGTGACCCAAGTGATACATGTTCCTAAAACCAAACTCTACATGAACCCAAAAATACATAACAAGTAAATAGAAACAAGAATAAATAAATTCAACTCCATAATCAACAGCCATCGCCCCCGCTTGTATAGAAAATCTCTCGTGGAAGAAGCAAATGAAACAGAAAGCTGGAAAATCATACCTCGCATGTTTTCTGTTGCCTCTGCGTCTCCCAACCATCAAACCAGAAGTGCACATCAAATATTTCAAACTGGTCGTTATTACCATTTGTGCTGGCAGGAGTAAAACAGCGGGGTTTTTCTTTCAAGCTTGACGCGAAACATACACAGCTGACTCCTAATCTTACGTTTCCGAAGCCTCTGGGACACTGAATAATCCATCTTCTTCAATAAAGGCAGGATTAAGAAACTTTGCTATGAATGCCCACATCTTATAAACATCTTCAAAGTTAGTGAGGAACCCAAGAGAAGCTGTAACAACCTCGACTCGGAATGTTGCATTTTTACTGTCTTGCCGCCCATTAGCCATCGGCCTGCATATCAAGGCCGCGCCGTCCAAATCCAATGCTCCATGATGCTGTTTCTGGTTATCCACGATCCGTATATGACTAAGGAAACCAATGCCAAGAGAGATGCCATTCTTCTCAGCTAGCTTCTGAACAATATCAGGATTGATTAGCCCTCCACTGGCATTCCTAACACTGAATGCCACAGCAGCACCTCTTTCATATTTGATCTTCGGGCCATAGATGTGAACAAGGGGCATTCCGGTCACACCATCTGAACTTGGTAACCGCAATTGTAGCAAAGACGTCACTAGCCAATTGATCAGATACCGCAGTCTGAGGGTGGTTTTGTTTAAGCCCATCATGTTCACATGGTCGAGATGCCTGCAGATTATTTCGGGTTCTCTTCTGTTCCACTCATCTTCATCTCCATCTTCTCCATCACTGATGCCATCGTCATCCCCTAATGTAGTCCCAGACACTTCTGCAGCCTCCAAATTACAGCCAAGATGTTCTCTACGGTTGTCCTCGGTGCTAAAGGAAACTCGTCGGCCCATGCTCGTGGCCCGCTCATTCTCCTCCACACCAAAGAATCTACCCCCGCCAAATCTGTTTCCTTCTCGACGTCCCAATAGTCTAAACTCGCCTTCCGTTTCCCTCCTTATAGCACTTTCTTTTGTCTCTGCAAGCCTTTCTCGGCATATTTCAGACGACGAGCCATTCTCCAGACAGCCATGCTTCCCTGTTGAACTCAACTTAGCCCCATTCAGATTTGCTTCTTCTCTGATTTCAGATTCTTCCTGGATCTCTCTAACATACTGGAAATCTGGATCCTTTCCGGTGTTTCCGGGAGCTGCATCCCTTTCCGTGAAATCTTCTTCTTCTGGAGATTCCTTAACACGGTCCAATTCCTGTGAGACCGATAAGACAGCTGCATCAAACGACAGCACATGATCTTCACTCGATCTAAGATTCACTCGCCTATCGTCATAGATTGGGCTCTTAGAAACCTTTGATGACAATTTCGGAGAGAGCCCTATATGGTTTTTCCTGCTGGTAAACCATGATGGTGGGAGTGGCGAGCCTAATTTGGGTCTGTTCAATTGGCCAGAGTGATCAGATCCATATGGGCTCTGACCCAAATCGATCCAGAACGAGTTGTCCGATGATTCATCTTCACTGAAGACCGGGCTCTTCATGACCTCTCCAACCGAAATGCTTTCTGCTTCTTCGAAGATGGTGCTTGCCCCATCGCGATCAGAGCTGTTGTCATGATCCATCTCAGTCTCAAACACATCCCGCACCTGAGCCGATGTGTATGCACCTGAGAAAGCAGGCAATTGTGTTCCACGCCGAGTCTCGGGTGTCAATTCTTCATTCTCATCGATCCCCTCATCTTCAGTTCCAACCAAGCCATCCAGACCATCCACAGAGTCGCTTAGGTACTGCGGGAAAACTGGGACAATCCTCACCATGCCACTCCCGGCACTGCCACACTGGTTTTGCAAGCTCCCCATCACAGATTTCTTGATAAGGAGGCATCCGAATCCAGTTGGGTCAGACCCAAACACTCGGTAAAATGATGTGATGATAAAATCTGGCCTGAAAAGCGACAGCCCGAGCGAGTCCATGTCCTTGGGACCCAAAGATCCTGCATCTAGCAGGACATGCCAATTGTTCTGCTGAGCCAACGCCATCCACTGATAAGAATACTTAGCACCAGTAACTCTAGATTGAACAGGAAAAACAAAAAGCCCAACAGCCGAATCCTTCTTCCTCCTCTTCTTATTTGAGATTTGCTTCCTCAGCTCTGTGGAGCAGAGTTTCAATGTCGGCCATTTGAACCACGCACTGTAAATCTTCGCACCCTTCTCCTTCGCTCTCTGGGCCATCCAATTCACTGACTGGCTCTCATAATCGAACATGGTCAGCAATTTCTTGTTTGTTTCGAATGGGTAGGATTCTGCAAGCAATCGGAAAGCGGACCCTCTGCTCACGGTAAAAACAAGGCCGTATTCACTCTCAGGGATGTTCAGGTAGTCCATTATCCTAGTTTTAATATCGTGTTCAGCAGTTCCTTTCTCAGCGCCACCATAGAGCGCATGGTTGCTCAAATTCGCAGTTATTTCAGACAAGCTAAAGGCCGACGACTCCCAGGATACAATGTTCTGAAGGTAAGAGAAAAGCCCAAAACCGCAGTAGTCGAGACATACCTTGGCAGCCGCATCCGAGAGGTGCTCATACTCGTCCGATCGCAGCTGGTCGATCTTCTCCGAAGTCTGGAACTTGGGGTACATTGTGATGAACTTGGCGAATGATTCCCGGAGTTCAGGGATGGAGTCCTCATTATCGAATGTGCGGTCTGCAGCAAGCGCCGTGGCCCGGAGGAATTCGCGCTGGGCATGGAGCCGAGCGAGCGATCTGGACCGCCCAAGGCCAACATCCTGGTTGGAGAATCCCTCGGGATCCATCTCCTGGGATTTAACAAGAGACCCATCTTCAGATGCCTCATCAAGAGCCTCTCTCAGCTTGTTTTCTTGCAACTGTCTGAGGATTGAAGACTTTTTCTTGCCGTCTTCTTTCAAACCAGACCCATCTTTCCTTCTGTTCTTTTTCTCCAAAATCAAAGCAGCACAATGAGAAATAGGCTTCCATAGTGAAAGATGCATGAATGCTGATTAGTCTGACACAAAACCCAGAAATGGAATCCAACCCAATCCTAATCTGGATGAAAAACCGAAGATGTAGTTTCAGAAAGCCTTAAAAAGTCTAGTGAGGAATCTGAAATTTCCACAAAATCAAAAAGAACTCTTCTATCAAATCCAAACATTCCATTCTTCAACTTTATGCAGAAACATTCAAACCCCTCAAAACCAGAGATTCTATTCAAACCACCAGAACTTTCGCAAGATCAAAACAAAGAAAAAGTGAAAGGAAAAAAAAAAAAAAAAAAACAAAGGACTGATTCCAATTCAACCCTTTTCCTTCTTTCTTTCCTCTTTCTTCTTTTTTCAAGATCCAAAAGCCAAAAACAGCAGATTCAATTCAAACTCAACCACCCCATAAAAATAAAAAAAAAACAACCCTAAAATTTTACAAAATGACCCTCCAAAACTCCAAAAATTCAGATAACCATCTAAGGAAAAACCCACCAAAAAAACCAAAGATTTAACACAAACCCAACACTCCATCAAAAACCCAAAAAACCCACATCCCAAAATCCCCATAAAATTCTCACACGAGACCCCAACCCAATTTTATTTTATTTTTTAAAGAAGAAAAATACAGAGGCTTGGAAAATCAACAAAAACACACAAATTCCTAACCTCTTCTTCTCCTTCTCCCTCCCATATAGAAAGAAAAATCTATACAAAAAAAGGATTCCAAGAATCAAATCTAAAACCCCACAAAAGAACCCTGATCAAAAAACCTCCAACAACTCCTTTTTTATTTTTTTCCACACCACCCAACCCCTCTCTCTCTCTGCAACAGAATTAAAAGCAAACCCTCTTTGCCATCTTCCTCATTTACTTCAGTGGTCTCAATCCAAACATGTCTGCATTCAATACACTCACTCTCTCTCTCTCTCTCTCTTTAACCAACAGTCAAAAGATAAAATAACGGAATTGATATTTTCGCCCTTGATATTGTTAGCTTCACCCACCTAAGGGTAATTTGGTCATTGTAGACGTTCTCCGGTTCTCGCAGCCCAAACACGAAAGGAATTTTTTTTTTACTTTTGACCAAATTGACCCTACCTGGGTAGAAATATCAACCTCGTGGAAAGATCCAGCGTCTGTCGCCTCCGACTGGGACCACATTCTGAGAACCGTCCATATGCTCATTACTGCCGTGAATAAGATCATGTAAGATAATCAAGCTTAATCCTAACCTTTGATTATTAGAGTTGAGTGTGAGCCATTGAAAACTCTTTTTTCATTCTTTAAAAATTCATCCACTGATAGTGATGGACACAGTCATCCATTTAGAGTAATTTTTATGAGATGGTCTGTACACATATACTCACACAATATTGACGGTTCAGATCATCGGACCACTTAGCATGTGACCCAGCGAGCGGCGACAAACGGTGGATTCTGTCGCGACGGAGTCAAAACGAATTCAAGTGCAGCTGCTGTGAAAGAGAGCTTGCTGGAATACTTCCGTACGTATTGCAATATGATTCGTCGCGCATGAGCCGTTAGATTAGGGTAGTTTTCAATAATTCAAACTGTTTATGTGATGAGCTTAATCGTGGATGAGAGACACGCAGAAAAACTCTCTGATTAAAATATCTTAACCATATGGTTATCTAAATTTCATGTTGACCGTTCATATTCAAAGGAAAAGAGTCATAAGATCAAGGGGTTTAAATATTGTAATTTCTTAGATAATTTTTTGTATTCCCACCATCAAAAGTGAGGGCCGTGATATGAACGGTTTGGATCGTTATAAAATTACTCCAGATTCAAAGACCAAAGGCCCAACGTATCCTAACGCAATAACTCGGGATGTATTGTAGCCAACCCCTTCTCCAAAGTAAAACAGTAAAACACCAACCCATTTGACTTCTACGATCATTTTCTTTCGTTCCTTTAATATTCACAAACAACATTTTCTTTTTTTAAAATTTCCAGCTGACCTGTTACTTCAATCGGAGATCTGATCCGTTGAAACTGTGGCCCATACACTGGAGATCAGTTACATGAAAAATCTATGAATAACGCACTCATCACATAAGACAAAAAAAACATTGAGTAATACCATCAGCTATCCATTGATTTCAACGGATTACCTGGTCTGATGAACAGACCATCCGGAAATTTCCCTGCAGGTGATGCGGCCTACCTTTTTCAACGGCTTGGATGTTATGCACGAGCTAGACATGGGTCTGGCGGAAATAAGTCCTTGTTTGAAAGTCACATACAACGTTGTATGGGAAGATTAACACGTGTGTACTGTCCATGCACGCTTCTGCAATATCGTGCTTTCGTTGAGGATTGGCTGGTGTACCACACACCAGCTATATTGCTGGTGTAGATACGTGTCGTGCGAAGACGAGCGCCGACGCTCCTCGAGCTCCGAGTTGTACGAACGGTTCAAAGAAGATCTAAGTTACATGGCCCCAAAATGTTGTATTTATTATATCCACACTGTTCATCCATTTTTCAAGATCATTTTAGAACCTTATTAAAAAAATAATCATATTCAAAGCTCAAATGGGTCACACCAAAAATAGCAGCAATGATAATGATTTTCACCTTTAAAAATTTCATAGGGCCTCTATAACATGTATTTTCCATCCAATCGGTTAATAAAGTCACAGATACATAGATGGAGAGGAAAAATAAATTTTATACTAGTCCAAAACTTCTCTGAACCCTAAAAAAATTTCAATGGTAAGATCCAAAAGCAGTGTGGTCCACTTGATCTCTAGATCTGTCTTATTTTTCGGCTAAAGCGTTGACACGAGCTCACCAAACGTATGAACACGTTGAATATAACACATATTTTATTACGGACCCACATAACTTACTGACGTCAATACATTATATATATATATATATATATATATATATATATATATATATATATATATATATATATATATATATAGCTGGTGTGCGGTACACCAGCCAATCCGCTTCCGGGCCCCGCTGTTTGGATCTTTCGGCCCAAAAATTCGGCATTTCCACCATTTATTGTAGACCCAGATTGCGTACTACCCCGGCCCATCCCAAGCTTCAAACGAGCGGTTCTGTGGGTGAGCCCACCGTAATGTATCTGTACATCCAAGCCGTCTATCTATTTTCTCAGATTATTCCAAGGCATAAAGGGAAAAATGAAGCAGATCCAACGGTCAAATGTACCACACCAGAGATGACTCTTGCATTTAATGCAACTGACATTTAATGCTCCGTGTATTTTAATGCAACTAAGCTTATTATTTGGTGTGTTCTACTTGAGAGTTGGATCTGCCACATTTTTGTGTTCATGCCTTAAAGTAATCTGAGAAATGGGATTGACGGCTTGGATGTTAAGATACATCACGGTGGGCCCGCCCGCAGAACTGCCCGTTCGGAGCCGGGACGGGCGCGGGTAGTACGCAATCCGCGTCCATTTCTTGTAGTCCTCATTTTCTCGAGTGTAACCAGATGAACTGAACTACTCGCGTGTAGATGGACTGTGCACCATTAATAAACCTCGAAGCAATGATAAAAGAGGAAGTATCCAATGCCAACACGTGTGCTGGATCCTAGCCGTTCATCTATCCGATGGACAGTTGATGGACGTGTATTGCCTGTGTCACATAGATAGATATTCGTGCGCCTCCTGTTGTCGGAAGCTTTTTGGACTCACAGAAATGCCCGTGACAAATCCACTCCGTCCATCCTTTTTGCAAGACTAATAGTACGGAAATCTAAAAATCAGACGGATCCAAAACTCAGATGGGCCGCAGAAAATGGGAAGGGAAACGTCCACCGTTAAAACCTTTCTGGAGCTGACCATGATGTTTATATGCCATCCAAACCGTTCATATGGTTATTGCAAATCAGATTAACTGTAGACACAAATATCATCCTGTGCCCCGCTGTTTTCTTGTGGTATGGCCCCACATGAGTTTTGAATTTGCTTATCTTTTGAAGCTCTGTGGGCCCACACTATTGTCTTTGGAGCATCCACTCGGTTCATCAGGTGAGATCATCGATTCTAGGGTTTCCTCCAAAAATCAGAAAAATCCCCAACTCAGGTGGGCCACACCACAGGGAACAATGGGGATGGACGCCAACCGTGTGTTCGTTTGTGGGGCCACTGTAGTGAATATCTTTCATCAAACCCGTTCATCAGGTGTGGATCAACAGGAGGAAAGGATCCAATACTCAGGCAGGCTACACACCACGTGAACTTAAATGTTTGAGGGGTAATTTGACATTGTTGCCATTGATGTTGCCCGTATAACTTTTTATCAATCTGATATTTTTTATGTACGGTGAAAATAATGGCTTCTACCTGATGGACGGATTGGATTCCACATATACAACATGTTGGACCCCACAGACCCCTGGTGTCTACAGCGTTGCTTAAAACAGACGCTGCATCCTATTTCTAATTTGATGGGGATGACCTCCAAGCGGATCAGCTTCATTTCTGACCAGTAACATCTAAACTATGGGACCCACCAGATGAATGGCTCGGATACTGCACATGTGTGGCGCGTACGCGAGCTGCCTCATTCACGCGTGTGGGCATAGCAAAGATCCGGCAGTAAGAGTAAAATGAATCTGGATTTTCAGGTATCTGATTTTGGGTATTTTAATTTACAAGTAGATCTTAGATAAGATAACAGATCATATCATCAGAGTGGAAAATGATCAAAGCCCCTCCGAGTCTACAACACCTTTTTTACACGCTCCCATTCACTTTGGGCCCACCATGTTGTGTATATGAAATCCACTCCGTCCATCATACGACACTCCTTATGTTAAACATACATACAAAAAGATAAGCCCTATAGAATGCTGAAAAGCTAATATGGTAAACAACTCTAAGTTCCCGCGCTATGGCCCACCTGAATTTTAGATGAAGCAGATGTTTATAACCCTTCATCTTAGCAAGTCACGCCTGATGAATGGTTTTGATTGATAATTCACGAGATGGTGGCCCCATACAAAAACCAATGGTTGCCATCCCATCTCCGTTGTTTCATGTTGTTTTGTGTGACTCACCTGAGCTGCAGACCAAAGAGTAATTGGGTATTCCACGCGCAGGTAAAAAAGGGAAGCGGATTAGTTGTTACCCGGGTAACAATCACTTACCGTGGGGCCCACAGGTAAGGCCCACCTTAATGATTTGTTGTATATCCATGCTGTCCATCCGTTTTTTCAGCCTATCTTAGGGAGTGGTTTCAAAAATAAAGAAGATAAAAATCTCAGTTGGACCACACCACTGGAAACAGTGGTGAATGAACGACCACCATTAAAACTTCCTAGGGCCCACTATAATGCCCACTTTTTATCCAACCCGTTGATATGGTCAAACAGACCTGGAAGAAGGGAAATAATAAGTATTAGATTGATATATATATATATATAAAAACTTTTGTAGACCACAAAAAGCTTTTACTGGTCATTCACCACTATTTCCAATGGTGTGATCCGCTTTAGATTTTGATCTTGTTAAATTTTAGTATCATTTATTAAAATGGTCTGGAAAAACGGATGGACGGCGTGGATATACAAAATATTAATCAAGGTGGGTCCCACACGGTAAGGGTGGTAACACGTAATCCGCTCCCGGTAAACACTAAAACAGTTGTGGTGGAAGATTCTAGTCGTATTTAATGGTCCACTTGCATGACCCTTATTGGTGGATACTTACATTATCTTTATTTAAATGCAATTATTATAACTAAGATTACTATAAATGCTGAGAGCACTAAGATGCCATAATGTATTTGATGATAAAGGAATTGGGGCCAATGGGGTGGCTATTCATTGACGTGGATAGACGACTTAATGTGAATGAGGTCCACCCTTTCTATCAAGTGCGCCACTCCAACTTAGCCCTTGATTTGGAATATTACACCCATGCAAAAATTATAATAACCGATATTTAAGAAAGTGGATTAGGTCTAACCTACTGTGGGGCCCACCTTAATGATATGTTATATATCTACGCAGTCCATCTGTTTTTCCAGCTAAGTTTTGGACGTGTTCCCAAGAATTAAGGATATCCAAATCTCAGGTGGACCACATCAAAGGAAACAATGGTGAATGAATGCCCACCATTAAAAACTTCCTAAGGCCCAAAGTAATGCCCACCTTAATGTTTCTTTTCCATCCAATCTGTTGATAAGGTCAACCAGACCTTGATGAAGGAAAATAAAAAAGATCAGCTTGATTCAAAACTTTTATGGCCTACCGATAGATTTTAATGGTCATTTCTAGCGGTGTGGTCCACTTGAGATTCGTATATGCTTAATTTTTTTGGATCATATTCTAAAATAATATGGAAAAATGGATGGACAATTCGGATATATAAGAAAGTCATCAAGGTGGCCCCACATAGTAAGAATAACACCCACTAAGTTGTTATCTACATAATACATAATTCACTCCTTGTTTGATGGTCTTAATTTCTCTTATAAATTAAAATGGACGATACTAGAAGGGAATGTTATAGATTAAGAGGCAATATTATTAATTTTTTATTAATTTAAAATATCTTTTGACTTTTACATTAAACATTTATCTAGGGTTGAAAGTCAGGCGGGTTCAACTCCACTGACCGTGACATGTATTGGGTTTGATCTTGAACTTGGGCTATATAAACACCAACCCGCTAAAACTTGGGTTGGGCTTGAGTTGAAATTTGGAGTTGCCTGATCCAAACTGAACCCAATCGATATATAAGTTATTTATAAATTATAATTGAATACGGATCACCTATGTTGAACACACGGGAAATTCGAGTGCCATCTAGTCTCATTGGTCATGCCATTTGCAATGACTCAAGTTACCATACTCTCTCCCAAATAAAGTGTGTGCTATATAACCTGACTTTTGAAGGAGTAGTTGTCCTATATTTTAACTTGTTTGTGTTAGAAAAAATAAAGTTATTTATTATAAATAACTACGTATATAATTAACAAAATTATAGAAACAAAAAATAAGATGTATATTGAAATATAATAGACTAATGTAATAATGAAAAATTAGCATATATCCATCCAACCAACTTGACTGAGCTCACTTGGATTGGGCTTGGGTTGAGAATTTCCAACCCAAGGTTGGGTTAGGATGGGTTAGGGTTGAGGTATAGGAACCTTGGGTTGGGCTAGGGTTAGGACCAACCCAACCCAACCCAACCCAACCCAACCCACTTTCAGCCCTACATTTATCCCTTATTTTAGAGGTGCCTTTAAAAAAAAAAAAAAAAAAAAAAAAAAAAAAAAAAAAAAAAAAGAAAAAAAAAAGAAAAAAGAAAAGAAGAAGAAGTTTAAACTGCCCCTACCACAAAACACTTAATAATCTCCAACTCCGTCAATAACCTTATAAATTAATTCATAAATGACCTTGTAAATTAATTACCTATATCCCTTTATGTTAGTTTAAAAATCCTTCACATTTCTTTTAATGATGTGGTTTTAGCACTTATAAATACTATTTGCTTTTAATTTTAATGTAAAAGTCAGGCTTTGACTCCTGAGAGACTGAATTGACTAGATCCAGCTGTCTGGATTTCACTTATAAATTCAAACACACAATACTTAGGATGAAGGTTGATGCATCATGATACAATATTTTTTGCTTCTTTATTGATAGTGTTATTCCTTTGTTAAATTTAAAATGCCCTCTCAATTTTACATTAAACTTTTATCCCTCATTTTATAAAGTGCAACTTGGTCGCGACCACAAGACTAACGATTGAGTAAGACCCTAACCATAGAGGCCCACCTCAATATATTTATTTGTTTTAATCACTCAAAACTTTTTAGAAGTCATAATTTTTTTTGGATCAAGTTGATAATTGCTTTTTTACTTTCATCTAAGTTTGTATGACCTTATCAACAGGTTGGATAGTCAATATATATTATCGTGGATGCTAATGATGGGTATCCAATGACCACTGTTTCCTATGGTGCAATCCACCTGAAATTTGTATTTGCTTCGTTTTTCAAACCATGTTCTAAAATAAGCTAGAAAGACATATGGATGAGGTGGATATACAATTAGGGCGTACACGAACCGAGTTATCTCGGTTAGCTCATTCGACTCGACTCGAAAAGGCTCGATTCAACTCTATTCGAAATTGAGTTCAAGTCGAGTCGAGCTGAATTCTTGAGCTCGAAAAAATTTCAAACCGAGTTCGAGTTTGCCCAAGCTCAACTCAACTCGAATTGAACCCAACTCGAATCAAACTAGTTCAGTGACTTAGTTACTATGATATTGATGTTGCTCACCAATTGTTTGATGAAATGACTCAACGAAGTGTCGGCTAGTAGCAAGGAAGGTATGTTTCACAAACAAAGACCTTTTTTTTCTTAATTTTTATATTGACTACAAGGTGTTTGATGAAATAATTGTAAAACCGTTGATGATGTTTTACATACAATAAGAATTTGAAGGTACAACTCATGTGTTTGTGAAAATGTTGCACAGGAGAACTCAGCTCGATCTTGGTTTGAACTTGGCTCGAATTGGCCCGAGTTGCTGATCGAACCGAGTTGGCCAATCAGGCTTGAGGATTGAGCCAAGCCGAGTTCGAACAAAGGTTAGCTAGTGGCCGAGCTGAGTCGAGTTGTGCCAAGCTCGACTCGGTTCCACTCGTGTACACCTTTATATACAATGCATACATCGAGGTGGGCCCTATGGTCAGGGTCTCACCCTGATCACTTGTTCGGGTCCAACAAAGTGGTGCTCCATTTTATAGCTACCTTTAAAAAAAAAATAAAATAAAATAAAATTAAAAATAGCATACGGTACCCTTCAACTAAACATTTCATAATTTCCAACTCTCCCCTTAAACAACCTTATAAAGAAATCCATATACTGCCCTGTAAATTACCTACATGCCCCTTATGTTAGTTTAAAAACCCTTCACACGTCTTTCAATGATGTATGATTTTATCACTTTTATATACTAATTGGTTGCGGAACTAGCAACTCTCATTATATGCTACAGAAATGTTGGATAGTTGATGCACTTGCACTCAGTCCCAATTCAGAGAACAAGACAATGGGGTTGATGATGAACGGTCTATATCTGAAACTGGGTCCATTGGGTAAGTTTAAGGGCGCCAAAATATTGTCTTCATTATCAAAAGATAGGATCTAGGACCTGTCACAGTTGACCCAATCCAACCTTACCTCAGCCATCCATGGTAAGGCCGACAATGTAAACGGTTTGGATCATTGCAAGATGACCCAAATCCAAGGGCTACCTAGAAATGGTAGAAAATATGATTTTTTTGACATGGGTTTTAAAGTGAGGCAGTCAAAGTGTTGAGACGGAGGGTTGCATATTCCGAGGTGTCTCGAACCCTATAAAGCTAAGACCCCACCCCGCATTTTCTTTGAACTGCTCCTTTTAGCTCGTGACATTTGACCACGGTTAGGTTCTTTGTTCTTTCCATGTTCAAATATGCCCTTGCTTTCTAAGGTACTCTGGTTGGCTACGATGCTTGATACACATGCACTAAAAAATTATACACGAGCAAGATCAGATATCTCACGGAAGGATCATTGATCTCTTCTTTGTAATTCCTTGTGTTATTGTCTTAAAATTGATGTCCGACATTAAATTGGTTGAATATACTTTTCTCTGTTGAGGTAGAGCAGGCTGTGGATACATTCTTACCATGGTTGGACCAAAAGAAGTTGGAAGAGAAGGAAAAATAGTTTATTAGATCCGAGCCCAATTCGACATAAGAGTGGATTAGGTGAGACTCTGGATCCATTGAGGTGGGTGGGACTCATGACTATGGGACTCATTGTGATGTATGTGCCTTAAATCCCTATCATCTAACCATTTTGAAAACTTAACTTAGGGTGTGATCCAAAAAATGAAGTTGACTCAAATCTTATATGGACATCACCACATGAAATAGTCATGGTTGAATCTTGACCATTAAAAACTCCATGGATTCCACCAGTATGCTTATTTGCCATCCCTATTGATAAGGTCTCAAACACCTAGACAAAGAGATCACATAAATATCATGTTGATCCAACGCTTTGGTGGCCAACAAGAAGTTTTTAATAGTCAATCACCACTGTGTCCTATACTATGGTCCATGTAAGATCTGAAACTGCTTCATTTTTTGGATCATGCCTTAAAATTGCCTATCAATATGGATGGATAACGTGGATGTAGTCACATACATCATAGTGACCCCAAGAGTAAGGGTCTCACCTAATTTGCTCCCATTCTATGTAGGGCATAATGTAACAAGGCCTTAAGCAGATCCTATTCGAAAGGATTCATTCTGGATATGAAGAAATTGTTGTTTGAATTGTGACGCAGGGGAGGACGTGAGGTCGAGCAACGTCTTCCTTAAGAGGATAATTATTCCGAATCCACGGAACTTCTCTGGACTCCTCACAGAGACTTTTCGAATCCACGAGAAAAGAGAGCAGAAAATATAAATAAATTCTAAATAGATTAATGAATCATTGATAATTTTTCTAATGTGTCTCCTTACACCATTAATATAGAAAAATAAATAAACTAAAATTCGTAATTACCAAAAATAGCAAAATTCTAACTCTAATAAAAATCTTAATTCTAATAAAACTCTTCTAAAGCCTAATTTCTTAAAATAAAAATTGCAAATAAACTTTCTCTAGAAGAGTCCTAGTATATCTAAAACTTATTGTTATAAGGAAAGAAAATCTAAAACTCTAATAAATATTAAAAATTCAGAATTACTAAAAATAGTAAAATCTTCCTAAAAATTTGTTTTTGAGCTGAAAGCGCACGTTTTCTGACGAAACAGACAGACGCAACCCACTTTGTGGGTCGGGTCACCTCAGATGGCCCGTTTCAGTAAAGATTGATAGGTTGTACACCCCGTAACGATACCTGGATCAAAAGTTATGGTCAATTTACGGTCCACCTCCTTTTGGCTCAACCATGCTTTGGAATATCTACGTGACACGTTCTACATCGGACCCTCCACTTGAAAAAACTCGTCCTCGAGTTATGTAAGAGACTTGGCACATGAGCGAGATAACTTGACGCCGATGTTCATCGACCCTTTTTTGTACTTGGCATTAAGCTCTTGAGCTGACATAATACATGTACTCATGCTTTTCTTAACTTGACTAATATTGATCAGTTCCTTCACATCTGACACAATACATGTACTCATGCTTTTCTTGACTTGACTAATATTGATCAGTTCCTTCACATCTGTCGTTAAGATCTCATATTTTTTCTGATAATGTGGGCAATTAGGTGGACTTGCCTCTGAGACGGGATCAATGTGATTTTGTATATCTCGTATGGGAGACAACTTATTAGGGGGTTCATTGAGCACAAAATCCTTGAACTCCTGCAACATTGACTTCAAATCTTCTGGGATATTCACAGGCTCTATATATTCTTTCTTTTCAACTAATGGATATATATGTCTTGTTTCCTCAGATTGTTTAACAAAGGCTTGTTCAGTGATAAGATATTGTCCCTCCATTTTAAAAGTCTTGGGTTGGTTCTCCATTCCTATAGAGGTCACATGTTCACCACTGATGAAACCTGTGGTCCGTTGCAACTCCGTTTTGATGAAGTCGTTTCTCGCAGACCAATGATAGAATTTTTCTGCATAACCTTTTACTGATCGGCTATCCTGATAATAATTTTAGTTTTGTTGGAATAATACCTGATCGTAATCTCGAGGGAGGAATCGCATGCACAATAACTTCTTCATCCGCGACCATGTGCGGATTGGTGCCTTCATCTGTCTCGCCCGGTCGAGTTGAAGTTGTTCCCACCAATCTGAAGTTCTACTCGTCAACTTGTATGCCACGAGTTTAACTTTCCTTTCTTTTATGATGTTCATGTAGTCGAAGAAGCGTTCGACTTCGAGCAACCAATCGAGGAAGTCCTTGAAGTAGAGTTGACCATTAAAACTAGGAAGATCGACTTTCATCTTGAATTCTTGAACTATCCTGTGGTTCATTGATAGCATCGCCCTACGATCAGTATAATTACGAATTCCAGCAATTGCTGGTGGTGGATCACCACCATGAACAAGGAGTTGTCTTAGGTTTTTAGCTAAGAGATCCGCTATGCGGTCAATGGAAGCCTGCAGCCCTTGCATGGCTTGGTGATTCTCTCGTTGCGCTACTTCGAAAGCTGCCGCTGTTAAAGGTAAATTTCCTTAAGCACCGCCCATGAGATTGTTGCCTGACCCGTCGTTAGAAGCCATCAATCTGAGGAGAAACCTCGCTTTGATACCAAACTGACGCAGGGGAGGACGTGAGGTCGAGCACCGTCTTCCTCAAGAAGATAACTATTCCGAATCCACGGAACTTCTCTGGACTCCTCACAGAGACTTCTCGAATCCACGAGAAAAGAGAGCAGAAAATATAAATAAATTCTAAATAGATTAATCAATCATTGATAATTTTTTTAATGTGTCTCCTTACACCATTAATATAGAAAAATAAATAAACTAAAATTCGTAATTACCAAAAATAGCAAAATTCTAACTCTAATAAAAATCCTAATTCTAATAAAGCTCTTCTAAAGCCTAATTTCTAAAAATAAAAATTGCAAATAAACTTTCTCTAGAAGAGTCCTAGTATTACTAAAACTTATTTCTATAAGGAAAGAAAATCTAAAACTCTAAAAAATATTAAAAATTCGGAATTACTAAAAATAGTAAAATCTTCCTAAAAATTTGTTTTTGAGTGAAAGCGCACGTTTTTCTGACGAAACGAAGTAGACACGACCTACTTTGTGGGTCGGGTCACCTCAGATGGCCCGTTTCAGTAAAGATTGATAGGTTGTACACCCCGTAACGATACCCGGATCAAAAGTTATGGTCAATTTACGGTCCACCTCCTTTTGGCTCAACCATGCTGGGAATATATCTGTGACACGTTCTACATCAAATTGTGAACTATAAATCAGTTGTAACTTTTATTCCAGGCATCATTACGAAACGCGCAATTTATTAATCTTTACGTAACGATATTTCTGAGGCCAACTAGACTGTCTTGCTGGCCAAATTCATTCATTTCGGCAAAAAGCGTCCCCCTCTGTTCAATACCGGTGATGGTGAGATTTTTTTTCTTCTAATTTTATTAAAATTTATTTTTATTGAATCTCCTTATCTTTATTGTTTTAGGACTTTTGTCTTTATATATATATATATATATATATATATATATATATATATATATATATATATATATATATATATATATATATATATATATATGTCAAGAATGCTCTAATAAAGCTTATTTGGCATTTTTATTTTTAACAAATTTAGTTTTTTAGAATTGTTTTTAACTATTTTGAATAATTTCAACTTAAGATTTTGGATCTTTCATACAAGTAATGTAATTGACTAATCTTAGACTGTTGTTCAATAAAAAATATTTGAACTTTTTATTTTTATTTTTTTGGGACGCAAGAACTTACTTTATAAATTTAAGGAAGATAATAGTCTTTCACCTTGTTGTTTCATGTTTTTTCCTGCGTGAAATTCATAGGTACTTGTACATTAAAATATGATATTGGATATTTTTATTTTTAACCGTAGACTGCATGTAGTAAATAATCAAATTAGTATAATTTCTAGGTTATGACACATCTAAACTTCCACCCATATTTTGTTCTATCTAATTTAATTTAATTTTTTGGGTATTCCAAGTACAAAATTTCTAAGCACCTGCATATCATGCCTCACACTCCGCCAGAATATTAAGATTTTCTCTCTCTCAAATACCATGTGCTGTTGGAGCGCACCAGCCACCCTTGTTTCTTCTTCACCCTTCTAAAGTTGACATTTTCAATTCCGCCGCACAGGGCTACTTCTGTCATTTAAGTAGTCTCATTTCTTTTTCTTCGTAAAGTAATCCTTCGGAGGTGTAGCTAGCAATTTCTGGTCGTGAAATATCAATTCATTTTCGGTACGCGTCGGAAGGCCCTACAAAGTATACACGGGTTTTGAATTCTGACAAGTGGGGCCCATGATTCAGTAATCCAGACCATTGTTATTGGGTCCCACAGCATATGGACCGTTAATCTCTTAGATTAGACTTTCTCCATTTGAATAAATTTTGCAGTGCTTTCCACAAACCTTGGGATCTATTCATTGTGGCCAATCCACCGTGGGATGCAACAGATTGATGGTGTGGATTACTGAGGCATGAAATTCACTAGAAGTGGGGGACATATCATGTATTTCCCCTTTTGAGATTAATAAAATGGAAGGCTAGAATTTTATCCTTGATCCCAAATTGTCCATTGTTGGTCATTGATCAGACGGTTAATAGAATTGTGATTTCTGTGCTCCTGTAAGACCCTCTCTATTGTGGAATGTGTACGGTTTTGGATAAAGGTCAAACCACCGTTGTTTGTGAAAATGAGTTTTGCTACGCTACCCACCTAACCACAGTAGAATGTTAACAAAGTCTCCAGATCTTTTAAGGGAGCGGATTAGGTGAGACCCAGGATCCACAGTGGGACTCCTGACTGTGGGGCCCACTGTGATGTATATGACTATATCCACGCAGTACATCTGTATTGAAAGCTCATTTTAGGTCATGATACAAAAAATATAGCAATTCCAAATCCCAGATGACTATAGTACAGTAAACAATGATGATTGATCATTACAAACTTATTGTGGGCCACAAAAGCTTTGGATCAAGATGATATTTATGTGGTCTCTTTATGTAGGTGTTTGTGACCTTATAAACAGGTTGGATGGCAAATAAAAATTCTGGAAGAATTCATGAAGTTTTTAATGGTGGGGATTCAATCACTAATGCTCTGTTGGTTTGGTCTACCTATTTTTAAGTTAGCTTCAATTTTTGGATCATGACCTAAAATGAGATTTCAAAATGGTTGGACGGTGTGGATTTAAGACACATACATCACCATGAGCCTCACAGCTCGGGGTCCCACCCAACTCGGTGGATCTGCTTCTCACCTTATTTTTTAAAAAAAATTTAAATTTTTTAACACACGCGCACACACACCCCCACACACTCACGCTAGTGGAATTTCACTACCTATGGATACTTAAACCCTTGACCGGGAGATGAAACTCCTCGGAGTCTACCACCCGAGCAAGAGTAAGGACCCATCTCGGATGGATCTGCTTCTCACCTAATCTGCTCCCATCTCGGATGACTTACCATCAATTAATTCGAACCATTAAATCTATTATTAGGAGCAAGTTATTGTACAAAAATTACACCTATAAGATGATCCAAACATTCCATCAACATCATGAAAAATGAACGGCTAAGATTAAATAAAGAAACAAAGTTGAATTATCATCCATTTTGTACTCTCTTTTTTATGATATCAAAAGAGCACTTTAGTACCAATTTGCCCCATGAAAGGGTAAGAATAATTCTATCAATGTCATTTGTGCTCCATGACTTTCTCCCAATTAGCATCACATAGATCATTGGAGATTCAGAATTGATGAGTGGACACCCCATATGTCATTTTGACGTACTTGTGTCCCCAATAAGTCAAAAAGTGTGCGTATACATTAAGGGTGTTAATATTAATTCATCTAAGAAAATGGGAGTTTCAACTCCCGTTCTAGGGTTCGAGTGTCCCCAATAAGTCAAAAAGTGTGCGGATCCTTACTCTTGGACGGGTGGTAGACTCCTTGTAACATCCCGAATTTTCACTGTTTTGGATTTTCAAAAATCCTTGAAATTTATTTATTTATTTAATTATTTATTTTATTATTAACTTATAATATCACTTAACGACCATTAACACTCAATGTTAGTTTATACTGGGGTGGACCAGTCTAATTATGATAGGACCAAGTGCGGGCCGCCAAGCCAGATGGTCCGTTTACACTTAACAATGTGTGGGCCACCCAAATGACGAGAAGGGTCGAAAAATCTAAAACTTTAGAAAATCATAGATCTCACTGGGCTTGTGGTCCATCGCGGATCGTGGACCCAGTGGACACCCGAATACCATCCGGCGCTGCCCAATGCGCCACCAATGTTAAAATCGACCGATATAAGCGAGACTCCGGGTCTTCTAGCCGTCGGATTTCTTCCAAATTTACGGTGAAGGTTTAATGTATTTTTCAACGCCTTCCCACCAAATCTGGGTCCCGATCGTGGCACGATGACCGTTGATCGCGAATTGGACCCGTACGACTAAACTCCACATCCGTTCGTTACCAAATTTTGTAAGGCCCTTCATCGGGCCATGGACCATTTATCCTATAAATTTTATGGCCAGAGGGCCATCAGAAATGCTCCAATCACCAAAATGGCCCCCACAGGACCACTTAAAGGTCAGAAACGCTTTCTCAGATCATATATTCGTTCATCCGTTCGTCCCCAATTTTTGCATGGGCCCTAATCGGGACATAAGGCACCTACACGTCGAATTTGGTGGGCAGAGGGGTGTTAGGGCCACCCCAACACCAATAGGGAGTCCCATAAGTATATTTTAGGAAATTATGGAAGTTTAAGGCCATTTGCACCAAATTTGGAATTATAAATAGAGGTTTCTTTTGGGCACCCCTCTCCCATACGAATTTGCCCTAGGAAAGGGAAGAGAGAAAAGAGAGAAAAGAGAGAAAGAAGAAAGGAGGAAGAGAGGGAAGAAGACAAGGTGGACCCTAAACCAAGGTGGGGCCCAAGGAAATCAATCTCTCCTCTCCCTACACCTTCTCCAAGGGGAAACCCATCCGAAAATCGCCCTCTTCATTTCATGGATCGTTTAGGTAAGATCCAACCCTCTTTTTCTTTGAAAACCCTTGTAAGGAGGGGGGTTTTGCTTATAAATCTAACATGTGAAGTTGTTTTAGGGATTAGGCCGATCTACCATGAAAGCCCTCTTTCCTAAGACGTTTTTCCCAAGCCTCCAACAATCCTAGGTGCGGACTATTAATCTTAGGTGGCTTAGCACCAATTATAATACTAGCTTAATGATTTTGATGCTTGATTGGTACATTTGAGAGCCTAGAGATTTCTAAGAATTGTAAGTTCTTGAAATTGTATGGATGCACATGATTTTCTTCATAATGTTATTTGTTGTTCAAATGATTTTCGTGAATGGATGATAATATGCTTATGCCGTGTCATTCTTCCACATGTTATTGATCCATGTTGTGTATGCTTCCATTACCCTTATGCATATGATGGCTTGAGATGGAGGAAGTGCGTAACTTCCTCACACACACCCACACACCTCACATGTACTATATTGCTTGATTTCTTGCTAGGAACATCTAATTTGTATGACTGAGATGCATGGAGTATGATGATGACATGCTTAGTGACAATCTGTATAGTCGGCTTGTTAAGGATGACCTTCATTATATTGGGTTGGTCAGGAAACATGAGGAGAGCGAAGGCGGCTCAAGGGTAGACCGCCTCGAGGCTAAACCCGTGAGTTTGGGCGGGTGTATTCGGGTGGTCGTAGTTCGACTACATTGGTCTCTCGTGCCCGAGGTCGCTCGTCTCACGCTTGCCTAACTCATGCGGTCAGCCTCCGACCGAGTTGTTTGTTAACCCTGTGTGCCCACATTTGAATGGAATCGAACCACCCCGCAACCATTGTAGCCCATTGATAATCCACTTGAAATCGGTCCACGCCCTCGTGAGCCGGGCATGGTGGAATGGGACACCGTGTCCGATTTGTCGGCCCACGCCGGGGCACCGCGCCTCCCGTAGTGACCGCGAGCGATCCTCCCCTATCGGCACTCCTCATGTGCTTGGAGTCGGGATGAGGAACCCGACGGGATCACGGACCGCGAGGTCTCGGCCTCAAGCGTTGATGGGGTCTTGGCCTCGCAACTAGCGTAGGGCATTGATATGTAAGGTGAATCGAATCCCCAACCCTGCTTTGGATGAATGGACTTAACTAATAACTCGGCTAACACGATCGCATTGCACGCATTAGTTAGGGTGGCGATTCGAAGTCGAGGTCGCTCGAGGAGTGTTGTCATATGCGATCGTTAGATGGAGTCGCTTGAGGAGTGTTGTGGCGAGGGCATGCATCATATCATCCCTCATGCATGCATTTTAAATAAGAGTTATTAGGTGTTGATGATTTGTTTTTCATTAAGTTCATATTACAATTGATGTGTTGTAACTTGAGACTAATAGTTCACACTAAGTTGATCACTCACTCCCACTCTGGGACGGTGTTTTAAAACACCAACCAGACCCATTCATAGATGCAAAGCGACTCAGGGCATGAGGAGCCGGCGATGCGAGCTTGGAAGAGGAGGACGGACTCTCCTACTAGGTGATGGGCGCTCTCCATCGGCTTAGAGACCGGATTCTAGAGCGTTGAGTCATGGGCTTCATTCTTATGGGCATATGATTTTCTTTACGATTTTGTTGGGCTTTGCCTTGTGCGGCCCTTTTATATTCTTTTGAACTATATATATTGTTTTCTTTCGGTTCAGTAGACTAGTTGTGGATGCCTCATATTTCAATTAATTTCATGCTGCGCATTTAAACTTGATAAGTCATAAAACCATAAAATTAATGATAAGTGACACTCGGAGACTCGGGAGTCGAGCGTATGCACGACCCCCGATTTTTCGGGGCGTTACACTCCTGGGAGTTTCAACTCCCATTCTAGGGTTCGAGTGTCCATAGGGGGTGAAATTCCCAAACGTGTAGAGAGTGAGTCTGTGCATGTGTGGGGGTGTGTGTGCGTGTAAAAAAAAAATATATATATCTAAGAAAATGGGAACACATATTTCTAGCAAAAGCCATGGCAACTTCTTGTCATAGGAAGCTAGATGGGGACCACTGCTATGTTTGCAAGAAATCCATTTTATTTATCTGTTTACGCAATCATGTTAAGACATGAAAAAAAATGAGGCAAATCTAAAACTTAAGTAGGCTTCACAGTAAGAAATAATGAGGATTGAAACTATTGAGTCAAGTCCGATTGAGTTAGGGTTGACTATACTCGATTCGGCTTTGAAATAGGCTCGACCTGGCTTGATATCAAATCTAGTATGCTTGACTTGATCCGAGTTCAAATCTACTTTGAATTAGTCTGAACTGAGTTTGACCCGATCACAAGTACTGAGTGGGTTAAGTCAGCATCGAGTCGAGTCGAGTGTAATGGGTATCCACAGGTAGAAATCACAACTCAAAATCTAAGTGCACTTGCCAAATTTGCAACCTCTACATTAGCTATTGGCATCTCAGATTTGAAATATCATATTTGAGTTTTTTAAAAATAAATATGTATGAGTCGAGTTTTAGATCGGGTTAGATTTTGGGATAAGTTGAGTTGAGTTACCAGGTGACCCGAACTCAACGTGGTTTGAGTTCGGATTGAATGAAGTCAACTCAGTTCGACTCGACTCACCCACTTAGTTTGAATCGAATCAAGTCTGAATGAGTCGGATGAGTCAAGTTTACAAAGTCGTATCGTCTCGTGTTCAGTTTTAATTGAAACCTTAAACCCCATACTCTAAACATACACATGGCCATAAATTTTTTATTTTTGTGTTTTCAGTTCATCTCAATAGTTATGACATTATGAGCAATAGAATTTGAAGAGGTTTTAATAATAGATTTTTTTATGTGCATGTTTATTATTATTATTATTATTATTATTTTTAATTTTTAATTTTTAAATTGTGCAGCTTACTTGAGCTTTGGATTTATCTCATTTTTTAATTTGTATGTTAAGCCTATTTAAGATTTTGATTTACCTGGTTTTTAAGTTTATGTTTAAACAAGACCTCTAAAAACAGAAGAATTAGCTGGATGTGGGGAAATGGTTCCATGCTGTCGAGCTCATGGGAACTTCTCATGAGTTCGAGCTGTGTGGGCCCCACCGTGATGCGTGTTGAATATCAACATTGTGCATTTGATGGGTCCCCATTAAATTATGGGATATCTCTAAAATCAGCCTTATACATAACTCAGGTGGGCCATACCATCTAAAATCATGTGAAGACATGCTTAAAACATATAAAATCATTTGGTGGGCCCATCTAAAATTTGGATTCATCTGAAACTTGGTTTGACCCCTCATCCAAGTGGGACACACTTAATGGATGACTGGATTTGTGAAACACACCTTGGTGGGCCCAAAAAATGATTATGAATGTTTTAATGGGAGGGTAACCCCTCTCAACTTCTATACATGGTGTGGCCCACAAAAGTCATCAATTGACTTGACTTTTAAAACCGAGGCCCACCATGGAATGTTGCATCTGACTGATGGGGTAGATGTTCGACACGCATCGTGCCGGACCCACACAGCTCGACCTCATAGGAAGTCCCCATGAGCTCGACCGGATAGAACCATTTCTATAGAGAGAGAGCCTTGACCTTCTACATCAACAGACCAATTGTATTTTAGATGGAGGACCTGGATCTCTGACACACTTTTCATCTGCCCCATCTTTGCCGCTCGTTCCGCCCCAACCACATGAGGGGCCCTGCTTCCACATTGTGTGCCATACTGTGGTGTATGTGTATTATGATCTGAACCATACACCCAAGTGGGCCCCACTGATGATTGGCTAATGCTTAACAATCACTTTGATGGAACTCTCTCAACCGTCTAATAATGAACCTGTTCTGAGTGCCAGCTATTATTGGCTTATAGTGTTTATATGTTAAAGGGCTAATCTTTGTCTAAACAATATGATTTTTGCGTCATGCTCCACTCGATGTTACGAATACCAAATGAACGGTTTAGATCTAGTCCACGTACGCATGTACATGTAAAATGACCTGGAGGCACGAAATGACACACAACATCCGATCTTGTCGCAATGAAATAC
Source organism: Magnolia changhungtana (assembly GCA_030180095.1). NCBI lineage: Eukaryota > Viridiplantae > Streptophyta > Magnoliopsida > Magnoliales > Magnoliaceae > Magnolia > Magnolia changhungtana. The sequence goes on from JASAUF010000234.1 coordinate 4,918,335, forward strand.
ATTATTATACTAATTGATATCTTGTCCGTTTATAATCTGACTACTTGCAAAATCCAACCGTCCTTTTCTTGTCATTTACAGACAATTCAACCCCCGATGTCCCCACTAATGTATAGTCCTTCTCATGTACACTCAAGCACACTTAAAACCATCACACGCATGTGCAAGATCCGAACTTTCCAACAGGTGGGCCACATTTTCTAGATCTCCCTACCAATAAATCAGGAACTTTTATTCCTTCGGTGGGCAGCATTGCACAAAACAAATGGATGGCTGTGATCTCACACACGTGTGTATGAACGTAGTCCTATATGTAGATGAACAAGTACACATCTTCCATTTGCTTCTTCTTTGGACGGATGCCTCGTGACGATGTATTTTATAAGGTTGGCTTCTTGTCCATATCGTAGCTTGTAATCAAGCTGAATTCTCGTGTAAGCCACTTGTATTTAATTTCTTGTGGCCTACCACTGAATCAGTGGTTTTCGTGTGGTTGTCCATAATTTTATATGGTGCGGTCCACTTCTTATTTCCATCTGATCCAACCTACGGTTCAATTGGGGCCCACCTTGATTAGGGGATCTCCAAAAAAATCAGGCACATAGAGTCATTAGCTGGGCCACAATATAGAAAATAATGGAGATTACCCATAAACCTCCAAATTCATATGATGGTTGGATTGGTCTGATTTTTGGAGTGTCCCATATTCATGGTTGGACAGCCCTTTTGGATGGATTCGATGCTATAAAAATACCATAGTGGGCTCCACACACTGACTTGGATTGTAAGTTCGGTCGGCATGCACATAACATGTCCTTGTAGGCAATCCTCAAAGTCAGGACAACATGCCAAAGGCAAAAGTCCTAAACGGTGGATGAGGTTCATTTGTCAAAACTCAAAACAAGTACGTGCACATTTGCCTACAAGCGTGTGTAACTCACAACATCCATCAAAATCAGTTATAAACGATCTGTACCATCCATTTGGTGCACATACCCAAATCAGGATTGCCACGAGAAAATCTCAGGATGGGCCATAGCTACCAAACCATTCTGATTGGACGATCCTAGCTGTTCATTCAATGGACATTTGAGTAGCGCCAAAGATGGGCAACGGCTAAGATCACCTGCCATGAAAATCCAATTGATCCGCTACTTAAGTGGGCCATGTCTACTTCTGGCGTCAGAACATGTGCTGTTCTATTGATGTCGAGATTGTAGCCTCCCTGATGAGCGGACCTGTCTGATTTTTACACATCAAAATCTTCATGATTTTTCTGACTATTTGTACGGCTCGGATACAATACGCAAGTGACACGTTGGCGGGAAGCACGGGTTATAGGTAGAAGTTCACATACAATGCTTGTACGAACAACGAGAAACACAATACTTCCAGTTGCACAATCGAGACCGCCCAAATGGTTGACCGAGCGGTGGATAGGGAATATCCCAGAGTTTCATTCATAAGATAATATTAATCGTCTGATATTTCCGATCTAATTTGGACTGCTAACTATTTTATTTTCAACCATCCATTTGATAGACATTAATCTGAGGGTTATGATTACTTGATCAGTGTGATTTTAGAGATATGCTGCATCCAAAATGGAACCCACAATTTAGACGGTCTGGATAGCTGTACATCAGGCACATGTGAGGAGAATCAGTCACCACCATTGCTAAAATGGTGTTAAACTGACATAACAGTAAACCATTTCTTCCTCTCTCTCTCTCTCCACATGCATTGCACGTGCTAGCTGACCAGCATTACTTAGAGGGCTATCTGTCATTTGAAAAATTTGAGGGGCAATAATGCAATCGCTCTAATATTTTTAAGACCAATGGATTATTATTATTATTATTGTGGGCATAGTTTGTACACGTGGGGCCCATGTCTGCTGATCAAGACCATTGAGATTGTAGCTCTCATCTTGGGTGGGCCATCACCCAAAAAATCTCCTCAATCAAATAATCTAGCCTTCATTTCTTATCATTCAAATGCATCACTATGAAGAAATACACCAACGATCCACAATCAATTCAAAAAAATAGCTAAAGATTAAATGGCTAGAAACTTCCAATTTACGAGATTTTGGGGTTGTGGTCCACCCATGTTGGAAACCATGAAATCAATGGCTCGGATAACCAAACCATGAGCCGTAGACTCCCTATCAGTCACTAATAAAATACTGACCATATATACCTATTAGGTGGACTTTATTTTGATATCATTTGTTTTCAATGGGAGTATGTCGGGAGACAACAAAAAGAATCCAATGTTAGTCTTTTCTTGTCTTGAATATCAAGCATTCTGTCCCATCACACGTGGCACACATGATGAACGTCCAATGGTCCACCACAGATGGACCACATGCCAAAAATTGCACGGTTGATGTGATCCTAATCACCCCACTTACTTGCTTGAATGTGAACCGTTGGTCAACCAGTTTTTGTCATCCTAAAAGTTCCTTCAGAATTTTTGGGTCAATGTGATTTTTTGGTCAATGGCCATCAATGGTAGGCCCCACAAGATGAACGGTCCGATTCTCATAGTAAAGTGCTTGATATCTAAGAAATGAGAAATGTTTAACATGGAATCTTTTCTTCCCAATTGCTAAAATATGTTTAGAATTTTTAAATAATGCGTTTGACACAAATAATAAAAATTATAAAATAAGGCTTTCTAGGGTTTCGTATTTGTATTTCATATGAAAACGTCAACGTTCCATCTTCTAAGCAAAAGTAGCGTATTTAGATGGCTCATCTTCATTTTTGAGAAAGCATCAGCACAACCAATATCTTTTTTTTTTATATTTGATAATAATATTAATACCCTTTAGCTGTTCAACACAAACCCTAATCATGCAGACACGATTTCCTGCCCACGTGTCACTTTTGTAGAACATCTGATTCGGGTAAAAGGTGGGCCACGACTTTGGGATCACCTTACGTGAAAATCAGACCGATCTGATTATTAGGTGGGACACACCTGCATGTTAAGTCGGATCACCGTCTATCTGTTTACTTCTATGGTGCAGCCCACTTGATGAGTGGATCTGATTTTATTTTCAGTATATTGATCTTCGTTGTGTGGGACACCTTTTGTATGGATTGGATGCACTACACGCATGAAGTGTTGGCTGGAAAGATGGGTCTGCAAGCAAAGGTTCACATACAGCACATTCCATAGAGGTTGATTAGAGCTTATATAAAATATTAAAAATGTTACTTATACGGCTACGTAGTGATTATAGTTAAAATTCACTCAATAAATTCAGCAAGTTATGCAATAGCCTGTGGGCCCCCCTAGAAAACCATCATACGATATTCTTAGGAAGCTGAGATGAAAACATGGACGCATTTCAACGGTTGAAAACGTGGTTGTGTACAGTATTTGATGATCATCAAGCATGGTCTATGTTAGTTGCCGTTGATGGTCCACTGTAAGAAAAATGATCGCACCATGGTCTATGTTAATTGCCTTGCCAGGTCTGTTTGGTTAGGCCCTGGTGAGCTCTATGCCAACTCAACCATAGTAGTGGTCCTGATGCCCACCCAAGCGACCTTAACTTTAGGTATTGAATATACAACTTTGGATTATTCGTAGTTAGGTCAGGTTAGCACCTGTAATTAATATACTAATATAAAAAATTAAATATTTAATCATGACATGATATTATTAAAGTAAATATTCAAGATTAATTTGTATTGAATTATAATCATGTTATACATGTAATTAATAAACTATGATATAAAATCAACATTAAACTATCAAATAATACTATTAAGTAATATTTATGACTATCAATTATGAATGCTATTATGTATAGATGGACAAGCAATGTTTATAAGGTTGGGTTCGTGTTAAGTTGGGTTGTACCTGCAGGCCTTGACCTCAGTGATTTTTAGCCCGAGCATACAGTCGTACATGAGTCGAGTTAGATTGGTTAGCCCGCTCGATTTGTCTCAGAAAAGCTTGACTCGCCTTGGCTTGAAATTGGATTCGGGCTGAGTCGAGCTGGTTTTTGGAGCTCAAAAGTATGAGCCTCAATTCGGATTGAACCTCAACTTGAACCGGCTTAGATCCAGTTAACTCGGTGACTCGATTATTTTGATATGGATGTTGCTCGCTAAGTGTTTGATGAAATGACTCAATGAAGTGTTGGCAAGGAAGAAATGGATACATCAGGTGTTTGATTTTGGTGCTGCTCATTGAGTGTTTGATTTTGATGATGCTCTCCGGGTGTTTGATGAAATGCTTGTAAAATATTGTTACTGTTTTGCATTATGTGAGAAATTGAAGATGCATTCTACATGTTTGAGAAAATGCTGCATGGGCTAAAATGGGCCCAAGCTGTTGACTGAATCGAGCCGAGTCAAGTTCAAGCTGAGATTAGCTACTGGCTGAGCCAAGCTCGACTCGTGTACAGCTCTACCCAAGCTTAACCTAACCCAAGTGCCCAAAAAATCATATGGGCCAAAGGCCGATGGGCTTGGGCTTCATGGTGGGCCAAAGGTTGATGGGCTTGGGCGCAAATGGTGATAGCCCACATCGCGGTGGGCCCCACGTCCGAGCTAGTTCAAAATATATGTTGCGAGTGCGCACGTAGGTGAATGGATGGTTCAAAACACAAGAGAAGACCTTTCCGTAGTGGGTGGTTGCAATACCATTTGGGTGCAATGAGTGTATCTTCCACCCTTTTAGCTTTTGCATTATGATCTGTTTGGATGCTTTTTCTGTTTCCTTTTCATACTATGCGTTGATTCCATTCAAGCTCGGTAAAAGCTAAGTCAGCCTCCTTCAGGTGGGCCACCAACAGCCCATTTGCTTAAATTCAGCAGGCAAAATCACGTTAAAGTACTCATGGGTGGTGTCTTTTCCTGTGTTTCTTGGGCAGACTGGGCAGTACTGATTTGTTGAAAAAGTTGAGGGTATTCTTGGAATTTTTATAAAAATTCATCACTATCTTTCACTTAAGATAGAATCTAGTGGAATCAGTACCTTTCATCTGGTGGGCCTTTTCATCAGTTACGTGATCCTGGCCTCTAACAGGAAGAATCTTTCATGATGAGAAATGGGTGGTTAGCAAAAAAGCCCAACCAGCAATCAATGGGCAAGAATCATGCAACCAACGGCTAGGATCATCTAAATGGTGTAGATTGCAGCAGTGAACAGTTCGGATCTCGTACATGTAAGCCACGTGTACATATATTGAGCGTTTGATGGGTAACTTGGATTTTTAGTGCTGAGCATTGGATTCTTTCTTGATTTAATAAAAGGTCACTGATATCATGTCTAAGTGGAGGATCCAAAGGTTGTGATTGGAAAATGTTTTTAATATGCATTTTGCAGAAGGGATAGTAAAGAAGTGATCCAGACTGTTCATCTACAAGGTCCCACAACAGATGGGCCACATGACAAAAATCTCAAAAACCAAAGATCCCCACCGTCCACACAATGGTGAGTTAGATTATAAAGGTATGTATGGATGATGGGTCTTCAAATAGTGGGCCTTCTTCCATGTAGGCCCACGTGGTGGGGAGAAGGGTCAACCCTCCCTGATGGAACTCTTTTGATAATGCTAAGGTAGGTTCAAACCTTCTCCACTATGGACAGAAGAAAATGTCAAAAGGTTGAACACTCGTGAAACTGAAAAGAGGTCAAGTCCAAATCAATTCAATTAATTCAACCGTCCGTTTCAGGCAATGGTGGGGCTCATTGGATCCACGAGTAGGTGTGAGTTTTGCTGTGGCAGGGCATTATCCTCTTATTGCATTCTATTTGAAAAATCAAATAAATCATTCCAAAATGTAAAGGAGAGAAAGTAGAAGGTTGTTGAGATTATTTTGGGAGTTGTTATAATATAGAGGGATTCCTGTTATAATGTCTGTGTGGTATATCTATGCGGTATATCTGTTTTGCCGGATTATTTTAGGAGATGAGCCTAAAAATAAAGTAGATCCAAATCTTAAATGGACCACATTATTGGAAACAGTGGTAATTGAATTCCAACTATTAAAAACTTCATAAGGCCCACAGTAAAGTTTATTTATGATTTAACATATTGATAAGGTCACTGTTTCCGGTAGTGTGGTCCACTGGAGATTTTTATTTACTTTATTTTTGAGGTCATGTCCTAAAATGATATGAGAAAATAGAGGGACTGTGTGGATATGCTAGACATACATTAGGTGGGCACATGGTCAGGGCCACGTCTAATTCGCTCTTCACAAAATTAATGGGTGACATCATATGTGTGGAGCATACCATACATGGGCATCTTAAAGATGGATATTTGCAAGCATAACATTTAGTTACTCATTAGTACATTGCCACATGTGGAGTGCTTAAAAATTAATGTAGGGGCATTTTCACACTGTGCTCGAGTGGAGTATCTTGTGGGATGCGGGGACACACTCAGGGTGGGTGACCAATGTGATTTGGGGCCCACGGGGGAGGTCTCGTGTTCAAGATTCCTCATCGGGGGTAATTAATGCAGGGGCATTTCACACCGGGCTCGAGTAGGGTAGCTCGTGAGATGCGGGGACACACTCGGGGTGGGTGACTCATGTAATTTGGGGCCCACGAGCCCACGAGGGGGGGTTCGGCCAAGGTCCTAACCCATGAGATGTGGGGCTTGGGCTATGAGATGAAATGATTAATTCACCATACTCTAACAGTTTGAGCTTTTAGAGCAAGTGGTTAATTGTCCTGCATCAAATTGGTATTAGAGCGGGAGGTCTCGTGTTCTAGACTTCTCACTGGGGGTGATTAATGTAGGAGCAGGGGCATTTTCACATCGGGCTCAAGCGGGGTAGCAATAAATTTTTAATTTTAACGTTTGGGTCACTAAGCGTTTAATATGTTGACCACACAACTTGTAGAGATAAATCTCACTAAAATGGTCTCATTACATAAAAGAGCTTGACGTTTTGAGGCCTTATGAACATTGCAATGGGTGCGTTATGTGGCTTGTTGCATTTGACAAATTTTGGTTATGTGAAATGGGGTGAAATATAAATTTATATGTTAACATATTCAAACTGAGTCTCTACTAGCAAAATAAAACATTACAAACTATGATTGGATAGAAATTGTAGAATCATTCATGGGTCGGAGGGTCGCATGATTCTCCACTCATTTTTAAGGGTGTACATTGAGTCGAGCTGGCCTCAGCTCTAACTCATCTCGGCCACTGGCTGACCTCAACTCGAACTCTGCTCGGTTTGGTCAGCAGCTCGGGCCGGCTCGGGCTGAGTTCGCCATTGAGGCATTTCCACAAACACCTGAACTGCAACTTCAAAATCCCACTGTTTTACAAATAGAGGCAATGGTTTTACAGGTGTTTTATCAAACACCTTCTAAGCAACATAAAAACCAAGAAAAACAAAGAGAAAAAAGAGAAAAAGGTATTTGTGTCATGTACTCCATCACTAACTGCCTCTATCTCAACAAACCCAACATCTGAAATGGTGGAGCTGAGGTGGACTTTCCTTCCTTTCTCCTTTTCTGCTGGTGGCGGGCCTTAGCTTTGGTGTGACATAGGTTGCAGAGAACTGATCTGATGGAAATTAAGAGACAAGGCAGAGAAATGGCTGCAGAGGAGAAAGGTCAAGAGGCAGTTGAAGCCGTTGGTGAGCAAAATCAATGGCAAAGTAAGCGAGTTGGATTCGAGTTGGATTTGAGCTGGATTTGATCCAAGTCGAGTCGAGCTGGGGCTTGCTCGAACTCATTTTCGAGCTCAAAAAATCAGCCCGGCTCGGCTCGAACTCAGCTTCGAACCAAGTCGAATCGAGCTTTTTCGAGTCAAGTCAAGTAAGCTAACCGAGCTAGCTCGGTTCGTGTACACCCCTACTCATGTTATCCCGTGGATAATATACATAGTAACTTTTAAAAATAACCTCAATTATGAAAAAAAAAACCGAAGTGGTTAGGCATTTTTTTTTTCTATAAACATGTGATCTCTACTTGATGTCTCTACGATTTTTTAGGAGATATAACAAAACTTCAGTAATATATATTATATCTAGCCTTAGTCCATAGGATTTAAAATTCGGATGGGCAAAAGGAAATGAACAGGGCCTAGCCTTACTATGCAAGGTTTAAAGCCTTGGGTAGGCAAATTAATGTAGAGTAGGATGTAGACCTATTCCTGGCCCAGATAGATTAAAAAAAGCCCAAACGGAAGTGGACGTAATCCATCAAATTTGGGTCAGTCTTACGTGGGGCATAATGTAACTAGGCCCTAGATGCGTCTAGATGAGAGAAATTTATCTCGGATTGAGAAAAATTGCCGTTCAAAACACAAATCGTAAATCAACATTATCTAGAATGAGTAAGGGGGCTCATGAATTACAAATTTCAATTGAAATTTTGTTTTGGGACCAATTAACACCCGTAAGCGTATCGTGTCACTCCATTTCATGAAAAAAAGACTCCTTCCTACTCGATTCTCCCGTTTTTTGAGAAACTTACTATTTTTAGTAAGTTTTAGATTGGGCGTAACTTTTTATTCTTAGAGTTTTAGTATTTGGTGTCTTCTTAGAGTTTGCTTCTTATCATGTTAGGAATCATCATGTGTAATAAGATTGGAACATTTTATTTTTAGTAACTTTTACTATTTTAGGAAGTTTTAGTTTATGCATTATGACTCTTAATTAGGGTTTTGTTTTATTATTTAAAGCTTTATAATCTCATTTGATAGAGAGATTTCAATTAACTATTTTTGAATTTTCTTAACTCTTGTAGATTCGAGAGCCATTACGCCCCGTGGATTCAAGGTATTGTTCACTTGAGAAAGACGGTGATATTTCTCTTTATCCCTTCACGCTCTTCCCTGCGTCATAAATAAAAAGAAAAAAGAAAAATGTAAGTAGGAGAGAAGGAATTTAAAAATAAATAAAAGAGTGAGTGTGTGCTTCAAATTGATTTGAGATATGGGAAGAAAAATGAAAAATTAGATATTATTTTTCTACAATATTGATGGTCAGATGTCCCTGATTTTAACCCTACTCTTATCTTTTAATAGATTCGATGATAGTTCTCTTGAGTTGATAGAGTTTCAGTGTAGTCGGAACCTCAAATGGGCACATCTCAAAACCCCAAGAAAACCTCCTACAATGTTTTCTCTCGCATATATCCCTTATACTCTTGTTACTGATGATTATTGACTCTCAGTGGCTTGTTTCATGTGGTTTATATGTTGAAAATCGGTGGTTTTTAAAAATAATAAAATGAAAATTCAAAATTTTCAAAATTTCGGAAATTTCCCGCCAAAACGTTTTTTGAATTAAAAAGTACGGTGTGTGTGCTTTGTCCCACATCGGAAATGCAAAAGAATGGTTTTGTGGTTTATATGAGATGTTGTGAAGAGTATTCTTACTTGGAGTTTTTGTAGGAGGTGATACTCATGTTGTACGCACTGGAACACACGCACGCACGCGCACGCTCTCGGGCACAGGCACGGGCACGGGCGTGGGTGAGGGCGAGGGCGTGGGCAGTGAGGCAGTAGTGGCGCTAGATGGCGCGTTACGAAAATGGATGGGCCAGGATGATCCAACGGTCAGATCTTCTGATCTGACGCCCAGAAACGTCTCAGATTAATTGACAACGGCCAGAAACGTTTCCAAACATTCTGGACTATTGAATACCACACAACAATGGTGCTATACCTAATGCCTATATAAACTAGATCATTCTAGTCCGATTTTATCATCTCAACACACCATCTCTCCCATTAAATTAGATACAATCGAAATCTCCCTTTTAGAATACTTCTCAAATCTCTACCGTCTAAGTCTGCCAAAAGAGATCTGCTGCATTAAAACTGTTCCATAGTGAATTTATCGTGATTGCTGCATGATAGAGCTAAATAAGGCTTGTCCTATCTTGGAAGCAATTCGCCTGTAACCCATCAGCAGTTGATAAGGGGGCGAATCACGCTTTAAGAACAATGTATTTTATACATGATTTAGCCTATTTTCGGTGTATCCAAACGTAAATTCTTAACATTATATAGACCTAGAAAGGCGCCTATAGGCTATAGGCTTACTTTTGCCCATTGTTAGCCTTGGCTATCAAAGAAAGAGGGCATATGGGCAAGGGGTAGCTATTCTCTACATGCGGCCCTTGAAGGACCTCCTCTTAGTTTTATCTTTTTTTCATGCGTTAGTTGCCACACGTATAGGGGATTTCTAGAGTTTCAACTGCCAGAGCCAGGATGTACGACCTCGATTTACTTTTTATTGGATTTGGCGTTGGTCGATCCAATTGGGTAGTTGACTTCTAGAGGCGTTAGAAATTTTTTTGATTTAGCCTATTTCGATTTCCCTACCATTGGAGTTTGAAAAATGTGACCTGATAGAAGATGCATGCAATTAAGGCATTCAAACAACTTTGACAATTGACCATTATCTTATTTCAACTAGGTATTGGCTCACCGATCCAATTCGTTGATCATTTTTGGATTGGACAAAGGACCTTTTATACCAATTCATTTGGATTGGCTGATGATGGTTTTATTGGAGTGGTGTATGTTTTAAGTCTCCGAAAGGTCTAAATGGTTTGATTAGAATCAAATAGGTCGGTCTCTTGATCTGTTGATCTAGCCTGTCAGTTGTTCCGTGATTGACCAAATTGTATTCTGTCTGACTAACATGGTCTTTTAATGGTTCCCAATTATCTTGGAGACGTTTTTATTGAAACTTGACCAAAAGCTTAAGAGCAATATTCTCATTTCAGGTGGGTGTTTACATGCTTATAACATAGCATCATGAGATGCAAATGGTGGATAGATGGGATGTCTTACACCAATCACAATGGGCCTCACATGCAATTTGAAAGATTTTCTTATGATGGTTGTCATATCCCAACTGTTCCACATACCACTGCCAACTTGATGAATAAACCAACTTATTTTTTGGGAGCCCAAGGAGAGCATCAAGGGATGCACATATATATGAATAGATTATATGTGTATGTATTATACACATGAAAATAAGCCCCACAAACAATGCATGTGTACCAACCATCATAAACTACTATATATAATATCTTTGCATATATAACCCTTTACTTGTAATAAAAATTAAAAATTTTGTCAATAAAAAATTGGGTGTTTACCAACAACTTATTTAGATGCAGCTTCTAAAAATTTTACACACAAAATTTCCATCCAAACAGTACTACTTATAAACACTTTACCTATAGTACTTTTATAACTAAAGTATTTTATAAGAATCCAAATGATTCCTAAGTTTTACACGTCATCTTCAAAAGCTATCCTAAAAAAAATAGTGAATCTTTGTAAAGAAGGTTTTTTCTTGGGTAGCAAGCAAAACCTGCGTTTATGAATTAGGAATATATTGTTTACCTCGAAGAACTTATTCATGAAAATGTAAGAATTCTATAAGGTGGGTCTTATTGATCAACGGTCTAGATTGTCCTAAGGGTTGGATGGTGTGATCGGGAGTACCAGTGGACCTGACTATGTTGTGATGCATCTAAAATTGTGTAAGGTGTGGTATGTTAGAATTGTGATACACAGATAGTGTTCTAGTGGAACTGGGATTGCCAAATTCATGTAGAGCATTAGGGAGAAGAGTTTCGATGGATTTCAAACTCCTCAACCCTCTAATCTATATAAACAGGACTGTGTCCACAATCTTACATACAACAAAAGCTTCATTCCCATCCTAATGCTTCTCTAAGGGTGTAAGGTGCAGAAGACTATGATATCAAGCTAATAACAATGACGTCTCAACAAGGTATGTTGTCTCACTCATCTGATCTCCATATTTTGATGTATAGCATGGTCCTTGGTATTCCGCATATAGTTTACAGACAAGACTTCAGGTGTAACTAATTGGCCTTACGAAAGTCATGGACTTGAGAAGTGTTATCTTCTAAATTGTAACACACCTTCATCGGTCTTTTGTTTGGTAGACATCTCGTATTTGAAATCGCAACTCATAGATCTTATAATCAATTGTTTGCTTGATAGGTTTATAAGAAAGAGATAATAAATTACACATGCTAGAAATAAAATAATCAATAAAAAACTTGAAAAAGATATCTTGATGTTTTTGAGTTTGGACAACAATTAAACAATCCCTTAGGATAAAAGGTGCATTAATCAAGGCTTGGAGATAATGCAATAATACCATTTTAAGGAGAGTTGTGAATCTCTATTTTCGAAATTAACTAAAAATCATGGAGAATAGGTGGACTCATCCATTCAAAAAAGTTGGGATAGTGTAGGAGAGTAGCCTAAGGCCTGTCGATGGAATTGATCATGGGCATGCTAAATAAATAAAAATGAATTGCCAGGGTAATAGATCCAACTTGTCCATTTAAAAATATGTGCCTGAACCAATTCTGGCCTAGTCCATTTCTTGCTCATGTGAGATTTGGAGTACTGTTCACTAAGTAGGGCGAACTATGATCATGCCTTGGCATAAAGACCAAGCCCAACTACTCATCCGGTAGACCAAATGTTTATGTGGAATCAGGATAATTGGCCATTATTATTATTATTATTATTTCTAATGAACAACCTGGATAATGAGGTACCAAAGCCCTAAATAAGGTGGGTCCACTATTTACCTAGCCAAAATATCATATGAATCAGTTCATGACTTGGAGCACAAGTGTATATCAAATTTGGACCACTGGCAATTTAATTTTTAATTCGTTAATAACTTTTTGCATGGGTAGCATACGTATGCTCGCATGTGATAGTTTGCATGAAAAGATATTGATTGAACTGTGGATAACTATTAAAAGAAATTTTACATAGTGGAAGAAAAGTATGATAAAATCAAATATACTGCTAGGCATGTATTAATTAATTAACATGACCTATGATCTTAAAAGTGTACTTTTAAAGAAAATTTTGAAGACGAATATTTTTTCACTCTCAAACTGACTACCTTAAGGTTTTCATTTTATGTGTCAAAAAAACTTTCATAGGAGTCTATAAGATTTACTATGTTACTCTTTCATCTTTATAGTCTTGTAATATATGCTATCAAGTTTTTCTTTCTATAAAGAAAATTTTCAATGACCATTCTTATATATATTATTTAGACATCAACGTTTACAATGTACTTCCCTAACTTCGTAATGATTTTGACCTAGTCAAAATCGTTAAGGTTTGAACTTTTTCATATCTCATAGTATACATACATATCCTTATACATGTCACATTAAGGCCCATTCTCCTAAGAGTGTTATATCCCATGTCTATGATTGATCACCCAAAAATAAATATAAATTATTATTTTTATAAAATAATACATATGATGATCTTACAATTAATTGTTTAGATTTACAAAACTAGCTTGGTCGACTTGTATCAATCATTTCAATTTTAGCATAAGGCTGAACCAGTAAGAATTAAAGATCCTCCATTGAAAATGTTAATTTTTATAAGAATATGATCAACCACCAAACTCACCATGATCTATTTAAAAGGCTCATATATTAATAAATCAGAGCAATCACTAAAATCCTCCGAGTGTACTTCTTTGATGACTCACCAAAATGAAAAAATATCATTATTATGATTTGAACGTGGATAAACTAAACATGATAATGCATTATCAACTGCAAGTAAGAGATGTAAAGTAGTTACACTTTCACATTACGTTAATGTTTAAATCCCTCACTCCAAACAGACCCCACTTACAATGATTTATCATTTTGATTAAAATTATTAAGCAAATTTCTATTAAATATCGAGACTTCATGCAGCTTCGATCGTTGCTGTGTGGACCACTAATTTGAAAGTTTATAAGATTTTGGAAGAATCCATTTATGTCGTTTTACTTCTGACCATCAACAGTTCGTATATCTGAATATGACCGCAGATCCAACGGCTACCAATCCCTCCATATCCTGTTGCCACGTGGGGATGAATTCCAGCCATCCTCCCGCCAAAACATACCATCAACTTCAAGAGAAAATCACCAAAAAATAGGAATATTTTGAGAAGGATAATGCTCGAGTTGACAGATTCTACCGGTAGCAGGGACCGTTGATATATGGTTCTAAACCGTTGAGATATTATAGTCCTGATGTGTACCAAACCAACGCACCAAAAATCTCTAATACGGAAAAATCTTGATGCTTTTTCAATAGGTGGGGCCAACAAAGAAATGATCAAGAAAGAAATACGGTTCCCATTCAACAAAAAATGCACATATTTCATAGGTAGAATCTTTAAATCTGAATTTTTTTTTGAATGGGTCATCCACTATGGGGCCCACCATACCAACGTTTCAGATCGATGAATTGTTTGCTCGAATTGTGCAGAACGGGCGATGAACGTGTACTGTACAATCTAGCATTGTATACTATCTTTTCTGGAGTCTGGCCATGTTATCGATTTTGTCGTTTTCTGCCTTGGCCGAGTAGCCGAGGAGACAACCAAAAGCACTAAACGACAAAACCATTTCGTTCTCTGTGTCCAAGTGGATCTGGTTCATTCATTAGGTGGGTCTCACTAAGAACTTCTGTCCCAATAATCTGATCAGCCCCGCTCATCTCTCATCAGGTGGGAGTCAAATGTAAATTGAATATTAGCCATTGACTTTAAAAAAAAAAAAAAAACTTGTAATTTTTTTTTTTTTTTTTTTAATTTAGAGATTTGCTAATTCCACACTCAATCATACGTGCAAGTATGAAATACGTGTGTGATATCTGAGTTTTCTATCAGGTTGAAAATTGTGTTTAAAGCTTCTACGTATAAAAATTAGAGAGTTTGACTCTTTAGGTGGGGCACGGTGTATAAGATAAGTTGACGGTTGAGATTTCTTTATAGCCATTGATTTGAGTGAACAGGCCTGATTTTTAATCCAGAACATCTAAACATGCAGATCATTAAACCATGTATTTCCATTGATTAATGGGCCTGGTCCAAAAATCACAACGTTTGGAGGATTCTAGCCCTTTGATTTGTGGTGTACAGATGAACGTTAAAGGAAGAAAAATCAGCAACGGCTCCGATTAAGGAAAGGCCTATTTATTAGATGGTTAAGATGGTCCAATCATAGTAAGTTTGGTACGGGTCTAATCGAAGGCTGAGCCTACAAGATGACTGGTTCGGATCATGATACACATGTGCCACGTGTGTATTACACAATCTCGAGGTGAGAAAATGGCCCCACTCCCTCGGATAGATGTCCGTGAGAAATCCACCCCGTCCATAAGGACAACTACGCTACTGGAAACAGTGGAGATGGAATGTCCACCGTCAAAATCTTTACGGGGTCACAGAAGTAATGGATCAGGCTAACGTTCGTAGGTTTCGTTCATTCCAGTTAGAATGGCCTAATGATCAGTTTGGATGACACATAAACATCATGGTCCCCGGGACCGTTTCAATGGTCGGCATATTCATCCTCACCTTTCCTGTAGTATGTGGTCCACTTGAGTTTGGATCACGTCCTACCTAGAGGTGGGCACAAAACGACTCGATCTGGGTAACTCGACTCGTCCGACTTGTTCATATTCGACTCGACCTGAACCGAATGGGTGAGTCGGTCCGAACCGAGTAAGCTTCGTCCAATCCGAACTCTCGACCTGACTCGACCTGAAACTCAATCCAGTTAGACTGGAACCCGACTCAACTTGACTCTCTAACCCTATCCTGACTCGATCTCAACTTCTCTCTCTCCCTCCCTCATCCTCCTCCTCTTCCAAGCCCGGCAACCACTCACCACCATCACCCTCCTCCTCTCCACTCACTCCCTCCCTCCCTCTCTCTTCCAAGCCTGACAACCACCCACCACCATCACCCTTCTCCTCCTCCTCTCTCCTCTCCACTTTTCCCTCATCTCTCAATCCGACTCGATGCCAACTCGACTTGACTCAGTACTTTTAACTGGATCGGACTCGGTCCGGATCAGTCCAGGCCAGACCGAACTCAGATTGAGTCGGGCTAGGCCTATTTTAAAACCAAATCGAGTTGAGTCAGCCCTAACTCAATTCAACTCAACTCGATGCCCAGCTCTAGTCCTAACATTTCTATGAGGGCAACAGGAAGGCGAGCCTAGGCCCATGCTTGGCTATGACCTTGGGCCTATAGTGTTGGGTGTGCTCCACCTGGCTCGCCCCAAAGCCGGTCCACTGCAATCTCTAATCGAGCCTTGTAGTTGATAGGATGGGCTTGGAATTTCAGGCACAATAACTTCTCTAGCTGAGATTGGGTCCGAGAAAGCAATAAAGGTCCAATGTTCTGGCTGGCCTGACTTACTTATAGAAGCGGGCCGTCTATCGTTTCATACTGGGCCCAGTTAAATGGGCCTTGTTAAGCCCACAGACTAGACAGGACTTCAACCCCCAATCGAATGAGGTAATCTTAACCATCCAATTGCCAATATGTTACCTCCGGGCCATGGATTAGCCAATCAGGTTCATTTGTTCACGGGATTTTCACAATGTCCATCCACAGTTGTAACGCCCTGAAAATCGGGGGCCGAGTAATTACTCAACACCCGAGTTCCCGGGGTCACTTATCACACATTTTACGGTTTATGATTAATCAAGTCAAAATTTGCGCAAGTCGAAATAACCTGGGACATGAATCTCAACCACACATCCACTGAAATGAAAGGGAACAACATACATCACTATATACATGTCCAAAAGAATGATGGGGCACCCATGGCGCCGTACAACTAAAACCACAAAAAAATATAACAGGTCCAAAGGAATAGGGCTGAGCTCCCGGCCCAGCGACCTCTCAACTCGTCTACGGGTCCGATGCAGCTCCGCCCATCAGCTGAAAGTAAGAGTACTCCTCCTCCTCCTCCAGACTCGCGCTGCCATGCTCCTCCTGATCGTCGCCACCTGCATCTATGGAAGCGTCTGGTTGGTGTTTTAAAACACCGTCCCAGAGTGGGAGTGAGTGATCAACTCAGTGTGAACTATTAACCTTAAGTTATAACAGGCATCAATTTGAACATGAAGTTAATGAAAGACAGCCAATCAACAACACCTACAACTCTTATTAAATGCGTATGCAATGCAATGATATGATGCATGCCCTCGCCGCAACGCTCCCTCGAGCGACTCCATCTAACGATCGCATATGGCAACACTCCCTCAGAGCGACCTCGACTGCCGAGTCGCCACCCTAACTAATGCGATGCAATGCGATCGTGTTAGCCAAGTTCTTAGTTACGTCCATTCATCCATCAGGTTGGGGATTCGATTCACCCTACACGTCACTGCCCTAATCAGGTTGCGAGGCCAAGGCCCCATCAATGCGTGAGGCCGAGTCCCGCGGTCCGTGATCTGTCGGGGTCCTCATTCCCGACTTCCAAGCACATGAGGCGTGCTGATAGGGAAAGAATCGCTCGCGGTCACTACGGGGAGGCGCGGTACCCCAGCGTAGGCCGACAGCTCGGTCACAGTGTCCCATTCCACCATGGCCGGCTCACGAGACTGTGGACCAATTTTCTAGTCTTGTCATCAATGGGCGACCAAGGGTTGTAGGGTGCGTCAGGTTCCATGCATATGTGGGCAAACAGGGTTAACGAACGGGGATGATCAGGTAGTAGGCTAGTCTGCACAACTAGGCGGGCATGAGACGAATGGCCTCGGGAACAAGGGTCCCATGTAGTCGAACTACAGCCACCCGAACACTTCCGCCCAATCTCCCAGTCTAGCCTTAGAGTAGCCCTACCAATGGGGCTACCCTCTCTCGTCCATTTCTAACCATCCCAAGAGAGTAGAGGAGATCTACCGCATGCTACAATTTAAGTTATCATTCATCACATCCATATCAGATTCTCATGCATTCCAATCATACAAATCAAATACCTTTAACAAGCTAGCAATTATCATTTAGAGTTAAAGTGCATGTGAATCAAATACCTTTAACAAGCTAGCAATCTCCATTTAGAATTAAAGTGCATGTGAGTGTGTGAGTGGGGTGAGAAAGTTTTCACTTTCTCCATCTTGAAAATCATGAGTGTCCCAGCAATTGTACACACATACAATGAAGCATCACACATGGAGGCAATAAATCACATCCACAAGCATGTTAGCATCCAACTTCATAATATGAGGAGACACAAGGCATACCACATTTGGAAATTGAACATGCATATTCTACAAATCCAACAAATCATGAAAACCCCTAAGCCCTCTCTAGAATTTCAAACAAGGCATCCAAGCACTCAAAATCATTACATCCATGCTAAAATTGGTGCTAGGCCACCTAAGAGCATTAGTCCGCACCTTGATGTCGGCGGAGGCTCGGAAACGACCTAGAGGCGAGGGTTTCGAAGGTTGGCCGGCCGGAGTCCCTAAAAGGATTCAAGCATGAGAGGGATCTACCCCATTTCTTCTCCAAGACAAGGATTCCAAAGAAAATATTAAGGGATCTTACCAAGGTGACCCAAAAAATGAATTTCGGAGTGGCGGTGGAGAGTTTTTCCCCCTTTCGGAAGGGTTAGGATGTTGAAGGATCGGATCTCTTGAGCCTCCACACGTTTTAGGGTCCACCACAACCTCCTTGCCTTCACTTCCCTCCTTCTACACCTTCCTTGGTCGTTGGAGAAGGGTGGAAGCTACAAGGAGAGCTTTGTTGTTGTAAGGTGGCGAGGGTGATGAAGGAGAGGTTGATTGTTGGAGATTTGGGAAGTCAAGAAGGAAAAGGGATGGGTTGTTGAGAGTTGAAGGGAGAGATAGGAGGGAGAGAGAGTTGTTGTTGAGAGAGTGAAGGGTTTGTGAGAAGAGGGTTAGGGCTTATTTCCCTAGAGTTGGGTCCTTTGGCCCCAAGCTCCCAAGTCTTCCTAAAATAGACTTATGAGACACCTATTGGTGTTGAGGTGGGCCCGACACTCCACAAGCCACCAAATTCGGCATGGAGGTGTCTTATGACCCAACTAGGGTCCATGCAAAAATTGAGGGTGAACGGATGAACGGATATATGATCTGAGCAGGTACTTTCGTCCCACAAATGGCCCCGTGGGGGCTGATCTGGTGATTGGGGCAGTTCTAGCGGCCCTCTGGCCATGAAATTTGTAGGGTAAGTGCTCCATGGCCCGATGAAGGGCCCTGCAAAATTTGGAGGCAAACGGATGCGCGGTTTGGTCGTACGGGTCCAATTTGCGATCAACGGTCACCGTTCCACGATCGGGTCCCAGATTTGGTGGACGGGCGTAGAAAAAATATTTTAAACCACCATCACAAATTTGGAGAAAATCCGACGGCTAGATCGCCCGGAATCCCGGTTTCATTGTATGTGCCAGGCTCCAATTTCTGTTGGGCATTGGCGGGGTGCATGCGGCTAGTGCCAGATCCTAGTTCGGGGTGTCCACTGGGTCCACCGTCCGCGATGGCCCACAAGCCCAGTGTGATATACGAATTCCGAAATTTTTTTATATTTTTCTGACCATCCTTGATCACTGGGTGGCCCACACGGGCTGTTGACGAATGCACACGGCCATCAGGCTTGGCGGGCCACGCCAGGTTCCATCGTGGTCAGCCTAGACTGTTCTAACGGGTTGATCCTAGCCTAATCCTATAATTACCGGTGGTACCCCACCCGGAAGCGGCAAACGGACGGTCTGCGGCAATTCCGATGTGGACGCCCAGATACGATCTTTGGTTGGACGGGACGTTACAATCTACCCCCCTTATAAATAAATTTCGTCCTCGAAATTTGTACCTGTTCGTATTGCTGAAGCAGGCTCGGGTAATGCTTGCGGACTTCTGCTTCTGTCTCCCAAGTGGCCTCTTCTTCATCGTGATGGGTCCATAGGACCTTGACCAATGGAATGACTTTGTTGCGTAGAACCTGTTCCTTCCTATCCAATATTCTAGTGGGCCGAAGAATGTATGTGGCATCATCCTTGAGTTCCACATGTTCCCACTTGATGATGTGCGAAGGATCGGGGACGTACTTCTTCAACATGGACACATGGAAGACGTTATGCACTCCAGCAAGTGGCGTAGGTAGGGCCAAGCGATAAGCAACTGCACCTACCCGGTCCAAAATCTGGAAAGGCCCGATGAATCGGGGCGTGAGCTTCCCCTTTTTGCCGAAGCGCAGGACACCCTTCATTGGGGAGATTTTGAGGAATACATGGTCCCCAGCTTCAAATTCCAAGTCTCTTCGCCTTGTGTCGGCATAGCTTTTCTGCCTGCTTTGAGCCGTTAAGAGGCGACGCCGGATAATTTCAATCTTCTCAGTCGTGACCCGCACCAAATCCGGCCCTAACAAGCTCTTCTCGCCAATTTCTTCCCAGCAATGCGGGGCTCGGCATGGACGCCCATACAAAGCCTCATAAGGCGCCATGCCGATGCTAGCCTGAAAGCTATTGTTGTAGGCGAACTCGGCATATGGGAGACAATCGTCCCAGCTCTCCTGAAAGTCTAGAACACAAGCCCGTAACATGTCTTCCAAAACCTGGTTCACCCGTTCGGTCTGTCCATCCGTCCATACTCACTGCGGGTGGAAGGCGGTGCTAAACTTCGGTTTTACTCCCATAGCTTACGAATGCGGGTCCAGAAAATCGACGTGAAGCGAGTATCCGTCCGACACAATCTCCAATGGGACGCCATGGAGCCGCACTATTTCCTTGATATACAACTTAGCCAAATCATCGGCGGAGCTTGAAGTCTTGATTGGCGAGAAAATGGGCGATTTGGTTAGCTCTGTCCACAATCACCCATATCGAGTCATGCCCCTTCCTAGTCTTGGGCAAACAGGAAATAAAATCCAT
This sequence comes from Magnolia changhungtana, assembly GCA_030180095.1. Classification (NCBI taxonomy): domain Eukaryota; kingdom Viridiplantae; phylum Streptophyta; class Magnoliopsida; order Magnoliales; family Magnoliaceae; genus Magnolia; species Magnolia changhungtana. Next base: position 4,939,073 of record JASAUF010000234.1, read on the forward strand.
TGATATGAAGTCCCATTTCCATTCGCTATGGGCATGGGTTAAAAGGCCGGTGGTCGGCGGTGCTCGGCCTTGACTTGTTGACATGTGAGGCATCGGGACACATACTCCGCTATTTCTTTCTTCATGTTGTCCCACCAATAGTTCGCTTCAAATCCGGTACATCTTTGTACTACCAGGGTGCATCGCCAACTTAGAGTTGTGAGCAGCATTTAGGACCTCTTCTCGCAGTCCCAGTAGGTTAGGAACACAAAGGCGGCCTCGGTAGCGCAATCCCCCATCCTTTCCAATTCTCCACTCGGACTTCGTATCATTCCTCGCTCTTACCCTCATCTTCTGTAATAGCTCGTCGCCCTCTTGGGCTTCAATGATCTTGCTATCAATCATTGGCTGAGCTTGAAGGTGGGCTACTACCACATACGGCTCCACTACGGTTAGCTTCATGTCGAAATCCCGTATGAATTCTACCATGTCCCACTCTCTCACCATCAGCGGGGCCGCAAATTCAATTGTTTTCTTGCGACTCAAAGCGTCCGCCACCAGATTGGCCTTACCAGGGTGATACGAGACTTCGAACTTAAAATCCTTCAACGTCTCCATCCAGCGACGTTGCCTCATGTTCAGGTCCTTCTGGGTGAAGATGTATTTGAGGCTCTTATGATCAGTAAAGAGCTCAAATTCCTCACCATAAAGATAGTGTCGCCATATCTTCAACGCGAATACTACCGCCGCAAGTTCGAGGTCGTGGGTAGGATAATTCTCCTCATGTTTCCTCAATTGCCGGGATGCATAAGCAATTACCCTGTCCTTTTGCATAAGCACACAACCCAAGCCCACATGGGAAGCGTCTGTATAGACAGTGTACTTGATCCCTTGCTCAGGAAGCACAAGCACAGGTGCTGAAGTCAGTTTATCTTTCAGCTCTAGGAAAGCCGCCTCCGCCTTCTCATTCCAGGCGAACTTGAGGTCCTTCCGTGTCAGTTGGGATAGTGGTCGAGCTATCTTTGAAAAGTCCTTAATGAATCTTCGATAATAACCAGCGAGACCGAGAAAACTCCTCACTTCCGTGACCGATTTCGGTTGCTTCCAATCTTGCACAGCCGCAACCTTGGCAAGATCTACCGATATGCCCTCCTTGGATACTACATGACCCAAAAATTTGACCTCCTCCTTCCAGAAGTCGCACTTCCTAAACTGCGCAAACAATCGATTTTTCTCAAGAGTTCCAAGGACCGCCCTTAGATGTTCTTCGTGCTCCTCGCGGCTCTTTGAGTATATCAATATGTCATCTATGAATACCACAACGAATCTGTAGATGAACGGTCTGAAGATCCGGTTCATGAGATCCATGAATACCGCTGGGGCATTGGTGAGCCCGAATGACATAACTAGGAACTCATAATGGCCAAAGCGGGTCTAAAGGCCGTTTACGTATATCCTCGTCACGACCAGGCGATGGTACCACGATTGTAGATCGATCTTGGAGAAGTAATTGGCACCCCTCGGTGATCAAACAAGTCGTCGATTGGGCAATGGGTACTTGTTCCGAACCGTCACTTGGTTCAACCTCCGTAATCCACACACAATCGCAATGAGCCGAGTCCTTCTTCGTCACAAATAGGACGGGGCTCCCACTGCGAGACACTGGGCCGGATAAAGCCTTTTCTAGCAAGCTATCAATCTGAGTCATGACTCTTCCATCTCACATGGGGGCATGCGGTAAGTAGGCAAGGAGATGGGCTTAGCGCCCGGAGTCAGATCGATGGTGAAGTCTATTTCCCGTCGAGGAGGGAGTCCAGGTATGGGTCTAAACACTTCATCGAAGTCTCGGACTACGGGAGTGCACGTATGCGAGGGCCCATCATACCCGTCCTCCAAAGAAGCATAACATAGAATCCTACGATCGTGACTAACCTGGACTGGAAACGTGAGAGAAGCGCCGTCGTCTTCAAATATTTTCACTGTCAGGGTCTCGCAGTCAATCTCGGCCTTCATCGTGGTCAACCAATCCATACCCAGGATAACATCGTAGTGGAAGATCTTAGTTACTATCAAGTCCACAAAAGCCACCTTGCATCCCAAATCGATGGGGCAATCACGGCATATCTTCGTCGCTTCTGAGACAGTACCGGCGGCGGCAATGATCCTCACCCCGGTAAAGGGGGTAGCGTGCAATCCTAGACGCTTGATGGTAGCATGCGCTATGAGAGAAGTAGTGGACCCTGTGTCCACCAACAAAAAGATGGGGGTACCTTCAATGTGTGCCGTCATCTCGAAGGCCGTGGGAGTGGGGATGACAGCATCTTGGCCTTCTGCCGCCAGTGCGTGGACTCGCGCCTGTTGTGGAAAATTCGGTCGTTGCATAGGCCGTTGTGGCGGCCTGACCTGAGGTGCGGGGGGCGACGGAACTGCGGGCTAGGCCCCATCGTCCGTAGGGGCGGAATCTGCAATGCCTGTTGCGGAGGCCTGTTGTTGCGTTGAGGCGGCGTGAAACCGAGATCCCTCATCCGAGTAAAGCAGTATGGCTCGGAATGGCCCGGCCTCCGACAGTAACTGCAAGTCTGGGTAGGTCGTGTAGGAGGTGCCGGTGCAACAGCTGACCGCGGTGGAGAATTCGGGCGCGGTCTCTTCCCCGTAAAAGAAGAGGACGGTCCTTCAGTCCGGTTTCGTGGCCCCAACTGTGTACGGCCCCGTGAGACACGCTCTTCATCCTGTTCAGCTCGAGTAGACATCTCAACGAGCTCCGCATAAGTCCCGATGTTCATGCAACACAGTTTGGAGCGAATGCCACTCCTCAGCCCTGCCGTATACCGCCTCATTTTGATCGCCTCGTTGGCGATCATTTCCGAAGCGTAGCGAGATAGTTCTGTGAACCGGTTCTCATACTGCGCCACGCTCATTCCCCCTTGTTGGAGGCGGAGGAATTCATTTTCCCTTTCATGCTGGTAGGATTGGGGGATGTACTTCCCGTTGAAACGGGCCTCAAATGCTTCCCATGTCCATATGTGGCCCTCAGGAAGAGACCGAGGACACTCTCCCACCATAAATCCGCCTCTTTCTCAAAGAGGTAAGAGGCGAGCTCCACATTCTCCGCTTCAGAACAGTGGAGAGGCCGCAGCAACTTGGTGACTCGATTGAGCCAGTATTCCGCTTCCTCTGGGCGGTGGGTCAGCCAAAGGTAGGCGGCCATGCCGTTGGAATTGTTGAAACAGGTTGCTCGAGCTGGTCGTGGGAGCAGCCATGGCGGGTAGCTCTGGTTGCGGTGTGCCCAAATTCTGGGCCAAGGCCCCCACCACAGTGGCCAACATGTTTTATTGTTGTTGCATATTTGTGGCCATCATCTGCTGTTTGTTGCATATTCGCGGCCATCATCATTGTTGTTGCTGCATGAAGCGCATTTGACTCATCTGGTCCATGGACGGTGGCGGAGGGGGTACAGGTGCCGCGGCTTGTGGCGGCGGAGCATTTGGGGCCGCCTCCTGGGTGGTACTACCCGTATTTTGGGAACCATCCCCACCCTGTGGGCCTTGTTGCTCGGCAGGGACCTGGTCCCGATCGACCAAGCCGCCATGAGGGAGGCGGACAAATCGACCCTCTTGTCGCGGAGGCATTTCCTGGAAGAATGATCCAGATAGGTTAGGTACTAGAACACTTCTTATGCCCCGGTTATGATGCGAGATTTTATACAATCCATTCATGAACACATGCAATGTACATACAAGCATGTTAAGACGACAAAAGATCTGCCGAGACAATCCACACATTCACATTGATTTCAAAATGCCATTGACATGGCCAGTTACATGTTACAGTATGGATTACAAACACACTAAGCATACTAAACAGAAAGAAAATACAAGTTACTGAAGCAAAATCCTAAGCATCCACCCATACGTAATGTTAGATCTAAGCAACGTAAAGCAAGCTACTAATTATCAGTCTAGTGGTAACTACTACTCGCCCGAGTCAGGCGAGAGCGGAGGCGCTTCCTCCCCCTTGCTGCAGCAGATCAGGGCTTTTATAGCCCGATACATCTTCTTGTTCCACTTCTCCTGCTTCGCTTGATTTGCCTCAATTCTTGCCTGGCTCTCCTCGATCCTAGCCATCCTTGAATCGAGTGCCTCCAAGCGTCCAACCATGTCTGGAGCGGCAGGGGATCCACCACCAATTCGCTCAGCCCCATCAGTCTCATCTCCACCTTCATTCTCCTCCTCATCCTCGCCGCCGTCATCGCTCTCTTCTTCCTCCTCACTAGCATCCTCGTCTTGGTCGATGCAGGCTTGACGCTGCTCGGGGCCTATCTTCATCTTGTTCAGCGTATCCTCATTCAATAACTCCGTCCGCACCGGCCTTCCATCAGATCCACCCACACCATACCGCTGGGCCAACAGACAGACCAAGCGGCCGAATGGAAGGCACACATCCTTCCGCTTTGACCTTGCGGCCCGTACCATTTGGTGAAGGATCACGCTAGGGAGGCACACATCCTCACCCCGCCCTACTTGATACAGAAATTCCACCATGTAGCGGGAGCACTCATTGCGGTTTCCCAACCTGGGGTAGACATTATGGGTGCAAATGCGGTGGAGGACCCGGTATTCTGTGCTCAAGTTGGATGACTGCAGGCCCTGGCCCTGCTCGCCACGATTCCATTTGGCAACCCGTCCGCACAAGAAGCGGGTCCGCTCATCGCGCGCCTGACTTGAGTCCAAATTCTTCTCGTCAATCTGTACCTCGCCTTGAGGCACTCCGAGCACATCAGCAATGACCTTCACTCCGATCGGAATTCTCTTGCCTCCCACTGTCAGATCAAAGCCCAATGGCTCAAATTCAGGGTTCCCAATCCGCAGGTAAAAAGCCCGAACTCTCCCAACATCCGCCAGGTAGTTCCCGTAAAAGATTGGACCCCAATCCTTGTCCACAAGGCGGCCAATAATGGGAAATTCTTCGAACATATGCTCCGCCACGGAGGCTTCGAAGGCGACACGGCGCACCAGAAAATTTCCCGTATCCTCCACCGCAGGAACCCCTCGCGAGTCGTTCTTGCGCTTGGAGCGAACTTCAGAGGCCGCCTTCCCCTTTGGATCGGCCCTTTTTTGTTCCGTCTCTCTCGGCTCGGTCCCGGCTCGGCGGTCGCCGGCCTTTTCTTTCCCATGAGCGATAAGAGCACCGAGAGGGAAAAGAATGAAGCAACGGTGGTAAGGAGGGCCATCCTTTGGCTAGGAGTTAGGGTGGGTGTGAGAAATGCGGTTGGATTGGTGGAAGAGATTGGAAGAAAATTGGTGGGTTTTGTGGATGCCCCTTAAGATTGGATATGGAAGTGGATCTTGAAAATGATGAATGAGGAAAATGAAATGTGGAAGAAGTTTCGAGGATGGAGTTGTAGGGATAGGAGTAGAATGAGATTTGGGGATGGAAAAATGGAGAAGGAGAAGATGGGTTTGAAAAATGGGAGTTTGAAGAAATGGAGTGAGAGGGTTGGTGTTTGGATTTTGAGGGGTGGAAAAAAAAAAAGGGGTGTGTGGGAGAATATGAGAAATAGGGAAAGATTTGAGAGAATATGAGAAATAGGGAAGGATTTGGAGATGGAGGATATGAAGGAGGTGAAGATAGGTTTTTAATGGGGTTGAGAGTGGAGAAGAAGAAGAAGGTGAGTTGGAGCAAACCTAATGTGGGAGATGGAGAGACAAAAGAAATGGGTATTGAGGGTTTGAAAAGGGTTAGAAGGGGTGAAGTGGGCTTCATACACCCCTTTTTAACAAGAAAGGTGGGTCCCACACGTAATTGCAACATTGCAAGGGAGAAAACCCACATTTGGGTTCGGCGTAGGCGACGCCGCAGCCGGCGTAGGCGACGCCGTCCGCTGGACGTTCGGCGTAGGCGACGCCGTATCCCGCGTAGGCACGCGGCAGCTCTGGAAGGCCGGCGTAGGCGACGCCGATTCCGGCGTAGGCGACGCCGACTCCCTGGACGACCGGCGTAGGCAACGCCGCTCCAGGCGTGCTCACGCCGCCCTTCTGTGAGCGTCCGGCGTAGGGGACGCCGGTTCCGGCGTAGGCGACGCCGCTCCCTGACTAGCTGGATTGTTTTGCGATTTTCCGGGCGCCCGTAAGGCCCCCGGAAAAGTATCATATATGAATTTGGGGTAGGAGAAGACGAGCTACGCAATGGGTATAGTGGTCTCGCGAGAATCTTCCAGGTCAGGGGCCAAAATCTCCTTTCTTTCCATTTCCCCCTATTTCCGGTGAAATTTCACTAGTCCCTATGCCTATGTCCCTAAATGAGCAGGGACTGCCCAATCTGACCCGAAACTAGTCCATTTATACGCGGACATTGGTTTCGACCTCCGAATCCTTCGCTTCCCGATCCTAACTAGTTAGATGACCTACCCCTTACCTACGTTCGTCAGTTCGGGTCTAGGATGATTCCGATATCCCTAAGTCCCAATCGCGTCTACCCTCAAGTCAGCGGACGCGTCAGCGAGCCCATGACCCATGGCCCAGTTACTTCCAAACTATGCTCTGATACCAACTTGTAACGCCCTGAAAATCGGGGGCCGAGTAATTACTCAACACCCGAGTTCCCGGGGTCACTTATCACACATTTTACGGTTTATGATTAATCAAGTCAAAATTTGCGCAAGTCGAAATAACCTGGGACATGAATCTCAACCACACATCCACTGAAATGAAAGGGAACAACATACATCACTATATACATGTCCAAAAGAATGATGGGGCACCCATGGCGCCGTACAACTAAAACCACAAAAAAATATAACAGGTCCAAAGGAATAGGGCTGAGCTCCCGGCCCAGCGACCTCTCAACTCGTCTACGGGTCCGATGCAGCTCCGCCCATCAGCTGAAAGTAAGAGTACTCCTCCTCCTCCTCCAGACTCGCGCTGCCATGCTCCTCCTGATCGTCGCCACCTGCATCTATGGAAGCGTCTGGTTGGTGTTTTAAAACACCGTCCCAGAGTGGGAGTGAGTGATCAACTCAGTGTGAACTATTAACCTTAAGTTATAACAGGCATCAATTTGAACATGAAGTTAATGAAAGACAGCCAATCAACAACACCTACAACTCTTATTAAATGCGTATGCAATGCAATGATATGATGCATGCCCTCGCCGCAACGCTCCTCGAGCGACTCCATCTAACGATCGCATATGGCAACACTCCCTCAGAGCGACCTCGACTGCCGAGTCGCCACCCTAACTAATGCGATGCAATGCGATCGTGTTAGCCAAGTTCTTAGTTACGTCCATTCATCCATCAGGTTGGGGATTCTGATTCACCCTACCTGTCACTGCCCTAATCAGGTTGCGAGGCCAAGGCCCCATCAATGCGTGAGGCCGAGTCCCCGCGGTCCGTGATCCTGTCGGGGTCCTCATTCCCGACTTCCAAGCACATGAGGCGTGCTGATAGGGAAAGAATCGCTCGCGGTCACTACGGGGAGGCGCGGTACCCCAGCGTAGGCCGACAGCTCGGTCACAGTGTCCCATTCCACCATGGCCGGCTCACGAGACTGTGGACCAATTTTCTAGTCTTGTCATCAATGGGCGACCAAGGGTTGTAGGGTGCGTCAGGTTCCATGCATATGTGGGCAAACAGGGTTAACGAACGGGGATGATCAGGTAGTAGGCTAGTCTGCACAACTAGGCGGGCATGAGACGAATGGCCTCGGGAACAAGGGTCCCATGTAGTCGAACTACAGCCACCCGAACACTTCCGCCCAATCTCCCAGTCTAGCCTTAGAGTAGCCCTACCAATGGGGCTACCCTCTCTCGTCCATTTCTAACCATCCCAAGAGAGTAGAGGAGATCTACCGCATGCTACAATTTAAGTTATCATTCATCACATCCATATCAGATTCTCATGCATTCCAATCATACAAATCAAATACCTTTAACAAGCTAGCAATTATCATTTAGAGTTAAAGTGCATGTGAATCAAATACCTTTAACAAGCTAGCAATCTCCATTTAGAATTAAAGTGCATGTGAGTGTGTGAGTGGGGTGAGAAAGTTTTCACTTTCTCCATCTTGAAAATCATGAGTGTCCCAGCAATTGTACACACATACAATGAAGCATCACACATGGAGGCAATAAATCACATCCACAAGCATGTTAGCATCCAACTTCATAATATGAGGAGACACAAGGCATACCACATTTGGAAATTGAACATGCATATTCTACAAATCCAACAAATCATGAAAACCCCTAAGCCCTCTCTAGAATTTCAAACAAGGCATCCAAGCACTCAAAATCATTACATCCATGCTAAAATTGGTGCTAGGCCACCTAAGAGCATTAGTCCGCACCTTGATGTCGGCGGAGGCTCGGAAACGACCTAGAGGCGAGGGTTTCAAGGTTGGCCGGCCGGAGTCCCTAAAAGGATTCAAGCATGAGAGGGATCTACCCCATTTCTTCTCCAAGACAAGGATTCCAAAGAAAATATTAAGGGATCTTACCAAGGTGACCCAAAAAATGAATTTCGGAGTGGCGGTGGAGAGTTTTTCCCCCTTTCGGAAGGGTTAGGATGTTGAAGGATCGGATCTCTTGAGCCTCCACACGTTTTAGGGTCCACCACAACCTCCTTGCCTTCACTTCCCTCCTTCTACACCTTCCTTGGTCGTTGGAGAAGGGTGGAAGCTACAAGGAGAGCTTTGTTGTTGTAAGGTGGCGAGGGTGATGAAGGAGAGGTTGATTGTTGGAGATTTGGGAAGTCAAGAAGGAAAAGGGATGGGTTGTTGAGAGTTGAAGGGAGAGATAGGAGGGAGAGAGAGTTGTTGTTGAGAGAGTGAAGGGTTTGTGAGAAGAGGGTTAGGGCTTATTTCCCTAGAGTTGGGTCCTTTGGCCCCAAGCTCCCAAGTCTTCCTAAAATAGACTTATGAGACACCTATTGGTGTTGAGGTGGGCCCGACACTCCACAAGCCACCAAATTCGGCATGGAGGTGTCTTATGACCCAACTAGGGTCCATGCAAAAATTGAGGGTGAACGGATGAACGGATATATGATCGGAGGTACTTTCGTCCCACAAATGGCCCCGTGGGGCTGATCTGGTGATTGGGGCAGTTCTAGCGGCCCTCTGGCCATGAAATTTGTAGGGTAAGTGCTCCATGGCCCGATGAAGGGCCCTGCAAAATTTGGAGGCAAACGGATGCGCGGTTTGGTCGTACGGGTCCAATTTGCGATCAACGGTCACCGTTCCACGATCGGGTCCCAGATTTGGTGGACGGGCGTAGAAAAATATTTTAAACCACCATCACAAATTTGGAGAAAATCCGACGGCTAGATCGCCCGGAATCCCGGTTTCATTGTATGTGCCAGGCTCCAATTTCTGTTGGGCATTGGCGGGGTGCATGCGGCTAGTGCCAGATCCTAGTTCGGGGTGTCCACTGGGTCCACCGTCCGCGATGGCCCACAAGCCCAGTGTGATATACGAATTCCGAAATTTTTTTATATTTTTCTGACCATCCTTGATCACTGGGTGGCCCACACGGGCTGTTGACGAATGCACACGGCCATCAGGCTTGGCGGGCCACGCCAGGTTCCATCGTGGTCAGCCTAGACTGTTCTAACGGGTTGATCCTAGCCTAATCCTATAATTACTGGTGGTACCCCACCCAGAGCAGCTTAAACGGACGGTCCTGCGGCAATTCCGATGTGGACGCCCCAGGATACAGTGCTGGTTGGACGGGACGTTACAACAGTACGCTGGACACCTTTTGTACGGTGGAGATTGTCTCAAGAGGTTATTTAGGGTGAACAGCTGAGGCACTGCGGGACATAGCACAGTATTGGTATGTGCCTCCTCTACCGGTCGTAGGGGGGCCACATGGATGATCTACACCCTACATCTGTGGGGCCCTATTGTGGACCATCCATATGGAAAAGATAGCACCAAAGAACGGACACGGACTGGTGGTTGAACTATGACCGTGGCACCCACCCTGATGTATTTGTTTTATATCCACGCTGTCCATCCATTTTTCTACCTCATTTTAGGGCAGGAGCCTAAAAATGAGGCAGATTCAACTCTCAGGTGGACCACACCACAGGAAAAAGGGTGAATGAACGACCATCATTTGAAAACTTCTTGAAGGCCACAAAAGTTTTGGATCAATCTGATATTTGTGTTTTCCCTTCATCCAAGTCTGTGTGACCTTATCAACAGGTTGGATGCCAGATAAACGTAACGGTGGGCCCTAGGAATTTTTAATGGTGGGCATTCAATCACCACTCTTTCTCGTGGTGTGGTTCACGTGAGATTTGTATCTGCTTCATTTTCCGGTTCAAGTCCTAAAACGAACTGGAAAAACGTATGGGATCGTAGAGATAAAACAAAGACATCAAGGTGGGCCCCACAGTAACGGATCCACCCAATCCACGTCCCCAAAGAATGTGGTTGTCATTCACCGACCGCTGTTGCTTGGACGACCTCAACGGTTTGATCAACGGTCTTTTTTTTTTTTTCCATGGGCAACCCAAAAGAGCCTACTAAATGGATGGCCCAGATCAATCAAAGTGGGGCCATGTGTATTGTCTGAAGCAATTGCATAAACATTATGAATATTATTCCGGCAAAGTCCCCTTAAGTGTACTTCCAGTTCACGTGGCATGCATGTATGAGTTCCAAACCACTTATCAAGTGGGACCCACCATGCACACTCAGCATAGGGTATACATGGTAGGACCCATCATACGAACGTCTAGGATCTATCACACGTGTGCCACTTTGGCATCCCGCTCTCTTTCTTTATTATTAAATAACCCTCAATTCATATAAACAGTTACTTGGATTAGTCTAATTTACCAATGGACGGTGTGGATGTACAACACATACATCAAGGTGGGCCCACGGTCACGGCCTCACCCAATCTCGTTCCAAGTCCCGTGTATTTCGGCCATGCTTACCGAAATAGGTTTGTCGAGCCGAACGTGGATTGGGTACTACCACCCACCTGTAGGGTTCCGAGGGAATCACCGTGATGTACGGGTTTATCTACACCGTCCATCAAATATTCCCTATCATTATAATATACAAGCCCAAAAACGAGGCAGATCCAAGGCTCAGATAGACCGTACAGTGGTTATTAAACGATCACCATTAAAAACTTAGTGAGAGCTGCAGAAGTTTTGATCAGTCTTGATATTCTTGTTTTTCCTTCATCCAGGTGTATGTGGTCTTATGAACAGGTTGGATGGAAAATAAACATCATGGTGGGCCCTAGGAAGGTTTCAACGGTGGGCGTACATGATCACCGCTACTTCCTGTGATGTGGTCCACTTGAGCCTTTCATCTATCTTATTCTCGGTACGATACCTTAAATTATATGGAAAAAATGGATAGACGGTGTGGATGAAACCCATACATGACGGTGGGGGCCCTCAGAGCCTGCCTGTTCCGAGCACGGCACAGTCGGGGTAGTACCCAATCCGTCCTGTTGAGCCTAAAGCCACATCATGTGCCAGCGTGGCTCATGGATAGGAAATCCAATCCGTCCATCGGGTGGGTTCCATAATGTAGATACTCTAGCCAAAAAACCACCCGTCCGTTGAGTCAATAGCACGTCTGTCAGACCCACCAATGGGTGGCTTGGATCTCACACCAGTATGCCATGCTGGCACATACGACGGACACTACCTAAATCCATGCCACGCAACGTTCAAAATTTCGAGTTTTGGTGCTATACGTCTCAACATCTATCATAGTTACACTCGCGGAATATAGGCGCTGGATCTGTGGCCACTTTTCAATGATCCAAACCGCTTATATTATTAACCCCACCGTGAATGGTGATCCGTTAAAAAATCTTCAAGACTAGAAGATCTTACGCCCTTGATCAACGGCCCACAACACAACAGTCAATGAGACGATTCATATCCAAAGGTGAAGGTTTGATTGACCAAACTAAATTAAATCGGAAACGGATTGCGTGGTGTCCCACAAAGGTCGGTGGTGTGTTGACGTCACCAAGTTCTGTGAGCCCCACTACGGTGTATGTCTCATATCCATACCGTCCATCCATTTTTAGATATCATTTCAGATCATAAACCCAGCAATGAGATAGATCCAAAGCTCAAGTGGACCACACCATAAATTGAACGCATACCATTGAAATCTCCTTAGTACACAAAAGTTTTGGATCAAGCTAATATTTATGTATTCCCTTCGTTCATACCTGTATTACCTTATGAACAGGTTGGATAGCAAATAAACATCATGGTGGGACCTAAGAAGATTTCAACGGTGGGCATCACTCTCTTTACTGCTTTCTATAGTGTGGTCCACTTAAGCTTTATATTTGTCTCATTTTTGTCTGCGTACCCTAAAATAATCTTTTAAAATGGATGAACGGTGTGTATATAACACATACATTACGGTGGGTCCGTCAGCACTCCATTTCCAATTAAATCATGATCCTAAATCCAACGGCCTCTAACAATTCCAAAAAAAAAACCTAAAATTAGAAGCCCACCTTAAATCAGCAAACGAAAAACAAGGCAGCTTTTCCTTACATCCTATGGTGTAAAACAAACCTCAAAAATTCCGGTTGTCCAAAAGTAACAGAAAAAACTGAAAAAAAAAAGAAAAGAGAGAGAAAGAAAGGAAAGACATCCACCTCTCAAACCCCAACCATCCCTTCATTTCAAGAACTATAACAAGCCCATAATCTCCCTCATTTCCAAATTCCATGTATAGCAGCCTTAGGCCTCTCTAAGGAGGTCAGACCTCGACAATGCAGGCCTCAGGCTGCTTAATCATCTTCTCTCTCTTCTTTCTCTTCTTTCTCTCTTCTTCCTCGGCTTCCTTTCTCTCCGATGCTGAGGCCGCCTTCATTGCCCATCGTCAGCTTCTTTCCATGCCTAAAGATGGAAAACTGCCTCACGATTTCGAATTCAAGGTCGACATTTCAGTAACCTTCACCAACCAACGTATCAAAAGAGCTTACATCGCTCTACAAGCTTTGAAAAAAGCCATCTACTCCGACCCTTTCAACACCACCGGAAATTGGGTCGGTCCCAATGTCTGTGCTTACAATGGTGTCTTTTGCTCCTCCGCCCTCGATGATTCTTCCGTCAATGTCGTCGCCAGTGTCGATCTTAACGAAGCTGACATCGCCGGCCACCTCCCGGCCGAGATTGGTCTCATGACCGATCTCGCTGTCTTCCATATAAACTCCAACCGCTTCTGTGGAATTATACCCAAAAGCTTCTCCAATCTCCAACTCCTCCACGAACTCGATCTCAGTAATAACCGTTTTGTTGGACCTTTCCCATCACTCGTCCTCAGTTTACCAAACCTCAAGTATCTTGATCTCCGTTTCAATGAATTCGAAGGTCCTCTGCCTGAGGAGTTATTTGAAAAAGACCTTGATGCTCTGTTTTTAAATAACAACAGATTCACTTCCCACATACCAGAAAATTTAGGAAATTCACCAGTGTCTGTTTTGGTTCTAGCCAACAACGAGCTAGAAGGTTGCATTCCAAGCAGCATAGGACAGATGGGAAATACATTGAATGAGATAATCCTTATGAACAATGGATTATCTGGATGTCTACCTCAAGAAATTGGGTTGCTAGGAAATGTTGCTATCTTTGATTTGAGTTCGAATTCCTTTAGTGGGATATTACCGAAGAGTTTCTCTGGATTGAAGAGCTTGTCGGAGTTTGATATTTCACATAACATGCTGACAGGATTCGTGCCTGATAGTATATGTAAGCTTCCCAACTTATCGAATTTCACATTCTCGGATAACTACTTCAATGGGCAATCTGACCAATGTGTGGCGTCGTCAAGATCTGATATTGTTCTTGATGATAATAGCAACTGTCTGCCGGACCGGCCTAAGCAAAAGACGGTGAAAATGTGTGAACCGGTAGTGAACCGGCCGGTTGATTGTAGTAAGTGGAAATGTGGTTCTCCAAAGAAGAAGAAATTCACACACCCGCCTCCTACACCGGTTCAGTCACCGCCACCACCGGTTCAGTGGCTGCCGCCTCCAGTTCAGTCACCTCCACCCCCGGTTCAGTCGCCGCCACCACCTCCACCGCTGGTTCAGTCGCCACCACCTCCACCCTTGGTTCAGTCGCCACCTCCTCCAGTACAGTCACCACCACCACCGGTTCAATCGCCACCACCTCCAGTTCAGTCACCCCCACCGCCAGTTCAGTTGCCACCACCGCCGGTTCAATCGCCACCACCTCCAGTTCAGTCACCTCCGCCCATGGTTCAGTCGCCACCACCTCCAGTCCAGTCACCACCACCGCCGGTTCAGTTTTCACCACCTCCAGTTCAGTCACCAACACCGCCGGTTCTGTCGCCACCCCCTCCAGTTCAGTCACCTCCAACCATGGTTCGGTCGCCACCACCTCCAGTTAAGTCGCCGCCACCACCGGTTCAATCGCCACCCCCTCCAGTTCAGTCACCTCCACCCATGGTTCAGTCGCCACCACCTCCAGTCCAGTCACCACCACCGCCGGTTCAGTTTTCACCACCTCCAGTTCAGTCACCAACACTGCCGGTTCTGTCGCCACCACCTCCAGTTCAGTCACCTCCACCCATGGTTCGGTCGCCACCACCTCCAGTTAAGTCGCCGCCACCGCCGGTTCAATCGCCGCCACCACCTCCAGTTCAGTCACCTCCACCCATGGTTCAGTCGCCGCCACCTCCAGTCCAGTCACCACCACCGCCGGTTCAGTTCTCACCACCTCCAGTTCAGTCACCAACACCGCCGGTTCAGTCGCCACCACCTTCAGTTCAGTCACCTCCACCCATGGTTCAGTCGCCACCTCCTCCAGTTCAGTCACCCCCACCACCGGTTCAATCGCCACCTCCTCCAGTTCAGTCACCACCACCTCCACCCCCAGTTCAGTCGCCACCGCCCCCAGTTCAGTCGCCTCCACCACCGACTGTATTCTTCCCACCCCTCCAACCCCAGTTCCCTCACCTCCACCCCCGGTCCAATCACCCCACCACCACTGCCCCTGTCCAATCACCTCCTCAGCCATCCCCATCTCCACCGCCTCCACCATCTCCATCTCCATCTCCACATCCTCCTCCTGTATCAGCACCTCCCCCACCTGAGTCCTACGTAATTCTCCCACCAACTCTCGGGGTCTCCTATGCATCGCCGCCTCCACCCATCTATCAAGGCTACTAAATAGTGTGTCTCCTTCCTAAGGTCTTCAGCCTCCACACACAGGTCTGCTTTTTGCTAGCTCCTCTTCTTAAAAAATGTAAAAAAAAAAAAAAAGAAAAAAAGAAAAAGAAAAGAAGAACAAATCTCATCCAACACCAACGGGAGCTCCTCTTTCCTTCTCTCTTCTTTGTAAAACAAAAGGGCACCACAGGCAGCAATATGTAATTAAAAAAAAATATAAAAATACAGAGCAGAATATATTGTTATTTCAAGATATAGATTCTAAAATTTTTGCTCTGTGATATTGCAATCCCCTTTTCTTTTTAAATGCACGCATGTATGCAAATAAGCCTTTTGTATGGGGGGCCTTTTTTTTTTTTTTTCCTGCCACCTTTGGTTTCTTCTACGTGCCTGCATGCAAGCAAAGACAAAATATGGATACTCTCATCCAATTTTTTCTTTAAAAGTAAGTGAAAGTTGAGATTTGTGGGGCATGTTGTATTCGTATAACATCGAAGCCATCCAACATATGCAGTACTCACCGTGATGATAGCACGAACCAATGATAAGGCCGCACTTGAATTTGGATGTTTTGAGTGGTGTATATTATTTATTATAGATTGGCCCATCGTATGATTGGATCTCCAGTATTTTTGGTTTATTTAATCATCATGCATGTTGGTGTGCAACCGATGGACGGGTTGGATGTCAAACACATGTTTATGATTTTATTGCCTTTGTAATTACGGGATCACATCATGTACATTTGATTGGAAGGAGGATTTTGTCCTCTTGTTTATTTTATCCTTTAACTTACTGAAAAACATGATAATTTTATAATGTGAAAATGCAATTGATACATTTTACTATGGATTGGGTTCCATGGGTCCACCATGATGTATGGCTTTTATCCATATACTGGTCATCCATTTTTTCAGATCATTTTAGTATATTAGGCTAAAATTGAGTTAAATCCAATGCTCAAATGGACCACGCCAAAGGAAGCAACGGTTATAATGATGCCAAACCTACGAAGGAACCACCGCGATTCTTATTTATCATCTAACCTGTCCATAAGGTTACATAGAACCGGATGAAGGGAAAACATAAATATCAGCATGATAAAAAACTTCCACGACCCCAAGTTTTTTTTTATTATAAATTTTTTATGGTGACCATTCATCCCCACTCTATGGTCCACTTGAGCCTTGGATTTTCCTCATTGTTGGACTCATGACCTAATATGTTCTTTAAAAATGGATGGATGGCGTGGATAAAACCCGCGCATCATGGTGAGCCGTGCAAAGCCTCGCCTGGACAAATTATCATAAGGGAGGGCAAGAGTCAATCCGCTGTCCATTTTACTTTACCTCTCTTTACAAATGCATCCAAATTTTAAATTATAACCTATAATTCCTATTTAAACAAGCACTTGAAATTGATTATGATTGCTCATTTACCTTGCATTTCATGAGAAATTAGAAAATCAAACAAGCCAGAAATACCTCAAAAGTTAATAATGACCATTAATGAAAAAAGTGGTCATTTGCAACAATAACATACTAATAAACTGACATTTTAACATTTTAGTATTACCATGTATTGTTAATGGCTGTTAATGCCTTCAAAATGCCTCAAAAGTTAACATTTTGATGTGGGTAAATGGAAATACCCCATAATTGATATGGGTATATTTGAAAAACCCTCTTTTTTTCTCCTCTTAATTTTGGTGATATTACCTTGCTGCTCTTGTCCTTTTGTACTTGTACCTGGGCCAATCAGGTTTGGCCTCATTTTGGATTCAGACCTTACTTAGTTTAGCCCTTTTCTGTTCTGGGTTTAGTTCTCGAAAACTTAAGTTCATATTTCATTAAAAAAAAATGTCTTCATCAATCGCATCTTCCGGACGTTGGATTGTTTTTCTAGAAGGGGTGAAACAAATGCTCTGCCACACAATTTCGATGGTCTGGATGGTCAAAAACATTTGCGCCAATGATGTAGAGTGGGTCGCAGACACTTTCATATCCAAGATGGATTAGAGAAGGCCCGATCAGAGGCAGGAGTCATCAAGACTGTCAGAACCTTAAAACAACCATATCTCGCAAATCGAAAGGAGTTACTCTACGTATCATAAATGATTTTGGGGTAGGACGAGCTACTTTAGCCAACCAACCTGGCATGCCATCATATTGGCGGCCGAATTCCATGTTTAATTTCTTTTTTACTATAAATAGTAAGTTTTAGTTTGATTATAACTCTCATCCGTTGGGCTTTAGGAGTTGTGCCCAACATGAAAAGTGTTTAGAAAAATTAGGAGAATAACGTGGTTAAGCCACATAGGACACTTACTATAAATAGAAAATTTACTATTTATAATAAGTTACGAATTTTAGGTAGTTTTAGTTATAGTTTAATTTTTAAACTTTTTTTTTTAGTCTTAGTATCCATATTTAAAGGGTTGTAGACTTGTTTATTTCATTTATCAATCAATCAACAAGTTTTTTTCATATATGTTAAAATTATTTCTATTTCTTTTCCTCGTGGATTCAAGAAGTCTCTGTGAGGAGTCCAGAGAAGCTCCGTGAATTCAGAGTAGTTAACCTTAAGGAATCGATATCATCGCGTTCATCCCTGCGTTAATTGGTATCAAAGCGATGATTCCTCTCGAGCTGATGACGAATAACGAAGGTTTGAACAAAAATCTTGTGGGCGGTGATCCGAGAATTCGTTATCTTTCAGAAAGAATAAAAGCTTTCCACCGGGAGAGTTAATTGACTATGCAAGGGCTGCAGGCAACCCTTAACCGTATTGCGGATGCACTAATTCTGCCCCAAGCTTAAAGTAATGCTCAACTGCACGCCCGTAATCGCTGTATGATACAACTCCGATTTCTACAAAGTACCATCAGATGATCGTAAATCGCAGGTCACCACTTTGATCGTGAGGAAGCTGTTATACATGCCAAAGGTAGAAATAGAATTACAGCGAGGCAACATCTTTCGAATGAGGTGCACCGTAAGCCAAAAAGTCTGTAACATGATTGTGGACACTGAAAATCGGTACCCACGTTGGTTTAAATGTTGGGTTTTTGGTGGTGGGGGTGATTAGGCTTATGAATGTTGGAGTCACCACTAGCCAATAAAACTCAGAATCCCGCAGTCAGCTAGAACCTGCAGAATATGTAATATTGGAGAAATTCGAAGACTCTCCTACCTTAGATTGACTCCTGGTCTGTGATCCGGGATTCCGCGTAAGGAACCTCAGTTATAAAGAGGGAAGGTGTTGGTACTCTTTCTGCCCGTACAAACGTACGGTCTCTACTTTGTGTGGTAGAACAATCTCAAGGGATGATGGATGCTGTGGTTGAGATGGGACTAGGCACACATGGATTTCTAATGTGACGAGATCTGAAATTTTGGCAAGCCACAGAGCATACGTTTAATAATGTGTCGAGAAGACGGATGTGATTATGCTTATGTAAAAAGGTAAGAAAAATGGACTACGTCACTAGAAATTTCTGATGTGACAGGATCCGATATATGGCAAACCATAGAGCATACATTCACTAGAGATTTAGAGAAGTAGGGGGATTGAGAAGGAAGTAGATATCATGATGAATGCTTATAGGATGATGGATCCTTGGCTTGATTTTTGAATAGGCTAAGACATAGACTGAACCATGATCAAACTGGGCTGGGTCAGATGGGTTGGAGAGGTCAAGAGGAAAGGCTAAGAGGGTGGCTTTGAAAGATTTGAACTTGGAAGGCCTGAGAGCTCATTCCCTCTCCTTCCCTTTCTTTCTCACTCTCTTTCTCTCTTTCACTTTCTTTCTCTTGGTTGTTGGGTGTGTGGAAATGAGAAGAGGAGAGGGCTATTTATAGCCTTCTCTAATGGCATTGCTGTAATTATTGGGTTTGAGAGGGTTGAAAGGTGAGGTGGCAAGTGGTGGTTGGTGGAGGGGAGAGAGGTGCCACATGACACACTCCCATTGGTTCTTGAGGCCGGTAAAACTGTAAATAGTGGAGATGAGAGGGGTAAATCCAGGGGAAAGTTGACTTTTGGACGCTGGGACAGCTGTCCACACACGGGCCGCGAGCGGTGGCATTCGAAGTACAGTAGGCGGTAGTCAGACTACCTCCTAGGCCACGTTCGGGCCGGGCCCGAGTCATGTGGGCTTTATGTGACGTGTTGGTTTGTCCGATGGTCCTTTCTGGATTATTTATTTATTTATTTATTTATTTTTTGCAGCTCGGATAGATGGGTTTAGGTTTGAGTAAAGGGTTCTAACTAGGGTACATGATAAAGATGAGGCTACATGTGAGTTGAACGGTTTGGATCGCGGTTCCTGTTTGCGGATTGACAATTTGAGACTTTCGGGTTGGGTTTTTAGGTTTAAGCTGGGATCAGTGCTTGGTTTGGAAGATGATCATAGTTCATGAGTTGTCTTAGCCTTCTCAAGGTGTTAGCCTGGGTGGGGTGTCAACAGATGCCCCTCTTTGGCCAAGGTTGCGAGCAACCGAAGGCCAAAGCGAGTGGACACCCCACCCTTCTGGTCAGAAAGGGTAGTGATTCGAATCTATTGCCTGCCATTGTATTATTATCAATTAACTACTTTGAAAGAAGATGACTTGCACATATCATGAGGGTTGAGAAAAACGTTGTGATTGTCCCCTGCGCATTTGTCGTGGCTTTACGGGTCACTAATCATAACCCTTTCAGTCAGATTGTTGATAGCATTGGAGAGTAAGTTTGAAAAGTAAGGGCCTCTACGCATTTATTGCAGCTTTATGAGGATTCTCATATTGTTTGGTTTGTCGTTTCCTTTGCTACGTAATCACCCTAGGAGTATTCGTTCCATTTGATCGTCAAAGTGGTTAGCTGCCCTGCACGTTGGTGCGGCCTTACGGGGAACTCACTACGCCGACTTGGACTTGATCAAATTTTTTGAACATCCTGGACTAGGTATGTGCGAGTAATCTTTTGCCATGCAGTCTATTGATTCTGATACTTTGGTTACAATGGATTGTTGTAACTTTGAGTTTGATTATTCTTCCTAGAGATAGATCCAATCATTTTTACTAGCATCTGTACAACTGTCCAGATATATAAATTAGGCCAATCGTACATGTATCATGTAGGGATTTGATCATCCAAGAAAATCGGAAGAGATCAGATCTTATTTGGCTGTTTCCACTGACCGCAACTGGAGAATATAGAAGATTCCTCAATGTACTGCACGCTGCATGCGTTTTTGAAAAACTTTTGAAAACTATCTCCTTGGAGATTTTATTTGAAAACTTTTTTTTTTTGGAAAACATCCGTTCGATCTTATGTGGGCATCGTCGTTCGACTTTTATTTGCAGAGAAGTTAGATGACTTCCTCTAATAAGTTAATACTCTTGGATTTTAGAAAGATTCGTCCGATCCGATGGTTGAGATTGGCCGATTTTTTTTTTTTTTGAAAAAGAGTCATCCTCTGTAGAGCTAGACTCCCTGAGGATATTTTTTTATTTTTTATTTTATTTTATTATTATTATTTTAAAATTTTTGTCTTTTATTTTTCGTCTTTTATGGGGTTATTGTCCAATGGTTAAAGGTGAAAATCGGTTGCTCCAACCCACCCTGAGGGAACAGGCATGCTGCACTAGACCACTTTTGGTCAGGCGATAGTTGGACTGCCGCCTGCGGTAGTCCGGCTATCGCCCGGTCCGTAACTAGGACCACTAGTCCGTTGGATGCATCGGTCCGTCCGGTGACACTTCCTTCCTTATTTGAATCCAGCATTTGGGACATCCATGGACTCTATTGTGGTCCCTGGAGTTTATCTTGGTAGAGTTTTCTTGATTTTTCGGCTTTTATATATATATATATATATATATATATATATATATATATATATATATATATATATATCATTTCCTTCCTTAATTTCGGGTAATCTTGGCCATTAAGTTCTTGCTGAATTTTTATTAGGCCATTCGTTTATGAAACTCTTGATGGGTCGAATTTCTTCTTGGGTTTGGAGAGTCGAGACCGTTGGACCGTCTGGATTGGATCTGATTCATGGGATTTTGTTGATTTTTTTTTTTGGGCCAAATGCCTGGTTGGATTATTATCATGTTGTAGTTTTTTTTTATTTGATTTTGTTGTTGGAATGGGGTGTGATAAAAAAAGGGGCCCCATCCTTAGAACTTCGTTTATTTTAATTTTTTAATTTTATTTTTTTTGGATGATCTGGACTGTCGGGTGGATGATTCAGGGCCTTCTTGGGTGTATGGTTGGTGTAGATTGTGAGGGTTGACCATCTTGGTGAATGATGGATGGATGAAAATTTTCAAGTGGTCCCCACATCATGATCTTGATGTTGCCAGATGTGTTGGATGATGGTCTTTGAAAGATGGGCCTTTAAAAAATGGGTTTTGGACAATGGGCCTTTTGAAGTGGATCTTGGGAAGATGGACCCTTGAATATGGGCCTTGGAAGTGGGCTTGGGCCTTATGGAGATGGGCTTTTTTTGGAAATGGACTTGGGTCTCGGAATGGGCTTTGAGATGGGCTTGGGCCTTGAGATGGGTTTGGGCCTTGTAATGAGTCTTTTTGGAAATGGCCTTAGGCCTCGAGATGGGCTTTTTGAAGCGGGCCTTGGAAGTAGGTCTTTTTAAAAATGGGCCTGGAACTCATGTGCCCTTTGAAATGGGCCTGGACATGGTTTTTTTGAAAATGGGCCTGGAACTCATGTGTCCTTTGAAATGGGCTTGGACATGGGTTTTTTTGAAAATGGGCCTGGAACTCATGTGTCCTTTGAAATGGGCCTGGACATGGGTTTTTTGAATGGGACCTTGAAATGGGCTTGGGCCTTGAGAAAGATACTCACCTGTGGACTTTGCCTGTGCAACATGCCTCGTCGTGGCAGAAATGAGGCCGGTCCTTCTCGTCAGTCGACCGATCTATTTTATGTGCCGCGAGAGGGCCGACACGTATCTGACATAGCCCGGGAGAGGGGCGCGCCCGTGATTTTGAGAGGACAAGGGGTCAGGACTCATTGGCCTGACTGGTTCCATGATCCTCAGCCGCTGTTTTTTGAGGTCTTAGAGCGTACTCCATTCGCTCATCTATTCCGGATTCATTTGAGCAAGATGAACATGCCTTTATTATCTGCTTTAGCTAAGCGGTGGCACCCTGAGACCCACACCTTTCAACTGCCTTTTGGGGAGTGAGGCATCACTCCTTACGATATATGCAGCTGGGTCTCCGATATGACTGACGATCTGTACCCTTTGAGGAAGATCTTCCAGTACCCTCCGAGGACGACTGGATGAAATTATTGGGGATGATGCCAGATGCTTCAGACTTTACTAGTCCTCGATTCAAACTTCTTTAGCTATCGTCAAACTTCGCTAGGTGGATCCCTAAGACCGAAGCTGTAGCCGTGGTGAAGGCTCGTGCCCTGATTTTGTACACTATGGGAGCGATGGTCTTCTGCCACAGGAATGAGCTTGTGAGTTCCCGCCTGTTGTCACTTGTGGCAGACATCACCTTTCCCATACCGTACAACTGGAACGTGGCCCTCTTGGCCCATTTGTATGAAGGGCTGGACAAAGCCAGTCGCTGTATCAGTTGATCCCTGACCAGCTTTTATCTAGTCATCGAGGTACCTTCTTGATGTCTCTTCTGTATTGTTCTTCCTGGGGATGGTTTGATGCTCCTTATCTGATCTCGATTTTGCGCAGGTCTGCTTTTTCGACCACTTTCCCCATTTAGCGTCCACCTTAATTGATCATTCGCCTCCCTTTCCTCGCATGATAGTGTGGTACAAGGATAACCGTAGCCGCACGCGCTTGTTTTCTGATCTCGCGTGGAGGTCGAACATTAATGCCCTTGTCCATGATGATGTAAGTGATTTGCCCTATTTTGTGCTGCCCATGTATCGCTTTTCCGCTCATCTTTCAGCCCTTGACTTTTCTCCTTTTTCACAGTTCCACACCAGGCCATATCTCTGATCCAATGCGGTGCTTACTCTTGGAGTTCAGGAGGCTTTTTGTAAGACCCGTATCCTAGTCCGTACTATTCCGAAGGCTTCCGCGATCCTTCCGGTCGAATTCCGGCAATCCTTGACCTAAGCCAATGTTGCGCACGATCCTAAGACGAGACTTGCATGCCAAAGTTGACTCGACCCGAAACCTATACCTTGGTGACCGCGCCGTCGCCGCAGTTCCAACGCCACGACTCACGCACCGACCCAATACCCAGGCTAGAAGATGTCGGCCCGCATTCAGTTCGAGGAAAACGCCGCGCGTTGCAATCTTGAGAGAATCCATCACATCAATCATCAATCAAAGTACACATCACACTCCATCACTCACCCATCCCCAAGTACAACCACCCCTCCCCTAAAGTCAAACCTCTCTTACACAAGTACACATCACTCACTCACACCCATCACACCCATCTCTTCTCTCTTACACCTCTCTCTCATCTCTCTTTCTCTTTCTCCCAAGCAACCCCAAGAGAAGAATCGGCCATGGCTTCCATGGAGAAGCCATGTGTGGCCCACCTTCCTATCACCCAATCCTAACCTCTAAAATCGATCTCGACCGTTGAATCTTGTTCCCTTGAAGCTCCGGTGGAAGAATGAAGAAGAAGATACTAAGGTGGGTGATTTTTATGAATTTTTAACCATTGATTATTATGCATTTGAGGGCCCACTCGTGTGGGGCCTGTCTAGATGTATGTCTTGTATCAAGAGGGACCCATAGTGGCGGGATCCCTCTCATCTCCACCATTTTCTCTCTCCCTCTTTTTCTCTCTTTTTGGTTATTTGATGTAGCCCACCTATTAGATGCATGCACGGCTGATTCAGACCGTTCAGCCATTAGGCCAGCCCACTGCCCGAATCTGGATGTAGGGAAATCACAAATATCAGCTTGGTCCCAAGCTGTGGGCCATGTGTGTGGGACCCACCTTCCTTTACCGTCCACTCATAGGACGTCAGCAGGCCTGTGGCCCTGTCATGAGGTATGCATTATATCCATACTGTGCAACCATTTGTAGAGAGCTCATGGCTCGTGTGGGACCCACCCTACACGTGTGTCAGGGGTGGGGCCCACCATGAGGCTGTATTAATTGTCCATCCGTGGTGGAGCCCATTGTGATGTGGAGTTCATCCACACCGTGCATTCATTTTGTCGTAGCAGCAGCAGCTGCTGCTGCAGGTCAGCAAGTTTTGTGTGTCCCATCTGGACCATGGACGCCCTACCATGATGTATGTATTCTCCACGCCATTCATTTTTTTTGGCAATGTGTGGGACCACCCCCACACGTGCCGCACATGTGAGGGGTGGGGCTCACCTTGATGATCTATGTATTTTTCATCCAGCCGTCCATCTGGACGGTACTGGTGGTACCCGCATATATTTACGTCAGCAGCTTCGTGGGTTTGTGTATCCACACCGTTCATTGATGGTGGGACCCACCCCTTTTTATATGTGTTTCTTACCCACCGTCTGTCCATGCAGATCATGTGGACCCCACGATGTATGAGTTTTATGTTGGCCATCCATCCCAGATGACGTGGGGCCCACATTATTCTAGTGTTTTGTCCAGACCGCCCATCCAGGGGCATGGACGTGTATGTATTTATATACACATATATAATAAATATTAATATAATAATATATATAGTATCATATGGTGGGCCCTACGTGGGACCCACCGTGATATATGTGTTTTATCTTGCTGCGTCAGCAGCTGTGGGACCCACGTGTGTGTGGACCCCATGTGATGCATGCGTTTTATCAACGCTGCCTATCTGTTTTAACCCATGTCGTCCATATGTTTTGATAGCACGTGTGGTGGACCACCTGGTGATGTATTGTACATCCAGGCTCGCCCCATCCTGGCCGTTCAGATCATGGGCCAGCCATAATATATGGGTTTTAATTCCACACCGTGCATCAGGGGCCCACACGACATGTGTATGCTTCTAGCATCCTGAGTCCAGCACACTTGGACGTTGTTGCAGAAAGGTGGTGTATACCTTATAATATATATAATATAATATAATATGTCTGTAGTGGGTTTGCCACACCACGTGAACCCACATGATTTAGGTGTGGCTTTCACCACCGTCCAGCGATGGACGGTGGGGCCACTGATGTATGTGCCATGATGCACATGTTTCATTAATGCCGTCCAATTGTTTGGGACGAGGACCCGCCTCGCTGCACACATGTGTATCCACACCGTCCAGAGATTGTGCTGGACAGTGCTGGACAATGTTCGGACAATGTTGATGTACATGGTCAATGTTTGGACAGTGTTGATCACATTAGTGAGTCATGTACCCCTATGATAGTGAATAGTGATACACATGTTGCACCTGCCACTATTAAAATGATTTTAGATGTAATCCAAGCTCCCACCGTCTGTCAGGACGTAGGATTCACCGTGATACATATATATGTTATATATTCAAACCGTCCATTCATGTGGCCCCCACGTGATGTACGTGTTTGATCCGAGCTATCCATGTCATGCGACCCACTTGATGTTTATATGGCCCATGGGTCGTGGTCCATTGAGATGTATTTTCGGCCCATGGTTTGTGGCCCATTGCGATGTGTTCAAGGCCCATGGGCGAGGCCCGATGTAATGTATGAATGACCGTTACATCGTGTATGAATCCCTTATGTGGGCCACTCCTTGGGTGCAATGTTGGTTAGATGTCCACATTTATGTGAAATGATAGTTAGATGTCCTCATTATGACCTTCCCTTAGGCCTTGTTAGGCCTATTCTTACCGATTCTGATTGACGTGACCGAATTACCGATTTTGATTGATGTAACCGATTTGCCGATTCTGATTATCGAGCGATTCCGATTGACGTGACCGATTTGCCGATTTTGATTACCGATCGATTCCGATTGTCACGACTGATTGCCGATCCCAATTGACGTGATCGATTTACCGATTCTGATTATTGATCAATCGATTCTGATTATCGCGACCGATTGGCGACCCCGGTTGACGTGACCGATTTGCCGATCCTACTATCGACTGATTCTAATTGCCATGACTGATTGTCGATTCCGATTGATCGATCGATTCTGATTATCGTGACCGATTACCGACCCCAGTTGACGTGACCGATTTGTCGATTCTGATTATCGATCGATTCCGATTGTCGTGACCGATTGTCGACTTCAATCAACATGACCGATTTGTCGATCCTACTATCGACCGATTCTGATTACCATGACTGATTGTCGATTCCGATTGATCGATCGATTCTAATTATCGTGACCGATTACCGACCCCAGTTGACGTGACCGATTTGTCGATTCTGATTATCGATTGATTTCGATTGTCGTGACCGATTGCCGACTTCAATCAACGTGACCGATTTGCTGATTCTGATTATTGATCTATCCCGATGGTTGTGACCGATTTGCCGATTCTGATTATCGATCGATTCCGATTGTTGTGACCGATTGCTGACTTCAATTAACGTGACCGATTTGCTGATTCTGATTATTGATCTATCCCGATGGTTGTGACCGATTTGCCGATTCTTATTATCGATCGATTCCGATTGTCGTGACCGATTGCCGACTTCGATCGATGTGACCGATTTGCCGATTCTGATTATTGATCTATCCCGATAGTTGTGATCGATTTGCCGATTCTGATTATCGATCGATTCTGATTGTCGTGACCGATTGCCGACTTCGATCGACGTGACCGATTTGCCAATTCTGATTATTGATCTATCCCGATGGTTGTGACCGATTTGCCGATTCTGATTATTGATCGATTCCGATTGCTGCGGCCGAATGCCAATTCGATTGCCGAGGCCGATTTCGATTGCCAAGGCCGATTGTCGTGACCTATATGATGTACATGCGACCCGTAGTTGAGGCCCATTATGACACGTAGTAGGCCCATGATGCATGACCCATTTGATGTATTCGAGACCCATGTGCAGGGCCCACATGTCATATATTTGAGGCCCGTGGACAAAGCCCATTGTGATGTGTTCATGGCCCATGGGTAAGGCTCATTATGACGCATTCATATATGGCCTATGGGGCAAGGCCCATTGTGATATGTATTAGACCCATGAGCAGGGTCTACCTGTTGTGTATATGTGGCCCTTGAGTAAGGCCCATCGTGTTGTATATTAGGCCTTTGTGTGAGGTCGTGGGCCCATTACATGTTTAGCTCTATGTGGCCATTCCTTGGGGGCAGTGTTGGTTAAATGTCCACATTGTCGAGGCCGATGGTTGACGCCGGTTATTGATACCGATTATGAGTATATGACAGCATAACAACATAATACATGCTCATACGCATCATCTGCATGTTTGTTATGAGATGTGATTGACCATTGCATATGCCATAGGGCAGGTTGTTCATAGGGCTCTGTGATAGGTGGAGTTGCCCCATATGAGAGCATGACATGCACAGGATTGATGTATGACTGGATTGTTTGACTCACGCATCTTGCATTGTGTGTTATGATTACTGTACACCCTAGCGACATCAGGGTTGTAGCCTCCACAGGCATTTCGTGGATGGCCAGATGGGACACCGAAAATCTGTTCTACATGAGGTGCTATAGATATCCCTGGGTGAAAGTCCCTAAACCCTCTTGGTTCCAGAGGTTGCTCCAACGTCTAGACCGAGTGGATGCATGAGCGCATGAGGGCCGCATACCATTAGGCCGCGTCTCCCACTGTGTCGTGGTCGGTTGGAAGGGGGTACGGCCTTTGTAACATCCCGAATTTTCACTGTTTTGGATTTCCAAAAATCCTTGATTTTTAATTAACTTATACTACCACGTACTGACTATTAGTACTCAACGTTAGCTTATACACGAGTTAATTAATCCAAGATTAGCCCAATTTAATAGACCAGACAGGCCGTGATAAGGCTAAGTACGGCCACCAAGCCGATGGCCGTTTACACTTAACAACACCGTGTGGGCCACCCAACACCGAGAAGGGTCGAAAAATCTAAAACTTTAGAAAATCATATATCTCATCGGGCTTGTGGTCCCATCGCGGTGCGGACCCAGTGGACACCCGGAAGTACCATCGGCGCTTGCCCAATGCGCCCACCAATGCTTAGATTAAAATCGCACCGACAAAAGAAACCGAGACTCGGACCTTCCAGCCGTCGGATTTCTTCCAAATTTACGGTGGTGATTTAATATATTTTTCTACACTCGTCCACCAAATCATGGGACCCGATCGTGGCACGATGACCGTTGATCGCAAATCGGACCCGTACGACCAAACCCCGCATCCGTTTGTTCCCAAATTTTGTAAGGCCCCTCATCGGGCCATGGACCACTTATCCTATAAATTTCATGGCCAGAGGGCCATCAGAAATACTCCAATCACCAAAATGGCCCCCACAGGACCACTTAAAGGTCAGAAACGCTTGCTCAGATCATATACCCGTTCATCCGTTCGCCTTCCATTTTTGCATGGGCCCTAATCGGGCCATAAGGCACCTACACACCGAATTTGGTGGCCAGAGGGGTGATAGGGCCTTAGATCCTAGAAAGACCCTCCCATAAGTCTAGTATAGTAAAAACCTAGCCCTTGGGGCCATTTACATCAAACCTGGCATTATAAAAAGGCCCCATTTGGGCACCCCCTCTCCTCATACGATTTTGCCCTAGAGAAGGAAAGAGAGAAGAGAGAAAAAGGGAGAGCAAGAGTGAAAGGAGAGAAGAAAGTGTGGGTGAAGAAGAGCTAGGTGGACCTTAGATCAAGGTGGGGCCCAAGGAAATCAACCATTTCAACTTCCTACTTCTCCTCAAGGGAGAAGCTCTCCTCCACAACATTCATAATCATCCGTTGGCCGTCTAGGTAAGATCCTTCACTTCTTCTTCTTGGAATCCATCTATTGAGAATGGATTGGCATGAAATTTCTCACATGCAAGGTTTGGTTTTAGGGATTCCGGCCGATCTACCCCGAAATCCATATCTCCTAGGTCGTTTCCAAGCCTCCATCAAATCCAAGGTGCGGACTATTGTTCTTAGGTGACCTAGCACCAATTTTACTATGGGTTTAATGATTTTGATTGTTTGGATGTTATAATTGGAGAAACTAGAGAAACCCTAGGAATTACATGATTGTTGAAATTCGTATGGGATGTATGTTGATTCTCCTTTGGTGTTGTTATTGCCTCTCACATGATTGGGTATTTGGATGATTAAGTGCTCATGCCTTGTTGGTTTTTTCCTACATTGTTGTTTCATAGAATGTATGATGATCGTATGCATATGATTCTTGCAATGGTGGAAGTGCTTAACTTCCTCCCACACACACACACCTCACTTGCACTTGCATTATGATATTGTTGGCCTTGCTTGGTATGAGAATATGAATTGTATGTTGAAAAGCTTGAGAACATGAAGGTTGAATATGCTAGATGACGCATTGGTAGGCGGCATGCTAGGGATTGCTACTCGTACCCTTGGGTTGGTCAGGAAACATGAGGAGAGCGAAGGTGGCTCCATTGGTAGGACCACCTAGAGGCTAAACCGTGGGTTTTGGGTGGGTGTGCTCGAGCGGCTGTAGTTCGACTACATGGGACCCTTGTGCCCAAAGTCACTCGTCTCACACTCGCCTGACTCATGCGGTCTAGCCTACTGACTGATCAACCCTGTTTGTTAACCCTGTGTGTTCACATATGTATGGAATCTGAACCACCTTGCAACCATTGTAGCCCATCGATAATCCACCCGAAACTGGTCCATAGCCTCGTGAGCCGGGCATGGTGGAATGGGACACTATGTCCGAGCTGTCGGCCTACGCTGGGGTACCGTGCCTCCCCGTAGTGACCGCGAGCGATCCCTTCCTTTCGGCACTCCTCATGTGCTTGGAGTCGGGGATGAGGAACCCGACGGGATCACGGACCGTGAGGTCTCGGCCTCACGCATTGATGGGGTCTTGGCCTCACAACCAGCTTAGGGCAGTGATACGTAGGGTGAATCAGAATCCCCAACCGTTCTTGGATGAATGGACTTAACTAATAACTCGGCTAACACGATCGCATTGCACGCATTAGTTAGGGTGGCGACTCGGAAGTCGAGGTCGCTCTGAGGGAGTGTTGTCATGCGATCGTTAGATGGAGTCGCTTGAGGGAGTGTTGTGGCGAGGGCATGCATCATATCATCCCGCATGCATGATTTTAAATAAGAGTTATTAGGTGTTGATGATTGTCTGCTTTTCATTAAGTTCATATTACAATTGATGCCTGTTGTAACTTGAGACTAATAGTTTACACTGAGTTGATCACTCACTCCCACTCTGGGACGGTGTTTTAAAACACCAACCGGACCCATTCATAGATGCGGTGACCCGGTGCATGAGGAACACAGCGAGGTAAGCTTGGACGAGGAGGACGGACTCTCCTACTGGGCGGTGATGGGCGGCTCACCATCGGCTTGATCGGGCCGATTTGGATTTCTTGAGCCGCTGGCTCGACTACTCTTTTTGGACATAGCCTTCTTTTGTTGTTTTGTTGGGCAACGCTTTGGGCGACCCTTTTATTATTTTGGACCTGTATATATGTGTGATATCCTTCATTTCAGTAGACTGGTGTGATTGTGCTTCGTGCCTCAGGTAATTCCAAATTGCGCAGTTAAAGTTGAGTAATCATAAAAACCATAAATGTATGATAAGTGACACTCGAGAACTCAGGAGTCGAGTCTATGCACGACCCCCGATTTTTCGGGGCCTTACAGCCTTACTTGCCCGAGAGGAGGCGGCAATGCTAGGCTGAGTCTGACCAGCTCGAGGAATGGGTCCGCTATCGACGAGCCGGGCCCGATATTGGCAGGCGAATAGTGAGGTCTCTTCCACTCACCTTGTTATGCGCGATGGGGCGACAATCTGGTTTGGAGTGTAATAGACCCCGGTGATGATCCCAGAGAGGAACTGTATTGATATGTGGACTTATTGAGTAGGAGTTGCATGCTCATTCATTCATTCATTCATTATCCACTCGGGCTGGTGGTGCGCAACTGATTGTTGTGTACCTTCGTTATGGCAAGGATTTCAGTTGGGGCGTGCGACTAACATGAGATCAGGAATTTACCACATTGAGTCTGACTATCCAAATTTAGGTATGGGACTGGTTTGGATAGAAGTCCTTTGTGGTGGATCCCGTAGCCTGCGATACTACGTACTATCATCCCGACTTCACACTCCAGCATGGTCATTCCATTCGCACCGCACATTGCATTACATCTACGGCATATGATATTTTGGGTTATTATGTTTCTGCATTTATATGGTCTAGATACGATTGACGCTATTCGTGGACTCATCAGGAATTACATATTGCATCGCATCCCTGACATTTGATATTTGGCTCTTTATGACTCATCATCTGCATAGCTGTTCTATATTGCGTATTCTAATATTGATTGATTCATGGACTTGTCCACATTTCCGCTTACTCTGTTATCGTATAATTTATGATCTTGCCAGTATTTATGTTTACTCTGATTATTCCTGCCCTTGTCAGTATTTCTGCTTACTCTGGTAATTCATGATCTTGTTAGTGATTCTGTTTATTTCGATATTGTACCATTTATGGATTACCAGTATTTTCGGTCCTGTATGATGATGACATTGTGTTGAATACTTGGCACTTACCTTGTGCACACACTTACACCACCCTCTAAGCTTTCTATAAGCTTATGCACGATAGATGCGTGCAGGTGATGTTAGGTTGCAGCGGTGTTGAGTTTGGAGCGTGCAGCGGACTTCTGGAGCTTTGATTTTTTTTTTTATACATGTATTTCCCTTTCAACATTGTAATCAAATGATTATATTAGTGGATATGTGATGATGATGTTGCCTTTGTGAATTGGGTAATCTTGTGGTTATGCTTATCATGAGAAAAATATATGTTGGAAAATCCTCCTTGTAGGATCCCAGGATCGGAACCTGGCGTATAGACGCTGGGAGCCGAGAATGGGGTACTACGGAGGCTGTCGGAACCAGATTCGGCGATCGGGATTCCTGTGAATCCGATCTTCGGGTTTGAGGCGTGACACTTTTCAAGCCTCAGTATGTTGTCATATTCTTGAGGACCCTCGTGTGATGAAATGTTACCTTGGGGAGAGGCTTTTTTAGCAGCCGACTGGTAGTCTTTTAGTGCCACTTAGTCCGCCTTCGGGTCCATCTGATTGGAGATCCGTCCCTGAGAGAGAGTTGGTCGCTGCCTTGGAGGGTTTTGATGTTAGCGCCTTCGTCGATTCGGATAGGGAGTACAGCTCTTGGTGTGAGCAGTACAGCATTGGTCTGATCTTGTAGCCTGGCTACGCTCCTGGCGGCGGCGCACGTTTTACTGGAGGAGGGATCTTGGGGCCCCATTTTCATCGCAAGGATACGGACGCTTATATTCCTGATGATGATTAGTTTCTTATATCATGTAATCATGTATCCGTAACTATGTAAGCCCATGTTTATGTGAAACAACAGTTGCTTCATGTTGCCTTCTTCGACCATTTTTTGATCATTTTTGTGATCCCATGGAGGTGCGTTTGTGGTCCCAGCCTTCTGAAGCGGACACTGCCCAATCTTCGCCAGAAAGTGGGCCCGGGCGGTAGTCTGACTAGCACCGGCGATAGTCGGACTGCTGCCCATTGACTTTTACCGTCCATTCTATCCTGTTAGGTGTCGCATCATTGCAGGAATGTCAGATCTGACAGCGGTGGTTGGAATACCGCGGGCGGTAATCGGAGTACCGTCTCCGTTCGTATTTTCTTCCAGCGAACTCCCCCTTCTTTGTTCATTCTTTTTGTCTCTCCTTTGTTATTCTCGTCCTACCCTAGCTGTCCGATTGTTTTCTTTGTCCCATTCTTCTTCTTTTTGTCCTTTTCCTTTTGTTCCTTTCTTCTTTTGTTCCCTTTTTTTTTTGGATTGATTTTGGCCAGCCCTAATGAGAGGGTTGGTGGATCCCTGAATGGTATGAAAATTAGTGGGCCCATAAATGATAAAGAGGATCCATTTAAGGAGGCATTGATGGAGGTTGGTGGTGAGGAAGTTAATAGTATTTATGGCATGGCTCCCATCACATTGATAGAGGATATGAAGTTGGTTTGGATGGGATGGATAGACTTGATGGTTTTGATGGTGTTCATGGGGAGGGATTGATGGGGCTTGATGGGTTTATGCCAGAGGGACCACCAGGGTTTGTGGGTGTTGATATGATGAGAATGAGTGGTGAGGATGGTGCATGTAATGATGGTAGCCGATGGCTTGATTGATGGAGGGATGGTTATGGGTGGTGTGGATGGTAGTATGGGGTTGATGGACGGTGTGGATGTGATGGATCAAACTTGGATGGGTGACGGGTCCCTTCTTAAAGCTTAGATGGCTTGGATCTGATAGGTGATGGACTTCTTGTGGATGGATTGAGTCAGATCTTTAGTGTGGATTTCGAGGCATCGATGGGACAGACAGTTGTTGTTGGGGATCAGGTTACTGGTCTAACCAGCCATTCAGACTCTTCAGGCATTGTGGCTCCTAGGGCTTGTGTATTTCAGACTGCTTCTAACGTGGCGATTGTTGGCAGCTCGAGCCCGCCTATCGCAGCTTTTCAGGACACTTTACGGGATGCGATGGACAAGTCTGGTTTCTTTCGTCATCATGAGATAGACCTATTGGACGAGGGAATGCCTATCTTTGATGACTCGCCTGTGGATCCTAGGTTCCATATTGTATAGGGCGTGCCCGTACGGACTTGTAGGTTACAGCCACGTGACACCTGCTCTGAGCGGTTGCACATCTAGATAGAGAGCCTGACTGAGTTCAAGATCTCTGAGCTGAGTTCCTTGGGCTTCCGGGAGGTCCTCCATTTCCACTGAGTTCGCTTAGATTGGCGACTATTGAGTACGGCGTTGTATGACTGGGTTCCATCTTTAAACTTATTTTCCTTTAGTGATTTGGAGTTGGGCCCATCTCTGGAGGAGTTTTCATGCCTGTCAGGTCTTCCCCTCACTCGGGAACCTTATATGCCCTCGTCTGAGCCGGTTCGTTCTTCTGATCTGATCTTTTGGTTCAGATTTTTTACTGTTCTTCCTACTACTGAGGGTGGAGTGGGTGATCTTTCGCTTGAGGTTTTGTATGATCGTTGTTCTACCTCCCGAGGTGGCCCGGGGTCGGATCGCCAGCTTTAGTGCTTGAATGCACTGATATTCTGTGTTTTAGTCGAGCTGCTTATTTCAAGATGGTGACAGTCATCATTGGCGGCTTTGTTGGATGTATTTCGTCGTGTCTTGCATCGCAGGAGCATTATTTCTGTGGTGTTGGCAAAGCTCTTCCTGGGACTGACCGAGTGTTCTCTTGGACGTTGATCAGGGTCGAATATGAAATAAAACATCAGACGTACACGTATCCTCCGGGGCTACTGCTCATTCCTTCAAGTATTCTCCTCTCTTTTCCTTTTCGTTGTTAACGTTGTTATTTGCTTGTCACTTGAGTTATACCCTCTTACAGGTGTGGTTATAGGAACACCTGTACATGACTCCTCTGCTTCTGTGGCCTGATTCCCGCCGTAGTAATGTATTGTCTTTATTACTTGATGGCCTTCCTCTTGGTGCTGAGGCCACCGAGTTATTATATCGCTGCATGCTCTCTCAGTTGCGGGGGTGGGAGATCAGTTGGGAGGCCCCCTGGCTTTGTCGCTCACCATTGATTTGTAATGCTGCTCGCACTCCTCTATTGTTATTAGGCCTCCGGGGATACTGTTCATATCATCATGTACGTTTCCTTCGGCAGTTCAGCTTCTGGCAGAATATTCTAGACTTTGCCTTTTCCAGATTTGGGCACGCCCCTCTTCCTTCTGATTTGACTACTTTGTATAGGCAAGTCTGGGTCTCCTAGTAGGGTTCCTTGGATGCGACAGCTTTGGATCTTGAGTCTTGGGCTCCTCCCATGGCAACAGTACCATACCAACGATGGGTGACAGAGCAGTCACTGTATCGTCGAGTCTTTGGCTGGCATTTAGCGGACGAGGTTACTGATCAGGAAATTGTGGGTGATGCTGCTTCATCCTCTTCATGCATTGACGATTCATTCGAGGCTTTTGAGGAGCGACCTTTCATTAACCCATCTTTCTTGCTTGCCACGCATGGTCACCTGATCTCTGATATTGTTGTCCTCCGTCATACCTGTGAGGATATGGCTCGTCGACTGGCCGTGGGACGACGGTACGATGAGAGCATGCTCGCGGCACATCGCCTAAATAGGGATGAGGCCTTTTACCTATGCATAGAGATAGAGAGGCTCAGGTTGAGATTGTCGATGTATGAAGGATAGGAGCTTACCTGGGGTTCTCGGTGTTGATCAACTGCTTGTCGTGCTTGCATGGTAAATTTTTATTTTTAGCATTTTGTGAGGAAAGAAAACAATGTACTTATAAGGGAGTTTTTTTTAATTTTTTTTTTTTTTAAGGAATGAAAGAAACTTTGTTTGTGCCAAATTTGCCAGTGTTTGCTTGTGTTTGGTTTTGTGCTTTAGATGATTGGGATCAGAATCTTGGGCTCAGCCCACATTGTGCGCAGTAGTCTAGATTGTGTTCTTAGGGTCTTGGTTCCCTGAGAGGGTGTCCGGGATCGCATTCCATGGATTTGAGCATAGTTTGATATAGTACTGATCCGAAGTTGATTTTTCCTTGTATCTCATTGCGGTGTTTGCTGTCTCGACTTCTTCCATACCTGAACTTTTATTATTTTTCTCTTTTTTTTTTCTCAGTCATTTTTGCCCGTAGCGCCCTTTCGGGTTTTCACTACGTCTGACTTTTTCCGTCATTTTTGCTCATAGCATCTTTTCAGATTTTCACTACGTCCCAGGTTTTTGATCTTGCCTGCCCGTTAGCAGCTGTGCTGTTTTTACCCTTGGCGCCCTTTCGGGTTTTTACCGAGTCCGCTACATGCCGGCTGTTTTTACTTGGGCCGCCCTTTCAGGTTTTCAACTCGCCCATTCTGCTTAGGCATGCCTTTCTCTTTTTTTTTTTTGTTTTGTTTTTGGAGTGTTGGGAGTGACGGATGGACTTCTTTCATAGCCGACCAACTGGTTTCCTTCCTGTCCTTGTCTTTGAATACAATCGTAAGCTGTGTTTGGTTGGATTATTTGGAGATGTGGTATAGACTTCCCCTTTCTCGGTCTTCTTTTTAGGATTTTCTTCTTCTTTTTTTTTTTTTTTTTTTGTGTTTTCTTTCTTTTTTTTTTTTTTGAGATTTTTTTTGTGAGAGAAATGTCGAGCGGGTATGTATTTTTCACTTTTGTTGGGGGAGTAATGGGTGCAGCTTAATGACTGTAATCATGGAGAAGGTTAAGTATGGTTACCCGTGATAGATTTTCACGTTGTCGGCACTGATGGGCTCGAGAAGATCTTCTCCTTTCAGATTGGTGAGCTGAAGAGCACCTCTTGGGAGTACTTCCCGAATGATCAACGATCCGTCCCACGAGGGTTTGAACTTCCCTCTGGGATCTGGCAAGTGTGGTGGTAAGATACGCTTCATGACCATGTCACCGACTTTAAAACTTCTCTTCTGGACCCTTTTGTTGTAGGCCTGACCAATCCTTCTTTGGTAACACTGGGAGTGGCTTAGCGCTCGCATGCGCTTTTCGTCTGCTAGATGCAGTTGATCATACCTTGCTTGTTGCCACTTGTCTTCCTCAACTTCATTTTCCAGCAGTATCTACAATAATGGGATTTCGATCTTGATTGGCAGCACTGCTTCCATTCCGTATACTAGTTCATATGGAGTTGCGCCTGTAGTAGACCATACAGACGTCCGATAAGCCCAGAGTGCGTAAGGAAGCATTTCTGATCAATCATGATATGTTTTCACCATCTTCTCTAGTATGCGGATGATAGTTTTGTTTGCAGCTTCGACCCCGCTATTCATTTGAGGACAGTAGGGCTTGACCAGTGGCGTTGAATTTTGAACTCGTCGAGGAAATCGCCCATCCTTTTATTGACGAATGGAGTTTCGTTGTCAGTGATGATGGCCTAAGGGACCCCATAATGGCTAATGATGTTGTTCTTCATAAAATTTACCACATGAGATGCCGCGATGGTGGTGTATGATGCTGCCTTTATCCATTTGGTGAAGTAATCTACTGCCACTAGGATGTATTCGTGCTCGTTTGAAGCTTTAGGGCTGATCTTGCCGATGATATCCAGCCCCCATACAGAGAAGGGCCATGGTGCTGTCAGGTTGTAGAGTTCTGAAGCAGGTGCATGGATCTGGTTTATGTTCTCCTGACACTTGAAGCATTTCCTGACATGTTTGCGGCAATCTGTCTCCATTGTAAGCCAATAATAGCCTAGTCGTAGGATCTTCTTTGCCATCATATGCCCATTCATGTGTGGGCCTGCATAGTCCTTCATGGATTTCTGACATGATTTGTGCCACTTCTGTCTTATCCACACAGCAGAGAAGGGCTTGGTTGAAGGAGCGCTTGTAAAGAATGCCCCCAGTGATCATGAATTGTGCCGTAGCCGTTGGATGGTGCGTCGATTTACTGGTGTTGCTCCTTCCGGGTACTTCTGATGTTTGAGGTATTCCTTAATGTCTGTGTAACATGGCCGATCATTTGAGGGAGGTTCAGCTTCGTCAATCTGTAGGCAGAATGCAGGTTCTTCCTGGAGCTCGACGGTGAGTTCCCATTCAACCACTCCTTTTGGAATTTTCAACATTGAGGCAAGGGTAGCCAGAGCGTCCGTAAATTGGTTCTTGACTTGGGGCATGTAAGAGAATGTGATTTCATCGAATTCTTCGATTAAATTCTCTAGATACATGTGATGAGAGATCAGCTTATCATCCTTGGTCTTCCAATCGCCATTTATTTGATTGATGATGAGTTGTGGGTCACCGAAGACTCGTAACTTCTTCACGTTGAGGATGATGGCTTCTCTGAGATCGACGATGCATGCCTTATACTCTACTACGTTGTTAGTGCATTGGAATGCCAGCCTTCTTGATATGGGAATTGGGACGTCCTAGGGAGAGTAGAGTATGACACCTACTCCACTCCCTTTCGAGTTTGCAGCTCCGTCAAAGAAGAGTGTTCACTCTCCTGCATTCATTTCTTCTTTTTCCTTAATCAAGAGAATGTCCTCATCAGGGAAGAAGGTCTTCAATTGATGGTAATCGGGCAGGGAGTGTGCTGCTAAGTGATCGGCCAGTGCTTGCCCCTTGATTACCTTCTGGGTGACATATGTGATGTCAAATTCTGAAAGCAGTAGCTGCCATTTTACTATCCTGCCCGTTAGTGCTGGTTTTTCGAATAAGTACTTCAACGGATCTATGCGAGCGAGCAGAAAGATTGGGTGAGCGATCATGTACTGTCGTAGCCATTGTGTTGCCTAGACTAGGGCAGACACATTTTCTCTAACCTGGAGTATTTGGCTTCATAGCTTGTGAATCTTCGGCTTAGATAGTAGATCGCTTGCTCCTTTCTTCCTGTATCGTCGTGTTGACTAATAACGCATCCGATTGCCTCTGCTGCGATGGAGATATATAGCAGTAATGGCTTACGTGGAGTAGGTGGCATGAGCACTAGGAGATTTAGTAGGTACTTTTTGATCTTGTCGAAGGCCGCTTGACAATTATCATTCCATTCCTTTGGAGAGTTCTTCCGTAGTAGCTTAAATATGGGCTCATAGACCGGAGTGAGTTGTGCGATGAATCAGCTGATATACTGGATTCACCCGAGGAAGCCCCAAATTTCTTTTTCAGTCTTTGGTGGTGGCATTTTGATGATTACCTTAGTCTTAGTATTGTCCACCTGGATACCATCTTCGCTGACAATGAAGCTTAACAGCTTGCCTCCGGTTGCACCAAAGACACATTTTTGCGGGTTGAGACAGAGCTTGAACTCTTCTAGCCTGTCGAAGAGCCTTTTGAGGTCCTCGAAGTGTCTTTCGATCATGCGAGACTTGACGATCATGTCGTCCACGTAGACTTCCATTTCTTTATTTATCATGTCATGGAATAAGGCATTCATGGCTGGCTAATACGTAGCTCCTGCGTTCTTCAGCCCGAAGGGCATAACCCGACAGCAGAAAGTTTCCCATGGTGTGATGAAGGAAGTCTTTTCTCGATCTTCGATGGCCATCTTGATCTGATTATAATTGGAGAAACCGTCCATGAAGGAGAAGATCTTGTGTCCGGCAGTATTATCTACCAGTGTGTCGATGTGAGGTAGAGGGAAGTCGTCTTTAGGGCTTGCTTTGTTGAGGTCCCTAAAATCGATGCACATCCTGACTTTTTCATCCTTCTTTGGAACTGGTACGATATTTGCAAGCCATTTAGGGTAGTTAGAGACTACCAGGAATTCCACGTTGTCTTGCTTGATGACTTCATCATGAAATTTCAGGGCCCATTCTGGCTTCATTCTTCGCAACTTTTGTTTGACAGGCTTCATGTCTGGCTTTGTTGGTAGATGGTCTACCACCAAGTCTTCATCGAGCCCCGAATGTCCTTATAAGAAAAAGCAAAGTCGGACAACCTCGGTCTCAGAAATTCCATCATCCTCTGTTTGTATTCCGGGGACAGCGATCTTCCGATGCGCACCTCTCTGGGGAGTTCTGCTGACCCTGAGTTCACAATTTCGAAATCATCTGCTACAACATTGGCCTTTGTTTCAAACTTTTCGAGAGAATCCTCAAATTCGAGAGCAGTATTATCATTTCCCTCATCCGGGGCTTTATCCAAACCCATGAGTTCAAAGTCCAACTCTAGATCAAAATCATACAAGTTGACCTCAAACTCCTACAATTTGTGTGAGGTGTTTGGCACAGTGAATTTTGAAAACTTTTCGATTGTTTTTGTTTTTTGAAGATTTTTTGGAATTTGTGATGTTTTTGTATTTTGAAGATTTTCTGATTTAATTGTGTCACCGAGGTGTCCCGAACAGGACAGTGTTGCGAACCATGATTAGTCTTACCCTAGTTCGGGATACTAACTACTATTTACATTGGCATTTTTTTTCAAGGCTGATATTAATGAATGATTCGTCGGCTGATTTAATCGTTAGGGGGATGGCTGACCATCGCGGTTCTTTCCCCCTTTCGATCCTGCTGTTCTGACCTATTTGTTCCTGAGGGTCACCTGTCTTGATGACCATGATGTCTGCTAGGCTGGGCTCGGAGCCAGAATCTGATTCAATTTCTTCGCCCAGAAGTTGGAGTTCTTCTGGCTGCTAAGATTCATCCAGGGATGGGACTTTGATGTCCGTCTAGTCAAGGGCAGGCCACTTCCCTCTATCGATCCAATGGATGGGCTGCTTTTGCCCTTTGTTCTGTTGAGCTGGTGATGGGGATGTATCCCTTTGGCTGTGGGTGGAAATGGGTGTCTCTCCTTTCTT
The DNA here is from genome assembly GCA_030180095.1 of Magnolia changhungtana. Taxonomy (NCBI): domain Eukaryota; kingdom Viridiplantae; phylum Streptophyta; class Magnoliopsida; order Magnoliales; family Magnoliaceae; genus Magnolia; species Magnolia changhungtana. The sequence goes on from JASAUF010000234.1 coordinate 4,979,633, forward strand.
GCCTGTACTCCTTCAAGTGGCACTCTTGGTTCTGGGTCTCCTGTGGATGACCCTGTTTCCCTGCCCCTAGCCTCATGTGGTGGGTCTGGGGGTTCTGCCCTTGGCATCGGATGTGCTTTTGATACCCTGAAGATCCTATCCCACCTTATTGGTGGCCATATGGACTCTTGATTGGAATGTTTTGAGAGTTTGAGCCGCTGCAGGTGGTCCTCAAGGGAAATCATCGCGTCTTCACAAACTGTCCCAGCCTTGATGAACTTAATGGGTGTGCACTCAAATGATTGACCCTTTTTTAGCCTTTCATCTTGATCCTCTGGTGTCGGTTGATATCCCATTCCCCGTATTTGTATGTTGGCAGGTGTTGGTTTTGCCACCATACCTTTTTCATGGAATTCGGTACGATAGTTTAGGATTAATCGCTCAGCAGGGGGGATGACATATTCAGCAGAGAGGGGTCATGGAATGCGATTGCATTTATATTTTTGAATTCGAAACTGTGATACGATATGTTACCCTCTGTATGTTGAACGTTAATCACAGGGATGTCGGTTTCTGGGATATTGACCGTCACCGATAAGATGGTTTCTGACTCGGCCAATACTGAAATGATTCGATTTCCCGAAGAAAATTTAACCCTTTGATGGAGGGTAGATGAATGGCTCCAATAGCATGGAGCCATGGTCGCCCCAACAGAAGGTTGAATGAGGCAGGAATGTCAATGACTTGAAACGTGACAAGGGTCATGTCTGGTCCAATTTGCAATTCAAGGTCGATTTCTGCTTCCACCTGTCTTCGGGAGTTATCGAAGGCTCTGATGCTCATGGTGCCGGGTTTGAAGGAAGACGGTTCTATCCATAACCGTTCAGCAGTCCTTAAAAGGCAGACGTTAAGGCTGGATCTATTATCGATGAGCATGAGTGGAACTTTAAAATTTTTGTGGCGGGCAACTATATTTAGTGAGCGTCCATGTTTACGCCCTTCAGGTGGCAGTTCCTCATCAGAGAAGGTGATGGCCCGTGATGCGAGGAGCTGTCCAATCATACTTGCCATCATTTTGGGAGGTACATCAGGAGAGATATGGGCATCATTCAATGTTTTTGCAAAGATTTCTCTATGCGATCTTGATGTGCATAGAAGTTCCCAGATGGATATTTGTGTGAGAATGGTTTTGAGTTGAGCTGCTATGTCGTAAGGAGCATTGGTTTTGCAAGTGGTTCTCGACAAAATTCTTTGGGTTTCCTTTGGTTTGGGTTATCTCTCCTGAAATATCTCCCGTCGTTACCCACCTCATCGCATTCTAGGTAATGCCATGGGACTGCTTTTGGGTTGTAGGAGGGAACTGCTCTTCCTTCCAGGTATATCATTGGTTCTTGATGCTGAGAGATTGTGGTTGGAACTGTTTGTGATGGACTTGACAATTTCTCTTGAGGTGCTGCCAAGTCTTGGTGAGATTTGACATTAGGATTCTCTTCCACCATTTGCTGTGTGGGAGAGGTCCTCTGGGCATGTGCCAGTTGGTAAGGCATCAGAAATTTTAGGGCTTGAACCGGGGGTGCCCCTTGCAAGGTTAGCGGAGTTAGATCATGTCACGCCCCAAACTCGGAAACCGGGCTCACAAAATTCCCGATCGCCGATTCCGGCGCTGACAGCCTCCGTAGTATCCCATTCTCGGCTTCCAGCGCCCATACTCCAAATTCCGATCCTGGGATCCTACAAGGAGGATTTTCGGTATGAATTTTTTTTTGTAATGTAATGGAGCATAACTAAAAGCATAACCAAGTCACAAAACAACATCACCACATATCCACTATATCAAAAACTTTTAAGTACAATGCAGAAAGGAAAATACAGGGTGATCAAAAAGCTCCAAAAAGAGATCTGATATGCGCTCCTGCCTCAGCGTTGCTGCTGTCCAACGCTACCTGCACGCAACGGTCGTGCATAAGCTTACAAAAGCTTAGAGGGTGGTGTAAGTGTGTGTACAAGGCAAATGCCAAGTGTACAATATCAGAGTAATGCGGAAGTATGCGGTAAGTCCATGAATACTATCAGCTGTACTAAAGTTATGCAATGCAAGGCATGAATGCTATCGGCCATACCAAGGCCATGCGATGCGAGGCCTATGTAGCCAAATGTCATATGCGATATGCAATACAAGCGTGCCAGTACTCATCAAGTATACATATCAGTACAGTTCCTCTCTGGATATCACCGGGGTCTAATACACCTCACACTGACTGCCTCCTCCCTAGCTGCACAGTCAAGCAAGTGAAAGAGACCACACTATCCGCCTGACCAGTAGTCTGCCAATACCTACCCGGCTCGTCGATAGCGGACACATTTGCGAGCTGGTCAAACTCAGCCTAGCTTATAGCCCCCTCACTCAGGCGGATAAGGCCACACCCCCTTCCAACCGACCACGACACAGTGGGAGACGCGGCCTACTGGTATTCGGCACTCGGGCGCTCGTGTATCCACTCGGTCTAGACGTTGGAGCATCTCCTGGTACCAAAAAGGTTCTGGGACTTTCACCCAAGGACATCCTAAGTGCCCACAGTGCTAGAACAAGGTATTTCCGGTATCCGATACGGTCATCCACGATGTGCCTGTGGAAGCCACAACCCTGATGTCGCTAGGGCGTGCAGTGATCAAGTCACACATATGCAGGATGCATGAGTCACACCGTACAATCATGCAGAATCTCACGCGTACCACGCGATCATGTGGGGCACTCCATCTCATAAGGAGTTCCGTAAATGCCTCAGCCCAACGGCTTATGCTATGATCAATCATTCCTCATATCAAGCATACATATGATGCGTATGCACATGAATCATGGAAGTGTACTAAGCACGTTATAAAGTAATGAACTATCCTTATATCGAAGATGGGTCTAGATGGCATACGCACAAGAAGCATGGGCCCATCAACGGGCCCAATGGGAGAGTTATAATGCGGACATTTAACCAACACTATACTTGCAATGTCGACGTCAAACCAACATTGCCCCCAAGGCACGGTCCGTCATAAACATCATTACACGAACCATGGGGAATCGCACATTGCAATGGACCTATATACATCTCATTGGGCCTCGACCCAAAGTCCTCAAATACATCAAGTGGCTGCTTCATATGGGCCTTTCATAAATCAAGTGGGCCGCATCAATGGGCCTTAAGTACATTGCAATGGGCCATGTCCCATGGGCCTTTGAATACATCACAATGGCCTTGTAACATGGGCCTCAAATACATTGAATGGGCCCCTTCAAGTGGGCCTTATAATTATCAAGGTGGGCCTCAACAACGGGCCACAAATACATCAAATGTGGCCCTCAACAATGGGCCATAAGCAGGACATAATGGGCCTGATCACCTGGGCCTTATATATACACCAAGGTGGGCTACACCAAAAATACAGGTGGTGAGGAAGATTTCCACCATTAAAATCCCTAAGGCCCACCAACAGATATATATATATACAAAATAATATATGTAATATATATAATATATATATATATATATATATATATATATATATATATATATACACACACACACCACACACGCACGCGCACACAACACACACTCACCCACACATGCACACACACGTGCACACTCACACACGCATGCACACACACGCACGCACGCACACCCGCGCACACACACACCTCACCGCAAGCGCACACCTCACCGTCCACGGCCGGTGGACAGTGAAACACATACATCACTTGTGGGTCCCACGTGGGGCCCACCATAATGTTTATCTTCCATCCAAACCGTTCATAAGGTCGACGGACTGGAGGAAGAGGAAAAACAAATTTCAACTTGATCCAAAGCTTCGTGGACCCAAACATAGTTTCAATGGTAAAAGTTCATTCACACTTGTTTCTGTGATGTGGGCCACCTAAGCTTTAGATCGGCCTCATCTTTGGAGGAGCCCACTTGAGGTGTGGCCCAACAAATGGACGGTGTGGATAAAATAAACACATCATGGTGGGGCCCACGTGCCGAGGGCCGTGGAAACGGGCGTCCGTCCGCCCGCCCGCCTTCGACATTAAGAAGAAGAAAGAGTTGAAATTGCTTGCTGTTGATTTTATTGTTATTATTTTTTTTTTTTTGAAAACATGTTTTTCCTGGTTTTTCCGGTGTAGGGCCCGCATCTGATGAATCAGACCCGCCCAATGGATCCCATAGCTCATAATCCATCCATCAAGTCCAATATTGGATATTTTTCAATGTAGAAAGATCAGGGAAGTTTTCAACGGTGAAAATTACTATTTCCAAAGGTATGGTCCGCCTGAGAGTCGGATTAACATCATTTTTCGGCTCAACGCCTAAAATGAGGTGGAGAAATTGGTGGACGGCTTGGATTGAATACATTCATCAAGGTGGGGCCTACATGAGCACCCACTTCCAATGCCTTAGAAAAGGCTTATATTTGTATTTGGTTTTAAAACGTCCAGAGAGTCCCTGGACTCTCTTTTCTTTTCTTTTTTTTTTGTTTGTTTGGGCGTGCAACGCCTTTGAGGTGGGCCACCACATGGGGATGTGGTGTGGTTACAATATATATGTAAAGTGGGCCCCACCTTAAATGGCTTGGATGAAATACATGATTTATGGTGGGGTTCATACAAGTGGGCCACATGGCCATTTCATCACACACCAAAAATATCAAATAAATAAAAAGAGAGGGAGAGAGAGATAGAGAGAGACGGGACACGCATGATGGAGGGCTCCGCCACTATGAGCCCTCCCTTACAAGCAATCATACATCGAGTGGGTCCCATTGCATGTGGGCCCACCAAATCAAGGATCAACGGTGGAGATCCCTTCTCCACCAAAAATGAAAGGTCTAGATGACCCTTTACAAGCTAGAAAATAAACATTATGATGGGGTCCATGGAGAATGGACCCATCACAGAATGATCATGAAGATCAAGGTGGTCCATCGGCCACATCTTAAGGTCCCAAGTGAGATCCATACCATTGATCGGTAGGCCTCACTTGGTCCATCATCAAAACATGGAAAAACTATCCTATAAAGCACCCACCACTTGATCTTCTTGGTCCGTTGGAATGCCTATCTCCTTGTGCTCCTCTTTGATGGTGGAAGATGGGGTTTGAATGGTTAGGATGATGGTTAAAGGGATGGGAAAGGTGGGCCACCAAAATCACTATTTTCTCTCCATGGGAAAGCTTGGACGAGAGCCTCTCCTCTTGCTTGGGAAAAGTGATGAGAAATGAGGGAGAGAGGGTGTAGTAAAGAGAGGGAGAGAGTAGCTTAGGTAGGCTATGATTATTTGTAAGAGAGGGTGGCTTGTAATAAATGGTTGTAAGAGGGCTAAGGGTAGGGTGGCTAGTCATAAGTACTTGTAAGAAGGCTAGGGGGGTAGGGTGGCTATAGCTTAGACTAGGGTGGCTATAGCTAGGCTAGGGTGATGTCATCCATTACCCTCATAATTACCTAGGGATTTGTGCCACATGGAATGGGTGGGTCCCGCAATGTGCGGTCCATGGTTATTATAATGTATGGTCCACATCTCATGATCTAAGCGTCGGATTGACGCATGAGACGCGGCGTTGGAATCGCGGCGACGGCGCGGTCACAATGGTATGGGTCTCGAATTAAACCGACTCGAATCTAAATGATACGACTTACGGTCATGTGCAACGTCGATTATCAGTCGCGGATTGCCGGACTTCGACGGAAAGGATTGCAGGATTCATCGGAACAGTACGAACTAGGATACGGGTCTTACAGCTCTCCCCACCTAATAAAAATTTCGTCCTCGAAATTTGCACTACTATCACAGATAAGCGTAACTCACAAGGGAATAGAAAACATAACATCATATATAATCACAACACAGTACAACATACAATCAAACATCGAAAAGATGGGGATAGCGCTCGCGAATCTCCGCCTCGCGCTCCCAAGACGCCTCATCTACACTATGATGGCCCCATTGCACCTTCACTAAGGGAATGATCTTGGTCCGCAGGACCTGCTCCTTCCGATCGAGGATACGAACTGGCTGCTCAATGTAAGAAGCGTCCTCACGAACCTCCAACGGCTGCCAATCGATAACGGGAACAATGTCTGACCCACACTTCCTCAACATGGAGACATGGAAGACGTTGTGGACGCCAGACAACTGAGATGGCAAGGCAAGCCGATAGGCCACGGCGCCAACGCGCCCGATGATCTCGAAAGGTCCTATAAATCTCGGGGCAAGCTTGCCCTTCACTCCAAAACGAACCACACCCTTCATGGGTGAGACCTTGAGATACACATGGTCCCCAACGACAAACTCCAAGGGACGACGCCGACGGTCAGCAAAACTCTTCTGCCGGCTCTGAGCTGTACGCATCCTCTGCCTGATGATATCAATAGCCTCTGATGTCTGCAACACAAGCTCAGGACCTAGGAGACGCCGCTCTCCAACCTCGGTCCAACAACTCGGAGATCTGCACGGTCTGCCATATAATGCCTCAAAAGGAGCCATGCCAATGGTCGCCTGATAGCTGTTGTTGTACGCGAACTCAGCCAATCGCAGGTGCTCGTCCCAACTACCCGAGAAATCAATCGCGCAGGCCCGAAGCATATCCTCAAGGATCTGGTTGACCCTTTCGGTCTGCCCATCGGTCTGCGGATGATACGCGGTGCTGAGCTGCAAATCAGTGCCCATCGCTCTCTGGAAGCTCCTCCAAAACTGAGACGTGAACCTCGAGTCTCGGTCTGAAACGATCGAAACAGGAACACCGTGCAACCTCACGATCTCATCAACAAACATCTTGGCCAGCCGGTCCGTATGCCAGCTCTCACGAATCGCAAGAAAATGTGCCGACTTCGTCAGACGGTCCACAACAACCCAGATGACGTCATGACCACGCTGAGTCCTGAGCAAACCCATGACAAAATCAGTAGATATGTGCTCCCACTTCCACATCGGGACGCTCAGCGGTTGTAATAGACCAGGGGGTCTCTGATGATCGGCCTTGACACGCTGGCACGTGTCACACTCAGCCACAAAACTAGCTATCTGACGCTTCATCCCTGACCAATAATACTGGCGCCTCATATCGCGATACATCTTCGTCGAGCCAGGGTGGATAGAGAAACGCGATCGATGTGCCTCGGTCATAAGGTCTCGGCGCAACTCAGGAATATCCGGGACACATAATCGGCCTCTAAAGCGAAGTCCACCATCAGAACCAACCTGCCAGTCTGACTGACTCTCAGATGCTGCCTCTACTCGGTAATCCTGTAACGACTCGTCTGCCTGTTGAGCCTCGACCACCCTTGCAACAAGAGAGGGTTGAATCGACAGGTTCGAAAGCTGAACGATAGAAGACTGCAGACCAAACTCGAAGTCATACTCTGCTACATCCTCGAGCATCCTCCACTCCTGAATCATCAAGTGTGCCACCAGGCCTCGTGGCTGACGGCTGAGGGCATCCGCCACCACGTTCGCCTTGCCCGGGTGGTACTGGAGGTCAAAATCATAGTCCTTAAGGAGCTCCATCCAACGTCTCTGCCTCATGTTCAGCTCAGACTGAGAGAACAGATACTTCAAGCTCTTGTGGTCGGAGAAGAGCTCAAACTTCACCCCATAAAGATAGTGTCTCCACACCTTCAGCGCGAAGACAACTGCTGCCAGCTCCAAATCGTGCGTGGGGTAGTTCAGCTCATGGACCTTGAGCTGACGAGACGCATAAGCCACCGGCTTCCCGTGCTGCATCAGGACAGCACCCAAGCCAACTCGTGAGGCATCGGTAAATACAACAAATCCATCACTCCCAGAGGGAAGAGTGAGGACAGGAGCGGACGTGAGGCGGTCCTTCAGCTCCATAAATGCATGCTCACAAGTGTCACTCCATACAAACTCGGCACCTTTCCGGGTCAACCTGGTCAACGGGGCTGCAATACGAGAGAATCCCTCAATAAAACGTCGGTAGTAGCCCGCCAAACCAAGAAAACTGCGGATCTCGGATGCGTTCGTGGGCTGGCCCCACTGACGCACGGCATCAATCTTCGAGGGGTCCACTGCGACACCCTGCCTCGTCACCACATGACCGAGGAACTTCACCTCCTCCTGCCAGAACTCGCACTTCTCCAACTTCGCGTAAAGCTGGTGTGCACGGAGGGTCTGCAATGTAATCTCTAGATGTCGCTCATGCTCCTCACGGGTCCTCGAATATATCAGAATGTCGTCAATGAACACCACAACAAACTGATCGAGATACGGACGGAAGACCTCGTTCATCAACTGCATGAACACTGCGGGCGCATTGGTCAGTCCGAAGGACATGACCTGGAACTCAAAATGACCGTAGCGAGTCCTGAAGGCTGTCTTCGGGATATCCTCATCTCGAACCCGAACCTGATGATAACCGGACCGCAAGTCAATCTTCGAAAAGAACTGCGCCTCCCGCAGCTGATCAAACAAGTCATCGATCCTCGGAAGCGGGTACTTGTTCTTGATCGTGACCTTGTTGAGCTCGCGGTAATCTACGCAAAGCCTCAACGAACCATCCTTCTTCTTCACGAAGAGTACCGGCGCTCCCCACGGCGAACTGCTCGGACGAATAAATCCTAACTCACGCAACTCGTCCAACTGCTTCTGTAGCTCCCGTAACTCCAACGGTGCCATACGATACGGGGCCTTCGAAATAGGCGCGGTACCGGGCACGAGATCAATCTGGAACTCGGTGTGCCGACGAGGTGGTAACCCCGGAATCTCTTGGAATACATCGGGAAAACCACAAACAACCGGCAGCTGATCGATACACAAAGCAACTGGCTCCTCAACGGCACATGATAACAGGCAAGAAAGCTGCTCTCCTCTGGGCTCGGCAATAAACTGGAACTCTGGCACGCCGGGTATACAGAACGTGACTATCCTCGCGGAGCAGTCCAATATAGCGTGGTACTCGGCGAGCCAATCCATGCCCAAGATGACATCAAAATCGGACATCGGCAATACGAACAGGTCAGCAGGCAAAAAGATATCCCCAACCAGAATGGGGCAAGATGCGCAAAATCGGCCCAACACTGCAGTCTTCCCTAAGGGCGTCGATACTGACAAACCCTCACGGGCAGACTCCATCGGCAAACCGGTCGATCGGCAAAAATCATCGGCCACAAAGGAATGCGATGCACCAGAATCAAACAATACACGTGCAATGCATGTAGAAACAAGGAGAGTACCCTCGACAACCCCTCCTGATGACTGTGGGTCAGGCAAGCGACATAGAACCCGCCCCGGGCTCGGGGAGGTGCAGTCCCCTCTCGAGGTCTCTCGCCGGCTGTGTGGCGCGGCTGTGGGGGCCTAACTCGCCGTCTCTCTCTCGCCGCGGGGAGGTACGGAGGCCGATGCTTTGCCGGCCGGCCGCCGTTGTGGCGGCTGTCGTGGAGGCTGTTGCGGTGTCCTCGGCTGTTGTCGCTGCGGATGGGGACACTCGTGCACGCGATGTCCTGTCCTACCGCACCCAAAGCAAGTACCGGTGAATGGTCCTGAAGGTGGTGCTTGGGGTACTGCCGGTGCTCGGAATGCTTTGGGCGAGCCATACGTCGTCGCCGCCGTGAACGATGCCGCCGTGGCGCGAACTACCGAGGGCGCCTTCCTCTTCGATCTCCCCCTCGATCACGGCTCTCTCGCACACCCACCCCAATCTGTCTCATATATCATGGCTCTCTCCACTATCTCCTCAAATGTAGGAAGCATGTGTCCGATCACACGGCCCTAGAGGGGGACGCAAACCGTTTCAAAACGGCGGGCCTTTCGCCCCTCATCATCAACAAGTACGTCGCGAACCTCGAGAGTGCGACGAAACGTGCCTCATCGGGACACGGTCATGTCCCCTGGACCGAGTCTCAAACTCTAATGCGCGCTAGCTGGCGCACATGCTCGGGAAAGAACTTTCGGTCAAACCGGTCCGTAAAGTCCTCCCAGGTCCACTCAAAGTCGGCCGCTACTGACCGGGCTACAGATGCCCACCAATGCTGAGCCTCGCCCTGGAGAAGGAATACAGCTAATGGAACTCGCTGCTGGGTCGTGCATCTCATGGTGTCGAATATCTTCTCCACCTCAGAGCACCATATCTCGGCTGCAGTGGGGTCTGGCTCACCCCTGAAACGTGGAGGATCGTGCCGACGAAAGTCCTTGAGAAGGGCACTCGCACGCTCCTGCTCGGCCTCGGCCGGTGTAACAGTGGGACGCCTGCTCTGCCCCTGAAGAATGGCAGTCATCGCCTGAAGCATCTGCTGCAACTGGGTGGCACTCACAGGTACGGTCGGATCCGCACCGGTCTCCGGTAAAGGAGTGGCATCTACAGGCTGAAAATCAGGAATATCTGGTGGTGAAGCAGGAGTCACAGGTGGTAAAGCAGGAGTAGCAGGTGGTGGAGCGGTGGTCGCAGGTGGTGGAGCGTGATTCGCTCGAGTTGGTCTTCTAGCCATTACGTCCTACAGGAAGCAACAAGGGTCTATCAGCCTTGAGAATTTTCGAAGGCATAAACGTCAAGGGTCTACGTCGAAAAATTGCTAAGTTATCAGGACTCGGAACCTATGCATTCTAAGTTCATAACAGATATGTGCTGTGATCTCAGGTATTCCCAAGTTATGCTCTGATACCAACTTCTGTCACGCCCCAAACTCGGAAACCGGGCTCACAAAATTCCCGATCGCCGAATCCGGCGCCGACAGCCTCCGTAGTATCCCATTCTCGGCTTCCAGCGCCCATACGCCAGATTCCGATCCTGGGATCCTACAAGGAGGATTTTCAGTATGAAATTTTTTTTTGTAATGTAATGGAGCATAACCAAAAGCATAACCAAGTCACAAAACAACATCACCACATATCCACTATATCAAAAACTTTTAAGTACAATGCAGAAAGGGAAATACAGGGTGATCAAAAAGCTCCAAAAAGAGATCTGATATGCGCTCCTGCCTCAGCGCTGCTGCTGTCCAACGCTACCTGCACGCAACGGTCGTGCATAAGCTTACAAAAGCTTAGAGGGTGGTGTAAGTGTGTGTACAAGGCAAACGCCAAGTGTACAATATCAGAGTAATGCGGAAGTATGCGGTAAGTCCATGAATACTATCAGCTGTACTAAAGTTATGCAATGCAAGGCATGAATGCTATCGGCCATACCAAGGCCATGCGATGCGAGGCCTATGTAGCCAAATGTCATATGCGATATGCAATACAAGCGTGCCAGTACTCATCAAGTATACATATCATCAGTCTGAGTTCCTCTCTGGATATCACCGGGTCAATACACCTCACACCGACCGCCTCCTCCCTAGCCGCAGTCAAGCAAGTGGAAGAGACCACACTATCCGCCCGACTAGTAGTCGCAATACCTACCCGGCTCGTCGATAGCGGACACATTTGCGAGTTGGTCAAACTCAGCCTAGCTTATAGCCCCCTCTCTCAGGCGGATAAGGCCACACCCCTTTCCAACCGACCACGACACAGTGGGAGACGCGGCCTACTGGTATTCGGCACTCGGACGCTCGTGTTTCCACTCGGTCTAGACGTTGGAGCATCTCCTGGTACCAAAAAGGTTTTGGGACTTTCACCCAAGGACATCCTAAGTGCCCACAGTGCTAGAACAAGGTATTTCCGGTATCCGATACGGTCATCCACGATGTGCCTGTGGAAGCCACAACCCTGATGTCGCTAGGGCGTGCAGTGATCAAGTCACACATATGCAGGATGCATGAGTCACACCGTACAATCATGCAGCAATCTCACGCGTACCACGCGATCATGTGGGGCACTCCATCTCATAAGGAGTTCCGTAAATGCCTCAGCCCAACGGCTTATGCTATGATCAATCATTCCTCATATCAAGCATACATATGATGCGTATGCACATGAATCATGGAAGTGTACTAAGCACGTTATAAAGTAATGAACTATCCTTATATCGAAGATGGGTCTAGATGGCATACGCACAAGAAGCATGGGCCCATCAACGGGCCCAATGGGAGAGTTATAATGCGGACATTTAACCAACACTATACTTGCAATGTCGACGTCAAACCAACATTGCCCCCAAGGCACGGTCCGTCATAAACATCATTACACGAACCATGGGGAATCGCACATTGCAATGGACCTATATACACATCTCATTGGGCCTCGACCCAAAGTCCTCAAATACATCAAGTGGCTGCTTCATATGGGCCTTTCATAAATCAAGTGGGCCGCATCAATGGGCCTTAAGTACATTGCAATGGGCCATGTCCCATGGGCCTTTGAATACATCACAATGGCCTTGTAACATGGGCCTCAAATACATTGAATGGGCCCCTTCAAGTGGGCCTTATAATTATCAAGGTGGGCCTCAACAACGGGCCACAAATACATCAAATGTGGCCCTCAACAATGGGCCATAAGCAGGACATAATGGGCCTGATCACCTGGGCCTTATATATACACCAAGGTGGGCTACACCAAAAATATAGGTGGTGAGGAAGATTTCCACCATTAAAATCCCTAAGGCCCACCAACAGATATATATATATACAAAATAATATATGTAATATATATAATATAATATAATATATATATATATAACATATATATATATATATACACACACACACCACACACGCACGCACACAGCACACACTCACCCACACATGCACACACACGTGCACACTCACACACGCATGCACACACACGCACGCACGCACACCCGCGCACACACCTCACCCGCGCACACACCTCACCGTCCACGGTCAGTGGACGGTGAAACACATACATCACTGTGGGTCCCACGTGGGGCCCACCATAATGTTTATCTTCCATCCAAACCGTTCATAAGGTCGTACGGACCTGGAGGAAGAGGAAAAACAAATTTCAGCTTGATCCGAAGCTTCTGTGGACCCAAACAGAGTTTCAATGGTAAACGTTCATTCACACTGTTTCCTGTGATGTGGGCCACCTAAGCTTTAGATCGGCCTCATCTTTGGAGGGAGCCCACTTCAGGGTGTGGCCCAACAAATGGACGGTGTGGATAAAATAAACACATCATGGTGGGGCCCACGGCTGAGGGCCGTGGAACCCTGGCGTCCGTCCGCCCGCCCGCCTCTGACACAGCAGCAGCAGCAGCAGCTGCTGCTGTGTGATTTTATTGTTATTATTTTTTTTTTTTGAAAACATGTTTTTCCATGGTTTTTCCGGTGTAGGGCCCGCATCTGATGAATCAGACCCGCCCAATGGATCCCATAGCTCATAATCCATCCATCAAGTCCAATATTGGATATTTTTCAATGTACAGAAAGATCAGGGAAGTTTTCAACGGTGAAAATTACTATTTCCAAAGGTATGGTCCGCCTGAGAGTCGGATTAACATCATTTTTCGGCTCAACGCCTAAAATGAGGTGGAGAAATTGGTGGACGGCTTGGATTGAATACATTCATCAAGGTGGGGCTTACACGAGCACCCACTTCCAATGCCTTAGAAAAGGCTTATATTTGTATTTGGTTTTAAAACGTCCAGAGAGTCCTGGACTCTCTTTTCTTTTCTTTCTCTTTTTTTTTGTTTGTTTGGGCGTGCAACGCCTTTGAGGTGGGCCACCACATGGGGATGTGGTGTGGTTACAATATATATGTAAAGTGGGCCCCACCTTAGATGGCTTGGATGAAATACATGATTTATGGTGGGGTTCATACAAGTGGGCCACATGGCCATTTCATCACACACCAAAAATATCAAATAAATAAAAAGAGAGGGAGAGAGAGATAGAGAGAGACGGGACACGCATGATGGAGGGCTCCGCCACTATGAGCCCTCCCTTACAAGCAATCATACATCGAGTGGGTCCCATTGCATGTGGGCCCACCAAATCAGGATCAACGGTGGAGATCCTTCTCCACCAAAAATGAAAGGTCTAGATGACCCTTTACAAGCTAGAAAATAAACATTATGATGGGGTCCATGGAGAATGGCCCCATCACAGAATGATCATGAAGATCAAGGTGGTCCATCGGCCACATCTTAAGGTCCCAAGTGAGATCCATACCATTGATCGGTAGGCCTCACTTGGTCCATCATCAAAACATGGAAAAACTATCCTATAAAGCACCCACCACTTGATCTTCTTGGTCCGTTGGAATGCCTATCTCCTTGTGCTCCTCTTTGATGGTGGAAGATGGGGTTTGAATGGTTAGGATGATGGTTAAAGGGATGGGAAAGGTGGGCCACCAAAATCACTATTTTCTCTCCATGGGAAAGCTTGGACGAGAGCCTCTCCTCTTGCTTGGGAAAAGTGATGAGAAATGAGGGAGAGAGGGTGTAGTAAAGAGAGGGAGAGAGTAGCTTAGGTAGGCTATGATTATTTGTAAGAGAGGGTGGCTTGTAATAAATGGTTGTAAGAGGGCTAAGGGTAGGGTGGCTAGTCATAAGTACTTGTAAGAAGGCTAGGGGGTAGGGTGGCTATAGCTTAGACTAGGGTGGCTATAGCTAGGCTAGGGTGATGTCATCCATTACCCTCATAATTACCTAGGGATTTGTGCCACATGGGATGGGTGGGTCCCGCAATGTGCGGTCCATGGTTATTATAATGTATGGTCCACATCTCATGATCTAAGCGTCGGATTGACGCATGAGACGCGGCGTTGGAATCGCGGCGACGGCGCGGTCACAATGGTATGGGTCTCGAATTAAACCGACTCGAATCTAAATGATACGACTTACGGTCATGTGCAACGTCGATTATCAGTCGCGGATTGCCGGACTTCGACGGAAAGGATTGCAGGATTCATCGGAACAGTACGAACTAGGATACGGGTCTTACAGATCAGGGAGACCTATCGGGAGAATAACGGGTTCAGAATTTAATCTTTTTAGATATAATGAGGATGGAGTTGAGTGTGCCCCTTGGGGGGCAGGATGCTGAAGATGTGACCTATTAGGTGCAGCTTTAAGGGTTATGAGAGGCTGTACTGTTGGTGCTGCTTCGAGCAATATGAGAGGCTGTACTATTGGTGCTGCTTCGAGGAATATGTGAGGCTCAGGCGATGGTGCCTGTCGGTATCCCCATGTCCGATTTGCTGTATTAGGCATGATCGCTTGTATGAAGTGATGTGGAGAGGAGTGTGTGGGTTGCCCTCCTTCAATGTAGTTGACGGTAGAAGTGCTAGATGTGATGGGTCCTGCTTGATGCGATAGCAGGGAATTTTGGAAAATGCTGGCCTGAGCTGTATTGTTGGCCTGTGGGGTGATCGCAATCTTCTGACTTTTGATTAAATCTTGGACTGCATGTTTCAAAGTTAAGCAACGGTCTGTTAGGTGGCCAGGAGCCTGGTGATATGCGTAGTACTGATTTTCATTATAACCAGGAGGTAATGGATTAGGTGGAAGTCGAGGCTGGAGAGGTGTCAACAGTTGCTTTTGCATTAGTATAGTCAAAACTTGACTGTATGTTTTTGCTAACGGGGTGAACTTTCTTCCTAACATTGCCTGCTTATACGGACCTTGCGCATTTTTCCTAGGTTGTTGTAATTGTTGTTGAGATGGTTGTGCCTGATATCCCTATTGGGTTTGTTGTGGTTGGTATTACCTATTCGACTATGGTTGGTACTGTCTGTCTTGTCGTGGCTCTGGTTGTGGAGCATACTGGTTGCCTTGAGTGTTAGCGACGATGTTATTAACCTCCATAGTACGTTGTGTGGGAGCAGTGCCATTTCTATTTCCATATCTAACGGGTTTTCCTTCGACCTTGTTTCTTCTGATTGTAGGGGTTTGGTGTGGCCATGTGGAAATGGTTCTGGCCTTGATCTCGCCTTCCATTTGTTCTCTGGCTCGGATGAGTTGAGAGAAATTTACGTACGGATATGAGATTAGATATCCTGAAATGCTGAGATTTGCTGAGTGTACAATCATGGATATATGCTCCTCGTCATCGATGAGGTTTCTCATTCGAGCCGTCATGGCCCGCCATCGTCTTACGTATGTTGATAAGGACTCATCGTTTTTTTGTCTCAAGGTAGTCAGGTCAGACCTTCTTGGAGCCATATTCAGGTTATACGAGAACCTATCAATGAATGCCTGGGAGAGCTTTTCCCAAGTTCTGATTTGATGACTGTCCAGTGAGGTGTATCAATCCAAAGCGTCACCTTTAAGGGATTTCTGGAAGAGCCGTATCAAGGCTCCATCGTTTCCTGCTATCGCATTGAGTTCCCCACAAAATGCATTTAGGTGTGCAGTGGGGCACCTACTACTGTCATACCTTTTGAATTTTGGTACCTCGAAGTTTGGAGCTACTTGGGCGTTTGGGAAGGGACAAAGGTCCCTGAATTTGGTGGATGGATGGTCCACTCCTTGCTATCTCTGTAGCTGATTTTATACCATCTACAATTGCTCTCGTAATTCTTTGATTTTTGATTTGCCCTGTTGCGGATACATTGCCCCTTATTGTAGGGCTTGTGCTGCTTCTGCTTCATATGGATCAAGAATGAGGGGTTGCTGGAAAGACGGTGGACTCTCGGTGGTGGGAGGTAGCTAGAATTGAACGCCGCTCCCTTTCGGAGGAGGGTATGATGTTTGAAAATGACTCCTGCCTGGGGTATCTACCAATTCTGAAATGTTACTCCCGTTAGGAGGAGTGAGTTAGACTCGAAACTGGCCCCCTTCATGGGCATCTGCTAGTTCTTGTCTGTAGCTCCCATGAGGGGGAACTTGTATTGTAACCTGATTGTTGCGATGTGCTGAGTAGAAATGTGTGGGAGGGTTGCTCCCGATTGCTGGTGATCTTGTGCTGACTCTTCTGGGAGAGAGAGCATAGGATTTGCTGGGGGAATGAGAGAGAAGGCGAAAGGAGTATGAGGGAGTAAACTGTTTTGTACACTAGCCTGGGTTGCCTATGTATTTGGTGTGGCACTGGGTACTAGGCGGAGTAGTAGCTCTTGCATTGTTCGAAGCAGTAGCTCTTATGTGGTTGTATTGGCTTGTGGGTCTGTTGGAGCTACGGGTAGCGGTGCAGGTGTAGGTGCGGGTGCGGGTGCTAGTGTTTTGGGAGCTGGTTGAACTGCCGACTCTTCTTCATGGGTAGCTTGAGAGGTCATGGTTGCGCGGGATCGAGTAGTCATGGTTTGAATCTGTGTCTAAGAAAGAACAAGCCGAGGATTTTTATTTTTATTTTTTTATTTTTGTGAATGTAGTGATGAATGTCCCTTGAGATTAGAGTACCACGCATTTTTGAGTTGGGTCTGAGCTAGTATGCTCTAGCAATTCCTTAGTGGAGTCACCATTCTGTGGACACTAGAAATCGGCGCCCATGTTGGTTTAAATGTTGGGTTTTTGGTGGTGGGGGTGATTAAACTTATGAATGTTGGAGTCATCACTAGCCGATAAAACTCAGAATCCTGCAGTCGGCTAAAACCTGCAGAATATGTAAGGTTGGAGAAATCCGAAGACTCTCCTACCTTAGATTGACTCCTTGTTTGTGATCCGAGATTCTGGGTAAGGGACCTCGATTATAAAGAGGGAAGGTGTTAAGCACCCTCTCTGCTCGTACGAACGTACGGTCTCTACTTTGTATGGTAAAACAATCTCAAGGGATGATGAATGCTGTTGTTGAGATGAGACTAGACACACATGGATTTCTAATGCGGAGAGATCCGAAATTTCGGCAGGCCACAGAACATACGTCCAATAATGTGTCTAAAAGATGAATGTGATGATGCTTATGTAAAAATGTAAGAAAATAGACTAAGTCACTAGGAATTTCTTATGTGACAGGATCCAATATATGACAAGCCACAGAGCATATATTCACTAGAGATCTAGAGAAGAAGGGAGATTGAGAAGGAAGTAGATATCATGATGAATGCTTATAGAATGATGGATCCTTAGCTTGATTTTTGAATAGGCTAAGACAAAGACCGAACCATGATTAAACTGGGTTGTGTTAGATGGGTTGGAGAGGTCAAGAGGAAAGGCTAAGGGGGTGGCTTTGAAAGATTTGAACTTGGAAGGCTTGGGAGCTCCTTCCCTCTCCTTCCCTTTCTTTCTCACTCTCTTTCTCTCTTTCACTCTCTTTCTCTTGGTTGTTGGGTGTGTGGAAATGAGAAGAGGAGAGGGCTATTTATAGCCTTCTCCAATGGCATTGCTGTAATTATTAGATTTGAGAGGGTTGAAAGGTGAGGTGGCAAGTAGTGGTTGGTGGAGGGAGAGAGATGCCACATGGCACACTCCCATTGGTTCTTGAGGCCGGTAAAACTGTAAATAGTGGAGATAGGAGGGGTAAATCTAGGGAAAAGTTGACTTTTGGACACTGAGACAGCTATCCACACGCGGGCTGCGAGCAGCGGCATTCGGAGTATCACAGGCGGTAGTCAGACTACCACCCACGGTAGTCAGACTACCTCCTGGGCAGCGTTCGGGCCGGGCCCGAGTTGTGTAGGCTTTATGTGACGCGTTGGTTCGTCTGATGGTCCTTTCTGGATTTTTTTTGCAGCTCGGATAGATGGGTTTAGGTTCAGGTAAAGGGTTCTAACCAGGGTATAGGGTAAAGATGAGGCTGCATGTGGGTTGAACGGTTTGGATCGCGGTTCCTGGTTGTGGATTGACAATTTGAGACTTTCGGGTTGGGTTTTTAGGTTTAAGTTGGGATCAGTGCTTTGTTCGGAATATGATCATGGTTCATGAGCTGTCTTAGCCTTCTCAAGGTGTTAGCCTGGGTGGGGTGTCTACAGTGATCATCGATGTTAGGAGCAATGAGAATCTTGTGTTGAAAATAATGGTGGAAAAACTGCAACTGAAAACAGAAAAGCATCCATCTTCGTACACGATTGGATGAATCAAGGAGGTCAACAAAGCAGAGGTAACAGAACAATGCACCGTCTCATTTTCAATTGGTAAAAATTATATGGATCAAGTACTTTGTGACATAGTCGATATGGAAACTTGTCATATGTTACTTGGTTGACCATGTCAAAATAATATTGATGCTATTTCTACGCATAAAAGTCGAGATAACACATTTATATTTACTAAAGATGGTAGAAAGATTGGACTCATCTCTATGGGAATGGAGAACCAACCCAAGACTTCTAAAGTTGAGGAATAGTCTCTCATAACTGAACAAGCTTTTGTTAAATAATATGATAAAACAAGAGATATATATGCATTAGTTGAAAAGAAAGAATATATGGAGCATGTGAACATCCCAGGGGATTTGAAACTAGTGTTGCAGGAGTTCAAGGCAATTGTGATCGATGAAGATATATAAAACTACATTGATCTTGTCACAAGGATAACTAGAGGTGTACACGAACCGAGCTAGCTCAGTTAGCTCGCTCGACTCGACTCGAAGAAGCTCGATTCAACTCGGTTCGAAGCTGAGTTCGAGCCGAGTCGAGCTGATTTTTTGAGCTCGAAAATGAGTTCGAGCTGGCCCCAGCTCGACCCGGTTACTTTGATATTGATGTTGCTCATTAAGTGTTTGATGAAATGACTCAATGAAGTGTGGCTGGTGGCAAGGAAGGTATGTATCTGAAACCAATACCCTTTTTTTTTTCTTGATTTTTATATATGTTGCTTATAAGGTGTTTGATAAAATACCTGTAAAACCATTGCCGCTGTCTTAAATACAGTGAGATTTTGAAGGTGTAATTGTGTGTTTGTGAAAATCTTTGACAGCGAACTCCCGCCGATCTTGGCTCGAACTGGCCTGAGCTGCTGACCGAACCGAACCGAGTTGGCCAATCA
The DNA here is from genome assembly GCA_030180095.1 of Magnolia changhungtana. Taxonomy (NCBI): domain Eukaryota; kingdom Viridiplantae; phylum Streptophyta; class Magnoliopsida; order Magnoliales; family Magnoliaceae; genus Magnolia; species Magnolia changhungtana. The sequence goes on from JASAUF010000234.1 coordinate 4,999,369, forward strand.
GGCTAGAGGACCGAGCCTAGCCGAGTTTGAGCTGAGGTCAGCTAAGGGCTGAGCCGAGTCGAGCTGAGACCAGCTTGACTCTGTTCAACTCGATGTACACCCCTAGGGATAAGTTTGCCTAGTTGCCCACATTATCAGAAGGAATGTGAGATCTTGAAGGCAGAAGTGAAGGACCTGATCCATACTAGCCAAGTCAAGAAGAGCATGAGTACATGTATTGTGTCAACTCAAAAGCTTAATACCAAGTACAAGAAAATGACTAATAAACATCGACATCAAAAGTTATCTCAGAATTATGAACCAAGTCCCTTAAGTAACTCGTGGACAAATTTTTTTCCAAGCGGAGGGGTCTGATGTAGAATGTGTCACAGATACATTCCTAGCATGGTTGGACCAAAAGAAGGTGGACCGTAAATTGATCATAACTTTTGATCCAATTATCATTATGGCGCACCAGACTGAAGCAGCATGAAAACTCGAGGATGAGTTCTTTCAAAGTGGAGGGGATTGATGTAGAGCGGGTCGCAGACACTTTCATATCCAGGATGGATCAAAGAAGGCCCGATCAAAGGCAGAAGTCATCAAGACCGTTAGAACCTTAAAACTGGCATATCTCGCAAACCGGAATGAGTTACTCAACGTACCATATATGATTTTTGGATAGGACGAGCCACTTTAGCCAACCAACCCTTGCCCACACCATATTTACAAGATTCCATCATATCGATAGACAAATTCCATGTTTAATTCCGTTTTTACTATAAATAGTAAGTCTTAGTTTGATTATAACTCTTCATCCGTTGGGCTTTAGGAGTGGCGCCCAACATGATAAGTGTTTAGAAAAATTACGAGAATAACGTGGTTAAGCCACATATGACACTTACTATAAATAGGAAATTTACTATTTATAGTAAGTCACAAATTTTAGGGAGTTTTAGTTATAGTTTAATTCTTAAACATCTTCCTAGTCTTAGTATCCCTATTTAAATGGTTGTAGACTTGTTTATTTCATTTATCAATCAATCAACAAGTTTCTTTCATATATGTTAAAATTATTTGTATTCAATTCTTTTGGATTCGGAGTAGTTATCCTTGAGGAAGACGGTGATCGACCTCATCACGTTCATCCTCGTGTCAGCCAGTGTAAGGAGACTCGTTTAAAGCCTCGCTGAGTTGAGTCAATTGAGTTTGAGAGTCAACTCGAATGAGTCATGTCTAGCAAAGAGTTTTATGGCGACTTCTTCACCATGATGGATGAGGGCAAGTGGGACTAAATGATCAATGTTATCAAGACTGCAATTTGGGGTGCAAGTGTGAACGATCTGGGCCATCCATTAGCAAGTACTCACCAGGAGCATGACACGTGCCGAACACTGGGGTAGTACACACATCAAATGAGCCACACAATTACGTTAATTTTGGACCGGGGTTTATTTATAACCATCCATTTTTTTATATATACAAGTTTGATCTGCTTGATCAGAATACCAATATTATTGTTTGGTCCAGGGCTGTTCATAGTCTCTATATGTTTTAAAATTTTGCCAAGTTATGATTTCAATCACATTACATGCATGAGCCTCTGTGGCATTGCAACCTCCTTACAGTAGGGAGCCTTGTGGGGCCCACCACATTGTCCATTTGGCATCCTTTGTGTCCATTAGTTTCATGGCGTCATGTAATTAAGGACATGATCCCAATAAAATAGTAAATCCAGAGGCCGGATCTGCTTGCCACAAGCGGGAGCGGATTGGCTGGTGTACCACACACCACCAGTATGGCTGGCTGGTGTTAAAGCTGGGCATCGGTCCGGATCGGAACGGATTACGTCCAACCCGATCCTACCCGAAATCTCAAACGCTTGACCCGAACCCGATCTGACCCAAGACCCAATCCGGGTCACTGGACTCAAACAAATCCTATGCATGGTTGGCCTGACCTGAACCAAGTCCGACTCGGTCAGGGAAACCGAGTCGGATCGGGTTGGGTACGATTCAGATCATATAAACTTTAATTCAACTGTTTCACGTGGTGTGGTCCACTTCAGTCTTTAATATACTAAAATTTTGTGCCCATGGTCTAAAATAATATTTCAAAATGGATAAACGGCTTAGATAAAATACATACATCAAGGTGGGCTCCACATGGCTCTGGAAGACTTTCAATCTAACATATACGTGTTTTTATTGAACTTTAACTTTTGACGTGCAGTGTGCACTGCACGAAATGGCAGTAGCTTGCTGTTAGAGCTTAGCATCGGTCCGGATTGGAACGGATTACGTCCAACCCGATCCTACCCGAAATCTCTAATGCTTGACCCGAACCTGATCCGACCCGAGACCCAATCCGGGTCATCGGACTCGGACAGATCAGATGCATGGTTGGGCTGACCCGAACCGAGTCTGACTCAGTCAGGGAAACCGAGTCGGATCAGGTTGGGTATGATTTGGATCGTATAAACTTTAATTCAACTATTTCATGTGGTGTGGTCTACTTCAGTCTTTAATATACCAAAATTTTGTGCCCATGGTCTAAAATAATATTTTAAAATGGATAAACAGTTTAGATAAAATACATACATCAAGGTGGGCCCCACATGGCTCTAGAAGACTTTCAATCTAATATATACGTGTTTTTATTGAACTTTAACTTTTGACGTGCAGTGTGCACTGCACAAAATGGCAGTAGCTTGCCGTTCACGCAAGCACAACGTCCACCTAATTGAAATTTTTTATCGACGTGTGTGAGTTCTGTGGGCTTGATTATGGGGTATATGTTATATCCAAATCGCCCATCCATTTGGTGAGCTCTTCTTAAGGCTTGAGATGAAAAATAAGACAGATCTAACTATCAAGTGGACCACACAAATTGTTTAACGGTGAAAATTATTCTCTGCTGTTATTTGTGGTGTGGTCCAGATGATCTTTGGATATTATTTATTTTTTGGATAATTCTCTATAACTTTCTCTAAAAATATATGAACGGTGTAGATATAATAAATACATCACTATGGGGCCCATATCACTTTGATCTCCTTTGAACCGTTCGTACAACTCAGAGCTCGAGGAGCGCCTGGAGCTCGAGGAGCGCTAGACGCCCTTACCTCTCTGCCAGAAACGAACTGGCTACTCCCCTTGCCACCGGCCACTGGCTGATGGTCGGTGCTCTGTGGGCCCCACCATGATGTATGTGTTTCATCCATGCCCTTCATCTATTTTTATAGATCATTTTATTTATGAGATAAAAAAATGAGGTATATCGAAATCTCAAGTGGACCACATTATAGGAAATAGTTTTGAATGAACGTTAACCATTAAAAATGTTTTGGAGGCTATAAAAGTTTTTGATCAAGCTGATATTTATTGTTTCCCTTTATCTGGGTCCTTATGACCTAATCAACAATTAGATGTCAAATAAACAGTACAGTGGGCCTTAAGAGGATTATAATGGTGAATATCCAATCATTATTGATTTCCTGTGGTGTGGTCCACCTGAGATTTATATCTCTATCAATTTTCTCTATAAAGCCCTAGAATGATGTGTAAAATGGATGAATGGAATGGATGAAACACATGCATTTCCAGATCGGGTCAAATCGGATCGGATTACGGATTGAGTTGGTTCGGAACAAGGCCTATCCGGATCCGACCCGAAAATATTTTGGATCTGGCTTATGCTACCCGATCCTAACCAATCTTGACCATCGGTTCTGTTCGAATCGGGTCGGATCGGGTCTGATTGGGTCGGATCCACCGGTTCGGGTATGAAATGTCCACCTCTAGCTGGTGTGTTGACGTCACCAAGTTCTGTGGGTCCCATCACAAGGTATGTGTTATATCCAAACTGTCAGTCCATTTGGCGAGCTCGTTGTAAGGCTTGAGCCGAAAAATAAGGCAAATCAAAGTATCAAGTGGACCACACTGCAAAAGGTATCAGGGATTGAATGTATACCATTAAAACCATTTTTGGGGTCACAGAAGTTTTGGATCAATATGATATTTGTTTTTCCTTTACATCCAGGTATGTGAGACCTTATGAGCAGAGTAGGTGGAAAATAACATTATGGTGGGCCCTACATACCTTTTAATGGTGAGAATCATTGTCCCTGCTACTATTTGTGGTATGCTCCACTTGAGCTGTGGAGCTAATGATTTAAAATGATTTTCCCAAATGGTTGAACAAGTGGATATAATAAATACATCGTTGTGTGGCCATGTACATGTAACTTTGATTGCATTTGAACTGTTAGAAGCGGATTGACTGGTGTACCACACACCAGCCAAGATGAGTGATGAGGGTCGAATATTGCATCTCAGACCCCAGATATTACCTGATTTTACATACATGATAATGCTTAATGCCGTATTTTAATTATATTTTTTTATTACAGGATGAAATTAGGAGCGTGTATTGAAAAATGATGTTAAAAGCATGAATTTGATGCTCCAGAATTACCAGAGCATGGGATGAACCTCAGAGGACCAATATTGAAGAATTTACATGCTAGGGATCCGAGGAAATCAAGCAGTTCACGTCAAAGGGGCCCGAAAAGGGTCCAGAATGCAAGATCACATGGTTCCCGCTATCTGATCAGTTCGAAACTTCATACATGGGATGAGGGCTATAAATTAACCGTACATATTAAATTTCATCCATTAAAGATCTCGGGAAGTGGGCCAACGGACAGATCAGCCCATTAACCTCCAATTTGGGGGCCCACCTGACATCTAAAACTGCCTCAACTGAGTAGTGACGGGTTAAATAATATGAGAAAAAGGATGGACGGTGCAGATTTCTCATAAACATTATAGTGGACCCCATATGTGATGCATGTACACCATGCATACATACACGAGCAGCGTGTGCAACGGATTCGAGTCAAAATGCGCTGACCGACTCTTTCTCTCTCAAAATTCAAAAAACCGAAATCGCGTTACAGCGTTGGCGCCGTCCGGGAAGCGGATCCAGTTGTGGACCCCACACATTGTCCAAATTCGTGATCCAGACCGTCCATCAGACCTTAATGGCCCATATTACCATAGCCTAGGTGGCGGTATTTTAGAAGACATCGAATATCGGTTGTTAACCTTTCAAACGCAGGTTGAACGGTGGAATAGAAATATTCTGTGTACCACACCAAAACGAAGAAAAACCATGGGTTTTCGACCGAAATTTCGAGATGAATTCGGTGAACGGATTGGATCTCTCAATATAAAATCAGAATGGGCCCCACCATTATCATAGCGGAACCACTGCTGCTCCGTTTCCAGCGTCCGCACGCTGTCTAGTTTGCGGAAGAAAGTGGGCCTCATCCATCATCCGTACATCTGATCCAAGCCGTCCATCTTGTGGAGAGCATCGAATACTCCAAACCTATACTGATATTCTGCTCTCATGCGTGCACACGTGCATGATACAGAGGTCACAAACGGACTGCTCTGCAATGTTCAAAACTGATCTCTTCGTGATTTCTCCTCCGGGCCGCGTCAATGGACATTTAAAACCACCCATTCTGGACTAAAATTTCGTTCTGAATGCAATGGATGGGGTGGATTTTTCAGAAAATACTTCTGTGGGGCCCACCGATCATGGCTGCGAAAAGTTACACTCCATGTCCTGCTACAACTCTGCCACCGACTCCAGCCCTCCAACAGCTATAAAAGAAGAATTTTGGACGTGGGTAATTCATTCAGAAAGAGGGGATTCCAGATCCAGAGAAAGGGAGAGAAGAAAGAGAAGAAAGAGAAGAAAGAAGAGAGAGAGATCGATTGGTTTGATTTTTCTTTTTTATAAATTTTGTTTATCCATCTTTTTAATGGATTTTATGGGTCACTAATCTCTCAGCTAGGCTGAGATGAAGCCCCTAATTTGATTAGATCTTGTATTGGTTGAATTTACTTTGAATATTAATTAATTTGTTTCTTTCTCTAAGTGGGCTTGATTGGTTTAAATTCTATACTTCTCCATCTATGAACTTGACTAAAGTATATATATGGATGTTGTTTGGATGCTTATTCTAGGTGCTTGTGTCTGATCAAGAAACAGGTTTCCTATAGAGGAAGAAACAGGGTGCTTTAATGAATGACATTCCATGTGCCCGACCAAGGACATGGGATGTGTTATTCATGGCATTGCTTAAAGGAATTAGACATTCAGTATGCCGATTAAGGACACAGATTGTGCTTTCTCTATATAAGTGGTATTAATCTAGATCAAGGTGAATCAACAGACAAAACAAGGGTTAGGATAATTAGGGGTGGATTCGAAAGTCCTAGTGCTTTTTCTCTGATTGAATTTTCTTCCCTGTTCTTAATTTTTTTTTCCCTAGAATTGTGCTTAGTAGTTCATTCCATTATTTGTTGGATTAGTTAAGGAGAATCATAGATTTGAATTGTGACCAGTCCTCGTGGGAACGATCTCGTAATACGTACCATATCTACATCTGATTCGTATACTTGCGAGTTTAAAAATCATTTAAATCATGTTGGTTTAAATAAAACATCAATGAGCACTAACGCTCCTCGAGCTCTAAGTTCTATGAACGGTTCAAAGGAGATCAAAGTTACATGGCCCCACAGTGATGTATTTATTATATCAATACCGTTCATCTATTTTTAAAGATCATTTTAGAGCATTATCCAAAAAATGAATCATATACAAAGATCATCTGGACCACACCACAAATAGCAGCGGAGATAATGATTTTCACCGTTAAAATATTCGTAGGGCCCGCCATAACATTTATTTTCCATCCAATTTGTTCATAAGATCACAAAGACCTGAATGAAGAGGAAAAACAAATTTCATATTGATCCAAAACTTTTGTGACCCCAAAAAGGGTTTCAATGGTAAACGTTCAATCCCCCACTACTTTTTGCAGTGTGGTCCACTTGATAGTTAGATTTGTCTTATTTTTTTTTTTTTATCTCAAGCCTTAAGACAAGCTCACCAAATGGATGGACGGTTTGGATATAACACATACCTCATGATCAGACCCTCGGAACTTACTGATGTCAATTCAGTAGCTATATGGTCGGTGCGAGGTACACCAGCCAATCTGGCTTCCTGAACTGTTCATATGACTAGGGCCGAAAGTCAGGTGGTTGGATCGGGTTGGTGCTCAACCCTAGCCCAACCCAAGGTTCTTGTACCTCAACCCTAACTCAACGACCAACCCAACTCAACCTCGAGTTGGGAATTCTCAACCTAAGCCTAACCCAAGCGGGTTCGGTCAGGTTGGTCGGGTTGGTACGTGCTAATATTTTAATGATTGCATTAGTTTATTATATTTTAATACACGTCTTATTTTTTATATGTATGATTTTATTAATTATATATGTAGTTATTTATCGTAAAGAACTTCGTTTATTCTAAACAAATAGGCTAAAATATAGGACTACTCGTTTAAAAGTCGTGTCATGTAACACACAACCTGTTTGGGAGGGAGAAATCTAACATTTCTTGTTAGCTTGAGTCATCGGAAATGATGTGGACCAATGAGACTCGACGACACTGAAATTTCCTATGTCTTCAACACATATGATCTACACTCAAATATAGTTTATAAATAACTTATATATTGATTGGGATTGGGTTGGGTCAGGCAACCCAAGAGTTCAACCCAAGCCCAACGCAAGATTTATCCGGTTGGAGTTTGTATAACCCAATCTTGAGATTGGACTTGATACATTTGCCCAAGCCCAACGCAACGTCGAGTCGCGTCTGGCAGGCCCAACTTTCAGCCCTATATATGACTCAGACCTCGAGGAGTGTCAGCGCTCCTTTTTCACGTCACGTTGCACACTAGCCATATTTGTGGTATGTGGTACGCCAGCCAATGGGGCCGCCACAAGCATTGTTCTGTGCTTGTTGCAAGGTGATTGTATCACATCATTATCAAATGCATTTCATAGTGCAGTGATGATATCATTGATTACAACATTAGTTATAATGTGGACTAATTACATTGCAGTAAGTAAAAATTCCATATTTGCGGATCCAAAATTCAAGTAAGCCACAAGAAACAGTGGGGGATGAAAAAGCCCACCATTAGAGCCTTAATTCCTGGCTGTGACGTTTGTATTCTACTTAACCCTTCATAAGGTGTTCCTCATCTATGTGAATTAAAAACACAAATAACATGCTGTTCCAAAACTTTTGTGACATAAAAAGAGTTTCAATGGTAGGTTATGTCCACCGGGACTGATCTGATGAATGGCCCGGATTTCAAACGTTGTGCCACCTGCCTCTTCTAGCCCTTCTCGTTGGAAACGGATTGGCTACTCCATGCCACCAGCCAATGGCTGATAGTCGGTGCTCCGTGGACCCACCATGATGTATGTGTTTCATCCATGCCGCCGATTTATTTTTCTTGATCATTTCACTATAATAAACCAGAAATGAGGTATTCCCAATCTCAAGTGAACCACATTACAAGAAACAGCTTGGACCATTAAAAACCTTTTGGGCGCCATAAAAGTTTTGGATCAAGATTATATTTGTTTTTTCCCTTCATCTTGGCCTGTATGACCTAATCAACAGATTGGATGTCAAATAAATAGTACAGTGGTCCTTAGGAGCATGTAAATGGTGGATATCCAATTACTATTGTTTTCCTGTGGTGTGGTCTACCTGATATTTATATCCCTCTAATTTTTTGGATCAAGCCCTAAAATGATCTATAAAAATGGATGGACGGAATGGATGAAACACATACATCATGGTGGGGCCTACAGAGCACCGACCACTAGCCACCAGGTCGGTGGCAGGGGGAGCAGCCAATCCGTTTCCCTTCTCGTCAGGGGAAGCGGAGTAGGTGCGGCCCTGGCTTCACCCTAGACGGTGTGGCCCTTACTGTGGGGCCCACCTTAATATATGTATTCTATATCTATACTGTCCATCCGTCTTTCTGGATCATTTTAGGGCGTGAACTCAAAAATGAGACAAAGATTCAATTCTTAAGTGGACAATGGTGACCGACCATTAATAATGAGCCACAAAAGTTTTATGTTAAGCTCATATGTATATTTTTTTTCCTTCATTCAAGTTTGTGTGACCTTATTAACAGGTTGGATGGAAAATAAACATTAGAAACATTACAGTGGGCCCCGGGAAGTTTTTAATGGCAGGGTAGTCAATCACCACTGTTTTCTATAGTATGGTCCACTTGAGAATCATATCGATCTTCTTAGTTCTTAAGCTCATGTCATAAAATGAGCTGACAAAACGGATGGATGGGATAGATATAGAATAGATAGATCAAGGTAGGCCCCACCATAAGGACCGCACCTAATCAGCTCCCCTCGGTAGGATCTAGGATGCCTCCTTCTCACCCAAACCGGCACCTAATGTTCCACCTACATTTGCATATATTAAATTATTAATGGTACGCATGCTTCAATGTTCGAGAATGTTCCATTACTCTCAAAGCACTTTAAGTTATAGTGCTCCTACTTGCATTTGGACACTTAAGACTGCCTAATCATTTGATCTAGACTGTTCATTAGATCCAATGCCTAGTTTATGGGTTATCATGCATACATCACACCAATCTGAGCAATATTAACCCTTTGATCAATGGTCTTTAATATGTGCGGTCAAATTCATCTATCCAAAAACAGCATTCAATAAACAATTCGATCCATCCATTTGTTGAGCGCTGATTAAGTGAGTTCAGGGTAACGGCTTAGTGGGTGAATCCCTGACACTAGGGCATACCTTGATATACGTGTTATAAATCCACACCCTCCATCCGTTTTGCCAGCTCATTTTAGGACATGAGCCTATAAATGAAGCAGATCCAAATCTTAGGTAGACGACGTCGACACCATAGGAAACAAGAACCATCATAGATTGCTCATTATTCTAAAGAATCATCTTTTTCATCTATCCCATACATGGCCTAGAAAAAAAATGACTACCAAAAACAAGGCCAAATCACTGATGGAATGGACCATCCAGTAAGTGTGATTTTTAAATGGTAGTCTGTGAAATGTGTTCTGGACGAAATGGACAGTTCAGATCAATCGATTGTACTAAATGAACCAATGTAAATAGGAGCACTAGAACTTAAAGGACCATTTCTCTAAATTACATCACTCTTTGACCCTTGAAAGACTATAACTTATTTCAAAAGAAATTAAAATGGACCATATCACGCAATCACAATATCCCATTATTGATAAACCACCTCTACGAATCTTCTCATCAACCTCTTCCTTACTAAAATGGGTCACGCCAACTTCCAACTCCATCAATGCATGGCCCACCCATGCAAGTTTTCTTTCATGGTTTCTCATGAGTATAAACACATGATAAGTGATGTTGCAAGGTCTTAAAGATGTGGAGCTTACAAGCCAAGGCCATGGACTCCTCTTTCATCTCTTGGGTTTTGGTGTTGGTGTTGGCTGTGGCTTGGGTCCCTGTGGGTAGAGGTGATGGTCATAGTCTTGGGGCTTCTTTCATCTTCGGCGACTCACTGGTTGATGCTGGAAATAACAACTACCTGTCGACGTTATCGAAGGCTAATATCCGGCCTAATGGTATCGATTTTAACGCTTCCGGGGGGAATCCGACAGGACGGTACACCAATGGGAGGACCATTGGAGATCTTGTTGGTGAGTCTCCATGTCTCTCTGGCTCATGCATAAGGGTGGCAATGGGCCAGGTTACCTGCCTGGCCTGGCATGAACCCAGCCCATTGCCACCTTACACACACATGCAAACATTGCAGGCAAACAAGCATCCACACATGCCACTATGACCCCATTCAATGACTAGAGACCCACTAAATGGGTTGATGGTTAGGATCATCTAATTCGGATTTTTTATTTTTTGGAAAAAAAAATATATTGGGCATTAGAAAATGTCCTAATATGATGATTTATACACTGTTTAAATCAATAATAATAATAATAATAATAAAGGGTTTTTGAATTTAAGTTATGGTTACTTCCAAGATTATGATGTGACTAACATCGAGATGACCCGCTCAAGGATAAAGGTTGGGAGAGTTATCTCTTCTATAGAGATCTCCCTCGGGCACAACATCAATGTCCATACATATTGCTCCTACTTTATATACCGGATATGACACGTGATATAGATATATAGGAAATCCACCATCAACTAATTCTGACTCGTGGATACATATGTATCCTTGACATACTGAAACGACTGCCATTATTGGTATCAAACCAGTAGCGATTCATACAAGCTAAATCTTCTAATCGATAATTGGGCCAAAGAAACAATTTTAATTGGATAAATTTATTTATATCTGTATCAAAATGCTTGTCCTCATCCAAAAATTGCACACAGTTCCTTACGCTGTTGCGATTGAAAAATAATGAATTTCTATTCACAACATTCTCATTCTCGGAATTCAAACAAATTAGAATTCTCAATTCTCTATGTAAACATGATCAGCTTTCAACAGCTCATTTTGAATTAATTCTCGCTGAGCTTCACGCCAGCCATTGTAGGGTGATAGGAGATTGTTCCTACTCTTGGTTTCAATGTGCATGAATGCCCTCCGAGAGTCGGTGCTCACATTAGCTCCCACCATTCAAACCTAAATTTTCAAAAGCACATTATTAAATGATCTTTACACCCGTTTAGATGCACTTAAGCAAAATGGGTTTTCATATCTGCTTCAGTGAGTTAGATAAAAATCAATCTATTAGTTTTCATCAAGCTGGTCTTTCGGTACCGATCAGGAGAGATGAGGTTTGTGAGAGTGCATTTTTATACCCAATGAAAATTAGAGTTGGGAGCAAAACACCATTCCAGCATCAAAGGCCTGTTTTGAGGGTGTGCTTGAAAGGGCCCACCAAGGTCCCACCCACCCTTGTTGTTGTTGTTGTTTGGTGAGAGTTATGTCTTACCTAGTGCTCACGTTAGCTCCCACCCTCTAAGAATAAATGATCAAAAGTTCATTTTCAAATACTAGAAAGAATTCCCACCAGACCTTGTTGGTGATGGGGATATGCCCATACTTATATTGCCGTTTCCAATGTACACAAGGAGCATTGAGGATTGGTATTCACATTAGCTCCCACCATTTAATTATTAATTTTCAAAAATATATTTTAAAATGCTTGTTAAGATTCTTCTCATCTTGAATGGATGGTGGAAGGTGCACAATATTTATTTATTTTTTCGACCTTAATTAATTTGAATTTGAATAATGATGCAGGAGAGGAATTGGGACAACCGACCTATGCACTACCTTTTCTGTCCCCAAATGCAACGGGCTCCACTATCTTGAATGGTGTGAATTATGCATCAGGAGGTGGAGGGATTATGAACCAAACAGGCAGAATTTTTGTAATTCTCTTTCCTTTGATCTAATTGGAATCACATGAGATTAAGATGGGCCCCTTGTCACACGTGCAGAAGGAGTGCACATGTGCCAGATCAGGTACATTCATTAAGTTAGGCCCACTATGAGCTTACCCTGTCCCAAAAATCAGGATAATGCATCCACTAGTGGGCTGCTTGTGTACCTTGATTAGAATCATCCAATAAATGTGATTTTTGACTAATGGACCTGATGAATGGCCTGGATCTCAGCCACGATTGAAATGTATGTGGTAAAAATACCGATCCAAGGCCAAGGCCTGTTTGCTTAGTCTAGTCATCATGTGGGCCACTATTACATATACAGAATGAACAATTTAAAGATACTTATTATCAGTCCCATTCAACATACACATGTAGATTAAAAGACAGTTGTTGGATCTTGGGTCATGTTTCTATGATCCAATTAGGCCACCCAATTGTGTGGATGGATCATACCTAAAAACCACACTAATTGAGTGATTCTAATCATTCGATTAATGGCCATGCACGAGGGAAGTGGACAATGTAAAATTAGTAAATCGTCGATGGTCCAAATTTACAACATTTTGGCTAATGTACATCCAATATGAGTCGAAATCACAATGGTCTGATCTGGATCCAACATGGTGGTTGTGACACCTCACGACTGTCCGATCAACAAGACATGTTAAGTGTGGCTAACTCACATTGGATGCCTCCGTTTTTACAATCTCATCTAAAAACTTGTCTTTATTAGGACAGTGCATGGATTGAATTGAAATGAGAGGTGGATGTGTTTGGCAGGTTGGGAGAATTGGGCTGGATATTCAGGTGGATTACTTCAACATAACTAGAAAACAGTTGGATGGGTTGCTTGGAGTGTCAAAGGCAAGAGAGTATGTGATGAAGAGGTCCATATTCTCAATAACCATAGGAGCGAATGATTTCCTAAACAACTATCTCCTACCAGTCCTCTCCATTGGAGAGAGGATATCTGAAACTCCTGATACTTTTGTTGACCATCTCATCAGCAATCTCAGGATTCAGCTTACAGTAACTCTCTCTCTCTCTCTCTCTCTCTCTCTCTCTCTCTCTCTCTCTCTCTCTCTCTCTCTCTCTCTCTCTCTCTCTCTCTCTCTCTCTCTCTCTCTCTATATATATATATATATATATATATATATATATATTCATGTATTCATGTGTTCATATCACTTATTTTCTAGGGGTTCTAATGATACTTCTTCCACAGAGGCTTTACAAGTTGGACGTATATATATATATATATATATATATATATATATATATATATATATATATATATATATATATATATATATATATATATATATATATATATATATATATATTCATGTATTCATGTGTTCATATCACTTATTTTCTAGGGGTTCTAATGATACTTCTTCCACAGAGGCTTTACAAGTTGGACGCTCGAAAGTTTGTGATAGGGAATGTGGGGCCCATCGGATGCATTCCCTATCAAAAGACCATCAACCGAGTTACCAAGGACCAATGTGTGAAGCTGCCCAACGAGCTAGCGCTCCAATACAATGGTCGACTGAGAGATCTGCTGACTGAGCTAAATGAAAATCTCCCTGGGGCCACATTTGTCCTAGCCAATGTCTATGATCTGGTCTTGGAACTCATCTCTAACTACCAAAAATACGGTCAGTGCCGCTTTCTAAGTCACACCGATAGTATCAGCATTGCCTGTAGTCGAATTGCTTAGGCTAAGGGCTGTTTGGATGTTCAATTGCAATTGATTAAATTCATTATAGAGGAAATTATGACCACAGTAGGAAAGGACCATTGGAATTCATAAGGAGCCCTTGATTCCAATTGGGTCCATTCCAAGCTGGACTTGAAATGATAGTAGCCTTAATAGGTGGTTAATCCTTCATAATAGTTTACTTTTTTATTGAATTGAATTGCAAAAATTAATTTGATTGAACATCCAAACACCACTTAATGGACAAGTCTAGACAGATGTGTGAAAAATAGTCCAGCTGAATAAAATTTTTATGGTAACCAAACAAGCCTTAATATAAAATTTCACCCATTTTTTCAATGCCTAACTATAGGATTCCGATCGGCGAGTGCTGCTTGTTGTGGTAATGGAGGCCAATTCCAAGGGATCATTCCATGTGGGCCCACTTCTTCTTTGTGTGATGACCGTTCAAAGTATGTGTTTTGGGATCCCTACCATCCTAGTGAAGCTGCCAATGTAATAATAGCTAAGAAACTCATCGATGGAGACACCAAGGCCATATCTCCTATGAATCTTCGACAATTAAGAGATCTTTGATTGTAGTCTTTGTGTATTCTTGTGATGTTTTCTTAAGATTTCAACTGTTGGCTTCTGTTGAAATTTGTAATCTTCTTGCATTCTCATAGTTGTGGGCTTGTGTAATGATGCGCTTGCTTTGAAAGGGAGACTGGTTTGCCATTTTTGTTTCCATTTTTGTCTCTCTCTCTCTCTCTCTCTCTCTCTCAGGTTGACTCGTTTAATTTGGCCTGTTTTGAGTTGGGACTCGACTGAGTAGGGGTTGAGTCAGTGAGGACGTCACTTGTATTGAACTGGATCAGGTCTGACTGAATCCAACATGGTAATTGCAAAGCAATTACGACCCAAAATGTGGGGTTTTTAAAGAATGAGGGGCCACATTCTAACTATCATGTAGGGCTTGGTTCATGCCATTGGATGGAAGATGAGTGATCCGAGTCAACTATCAGGTAGTGCACATTGTGAACATGCTCTGGACGAAAAATTAATATCATGGCTTTGTCATCAGGTAGTTCACATTCATATGACATGATTAGAAAGAAAAAATCCAACAGTTGAAATTAAATATACATATGTGGCTACTTTTTAATGTGTGTTGCCCTTAATTCAGCCAGTCAGGGTGGCTCATGTGATCGAGGGCTTGGATCGAATGTACATGTGCATGTATGATTGTGCAAGTGTGCCAGAGTATGCCTGATTCAAAATTTACTTTTCTTAAATGAATTGTTGCTGCCGGTGCCGAGATGGACAAATTGGAGATTGGAACAGGATCCAAGGTCCTCTCGACCACCTATTAATGTACTCCATACTTAGGCAATTTGTGCAAGGGTAGGGATTAGCCCTCACGAATGAGTTCTTTTTGCCTTGTGTTGGCATATGCGGAATCGACCGATTTAAATTTTTTATTATTATACCAGCACTTTAGTGTGGTATTTCTCAATCAAAATGAAAGATTTGAACATAAAGAGATGGAGGCTAGACTAAACACGGTTGATTTTATTAATAACTTGGCCATGTTATAACCATCATGCTCTACAACTACATATAAATAAACGCGAGAAACAAAATAAGTACCTAATGCTAGACTAAACACGGTCGATTCTCGGGAGAGGAAAACGGTCTTTTGGACACGCTTTATTCAAGTCTAGTGTAGTTGACACATACTCGCCATTTTTTATTTAGTTTTTTCACTAGCACGATACTCACTATCTAGTCGGGATGATAGATTTCTTCAAACCTAACCTTAAGAAACTTACTAACCTCCTCGCCGATAATTACGTACCTCTATGGTTCAAATGCTCGTTGCTTTTGTTTCACAGGTTGGTAATCGGGATCGACATTTAGTTTATGGACTATTACCTCTGGGCTGATGCCGAGCATGTCCTGGTGTCACCATGCGAAGACGTCGGCATGCTACTTTAGTAAGCTGATAATCTTCTCTGACTGACTTGGGGTTAGCAACGAGCCGACTAATCTTCTTGGGGGTCGAGAGATATAATTGCCATTGTTTGCTAATGTGCTTTTGTCACGCCCCGAACTCAGGAATCGGGCTCACAAAATTTTCAATCGCCGAATCCGGCGCCGACAGCCTCCGTAGTACCCCATTCTCGGCTCCCGACACCTATATACCAGGTTCCGATCCTGGGATGCTACAAGGAGGATTTCTAATATCAATTTGATTCGTAATGAGCATAACCAAGTATAACCCACAAACAATAACCACAAGAACACCATCAAAAAATCCACTATGAACAAAAACTTTGAGTACAATGCGTATAAAGGGAAATACAAGATAGTGGTAATATTAAAACTCCAAAAACTCGGCGGCACGCTCCAACAACGGCGAGACTACAGCTGCGTCCTGGCGTCACCTGCACGCATCAATCGTGCATAAGCTTATAGAAAGCTTAGAGGGCGGTGTAAGTGTGTGCGAACGTGCTCAGAATGCAATGCCGGAGTAATGCGGAATCATGCTGATGAGTACGAAATGCAACTAACCGTACCAAGGCTATGCAGTACAAGATGTGAATGCTATCGGCCATACCAAGGCCATGCGATGCAATATGTAAGTTAAGCATGTCAATCCTCATACCAATGCAACTCCTCACTAGAGCATCAAATCAGTACGGTTCTCAGTCTGGATAATTACTGGGGTTCAGTACACTCCAAATGACACTGTCTCTCTCCAAGCAGCATAGTCCAAGTGAGCGCAAGAAACCTCACTATCCGCCTGGCCAATAGTCAGCCAATACCTATCTGGCACGTCGATAGCGAACCCATTTCCGAGCTGGTCAAACTCAGCCTAGTAATGCCCCCTGCTCTCGGGCGAGTAAGGCCACCACTCATTTCCAACCGACCACGACACAGTGGGAGACGCGGCCTCATGGTATTCGACCCTCGTGCGCTCATATATCCACTCGGTCTCGACGTTGGAGTCATCCTCTGGTACCATCGGGTTCAGGGACTCTCACCCAGGGACATCTATGGTGCCCCAATTGCTTGGAACAAGATTTTTCGGTATCCAACCAGCCACCCACGATATATCTGTGGAGGCTATGGCCCTGATGTCGCTAGGGCATATCACAATCACACAGATGCAAATGCATGAACCACACTACCAATCATGCAACTATCCTGCGTGAAGCACGTGCTCATGTAGGACAACTCCGCCTATCAGGGAGCCCGTAAACAGTCTGCCCGAAGGTATATGCTATGATCAGACACTCCTCATCTCAAGCATACATATGATGCGTATGATCATGAATCATGGGGCTGTGCTAAACATGTTATAAAGCAATAAACTATCCTCTCAATGAAGATGGGCCTAGATGGCCTACATGAAACAGATACGGGCCTATCAGTGGCCTTAGGGAGAGTTATAATGTGGACATCGAACCAATATTACTCGTACAATGTGGACGTCAAACCAACATTGTCCCCAAGGCTCGGCTCACCTCAAATACCATTAAGTAAATCCTGGTGGAATCACACATTGTAATGTGCCTTAGGTACATCCCACTGGGCTCTAAATACATCAAATGGGCCCTATCTCATAGGCCTTATATTCATCAAGTGAGCCACCTCAATGAACCTCACCAATGGGCCTTAGGTACATTGCAATGGGCCATCATCCATGGGCCTGAGAATGTATTAAAATGAGCCTGATCGCATAAGCTTTATGTGAATCAAATGGGCCTAATCACATAGGCCATATACATATCAAAGTGGGCCTCAACAATAGGCCACAAATACCTCAAATGGGCCTCATAACGTGGGCCAATATATATTAGGGTAGGCCCCAACAACGGGCCCATAAACACATCAAGATGGCCTACACACATGGGCCCATATGTATCAAAGTGGGCCTTAATAATGGGTCTAAAAAAAATACATTAAGATGGGCCTAAGTACATGAGCCCATATACATCCAAGTGGGCCTCATGTGAAGCCCACCATATTGTATATTTTCCTATCCAATCTGTTGATAAGGTCACATGAGTAGGGGCCTACCAAAATATTTATTTTCCCATCCACCTGTTGATGAGGTCACACAGACCTAAGGGCCCACTGATATGTTTATTTGAAATCCAACCTATTCACAAGGTCTTGGGACCAGGGAACACCGTGATATTCATTTGCCATCAAACCGTGAAAACGGTGAGCCCCCAAATCAACACTGTTTTCCTGTAACGTGGTCCACTTGAGATTAGGATCTACCTCATTTTTGGGCTCATGCCTTAAAATGATCTGACAAAATAGATGGACGGCGTAGATGACACGCATACATCATGGTGGGGCCCACGGCAGGAGCCGTGGGTCTGCCTCTAGCGTCCTCTGTCAGCAGCAGCAGCGGCTGCTGCTGCTGTTGTAATTTTTTTTATATATATATTGGGGCCCACCAAAATGTGATTCACAATCCAGTCCACCCAATGTGTGTGTCCCACCTGGCTGAGGGTTCAGACCAAGTTTCAGCAGTGTCCAAATCTCAGGTAGGCCCCACCAAGTGGTTTTATATGTTTAGGCATGTCTTCACATGACTTTAGATGGTATGGCCCACCTGAGTTCCGTATATGGCTGATTTTTGAGATACCCCTCAATTTAAAGGGGAACCATCAAATGCACAGCGCAGATGGTCGAAACGCACCATGGTGGGGCCCACAGCTGGGCCGTGAGGCCCAGCCCGTCCGCCCGCCTACGTCTGCTGCAGAAGCAGCGCTGCTGCTTTTAACTTTTATTTTTCTTTTTATTTTTTTTTCTTGTTTTGGGGCCCACTGAGATGTGATTTACAATCCAGCCCACCCATTATGTGCGTCCCACTTGTTTGGCCGTCCAGACCGAATTTCAGCTGCATCCAAACTCCAGGTGGGTCCCACCAAGCACTTTTATATGTTCTGGCATGTCTTTACATGGTTTTAGAGGGTATGGCCCACCCGGTGATCAAATCACCTTAAGACTTTGGCTCAACGCCTAAAATGAGCTGGAGAACAGAATGGACGGCGTGGATTAAGCACATACAGCAAGGTGGGGCCCGCATGAGCGGCCCACCCAAAAAGAATTTTTTTTTTAATAGGCAGCGTTTTAACGCTGCCAGTCCAGCGTCTCTGGACGAACAGACGCATCCTGGTGGGTCCCACAGGGGCGTGGTCCACCCAATGTATGTATACGTATATACATATGTATATGTATGTGTGTATATATACATATATATATATATATATAATATACAATTAGATCACATCTCCTAAAATGTGATGGGCCACACATTTGATAGCCGGAGCCGATTATCACAATTTGGTGGGGCCCACTACATTTAAGGGAGAGAAAAGAGAGAGGTAGAGAGGGATATACGGTAAGATAGAGACAGAGATTGGTGGAGTGGAGGGACCCCGCCACTATGGGCCCCTCATAATCACATACATCGGAGTGGGTCCCATCATAAGTGGACCTTTAAATGGAGATCAACGGTGGATCACCCACCTTTCTTCCTTCTTCTTGCTCCCCTAGCTTCCTTAGCTCTTTGCCTTCGGGTTTAACGGTGGATGATGAGATCTTGATGGTGAGGATGAGAGATGAGAGGGGTGGGAAAAGTGGGCCACACTAGTTGCTCTTGGAATGCTTGGGAAAGCTTGGGATGTATGGAGCTTTGTTGCTTGGAGGGATTTGAGAAAAAAATGAGGGAGAGAGAAAGAAGTAATGTGAGATATGGATGGAAGGGATGGGTAGAGTGGTGTTGTAATTAACGATGTATGGTTAGGTTTGAAAATGTGAAAAAGGAGGAATGGTGAGGGGAGGGAGAGTTTGACTTGTGGGAAAAGGGAGAGAGGCCACTTGTACTTGTTGTTAAGTGAGGTGGCATGGAGGTATGGTGGTGTACTTGACTTGATTGATGGGACATCTTGTAGAGATTCCCTCAAGATTTGCAACGTGCGGCGTTTCTTCGAACCGAACGCTGACTGACATCTTCCCACCTAGGTATCGGTTCGATGCGCGAGTCGCGGCGTTGGAACCGCGGCGACGGCGCGGTCGCCAAGGTATGAGTTTCGGATCGAGCTGCCTTCGGTAGGCAGGACTCGGCTTAAGATTGCACGCAACGTCGGATATGAGTCGAGAATTGCCGGAATTCAACCGGAAGGATCGTGAAAACTGACGGAACAGTACGGTCTACGATACGGGTCTTACAGCTTTTAAGTAGCATTTTTAAGATTCGTGCTAATCACCTTTGACCTGATCGACACCATGCTCGGTCTGGAACTTCATCTTGAGGTGGTAGGTATACCTCTACTCTCATGACATTGAGGGATAGTCATCCCAATAATATGTTATAGACATAGGGGTAGTCGACCATGAGGAAGTCGATTATCATAGTGGTCTGGTTATGACCCTCACCTGCAGTCACGGGTAGCAGTATGCTTTCTTCAGAGGTGATTTTCTCCCCTGCGAACTAGAGCAAAGGAGTGTTGTAACGCTCCGAACTTTTCGATACTTGAGCGTCAAAAGTTCTTAAGCATTACCATAAGATTCAACATAACATATACATGGGTACACTACCAATCCAACTATCTCAACCTCACATCTATTCCCTGACACGAATTCTAACAATTTGGAATGATTTCCAATCATAAATCAAGTCATTTGACTGTTGATTATCCATTATGAGACTGGACTTGTGTACTTCTCTTAAGCAAATTAGCGAGTCAAACCCTTGAGAATAGCTGCCATCTATAAACCAGGTCATCCAACTGTTAATCATGTGGATTAATACATGCACATACCTTTGAACTAAATCAATGAATGATCCTTTGCCATAAGGATTTAGACAAAGTTCTTTAATAAGAATTACTTAGAAACATGGTCACAATCATGTGGGGCCATTAGACTTCGCAAAACTCCTAGATTTACAAAAATTACGAAAATGCCATTAACCAAGGCTCTAAATTCTAGATCACTTGGTTTCCACAATCTTTTTTAGCATGAAACTTTATATCAGGCCCATATTTCATAAATGAACCGTACAAGACAAATTAAGACCATTGGATCAGTGTGATCAGTGGCCAAAACAGATATTCAGATGGTATGGCCATCCGATCTTTGGATATGTTCCAAGATTTGGGCGCAACCTTAAATTGAATGGAAAAACGGATGATCGGTACAGATTTCCCACTAGCATCACCATGGGGCCCATACTTATCAAACAGGTGCACCAGAACGTGTGCACCAGAGTTGCACCGGACTGCAAGACCGGTCAAACCTTGTTTGACCCGAGATCTTCCGCCCGCATCTTCCTCTTCTTTCATTCCTACGCAGACGGTCACCGCGGACGGTCCTGATGGGCCACCCTCTTGGATCCACCATCAGATCCGGACCGATTATTGATCTCCAGCAGGCCGTCTGATCTGGGCCTAGAAGAAGAAATTACGAAGAAGCATCGAGAACGATTTCTAACCGTTCAAACGGGAGATGGACGGTGCCGGGAAAAATGTTGCATGTCACCCCGGATCCGATCCAAACTACATCTTCTTGAGCCGAGACTTAGAGGGGAACCTAATGGACGGAGTAGATTTACCAGACGCCGAAGGCTATGGGCCCCACTGGGTTCATCCCAATCGACTGCGTAAAGAACGCCAGTCCGAGAAAACCGGGCGATCCGGCATGAAGGCTGATTAAAATCAGGACCAGACCGATGATCCAGACTGTCCAAACTCCAAGAGGGGGGATTTTGACCATACTCACATGGTTGGATGGTTTGGATGGAACGACCTCTCGCCCCGAGCTCGGATCAACCGTAAGATGTTTCCGCGGTTTCGCAACGCAAAAACAGAGCGTGCGCAGATCCGTTCCACGAAAGGTTTCGCTGGAATAGTCTGGAAGGAATACGCACCACCAAGTACGGTGTTGTCCAAGGGCTGAAGGAAAGAAAAGCGAGAGAAAGCGGGAAGAGAAGTGAGGAATGTGAGGGCAGTTGCTGGCCGAGAGATCGATGATCGTTCGAGACCACAACCCGCTGCTGCCAGGTAAGAAAGGAGAAAGAAAGGAAAGGAGAAGAAGAAAAGAAAGAGAGAGAAGAAAGAAAGAAAGAGAGAAAGAAAGAAAGAAAGAAAAGAAGAAAGAGAGGTAGAGAAATTGTGTACTGAGCTGACTACTGGATCCCTAGATTGAGTCTGGCCAGGTTTGAGTTGAGTTCGAGGTGAGGGTTTTATCCTTTAGGCTTACGCTAATTTAAGTTGATAATTTTTTCCCGCCTTTTCATGCTTTCATGAATTTGATCTTGCCTTTGCATGTATTTTATCTAGTTTTTTATATATTATTTTGAATCTTCCATGTTATTATATGTTTCACTATCAATTAATTACTAGCCCTTTGAAATTTTTTTACATGATATTTATTGTAAGAGGCTTTTATGAATCTATGTGAGGCTATAGATACAAGCTTTGCTCTTTCCTTTATTCATCATGAGTTGGCCTTAACCACTCTCCTCATACTTGAGTTGACCTTTGTCACTTGCCTCTTATTCGAGCTGGTTACTGTCACTCGCCTCCTTTACCAAAGGGCTTAACATGTGTCTTGATATTCTTAACCTTCTATAATTTAAGGAATTCTCTCTTGATGCAAGTACTATGTTAGGAATCCCTCCTTTTCACACCCCAAGTATAGGGTTGCGATGTAGTAATAATCTTGGTAAGACCGAAGTCGAATCCATAGGAACTAAACCTTTACGTAATCTGAAAGTAACTTGAACTAGAATTAGGCGAAGATGTAATCTAAATCAGAGAGAATTAAGATAATAATGGTGAAACACTTTAATTAAAATTTGTAAAATTCAAAGGTGGGAAACTAGGGATTCCAAGGACCACTTGTAGAGATCAGGGAGATCTACGCTTAATTCGTGAACTCAACTGGACTTAGAGTCCCGTCTTCATCCAGTTGGAAGATATAACCTTTAAAAATTAAATATAAACTTTATTTGATCTAGTTTTCAAGAGATGAGAGGTATGAGAATTAGATTTGATTCCATCACAAAGTCATGCCCATGAGACAAAGTAAACAACAGAATTTAACCAATCCACATCCAATCTAAGGGAGTTATGAATGTTAGGAAGGGTTCCATCATCCAACCATGTCCATGAGACGATGATGAACAACAGGGCTCCCACGTTCATAATCCCTACAATGAACAGAATATGCTCGAAGCTATCGTAGATCCATTATAATTTAAGTCACAGTAAATTATTAAAGACTAAAAACATTCCATATAATCAAACTATAATTAAAGAGAATTCATAAACATGAATCAAAATCGTGGAAAACTCCCCATCACTCTACAGGCTTCACCTCTTAGCCCTAGCTAAGAGGTTTACCCAGACATGATCAAGCTAAATCTCTTAAAAGAAAGCATAAAACGAAAAAAAGAAAAACTAAGAAGAAGGAGAGAGAAAAACTCCCTAGCCGGCAGCTCTCTCTCTCTCTCTCTCTCTCTCTCTTTCCAAAAGATGCCCCATCTCTCTCTTTCTTTCTCCCTTTTATAAGCAAGAAGGCTGGGAGTCGGTTTATGGCTGAAGTCGGTGGAAGCCTTGCGTAGAGGTATTTACGCAATGTCGTGCGCAGCGACAACAAAAGAATGCAAATAGGTTCGCGTTTGGACTGAATTTTTGGATGATCGACAACCTGTCCTTGGAGTCTGGCTTCATAGTTGAGGTCGTAGCCCCCTTCTAGATCTTTTGAACAGTTTGGATCGTCGATCCGACAATCATCTAGGCCGTACAACACCCCGCAACGTCCGAAAAAATCGGACATGCGTAAGGAACTGCGTTGAGATGCTCGGTGGGCCCCACAGTGACATTTTCGGCGCAATCCACCCCGTTCATTGGATTTCAGGCGAAATTTTAATTAGAAAGGAGTGATTTTGTTCGAGTTTTAGTATGGTTTACTGTATCAAATCACCTTGCCATTCATCCTGCATTTTTCGGTTATCCACGTGTGTATGTGTTCATGGGGCCAAAAGGTCACCATAGCTAAGGTCATGGCCACCCCCGGGGCGAATGAATGGTCCGGATCATTGAAATGATCTACGATGGTAGCCCACTACTAATCACAGCGTCCTCCCGTCCGCTCGCTGGATGTTTTTACAAGAAGAGTTGGGTCAGCCCGACTTTGACCGGGCTGATCGGTCTGGTGCACGTCCAATGCACGTGCACTGTTTGTACGCTGATCCCCATGTGGGGTCCACTGTGATGCTTGTGAGAAATCCGCTCTGTCCATCCATTTTGCCACCTCATTTAAGGGGTTGAGACCAAAATTGAAGAATATCCAGATATCAGGTGGGCTTCAGATCAATATTTTATGGGCTGATCTGTCCGTTGGGCCACTTTTAGAAGGATCCAATGGCTGAAATTCGACGTGTATGGTTAATTTAGGGTCCTCAGGTCAGATATAAAGTTTCGAGCCAAACGGATGGTGGGAACCCTGTGATCTTACATTCTGGACGATTTTCAGGCCTCTTTAGCGTGAATTGCTTAATTTTCTCGGATCTTTGGCATGTGAATTCTTCAATCTCAGCCTTCTAAAATCTGTCCCTTGCCTTGGTGATTTTTGAGTGTTAAATCCATGCTTTTAGTACCCTTTTTCAGTTCATGCTCCTAAATTCACTTTGCAACAAAAATATGATTAAAATAGGACGTTAAACATTATCATGCACGTAAAACCAAGCAATAATTGGAGTCTAATATACAATATTTGACTCTTAACACCTCCTCTAGCGATCGATTAAATATCGTGGACGTAATGCATTTTCGGTAGCGGCCCTGAGGCAACATATAATTCCTTGTTCTCGGGTGATGTTGCCCTAATTAGTGTGCATGAGCCGTTCTGTATACGCAGTTCATCAATTCCTTTTTAGGGGGGGTTGATTGTCGTAATTAGTTGCTCCAATCTCTGGGGGCGTATTCTCCTGGTCATGTGTTGTGGCCATCTTAGGTTAATCGCATAAAGGCATATTAAGCGTGAGATACGCCGGCGAATCTCCATAGTATGGGATGCGGGGCGAGTCGGATAACTATAATTGTGTTCTACATTGTGGCGATCGCTAAGTGTGATACCCCGCATATACTTTGCTAGGCATACATCTCATATAGATTGATTGCACATTGATACCTCTTGTAGCGTGGAGTACTTAACGTATCAGAACATTTACA
This sequence comes from Magnolia changhungtana, assembly GCA_030180095.1. NCBI lineage: Eukaryota > Viridiplantae > Streptophyta > Magnoliopsida > Magnoliales > Magnoliaceae > Magnolia > Magnolia changhungtana. The sequence goes on from JASAUF010000234.1 coordinate 5,024,680, forward strand.
TTGCTTTTGTAAATCTCATGAATTACTGTTAATCTTAAAGGATAACCATCACTATGAGTAGGGCATTGACCCTCTCCCAACCGTACAAATTATACAGATGACGTACATATTTGAAGACTTAGTGGACTATATCCCTATAGAAGACAACACCGAAAGAATATGAAGACAAATTATTTACTTAGTTTTATACTTCCGCTGTGAACTCGATAAATGTAATAAGCTTTCATTGGGAAGGCCTTTGATTATTCTTTTTTACTCCGATGAAATATAATCAATACAGTTGATTTTATTCTTGTGAATGTTACCTTCATGAATGTATCTGGATATAAACCAAACGAAAAATATAGGATGCAATTTCAGAGCATCCAGTTTATACATTATTAACACCCGATTTTCTCGAGCACGAGTATAAACTTTGGCCGTGAAATCTCGGGCTGTTACAAGTGCAGACAAGACGTAATTTGAACCTCCCGATTTCCATTTTGTCGAAGGTGGCGACGAAGAGTATGTCAACCAAGCTACCAGTGTCCATGGTATATGGTGCACCTTGTGGTTAGCCACAGTCGTGGCCACCACTAAAGCATCATCGTGCTGGTGGTGGATCTCTCGTGCATTTTCCTTAATAAAGGTTAAGATGTAGGGAATTAACTTCTGCTCCTTCGTAGCTTTACTTGTGAGGTGTATGTGATACTCTGTAGTGCTACTACCGATGTTCTAGGCATGAGCCCTGCGAGCTTTGTTTGAGTTCTCACTTCTCGTGGATCCACCAAATATAATGCATATGTCTCCTATCACTTTATTGTTGTGTTTGTCACTTTGTTGCTTATTTTGTTTGTCGGGTTGCTCGTCCCTTCTCTTGCTGACGTACTTCCTTAGGTGTCCACCCCGAATGAATGACTCAATCTCTTCCTTGAGGTCAAAACATTCGGCGGTGGTGTGGCCGTGGTCACGGTGGAAGTAGCAGTACTTCCGCTTATCTCTCTTATCGGTGTCAGCCTTCATCCTGCTCGGCCACTTTAAGATCCTTTTGTCCTGAACTTTCATAAGAACTTGCTTGGGAGTCACGTTTAGCGGGGTATATGAGTAGAACCTGTTCTCCGGTCGTCGGTTAAGATGTGAGCCTTTGTCGAATTGTCGTCCCTTCTCTTCTTGATGTTGACGGTGGGCGGCTCCCTTTCCTCGTACTTTCTATCCTTGGCCAAGCTACCTGTACTCTGAGTAGCCTTTTGCGATTTGAAGAGCTCCTTCACGTTAGAGTATTTATGGGCTCGGTTAAAGAGATTAGCAATGTAGTCGAGGGGTTCTTGCCAATTGAGAAGATGAACTTCTCTTGTATATCGGATATCATGATAGCTAGAGCTATCTGGTCAGAGTAGCCGTCCACCTAAATTACTTCCTCATTGAAGCGGATGATGTACTCCTTTCGTATCTCGTCCTCCCTTTGGGTAACAATGAGAAGGTGGGTTGCTCGCTTCCTTCTATCTTTTCATCTGACGAAATGCATGATAAAGGTCTTACTGAGCTAGACGAAAGAACTGATGGACTTCAGTTTCAACTGTCTGTACCATTTTCATGCCGCCCTTGACAAGGTCAAGGAGAATGATCGGCACATTACTGAACTTGAAACATCGTGTAACTCCATCCATACTCTGAATGATTCCAGGTGCTCGGCCGGATCTCTGGCTCAAGAGTAGGGAGTAATCTAAGACATCCAGAATCTCAACGGAAGTTGAGATATCATGATGTTGTTAGTAAGTAGTGCCAACATGGCCTCAACTAAGGTTAAAACTCGTGTTCGGTATGTTTAGTAAATGTCGCCAAGTTGTCCTCGGATCTCCCTGAGCTCGGCCTCCCATGGGACCTTGTTTTCCGTTATCATATTGGGAGCTTTCTCATGCCTCCTTTTCTCCAGTGTATGGCATAGGTCGGAATCAGCGAGCGCGGGTGCACGGCTATGTTGCCCTAGCCGCTACTTGATTATGCGGGAGACGTCAGGTGCTTAAGGGGGTCGAGATAACTTAATTTTTGTGCTTACTTCCACTTCATGGTCGAGAGGTGGATTCTGCCTCTTAAGTATTTGCATTATGTGGTTTATATTGCCGGTTAAGGCCTCGACTTGTTTTCTAAGGAGACGAGTTGACCTCCCCGGTTGTGAGACCTCTGTGTGGGCACCGTAGGAGTAGAATTAGTTTGATGTTGTGAGGGTGGATCTTGGAGATCTGCAGGCTGCTCTGGTGGTGCGAGAGATAATGCAGCGATTACAGCCAAGGCCCTCTTTCTTCCTTTTATCATTGCTAGGTAGGTGAAGATGTCGAGGGGCGTCTTTTGATGACTTTACTGTCGCTTCCCATAGATGGCGTCAAACTATTAATGCTAAGATCTGGTTGTCCTTGCTAGACCGTCGTATACCTACAAAACCAAGTAACGATGGGGCCCTTGTTGTAGTCGGGGACCCTCCGATGCCTAAGTAGAATAAGCACACAATGGGTCTAGTCAAATTAAGGTAATAGTGCATATCTTCTATTGTAGGTAGAGTTCTTGTTTATAACTTTTCGAGACCTCTTTCGTGTATGGCAATAAGTCTGCCCTATAGATACGTATCACACAAGGAATTTTTTCCTAGGTATATGGTGCTTATCTCGGCGAAGATCTTGAGGGGGTAATCCTTTCTGTATATGGAGGGGACATCTCCCAGTGGTTGGCATCTGAGGAGGTCATGGTCGATAGCCGAAGCCGACCGCTAAGTTGCTTAGGTCGAGGTCTTGCAAACCGAGCTTAGTTGATGATCGGGGTTGGGGTCGAGTTATGTGATCAGGTCGGTGTCCATACCTATCCCTTGGTCGCGACGGTGAAATGTCGACTAGGCGACTAAGGCCACCACTTATAATGCTTGGATTAGCTGTGGGGGTTATGATCGACATATGGGGCTAAACTCTTTCTCGATCTCTCATCCCCCGATCTCTCATCCAAGCTATTTGCCTTCATTACTTTCATTTGATTAGAGTTATTTGGTCAATCCAGTTTTACCCATAACAAAGGTTATTCTCACTAGGATGAACCCAATAAAAAAATTATTAGCTTGATACAAAGCTTATGTGGCTCCACGAATGTTTCAACGGTAGCCCTACAGTCTCTATTATTTTCTATTGTGTGGCCCACTTGAGTTTTGGATTTGCCTCATTTTTAGGTTCATGCCCTAAAATGATATGAAAAAACATATGGATGGGGTGGATTTCTCATAAACACTACGGTGTGTCCCACCTAACTTCAGACCTTAGACGCTTACTGGCCCTCTAGGCATGATTCTCTATTAAATGGAGGGTAGATTTGACTTTTTATTAAACACATTGTAAGAACTGTATATAATCAAAACGAGTGTCACATCAGACATTCGGAAATTTAACGACAGAAAATTTTGAGCAGTTTGTTTTAAATATTTTGAAAGCGGGTGTTTTTAAAGAAATAACCCAAAAGATTGACAATTATATTGAAAAAATCATTTTAAGAATCTTATTAATGGCTGTTAAATCCTTCAAATTCTTTAAACAAATGATTTTTTAATACTATAATATATAGTATCTCTACCCATACTTGCAACTAACATGTCATTGACATACAGTAACAAAATAATGAAGCCACCACTACCATAACTACAAATATATGCACAATAATATGCTTTATATCCCTGAAATTTCATACTCACAATGAAAAATTAAACCGCTTTTATCAACACTAAAGTAATTTGTATCGTTAATAAACTAGATTTCTCTTTTCTATTTACTTTGATAAAGCCTTATGGTTGATACATATAAATTTTTTTATCAAGATTTCTAAGTATAACAAATGTTTTTTGGTTTACATCCAATTGTTTGGATTTTAAGTTAAAAAACTGTTGTCATACTCAATTCATTATTAATAATACTGAATTCGGAAAGTATATTTTCTTAAAGTTAATTCCTAATTTTTTATCATATCATTTCATCACCAATCGGGCTTTGAATATTTTAACATTCTTATCAGTGTCTTTTCTTTAACTTGTAAACCCATTTGTAATTAATAATCTTATGTCATTTTTATAATTCAACCAACTCTTAAATCTTATTTTTATGTTTAAGTTTCATATTCTCATTCATTGATGTTCTTTCACTTGTTAGAATTCATAAGTTGACATGCTTAAATGATTACGCTTTTCTATCATGAACAATTACTTAATTCATTACTATTTGGGAATCAATATGTAATCGTCAAAAGTATAAATGAATGAATAATTAATTAATTTTTTTTCCATAATTTTACATGTACTATCAATTGGTTTTTTCATAATTTTACACATACTGTCATTATACATGTAAATTATGACATCATTACATATTTGATATGTATAAAATATATTCTCTACGGTGTTATATAGAAGAAACACTTGAATTCAAGATTCACTAATAGTTTAAATTTTATTGTGGAAGCACAAAATACAAATTCTCTTTCTTAATTGGGTTTATCTTAGAATCATTTGGATCAATACTTAATTATAAAATCATATTTGAAAAAAAATCATCTTATTAAGTATATAATTTATGTACAAGTGGCCATTCTCTCCGCAATTCCAATACATTCTTATTTTATGCCATTTTTTACGTAGATGTTAATATGTCTTCCTCATTGGTATATCTTTTAATAAATATTACTATAACCATTATAGCATCAGCAAAAGCTCCCTCGTGTACTTTTGTACTAGCATATTCAGTAAGCAACGTAGATAATGAATTCTTCATATTGAGATTTAGATCATTGTTAAGATTGATTATAATCAATCCATCTTACAAATCTAACATAAAAAAAACAATTCAACGTTTTCTTTATAATCAATCTTTATATCGATCTCTTTCAGTTTGCTAATTAAGGTATTAAACACATTCAAATGTTTTTACAAAGATGGTCATTATTTTATATTTAAATTTTATAATTGTCGTTGAAAAAAGATTTTGTTTGACATTAATTTCTTTTTGTACAAGTTTCACAATTTATCTCATGAGCCTTTAACGGTGGTTTAATCAAACACATTTAACAAAATCAGATTAACTAGTGCAAGAAGGAGATCCAACATAAATAATTGATTTTCTTCTAAAAAGTCTCATATGTCATTTATATGGGCTTCTTATCTTTACATTCAACCACAATTGCACAACATTCTTTCACCAACATCGTGTTTATCTTCAATTTCTACAATGAGTTATTGAATCTGTTAAACTTTAACACATTAAATCTAGTAGAACACGGTTCAACTATTTGAAATAATCATTAAAATTAACTTTGAATTTGATCCAACCATTTGATACTAACTTGTTGGAGAATAACTTGCACATAATCAATATATGTAAAGCAAAAGTACAAAAGAAAAGAGGTAAGTGAAAATCCAAAAGTGAAAAGAAAAACTAAGAGATAAAAGATAAGAAATAAAGAGATTTGTGTGGCTCAATAATATGCTCATGTCTACAAGCCACAACATGAAGCTTTCTTCTTCATTGAACAAGATAAATCAATAATGCAAAACTTATCTCTCTCTTACATTAGAAAAGCTTTTCTCAAAGAATATTAGAAAAAGTGTCTCTCTCAACATACTCCCCTCTTATAAACAATATCTATGACAGAGCATGACTACAAAGCCCACGGAAATCTAGGCCTCATGTGGAATGCATAAGTGAAAAGGGAGGAGAGGTGTTTTAATTTGGAAGTGCATTGGCAGTACAACAGTATGGCAGTATGCATATGCTCTGCTTAAGACATGTTTGAGAATCTCAATGTCAGGCGGTTCCCATGGTGGAAATGACCTGGTTCATTTATCAATGCCTGCTCATTATAATGTAGAGTGGGTCGTGGACAGTTTCATGGCCAAGATGGATCAAAAAAGGCCCAATTCGAGGTGGAAGTAATCCGGACCGTTAGGGTCTTAAAATGGGCATATCTTTTAAATCAGAATAAGTTATCTCACGTGCCATATATGATTTTGGGGTAGGATGAGCTACTTTATCCGCCTGACCTAACTGCCGGGTTGTGCACACCGAATGTATGAAATACCATCATATCAACGATTGAATTACTGTTTTATTTTTATTTTTACTATTTATAGTAAATTTTAATTAGGTTATAGCTCTTCGTTCGTTGGCCTTCAGGAGTTGCGCCCAACATTAAAAATGCTTAGAATAATTAGGAGAACAACATGGTAAAGCCAAATAGGACACTTACTATTTTTGGCCAAAAGCCATATGCACTAGTAGAATCATGACTGTCTATAAATTGTAAGTTTACTATTTATAGTAAGTTGGGATTTCTAGGAGTTTTAGCTGTAGTTTAATTCCGAAACTTCTTCCACAGATTAGTATTCCTATTTAAATGGTGTAAAGTCGCTTATTCATTCATCAATCAATTTATGAATTTTTTAGAATATAATTTTTATTTTTTGCTTTTTTCCTGTGGATTTGAGAAGTCTCTAGATGAGTCCAGAGAAGCTCTGTTGATTTGGAGTTGTTATGCCCCCAAGGAAGATGGTGATCGACCTCATCACACCCATCCCAGCATCACATTAGCAGGCCACTCATATAGGTATAATAATGTTCACAATTATTTTTGACCATTTATTGTTTTGGTACTCGTGTGGGACACCTTATCAATTGACCAGCATGAATTTCGATCAAGCCCATCTTCATTCCCTGACTACATGATGCAAGGAATGTCGCACATGAGCCAGGCAGGTGACTATGGCCACATATATGGAGGCGCGCGGAGTCTTACAAAGCTCTCGTTGTTTCCCAGGAAGAGACTAATTTCTTGCTCTGGCGCATGATGCTTGATACAAAGGTACTGTGAAATTGGAAACATGCATGGTCTACATAAACTCAAATAAAACCTACTTAATTGTGGAATTCGCTGTAGGTAAAATGACAGTGGTCAAATCAGATTGGTTGAGCCACCTAACCTCTGATTCATTGACGACTTCTGTTGAAAGAAGACCATTTGATATTTTTCATTTTTAATTGTCCAATGAATAAATATTTATCAATCCCATAGTTAGACAGTCAAGTAAGCATACTTTTAGGACCTATAATTTTAAGGCTGTCATTAGACCATCCCTGGGTGGGCCAAGGTCTGTCTTTTCGTGGCACCCAACTAAATCCAAAGCTCGAGCCCGGCTGAGCCCAAAACAAATAGTCCCCATCACACTCAACCCAACCCTGAGTCCCAAGCCCAAATCTAGCCACCCACTTTTATGCAACATCTGAGCTGTTCATTAATCACGGCCCCATCATGGATGATATATAACAAAATAAGTCATTGAAATCCTAAATGGGCTCTTAAACAAAGTCCGAGTATGGGTCAGTTATCAAACGGGCTTAAATTTTAAATCCCAGCCCGCCACAGGCTTAATATATCACTCCAAGCCCAGACCAAAGTGGTCCAGGCCCAAAAGCCTTAGCGGCTATCCCCACCCCATTGACAAGCGTTTGGGGCGAAGGATCAGGTGGGATAGAATTGCATTTGGTACTGCACAATTTCATCAAGCATTTGGAGATGATGGAAAATGTTGGGATTAGGTGCGATGGAATTGCAATTGGTCAATCTCAGGATTTCCTGGATTTCTGTGGATTTTGAAATCCATTACACATGTGGGCCCCACATTGATGCATGTGTTTATCCATGTACATTGCTTACCCGTGATGTCCTGATTATATATGTGTGCAAGTGAATGACATCGGTTGTGAATTTGGTATGTGGATTACAATTCCATGGTCCACCAAACATGATTTTGCTTAACCTGGTGTTATCTCGTAACAAAAATTTTATCCCAAACATAGGATGATATTTTCAGACATGCAATATTGCTCAATGATGTTAATCCCATCTAATTCAATTCAATACCATTCGAATCCATGGACCCGACAATAATAATATGGACAGATGGATTTAAATTACTCAGGAAACTATTTGTGCAAATTTTAAGTTTTTAAGTGCCAGCGTATCATCAATTACACTTTGCCAGAGTACCAAAGTTTTTCTACTCCCAACAGGGTAAAGTCATCAGTGGGCCCGCTTCTACATTGAATCAGGTAACCCATACTTCTAAATTGAATATAAACCATTCGATTTATTCTAACCCTAAAATTTTGTAGAACAAATATAGACTAGTTTAATTTAGGATCATGAAATGATCTCACTGTCCCCTACCAGATGAGTGGACCTGATCTCTGGCACGTGTGCGACGTAGGCATGTATCTGAGGTGACAACACCTGCCTGCATCATCTCCCGCGAAATACAGTTCCCTCGTGTCACGAACCCCATCGGAAGATTTTCGTGTCAAACAAGGAAGAGAGGGAGAGTCCTGAGAAGAGATCCAGACATCCCATCTCAGCTTTCAGACTCCTTCCTTGTCTGACCGTAACCAAATTTCCAGAAATCTTCAGACGCTGTATGATGGAAGAAAACCCTCCTTCCCCTCCGAAGCAAGATCCAGTCCCAGCAGCCCCAAGATCGGGCTGGGGCGGTTGGGGAATCTCCTCTCTTTCTGTCTTCTCCGATCTCCAGAAAGCCGCTGCCGTTGCAGCTGAAGAGATCTCGCGAAACGTATTTACAGATCTGCCCTCCATTTCGGCTAGTTATTATGATCACTTGCTTTGGATCGGTGCCTTTCATTTCGCCACAAATTGGAAGAATTTGCATTGTGATTGTTTGATTGTTGGGTGTTTGTGTTTTTCATTTTAGGCTGCCATCGTAGCTAAGAATGCGGCGAAGGGGATCGCTGAAATGCAGAATGTGGGTCCCGACTCGGAGCCTGTTAAGGGAGAGGGAGAGGTTGAGCGATCGTTGGTGGATGATGACGGAGTTGAGACCGATGAGGACAAGCTGCGGAAATCTGCGTTGGATAAATTGGAGAATGCGAGCGAGGATTCTGTACTAGGCCAGGCAAGCGGGTCCCACAACTCAGATTGGTTATTTATTTATTTATTTTATTTTTTATTTTTATTTTTTATATAGAGATTTGAAGTTCTTAGAGATAGTGCTTTTATGGGAATGGAACAATTCTTTTGTTACAGTGATATGTTGGGGGACCGCAGAAGCACACAGAGATGAATCAAATAGAAAATTCTAATAGCACAATCAAGCACAATCACAAAGACTTCGAATTTAACATGGAAAAACCCTTTTGGGTAAAAACCACAGCACAAGGCAACAGATATCACTATGATAGCAGAAAATACAAAAGATCAAGAGAATACCCGATTCAAACAAGCCTCAAATCTCCTCTTACAAGCCCTTGAGAACCCTAGGAACGAATTAGAAAGCTCTGATATACACCCCAATCCCGATTACACCCCTATATATAGCCTTAGGAAGAATCACAAACGAAACCGTAGATACGCAAATCTGCATAACTCTTTGCAATCTGTTTCATGGCACTTCAATAGGACTTTGATGGCATCAACAGACCGTTGATGACATCGAACCCACTTTGATGGCATTGAACTAACACCAAAACACTCTAGCGATAAATCATGGATTTCTCGGATTTTTCCAATGGCATCGAGTAGGCCTTCGATGTCATCGAAACTAACTTCAATGGCATCGAGCAGGACACCAAAGTGTCCAGCAACCAACATGAGAAAATCCGGAATTTTCCAATGGCATCGAGCAGGACTTCGATGGCATCGAACTACAGGCATGTTGAATTAGAGATTTAAGACATCAATCAACACGGTATTGGGTTTGTTTTGACGTGTTTTTTCTTTATAGTCTGCGTTTGGATGTAGAATTTATTTAGATTGTTGTAATACTTACATTGCAACGTACGTTAGGGCGGTAAGTGGGTTAGTTTCAATTTGTTTTGTATGTTTTGAAAGTACCTTGGGTAGATGACTTTTCTTCTGCCAAATTGGTATTTCCTTCTGTTGAAGTGGAACCTGAATTGTTCGAACCTAGCTTACCTATATAAAAAAAGTAGTTATTTGAATTAAATCAAATGTAAAAGCTGAAATTTGATGACCCACCTTCTTAGTCTTCATTTTTCATGCCACCACAAATGCTGGGAAAGCTTGAAACTGGCCCTATCAACATCGTTGATGAAATGCGGTTGTCAAATGAATCATCACTTCAACACCTGGTCAAGGGTTCGAGTATCTATAGGTGGTGAAATTCCACTAGCGTGAGCGTGTGCGGTGTGTAAAAAAAAAAAAAAAAAAAAAAAAAAAAAAAAAAAGAACTTCGAAAAAATAAATGAATCATCACTTCCAGATTTGGATTAGGATCGTTTTTAAGTTGGACATGGAAAGGGAAACAATTGATATGAAATTGAGAACCAACATGTCTATGGAAAATTATTGTAATAATTTCGAGATCAATGGTACATCCAAATACAACCTTAATTTTGAAGTGTCTAACACAGAGCAATGGGCCACATTGTCTATTATTTTAAGTATATGGGATGATGGGGTTAGGCTTTGTCTGGATGCACTATTGAATTGAACTGCAATAATTAGTTTGATGGACTGGAAATGATATACTATAATTACCTTCGTCTTCATGATAGAGAATTAACTCTCAAGTTGCCATCACATTCCTTTCATGTCCAAATTGAAAGTAAAATAATTGCAATTTAGAGCCTACAACCTCAAAATGAACACTAGGAAGATGATTGCAATTTGGCGATTTCCGCATTATTGAGCTGATTAATGCAATTCAATTCAGTACTGCATCCAAATGCACCCTTCAAAAGTCATATAAGTTGCATCTCAGACATTATTTCGGGATATATTTACTGTCAAAAGATACAGTCGGTTGTTACTTGTTAGTACTGCTAGCATAATGTTGCATTAGAACCAAATAAGCTTTAGATATCTATTTTCTTTTTAAACTAGAGTTTCATACATTTGTTTGTTTGTTTGTTTGTTTTTTTTTTTTTTTTTTTGGGTTAAGGATGTGTTGTCTTTGTTATGTGCAGGGTCTTAAGGCTCTTGATAATTCTGTGGAAAGTCTTGCTTCAGGAGCATGGCAAGCATTGGGTAGTGCTTGGAGGGGGGGTTCCAACTTCGTGCAGAAGTACGTATGCATGGATAACTGACTGGCTTTGTCATAGAAGTTTGTTGTTTGTTGTGGCTTGGAAAAGGATAAAAGAAATTATGTTTCATGATGAAGATAATGTTCCATCATTTAAGTGGGAGAAACAAAGTCATTCTATTAGAGCTGATAATGAATCAAAGCGCCGTTTCATGAGGCAATTACTAACTAAAGGGGGAAATAGTAATGCGTCATCGCAATGACAGAGAAAATATTGTGACATCCTGACAAAGAGTGCTTCTATGTGAAACATCTATACTACAAGACAGAACAAGTGTAAAGAATTGTGGCATCAAGGGATGAGAAGAACTGATCATATCAATTCCATTGAAATCTTACTGGAACTAGATACTATATGTTACTTGGTTGAAACTGTTATTGTCTTTCTGTGACCACCAAGTCATTTAGATGAATGGCTTAAGTTTATCCTGCATATTTAATATTCACATATGCTCTGTTGTGCTTGAGAGAACCATATCATGTAAGTTGATGCTAGTATCTGTGTATTTGAATGCCCCTTAAATTTCCCAGTGCTTTACAGAACATTGCCTGTGTTGTTTTGAACTTATGATCAGAATTCTATCTCATAGCAGGCATAATCTGATCTCATTCTTTTGCTAATTGAATAAATGATTTGTAATTGCTATCATTTTTCTTTATTCAGGCTTGAGAACTCTGCTGTAAACCTTGCTGATTCTATTCAGCAGGGTGGTCTGCCTGTAAATGCTGGTTCTCTCGCTCCATCCCTAATAGAGGTACGAATGCCACTCATCATTTTTATTTTGTTTCTTGTGTAAGTATTGTGTGATACTTTTTTTTTGGTTACAGTCTGGGAAAGCATTTACAGCAAAGGGAATGCAAGTGCTTGAACTTGTAGGCAAGGAGACCATGGAGCTACTGATTTCAGAGACAGGTATTGAAGTAGAGAAGAATCCTAAGGAGGATAATAAAGAAGCTGATGAAGAACAGTATCTTGAGGAGGTCACATTTGACCGATGCTTTTACATTTATGGAGGTCCAGAACAGCTGGAGGTGATATGCTTTCTTGGATGAATGTTTTAAAAAAAGGCTGGCAATGGCATGGGCTGACCTGCTGGGTTTCTTTGCCTGACTCACCTAAGGGTGGCAACTGGCAAAGGGCTGGCTCTTTGGGCTAGGTCAGGGTCATCTTGAGCCCGACCCAAATAGTAATTGGGTCCAAAGGTTTGGCCCAGCTATTTAGTAACCAAGCCTTTAGTTTAAGGCCTGAATCTGCACATAAACATCATAGATGGGCCTGTTCTTAGGCTTGGGTTGGGTGGGCCTCAATAAAAGATTTTTCAAAATTAGGCTTGTCCAGGTCATTTATTAATTAGGCCTCAAAGATCAGGCCATATAAGACCTGCAGACCTCACAGTCCTGACCTGACCTGTATGGACCGGGACCTAAAACCCAATGGTCAGGCTGGCCCATTGTTGTGCCTATACCCACAGAGCATGGATTTTACACATGTTGGTGAGGCCTGACTAATGGGCCAGGCCTGGGCCTGAATTTTTGCATCAGTGAATGAATTGTGTGGAGCGGCTGACTCTCCACCCCAATTTAGTTGTAAACAGGTTAAATGCCACCCTATACTTACATGTTTAAAGTCTGGAGTTTTAATATTTGGGGTTTTTGAAACTGTGATGGATGGCAGGAACTGGAGGCACTGTCAAGCCACTATGCACTGCTGTTTAACCGGAGGAAAGCAAAACTATCATCTGAACAGAAGTCTTTCTATGACGGAAGGCTTAGACAGGTGCAGCAAATCTTCAGTTTGAGCACTGAAATTGAAGTGAGTGGTGTAGATGCAGACAAAGGAAAGAATATCGAGACTGTAGAAGAAGGAAGTGGCAACGAGATGAAAATCATGCGTGACTCTAGTGTCAGTAAGGCTGCTGATATGGCTGCAGGGTAACAACATTTATTTGCCTCAGCTATTAATCATTTTGGTGTCCACATAGTGACTAATTTACATTATGTCCCTGTAAATATACATACATACATACATAATAGGAGTGGATCGGTGCCTTTGGAGGCACACAATTTTCTGCAGATTGTATACCATACATGTGGCACACATGTATGATTATCTGAACTAGGGCATCCTTTGGGCTCTGATGTTGATTGTCCCATGTCAAAAAATTTGCTTTGATTGGAAATGTTCCTTTCCACCCTTGAATGGGAATCACTGTTGGTTTGTCTTATAGTAATCATTTGTATGCCACCATTTAAAAGACTAGGATTGCCCAAACATTGTGATTTTTGGACCATTGCACATTCATTATTAGAAATAACAAATGGGCGGTTTTGATCCTGTCCATATATGCCAGATGTGCAGATTGACATGGAGGCAAGAAAATACCATCTCCTGAGGCACTGAATCTGCTCCATCTATCATACATAAATACAAGCATGCACTGTTTTAAACTTCGTCTAGCTGAACATGTCATGAGGCAGTTCTTTATTATTTCAGATCTTCTGATCTTAGTGACTTCTTCTATCTGGTTGTGATCTTGATACAAAGATGTGACTTTTGCAGGTTTACAGCTGCGCTAGGCGGGCTTGCTGCAAATGAAATAATTCAACGGACTGCTGACAGACTTGAAACTATTCATTCAGAGGGAGTTCATGTATGTGGATATCTTAAAATTTTTCCTTATTATGATTCTTTGTGGTACTTACCTTTACAGTTGTCTTGCAGAGACTCTCAGAGCTGTGTTGCTTTGCGGTTTCCCAACTTCTAATGCTTGGAAAATCTGTCATCTCTAGTGCAAACAAATCGCAGAATGAAGATGCTGAGGAGGATAGCATGAAAATTGACTGGCCCGAAGATCCTGTTTCAAAGGCTAAGATAATCAGAGCCAAGGCCCAATCCATGACTGGAGATGTTGAAGCAGTTTCCAACAGTTTTATCACTGGTAAATTCTTGGCATCCACTCATTGATCATGCCAATATTCATTTGCACTTCTATTAGATCCATCATTGGGAAAATCTGTCTATTTTTACAAGTAAAATAGGAATAAAAAAAAAAAAAACTTGTATTTGGTTTCTTGATATGCCAAACATAGGCCATAATTTCTGAAACCATTGCATGGCATCCAAGCAGCTCTTTTAAGTCATTTCTGCATACATGCACCGAAGCTGCATAACTCTCCTAATCTCAAAGTTGCATTGAATTGATGTTGGGAGGTAGAATCATGCTAATTAAATCGATGTTGGCCAATCTCCCAATGTATTTCTTATCTCTGTTTTAGATTCCAGCATCTGTGATGACAAAATTTGAAAAGATTCAGGGGCAGTTTTTATGGGGATTTTCAGCGAATAAGAATTTTCATCCTGGTTAAATCGGAGGATGTCTGCAAAGCAAAAGTGGCTGGCAGCTTGGGCATCAGCAAGGTTAGGGAGAAGAATGGGAGCTTGCTCAGCTAATGGTGGTGGTGATTTCGGAGAAAAGAGAGACACTTTGGCACAAAGTAATCATGGAATAGTATGGGGCAGAGAACAGGAGCTGGGATCCAGGCATTCAGCAGAGAAAGGCAGCGTCTAGAATGTGGAAATATATTGTAGAACCTGGGGACCGATTGAAGCATGGGGTAGAACTTTGATGGAAGAGTTTATATTCTCTGTCAATAAATGGAGAGTCTACCATATTTTGGGAAGACATCTGGGCTGGATGCTGTCTTCTTGCATCCTGATTCCCGTGGCTTTATAGATTGCTGTGGGAAAGAAACCTATCGGTTAAAGACCATGCAGAAATTGGAGGGGATGTCATTATGTGGAACATCACCTTGAGAAGAAATCTAAGAAACAAGGAAACGAGGTCTGTCTATCCCCTGTTATCCTTAGCACACAAGGTCTCTCTATCCCCTTCAGAAGCTGATGAAAGAATCTGGATTTGGGAGAAATCTAGAATATTCAGGGGTAAGTCTTTCGTCAATTATCAAGAAGTGCAGTCTGCTAAAATGTCATGAAATTCCTCAGCCCCCTCAGGAGTTACATCTTTCATTTGATTAGCTATCAATAAGAAAATCCTGACGATGGATAAATTGAAAAGCCCGATGGCCATCCCTAACCGATGCATTATGTGTAAAAAGGAAGAAGAAAGCACCACTCATCTTCTTCTCCACTGTCCGACAGCATCAGAAATGTGGAGTTCTCTCCTTGCGGAGTTTGGGATAACTTGCGTCAGAAATATCTCTTTGGAAGAAGAATTTTTGAGCTGGAAAAGTTAGCTGGTACAGGGAAAACAAAAGCAGCTATGGAAGCTTGTCCCGTTTGCAGTCTGTTGGGAATTGTGGAAAGAAAGGAACAATAGAATTTTCAGGGAATCCCAACCCAACTCTGCCCTCGATGACAAAAACAAAGGTTCAATCGTGTATTGGGAGTCACTACCTCTGGAATGGATTGGATGACTGGGTGATGTATTGTAGAAGGAATGTTGTTAGTTGCGGGGGTTAATGCTTGTGTCTTAGGTCAGGTCAGTCCTTGGTTAAACATTTCGTTTAAGCAAAGATCCTGGATCGTGCCTTGGTTGTCTTGCTGTTTGTATTTGCCTGCCCATGTGTTGGTTTTTCACTTAATGAAATTTATGTAATCTGCTCAACAAAAAAAAAAAAAAAAAAAAAAGCAAAAAAAAAAAGAGGGAGGGAGGTGTTGGTAGATGGTTGTGGCCGAAGGATGAGTTGTTCGCCCACCCCATGTTGAGGGCCAACAATAAAATTGTACTGGCATTGGACTGGCCCTGTTGATGTTTAAGATCAGTGGCCTTAAAAAGTCTTTTGCCAGGATTTAAGTGCTTTTATGTTTTGAAAATCTTGGCCCTATCCCCTCGGAATTCTTTTCTACTGTGCTTTTGCTGAGAACACAGTTTCTTACCAATCTCATTACTTTTAGAAGGGTGTATTATCCTGTTAGAAGCTGTATCATTAATCGTCACTTCTTTCTGTTTCAAAACTAAGCCTAGTTCCATTCTCTTACAGGTCTAATTTTGGTTGCCGTAGAAGAGTTGGGCTTTCTGCCCCTAATCAATATTGAGAACATGTTAGGACTTGAAACATTCCTAATATTGATTTGGGATGGAAAAGGTGGAGTGGCATCCTGCATAATGCATTTTTGAAATCTTCCCTACCTAAAACACACAACAGAATGGTTGGTTTTTCACTATGCTGAAATATTTACTTCGCGAGTGATAGGGGTACGACCAAATGCACCCCAGTTGATAATAATCCAATTGGATTGTTTCTTGAATTCTGTAGGATTCGATGTGGCAGTGTGCTTGACATTTTAAAGATTTTTGATGTCTCAACTTCAATATGAAAGTCACAAATGTTGATTACACTGTACGGATCTTCCAACAGAAATAGAAGGCAGTGCTCCAGAAATTTTAAAACCCCGACTATGAATGAGAAGGTGATACTTGTACACACCAAGGCCTGGCCAATTAAAAGTTTAGATCTTTGTTGCCAAGGAGTAGGATTAACTCATCGATTGCAATCAACCTACGCAATGGATTATTAGATAGTGCTTGACTGTAATCAACCTATGTAATAGTCTATTGCATCACACCTGTTGAAGTTTTGGGCTCTCATTGCTGGTCAGAAGCCCGAATAAAGAAGTGTTGCATCAAGTTGGCAACTGACATCGAACTTTTGCCAAAACTTGCATCATGAATGTGGACAATATAATTCGCTTGAGAGAGTGGAATGGTAGAACATGATTCATGTAGCCAATCCCAATTAGTGGTAGAACATGATTCATGTAGCCAATCCCAATTAGTGGTAGAACATGATTCACGTAGCCAGGGTGTAGGATCAAGAAAGAGGAAAGGAAAAGATAGGAATTGTCAGTGATCAAAAAACATTTTGTCAAGACCATATTTATATCATGGCGTTACAGGCGCAGGGGTTTTACCATGACTTGGCTCTCTTGAAACTTGTACAAAGTTGTTGAGTATTCTAGAAGGTAGTGGAGTTGTGTAGAGATTCCTAGAAGATTCTAGAAATCTTTAGGTGTGTCTTGAGCTAGATTTATGTGAAATTCTCTAGAACTGTTCTAGAGTCTTCCTGGCCATTGGACGCGTGTTGCTTGGCACAATCTTGGCCTTAGATTAGAACTTCTAAATTTCTAACTCATTGAGGAGTTGTAAGCCTTGTTGTCTGTAATGCGTTAGAGGTTCCTCTTCTCCTTCTCTTGTGTTCCCTTAGCAATATCTTGTAGTTTTCACTAGGGTCCTAGTGGTAGAGGGTTGACTTGAGTAGCGTTGGAGCATTGCATGAGCACTGCATGGACGCTGGAGGTAAGGGATTAGCAAGTCAGTGAAAATGGACTGGGGTCATTAATTGGTGCCTTATTAATTCGATGCTTTCCCTTATTTCCTTTATGATGGAGAGCTTTTTCGCATATTCTATGAGTCATCAATAAATAATAGGGAAAGTTTATACCTCATAATAACTATCTTTTACTCCTAGTGTTGAGAAAGATTTTGTAAATATTCTCATTGAGACAATATTTACAGTTTTGCTATTATATTCATATAGTTACAAAATTGCTTGTAGAATCTCAAACGTTCTCATAGTGTTGAGAACGAATTCAATAACTGGTGCATGCTTGTTCACGATGAATCTTCAACATGCATGGCTGCAGTAAAAATGCCACGAAGAAAGATGAGAGTCCTCAACCTACTTCAATGCAGAATAATCAGGTTTCATGTCTCCTGTGAGTGAATCAAGCATCGGGTAATTGAAAACCTTCAAAAATTGGTGATCCGCAAGTGATTCAGCAAGGATCAGACGAATTCCTTCAGCCTGTGGCAGGAATGGAAATGAAACTCACATTTAAAAAAAAAAAAAAAGTCTCTTTATTAAAGCAAAATAAATGCTAAGGGGCTGTTTGAATACTCGAACAACCAGTTAAGTTTAAAAAAAAAATAATCAGTTACAATAGGGGTCTCTGCTAGAGCTAGATCTCTTATCATCGATTGGGTTTCATCCTCCAACCTAGTGGGGGATCGTTGTATTGATTTTCTAGCCTAGTTGTGGGTCGCCTCCTTGGTTTCCCTCCCTCGTTTCCCTTTCAGTTTTATTTATTTATTTAAATAAAGTGAACTTATTTCTCAAAAAAGAAGAAGAAGAAGAAGAAGCAATTAACCATGTTTGGTTAATCAATGGAAATTGGAAAAGTTTTTTCCTTGGTTAATGTTTTAACCCATGAAAGCCAATTTTGTTAAATATTTTATTCCTACACGTTATTTATTTATTTGTAACCAGTTCTTTCGATATACCCTAACACCATCATCATCTTTCGAGCAAGGGAGATTATATGCCAACTGCCAGTCAATGACTGGATTTTGGTATCTCTCTTACTGGCAACCATCTGGACATATTGGCGCCCGGTGACTGTACAACCAGCATTTGGATCAGATCTACTCTCAATCGTTTTCTCTAATAATTGTCATCTAACATCCAATGACCAATGATTGTAGTACGACCATCCATGTGTCCACTAGCTACCAGGGCTGGACGGAGAAGAACATTAGGATGGTGCTAATGATGGCGACGATAACGAACATGATGGTTGTGTTGGTGATGATGATGATGATGAGGGAAATGGTGACAAAAATAATGATGATTGTGAGTTCAATATTGTTGCAGATTAATAGACTGTCCGCCAAACTGAGGTCAAATTGTGAATACGATAAAACTCAACAGTCGACTGCTATTTTTTAAAATTGTTCCTTTTTTAAAAATCCAAAATAATCCTTACCATTTGTTATTTCTAATTCTAACAATCTATTTCAACAAAATATTGAAAATGAAAAAGTATTCGTTAATGTCGTTGCAACCATATATTCCTTCGACGAATTGATTATAAGTCACTCGAACCGTAGCAGAATTACATGATCTTTAGCTTGCTGAAAAGCTAACATAATGGGTTCAATGGTAGGCAAACTATGCTTGAACATTGAGGTCTCGAGTTTGAGCCAGAAAAAGGGACCAATTGCATGTTGTTCCTACATTGTTTGATACCCTTTTAGTTTGAGATGGAAGAAGAGAAGAAAGGAAGAAAGATGAAAGGAAGAAGAGGAGAGGAGACCATAAAAGGCTCCACACGCCCCACCTTTCTTTTATTATAAAATAGGGCAATAACTAATTACAAGGAAATTACACTTATAGCCCTCATGGTAAAAGATAAAATAAATTAATGACTAATGGGCCTAAGGACTTTAACCCAAACACATAACTAAGGCCCAACACAGACCCAAACTTACGTGGACCACATGAGAGATTGGGGGGACCACGTGTGGCCATAACACATCAACACACTCCTCAAGTTGGAGCATAAATACCATGAGCGTGCAACTTGGCAAAGAATTTGTCTAGATGAGCCCAACTTAAAGCCTTCGTGACCGCGTCTGCCACTTGATCTTGGGACTTGACAAATGAAGTGCATATTCTTTATTAGCAATTTTCTCCCTGACGAAGTGACAATCGACTTCAACGTGATTAGTTCTTTCGTGATAAGCTAGATTGTTGGCGATGTGAGATGCTGCTTGATTATCACTAGTGTTCGAAGTATTGGTATCGCTACAAGTTTTGTTGGCTACAAATATAGAAACAATATCGATATCCACCAATAATATATCACTGATTCTTTATGAAATATGAGATTGTTGACTTAGATTTGTATGTGAAGGAGTACGAAATTATGGTGTGCGGCCACACCATGAAAAGATTTGAGATCCTAATGGAAAATTTGTAATTTGTCATCATCATCTAAGCCTTATACCAACTAATTTGTAATTCGCCATTCTTCTATATCAAGGACCATAACTTTAGTTAGACCATAGGGCATCTGGTCTTTTCTTAATACCTCCACCATCTCCTTTTGGGTCTTCCCCTTGTGCTTTTATGCCTTTTACTTGTACCAACTCACTCGATCTAACTGGCTCCATTCTTGGCCTTTGTTGCACATAACCAAATATTTAAGTCTACTTTCACTCATCTTAGTGTACATATTGGCAGGGTGTGCCAAAACGGTTACGTTTTGGCCGTATCGGCCGATACGTAACGGTAACGGTGGTAGCCGATACGCGATACGGGGTCGTATCGGCCGTTTCCATTTTTTGTACACGTATCGGCCGATACGGTCCCGTTACGGGCGTAACGAACGTTACTGACCCGTAACGGCTGTTACGGGCAAAAAGAAAAAAAAAAAAAAGAAAAAAAAAGAAAAAGAAAGAAAAATATACCTCTTTTCGATTTTTCTTCTTCTTCTCTTTCTTCTTCTTCTTCTTCTTCTTCTTCTTCCTCTTCTCGGGAGTTGTTATGCCCTGCCTGCATCGCTTCTTCTTCTTCTTCTTCTTCTTCTTCTCTCTCTCTCTCTCTCTCTCTCTCTCCCTCTTTTTTCTCTCTTCTTTCCCTCTTTTTTTCTTTTCGGTTTCCCTCTCTCGCTTTCTTTTTTTTTTTTTTTTCATGCGTATCACGTAGCAGTACGTGTCGTCATGCTGAGACGAGCGCTGACACTCCTCGAGCTCCGAGTTGTACGAACGGTTCAAAGAGATCAAAGTTATATGGGCTCCACAGTGATGTATTTATCACATCTACACCGTTCATCTATTTTCAGAGATCATTTTAAAGCACTACCCAAAAAATGATTTATATCCAAAGACCATCTGGACCACACCAAAAATAACAGTGGAGATAATATTTTCACCGTTAAACAATTCGCAGGGCCCACGGTAACGTTTATTTTCCATCCAATCTGATCTGATCAGACCAGAGTGGGCCCCACCATGATGTATATATTTTATCCATGTCGTCCATCCATTTTGCCACGTCATTTTAGGTCAGGATCTGAAAAATTAATAATATCCAAATCTCAGGTGGACCACACCATAGGAAACAGTGGTTATAGAACGCTCACCATTAAAAATTTCTTAAGGTCCACTGTAATGTTTATTTTCAATCTAACCTATTAATTGGGTCACACTGACGTGGATGAAGAGAAAACACACATGTCAGCTTAATCTAAAACTTTTGTAGCCCTTAATAAATTTTTAATGGTGAACATTTAATTATTGTTATTTCTTATGGTGCAGTCCACCCGAGCTTTGGATGTGCCTCATTTTTGGGCTCATGCCCTAAAATTATTTGACAAAATGGATGGACGGTGTGGATATAACACATTCATCACGGGTGAGGCCCAAAAAACTTTGACACGTGTGTTACACTTCACAATTCGAGTCCTGCCTAACTCGAGCATTAAAAAATTGTACACGAGACATATATTAACTTAAAATTTAGCAATTAAATTATGGACTGCAATTGCTAACTCACGATGCCAAAATCAAATTGTTTGAATAGTTTTAATTGTTAATTTGTGGACTTTTATTTTTTAAAATAGTGACTTTGGATTTTTTTTCATGATTCACTATCCAATAAATGTCCACTAATTCATAAGTGGGATAATGACAATAAATTGCATGAATTTGAGGCTGATTTGGTGTATAGATTGGTCCTCCAAGTCAGCCCCAAATTGACAACGCCATCTACAAAGAATTATTGAGAGAAATGATATCAAGTTATTAAGTATATAAATTAAATATTTAAGTCAAATTCAAATTATCTGGTTCATAAATTTATCAGACAGTCCGATACAACTTCTCACCAAAGAATGGACCGTTACACCACCATAAACATGTTCCAATTTATAAATGAATGCATATTTGGAATGTTTAGAATATTCTGGATTTAATCCATATTTTTTCATATTTTTTTAGTTAAAAAAAAAATGGCACCGTTACGAGCCGTTACGCCCCCATATCGCCGTTACACCCCCGTATCCGTATCGGTTTTGGAGATCACCGTTACACCAACTGATACCGATACGGCACACCTTGCATATTGGTGCTACTCCTAACTTCCCTCAAATGCATTCATCTACACTCCTCCATCTCAACCACCCCATTTCAGCTTTACTCATCCTATGGACGTATTTTTCCTTAAACCACCCAACATTTTGTCCCATAAATCATGGTTGTTCTTATGGCCATCCTATAAAATTTCCTTTTAGTTTGAGGAGCGGTACATGATGATCACATAAAACTCCAAAGGCATATCTCCATTTTTCCACCTTGCTTGAATTCTATGGGCAACAACATTCTCAATCTCTTCACTCATGAATTATCGACCCAAGATATCGAAAGTGGTAATTTTGGGAAACTTCTTGGTCAATAGTCTTTACTAATTCCTTGTTTCTATTCCTATTGTTACTAAAATTGCACTTCATATACTCTAATTTAGTACAACTAATTATAAATCCTAGATTTTAAAGCAACCCTCCATAAATCTAACTTTGTGTTTATGCCTTCTTACGTCTTGTCAATGAAAACTATGTCATTGGCAAACAACATATACCATGGGATCTCTTGTTGCAAATGCCTTGTTAATTCGTTCATAACCAATGTGAAAAGATACTGGCTCAATGCCGACCCTTGGTGCAAGCTTACAGTGAATGGGAACTCACCTGTCTCTCCGCTAGTGGTCCTCACATTTGTTACTGCTTCCTCGTACATTTCCTTAATCATGTTAATATATCCTCTTGAAACTCCTTTCTTTCCCAACACCCACCAAATTAACTCTTTAGAGACCCTATTATAAGCTCTCTTATTCAATAAAGACCGTGTGGAGATCCTCCTCTTCTTATATTATTCTATTAATTGGCTAAGTAGGAAAATAGACCTTGGCATGAAACTAAACTTATTTTGATAAATTCGTCTCATACATTAGTCTTTGCTCAATCACTTGTTCCTAATGTTTCTAGGCACTCATTAGTTTAATCCCACAATGGTGCAGCTCTATACTTCTCCTTATTCTTATAAATAGGTGCCACGGTACTTTTCCTCCATTTGTCTAGCATTTTATTTGATCTTACAATCCTGTTGAACAACTTTGTCAATCAAAATAACCCAACATCTCCTATACACTTCCAAACCTCTATTGGTATACCATATGGTCCAAAGGCCTTTTTTGTTTTCATCTTTCTCAAAGCTTTCTTCACTTTAGATATCCTAGTCCTACGAAAGTATTTGTGGATCCCGACGTTGTTTGAGTTTATGGTTCCTTCTATCTCTATTCTCTTAGAGTGATTGCCATTTAGCACTCTTAAAAAAAAGATTGTCATTTAACAAGTTCTGAAAATAGCTTCTCCACGTTTCATTGATTTTATTGTCCTTGACTAGTACCCTTCGTTCATCGCTCTTGATGATTTAATGTGATCAAGTTCCCTATACTTTTTCTCTCTCATTTTTGCAAGTTTGAAGACATCTTTTTCACCTTTTCTAATATTAGAGTTACTACTTTCTTAGCAATCTTTTGGCATTTACATGTTTTTCAAAATTTTCATTGGTTCAAGTCCTTATAGACTTTGAACATTTATGTTATCTGTTAATATCTTTTTGTACATCGTCATTCCACGACTAAGTTTCTTTACATCATTGGGTTTTTCCTCTAGATACTCCTAAAATATCATTTGCCACTTAATGCATTCAGCCATCTCATTCTACGTAATGTTTACTTCTTCCTCGACATTCCAGTTTCCTTTTTCGTCAATTTATTTCTGAATATCATTGTTTTCTTACGTTTTAAATTCCACTACCTCGTTTTTGGATGCCTAGTAATTTCATTATCTTTCTTCCATCTCTTAATGTAAACATTCATAACCATTAACCTATCTTATGTGGTTAAACTCTCTTCAGGGATCCCCTTGTTGTATTTATATATTGATCGTTCTGTCTTCTTCTCGAGTAAGAAATCTATTTGGCTTGTATATAATTCTTTCTTTCTTTCTTCTTCTTCTTCCTTTATTTTTTTTTGGGTTAGCTTGTTAGTACACACTCCACTGTTAGCCACCCCCACTAGGGAATCAATGTCAAGACCTCAGTGTTGAAACAAGGGTACCTTCACTCAGTCTACCACTTGATCTATGGATCATGGTTCTCTTTGATTGGCTGGTTTGTATATAATTCACTTTTGAAAAATGTTCATCTATCTTTTTAAAGTTGTGTTTGCTAGAGCTAGATTGTATGTTATAGTGAAATCAAAGATAGCTTCCCCCATCTCATTTCTTTTCCCAAAACCATATCATCCATGTACCCTCTTACATCCTCTACTTTCTTTTCCCACATGACCATTTAAGTCTCTTCTCACAAATATCCTTTCCCTATTAAGAATTTCTTGCATTAATCGATCCATATCCTCTCATAATTCTCTTCATTCTATCCTCTAACGCTACTTGCGGCGATTACATGCACTAATAACAGTGGTGATTATATGCACTAATGGCATTATCTCATCTCCTAACATAAGTTTTATTAATAAAATTCTATCACTTAATCTCTTAATATCTACAACTTTATTCTTTAAATATATATCTACCACTATCCCTTGCCCATTTCTTTTATTGTCCTGTGACTCCTTTCCCATATTACCTGAGCTTGTATCCATCAATTTCGCTAGTTTTGGCCCTTTTCGACTCTGTCTCCTGAATGTAAAAAATAGCCACAGAAATCATACTTGATCGAGAGAAACTATCACTACTCGAAGACACACCTTGGTTTCATTATATCTACTAACTCCATATTCTTACCTGTCAATATTCCCAGTTTCCATATGGCAAAGACGAACCTATTCTCCTGGACTATCTTCTTTACCTGCATGCGTCCAGAATGGCACGGGAACCCTTGCCTACTTGCACAGAAACTAGGTG
Organism: Magnolia changhungtana; assembly: GCA_030180095.1. Taxonomy (NCBI): domain Eukaryota; kingdom Viridiplantae; phylum Streptophyta; class Magnoliopsida; order Magnoliales; family Magnoliaceae; genus Magnolia; species Magnolia changhungtana. Next base: position 5,049,570 of record JASAUF010000234.1, read on the forward strand.
TTGTTGTGGCATGTTGCTTTGCTTCTAGGGGATTCGTTATTATATATAAATATAATGGCAATATTGTAAATGTTCTCTCTATGGGTATATTTTAGAAAGACGTAAGGGTATTGTTTGATAGGGAATTAATTTTCCCTGTAGTTTATTGGTGAGACTCACAATAAATGTGAAAATGGCCTTCTTTCAGAAGTAAAATTCGGGAAAGCCTTTCTTTGATTAGGCCAGTCATTAATGACCCTACCCCATACTATAAATACAGGGCCTGGGAATGTGTTTTCCATCATCTCGAGAAATCCCAGCTCTTTCTTATGCAAGGTTTGAGTTTTCAATTAGACAGATCTTGAGGTGTGTACAAGTGTCCCCTCCCATTCATTGGAATCGGGGTTGCAAGTTGCAACTTCTCTAGTGTAATGCATTATGTTTTCATTGATCTAGCAATGTAATTTGACGTTGTTGCTTCATATCTAGGGGTGTCAATGAGGCAGGTATGCTCAACAGGTATTTGAGCCCAGCCCATAGGTTGGGTATGGGTGATGGTGTGGGTTTGGTTATTAATTTGTACCCAATTAATAATTGGGTCGGGTGTGGGTATTCCACTGTCCATACCCATACTCGGCCTGAACCCGATTGTATTATATATTTTATGTTTAAATTGTATGTCTGACCAATATCCCAATTAATTTACAACAATAGTTACTAATTAGTAATAATATTAGCACTCCAATTCTCAAAACTATTGAAAAAAGATGATGAGTCCTCTACAAAGTTGTAGGATTAGTTTATTGTAGACACTTTGTGTGTGTGTGTGTGTGCAGTATGTTTTCCATCCAACCTGTCCAAGAGGGTCACTCCATCATGAAAGTGGGATGCTCCAGAGTTCATGCCGATCCCACCATCATGTGGACCACCGAGTGAGTTTGGAGGTTTTTTGGGTGATGGTCCATTGCTTTCTATGGTGTGGCCCATCCAGGGCACCCAATATCACGGTGGAGCTCACTTGATGCTTGGGTTAGATGGCTTACACACACCATAGTGGGCCCCTCACACAAAGTGCCTAGAAAGGAAATTGGAGAGCGGAAGAGAAATGCTTTGAATACTGTAGTGAAGTGTGGTGGTCTGATGGTTGTTAGTTGTTACCCAACAGTAGTTACTGTGATGGTGGTATTAGTGGGTACCCATCAACCTTTTTTTTTTTTTTTTTTTTTTTTCTTTTTTTTTTTTGTTTTGAAAATTTTCAAATTGTAAGTGGGTACCTGGCAACCATAATGGGATGGGCATGGGTGCCCATTTCAGGCTCAACATGAGTATGGATGTGGATCTCAGTATGGATACCTTGCCTACCTTATCTAAAGCTGGTACTGGCGCTTTGGAAATGCACCAGTTGCATGACCATGGCTTACCAAAGAAATCCATGTGTGGAAAATGGCGGCCACTGAATGGATGGCTTGACACAAATACATCCTGCATAGATATGAACATTTTGAAGCGATTTTGGTTTTCTGATGATTTTATCATTTGTTTTTTTCCTTAATGATATTGTATTTGACATCGTAGTTCTCCGTCCATTGTCCAGGTATTTCGGATGTAGTTGAGGCCTATCTAGCGGCCATGAAAGGCGCTTCTGCTGATGCCCATAATGGCCTTCCAGAACAGGCTTCAATCCAAGAGAAAGCCAATGCTATTTCCGATCACCTCCACACTGACCAAACCACTGGCCTGGACAAAATACAGGATGGGCTCCAGTACTTGGCATCTGTACTTGTTTCTACTTCCATTCCCACGGTTTGAAACTTGGTAAAATATACTACCATCCTTCATTCTTATAAAAATCTTTTCAGATAAATGATACTTTGTACATATATTACCCTTCTTCATCTTTGTGAATTCCAGTTAGGTTAGTAACTTCATGCATGGGTCTCTCCAAGGGTTGCAGTACACCTTTTTTCCTGATTTTCAGTCTATGGCGACATTTATATGGATATTGAATTTGTGCTCGCTGCAGATAGCTGTCTGTAGATATCGATTTTCAGTCTGATGCTCTTGATGCTTGGTTACGGGCCAGCTGTTTAGGAAATGAGTATTTGATTCAAGGCCCAAGTGCATATTTTCTCGGGTTGGGCATCGATAGAAAATTTCTCGAAATCTTGCATGGGCCCCATCCAGCTTACTGTTCAGCTTTCAAAATCGAGATTGGTACATCACCCATGTGCCTCTGTTACAAGCTTGAGCCCGAATGTACAGACCAGGATCCAAAACCTGATGGGCCAGTCTGCCCCATTCCCACCATCTTTACTGGCTTTTCGGGGCAGCGGCACACATGGTAAGTGGCACATTTGTGTGAGATCTGGGCCATTCATGAGGCGGAGTCCATCGGGAACGTGCTCGCGCCAAACTGGATTGCATGTGTGTTCTGTCATCATCATTGACATGAAGGTGTGCGGTCTACCTTGGATGAGTGGAGTGTGTTGAGTTTTTGAGACAGGGCATGTACAAGATAGGCTCCACCTGATGAGTGGTGGCACGAGCTTGTGCAAGACACCACAAATTCAGAATCACATTCCATATAGCAGGTTGGCAATTTTATTCGCAAGGGCTTTATTCGACTGTGTTTGATTGCAACGGTTGTCCCCATCAAATGGGCCCATGTCAAAGACGTGCCCACAACCATCAAAAAATTGCATGGCACCCATTTGATAGATCTGGTCCACTTGTCATGGGCGTGCTTTAGTTAAAAATCTGGCCTGTAGGGTAATCCTAACCGCTCAATTTGAGTATTAGATGGGGGTTGTTGCTCAAAACCTTATCTATAGGTGCATTTTTTTTAATTTTTATTTGTCCAGTTAGGATGATGAAGTGGGTCCAGATGTTGTGTCCGAGTAGGTTGGGTGAGTTGAAATTTGGGGGCATTATAACGGCACTAAGCACCCCATCACATCGTTGGGGTGCAATAATAGCCATTATGGTCCTATAGTCGTTGACAGGCAGATGTGACACATTGCAATCGCCATTATTTTGGTCCTTTGTGGCCATAATATTTACTTATTAACTTTAAAAACTTTGATACTCTGGTAGTGTGATGGATGGTACGCAGGTGCAGAGAAATTGCACCCGTAGAATACAATAATTCAAATTAAACTAACTATCATGGTTACCACCATATAGGTGGCAAATATGCCATCATATTATGATTTTACAATATTTATTTAAACACACAGGCTGTTTGTTTCTTCATTTACCATGCTAAATTTATGCAAACGGGTAATTATTATTTACAAGGGGAAATTTATGTAAATTGGGGTTTTGATGTTGACAGTTTCACAAAAATCAAAATGAGAAAGAACACATTAATAGGGCCCATTGTGATGTATGTGTCTCATCTAGACTGCCATCCATTTTATCAGCTTATTTTAGGGCATGAGATGAAAAAAAAATAAGGCATATCCAAAGCGCATGTGGACCACACTACACACTATAGGGGAGTTGAACACCTACAGTTGAAAATTTCTCGGGGTTTACAAAAGTTTTGGATCCAACTCATATGTGTTTATGGTTCATTCATGTCTATGCGACATTATGAACGGGTTGGATGACAGATACACATTACTGTGGGCCCTATACCAAATTTTTTTCTTTTATTGGTGAATGTTATTATTCAGTTTTCTGATGTGTGGTCCAATTGAGCTTATAATCCACCTCATTTATGAGCTCATGCCTTAAAATGAGCTGGTAAAAGGGATGGACAATATAGAGCAAACACAAATACTATGCGATACAATTCCATTTCTCAAGACATATTTACATGGCGAATTCCATCTCTCTCCAAACAAACAGAGATTAAAAATAATTATTATCCATTTATAGTATTTACTGGGACAAAAGGGTTAAATAAATAGGCCCATAATTCAATAGTCAAATGCAAATGTAAAAGAATTTGTAATTATTATAATTTAAAATCATATTATATTTAAAATCTCATATCTAAACACTTATGTCAAAATATTTTTCTTGTTAATTTAACATTTAAATAATGCGAAATTATAATTATTAAAATTTTACACGACTATTAAAAAAAATAAAATATATCACTAGAGAGACTAGTAAATGAATTTATAATCCTTATATATATATATATATATATATATATATATATATATATATATATATATATATATATATATATATATCAATTAGAATATCATAAATTTTTTTAATCCAAACTAATACAATTTAACATTGAAGTTACCCTAAGACAAGGCAATCCCAGCAGAAATGCAAATGTTTATTGAGATAAATAAAATTTTGTCCAGATCATTTGCAGAAACAAATAAATAAATTTTTAATCCAGATCATCCGCTTGCCACAAATATGATACTCTTGTTTTCTTGGATCCTGATATGTCCACACTATTATTGAACCTGAATGTCGTCAGCACCGCTCCATTAAATACAGTGTGTAATGATTTGGCTCAATTAAATTGTAACAAACAAAAATTTCTTATTTGTGACAAGTAAAGTATTCAGCTTCAATAAATTTACACTCACTTAACTCTCTTTTGCTTTGCTGTAGTAATTGCCAAGGTCATACAATTGCCTTCCGCTTTTATTTTTATTTTTATTTTTATTTTTTATTTTTTAACACACGCACACACACCGCCAGGCACTCACACCTTAGTGGGAGTTCACCACCTTTGGGTACTCGAACCCTTGACCAGCATTGAAACTCCTAAGAGTCTACCAGTAGAGCAAGAGCAAGGACCCGCCTCCACTTAAAACTTTGCCGGCGAGAGATGATGTACGTACGCATTGCACATGTACATATTTAAAATCAAGCCATCCAAAGGGGGGAGCACTTTGGATAGGCTAAAACCCTATCATTGTATTTACCATATGAACATGACCTATGACAACCTCACATTTGTTTTTAAATTCACGAGAACCGTCCATCACATGTCCCGCAATCGGTTATTTGAACTGGATTTCAAGTGTAATTGTTTTCTTGTAAACAATTAAAGTTGGGCCAGAATGGTTTTTACTATCTCGAGTTAATACTCGGAACAGAGACAATTCTCCAATGCTTGTGTATGAACCATGAAACTCTATCCGAGTATCAAAGATTTTCTCATCTGGAAAGCGACGTGTGCGTGAGAGCGACTGCCGTGCCGTCTTCAGCTCTCGCGCGTGACAGCCGAATCCCCAGTAAATCTGTCATCCAACCCGTAGATGTCGGCACGTGTCACTGCGCTCCCATCGTGGCAGGTCCTGACCACGAGATAACCAGCTACCTGCTGGTTCGGTCAGGTCGGGCAAGGGCAGATAGTCCTGTGGAGCTGGAACCCTCTGCACCACCTGTTTTCCCTGCACCTAAATCAGCTAACCTCCGTCGGGCCCACCAATGGTATACATGAAATCCACTCCGTCCATCAGCTTCTATCCTCAATTCTAATACCCGGGTAAAATAATTAGCCACATCTACAGATCAGGTGGACTACACGACCGGGAACAATGGGGTTGAATGCCAACCATAGGTTTGTGTGTGGGGCCACCATCGTGCATATATTTCATCAAGACAGTTAATATGGTGTAAATCACCAGAATTAACTGAAGATTAAAAAAAAAACCAGTCTGCTTAAAAATTCAGGCGGGCCACCCTCGTGGACATGCTCTTAAGTTCTTACCGTTGGAGTTCTCTATGATGAGGATCTTTTGCATGTACGGTTCAAATAAGGTCTATCACCTGATGGACGCGGTGGATTTACATATAAAACATAGTCAAGCCGCAGATAGCTGTGGTGTTTTATGCAAGCTGTTGTAGACTATTCGGCTCCCTTTCGCATATGTGAACGAAACTTTGCTACTCCGGTGAACTGTGATAGATGATACTCGGTCACTTTAAAATTGCACACATGGCATACAACTAATTCAAAATTAAATTGCTAAGTTAGGAGTCACAGTATATACTTGTCATAAATGAAAAATTACACTTATTTCATAATCTCACTGTCAGTTTGGTGGACATTTATTGCACGGTTGAAATTGAAATGAATAGTATCCAACGGTCATTGTCAGAAAATAAGTGTCCAAACGTCACAACTGTACAACTAATCTGAATTTTAGGTGGTCCAATTGAGTTAATTTATGAAATGCATACCATTTCTGAGCTGCGTCGTATGATGTATCATACGCTGCCAGGGTATCAAATTAAACACCTCTTCCACGTAGATGGCTCGAATATGAAGAAATTCAGTGGTAGTGCGGCGACGTACGAGGGAAGGGAATCTGATGCGGACGGGAGCAATCCAATTATTGCTCCCCTATAATGATGCTGTCGGGTACCCCACCCCGTGATTGACGGTTATTTCAATCGGGTCAGGGACCGCTCCGATCCGACCCGACGGATAGCTGCTGAGAGCATTCTCATAACACGTGCATACTAGGAACACGTGTTTGATAGTAGGAGCCATCCATTAGATGGTCCAGGGTTGTAGATGCCGCGAATTGAAAAAAACGAGATCTGGACCACACGTTTCCATCGAATTCGGATATATGTGTAAGCGCCTGATGAACGGGTGTCGTATTATCACGCACCTGTGCCTTGTCTCGGACGAGGATTGGGTACTACCCTCGCACGACCCTGGCTAGGAACGGACGGGAGCAGATTGGGTGAGACCCCGGATCCACCGAGGTGGGTGGGACCCTGAATGTGGGGCCCACTGTGATATACGTGACTACATCCACGCCGTTCATTTGTATTGAAAGATCATTTTAGGTCATGATCCAAAAAATGAAGCAGATCCAACTTTCAGGTGGACTATGATATAAGGAAACAATGGTAATCGACCATTAGAAACTTTTCATGGTCCACAAAAGTTTTGGATCAAGTTGATACTTGTGTGGTCTCTTCATCCAGATCTTTGTGACCTTATCAACGGGTTGGATGGAGAATAATTGTTACGGTGGCCCTGTGAAATCTCTACTGGTGGGGATTCAATCATTATTGTTTCTGGTGGGATGATCCAGATAAGGTTTGGATTTGCTTTGTTATTGGAATCATGTCGTAAAATGATCTTTAATGGATGGCATGAATGTATTCACATACATCGCAGGAGTCAGGGTCCCACTTAGAGCTGGGCATCGAGTCGAGTTGAACCCAGTTAGAGTTGACCTGACTCGATTCGGTTTTGAAATAGGCCTAATCCAAACTTGATCCGACTTGATACCGAGTCTAGCATGCTCGACCCGATTCGAATCCAGGTTTGGCTTGGATTAATTCGGATTGAGTTCAATCCGGTTAAGAGAACCGAGTTGGGTCGAGTTGGCATCGAATGGGAGAGAGAGAGAGAGAGAGAGAGAGAGAGAGAGAGTTGTGATGGTGGTGGGTGGCTGCTGGGCTTGGAAGAGGAGCAGGAGGGAGGGAGTGGAGAGGAGAGAGAGAGACAGAGAAGAGGAGGGGGTGATGGTGGTGGGTGGTTCTTTGGGCTTGGAAGAAGAGATGAGAGAGAGAGAGAGAGAGAGAGAGAGAGAGAGAGAGTATGTGATCGAGTTGGGGTTTGATGTGGCAGGTTGGGTTAGAGATATTTAGAAATTAAGATTTTTTTAATACACACACACTCGAATCCTAGTTGATTCGGGTTTTGAATCGAGTTGAGTATGACCGGATCAAGTCAGGTTGAGTTATTGGGCAACTCAATTGAACTTGACTCGGTTTGAGTTCGGATTGGATGAAACCTACTCGGTTCAGACCAACTCACCCATTTGGTTTGGATCGAGTTAGGTCTTATCAAGTCGAACGAGTCGAGTCATCCAACTTGAGTCATCCTATGCCTAGCTCTAATCCCACCCACCTTGGGGACCGATCTCACCTTATCAGCTCGGGGCAAGGTCCCGGGCCACCATGTATGGGTTTTATCCACATTTGCCATTCTTTTTTCCCATATGACTTTAGCTAGGTACAAGCCTAAAAGTAATCAATTTCGAGGCTCAAGTGAACCTCATCATGGGAAGGAGCAGTTCGTATCTTTTTAAGATTCACCATAATTTTTAATTTCCATCCAACCTGTTAAACCTATTCATAAGGTTACATAGAACTAAATAAAAGAAAAACGCAAACATATGCTTGATCCAAAACTTCCGTAATCCCCATTGAGTTTTCAGCTTCAAGCTTCTGTAATTGTACCTTAAAATGATGACAAAAATGAATTAAATGGTGTGGATGAAACCTATACATTACCCTCAAAAGGACATGTCCCTTCTTAGCCAGGGACAGAACACATATTTCCCAATCCACGCAGGATTGGTACCACCGCTGCTTGTACTGTACTTAAAATGATAACTTTCAAACCTGCTTTACATATGTCCTGTACTCAAATTAAATCCTACGTCACCGCTCCTCATCTCTTTAAATATGTGAGGATTTGAGTCCAAATTGACGATAGCATTTGGTGGGTCACGCACTGTACGCACCATAGTCACGAATCAACATTTAAACGGTCATCGAGTCATCACATGGTGCATTTATCAGGTGGGTCACGTGTATGTATGCAAATACGTACAAACCTATTTGCTCTGAAGTGGTGTGACCCATTAGCTGTTTGACAAAACTGATGGAGATGGAGTGAATGTGATGTGGACATCTTGGTGGGCCCCACAGAGCTAGGGGTAATGGGGCTCGCCCAGACAGTTCATGGAACGTACCAGAGCAAACAGCGTGGATTGCGGATCGGACATGATCAGCTCCCTTCACCTTTGAAATCTTCTCTGTCATGAGTTATATAGATGAAGCTAATATTCATGCTTTACCTTCATGCAGATCTGCATGACCTTTTGAATAGGTTGGACGGCAGACGAACTTTACAGTGGCCTTTGGAAAGGTTCCAACGGTGGGTGTCATTATCCCTACTGTTTCTGTGATGTGGTTCATTCGAGCTTTGTTTCTAGCTGATATTTGGGCTCATGCCACAAAATGAGCTGATGAAACAGATGAACAGCATGGATAAAATACATACATCAGGCCCCGTAGAGTTGGGACACCAGGCAATCCGCGTCTACTGTGACAGGGTAGCAGGAACTTCGCCCCCTTTGCGGTGGTGAAACGATATCAACGGTTTGGATTAACGAACCATGGGCCCCACTTGTCCAGTTCTCACTTCTTAGTACTTCTGATCTGTCAGATCCTCGTCTGCCTCTCTCTCTCGTACGCAAATTTCCACCACTAGCTCAAAACTCTGTGGGGCCCACCGTGATGTCTCATTTATATCCACTCCATCCATGCGTTGCTCTCTCTCTCTCTTTAAAACTCTATAAAACCACCAGTCTCACTTCTACTTCCCTCATTCACACCTCTCTCTCTCCTCAATTCAAGAAAAAAAAAGAGCCAAGGGATGGGGTCAGATTCCGGCGACCGGAGATTCGTCCGGCCACCTCAGGTACCGGTGTCGGACCACGAGAATCTGGTGTGCCCGCGCTGCGAGTCCACCAACACAAAGTTCTGCTACTACAACAACTACAACCTCTCGCAGCCACGCCACTTCTGCAAGGCCTGCCGCCGCTACTGGACCCGTGGTGGGACCCTCCGAAACATCCCCGTCGGTGGTGGGACCCGCACCAAGGGCCACCCCAACAAGCGCTCCCGCACTTCCGACGCAACTCCATCCTCATCTTCCCTCTACGTAACGCCCGACACGATCCCCGTTCCGCTCCCCGACTACGATATTTCGGGCCAGCTGCCATCCGATATCGATTTCAAGGGGAGTTTCACTTCCCTGCTCGCCACGTCAGCATCGCCTGGGTTTGTCGGTCTGGATGATCCGGTTCTCAACCGGGTCGGGCACGGCATGGAGGATATGGGCTTCGGGTTCGGGCGGGGAGTTTGGCCGATGGCTGAGGTGGCAGAAGGTGGAGGCGACACGTGGCAGCTTGGGAGTGGCGAGGGACTCGAAGGGGATTGCTTTGCTTGGCCGGACCTTGCGATCTCAACGCCCGGGAAAGCCTTCCAGTGAGGTTTTTTCTTTTTTTTTTTTTTTTTTTTTTTTTTTTTTCCGGGTAGTGGCATTGTCGTGAATATTGCCGGTTTTGAGGGTCTTATTAGGGGATGGTCGGTGTCTTTTGAGGGGTCGAGAGTTCGAATTTTCCGAAATAATGCCTTTGATGTCTTCCGAGGGTGAAATTACCAAATTGCCCTCTTTTTTTTTTTTTCTTTAGAAAGTGATATAGGCGATAATTGTGGGGTCCACGTTGTACGCATAGGAAATCCAATCCGTCCAATAGATGAATCCTATGATGAATATCAGATGAATAAAAATTCCGGTAGATCCAACCAAAAGGTGAGCTACACTATAGAAATAATATACACTGCCCACAAACATACAAATTTACTTTAAGCCCATCTGATGATTCGATCGATTAGATTTTTTAGTTGGATTGACCATCATGGTGGGTCACGTACGTTGGACGGGTCGGATATCATAAACATACCAGGTTGGCCCTACAATTCTCAACTTTCTCACTGTTCAAAGTAAAAAAGTATACAGGTGTAATTTAGTAATTTTATTGCCAAGAATCACTGCCTCGATTCTTGGTCTCTAGCGTTTGTCACCATCAACTGGGCCCCACATGCTAGAAGGTCCATAATTTGAACTTTCCATCATCTTGTAAGCACGCGTCATTGATGATCCTACCCTTTGATTTTTAGAGTTGAATGGGAGCCAATGTTCTTTTGATACTTATGGCCACAACCATCCATTCAGATTTATAGTAGCCTTTTTTTTTTTTTTTTTTTTTTTTTTTTTTTTTTTTTTGTTTTTGAAGTGGCCATTGTTACATAGAGTCCACTACATGGAACGGTTCAGATCATTGGGAACGGTTCAGATCATTGGGTTACTGAGCGTGTGAGCCCAAGTGGGGGGAGATCACGTTGGATCCCGACTCGCAACAAATGCAAAAATGTAATTGTGTGTATTTAAACTTTGATACTCTGGAACAGTGTGACTGATGATACACGGTCCTCAGAAATTACATACGTGGGACTGAACTACGTGAAAAATTACATGTATGATGACTCCCTTGCTAATTGCCTTTTCTGTTTTTTACTGCTCGCTGTTGTGTGTGTGTACATATATCTGTGTGTGTGTGTTTTTGATGGTTAATGGAATAGATACAGCACAGTTTCACAATGTAGCCTTTCGTAATTAAATATGGTATTAGTCTATTAGAGCTGGGATAAAACCCTAATCCCCATCTCTGCTATTTCTTCGCCTTTTTTGTTTTTCTTTGGTCATGGGCTACCAGTGCCCTTGTTGGGAGTTTTGGCCTGTGGAATCACACAGATCTAGATCTAGGATAGCAATTCAATGGCACCAAGCATACAAGAGAACACACAGATTTAACGTGGAAAACCCTTGCGGGAAAAAACCACGGCAGAAAGCGACAGATCTCCACTATGAAATAGAAATTACAAGAGAGAGGACTTAGCCGATTCGAACAACCTCGAATCTAACCCTTGCTATACTCTTTTGGAAACCCTTAGAATACTTTCCCCTTCCTCTTGCCCTAGAAAAACTTTAGGAACACCTATTTATAGTTTAGGCAACTTCCCTTCCGCATCCAAGTTGCGAAAGGACACAGATTTCCGCAATCCGCAAAATTGCGTAATGAATCTGCGTAACCTACGACTAGTCGAAGGGGAGCTACGACTAGTCGAAGCTACGACTAGTCGAACAAACCCTACGACTGGTCGAAGGCGGTCCGGAAATGAAAAATATAGCCGTTGGACTTTGAGTCGAACGGGCTACGACCGTTCAACCAACTCCTACAACCAGTTGTGGCTGACCCACGATCAGTCGAACGACACCCAAAAAACAGATTTAAGACTTTTTTCTCAACACCCTTGCACCATAACAACTACCACCTATTTCTGATAATAGCTCGATTATCCAAACTCATTATCGTTGACGCTGGAATTCATTTCTGTTTTATAATTGATCTACTGCATACTACCATGAATCTCTAACCAACATCGCCTAGTAGGATGGAGTCCATCGCCCCTTTTTTCTTATGTTTCCTTTAGTAGTCTGAACGTGCTCCATGCGTGTAGGAAACACGTTGCACCATCAAATCCTGCAATCGCTCCTCCACCCACCTCGCAGTAACTCTAGATCCTATCTCTCTCTCTCTCTCTCTCTCTCTCCATCAAGCACCATCCCTGTTGTCATTTCCTTTGTACACCTTTGATGATGTATCTTCGTAGTAGTATGGGCCCCTTTGACATGATGTGTTTTTCAGTATTGTGCTGGACATTTTGAACCAGCCTCATTTTTGTGTCATGTGTTTGGACTTATACACTCATTTTTGTGCCGGGCACTTGGATTGGACTCGTTTGTGCAAGTGTTTGGGCTAGACTCGTTTTTGTTTGTGTCGGCTTGTGGTTAGGTCTGTTTTCTTTGTTATTAGAATACCTGAAGCCACTAGAAAAGCAATGATTTAACTCCTAGCTACCAAAAATGTGTATCCATTACTAGAAGTCTAAATCCATGTGACAAAAATGAAAACTTAAAAAGGTAGAGAAAGATGGTTATAATAGTAGGAATTGCCAATTGAATGAGAAGTGCTGGTACGGTACCTTATTAGGGCAGAAATAATACGTTTAGTAGTTGAATCTGTCACCAAGTCGTTAAGAGTGATGGGGTCATGAATCCCAAGATTAACCCATTCATTGTTAGCCACATCATCTATGGCAGGAATAGGTATCTCTTGAGAAGTACCAACAGAAATCTGACTTAAAATAAGGAATATCTTAAAAAATAGGTAGTGTCCTTTGAGCCATACTTATGCTTGGGTGCAGAGCGATAACATTTATCTCTTTTGACTTGGTGAGTTTTTAAGAAAAAAATGCACTTAACAAACTGATTTATAGATTTACCTTGAGAGCGACTAATGAAATAAACGAAACAAATGCACCCAAATACTTTAGGGGGAAGATTAAATAAAAAGAAGGCAGTTTTAAAAGCTAATAGGGGCAGCTATTTTTGGGAGATGCTGATGTCATCCTATTGATCATGTAAGAGCGCAGTAGTTAGAACTGTGTTGTCTCAATAGATCTTAGGGACGCTCATTTCTATCAACATGGATCCGGTAACCTCAAATGGATGACGATTCTTCTGTTTAGCCTCCCTATTCTGTTGGGGTTTGTATACACTTGAAGTTTGAAATTCAGTACCATATTTGGGAAAGAAATTTTGCAATTGATGACATATATATATATATATATATATATATATATATATATATATATATATATATATATATATATATATATATATATATACACACACTCTTTGGCATTATTGACCTAAATACTTTGATGTGTGCTCGAAACTAGTTCTGAACATATTTTTGAAACATAAGCACAGTTGATGGGACTTCATTTATGCTTTTCATCAGATATTTCCATATAAACTTAATATCTAACTAAATAGAGAAACAAACTGCAGCAGACCCCATCACATAAGAATGGATCAGTGCAAATGGAGGAATTGATTTATTTTCAGCAATGAGATAAACAGAACAAGCATGTTTAGATAATAGGCAAGGCAAGCTTCACAATCAAAGGAATAACAATGGTACTAAGTTGTTAGAAAACAAAATAGGAAGAGAACGTACCAACTGAAATGTATCCTAATCAAGCACGCTAATGATGCGTATAATCCTGATTGTTCAACCTATACTCAACCACATGAGTAGAAAATAACCAGTCTATATTCAACAGATATAATCCTCTAGCCTCATGTCCATCACCAAATCTTCAAATCCTAAACCACAAAGAATGTAAAAAAAAGGTGATAGAACAATTTAGTTGTTTCATTAAAAAGTACTGATTTATTTATTTATTTATTTTTTTGATAGGAAGGTTGGGACATGAAGAACATAGGGCAACGAAAAGTTAGAACTAAGCTGTTAAGATCCTTTACCACTTTGGAATAGGATCCACTAGCCAGTCTAATTGGGTGACGAAAGGAAGAGCAGATGTAGAAGCACTGCGATCTCAGGAACTACATGACAAAGCTGATTAATGGCACCAGGTTTTAATGTGGTAAGCTCCCCCTCAACTATAGCAGTGTTAGCCCTAATAGATCATCTCAGTTCAGATAAGACTTGCTGCTACATCCAGCATCACCCACATTCCACAACTATAGCAGATTTACTAGATGTGAGAGATGGTATCTTGGAGATACGTATATAGCTAATACAACTAGACAAAGATATTCTCTATTGTGGACTAGTTCCATGCCCATGAATAATATACAACATTTTCCACAGTGGATCAGATTAGGCCGGGTGCGTTTAACCACCTTTCACAGTTTGGTTTCATTTCCTCAGTCGAGCCCTTCTCCGGACAGGATGCGTCTAGCCCCTGTTGCATGCAATCCATGTATGATAGTATCAAAGGCTCCAAATAGGTTCAGCCCAAAACATTATAAATTGAGCTCTAGATATTAATCTTCAAGCCACACTTCATCCACAGTGGATCTTGACGTGCCCCACATATCATGGTCCATTTACTCTTGCAGCTAAATGCATCATTGGTCTAATGGCTGACCTGGGCCTCAAGAATTATGAAGACCCAAATAGGTTTTTTTTTTTTTTTTTTGTTAAATTTTAATTTAATTTTTTTGATGTAGTTGATCGAGTGGGGTCCTAATTTTTGAACGGTTTGGATTGACAAGGGGCCAATCAAGAAATTTAATCAGTTGGGCTGTTAAGGATTTTCCCATCTGTGAGATTTCTTTGTACAAAGGCCATTATGAGTGCGGCCGATCGAATCCATGGTCTGGATACTGGATACTTGACCATGGGTCCAGTTGTCAAACTCATTGGGATTTCATTACCAAGACCAGGAAAAGAAGAAAGACAGAACATTCAACTCCTTGATTGCCGATGGAGAAGAAGAAAATGCCAGACAGAGAGAGAGAACAAACCGAAATTTGAATTCGTCATGTTTAAATATGTTATTTTCTTACATATCTTTGGCTTGCAACTGTCATACGCGGCTCCATCCAACGGCTCTAATTTCGCCCGTAAAAAGGCACCAACAGCATCAGATGTTGTGGCGCGAAAATAACTATGGCTCCGGAAAAAAGCGGATTGCCTTTAGCCCCATCCAGTTAGACATGGTCCAAGTTCTGTGGGGCCCACCCTGATGTATGTGTTTTATCCACGCGGTCCATCCTTTTTTCCAGCTCATTTCAGGTTATAGGACTAACAATGAGGCAGATTCAAAGCTCAAGTGGACCACACCACAGGAAACAGTTGAGATAATGATGCCCACCATTGAAAACTTCCTAGGGCTTACCGTGATGTTTATTTGTCATCCAACCTATTGATAAGGTCACACAGACCTGGATGAACGGAAAACACAAATTACAGCTTGATTTAAAACTTTGTTGGGCCCCAAGATATTTTCAACGGTGGGTGTTCAATCTCTATTGTTTCGTATGGTGTGATCCACTTGAACCTTGAATCTGCTTATTTTTGGCCTCATTCCCTAAAATGAGCTGAAAAACAAAATGGATGGACCGCCTGTATTAAACACATACATCATGGTGGGCCTCACACAGCGCTTGGGCGTATCCCTAGAGACGGCTGTAAGCAATCAGCTTCCGCCTACAGGGAGCGGATTGCCTGTGATCCCGGGCACCGAGATGTACCTGGGCCACTAGATGTTCCGACAAATCCACTCTGTCCATCTGTTTTGAAAGACCACAGTAGGAGAATTTTGGCTGTGAGGAAGTTAGCTCTTGTATACTAAGAGCCTGTTTGGCCATTGGTATTAAGTTGCATTAAATGGGGTTGCATTGCTAATCCTGTTTGGAAGGAGTGTGAGTTGAAATTAAAATTAATTTTATAAGCTTTGAGAAATGAGCTTGAAGGTGTGAGATGAAATTTTCAAATCCCACGTTGAATTTTCAAGTGTAATACATCCAATCCAGTGACAATACCTCATCCGTGCATTTATTGTTGCTTTTACAATTCCATCCCCCTTAATCCCACCTAATGCAGTTGGCCAAACGGGCCCTAAAGCTATCAAATCATGGTATTAGCTGGATTTAAAATGGAATCCTATAGAAATTATGACAGAGCTTGAGAGTGATTTGTTTTAACGGTTGAGAATTTCAGTGGACGACAATGTATGACGAATACACACGCATTTCCTCTTATAAAACGTCATAGGGTTGGATTGTACAACACACTAGAGTTTTTTTTTTTTTTTTAGATGATTTACAGTGGCCTGGATGGTCAAATCCAAACACCGTCATGGCTATCAAATACGATGATGAAGTGGACCACTGGTTGCTGTTTACAACGTACAGTAGGATTACAGCCATTTTCACTGTATAATCATTATATATGTTTTTACACGTTTTTACACCACATCACATCACATCACATCACAACACAGCCATCTAAACGGAAACGGATTGGCTACTCCCCCTGCCACCATCCAATGGCCGGTGGTCGGTGCCGTCCATCTATTTTTCTAGATTATTTGACGGTATGAGACAAAAATTAAGGTATATCCCAATCTCAAGTGGACCACATTACAGGAGATAGTGTTGAATGAACGTTGACCATTAAAAACTTTTTATGGGCCATAAAAGTTTTGGATCAAGATGACTTTGTTTTATCCCTTCATCTGGGTATGCATAACCTAATCAACAGATTGGATGTCAACTAAACAGTACAGTGGGCCTTAGGAGGATTTTAACGGTGGATATCCAATCACTATTGTTTTCCTGTGGTGTGGTCCAGCTGAGATTTATATCCCTATCTTTTTTTGTGTAAAGTCCTAAAATTATCTGTAAGAATTGATAGACAGCATGGATGAAACACATACATTATGATGTGTGCCTTACAAACATTGTCCATGTAAATTAATGGTTAAAAGTAGTTGGTTAGTGACTCGGATGTGATCTTATGCTTGTGCCCCGTTCTAGACTTGGAATTTCATCATTTTCGGGCAAAATATATATTTCAACAAACTCATTACAACTATTGTGTCAAACATTACATACGTGCACTAATTAAATATATTAAAGTTAATTTAGTAATTAAATTCAAACCCCATTAAATATTCCATGAATAACTACTTTTAGATTATTGGGGATTATACAACAAGAGAATTTCAAACCTAGGAGTTTCTGAATCTAGACGGTTCCAAATCCACACTCCCAAAAAAGGCCCCAAGTTTTGAGGTGGTGTACCTGATGGATGGGCTGGATTTTGTTTCCTAGGTGAGGTCCACAAGTGTTATCCATAGTAAAACTATGATAATGTGATCATGGCCGTTCATATGGTGGGACTGTCACAAATATCTAATGTTCATCAAGTGCGAATTGAGAAACTTACTCGTACTAGACTGGATCTTCTTGAATGTGATCCTTTGGCAATGATATCCATTTTGCTGGCCCAAAGATAAATGACTCTGGCAACCTGGACCGACTCGTTCAGTCCTGAGTCGAGATGTGACCTACCTGAGTTGGGGTGAATCAGCCCAATACTGTCGAGCCAAGGGTGGCTTGTCTAGCTAGGTGACTCGTGGAAACTAACAGGATCAGGTCTAATCGAGTCTGAGCTGACTAGGACGAGTCGCATGGAAAATCTTGACATCTGTCTAAAGCCCAGCCTGCAAAGTAAAACATAGACCCAAGCCTGGCCCAGTTTCATGTTGGGCCCAAGCCCAGCCTGGGTACGGTCATGGAACCACCAATCAGTCAGTTTAAGGTTTGATTCTTGGGTATGAGTCAAGTAGGCCCATGATTTAGATGGTTTGATTGGATCACATGCTTGGCACGTGTGCAGGCAGTAGGTGTTTATAATAATTGCCGCAATATTATAATTTTCTCCATCATGCTCTTGGGAAAGGGAAACGACATAAGGCGAGATTAAGGTTTTTCTTGTACGGCATCTTCCTACATAGCATACGTGTTAGATCTAGGTTTCTTGTTTTACTCTACTGGTGCTAGTTGTGGTACGTTAATGAGAATTCTATGGATCGATGGTGGGCCTGTAAGAATTTTATAAGGTTGGCCTAATTAATTAATGGTCCGGATCTCCCGGAGGGTTAGATAATGTGATCCAGCATACGCGTGGAACTTATATTTAAGTTGTGATTGATTTATAATCATGTAAGGGGTGGTGCGCTACAACTGCGTGTACAGGCACACTCACCCTCAACAACTATATAAACATGGTTGGGTTCACAAACCTACACATGTCAAAGGTAAGTTTCCCCTAGCGCTTCTATGATGGATTACAATATTAAGACCCATTTCCAAGGATGTAACTTGTGGAAGACTACAATATTAGTTCTACAGTAACAGCGTCACAATCGGATATGAATTTTAATTAATGTTTCTTGATCTCCATCTACGATCAACGGACTGAATTATCCAAATCAATAGCCATTGGAGTGTACGGATATGGCATGTGTTGGGGACAAAAGATACGAAGTCCGGAGACTCGGACTTGGTGCCTCGGGTCGCCGAAGGATACATTGGATCCGAGGGAAGGTTATAAACCAACTAAACCGAGATAAAAGTTAATTCAGCTCGGACGACGAACCAGCAACCTGGGCATGCATCGGGCCGACCCACTTCATCGGATCAACTAAATGAAGGAAAGACAGCGCAAAACAAAACGCCATCCCGAGTATCTCGGGATGAGATCTCCGATCCCGGAGGTCACGGGATCGGATAGAGACTAGAAACGGGCGAAATCCAATCTCTGCGATACTGGGAGAAGATCTCGCACACGATACTGAGAGAAGAATCCTCATCGATAGAATGCTCTCGCATCTATAAAGGAAGAACCTCAATCGTCTTGTAAGGTACGCAAAAACTCTCTCCTAGAACCCCTCAATACATTAAGACCCAGATTCCCAGCCTGACTTTAGCATCGGAGGGTCCCCTGCTCTAGCCGGGGTTTCCTTTGTTTTCTTCCTGTGCAGGTAGTTGAAGATCTGAAGGGGTTCGATCAGAATTTTGAACCAACAGTTTGGTGCCGTCTGTGGGAATCGTACGAAAAGCCATCTTATATTCCTATATTGGATTTTATCCTCATGGTGATGACTCGAAGGACGGTCCCAGAAGAAGATCTGAATGAAATCACGATTACAGGGCCGGCGGGCCCAATAGCAGGTCCGGTGGCCCAGAACCCACCTAACAACCGCCAACGAGGAACCGCCGGAGCAAACAATAACCAGCGGGCTCGGAACGACGGACGGTTGGACCAGGAGGTTCAAGAAATCCGAGCCGATATGAATATGATGAAGCAGATGTTGGAACGAATGTATCAGCAAATGCAACCACCTCCACCTCCCCAAGGGGAGACAGCACATGTACCGACTGCGGTGGTCGATCCTCAACCATCCGCGCCGCAGTCTTTCCGGCCGAGTCAACCCCAAGGCATATCTGAATCATCTCCAGCTCAGTCGGCTAACGCTTCCTTGCCCCCGACCGACCTTCGACACGAGATAGAGCGAAGAAGGCGTAACCAACCCTCCATTGAAGGCACGACAGAGAGCGGTGAGCCTTGGAAAGTCGACATTCAAAATTTCAAAAGAGAAGTGCGGGAAGAAATGGCGAAAGAGATGACGGACATGAAGCAGGGCCGGAATATGTATCTGACCAGATCCGAGGCAAAGGCGTCCCCTTTTGTTGACGAGGTAATGCAGGCTCGGTTGCCCGAGAGGTTTCAATTACCTCAAATCCTCCTTTTACCGGTAAGACCGACTCGACAGAGCATATCGAATGCTTCAGAACCTATATGGAGCTCCACGATGCCTCGGATGCAGTGATGTGTCGAGCCTTTTCTTTTACATTGACCGACGTAGCTCGACTGTGGTTCAAACAGTTGAAACCAAAGTCAATTAGCTCATTCGTTGAGCTAAGCGACGCCTTTCTCACCAACTTCATCGGCGGAAAAAAGAAATTGAAGCCCCCTGCACATTTGAACAACATAGTTCAAAAGCAGGGAGAGCTATTGAAAGATTATATCAAGCGTTTCAACTTTGAATCTCTTCAGGTTCGAAAACATTCAGAAGAAATGGCTCTCAATGCGCTCATGAAAGGAGTTAGAGACAAGCCGTTCCTGGCGTCTCTGGACAAAAATCCGCCCGATATACTTTAGCAGAGTTTATGGCACGGTCGGATAAGTATGCAAACGCCGAAGAAACGCGGATCATGCGTGAGACTAAATCTTTGGTCAAAAAGTCGGCCAAAAAGGAAGCTGACTCGACTGGAGGAAAGAAACGTAAAGATGATCAAGCGCACGATGAGCGAAGGTTGGGCAAACGACCAGATCGGAGATTCTCCACATATACCCCCCTGAACAAAACTCAGGAGCAGATACTGATGGAAATCAAAAGCGAAGGCTTTGTCAACTGGCCCAATAAGCTCAGGAGTAATCCCAATAGGCGGGACAAGGACAAATACTGCCATTATCATCGTGATCACG
This sequence comes from Magnolia changhungtana, assembly GCA_030180095.1. Lineage (NCBI taxonomy): Eukaryota > Viridiplantae > Streptophyta > Magnoliopsida > Magnoliales > Magnoliaceae > Magnolia > Magnolia changhungtana. The sequence goes on from JASAUF010000234.1 coordinate 5,070,074, forward strand.
GGCATAACACAAATGATTGCCGTCACCTAAAAGAAGAGATCGAACGACTCATAAAGGAAGGCCGACTCAAAGAACACGTGGTCAAGGCCTGGGTAGCCGAGGGACGTCCGACCGAAAGTTAACCCATGGAAGAAATTCGGACAATTATTGGCGGCCTGCGAGGCGGAGGCGACTCAAACAATGCTCGAAGGAATCATGCGAGAAAACTTAATCAGCATGAGTCCGAGCTCATGATTATAGATCGACCTACAAAGGAAAAGAAAAGGGAAAAATATTGCGTTTCATTCACAGAGGAAGATGCCCGAGGGATCTATCACCCCCACGATGACACATTAATTGTCACATTGACTATCGCTAACCGAAGAGTATTCCGAATACTCGTTGATACAGGATCATCTGCAGATGTGTTATTTACTCAGGCGTTCGACAAAATGGGGATTGAGCGATCCATGCTACGTCCGGTTCGGACCCCATTAATCGGTTTTTCCGGAGGACAAGTACTGCCTGAGGGGACTGTCTCGCTACCACTCACCGCTGGTAGTGCCCCGCATCAGACGACGATGATGGTCGAATTCTTGGTCGTCGATCAACCCTCAGTGTACAACGCCATACTCGGCCGACCTTCTTTAAGTCTCCTCCAGGCCGTGGTATCCACATACCATCTTTCACTAAAATTTCCGACTGATTCGGGAGTAGGAGTTGTTAAAGGAAACCAGCAAGATACGAGGCGTTGTTACATGATAGCTGTAAAAGGACCCGCCGACAAAAGTCCGGTCAACATATCAACGATCGAATCGTTGGACCCTCGGGGCGAGAGTCATGAACGAGGGCAGCCAGTTGAAGATCTTATCTCAGTTCCCTTGGTCGAGATAGATGGGTCCAAAACAGTACGAATTGGCTCGTCTTTACGGTCCCCCGTGAAAGAAAGGTTGATAGCCCTGCTCCGCAGGTACGCTGACGTATTTTCTTGGTGTCATACAGATATGCTCGGAATCGACCCGTCTGTGATTACTCACCGACTCAACATCGATCCGTTCTATCGACCGATCCGACAGAAGCGACGACCGCTCGGCCCTGAAAGATACGCCATAATTGAAGAAGAAGTCAGCAAGCTCCTCCAGGCTAACTTCATAGTAGAGATACAATATCCAGAATGGGTCGCGAATGTCGTGCTTGTAAAGAAATCCAACGGGAAGTAGCGAGTCTGTATTGATTATACTGACTTAAATAAAGCCTGCCCGAAGGATAGCTTTCCGCTTACAAGGATAGACCAATTAGTGGATAGTACCGCTGGACATGAACTTCTTAGTTTCATGGACGCGTACTCGGGGTATAACCAAATTGTAATGCATCAAACAGATAAATCAAAAACTACCTTTGTCACTAACAAAGGCCTTTATTGCTACCGAGTGATGCCATTTGGTTTGAAGAATGCTGGCGCAACTTATCAAAGATTAGTTAACAAAATCTTTGCTCGGCTTATAGGCTGAACCATAGAAGTATACATCAACGACATGCTCGTCAAAAGTATACACGCGGCAGATCATGTAGACGATTTGGAAGAAATGTTTCTCATCCTACGGAAATTTTGGATGAAGCTGAATCCGAGTAAGTGTGCCTTCGGGGTAAGCTCTGGAAAGTTTCTCTGTTTCTTAGTTAATTAGCAAGGAATAGAGGTAAACCCTGAGAAAATAAAAGCTTTGATTGATATGGAATCTCCTAAAACCATTAAGGACATTCAAAGGTTGACTGGACGAGTAGCGACACATAATCGGTTCTTGTCCAGAGCCACGGATAAATGTCTCCCTTTCTTCAGACAGTTGAAAGGACGACAGACAATGGACTGGACGGAAGAATGTGAAGCGGCATTCCAGCAATTAAAATCATGTCTCGGTTCTCCACCTCTTTTATCAAAGACCGAATCAGGGGAATCTTTGCTCCTTTACCTAGCGGTATCCGAGGCAGCGGTTAGCTCGACCCTGATACGAGAATCCGAAGGAAAGCAACTGCCGATTTATTATGTTAGCAAAGCATTATTGCCAGCAGAAACGAGATACCCAAACTTGGAAAAAGTAACTTTGACCCTAATAACTTCCTCTCGCCGACTTAGGCCGTATTTCCATGCTCATACCATCATCGTGATGACCGATCTTCCACTTCGCCAGGTATTGCAGAAACCAGAGGCTTCCGGCCGACTCACGAAGTGGGCGATCGAACTAAGTGAATTCGACATTCAGTACAGGCCGAAAGTAGCAATCAGAGGGCAAGCCGTCGCTGACTTTATTGCCGAGGTAACACCGCCAACCGACCTCTCGGTCGACAATATGCCCGAGAATGTTGCAGTACCAACAACAGCCACTCCCCCATCCCTACCCTGCCCTGTTACCTGGAAACTATTTGTCGACGGCTCTTCCAACTCTAAGGCAAGTGGGGCTAGGGTAGTGCTGGAAACCCCCGATCATACCTATATGCAGTATGCCTTACGACTTGGATTCCAAGCGTCGAACAATACAGCGGAATATGAAGCGTTGTTACTCGGCCTCCGACTCGCAGCTAGCATGGGAGTTACGCACCTAAATGTTTTCAGCGATTCTCAGTTGGTTGTTAATCAAGTTACCAGTGTATACTAGACACGGAAAGACTAATTAAGAGCGTACATGGAAAAAGTGAAAGAAATGATCAATGGATTTCAACTTTGTCTTGTCACTCGGATCCCTCGTACAGAAAACGGCAAAGCCGATTTATTAGCGAAGCTCGCCTCCGCCGATGAAGATGATATACCCAGGTTTGTTCCTATCGAATACGTCGCTAAGCCAAGTATAAATGAACCAATTAGCTCGGTCATCAATACAATCGACTCGGAACCTTCCTGGATCGATCCAATCATCCAATATCTTGACAAGGGTAAGCTACCTGAAGATCGCGTCGAGGCTCGACGAATTAAGATCCGAGCCTCCCGTTACACCATACTCAACGGAACCTTATACAAAAAAGGTTACTACGCTTCGTTGCTGCGGTGCCTCAAACCCAGCGAGGCGAACTATGTGTTACATGAAATCCATGAAGGAATATGCGGAAACCATTCTGGAGGGCGATCTCTCGCCCATAAGGTCCTACGACAGGGATATTATTGGCCCACTATCCAACATGACGCTCGCAAGCTCGTCCAAAGATGCGACAAATGTCAAAGGTTCACCGTGATTCTGAGACAAGCTCCCGAGGCACTGCCGCCAATGACTGGTCCTTGGCCCTTCGCACAGTGGGGTGTCGACATTATAGGTCCACTCCCTATGGGAAAAGGTCAGACCAAGTTTGCTGTGGTGGCAGTGGATTATTTCACGAAGTAGGCCGAGGCAGAGCCATTAGCTAAAATAACCAAGCAGAAGATCACCGACTTTGTATGGAAAAATATTATCTGCCGGTTCGGAGTACCCCGTACCATTATTACAGACAATGGAAGACAATTTGATAATAGAAGCTTTCGCGAGATGTGCAACAACCTCGGAATCAGAAACGTGTATTCTTCACCCCATCATCCTCAGACTAATGGACAGGTTGAGGCGGTTAACAAGATTATCAAGCAACATCTTCGGACCAAGCTTGACCGGGCCAAAGGAGCATGGGCCGAAGAACTCCCGAAAATTCTTTGGGCCTATCGAACCATAGCTCAAACCACAACAGGAGAAACTCCCTTCTCACTCGCTTATGGCTCGGAAGCCGTCACTCCCGTTGAAATCGGATTACCTTTGGCTCGAGTCACTTCGTTCAACGCGGAAGAAAATGAAAAACTCTTAACATTCGGGCTCGACCTCCTGGACGAACAAAGGGAAGTGGCACGACTGCGCACGGAGGCCCGGCAACGACAAGTGACTCGATTCTACAATACCCGAGTTAAGATCAGGAGGTTTCGAATGAGAGATATGGTTCTCCGAAAAGTATTCTCTAACACCAAGGAACTTGGATTGGGTACATTGGGACCCAACTGGGAAGGACCCTACATCGTCTCGGGTACCATCCGACCAGGAACGTATCGGCTAGAAGACCTAAACGGACAGTCATTGCCTCATCCTTGGAACGCTGAGTACCTCAGGATTTATTATCCTTAGCTCGGTACTCAAAGCTTGAAAACTCCGAACTAAGAAAGATCAAAGCTAAGTCATATGAATAAAACCAAGTGCTTTCTTTCATTTATCTACCACATGTGATTACATAGTAAAAAAAAATGGGGCCTGATTACTGTCCCTCGGTAAGAATGACTCCCGAGGCATTCTCAGATGTACCGGCCTCGTCCCCAGCTGTGACGTCGGCAACGGCATCCGGATTCTCGGATTCCGAGGCTCCTCCACCCTCGAGTTGTGACAGATCGAGATCAGGAAAAGTTTTCTTCATGTCTTTGACACATTCTAAATATCCGCCTTGGAACAGGCGATCCCTCTTGTCCTCGAACTCCGCAGACTCGAGAAAAGCTTGAACGGCTTGGTCTTTGGCCTTCTCGGCCTCCTGAGTCTTCTCATTGGCTTGTTGAATAAGCCCCGCCGCCTCAAGCTTAGCCCGAGCCAAGTCATCTGCACAAGAAGCATGAACCGCGAGGATTCGCCGGTTCTCTTCTTTAGCCGTGGAGAGGAGAGCCAACACCCGGGCAACCTCGGCTTGTGCTTCATCAAGAGCTTTCCTGGAAAAAGCCGCCTCTGCTTTTGCGTCTTCGGCGGCTTTCCGGGTAAGGGCCGCCTCGCCCATCAGAACACCGACCTGTATCTCGGCATTCTCGCGTCGCCCCTTTGCTTTCAACAAGAGAGTCTGCAGCTGATGGGTCGAAGATAATTCTTTGCAGGCCTTAACCAAGTAGGGAGCAAGTTCAAAGAGCACCCTCGCCGTATGGCCGACGGTTTGCAACGTAGGAGCGTTGTAGAGGCTGATGAACTCTTTTTCGCTCCCATGGGCTAAGGCCCAGGGAACCATCCCCGACACTACTGTCCACAAGACAGACGACTCCTCTTGGCTCGTCTCCTCCCCTTTGGAGGATGCAGTCCTCGTCTCTTCCCCTCTGGAGGACGTAACCCTCGTCTCCTCCCCCTGTCTTGGAGCATCCGTCACAATGTGTCCCGAGTCGGATGCCGCCTGAGGCTCAATGACTGCGACCTCCCTCACTTCCGCCCTTTCCTCAGGGTCAGAAAGTACGACGACAGTGGGGGCGGAAGAACTTGCAGGTTCCTTCTCCTTCCGCACCACTCTCTGTTTCTTCAGCGGCCAAGGCTCTGACAGAAAAACTGACCGCGGGGGAGCCTTTATCTTTGAAACCGCCCTAAGCGGAGGTCGGGTTCCAGTCATCTCCGAGGGGACCGATTTGGGAACGATCCTAAGATGGGGTCGAGCTTCGGCCAAATCTTAAAAAAAAAAAGAAGAAAAAAAAAGAGACAAAGTAAGTCAGAAAAGATTCAGAAAACGCATGAAGATACATTTTCAATTACCTGTGATGGCCGAGTCTAAACCTGCGAGATGAAGGCGCTCTGGCTGTAAGAGTACCTTCCAGGACCTATCTGCCGGATCCAACGTCCTCAACTCCTTAATCCGAGCTAAGGCACTGGATCCGAGCTTTTGCCGCTTCTTCGGGATATCTGCCAGACATAAGTCCGTCAGACTCAAAACGTTATGAAAACAAGAAGGACAAAAGAAGAACGCCGAGTCACCTACTTTCTGGAACACCAGAGGAAATGAGCCTCACAGGACCCGGACTCAACTGTCTCCCAACGACCACAGGCCCAAAACTAACGCTCTCTCCAATGTTTGTTGGAAGTGGGAGGATCAGTTATTAATGAGCCGCCTCTGCCCCGCCAAGCAGCGAAGACATAAAAGCCGGGATAGTTCGGGTTTACGCGCACTTGATACAAGTGGAGGAATTCGTCAACTGTTAGCGGTGGCTGCTCCAACTCAGCCCACAATACCGCACATCCGAATAAGTTCCTCCACCCATTCGAAACTATTTGCCCTGGGGCAATCCGAATACGAGATAAAACGCCTCGGACAATGGGCTGAAGGGGCAGACGTAAGCCGCATTGCATCGTGACTTGGTAGATCGCGACCGCCTCAGCAGGAGGATGATCCGGTAAATCATTCGGACGGGGGAGATAAGTGATAACCGATTCAGGGACGTGATACCCGATTCAGATTCTGTCCAAATCCACCTCAGTCAAGACTGAAGGAACCGGGCCGCTTAGATCATCCCCCGATCCTTCTCCTTCGGACTCGGCCTGCGCCGACCTATCAACGGGAACTGACTCAGAGGTTCCCTCGGCAATCAGCGTTTCCTCTTCCTCCTCCTCCTCTTCCTCTTCCAAATCCATTGGAGGATTAGGCCTTCCCGGGCGGGTTATCAGGGACGACCCACCACGAGAAGGACCAACAGAAGCAGGGCGTTCCGCCGGAGCTCCAGTGACCCTCTCAGAAAGAAAAGCAGCATTCGCATCAACTGCTATCTCTGTCAGTAAGGAAGGCGATTCCGCAACGTTCCAAAAACGTTGCGCTTCGCCTTCGTCTCCGGAAATTCCCTCCTGGGGACTTTGAGAACCTCTAGCCGCCATTATCAATAACTAAAGAGGAGGGAAGGACTCACCGGAGGGAGGAAGGAAAGCGAAAATGGCGGAAGGAGCCGCTGACAGTTAAGAAAGAAGAGAGGAAGAAGAAGAAGAACCGAAAAACTCCAAAGGGAATGCAGAGCGGGAGTAGCAGTAGAGGTTTGAAATGCGGGACCCCCCACCCTTTTATAAGATTGCCATGTGGCGGAAGCAATTAATAGGGAAATGATTCGACGCCTGCATCGACTCCCCCGCTCGACACGTGGCGCACGCCGACTGACGACGTTAATGCCCTTGCTACGTGTCCAACCCTCATTGGCGGGGTGAACGATTTAATGGCTGTCGGCGCATGCAATGTCAGGAACTGACCGTCTCCCATCGAAGGTGACACAAAATGCATTAAATGCCTACTTATTGTCTCGGACTAAGTTATGAACCGACTCAAAAACTCGCTACTCCTTAGTGTCATATGAAACACACGGAGTAAGGGGGCTTACTGTTGGGGACAAAAGATACGAAGTCCGGATACTCGGACTTGGTGCCTCGGGTCGCCGAAGGATACATTGGATCCGAGGGAAGGTTATAAACCAACTAAACAGAGACAAAAGTTAAGTCAGCTCGGACGACGAACCAGCAACCTGGGCATGCATCGGGCCGACCCACTTTATCGGATCAACCAAATGAAGGAAAGACAGCGTAAAACAAAACGCCATCCCGAGTATCTCGGGATAAGATCTCCGATCCCGGAGGTCACGGGATCGGATAGAGACTAGAAACGGGCGAAATCCAATCTCCGCGATACTGGGAGAAGATCCCGCACACGATACTGAGAGAAGAATCCTCATACGATAGAATGCTCTCGCATCTATAAAGGAAGAACCTCAATCGTCTTGTAAGGTATGCAAAAACTCTCTTCTAGAACCCCTCAATACATTAAGACCTAGATTCCCAGCCTGACTTTGGCATCGGAGGGTCCCCTGCTCTAGCCGGGGTTTCCTTTGTTTTCTTCCTATGCAGGTAGTTGAAGATCTGAAGGGGTTCGATCAGAATTTTGCACCAACAGCATGCATATACCTTTCTGTGTAGGGGCGGCAATGGGCCAAGCTTCTTGTCCCACCTCAGGTGACTAGGCCCTGAAGGGCCAGGGTTTGCATACTAAACTTTGCCCGGGGGCTGGGCTACGACTCGAAATCTAGGCCCGATCAGACCATGTCGGGCCAATGCATGACGAATAGCCCGGCTCGTTTTCTGAGCGTATACTATATGGTATTGGTAAATGGACTAGAGAATCTTAGTGTTAGTGTACACAATAATACCAAGAACTTTAGTACCCTAACTGTATGATGGATGATACACAAGCACTTATGAACCATCCACATTGTGGACCCAGATGATGAACACTATAATGGTGGAATTTAATTCTGTGCATATGGTGGATAATTGGGCAACGCACACGCTTGGTTAATTATAATTTTATTTGACATAGGTTATATATATATATATATATATATATATATATATATATATATATATATATATATATATATATGGGAAAAGGTACTATGCACTCGAGCGTAAAGCGGTCGTTCGTGAGGTCGAGCTGGGGTGGGCCCCACTGTGATTCCGTTCGAAGATCCACACCGTCCACCAGATGCATCGTCCCATTTTGGGCTTGTACGACCCAAAATCGTCCGTCCATCGTGATCATGTGGGCCATACCATCTGAAAACATAAGTATACAAGCAAAAACATGTAAAAGCACTTGGTGGGCCCCACCCGAGATGTGGATACCACCTGAAAAGTGGTTTAAAATTACTTTCAAGTGGGACACACATGATGGACGATTTTGATCATGAAGAAACCTCTCGAAAGGCCCCCACAACTGGTTTTGAATATTTAATGGTGCACGGCCCCTCTCCACTTACGTACGTGGTGTGACCCACAAAAGTCACGGATTGAGGTGATTTTCAGCCGTGTGGGCCCCACCTGGGATGGTGCATCTGATTGAGGGGGTAGATGTTCGAACGGCATCACGGTGGGCCCCACACCAACTCGACCTCATGGACGACCTTATGCGCTCGAGCGCATAGTACCTTTTCCACATATATATATATAGGGAAAAGGTACAATGCGCACGAGCTCACTGCTCTGTCCCATGAGGTCGAGCTGTGTGGGCCCCACCGTGATGCATTTCGAACATCTACCCCATCAGTCAGATGCACCATTCCATCATGGGCCTAGGTCTCAAAAATCGATTCAATCCGTGACTTGTGTGGGCCACACCACATACAGAAGTGGAGAGGGGGCCGTACACCATTAAAACATTCATAACCATTTTTCAGGGCCCACCGAGATGTGGTTTGCAAATCCAGCCCATCCATTATGTGTATCCCATATGAATGAGGGTTCAGACCAAGTTTCAGGCGCATGCAAAACTCGGGTGGGTCCCACCAAGTGCTTTTATATGTTTTAGCGGTGTCTTCACATAATTTTAGATGGTATAGCCCACCCGCGTTCCATATACGGCTAATTTTTGGGATATCCCATAATTTAAAGGGTACCCATCAAATGCACGATGTTGATGGTCGACATGCATCATGGTGGGGCCCACACAACTCAACCTCACGATAAGCTTATAGTCAGCTCGAGCGCATTGTACCTTTTCCCAATATATATATATATATATATATATATATATATATATATATATATATATATATAGAGGAAACCTTAGATTCTTTGGAAGAGCATGGTGATGCATAAACATGGACTAGCCAAACATATATAAATGTAACTTATTTTGTACTTATAGGGCTAGCCCTAGTTGTGGCCCTCTAGGGCAAAGATTAGGTCAGTGGCTTCTTTAGTTTATTAGGGCAAGGATTCGGCCTCTTGCTACCCCTAATTGTAAGGCTATGGCTTAGCTTGAGGGTCCAACCTGGGCCAGAAATCTAGGTAGGGCTCAATAGGATAACATATGTTGATGTACGATCAATGTATCATGTTGAGGGTCAAATATTGCATATTAGACCTTAGTTATTACTTGATTTTACGAGCATATACCATTTAACGCCCTATTTTAATCGTGTTTGTGATGCAATGTGTATTTAGGAGTTTGGACTGAAAAAAGTACTAAAAGCATGAATTTAATGCTCATAAATCACCAAGACAAGGGACGAACTTCATGGGACCGAGATTGAAAAATTTACACACCCGAGATTCGAAAAAATCCAGTATTTCAGGCTAAAGAGGCATGAAATTTGTCGAGAATGCAAAATCACAGGGTTCCCACCATCTGTTCAGTTTAAAACTTTATATCTGGCCTGAGGACCATAAATTAACCGAACACGTCAAATTTCAGCCCTTTGATCCCTGTGGAAGTAGCCCAACGGTCAGATCATCCCATGAATCATCAACTTAGGGTCTACCTGATATTTAGATATACTTCACTTTTGGTCTCAACTGCTTATATTAGATAAGAAGTCGGATGAACGGAACAGATTGCTCCGACACATCACGGTAGGCCCCAATTCATGTCATTGGCGTATATAGCAAGTGTGTGCGCACAATGCATGGGATTGTGAATCCCGGTCAAAGAGCTGTTGACCTGTCTCCTTGTAAAAAATGGAAGGATTTCCTTCCGTTTCTTCAGCGCACGTAGTGGATGGACAACATTCACTTGAAGGACGTGTGGGCCCATCATCACGAACCAGATCTTCGATCCACACCGTCCATCGGGGAGCCTGGACGAAATCGTCCTATATCCGACCTATTGCACGTGAGGACGTACTCCAAGGTGGACAAGATTTCTGGCTGAAAGGAGCCCTCTTTACAGTGTTACAAACTAAAGACCGTCCGTTTGAGGAGGCTGTGGCCCCCTGTGATCATCTGATGGGACGATCCAAACCTTCCTTGTAACAGAGGGTCCACTGAAGATTAAAACCCTGCAAGAATCACACGATGGGGTACACATACGAGCACACAATTCTCGGCCGAAGGAGGTTCTCTGCACTACTAGATTAAGAGACAACAGCTGCTTAGAGGAGTTGTGGGTCACCGAGAGTGGACGTCCGAACAATCAACATCGTCCACTGTTTGGCCATCTGGAACCGACAATAGGGACGTTCTCCCTTTGTGGAAGTGCATCTTTGTGCACGCACCAAGACAACAAGATACCTACCTTTTCGGTTACACAAGACAGCTGGCTGCTAATGTAGCTGGCTGCGTAGCTCCGTAAACAGTTTTCGCAAGAGATTTTCATAGGAGGATCCGTAGGGAGTGGGCCATGCATGGAGAAGGTTTGAAAGAAAAAGAAAATGGAAAGTAATGTCGCAAGAAATCCTGGAATCAATGGGATTTCCCATCGCCCATGCGAACAGGGTAGCCTTACCGCTGTGACTCGATGTGGCCCACCTCTGTGATCGGTCTGGGTAATCCAATCTGTCTATCATGCTCAGAGGAGAGGTTTAGCCCCAACCTAGCTTGTTTCGCACTCAGAAAACACTCATTGCGCACGCAAATCGGTCTGCAACCAGTCCCGTCACAAGAATTTTTGCGCGATCTGTTTACACATCTTCTCTTCTTGTGCACGTGATTTCCTTCACTGCCTCTTGCTGTGTGAACCGACTTCGGCCACCGACTGCAACACCTATAAAGGAGAAGAGAAGAGGAGGAGAGGAGCATCTAATGCTTGGACGTCTGGAAAGAGAGAGAAATTTAGAATTGCTTTTTACTGTTTTTTTCGTATGAAAATTTGAGAGAGCTAGCCTAATCATGTCAGGCTAAACCTCTTAGCTAGGGCTAAGAGGTGAAGCTTGTAACGTGATGGGTAGTATTCTACGGGCTTTGATTCATGTTATGAACTGATTTTGATTATAGTTTGATTATTAGGAATACCTTTAGTTTTTAATGATTTGTTGTAACTTAAATTACAATAGATCTGCAATGGCTTTGAGTATTTCCTTTCCCTTATTTTGATTGTGAAGATAGGAAGCCCTGTTGTTCACCATTGCCTCTTATACATGGTTGGATGATGGAATCCTTCCTAACATTCATACATCTTTAAGATTGGTAGTGGATTGATTTCATTCTGTTGTTTACTTTGTCTCATGGGCATGGTTTTGTGATGGAATCAACTCTAATTCTCATACCTCTCATCTCTTTGAAAACTAGATCAAAGGAAGTTTAGATTGAGTTTTAGTGATATATCTTCCAACTGGATGAAAATGGGACTCAAAGTCCAGTTGAGTTCATGAATCAAGCGTAGATTTCCCTGATCTTTACAAGTGGATCCTTGGCACCCTAGTTTTCTACCTTCGAATTCTACAAGTTTTAGTTTAAATAGTTCACCATTATCCTCCTGAATTCTCCTGATTAGATTTCATCTTATTCTAGTTCTAGTTCTGGTTATTTTGAGATTAGGTACAAGGTTTAGTCCCTGTGGATTCGACATTGGTCATATCGAGATTATTACTATATCACAACCCTATACTTGGGGTGTGAACAAGTTTTTGGCACCATTGCTGGAGATTGACGGTTACGTTTTTATGAAATTGACTAGTTTTAGAATTAGGTTAAGATTAGGGTTTTCTAACTTTAGGTTTAAGTTTTTCTGATTTTTAGAAACTAACCTAACTTTCCTGTTTTATAGGATTCTGAAAAAAAAACTTCCAATTTGGTAATCTCTTTTTAATTTCTTTACTTTTTCTATTTTTAGAACTAGGGTTTTATTTTTAGAAATTTTCTAATTTTTGGACTTACTTTTAGAAACTAACTTCTCGATTGTAGTTTAGAATTTTTCTAATTAACTTTTAGAAACTAGGTTAGTTATTTTCCTTTTTAAAAACTCTTTCTAATTTTAGAAACTAACTCATCTTTCCTTTATTTTATTTTTAGAAACTTTTTAATTATAGGATTTATTTTATTTTTAGAAATTAACTTACTTTCTAATTTAGGTTTAGAACTTTCCTAATTTGTTTTTAGAAACTTTCTATTTTCCTTTTTAGATTTTTTTTTATTTTTAAAAATTAGTTTACTTTCTACTTTAAGTTTTAGGAACTTTCTATTTTTAGAAACTAACTTGTTTTGTTTTGTTTTATAGGATCTTGATTTAGGAACTTCTCATCTGGTAACCTCTTTCCAACTCCTCTCTCTTTCTATTCCTAGATTTCTATTTTTTTTTCTCTTTTTAGATTTAAGTTAGAATTTGTGATTGAGGGCTGCGAGTGTTTCATGCCCAAGTGGGCTTGTGACAACACTCGACGTCTCTTGACTGAAGGAGGATTGGTTGAGGGGTTGACTATCCATCGCAAGACTAGACACCGCTCGAGATCCCTTGAGTTAATTGAAGTGATGGCTGAAAACCAACCTCTTCTACCCCAACCTAGGGTAGAAGACATCCAGGATGAGAATGAGGTGCATAAAGCACCCCCACCTCGTACTTTACGAGATTATTTATAACCGGCTGGGGTGAATACGCCCTCATGTATGGTTTTTCCTGAGAATGCAGGACACATGGATATCAAGCCATGGGTGATCCAGCTCCTTCCTAAATTTCATGGGCTTGAGTCAGAAAATCCATATTCACATCTGAAAGAGTTTAATGAGATCATAGCTACTTTATACTTTCGTAACGTGTCTGATGACATGGTTAGGTTGAAACTCTTTCCATTTTCTTTGAAAGAGAAAGATAAGAAGTGGTTATATTCACTACATCCTCGATCTATTGGCACATGAAATGATATGACAAGAGAGTTTATAAAGAAAATTTTCCCATACCATAAGCTGAACACTCTTAGAAAGTCAATCATGAACTTCTCCTAAAGGGAAGATAAAACATTCTTCCAATGTTGGGAGTGGTTCAAGGATCTTGTCAGCCCATGCCCACAACATGGTTTTGAAACATGGCGCATCACGAACTTTTTTATTATTATTATGATGGATCGACATCTCCCATGCGCCAATTAGTCGAAACGATGTGTAATGAGGAGTTTATGAATAAAGGTGTCGATGAGGTGTGCGACTACTTTAATAAGCTTGCTGAGAACACATAATCATGGGACATCTCCCCTAGACCGAGTACTACGTCTAGGCCGACTCATTCTAAGGAGAGGGGTGGAATGTATCTCCTGAAAGAGGATGATGATATCGATGCTAAAGTAGCTAATCTTATCAGGAAACTCGAGGCCATATAATTAAAGAAGGAAAAGGCTAAGGAAATTGTTTGCGATATTTGTGCTTGGAACATTCACACAACTGAAAATTGTCCTACTATTTCTGCTTTTCAAGAGGTACTGAATGAGCAATCCAATGCCGTAACCAATTACCTAGACCTTTCAGTGGGCACCCCTACAAGCTTCTGCCCAACGTAAATCTCTGGTCTTGATCAGCCACCCTTCGGACCTCGCCCCTGCCTTGTTGAACACTTTGCTAGCCCCTCCGGGCCCTCTACTCATCCATCAGGTATGCCTCATCTCCAACTCATTGTTCCAACGGTGTTAGCTCCCATCCCTTGTGACAGGGGCCCCACCACGAAGAAGGCCTGATCAGTGGGTTGCTCTCCGCTGCAGCCGGCATCTGACTCCCAGGGCTACTTGCATGGTACTGACAAGGACCACATCCCAGTCCCAACGCCTACCTGGCCATGGGAGGCCAGGAGTTTCCTCTCAGAGTTCCCCACAAATTCAGAAAGAGCAGGTCAAACTGCTATTGACCTATCTCCTTTCTTTGCCCAATATTCCACTATAGACAGCCACTTTCAATCCCATCTTGTTAGTGACAGTGAGCAAAGATCAGAACAACTGGACCCCCCCCATTTCTCCGACCCTGGGGCAAGCTGAGCCTGATCTGGCCCTCGGCCCCCAACTCCTAATGGTGGAGTTCCCCAATAATAGAATTAAAGGCCCACCTGCAAAGGAGACAGATAAAGGGATAAGAAGGATAAGAGGAGAAAGATAATCGACAGGAAAATTTCAAGACAGATGGAAGAAGGGGAATGGTACAATAGACTTCGCAAGTTGAAGCGGAGGGCCATGAATTCAGGTCGTGTTACTGATGGATAGAGCCCTAATCTGGAATGCATGTGGTGTAGGCAACTCTCCTACCATTCGATCCATGAAGAAGCTAGTCAGGAAACACAACCCTCTTTTGCTAGCCATCTTGGAACCTATGATTCGGGAGGATCGGCGGATAGCAGTCGGATTGAAACTTGGCTAGCACTCCTCTCTCTCCAACAGCAAGCTGAGGGAAAGATTTGGGTATTTTTTCATAACCACCTCAATATCTCAGTCTGTTCCATCACTAATCAAATGCTCTCCCTTAGTCTTTCTCTGCAGCACCTCAGGGAACCTATCTTGTTGTCCATCGTGTATGCCTGTTGCTCCAAAATCCAGCGACGATCTCTATGGAATGACCTGGTAGGCATGAGTCAGGACCATATTAGGCCCCTGGGCAATCGGGGGTGATTTTAACGCCATTGTTACCGCTAATGAAAGGTTGGGTTCAAGGCCCCTGGATAGTTCCAGTTTGACTGAATTCACCGACGCAATTCAATCAGCTACTCTACTGGATGCGGGTTTTGTCGGCAACAAATTCACCTGGAGCAACAATAGCTTAGGGACTGCCCGTGTCTGGGCCAGGCTGGATAGGGTTCTCATTAATGCGGATTAGGCGAACTCCTTCCTGTCCTTTCGAGTGGAGCATTTACCTAGGGCCAACTCGGATCACGCTCCGTTATTATTGTCTCTTCCCTCTCAATACCTCCCCAAGATCAAACCCTTTTGATTTCTCAAAATGTGGACCTTTCATGATTCCTTCCAACTAGTGATCAGCCGTGCTTGGGAAGGTACCTACTCCAGTCATCCTTTAATCAACATCCAGCTCAAATTAAAAAAAAACGAAGCAACTCTTCAAAGTCTAGAACAAAGAGGTGTTCGGTAACATTTTTCATAAGACCAGGAAAGCTAAAGACGACCTGATGAACATAGAATTCAGAATGCAGAATTCTCTAAGTGATGATCTTACCCACGAAAGCCAGGAAGCAAGACAACGTCTCGCAAACTTAGAGATCATAGAAGAGGTCTTTTGGAAACAAAAAGTGAGAAGTCATTGGCTGAATGAGGGAGATAGAAACACCAAGCACTTTTACACGTTAGCCAGTGATAAATTCAGATGCTCTAATATTTCCTCCATCCAAGACAAGCTCGGGAACCCTATCTCCGATCAAGGAGAGATCAAAGCTGCCGCTGTCTTATTTTTTCAAGACTTATTCTCCACTGCCCCCTCTTCCAGCACCATGAATTCATTGCTACCATTCCGTCTATCCTCTCCCCTCAAGACAGCGTCGATCTGCTGTCCCTTCCCACTTTAGAGGAGGTGCATGCGGCAGTCCATTCGATTCCAGTTGATGGGGCTCCGGGCCTTGATGGATTCTCCGCCGCTTTCTTTGCAGCTTGCTGGCAGACGATGGGTCCTGACATCCTCAATGCAGCGAAATGTCTTCTGGAAGGGGGAGTCCTCCCTAGAGCGTTCACCACTACCCTGATTTGCTTAATACCGAAAATCACCTCTCCCTCAAATTTTTCACACTTCCGTCCGATCAGTCTATACAACGTAATCTACAAAATTCTCACAAAAGTTCTGGCTAACAGACTCAACAACCTTCTTCCCAAACTTATATCCAGCGAGCAAAGAGCTTTCGTACGGGGTAGGTCGATCACGGAGAATATCGCGTTGACTCAAGAGGCACTGCGCGAGATCAATAGAAAGGTCCATGGGGGAAATATTATCATCAAATTGGGCCTAGAGAAAGCCTATGACAGGGTGGACTGGAGTTTCTTAAAAAAGGTCCTGCTTAAGTATGGTTTCGATGATCGATGGGTGGCTGTTATGGAAACCTGCTAGGGCAACAACTGGTTTTCAGTTCTCGTCAATGGTGAAACGACAGGGTTTTTTAAATCTACTCGAGGCTTGCAACAAGGTGACCCCCTTTCCCCGACGCTTTTCATTCTAGCGGCAGAGGCATTCTCAAGAAGTTTCAAGTAACTGATCACCAGAGGATGGTGCCAACCTTTCAAGCTAAGTTGGGGTAGCCCACTGATATCTCATTTACTATTCACAGATGACACCTTAATCTTTGTTAATGGTAGTCGGGAGGCCCTCTTAACAGTCAAGAATTTTCTCTCCTCCTACCAGGAAGCGTCGGGGCAGAAAATTAACTACAATAAAAGTTCTTTCCTCTGCTCAGCCAAGTTGCCGCCCAACAGAATCAGACTTATTCATCATCATCTAGGCATTAGCAGAGCTCGCAATGATGCTCTATATCTCGGCGTTACCCTCTCCATGAGCAAAGTGAAAATGGCTAATTTTCAATTCCTCATAGACAAGGTCGGCAACATAGTCAGCGGTTGGAGAGCCAGATACCTGTCCTAAGCCAGCAGGCTGACGCTTATAAGGAACGTTCTCAGTTCCACGCCCCTTCACGTCATGGCTGCCTCTAACATCCCTTTCATGGTCCTTGTGGATTTGGACCGTATTTTTGCACAATTCTTTTGAGGGTGGGCTGAGGGTCGTCGAAAATGCCAATGGATTGCTTGGAAAAGGATTACTACTCCCACCGATGAAGGCGGGTTGGGGGGTTAGAAGTTTGAAAGAAGTCATGGCTGCCCTCCGCCTGAAAATGGCTTGGGGCATCAAACTTGGTGAATCGGTGGGTCCTTGGGTGGCTCTTATGAGAACCAAATATTCTCGAGACTTGGAGATCGATGCTTCTAGATCGGAGCCCATCAAAGCCTCGCCTATATGGAAGAAAATCAGGGTCCTCCTCCCTTTTCTTGACTCGAAGGTTCAATGGAAAGTTGGCACAGGGGAGTTCAACTTATGGCACGACAATTGAACTGGGCTTGGCCCCCTCTCACAGTCGGTTGGCAGTCCCATCCCAGATTCCCTGCATAATCTTCAGTTGAAAGATTTTATTGGGCCTGCTGGTCCCTTTCCCCCTTCGGTGGTTTCTTCCATCCTTCCTCATGATGTCCTTCAATTCATCATCCAGGGTGGATTTGCTACTTCAGACACTAGCCCGGTCCGTTTCTGGCCCCATGACCCTTCCGGTAGTTTCATGATCAAGTCTGCATGGAGAATCAACAGAAACTCGTTGCCGGCTTCGCCTTGGTCTAAATGGCTCTGGCATAACTCGATTCCTCCCAAGATATCAGTTTTCCTGTGGCGATTAATCCATCTAGCGATCCCAGTGGATGAGAGAGTTCAGTCCAAAGGAGTTTCCCTTGCATCCAAATACAACTGTTGTGTGGAAGACACACGTACTCAACCAGCGCAGGAATCTTTACAACATCTTTTTCTCTTTGATCGTCAAGCCAATAGGATCTGGCATCACTTCAGCATATTATGCAGAATTGCCCCTCTATCCCTCCTCTTGATTGAAGGAAGACTATCTCATTGGCGCAGAGCTTCGGCCGCTGGTTGTGCGCCAGCCCTCTCCCGTCAGATCTTCCCTATCCTTATCCCATGGGAATTATGGAGATCCAGAAACGAAGCAAGATACGGTGAGAGTCCCATGTCCCCTTCTAATTCTATAGCCTACGTCACGTGGTGGAGCCACACGATCTTAGGAGGTAGACCTTTTCTCCATCGTCTTCGTCAGCCAATCAGCATTGGTAAGCCAATCTCTAGCCCTCCTCAGCTAATTGGCTCCAACATTATCAAATGGACCGGGCCTGCATGTGGGTGGGTTAAGTTGAACGTCGACGGTTCAGCGAAAGGCAATTCAAGATTATCGGGAGGGGGTGGAATTTGCAGGGGTGATAACGAAGCCTTCATATTTGCTTTCTCATCTGGGTATGGAACGGGGACTAACAATAGAGCCGATCTGAGAGCCATCTGTGATGGTCTCTCTCTGTTTACGGAAGGGTTTCGACAATATCGAGACAGAATCCGACTCAAAATTTGCTATCGATCTCCTCTCAGGCAAGTCCCGCTCCCAATGGATCTGGAATTATTGGGTAAGGCATATCAACAAGTTGAGGCAGGGTTACTCCTCCGTGCTTCGGCTAATCCCAAGGGAAGGGAATGGTCCGGCTGACTGGTTGGCCCGTCAAGGAGGTAACACCCATATTGTCGCGGTGATGGACAGTCTGGACAGCCTTCCGAAGACGGTTCGCGGCCTCGTTTTTTTAGACATGGTTAGTCTGGGAGCCGTGAGGAGATCCCGGGAGGGCAAGTAACCCCCCTGTTTCTTTTTTGTTTATTTGCCTTCCTGAGGGCTTGCCATCTGCTCTGGGCTCCCTCTCCTGTTCAATTTAGCTTATCCCTAGGTGCATATGATAGGTGGTGCCTCTTCCTTTTGTTGGGCCTCACTCGAAGAGCTGTAAATGTTTTTGAGATTAATGAAATTATGGCTTCAGTTAAAAAAAGACCTTTCAGTGGGCCCACCTATAATACATACAATCCTGGTTGGAGAAATCATCCAAACTTCAGTTGGAGGAATGGACAAGCCGCTACACCTCAAGGTTTCCTAAATTAAATTCCAATTCAAGAGAAACCTCAAGAGGATTCGGTTCTAAAACACTTTCAAAAGAAAGAGCTTTTTAATAAGGGTATGCTACAAGTCTTTCATGACCTTACAAAAGTGATACAAGGACATAAGTTTGAAAATACGATTGGGAACAAGGGAACTTCCCAACTCAACCTCTTCCCAATCCTAAACCACAATATGAAGTTAGCGACCCAAGCTCTTCAAATCAGATGGAGCAACCTAAATCCATCACCACTCTTAGGAATGAGAAGATCATTGACAAAACCATTCCGGTTAGGGCTGAAAAGCCTAAGGACCCAGAAGTGGACAAATAAGATGGATCTAGCCATGCCCCACCAGAGTTAGAACGGAACCTTAAGGCAAGTCGGTTGCTCCATTTCCCTAATGGTTGGTTGCACCAAAACCTTTCTCTAACTCTCAGGATATTCTAGAGGTCTTGAAACAAGTGAAGGTCAACATTCCTCTACTTGATGTCGTGAAACAAATACCTTCATATGCCAAATTCCTGAAAGACTTATGTATGACCAAAAGATGACAAAATATTCAAAAGAAAATCTTCCTGACTGAGAAAGTGAGTGTCATCCTAAAGCAAGATGTGCCGCAGAAATTCAAAGATCCCGGTAGCCCAACTATACCATGTGTAATCGGAGACTATCGAATTGAGCATACACTTATTGACTTAGGAGCGAGCGTCAATCTGATTCCCTACTCGGTATATAAACAGTTAGGTTTGGGTGAATTAAAACCCACTCTAACCACACTACAACTTTCTGATCGCTCTGTTCGTGTAACAAGAGGGATAATTGAGGATGTGTTGGTCCAGGTTGACCGATTTTACTACCTTATAGATTTTATCATCTTAGATACTGAACCCATTGATAACATGAGCACTCGGATTCCCGTAATTCTTGGTCGCCCATTCCTTGCCACCTTAAACGCAATTATCAATTGTAGGAATGATGTTATGAGTATGTCTTTCGGGAATATGACATTAGAAATGAATATCTTTTTCAACACAAGAAGACGGTTAGAGGATGATGACGATCTCCACGACGTTAACATGATTGACACTTTCGTGGAAGATATGACACCCTTTACCTTATCCTCTGACCCTCTAGAGACGTGCCGGGCTCACTCCCATGATTTTGATGATGACATGATTAGGGAGACATGTGCTATGATTGATGCTGCGCCGGTACTTAAAGTTAATCGGTGGAGGCCATAATTTGAAGAGTTGCCCCAAACTGATGAAATGCCTCTACCGTCTAACCTCAAGCCACCGAAGCTTGACCTAAAACCTTTACCCTCAGATTTGAAATATGCATATTTAGGTCAATGAGACATACCCAGTGGTGATTTCTGCCCACCTTGAGAAAGAATAAGAGAGTATACTCATATCTACTCTCATTGAGCATAAGGGAGCCCTTGGATGGACGATTGCGGACCTCATGGGAATTGACCCCTCGATTTGTACTCACCGCATTTATCTTGAAGATAATGTGAAGACCGCTTGATAATCACAACGCATACTAAATCCAAACATGAATGAAGTGGTTAAGGCCGAGGTTCTTAAACTATTGGATGTGGGTATCATATACCCTATATCCAGTAGTCAATGGGTGAGTCCAACTCAGGTGGTTCCTAAGAAGTCTAGGATCACCATCGTAGCTAATGCCAATAATGAACTCATGCCAACTAGAGTTACTACTGGTTGGAGAATGTGCATTGGCTACAGGAAGTTGAATACCATCATGAGGAAGGACCACTTTCCTTTACCCTTCATTGATCAGATCTTGGAAAGGTTAGCTGGTCATTCCTAATAGTATTTTCTTGACGGGTATTCAGACTACAATCAGATAGAGATAGCCCCCAAAGATCAGAAAAAGACCACATTTACATGTCCCTAAGGCACCTTTGCTTATCGAAGGATGCCATTCGGACTATGTAATGCCCCTGCCACCTCTCAGCGATGTATGATGAGTATCTTTTCTGACATGGTGGGGCAATATCTAGAAGTCTTCATGGATGATTTCTCTGTCTTCGGTCCATCTTTCAAAGAGTGCTTAGAAAGTCTTAAATGTATGCTGAAAAGATGTGAAGAAAAGAACTTTGTACTTAATTGGGAGAAGTGTCATTTCATAGTTTATAAGGGAATTGTCTTTGGACATATTATCTCATTCAAAGGAATCGAGGTACCGGATAAGGTAAAAATCGATCTTATCTCTAACCTACCTCCACCCAAGAACATACGGGGCATGTGATCCTTCTTAGGACACGCTGGATTTTACAGAAGATTCATAAAGGACTTTAGTCTCAACTCTCATCCTCTATGTAATCTACTTTAAAAGGATGCACCATACGAGTGGACTGAGCCATGTCAGGAAGCTTTCACTAAGCTTAAAGACATTGACCAGTGCACCTATCACACAACCACCCGATTGGAGCATTCCTTTTGAACTTATATGCGATGCGTCTGATTATGCTCTTAGGCTGGTTCTAGGCCAGAGAAAAGATAAGAAACCCTGCGTTATTCATTATGCGAGTAAGACTTTAAATCTTGCCCAAGTGAACTACTCGACTACGGAAAAGGAACTCTTGGCTGTAGTGTTCACTTTGGATAAATTTAGGTCATACTTGATTGGATCCAAGATCATTATTTACACAGATCATGCAACACTCAAGTATCTTCTGTCTAAGAATGATGCTAAGCCCCGCCTGATAAGATGGATCCTCCTACTTGAAGAATTTGATTTAGAAATTAAAGATAAAAAAGGAGTAGATAACGTAGTAGTTGATCACCTTTCCCACCTTAATCCCTTTGATTCCCTTGAGACGACACATATCAATGACTTGTTCCCTGACAAACAGTTGATCGAGTCTCCCATTTACCTTGGTTTGCTGATATTGCTAATTATCTTACAACAAGTTTTATACCGACACATTGGACTGCGTAAGATAAAAAAAAAATTTTCATTGTGGTGCGCAATTTTTTCTGGGACGATCCATATTTGTTAAATATTGTCCAGACCAAATCTTAAGGAGATGTATGCCAGACGATAAGCACTAGAGTGTCATCTCCTTCTGTCACTCACAGGCCTATGGTGGTCACTTTTTTATCAAAAAGACCACGGTCAAGATTCTGCAGTATGACTTTTATTGGCCCACTATGTTCAGGGACACTCATGAGTTTTGTAAAGCTTGTGAGCGTTGTCAGAAATTGGGAGCGTTGTCTCATTGAAATATGGTGCCCTTGAATCCCATTCTTATCATAGAGGCATTTGATTATTGGGGCATCGATTTCATGGGACCATTCCCCTAATCTTTTGGAAATCTATATATTTTGCTCGCTGTAGACTATGTCACTAAATGGGTCGAAGCGATTCCGTGTCGGAATAATGACCATCGCACGGTCATTAAATTCTTAAAAGAGAACATCCTTTTCCAATTCGGAACGCCTCGAGGCATCATTAGTGATGGGGGCTCACATTTTTATAATAGACCATTTGAGAGTTTAATGAAGAAATATAGTATCTCTCATAAGGCGAGCACCCCATACCACCCATAAATAAATGGGCAAGCTGAGATTTCCAATAGAGAGATCAAACACATTTTGGAGAAACGGTTAACCCTGACCGTATGGATTGGTCAATCCGATTGGCCGATGCCTTATGGGCTTATCGTACTGCTTTTAAAATCCCTATTGGAATGTCTCCCTTTAGACTTGTCTATGGGAAGGCTTTCCACTTGCCTGTGGAGTTGGAATATAGAGCCTATTGGGCAATCAAAAATTCGAATTTCAATCTGGACAACGCTGGCTCGCTACGCAAGCTTCAGTTGAATGAACTCGAAGAAATCCAGAATGACGTGTATGAGAACTCGAGAATTTATAAGGACAGGATGAAGGCATTTCATGACCAACATATTCTGTAGAAATCATTCACGCCTGGTCAGAAAGTCCTTTTGTATAATTCTCGATTACATCTCTTTCCGGGTAAGCTTCGATCTCGTTGGACCGACCCTTTTACCGTTATAAATGTTTATCCTCATGAGGCTGTCGAGATTTGGAATCTAGACAATGACAATGAGTTTAAAGTGAATAGGCATCGACTAAAGCCATTTGTTGAGAAATTTGATGTAGAGGACATGTCCTTTACTAGGATTGATCTCCTAATCTGATGGAGGTATAGGTAGGTTTACTACTTTCATAGGACTAGGGTAGTTTGCTTTATGTTATTCTAGGTTAGTCGGTTTTATGCCATTAAGTTAGTTTACTTTTTACATTGTTTTAAGATAGTTTGCTTTTGTTGGTTTTACTCTTGTGCTGACCCGCTCTCACACTGATATCTTTGGAAAAGTCTCTCAATTTCTTCATCCAGATACTATCTTTCCATCACTCTCCTTTACCTTCATTGTCTCATGTGCATTGCATGCTTATTTCTTTTATATTGAGGATAATGTAGATTTTAGGTTGGGGGTGGGAGATTAGGTTACCTAATCAGTGTTTTCTCGGTCTTGAGCAAAAAATTGTGAAATTTTTTATTTTTCTGAAAATTCTTGTGAATTTAAAGTGATTTTAATGGCCACCGTTGATTTAGAATTATAAGATATGTGATGTTGGTAATTTATGACTTTTGGATTCAGTTATCTGTTAGATTTCACAGTTAAGTTTGAATTGTTAATCCATGATTAGAAGTTTTAAACATTGATTGAGTCATGATTTCACATGTCACACCTAGCTTACACATTAAGGCTTTAGTTTAATATTGAATTGTTAACCTAGCAGTCACTAGACATGGAAGGAGCCAACCTGGGAAAGTTGTCCATCATGTTCAAAGAAAAGATGAATACCCAGCTAAAAAATAATTATCTTCGGAAAGAATTGGGTGAATAATCTTCACCATGGGTTTGCTCCCTTTTTTTTTTTTTTTTTTTCATGGGTTTGCTCCCTATAGAATTCCCCTCCTTGGCTTTACCCTTAAAAGGTTGACATAGCGTGAAAGCCACTGATGAAAAAAATCACAAGCTAGAAGAATGAAAAGAAGAACTGTAAGGCAAGTTTTGGTTGTCCTGAATACCCTTTTTAACTATCAATGTTACCATGAAATTGACGATTAGATCTCTTAATGATGATAAGCTGAGATTACACTATACACCAATAGAACTCAATGTTTAGAATTTTTTCTAATTGATGGATTAATACTTTAAACTTGATTATGAAGTTTATCATGTGCTTGAGTCTAGGAGAAAGTAATGCCCAACATTCATGAATCTTAAAATTTTAGTATCTGGATTGTTTTTTAAAAATCACTCGAGTAATTCTCAACTTATTTTTCGCATACTTTGCTCGGGACTAGCAAAATGGTGGTTGAGAGTTGTGTTGAGGGTCAAATATTGCGTATTAGACCCCAGTTATTACCTGATTTTACGAGCATGATACCGTTTAACGCCCTATTTTAATCGTGTTTGTGATGTAAGGTGTATTTAGGAGTCTAGACTGAAAAATGGTACTAAAAGCATGGATTTAATGCTCATAAATCACCAAGGCAAGAGACGGACTCCAGGAGACCAAGATTGAAGAATTTATACGCCTGGGATTCGAGAAAATCTAGTATTTCACGCTAAAGAAGCCTGAAATTCATCCAAAATGCAAAATCACAGGGTTCCTACCATCCATTCGGTTCGAAACTTGATATCTGGCTTGAGGACCATACATTAACCGTACACGTCGAATTTCAGCCCTTGGATCCTTGTGGAAGTGGCCCAACGGTCAGATCAGCCCATGAATCATCAACTTGTGGCCCACCTGATATCTGGATATGCTTCACTTTTGGTCTCAATCGCTTAAATTAGATAGGAAGTTGGATGGACGGAACAGATTGGTCTGAAACATCACGGTAGGCCCCACTTCATGTCATTGGCGTACATAGTAAGTGTGTGCGCACAACGCACGGGATTGTGAATCTCGATCAAAGAGCTGTTGACCCATTTCCTCGTAAAAAATGGAAGGATTTCTTTCCATTTCTTTAGCGCACGCAGTGGACGGACAACGTTCACTTGAAGGACGCATGGGCCCATCATCACGGACCGGATCTTCGATCCACACTGTCCATCAGGGAGCCTGGATGAAATTGTCCTAGATTCGACCTATTGTACATGAGGACATACTCCAAGGTGGACAAGATTTCTGGCCGAAAGGAGCCCTCTTTATTGCATTACAAACTGAAGACCGTCCGTTTAAGGAGGCTGTGGCCCCCTGTGATCATTTGATGGGACGATCCAAACCGTCCTTGCAACAGAGGGTCCACCGAAGATTAAAACTCTGCAAGAATCACACGATGGGGTGCACGTACGAACACACAATTCTCGGCCGAAGGAGGGCCTCTCCACTACCAGATTAAGAGACAACAGCTGCTTAGAGGAGCTATGGGCCATCGAGAGTGGACGTCCGAACAATCAACACTGTCCATCTGTTTGGCCATCCGGAACTAACCATAGTGACATTCTCCCTTTGTGGAAGTACATCTTTGTGCACGCACTAAGCCAGCAGGATACCTGCCTTTCTAGTTACGCAAGACAACTTGCTGCTAATGTAGCTAGCTGCGTAAACAGTTTTCGCAAGAGATATTCGCAGGAGGATCCATAGGGAGTGGGCCACGCATGGAGGAGGTTTGAAAGAAAAAGAAAATGGAAAGTAATCTCGCAAGAAATCCTGGAATCAATGGGATTTCCCATTGCGCATGCGAACAGGGTAGCCTTGCCGCTGTGACTCAATGTGGTCCACCTCCGTGATCGGTCTGGGTAATCCAGTCTGTCTATCATGCTCAGAGGATAGGTTCAGCCCCAACTTAGCTTGTTTCACACTCAGAAAACACCCACCGCGCATGCAAATCAGTTTGCAACCGGTCCCGTCACAAGAACTTTTGCGCAATCTGTTTACGCATCTTCTCTTCTTGTGCACGTGATTTCCTTCACTGCCTCTTGCTACATGAATTGACTCTAGCCACCGACTGCAACACCTATAAAGGAGAAGAGAAGAGGAGGAGAGGAGCATCCAATACTTGGATGTCTAGAAAGAGAGAGAAAGAGAGAAATTTAGAATTGCTTTTTACTGTTTTTTTCGTATGATTTTTTGAGAGAGCTAGCTTAATCATGTCAGGCTAAACATCTTAGCTAGGGCTAAGAGGTGAAGCTTGTAGCGTGATGGGTAGTATTCTATGGGCTTTGATTCATGTTATGAACTGATTTTGATTATAGTTTGATTATTAAGAATGCCTTTAATTTTTAATGATTTGTTGTAACTTAAATTACAATAGATCTGCAATGGCTTTGAGTATTTCCTTTCCCTTATTTTGGTTGTGAAGATAGGAAGCTCTATTGTTCACCATTACCTCTTGGACATGGTTGGATGATGAAATCCTTCCTAACATTCATACATCTTTCAGAGTGGTCGTGAATTGGTTTCATTCTGTTGTTTACTTTGTCTCATGGGCATGGTTTTGTGATGGAATCAACTCTAATTCTCATACCTCTCATCTCTTTGAAAACTAGATCGAAGGAAGTTCAGATTGAGTTTTAGTGATATATCTTCCAACTGGATGAAGATGGGACTCAAAGTCCAGTTGAGTTCATGAATAGCGTAGATCTCCCTGATCCCTACAAGTGGATCCTTGACACCCTAGTTTCATTCCTTTGAATTCTACAAGTTTTAGTTTAAATAATTCACTATTATCCTCCTGGATTCTCCTGATTAGATTTCATCTTATTCTAGTTCTAGTTTTTATTTATTTATTTATTTATTCTAGTTCTAGTTCCGGTTATTTTGAGATTATGTACAAGGTTCAGTCCCTGTGGATTCGACATCGGTCTTATTGAAATTATTACTACATCACAACCCTACACTTGGGGTGTGAACATATCCCATCCTTTTAGGGTTGAAGAAAATGTCTTAGCATGTGAACATACCGTGCCCAAAAATCAGATCCACTCATCAGGTGGACCACAATTGTATGTTGAAGACCAACCTTTGGCATCTTTTTGCCAACCATTCATTTTTCTCATGAGAACTGGTCGGCTGACCACTACTTGTGTTATGGCACTGTCATTTCATTAGGACATCATTATCATCAGAACCGTAGGCCCCACCTTGAAGATTGCATGGCACAGAAATCAGGCTAATCCACTCGTCAGGTGAGCCATACTGTGGGCATCAATGGACAACCAACGGTCTGACTCAATATACAGGTGTGGCCCACCTAGTGAGCGGATCAGCCTGATTTTCTAGAAGGGCCATGAAGGCCTACCATTTTCATGGTACTGATTTTTTTATTTTTATTTATTTTTTTAAATACAAGTGGCATGTGGGTGGGAAAGATATTAGGGTACATATGTCCCACCTGATGAACAAGCCTGATATTTGGCCATGAAATCTATTCGTTGGCCACCGGCTGATGAATGCACCTGATCTCACAGAGGTGTGCGGTATGCCTCTTGAATACTTCTTTGTGGTGTACTCCAAGAAGCTGAAATAGGGATTGCTGACTCCCCCGAGTAGTACCTGCTTCAAGTCGACTCAGACTCGGTTGATATGGGTGCTGTTTGATACCACGACCCATCCCCTAATCCACACCCACTCGGGAGAATTGAGCTGAGTTACCCCCAACTCGGGCAATTCACAACTCACTTGAATCTGAATGCATATAGCCGAGGAGTTAGAAAACGACGCACGAGCTTAATAAAAGTAAGAGGTTGTTGGAGCTTGTATTTGATATGCATTGATAATTAGCATGGAATACCTATGAATTGGAATCACTAGTGCGCATGTTTGACTGGCTATTATCAGAACATATTAGAATATCCATGTGAATATTTTTTTAGCACTTATATTTGGAATGTATGGGTGGAGAGAGAGAGAATGAAGATGGTATGAAATGAAATTACATGGTTTTGTTATGATTTCAAAATGGAATTTTAGGTGTATTTGGTATATTCAGTGTGAATTGTAACTCTTGCAAATACACCAATAACCACTGATTACACGCTCTCAAATGACTCGTAAGGGACAATGGCCAAATCTCACCTGTTTGTGCCCGTGGAGTGCCGCATATACTCTGTTTGATGAACACAGCTTCACCATCCACATCGCAACATACAAACATGTTCAAGATCCAGGCCGTTCATCAGGTAGTGAGCAATTAATAATGAATTATTAACGGTGCATACTCTTCATATACATTGTTGTTTGGAGAAAAAAAAGATCAAAGAGCAGTTGGCTTTCTAACCCTAATCTTACTCTTAAGGAAAAATAATGGTAGCATGCAGGACTACCAGTATACAACACAAGTCCAATAAACCTCAATAAATGTAACCAAACAATAACGCCGACTGACACGCGTTTGGATGGGGAGTGCAAATTGCTGAATTCAACAAAAAAAAAAGAAGAAGAAGAAGAATAAGAAGAAGAAGAAAAAGACATGAGCGTAAAACGATAACTGTACCCGTTTAGATGCCATGAAATGCCACTAAACTCATTTCAAACGCCTTCCCCAATAATTCTCTCGTTTGGTTGCATGAGTTTGTGATTTATTCCATGTCTTGCACACCGGGGCCATGGACCAGACACCACTTCCAGTGTGCAAGAGATGGAATAGACCATGAACCCATGTACATGATGTTGTGTGATTAAAGCCCCCCAGCTCGAAAACCTGCAACCACGGACAAAAGCCGTCTCGTGGATTTTCTACACCACACCCCAACCTGCGACTTTAGGAGGAAACGACATAACGGAGGAGAAGTGGTTCCACAGCTACCAAATGGAATGTAGGAAATGTATGATGCGATGAGTGCCCATCTGATGAATTTATAGACTTTTCTCTATTAGGGTGAGGTTGATCAGACAATGAAAGACTTTTTCTAAAGGTAAGACTGGTGGTGCCAATATCAATTGTAGCTTGTTTTCTACTGGAAATCCTTTTAGTGGGATAAGGAGCAAAGAAAAGTAGTTTTAGGTCACGTTTGGATTCGCAATTTGCTTAGTTTGCATAGCCAAAGTTGTAATAAAGTAAAATGCATAAAGTTGGTTTTGTACCACTTTATTTAGAGTGTCTAATATTCATTACCAAATTGTAATTATGTTTATTTCGCATTTTGATCTGCAAGACAATTAATGTTTTGTTTGGATGGACTATTAATTCGAATTGCTGAGATATCGGTACATTCAAATTGCAATTGTGTTACTTTACGAATTATTGGTACCTTCAAATTGTAATTGTGTTACTTTCAGCTTCGGGTTGAAAGGAATGTAATTGCAATCTCTGAGGGCTACTTTGTCATTGGGAGCGCATGTGAACGTAATTACAATTGGGTCAATTTGTCTTCAATTCAATTAAGCCGAGCATTCAAATGCACTCGAGATTATTACCATTCTCTAACAACAATCTAAGTCAATTGTACATCCAAACGCGGCCTTTACATCCGATCATGTTATTCTTCGGGATTTGGAATGACTTTATGAACTCACGAGTGGCGAAGTGGGTGGAAAAGCCAAATGCACGCTGATGTGGACAGCATGACGGAACGCCGCCCTGACACCTTAGTAGGAGGAGGTTGGTGCTTCATTTTCTATGTGGAAGTAGTAGTATTAGTAATAGTAGTAGTGTTTTATTTTTATTTTTTATTTTTCCATCGGTGCTACCATCCCTTGGGATCTTCAAAGGGAGGGCCCAATGGATTATTCTCTGCTGAATTCATGCCTTTTGCAGAGATGTTCTCTTTTTTGGATGGAAAGGAAACTTTTCATTGCTGGTGTTTGTGAGGTTCTGGGGAAGGCACTTTCATCTTTTCTTTAATTCACCACTACACCCCTTTCTCAATTCAAAATAATTTCACGAATGCTGTCTTGTAGCCATTTCTTAAATGGTGGTGACCCATAAGCCATACATTAATGTATACAAGTGTGTCAATTCAAACCATGCAAATCATATTGGGCAGTCCAGATCGAGCACGGCCGAAAAAGTACACTTGATACAAACCATTGGTGATGCTATCAAATCAATGATTTAGAGAAAAAAAAAAAGTTCCACTGTCCAAATTCAGTGGGTGGAATCACATGGTTAAGATGGTTGGATCAGTGTGACTTTTAGGTTATTCTCTGTCTACAATGGGACCCATGATCTTGACATTTCAATTGCCACTAAAACTGCTGAGGTGTGGTAGATGAACTACCATCACTAGTCTATCCCTTGCAAGCTTTAATTATCTTTTCGAAAAGTAAAGCTGGTTAGGTGTCAGTCTTTCTCCCTCGTTCTGTCGTCCGTCAAATATTCCTTATGCTTTTTTGGCTTGCATGTGTGAGGGCTCTTCTTCGAAGTTCTAATGAAGGCACCCGATTGCACTGTCACATTTTTCTTTTGGCTTAGAGGAATCTAGTGATTGGAGATGTGGGGCCCCCTCCATAATGCTCCAATCAGTGATGGGTGGTTCATTTTCTTTACAGTGATTGGAGATGTGGGGCCTCCTCAATAACGCTCCAATCAGTGATGGGTGGTTCATTTTCTTTTGGGGCAATGGTATGTAATCTTTGATTATATGTATTACATGATAGCATTGGAGACACGAAATGAATTTTGGAGAATTCTCCTGTATTTTTTATGTATTGTTTTAACCCAAAATGTATTTATATATATAGAGATGTATAATGAGTTTATATGGAAAGATATTAATGAAAATCTAACTTTTGCATATACATATAAGGGGAATACATGGAAGGGAAATCAAGGAGGGATAATGGTTGTCAACCCACCCCAAACTGATGTGGGCGATCAGCCAATAACAGTTTGCCAACAAGGAAAGAACGTCTGGTAGATGCCAAGGCCTGGGTAAGAATGTTCGCAATCTGATCCTGTGATGCCACATGAGGGAGTGAAATCAAGCTTAATTGAAACTTTTCGCGAATGAAATGGCAATCAACTTCAATGTGCTTTGTCCTTTCATGAAAAAGATGATTGGATGCTATCTGAATAGCGCCAGTGTAATCAACATGTAAGAGCAAATCAAGGTAGCAAGAGCAATCCCAAAATATGAAAGTACTCCACATAACCAAATGATTTCATTGCAAGTAGAAGACATGACTCTATATTCAGCCTCCGTGCTTGACTTGGAGATAGTCGATTGCTTCTTGCAATTCTAGGAGATAAGTGAAGTGCCAAGAAACAAGTAATATCTGGTAATAGACTGTCGTGTGAGAGCACATCCTGCCCAATCAGCATCGGCAAAGGCAACAAGTGCAAGAGATGTAAATGAATATAACAATGATTAATCTATGGTGCCCCTCAAGTATCAAATAATTATCAAGAGAACTGTCATGTATAAGTTACGAGGCTCTGCAACAAACTGGCTAACAACTTGAATAACATAGGAAATGTCAGGTCTAATCATGGTTAAGTAAACAAGACTACCTACCTAGGAGACAATATAGGGCGGGCTGCTCCAAGAGGTCACCATCTTGTTTATCATATTTAACATTTAATTCTATTGGTGTTTAAACGGTTTTGTTATCAGAAAGCTGAGTGATATTGATGAGATCTTGAGTATATTTTTTTTGACTGATGAGTATACCATGATTGGTATGAGAAACCTCTACTCCGGGGAAGTATGTAAGAGAACTCAGATCTTTCATTTGGAAGTACAGCTGAAGAACTTTTTGAAGCTCGACTATATCTATTATGGCACTCCCGGTTAAGACTAAATCATTAACATAAACAAGTAAGAACACAATTGGCTTTTCTGCAAACAAAAAGCTCGCAACAATTGGCTTTTCGAGGGAGATCGAAATACAAAGTTTTTTCATCTAGCTGCTTCTGAGAGAGTTAGAAGGTCCTCCATCCACGAAATCCAGCTACATTCAGGGGAAATCTCTTCTAATCAAGCTCAAATCAAAGAAGGAGTTCATTTCATGAAAGCTCTCATTTCACCTGCTCCCTCTTCTAGCTAGACTGGGGCTACTGACAGTCTATTGGATTGCATCCCCTCCCTGGTTTTAGCTACGGACCACGAGCTCTTGTTGGCGCCCCCTTCCTTGGAAGAAGTCCACTGCTCTGTGTTTGCTCTTCCCATTGATGGGGCCCTTGGGCCTGATGGGGTTTCTGTGGCTTTCTATCGGGCTTTCTATCGTGGCTGTTGGAACATTGTTGGCCCTAATATCTTTCTGGTGGTCAAGGAATTCTTTAGAGGGACTCGCCTCCCTAGAGCCTTTGCTACCACTCTAATTTGCCTTATCCCAAAATCCCAGGCGCTGCGAACCTTTGCGGACTTTAGACCTATCAGCCTTTGCAACGTGATCTACAAAATCTTCATCAAAATCATCGTTTTAAGGCTCAGCTCCATTCTCCCCAAGCTGATCTCGGCGGAACAAGGGGCCTTCGTAAAAGGCTGATCCATTGCGGAAAATATTGCCTTATGTCAAGAAATATTGATATTGGAAGGAAGGTTAGGGGAGACAATATTACCTTGAAGCTTTATATGGAGAAGGCCTATGACCGGATTGAATGGAGCTTCCTGAAACAGGTCCTCAATAGGTTCGGTTTCAGCTCGGCTTAGGTAAAATTAGTGGAATCTTGCTGGAATTCAAACTGGTTCTCAGTTCTTATCAATGGCGAAAGTTACGGTTTCTTCCAAGCGTCTCGCGGGCTTAGGCAAGGTGACCCCATCTCTCCTAGTCTATTTATTTTAGCGGCTAATGTCCTCAGTAGAGGTTTCTCCAAGCTGATGAGAAGCGGCCTTTGCCACCCTTTTAAGTTGAAGCAGGGTTGCAAGCAGGCCACACACCTGCTATATGTTGACGACACAGTTCTTTTCCTTAACGGCGGCCGCAGATCTCTCGGTGCCGTTCGTGCTGTTCTCTCGGTCTTCCAAGAGGTGTCTGGCCAAAAAATTAACCTCAGGAAGAGTGCCTTTTACTGCTCCCCAAAGTCGTCAGTTTCCAGGATCAGAAGCATAGAGAGATACCTTGGGATAAGCAACTCCTCCTCAGCTCTCACCTACTTGGGTGTCCCAATCGCTGTAGGAAAAATCAGATGTAGCCTTTTCACGCCATTATTAGAAAAGGTGGCCTCCAAGATCCAGGGGTGGAATGCCAAAGTTCTTTCTCAGGGGGGCAGATTGACTCTAATCTCCTCCATTCTATCAAGTATCCCTATCCACTCCCTGGCGGCCACTTTGATCCCGAAGAAAGTTCTTTCTTCTTTGGAGGCTAGCTTTGCCAACTTCTTTTGGGGCTGGCGAAATGGTAAAAAGAAACTTCATTGGAGGAATTGGGGGGTTATCTCTCTCCAAAAGGAAGAGGGGGGTTTGGGAATCAGGAAGCTAAAGGAAGTCATGGTGGCCTTCCAGTTGAAGATGGCATGGGCCATTCGATTTGGGAGCAGGAACAATCTCTGGGTTGAGTTCATGAAAGCAAAATACCTGTAGGATAGGCTTGCCGGTTCTCCCAACTTGGTCGGTTCAGGTTCTTCTCCTATCTGGAAGCGAATGGTACATCTTTTCCCTGTTTTGGACAGGTTCACTCAATGGGTGGTGGGCAGAGGAAATATCAATATGTGGAGCTGCAATTGGTCGGGACTAGGAAGTTTAGAATTGCTTCCTTCCATTCTTGTTCCTCAAGACCAGCGTTCTTTGCAGGTAGCTGATTTTATTGGCTATGAGGGGCTTCTGCCGGTTCTCCCATCGCCCCTTCCAGCCTGGATCTCGATGCACATAGCACAAGGGGGTTTCTGCACTTCTGAATTGGATGATGTTCCATTTTGGCCGTTTGATGCTACTGGGAAGTTCATAGTAAAATCAGCCTGGGATGTAGACAAAGGGCGCGGTTCGAAGAAAGATTGGGCAAGGAGAGTCTGGCATCCAAAGATTCCCCCTAGAGTTTCAATCTTCATGTGGAAGCTGCTTCATGGGGCCCTTCCTGTGGAGGAAAGAATCCAGAAAAAAGGAATTTTCCTTGCCTCGAAGTGTATATGTTGTGCAGATGATCCACGAGTAACCCCCAGCTCGGAGTCCCTGACGCACCTCTTTCTTTCGGGCAGCCTGGCATCAAAAGTTTAGAACTGGATCGCCCGATGTTTTGGGGTCTCCCTAACCCACCACCTTTCTGTCTCCGACAGACTCCATTGGTGGTGGTTTAGGCCCCTCCCATTCAAAAGGATTCCGATCTGTCTTCGCTTATTACCTGCCTTGGCCCTGTGGGAAATCTGGAAAGCAAGAAATAGTGCCCGTAGCGATGACATTTTTATCTCAGTCTCACGAGTGATGGAGAAAACCAAATGGTGGTTGGAATCGCTGTTTTTTCAGGCCAAGTCGTCTTCTCAGCCCCCTGTCCATATCTAAGCAGGCCCAGGTCAGTTCAGAACCTTTACCATCTCTGCCCCCTCTTTGCTAGCTGATGTAGTCTATTGGCTCTATCCTCCAAAGGGCTGGCACAAACTCAACGTAGATGGATCAGCCTTGTCCAATCTAGGGCCAGCGGGCGAGGGAGGCATCTGCAGAAACTCCTAAGCCAATATGATTTTTGCTTTCGCCAGGGGATATGGGAATGCATCCAACAACTTAGCAGAGCTCCATGTTGTTCATGATGGAATGCAGATGTGCATCTTGTCCAATTTGGAGAGAGTAATTATCAAATCGGACTTCAAGTGGGTAGTGCATTGTCTTTCCGGTAAATCCACGTTCTCTTGGAAGTGGCACTACTGGATGTCCAGAATCAGGAAGTTATGTAGCAGGGGGATTTTTAAATCGCCTTTATCCCCAGAGAAGCAAATGGGACTGCTGATGGGTGGGCGAAAGTGGGAAGCTCTTCTCAATCTGACCACCACTTTCAGGATGTCCTCCACCTCCCTCGGATGATCAAGGGTCGTTTCCTTTTAGACAAAATCGGCCTAGGATCTGTTAGGAAACTCAGAAATTCAAAAATTGTATAGAAAAGATAGGCAGGTAGTCAACGTACTGCCTCCCTGCTCGAAATACCATAGGTTGTAATCCTTCTCTTCATTTATGAAAGCTGGTGGGCCTGTAACTGGCATCACCTTTTGAAAAAAAAAAGTAAGAACACAATTCCTCATGAAGAATATTGTATGAACAAGGAGGGACCATGACCGCTTTGTTGAAAACCTGCACCTGTCATAACTTCGTGAAATTGTTGAAACTAGGCACGGGGTGCTTATTTTAGCCCATATAATGCTTTTCGAAGTTTACGAACAAAATTATTCGGACCCATGTTGGAAATAGGAGGTCGGGCCATGTACATGTTTTCTTGTAAATCTCCTTAAAGGAAGACATTCTCTACATTCATTTGTTGGATATGCCAACTACGAGATGCATCAATTGCGAAAAGAGTGCGAATAGTCTTCATCTTCATAATTGGAGCAAATGTCTCCTCCTAGTCAATACCATATTCCTGTTCGTAGCCTTGGGCGACGAGACAAGCTTTGTATCAATCAAGAGAACCATCATATTTTAGCTTGATAGAATATACCCATTTACTTCCAATCACCTATTGACCAGATGGGAGAGGAACAAGATCCCACGTGTGATTATCTGCTAAAGCTTTTAATTCTTCAACTATGACATCCCTCTAACATTGCTGTGCAGAAGCCTGAGAATATGATGTAGGGATAAAGACAAACTCGAGTCCAGAAAACATAGAGTAGATGAGTTGGTTAGGAGGATGTGATATACGAGTGTATCAATGTACCTCTAGAAGGAAAGGATCTACTACAGGTTGAGCAACAGGAGGAGGAGAGGGATGCACTTCTTGCTCTTATTGTTGATAAGTCTCCATAGGAGTTGAAATCACATGAGAAATAGGTGGTATATCAGGGAACCATGTTAAACTACTATAATCATCTTAGTTTTTTTTCTCAAAGTTGGTGAATTTGGATAATGGAATGGAACATATTTTAAGAAGACAAGATTTCTTGAAACAAGAACCCGCCGAGTATGAGGTTCATAACAACGATAACTCTTCTAAGTGTCTCTGAATCCAAGATGCATACAATGGATAAATTTTGGAGAAAATTTGTTTCACTCATGACACAGGGATGAATGTGATGAGGTCGATCACCGTCTTCCTCAAGAGGATAACTACTCCGAATCCACGGAGCTTCTCTGGACTCCTCATAGAGACTTCTCGAATCCACGAGAAAAGAAAGTAGAAAATAGAAATAAATTCTAATAAATTCAAAATTGATTAATTAAAAATAAAAACGAGTTCACAACCCTTTAAATAGGGGTACCAAGCAATGAGAAAGAAATCAGAATCAAACTACAACTAAAACTCCTAGAATCTGTGACTTGCTATAAATAGTAAACTTACTATTTATAGACAGCCGTGATGTCTAGTAGTGCGCAAGGTTTTCGGCCAAACATAGTAAGTGTCCTATGTGGCTCCACCAAATCATTCTCCTAATTATTCGAAGCTCTTTTCACGTTGGGCGCAACACCTAAAGCCTGACGGATGAAGAGTTATAATCAAACTAAAACTTACTATTTATAGTAAAAATGAAATTAAAACAGGGAAACGACCATCGATCCAGGGGTATTTCACAATTACGGGTTGCATAACCCGGTGTAGCAGGGTTGGTTGGCTAAAGTAGCTTGTTCTACCCCAAAATCATATATTTTACGCTCGATTACTCATTTTGGATTGTAAGATACGCCCAATCTAAGGTCCGACGGTCCGGATCACTTCTGTCGTTGACCAGGCCTTTTCTGGTCCATCTTGGCCATGAAACTGTCCGTGACCCACTCTACATCAACTCATGTGGTGAAAGATGAACATAACAAACACATTCAAAGACACAAAACAACGAGTAAGTAGGTAGGGAACCAAAGAGAAAAATAATGAGAATTATTGTTAAAAACTTTAGTTAGCACGTGGTTTATGAGATAAACAGAGTGTAACATTTCTTCAGTTCAGAAGATACGTGGAACAAATGTTTCTGTCATTAAGGTATTTACTGTTTCAACAATATGTCGATTCTTTCATTCAACAATTCTATTATGTTGAGGTGTGTCAGGATAAGTCTTCTAATGAAAAACTCATCGGTTTTGTAAATATGTTGTGAACTCTATTGATATATACTCTCCGCCTGAATTAGATCGAAGTACCTTGATCTTTTTCTCGAACCGCATGGTGATCATAACATAGAATTGTTGAAATAATATGAACACTTGTGATTTGGAGGGCATGAAAGATATTCACGTATATTGAGAAAAATCATCTATAAAGATCACATAATACCGCATACCAGACATGGATAAAATAGGTGATGGCCCTTAAACATCAGTATACAAATTTCAAAAGGAGTAGTAGATTGGAAGGTACTGAGAGAAAAAGGCATAGATTTACTCTTAGATAAACAATAGGAAGATCAAGAGATATGAAGAGATGATTTGTTAATTGTAAGTTTATATATAATACTAGAAAAAGACAAATGAGAAAGCTTATCAGACTATGTATGACTAATGCTACAATGCCAAAGTTTGCACACTTCATTTACATGAATGATATTATTAGACAAAGGAGAAGAAAATTAAGGAACCGAAGTAACAGATCTATCATATTTCAGTAAGAAGAATCACCATTTCCTTCTACCCCTCTCAACTACTTTTCCTTCCATCGCCTCTGTGGAAGAAAGTTAGATTTTTTTCCCACTCTTTCAGAATCAATTAAGTGGTGAGTTAGTAATGGTGAACTTCTGGTCTGATAACTGGATGGGCAAGGGCCCCCTTCATCGCCTGCTAGCATGTCCAGTCCCAACTGAGCTTTTGGAGCTGAAAGTGAGAGATGTCCTGGGTCGTGCTGGTCCC
This sequence comes from Magnolia changhungtana, assembly GCA_030180095.1. Lineage (NCBI taxonomy): Eukaryota > Viridiplantae > Streptophyta > Magnoliopsida > Magnoliales > Magnoliaceae > Magnolia > Magnolia changhungtana. Next base: position 5,108,048 of record JASAUF010000234.1, read on the forward strand.
TTCCCTCCATCCTGAGTTTTCTCCCTCCTTCCTCAACACCTTAGCGACGAGATTATCAACGATGGGTACTCTACTTCTGATGATCCTCCCGAGTGCATCTGGCCGCATGAAAAGTTGGGTAGATTCTCTGTTCGCTCATCATGGCAGCTGTTGCGTTCTCCCTCTTCGCTTACCCAGTGGGCTAGATGGATTTGGCTAGGCCTTCACCCTCCAAAGTTCTCCATCTTCATGTGAAGAATTCTGCAAAATACGATCCCTGTTGATAGCAGAGTTCAAGAAAAAGGCATCGCCATGGCCTCTAGGTGCAGATGCTGTCTCCAAAGTACGAATGCTTGTCCTCAGTCGGAATCAATTCCCCACCTCTTTCTTTTTGGCCGTCACGCGTAGGCCCTTTGGGCCTCTTTTGGCTCGGTGTGCGGTATCCCTCCGCTGGTCCACAGTTCTATTGCAGGCAAACTGAGCCATTGGAGGAATGCGTCGGCTCTTGGAGTAGCGCATAGCTTGGTCCAATTTCTACTGCCTATCCTTCTTCTCTAGGAGATATGGCGATCCAGAAATGATGTTGTTTTCGAAAATTCCCCAATGATCATTGGGACATCAGCGGCCCGTATCAAATGGTGGGCAAACATGGTTCTTGGCGCAGATTTAATGGATGTTGTTGGTTGGAAGTGCGGGATGAGGCCCAAGAATTCAGTACTTGTTCAAAGTAGAAATGCCCCTACCTTGGTGAAATGGAAACAGCCATCCCTGGGATGGGTCAAATTAAATGTTGATGGATCGGCGAAGGGTAATCCTAGTCCTTCAGGTGAGGGTGGCATCTGCATGAATGAAAACGGTATTTTCCTTTTCGGTTTCACTGCGGGCTACATGTTCACTCCCCAAGTATAGGGTTGTGATGTAGTAATAACTCGGTAAGATCGAGGTCGAATCCCACGAGGACTGATCGTCACAATTCAAATCTGTGATCCTCCTTAACTAATTCAACAAATAATGGAGCAAATTACTAACACAAATTTATGAAAAATAACTATTGAGGATAGGGAAGAAAATTCAATAAGAGAAAGAGCACTAGGACTTTCGAATCCACCCCTAATTATCCCAACCCTTGTTTTGTCTGTTAATTCATTTTAATATAGATTGATCTAACTTATCTAGAGAAAGCACAATCTGTGTCCTTAATCGGGCATACAGATTGTCTAATTCCTTCAAGCAATGCCATGAATAACATATCCCATGTCCAAATCGGGCATATGGAATATACAGTTCAGTAAAGCACCCTGTTTCTTCCTCTACAGGAACTGTTCATGATCGAGATACAAGCACCTAGAATAAGCATCCAGACCACATCCATCCATAGACTCTGATCAAGTTCATAGATGGAGAAGTATAGAATTTAAAGCAATCAAGCACACTAGGGAAAGAAACAAACCAATCTAATTAAAATAAAATCAACATAGAAAAGGGTGTTCAAATTAGGGGTTTCATCTCAGCCCTAGCTGAGAGATTAGTTACCCATAAAATTCATTAAACATATGGATAAATAAAAATTCATAAAAACATCAAACCAATTTCTCTTTCTTCTTCTTTTTCTTCTCTCCTTTGCTCTAGATCTGGAATTCTCCACTTTTTCCGATTTTTGAATGCCCTTCCTCATGTTTTGCAACTCTTTTTATAGGCGATGGAGTGGTGGAGTGGTGAAATTCGGATTTGGGAAAGTGTCTGCACGCGCCAAAGACAAAATTCCTTTTCACGGTCAAGTTCGGGACCTCAAAACACCATACTTTCCTCGTTCAAATTCCAACAAACACCGTCCCTTAGGACTTTCTTGGGTCCTCTACATGATAGACGGTTCAGATCGCCATATGATCAAAGATGGTGGCCCACAACCGCCTGGAAAACCGGATTTTCAAATTGTGCGAAACCTTTCGCACCCTTTCATCTGTCGTGATCGGTGGGGCCCACAGAAGTATTTTCTGGAAAATCCACCCCGTCCATTGGATTCAGGACGAAATTTCAGTCAAGAATAGGTAGTTTTGAACGTCCATTGATGCGTCCCAGAGAAGAAAACACAAAAAGATCAGATTTGGACGTTACAGGGCAGTCCGTTTGTGGCCTCTGTACCGCACACGTGTGCACGCATGGGAGTAAAATAGAAACATGGTTTTATAGTATTCGAGCCCATCTTCAAGATGGACGGCTTGGATCATCCAGATAGGTGATGAGTGAGTCCCACAGTCAGCCGCAAACTCCAACAGCGTCGTCCGTTCGCTGCCGCAAAAACGGCAACTGCCATTTTTTGGAAGATGACGGTCGGCGGGTGTTTGAATTTGGAAGGTGGTGTGGTGCGGCTCTTGTGCATGGTGCACATATGCACTTCGCTTCTCATGTGGGGTCCACTGCAATGTTTTGAAGATATCTGATCCGTCCATCCTGCTTCCCGTATTATTTAAACCATCGATACCAATTTTTAGGCAATTCCAGATATCAGGTGGGTCCAGAATCAACGGTTTATGGACTGATCTGTCAGTTGGGGCACTTCCCTAGTGATCCGAGGGCTGAAATTTGAAATGTACGGTTAATTTATGTCCCTAATCCCATGTATAAAGTTTCGAGCCAATTGGATGGAGGGAACCATGTGATCTTTCATTCTGGACCAGTTTCGGGCCTCTTTAAACGTGAACGGCTTGATTTCCTCGGGTCCCAGGCATGTAAATTCTTCAATATTGGTCCTCTGAGGTTCATCCCGTGCTCTGGTAATTCCGGAGAGTCAAATCCATGCTTTTAACATCATTTTTCAATACACGCTCCTGATTTCATCCTGTAATAAAAACACAATTAAAATATGGCATTAAGCATTATCATGTACATAAAATCAGGTAATAGTCGGGGTCTAATATGCAATATTCGACCCTCATCACAACCCCCAACCAGCATTTTGCTAGTCCCGAGCAAAACATGCGAAAAATAATTTCAGAAATAAAAGACAATTCCTGTAAACTCAAGTGACGGGTGAACAAATAATTGAGATGTGAAAATTCCACGATTCATGAATGGTGAGAAAATTTTTCTCCTGAAATCAAGCCTACAGTAAACTACATAATCAAGTTCAAAATATTAAGACATGAATTAGAATAATCCTAAAACATTGAATTTCATTAGTGTATAGTGTCATCTCAGCTTTCAACCATTAAGAGATTCAATTGTCAATTTCATGATATCATTGGTAATTAACAACGGAGCTCATGTCACCCAAAACTGGAACCACACTTGCCTTACAGATTAACCTTTCATTCTACCATTTTTTGATTTTCTTTATGAATAGTATGCCAAGGAGGAGAATCAAATCTGCACCTATAGGGAGCAAACCTATGGTGAAAACTTGTCGCCTAAATCTTTTCTCATGTCAACTATAAGGAATCGAATCTTCATCTATAGGGAGCAAACCTATGATGACGATTATGTGACTTATTCTTTCAATTCTTCTTTATAGACTGATGTTAAAAATTTTGTTTTTCAGGCTGGTTCCTTTCATGCTTATTACCATGTTATCAATTAATATCGAACTGAAAACTTAATGTGTAAACGAGATCTGATATGTGAAATCATGGCTCAATCAATGTTTACAACTTCTAATCATGGATTAACCATTCAAACTTCAGTGTGAAATTTGCCAGACAACTGAATCCAAGAGTCATAATTTCTCACGGAATCTTGTAATTTCAAAATCACAACTATCCTTCAAAATCACTTTGAATTCAATAGAAATTCCAGAAAAATTTTAAAAATTTTTTCACAATTTTTCTCAAGACCAAGAAAATACTGATTAGGTAACCTAATTTACCTAATTTCCCACCCCCAACCTAAAATCTACATTGTCCTCAATGTAAAAAATAAACATGCAATGCATATTAGACAACGAAAAGAAAAGAGGAGTAGGGAAAGATAGTACCTGGATGGAGAATCAAGAAGCTCTCAAAAATATCAGCGTAAAAGCGAGTCAGAACAAGAGAGAAATCAGTAAAATAAAAGATCCTACCTATACCACTTTCGCAGGTGCTCTCGATTGCATTTAGCATATGCAACAAGCCTTTAAACCCCTAGGTTACCCCTAGTGGACGAGTTGTAGTCTCGTGAGGGTTTGCAGTAATGTTACCCACAAACATTGAACTAACTAACAAGAAAAAAAAAAAAATCAAATGAAATGCTGGGTTGCCTCCCAGGAGCGCTAAGTTTAACGTCTTCAGCCAGACAAGAACGGACCATGAATTCATTAATCTTTAAGACTAGGGTCCGCCAGAGAACTTACCTCAACACGTGGTTAACCAATCCCAGACAAGTGATGCGAGTTCCCATAAACTGTGCTATCTGAAATGAGGTAATGGACACTATCATCAAATAATTTAAGGACTTCTGCTCGAACAACTTCTTCCATGTTAGGATCGTGCTTCCTTTGTATGTTACATGACATTTCCACAGCATGATCCTTACATACAGTGGGGCACACTCCTTGTATTTCTGCTATCTTCCGTTCAATTGTTGTCTTATATGTTCGAAGAATATTAAGCAACTGTTCTCTTTGCCTTCTCAGAGTTAGAAAGCTGTGCTTGTCAGGAAGAGTCTCAGAGGGATGAAGAGGTTCCACTTTCGCTCTCCATTTTTCAGTCTCCAAGATAGGAGTAGAGTCGAGCAGTGCATTGACTTCGTGGATGGGACTATCGATGTCAAAATCCATGCCCGATTGTGCTAAGCAGGTCTCAAGAGGATCTTCAAAAGATGTACGGAAGGAGTCTTGCACAAGGCTCTCGATCATGTCCACTTCAAAAATGTCGTCCAAATCCGCGGGTTGTTGTCCTGCATTAAAAACATTGAGTTTAATATTCATGTTACCAAAGGACAATTTCATAACTCCATTAAATAGGATTTATAATAGCATTAGATGTAGCCAAAAATGGACGACCCAAGATGATTTGGGATCGACTATGAGGATTGCAGACGGTGAGTATCTATAACTATGAAATCCACTGGAAAATAGAATTTATCAACCTGGATTAGCACATCTTCAATAACACCCCGGGGAACCTTGACAGATCTATCAGCTAGTTGTAATGTTACCTTAGTCGGTTTCAACTCACCAAGTCCTAGCTGCTCATAAACCGAATAAGGTAACAAATTAACACTCGCCCCTAAATCGAGTAATGCCTTCCCAATCTTATGATCTCCTATGCCGCAAGAAATGGTGGGAGCTCCTGGATCCCTAAATTTAGGAGGAGTGTTATGTTGAATCATGGAGCTGATCTGCTCTGCTAGGAAGACTTTCTTATGAACATTCTGCTTACGCTTTTGAGTGCATAAATCTTTAAAAAACTTAGCGTAAGGAGGGACTTGCTTGATGGCATCAAGTAACGGAATGTTGACTTGCACTTTTTTAAACACATCCAGGATTTCATCAAAGTTATTTCTTTTCTTCATTGGTGCCAGACGTTGAGGAAATGGTGCTTTGGGCACGTATGGTGGCACATCAGTAGTTCCTGGAGAATCAGAGAGCTTTTGAATTTTGGATGCATTGGTGTGTCTCTCTGCGTCATCAAGATCTTCTGCTTTAGAATTTGATTCATCCCTAGGTTTCTCTATTCTGTTGTCAATCTGTTTGCCTGACCTAAGGGTAGTGATTGATTTGGCTTGCTCATGGTATTGCCCTTGGTTGGAATTAGAGCCAATCTCATACTGTCCCTTTGGATTAGCCACAGGTTGACTAGGGAACTTACTCTTCTCTCTCTCACTCAATGTGGCAGCTAGTTGACCCATTTGTACTTCCAGCTTGGCAATGGATTGCGCATTTGCATGTAAGCTTTGCTGGTTGGCTAGTAAGGTTTGTTGGGTGTCTTTTTGGAATTGGAGAGAACTCTGCATAAAAAGATGGAGTGTATCCTCAAGAGATGGTTTCCTTGATTGTGCAGGGACTTGTTGATATTGCGGAAACTGTTGGAGTTGTTGATTGCCAGCTTGAGGGTAAGGTTGCATGGGAGGATTTCCAGATGGTCCTCCTTGTTGTGGCCCTTTTGCCCAAGAAAAATTTGGATGCCTAGCCCAACCTGGGTTGTAAGTGTTTGAGTAAGGATCATTCCCAGGTTTCTGAAAGGTGTTCAAAGCATGAACTTGTTCAGAGAGGAATTTGGAAATCTTTGTACAGATGGGCAAGATTGTGTAGGATGGGTAGAACTAGAACATATGGCACAAGCCTCGGCTTGAGTTGTTTGTGGAGGTCCATTATGTAACATCAGAGCATCAACCTTCTTTGTCAGGCCATCAATCTTGGCATGGAGATCTGGTGTGACTCCTATCTCATATATGCCACCTCTCTTTTGTGGTTGGGAACTTCTTTCACCTCTATCTGAATAGTCCCATTGCTGGGAGTTTTCACACAAGGTTTCAAAGAATTTCCATGCTTGGTATCGCTTTTGGTCATGAAGGACCCTCCATTGGTGGCATCGACCATGCGACGGTTCTGGGGTGTCGAGGACCGTCATAAAAGTATTGCACTTGTTGCCACTTCTCAAAAACCGTGGTGTGGACATTTAAGAAGTAAGTCCTTCCATCTTTCCCAACATTCATGAAAGTGCTCTCCCTCTTTTTGTGTGAAATTAGTGATTTCTCTTCGGAGAGCATTAGTTTTGTGAACGAGGGAAGAACTTGTTTAAGAACTTTCTAGACAATTGGTCCCATGTAGTGATAGACCCAACTTCTAGAGAATTCAACCATGCTTTCGCCTTATCCTTCAAAGAAAAGGAAAAAAGCGTAGGCGGATCGAATCGTCACGAGAAGTTTTGAAATTTAAAGGTGGAGCAAATGTCTAGGAATTCTTTCACATGATGATATGGGTCCTCCTTGTCCAACCCATAAAAAGGAAGCGCAGCAATTGTATGACCCAGTCTTGAGTTCAAAGTGTCTTTGCCGTGGTGGTGGGCAACACTATGCATGAAGGCGCATTGAATTGGACAAGAGTGAATAATCTCTAAGAGTTTTAGTTCCATTCTCTTTTGCCATTTCAACTGGGATATCTTTCAATCTTCTATGGAATGTTCTTTCTATTTCAGGATCAAAAGGTGCTAGTTCTTTATCTAGAGATCTACGTCCTAGCATAAACTAAGTAACAACGTAAGAGAAAGAAAACTAGAACTAGAAATTATGCTATTCAAAAAAAAAAAATTAAAACTATGTGAATAAAAATGGGAAGAAAGAACCAGGAAAAGGAGATGATTAATGGCGAGAAGATTTAAGAAGCTCCTCCTTCACTTAGTAGCTTCCTTCCTCAATTCCTGTAAATAAAAATAAAAACAAATCAAGTTTCCTAAAATTATGATAGAAAAATCCTAAGCAACGGTTAATTTCTAAAAAAGAAAGTTTCTAAAACTAGAAAATAGAAAGTTACCAAATCCAAAGTTAGAAAGTAGAAAATTCCTAAAAATTGAAAACTTAAATCTCAAAATAGAAAGTAGAGAGGATTGGAGAATTTAGAAAGATGTTACCAATTGGAGATCTATGTTAGAATCTGCAAAAGAAAACAAAACAAGTTAGTTTCTAAAATAGAAAATCTAAAATTAGAAATTTTCTAAAGAACAAAAAGTCAATTTCTAAAAAGGAAGGAAATCCTAGAATTGGAAAGTTACTAAAAATAAAAAGCTAAGTTAGTTTTTAAAAAGGAAAAAAAAATTTCTAAAACTAGAAAATAGAAAGTTACTTAAAAGAAGAATCTAAATCTAAAATTAGAAACTAAAAATTTCTAAAAAATAAAATCCTAATTCTAAAAATAGAAATTAGAAAAAGTAAGAAACTTAGAAGGGATTACCAAATTAGAAGTTTATTTCAGGACCCTACAAAACAGGAAATAGGTTAGTTCTAAAATAAAGAAAAAAAACTTGTTCACTCCCCAAGTATAGGGTTGTGATGTAGTAATAACTCGGTAAAATCCCACGAGGATGATCGTCACAATTATGATCCTCCTTAACTAATTCAACAAATAATGGAGCAAATTACTAACACAAATTTATGGAAAATAACTATTGAGGATAGGGAAGAAAATTCAATAAGAGAAAGAGCACTAGGACTTTCGAATCCACCCCTAATTATCCCAACCCTTGTTTTGTCTGTTAATTCATTTTAATATAGATTGATCTAACTTATCTAGAGAAAGCACAATCTGTGTCAAACTTGTTCACTCCCCAAGTATAGGGTTGTGATGTAGTAATAACTCGGTAAGATCGAGGTCGAATCCCACGAGGACTGATCGTCACAATTCAAATATGTGATCCTCCTTAACTAATTCAACAAATAATGGAGCAAATTACTAACACAAATTTATGAAAAATAACTATTGAGGATAGGGAAGAAAATTCAATAAGAGAAAGAGCACTAGGACTTTCGAATCCACCCCTAATTATCCCAACCCTTGTTTTGTCTGTTAATTCATTTTAATATAGATTGATCTAACTTATCTAGAGAAAGCACAATCTGTGTCCTTAATCGGGCATACAGATTGTCTAATTCCTTCAAGCAATGCCATGAATAACATATCCCATGTCCAAATCGGGCATATGGAATATCTGATTCGATAAAGCACCCTGTTTCTTCCTCTACTGAGGAACACTGTTCATGATCGATACAAGCACCTAGAATAAGCATCCAGACCACATCCATCCATAGACTCTGATCAAGTTCATAGATGGAGAAGTATAGAATTTAAAACAATCAAGCACACTAGGGAAAGAAACAAACCAATCTAATTAAAATAAAATCAACATAGAAAAAGGGTGTTCAAATTAGGGGTTTCATCTCACCTAGTGAGAGATTAGTTACCCATAAAATTCATTAAACATATGGATAAATAAAAATTCATAAAAACATCAAACCAATTTCTCTCTTTCTTCTTTCTTCTTTTTCTTCTCTCCTTTGCTCTAGATCTGGAATTCTCCACTTTTTCCAATTTCTGAATGCCCTTCCTCATGTTTTGCAACTCTTTTTATAGCTGATGGAGTGGTGGAGTGGTGAAATTCGGATTTGGGAATTTGTGCACGCGCGTTGACAAAATTCCTTTTCACACCAAGTTCAGGACCTCAAAACACCATACTTTCCTCGTTCAAATTCCAACAAACACCGTCCCTTAGGACTTTCTTGGGTCCTCTACATGATAGACGGTTCAGATCTGCCATATGATCAAAGATGGTGGCCCACAACCGCCTGGAAAACCGGATTTTCAAATTGTGCGAAACCTTTCGCACCCTTTCGCTGTCGTGATCGGTGGGCCCCATAGAAGTATTTTCTGGGAAATCCACCCCGTCCATTGGATTCAGGACGAAATTTCAGTCAAGAATAGGTAGTTTTGAACGTCCAATGATGCGTCCCAGAGAAGAAAACACAAAAAGATCAGATTTGGACGTTACAGGGCAGTCCGTTTGTGGCCTCTGTACCGCACACGTGTGCACGCATGGGAGTAAAATAGAAACATGGTTTTATAGTATTCGAGCCCATCTTCAAGATGGACGGCTTGGATCATCCAGATAGGTGATGAGTGAGTCCCACAGTCAGCCGCAAACTCCAACAGCGTCGTCCGTTCGCTGCCGCAAAAACGGCAACTGCCATTTTTTTTGGAAGATGACGGTCAGCGGGTGTTTGAATTTGGAAGGTGGTGTGGTGCGGCTCTTGTGCATGGTGCACATATGCACTTCGCTTCTCATGTGGGGTCCACTGCAATGTTTTGAAGATATCTGATCCGTCCATCCTGCTTCCCGTATTATTTAAACCATCGATACCAATTTTTAGGCAATTCCAGATATCAGGTGGGTCCAGAATCAACGGTTTATGGACTGATCTGTCAGTTGGGGCACTTCCCTAGTGATCCGAGGGCTGAAATTTGAAATGTACGGTTAATTTATGTCCCTAATCCCATGTATAAAGTTTCGAGCCAATTGGATGGAGGGAACCATGTGATCTTTCATTCTGGACCAGTTTCGGGCCTCTTTAAACGTGAACGACTTGATTTCCTCGGGTCCCAGGCATGTAAATTCTTCAATATTGGTCTCTCGAGGTTCATCCCGTGCTCACGGTAATTAGGAGAGTCAAATCCATGCTTTTAACATCATTTTTCAATACACGCTCCTAATTTCATCCTGTAATAAAAACACAATTAAAATATGGCATTAAGCATTATCATGTACATAAAATCAGGTAATAGTCGGGGTCTAATATGCAATATTCGACCCTCATCACAACCCCCAACCAGCATTTTGCTAGTCCCGAGCAAAATATGCGAAAAATAATTTCAGAAATAAAAGACAATTCCTGTAAACTCAAGTGACGGGTGAACAAATAATTGAGATGTGAAAATTCCACGATTCATGAATGGTGAGAAAATTTTTCTCCTGAAATCAAGCCTACAGTAAACTACATAATCAAGTTCAAAATATTAAGACATGAATTAGAATAATCCTAAAACATTGAATTTCATTAGTGTATAGTGTCATCTCAGCTTTCAACCATTAAGAGATTCAATTGTCAATTTCATGATATCATTGGTAATTAACAACTAGAGCTCATGTCACCCAAAAGTGGAACCACACTTGCCTTACAGATTAACCTTTCATTCTACCATTTTTTTTATTTTCTTTATGAATAGTATGCCAAGGAGGAGAATCAAATCTGCACCTATAGGGAGCAAACCTATGGTGAAAACTTGTCGCCTAAATCTTTTCTCATGTCAACTATAAGGAATCGAATCTTCATCTATAGGGAGCAAACCTATGATGACGATTATGTGACTTTTCTTTCAATTCTTCTTTATATCGATGTTAAAAATTTTTTTTTGGTGGTTCCTTTCATGCTTATTACCATGTTATCAATTAATATCGAACTGAAAACTTAATGTGTAAACGAGATCTGATATGTGAAATCATGGCTCAATCAATGTTTACAACTTCTAATAATGGATTAACCATTCAAACTTCAGTGTGAAATTTGCCAGACAACTGAATCCAAGAGTCATAATTTCTCACATTCGGAATCTTGTAATTTCAAAATCACAACTATCCTTCAAAATCACTTTAAAGTCAACAGAAATTCCAGAAAAATTTTAAAAATTTTCACAATTTTTGCTCAAGACCAAGAAAATACTGATTAGGTAACCTAATTTACCTAATTTCCCACCCCCAACCTAAAATCTACATTGTCCTCAATGTAAAAAAATAAACATGCAATGCATATTAGACAACGAAAAGAAAAGAGGAGTAGGGAAAGATAGTACCTGGATGGAGAATCAAGAAGCTCTCAAAAATATCAGCGTAAAAGCGAGTCAGAACAAGAGAGAAATCAGTAAAATAAAAGATCCTACCTATACCACTTTCGCAGGTGCTCTCGATTGCATTTAGCATATGCAACAAGCCTTTAAACCCCTAGGTTACCCCTAGTGGACGAGTTGTAGTCTCGTGAGGGTTTGCAGTAATGTTACCCACAAACATTGAACTAACTAACAAGAAAAAAAAAAAAATCAAATGAAATGCTGGGTTGCCTCCCAGGAGCGCTAAGTTTAACGTCTTCAGCCAGACAAGAACGGACCATGAATTCATTAATCTTTAAGACTAGGGTCCGCCAGAGAACTTACCTCAACACGTGGTTAACCAATCCCAGACAAGTGATGCGAGTTCCCATAAACTGTGCTATCTGAAATGAGGTAATGGACACTATCATCAAATAATTTAAGGACTTCTGCTCGAACAACTTCTTCCATGTTAGGATCGTGCTTCCTTTGTATGTTACATGACATTTCCACAGCATGATCCTTACATACAGTGGGGCACACTCCTTGTATTTCTGCTATCTTCCGTTCAATTGTTGTCTTATATGTTCGAAGAATATTAAGCAACCTGTTCTCTTTTGCCTTCTCAGAGTTAGAAACTGTGCTGTCAGGAAGAGTCTCAGAGGGATGAAGAGGTTCCACTTTCGCTCTCCATTTTTCAGTCTCCAAGATAGGAGTAGAGTCGAGCAGTGCATTGACTTCGTGGATGGGACTATCGATGTCAAAATCCATGCCCGATTGTGCTAAGCAGGTCTCAAGAGGATCTTCAAAAGATGTACGGAAGGAGTCTTGCACAAGGCTCTCGATCATGTCCACTTCAAAAATGTCGTCCAAATCCGCGGGTTGTTGTCCTGCATTAAAAACATTGAGTTTAATATTCATGTTACCAAAGGACAATTTCATAACTCCATTTACAGCAGTTTATAATAGCATTAGATGTAGCCAAAAATGGACGACCCAAGATGACTGGGATCTGACTATGAGGATTGCGGGACGGTGAGTATCTATAACTATGAAATCCTTTGGAAAATAGAATTTATCAACCTGGATTAGCACATCTTCAATAACACCCAGGGAACCTTGACAGATCTATCGCCTAGTTGTAATGTTACCTTAGTCGGTTTCAACTCACCAAGTCCTATTTGCTCATAAACCGAATAAGGTAACAAATTAACACTCGCCCCTAAATCGAGTAATGCCTTCCCAATCTTATGATCTCCTATGCCGCAAGAAATGGTGGGAGCTCTGGATCCCTAAATTTAGGAGGAGTGTTATGTTGAATCATGGAGTGATCCGCTCTGCTAGGAAGACTTTCTTATGAACATTTCGCTTACGCTTTTGAGTGCATAAATCTTTAAAAACTTAGCGTAAGGAGGGACTTGCTTGATGGCATCAAGTAACGGAATGTTGACTTGCACTTTTAAACACATCCAGGATTTCATCAAAGTTATTTCTTTTCTTCATTGGTGCCAGACGTTGAGGAAATGGTGCTTTGGGCACGTATGGTGGCACATCAGTAGTCTCTGGAGAATCAGAGAGCTTTTGAATTTTGGATGCATTGGTGTGTCTCTCTGCGTCATCAAGATCTTCTGCTTTAGAATTTGATTCATCCCTAGGTTTATCTCTATTGTTGTCAATCTGTTTGCGACCTAAGGGTAGTGATTGATTTGGCTTGCTCATGGTATTGCCCTTGGTTGGAATTAGAGCCAATCTCATCTTGTCCCTTTGGATTAGCCACGGGTTGACTAGGAACTTACTCTTCTCTCTCTCACTCAATGTGGCAAACTAGTTGACCCATTTGTACTTCCAACTTTGGCAATGGATTGCGCATTTGCATGTAAGCTTTTCTTTGGTTGGCTAGTAAGGTTTGTTGGGTGTCTTTTTGGAATTGGAGAGAACTCGCATAAAAAGATGGAGTGTATCCTCAAGAGATGGTTTCCTTGATTGTGCAGGGACTTGTTGATATTGCGGAAAACTGTTGGAGTTGTTGATTGCCAGCTTGAGGGTAAGGTTGCATGGGAGGATTTCCAGATGGTCCTCCTTGTTGTGGCCCTTTTGCCCAAGAAAAATTTGGATGCCTAGCCCAACCTGGGTTGTAAGTGTTTGAGTAAGGATCATTCCCAGGTGTTTCGAAAGGTGTTCAAAGCATGAACTTGTTCAGAGAGGAATTCTGGAAATCTTTGTACAGATGGGCAAGATTGTGTAGGATGGGTAGAACTAGAACATATGGCACAAGCCTCGGCTTGAGTTGTTTGTGGAGGTCCATTATGTAACATCAGAGCATCAACCTTCTTTGTCAGGCCATCAATCTTGGCATGGAGATCTGGTGTGACTCCTATCTCATATATGCCACCTCTCTTTTGTGGTTGGGAACTTCTTTCACCTCTATCTGAATAGTCCCATTGCTGGGAGTTTTCACACAAGGTTTCAAAGAATTTCCATGCTTCGGTATCGCTTTTGGTCATGAAGGACCCTCCACTGGTGGCATCGACCATGCGACGGTTCTGGGGTGTCAGACCGTCATAAAAGTATTGCACTTGTTGCCACTTCTCAAAACCGTGGTGTGGACATTTAAGAAGTAAGTCCTTCCATCTTTCCCAACATTCATGAAAGTGCTCTCCCTCTTTTTGTGTGAAATTAGTGATTTCTCTTCGGAGAGCATTAGTTTTGTGAACAGGGAAGAACTTGTTTAAGAACTTTCTAGACAATTGGTCCCATGTAGTGATAGACCCAACTTCTAGAGAATTCAACCATGCTTTCGCCTTATCCTTCAAAGAAAAAGGAAACAGGCGTAGGCGGATCGAATCGTCTGAGAAGTTTTGAAATTTAAAGGTGGAGCAAATGTCTAGGAATTCTTTCACATGATGATATGGGTCCTCCTTGTCCAACCCATAAAAGGAAGGCGACAAGAATCGTATGACCCCAGTCTTGAGTTCAAAGTGTTTGCCGTGGTGGTGGGCAACACTATGCATGAAGGCGCATTGAATTGGACAGATTTGAATAATCTCTAAGAGTTTTAGTTCCATTCTCTTCTGCCATTTCAACTGGGATGTCTTTCAATCTTCTATGGAATGTTCTTTCTATTTCAGGATCAAAAGGTGCTAGTTCTTTATCTAGAGATCTACGTCCTAGCATAAACTAAGTAACAACGTAAGAGAAAGAAAACTAGAACTAGAAATTATGCTATTCAAAAAAAACAAATTAAAACTATGTGAATAAAAATGGGAAGAAAGAACCAGGAAAAGGAGATGATTAATGGCAGAAGATTTAAGAAGCTCCTCCTTCACTTAGTAGCTTCCTTCCTCAATTCCTGTAAATAAAAATAAAAACAAATCAAGTTTCCTAAAATTATGATAGAAAAATCCTAAGCAACGGTTAATTTCTAAAAAAGAAAGTTTCTAAAACTAGAAAATAGAAAGTTACCAAATCCAAAGTTAGAAAGTAGAAAATTCCTAAAAATTGAAAACTTAAATCTCAAAATAGAAAGTAGAGAGGACTGGAGAATTTAGAAAGATGTTACCAATTGGAGATCTATGTTAGAATCCCGCAAAAGAAAACAAAACAAGTTAGTTTCTAAAATAGAAAATCTAAAATTAGAAATTTTCTAAAGAACTAAAAAAAAAGTCAATTTCTAAAAAGGAAGGAAATCCTAGAATTGGAAAGTTACTAAAAATAAAAAGCTAAGTTAGTTTTTAAAAAGGAAAAAAAATTTTCTAAAACTAGAAAATAGAAAGTTACTTAAAAGAAGAATCTAAATCTAAAATTAGAAACTAAAAATTTCTAAAAAATAAAATCCTAATTCTAAAAATAGAAATTAGAAAAAGTAAGAAACTTAGAAGGGATTACCAAATTAGAAGTTTATTTCAGGACCCTACAAAACAGGAAATAGGTTAGTTCTAAAATAAAGAAAAAAAACTTGTTCACTCCCCAAGTATAGGGTTGTGATGTAGTAATAACTCGGTAAGATCGAGGTCGAATCCCACGAGGACTGATCGTCACAATTCAAATCTGTGATCCTCCTTAACTAATTCAACAAATAATGGAGCAAATTACTAACACAAATTTATGGAAAATAACTATTGAGGATAGGGAAGAAAATTCAATAAGAGAAAGAGCACTAGGACTTTCGAATCCACCCCTAATTATCCCAACCCTTGTTTTGTCTGTTAATTCATTTTAATATAGATTGATCTAACTTATCTAGAGAAAGCACAATCTGTGTCAAACTTGTTCACTCCCCAAGTATAGGGTTGTGATGTAGTAATAACTCGGTAAGATCGAGGTCGAATCCCACGAGGACTGATCGTCACAATTCAAATATGTGATCCTCCTTAACTAATTCAACAAATAATGGAGCAAATTACTAACACAAATTTATGAAAAATAACTATTGAGGATAGGGAAGAAAATTCAATAAGAGAAAGAGCACTAGGACTTTCGAATCCACCCCTAATTATCCCAACCCTTGTTTTGTCTGTTAATTCATTTTAATATAGATTGATCTAACTTATCTAGAGAAAGCACAATCTGTGTCCTTAATCGGGCATACAGATTGTCTAATTCCTTCAAGCAATGCCATGAATAACATATCCCATGTCCAAATCGGGCATATGGAATATCTGATTCGAGAAAGCACCACTGTTTCTTCCTCTAGGAACTGTTCATGATCAGATACAAGCACCTAGAATAAGCATCCAGACCACATCCATCCATAGACTCTGATCAAGTTCATAGATGGAGAAGTATAGAATTTAAAGCAATCAAGCACACTAGGGAAAGAAACAAACCAATCTAATTAAAATAAAATCAACATAGAAAAGGGTGTTCAAATTAGGGGTTTCATCTCAGCCCTAGCTGAGAGATTAGTTACCCATAAAATTCATTAAACATATGGATAAATAAAAATTCATAAAAACATCAAACCAATTTCTCTCTTTCTTCTTTTTCTTCTCTCCTTTGCTCTAGATCTGGAATTCTCCACTTTTTCCGATTTCTGAATGCCCTTCCTCATGTTTTGCAACTCTTTTTATAGCTGATGGAGTGGCTGGAGTGGTGAAATTCGGATTTGGGAAGCTGTCGCACGCGCAGCAAAATTCCTTTTCACAGTCAAGTTCAGGACCTCAAAACACCATACTTTCCTCGTTCAAATTCCAACAAACACCGTCCCTTAGGACTTTCTTGGGTCCTCTACATGATAGACGGTTCAGATCTGCCATATGATCAAAGATGGTGGCCCACAACCGCCTGGAAAACCGGATTTTCAAATTGTGCGAAACCTTTCGCACCCTTTCGCTGTCGTGATCGGTGGGGCCCACAGAAGTATTTTCTGGAAAATCCACCCCGTCCATTGGATTCAGGACGAAATTTCAGTCAAGAATAGGTAGTTTTGAACGTCCAATGATGCGTCCCAGAGAAGAAAACACAAAAAGATCAGATTTGGACGTTACAGGGCAGTCCGTTTGTGGCCTCTGTACCGCACACGTGTGCACGCATGGGAGTAAAATAGAAACATGGTTTTATAGTATTCGAGCCCATCTTCAAGATGGACGGCTTGGATCATCCAGATAGGTGATGAGTGAGTCCCACAGTCAGCCGCAAACTCCAACAGCGTCGTCCGTTCGCTGCCGCAAAAACGGCAACTGCCATTTTTTTGGAAGATGACGGTCAGCGGGTGTTTGAATTTGGAAGGTGGTGTGGTGCGGCTCTTGTGCATGGTGCACATATGCACTTCGCTTCTCATGTGGGGTCCACTGCAATGTTTTGAAGATATCTGATCCGTCCATCCTGCTTCCCGTATTATTTAAACCATCGATACCAATTTTTAGGCAATTCCAGATATCAGGTGGGTCCAGAATCAACGGTTTATGGACTGATCTGTCAGTTGGGGCACTTCCCTAGTGATCCGAGGGCTGAAATTTGAAATGTACGGTTAATTTATGTCCCTAATCCCATGTATAAAGTTTCGAGCCAATTGGATGGAGGGAACCATGTGATCTTTCATTCTGGACCAGTTTCGGGCCTCTTTAAACGTGAACGACTTGATTTCCTCGGGTCCCAGGCATGTAAATTCTTCAATATTGGTCCTCTGAGGTTCATCCCGTGCTCTGGTAATTCCGGAGAGTCAAATCCATGCTTTTAACATCATTTTTCAATACACGCTCCTAATTTCATCCTGTAATAAAAACACAATTAAAATATGGCATTAAGCATTATCATGTACATAAAATCAGGTAATAGTCGGGGTCTAATATGCAATATTCGACCCTCATCACTACGGGGTTGGTTCTAACAATGTGGAAGAACTCCGCGCTATTCACAACGGGATGCTGCTCTACTTGGGAAAGGGCTTCGACAGGGTTGTTGTTGAGTCTGACTCTAAATTGATGATTCATTGCCTCACTAATCACGCTATGGCCCATTGGAAGTGGAAACCGTGGCTGGATAGAATCAACCGATTACACCAGTTGGGCCACTTTTCTTTCTCTCATATTCTCAGAGAAGGCAACGGTCTGGCAGATGGTTTGTTGCGGGACGGGAGCCGCCTTCAACAATCTATTATCCATCTTCATCCTAGGTCCCTTCCTTCTGTTGTCTGTGGTATGATCTTTTTGGATAGGGTCAGTCTTGGTGTGCTCAAATCGACCGCCTAACTCGGTCGTTATTTGCTTTGTTTTTTTAGGGCGCTTCTGGGAGTTAGGTGGTCGTCTGGGCCCTGGTTTTTGTCTGGTCCCTTCGTCTTTTTTTTTTTTTTTTTTTCTTGTTGCAAGGGGTCTGTTTTTTCATTTTGTGTAGAGCCTTATATAGCCTATAATTTTCTGAAATGAAATATAGCTTTCTAATATATATATATATATATATGGAAAAAGGTACAATGCGCTGGAGCTCACGATAAGCTTATTGTGAGGTCGAGCTGTGTGGGCCCCACCGTGATGTGTGTCGACCATCAACACCGTGCATTTGACTGGTACCCTTTAAATTATGGGATATCCCAAAATCACCAGAGTATATGAACTCGGTGGGCCATACCATCTAAAATTATGTGCAGACACCGTTAAAACATATAAAGGCACTTGGTAGGGCCCACCTGAGTTTTGTATGCGCCTGAAACTTGGTCTGAACCCTCATTTAAGTGGGACACACATAATGGATGGGCTGGATTTGCAAACCACATCTCGGTGAGCCCTCAAAAATGGTTATGAATGTTTTAATGGTGAACAGCCCCCTCTCCACTTCTGTATGTGGTGTGGCCCACACAAGTTACGGATTGACTTGATTTTTTAGACTTTGGCCCACGACGGAATGGTGCATCTGACTGATGGGGTAGATGTTCGAAACGCATCACGGTGGGGCCCACACAGCTTGACCTCATGGGACGGAGCCGTGAGCTCTAGTCGCATTGTACCTTTTCCTATATATATATATAAAATAAAATAAAATCTTAGAAGAACATTACTACACATTGGTTCTGGACTAACTGACCCAGAAATATAAGATTAGCTGACAAGTTTGGTACATGAAAGACATCAGACATAGTAAATAATTGATGAGGAGAAGGAGAGAATGGTAAGAACCCAACATAAGAAATTGGTAACTTAGTTCCATCTACGGTAGAGATGACTTGAGTACCTTTGTATGGTTGAACATTTTGATGATAAGAGGTAGTACCTGCCATATGGTTGGAAGCAACATAATCAAAATACAAAGGACGACATGAGATACCCGATAGGCCAGCCACAGATAAAGCCTAAATGATTTGTTGAATCATATCGGGAGTAAGAGGACTAGCAACTGGCACTGCAATTGGTCTGGCCTCGGCCCTCTGCTAAATTTCACACTCTAGGACTGCAATTGGTCTGGCCTCGACCCTTTGCTAAATTTGACACTCCATCCCATCCCTGTGGATCTTCTTTCTCTTTCAGTTAAGGATGTCATCAATCAGGATGGCCTGCTTATCCCAGATCACGTCTCAACTCTTTTGCCTGAGGAAATTATTCACCAAATTACCATGAGTGGCTTTTGCACTTCATCAGCACCGGATGAGCATTTTTGGCCTCTCGATCGTACGGGTACTTTCTCTGTTAAATCGGCCTGGAATCTTTGCCGTTCAAGACACCAAGAGATGGTGGGAGCAGCAAAAATCTGGAACCCTCTTCTCCCCCTAAAAGTATCTATGTTTATATGGCGATTGGCACAACGTGCGGTTCCAACAGATGACAAAATTCAGCGGAAGGGAGTAAGCCTTGCGTCGAAATGTTCCTGTTGTGGGCACGATTACTCTTCGTCTTTTCCTCATCCGAAAACCATGGACCACCTCTTTATCAGGGGACGCCTGGCCGGTGGTGTGTGGGCGCATTTCAATGACATTTTTTCCTTCCACCTTCCCCAACACCAATCTGTTTTGGAGCGGCTGTCCTCTTGGTGGACCATCCAGCCCTTTAATCATAACCCTTCTAAAATTCAGTGTGCCATTCCCTGCCTTATTCTATGGGAGTTATGGAAGGCTCGAAATGCGGCCCGTTTTGAAAATGTTAGCCCCTCAGTTCCAACGATTGTCAACCGCATAAATTGGTGGCTCGCTCGCCTCAGCCGCATCATCCCTGGCGCCAGATCCCTCAGCCGGTCTGACCTTTCTCTCCTCCAATGTCTTCGCATTCGGCAGATTCACCCTACGTCTAAATCGCTTCAGGTGGTCAAGTGATCCAGACCAAAAGAAGGTTGGATCAAGGTGAACGTAGATGGCGCAACTTTGGGAAATCCTGGTCTAGCTGGGTGATGCGGGATTGGCAGGGATGCTTTCGGTTCTTTTCTTTTTGCTTTCTCCCATGATTACGGTATGGGCACCAATAATAGAGCGGAACTCTGGGCCCTTTATGATGCTATGTCTATTTCTATTAGCCGGGGCTATAATTGGATTTTTTTAGAATCTGATTCTAAATGTGTGGTGGACGCGTTCATTGGCAAATCTTCCCCAGCCTGGAAATGGAGATATTGGTGGAAGCGGATCAGCGATCTTCATACCAGAGGTACTTTTGTGATTTTCCTTATCCCGAGAGAAGCAAATGGGCCGGCTGATGAGCTGGCTAAGGCAGCGGCTTTGTCCCAACAAAACTTCATGTACCTTTCCTACTCGGACCTCCCGATGAGAGTCAAGGGTCTTTATAGACTAGATAAGTTGGGATTTGGCGCTTTAAGAGAGACATAAGGGATGTGCTCTCACTTGCTGTATTTCTGTATATGGTTGTCTGGGCCCTCCTAGCTCCTTTTTGTGCCCAGGAGGCCCTAAAAGCTTTCTGTACATCTTTTCTGATTTTAATGTACAACCTCCCTATCCTTAAAAAAAAAAAAAAAAAAAAAAAAAAAAGAGGACTAGCAACTGAAGGAATAGTAGTGGCAGATGAGTAATTAGTTGTGGTCATGTATACTTTTTTTATTTTTATTTTTATTTTTTTACTAGCATTATTTTTCTTCTTTCTGCACTCATGAATGTTGTACCCACAAATTCCATAGAAGTCACATAAAGGATTGTCTTTACAGGCTGGCAAGGTGGCCAAACTTCTTACACTAATGACACTGGACACGAGACATGTCATGTTTCATCCAGAATTTATATATTTCTTCATTAAAAAAAAAAAAAAAAAAAAAGACGTCATGTTTCGCTAAAGATGCAAGAAAGAACCATATCCGATGTGGGTGGGGCATACCAGATAGAGCTTAATTTGAGATATTGTTCTTCCACTATTAAGTTAGACATCACGACACTCATGGCAAGTGGATTATGGTTGAGTAATGCAGCAAAATAATGATTAAACTCGGGGCATAGTTTCATAAGAAACTGTCTAACATGGGTGCACTCACTCATGTTATTCTGAAAGATGGTGACAACATCCGCTGAAAACTTAGGATCCATCGTCGACATCTCGGTCCAAACGGCCACAATAACATTATAAAATTCTTGGATTGTTCGATCAACTTGTGTGATTTGAGCCAAGTCTTGCTCTAGCCAAAACAATCGAGCATCATTTTGCTTCATTGATAGATCATTTTTAAATGATCCCGTAATGCTTTTACTGTCCTATGTGGAGTTATGCCAATGGCAAAAGTTTTGTTCTCGGAATACAATATCCATGTGACAATTGTTCCATTCTTAATTTTCCATTCAGCCAGTTCTTTAGTGTGGTCCATGGTAGGAATGGGATCGGTTCCATCAACCATACTCCATAATCCTTACCCTTAAAGAAATCTCTCAAAGTGAAAAGACCAAAGGTTGTAATTGGTACCATTAAATGTGCAATGAAAACAAGAGTCACTATACATGATGTATGCAAGCAAATTAAAGACGCAATGAAAATCCAAAGCATGGGAAGTACCTGGCGATGGATGCACATTATTTGAGAAGCGTCCTATACTAAGAAAACAATACCAACCAAGGTAAAAGAAACGACATTATCCACAAATCTCAGCCCCACACGTCCAATAAGGAAAGCAAATTAGGAGTTGGAGCGGAAGCGAGGCGAAAATGTATTGCTGCAACAGAGGCCGCAATCGAGCGATGGCAAGGCCGCTGGCACCGGAATAGTGTTGAGGCTACTGGACTCTGATTTCTGACGGTGGTGAAGCAGGATGTCAGGAGCAGCGACGGGCCTGTATTGAATCAACAAAGGGAGTTTTTTGACAGCAACGGTGGTTGCAGGATTGAATCGACAGAGGGATTTTTATTATTTTATTATTTATTTTTTACAGCAATAGTGGATTCAGGACAACAATGCATGTTCTTTAATGGCAGTGGATTCAATCCAGACTGCGGATTTGATGACAATGCGATGCATTTGCATGGTTCTATGGTTTGCCAGACTATATTCATGTAGAAACGTAGGAAGGTATCAACTGTTGGTGAGGCCCACCTGATGACTGGTCCATATGATTAGTTGATTTTTTTTTCTTTGCAGTCTCTCGTGCAGATGATGATGCTTATGTCTTGTGTACGTGTCCGTAAAACATGTAAAACAAAGGTTTGGTGCACCCTCTCGACACACACCTTCACACACTTCACATGTACCACCCTCACATGCGTGCCTGACTTTACATGTATAAGGCACAGCCAACACATAGATGGCATGGCAAAACCAACTGTTCCACTAGTTATGATCGATTGAAGAGTCTGGAAGGACATGGATGGAGGTGGTCAGGAAGATCGGGTGTAATTCGTTCACCAATGAATTCAAGTCCTTTGAAACAATTAGCTTAACTAAACAAGATTTATAAAATAAATGATCAGATATATCGGTTCTGTTGGGGTAACGAGCCATTATTGTAACTTTGAGAGGTAAGTTTTCAATGATATAATGGCAATATTTACATAATATGTGAGGGGGCCATAATTTTAAGGGTAAAAGAGGTTTATTTTTTATTTTTTACTTTTATTTTTTACATATCTTTATGGGCATGTTTAGTTAAAATGCAAACTACGGAATATAGCTAGTTTGCTTCACGGGACATTTGTAGCTGTTTGGAAAGCAGTAGATTTTGTAGTAAAGTATTTGCATTTGCCTTTCTCTGCTTAAGAAGAGAGTACAATAGGTTTATCTTTGTGGAATTGCAATACAAAGAATTATAAATGCAAATGGATTTTTTTTTTTTTTTTTTTTTTTTTTTTTTTTTTTTCAGAAATTTTCTTTATCAAAATAAACAGGTGGAAGTGATTTGTTTCTATAAGAGTTAATGTCAGATTACCTCTCACTAATATTAAGTTTTTTTTACCCTTTGCATTCCTTTAGCTTACCTTCAATCTAAGTAGTCCTCTAGTTTGGATATGTGATAAGATGTTAAGAAATGTTATTTTGTCTTCGATCCTAGAAAAGTTTTCTATTTTGTCTTCGATCCTAGAAAAGTTTTCTTTTATATTAAGGCTATTTGGATGGTGGTTAAAAGAAAAAAAGCTATCTATAATGATTATTTAATGATTTTTTGTGAGCATAGGTTCCCATTGATTCTATCTTAGGGGAACGGATTAGGTGCGGTTTTGACCTCACCCAAGTCTGTGTGGCCCTCACGGGTCCATCTTGATGTATGGGATTCTACATCCACGCAGTCCATTTGTTTTGTCAAAACATTTTAGCGCATTCACCCACAAGAAGTTTTTAATGGTCAATCAACATTGTTTCCTATGCTATAGTCATCTTGTTCATTTTTGGGTTCATGCCCTTAAATGATCTAGCAAGATGGCATGGATATAGACTACATGCATGATGTAGAGCAGGTCACGGACAGTTTCATGGCCAAGATGGATCAGAAAAGGCCCGGTCAATGGCAGAAGTGATTCAGACCGTCAGACCTTAGATCGGGCGTAAAATATGTGATTTTGGGGTAGAACGAGCTACTTTAGCCAACCAACCCTGGTATACTGGGTTGCGCAAGCCAGATTTGCAAAAAACCCCTGGATTGATGGTCGTTTCTTTATTTTAATTCCGTTTCTACTATAAATAACAAGTTTTAGTTTGATTGTAACTCTTCATCCGTTGGGCTTTAGGAGTTGCGCCCAATGTGAAAAGAGCTTAGAAAAATTAGGAGAACAGCTTGGTGAAGCCAAATAGGACACTTACTATTTTTGGCTGAAAACCTTGCACACTAGTAGACATCACGACCGTCTATAAATAGTAAGTTGCGAATTATAGGAGTTTTAGTTATAGTTTGCTTCTGATTTCTCTCCCATTGCTTGGTATCCCTATTTAAAGGGTTGTGAACTCGTTTATTTCATTCATTAATCAATTTCGAATTTTATAGAATTTATTTTCTATTTTACTTGCTTTCTTTCTCGTGGATTTGAGAAGCCTCTATGAGGAGTCCAGAGAAGTTCCGTAGATTTGGAACAGTTATCCTCTTGAGGGAGATGATGCTCGACCTCATCACGTTCATCCCTATGTCAATGCATCAAGGTCGGCCAACGGTAAGGGCCACACCATCTTGGATGATGTTGAGGCCACACCTAATCTGCTCCCCCACCTTGGGAGCCTTACTTGAATAACAAGTGAAAATTCAAATAAATCTCATAAAAGTTACTCAATATTTTGTGCATGGTAATATGACTATAGTTTTGGGTAACAATTATAATTTCACATTCAATATTTCTATTAAGAATATTATACAGCCGCCTAATTAGTTCTCCTTGAATATACAAATAAAAGAATTTTATTATTATTTCTCTGTATTTTTCTGTACACAATAATTTAAATCAGTGGTGTATATATGCAAGACCAATACAATGTATTTGGACAATTGAAAGTAGGATCCCAATGATCATGTGATTTTGATAATCGATTAAACCAATGAGCTTGTGATCCTGTGATTTTGAGAATCAATTAGAACTAATTAGCTAGCCAGCTGTATAATATTCCTGATACCAACTTGTGAATATTGAAAACATCCAACTTGTGAATAAGACGATGGAAGTAAGAAGCGTCGATAGGTTTGGTAAATATATCTGCTGGTTGTTGATCACTAGAAATATGAGAAGTATTGATCAAACCCGATTTAATCTTTTCACGGACAATGCAATAATCATCTCGATGTGTTTTCTTCATTCATGAAGGACGGGGTTTACAACAATGTGTTGGGCAGCCTTATTATCATAGAAGAGTGAGTTGTGAATGAGGTACGTGGAGATTACGAAAAAGGCATGAGAGCCACACAATCTCACAACAGGTGGTAGCCATGGCATGCTATATATATTCGGCTTCTGCAGAAGATTGGGAGATCGTAGACTGCTTCTTAGACTTCCATGAAATAGGAGAGGTGCTCGACATGATGTAGTAATCTGTGATGGAATGGTGGGTTTCGGGACAACTAACCCAATCAGAATCGCAAAAGGCATTGTAGTTGTAAAGTACTATAGGAAGAGAGAAAAATGCATTGACCAGCCGATTGTTTAGTTAAGATAACGAAGAATCCCATGAGTTGCATCAAGATGTGATTGACGAGGTGAGTCCATAAAGTGGCTAAGAATGTTCACCGGATAGACAATATCTGGTCTTATAATGGTGAAATATATTAAGCAACCAATAAGTCGATGATAAATGGTTGGATCTGCAAGCATGGTTCCAAAAGAATTGTCGAGCTTTTTAGTTTTGTTCCATTGGAAAATTGGTTAGGCGAGCACTAAGAAAACTGTAATCTTCAGGAATTTCTAATGTATATTTTCTTTGAGAAAGAAGTATACCTTGTTTGGAGCGGTTGACCTCAATGCCTAAAAAATATTTCAAAAAACAAAGGTCTTTGATTTTAAAATGGTCATGTAGGAAGGCTTTGAGCATCTTGATGGAAGAGACATCATTCCCAGCAATAATGATGTCATCAATATAAACAAGGATGGCGATAAAGGAAGAAGTATTTGAATGTGTGAACAATCCACTTTCAACTTGGTGTAGCCAGCATCAAGTAAGGCCATAGAAAATTTAGCAAACCATTGTTGCGATGCTTATTTGAGTCCATACAAGGATTTGTTGAGGCGGCATACCCTATTCTCCTCCTCACGTATGCAAAAATTTAGGTGGAATCATCATATAAACTTCCTCATTGAGGTCTCCATGTAAGAAGGCATTGTGAACATCGACTTGATGAAGATGCCAATTGCAAATGGAAGCAATGGCCAATAAACAATGCACGGTGACCAATTTTGCAATAGGAGCAAATGTTTCATGGTAGTCCAATCCTTCTTTTTGATTATATTCTTTTGCGACAAGGTATACCTTATAACGTTCAATAGAACCGCCAGAGTTATGCTTGATTTTGTAAACCCATTTACATCCAATGGGTTTCTTATGGCTAGGTAATGAAGTGAGAGTCCAAGTTTTGTTCTCTTCCAAGGCATGGATTTTGCTAGCCATGGGTTCACACCATTTATGATCCTTCGCAGCCTGAGTGAAAGTTTGTGGTTCTGTAGTGGAAGGAATTGTTATAGAAAAGGCATGATGAGAGGGGGAGAGTTTATCATATGTAAAAAAGTGGGACAAGGAATAAGAACTACTTACTTAACAATCTATTAAAGAGGAGGACAATGGAGTTAGGTGAGAGTGTGTGGCCAAGTTTCAGTGATAATCGTGGAGATACCTCATTTGCTCGCTGTGGAACACTAAGATTCCTCCCAGGATCTCCTTGCTATCCTGGAAGGTGTTTAAAAATGCAGTGCCCGTTGATGCGGCAGTCTAATCTTGTGGGATCCAGATGGCGTCGGCGTGTGTATGTTGCAGTAACAGGGCATCTTGATCAGTGGAAATTGTGACGCATTTGTTTGTGGAGAGCTCTCTTGCACAGGTTGTGTAGGGGTATGTCGGAAGTGTTTTTGGTGTGAATGTAATGCCTGCCTCTTCTGTTGTAGCGAGATTCTCTCAATGGTGCAGCGCCCTGTCGTGCAGGAAGACTGAGGTGCAGAAACTCGCACTTGCTTGCATCAACTGGGAGATATGGAAAGCTCGTAATGCAGTCACGTTCGACGGTAGTCAGATTCACATTCCTACGATGATTAGTATGGTGCCTAGGTGGCTGAGTTTGTTCAGCGCAAGCACCGACATGAGTATTTCCCATCCCCCACATGTCACGAATGCTTCTTCCAATCATCCTGCTGCAGCTGTGAAAGCTGTTCACTAGACGGTTATTGTTCATTGGATCAAACCGGCTACCAAGTGGGTGAAGATCAACGTTGATGGTTCCTTGCGTGGTAATCCGGATCTTTCTGGTGGCGGGGGGATTTGCAAGAACGAGAGAGGGGATTTTCTGTTTGCTTTCTCCAGTGGTTATGGCAACGACACTAGCACGGGGGCAGAAATCAGAGCCCTATATGATGGGTTTTCTCTCTGCCTAGATAGGGGCATGGATATGGTGGTGTTTGAATCTGACTCTCAACTGGTGGTTGACATCCTTAATGGAAAAGCCTGCCTAGGGTGGAAGTGGGACTACTGGCTCTGTCGGATCGTAAACCTCCATAACCAGGGTCAGGTGAAGTTTGGGCACACCTTCAGCGAGGCGAATTCCCCTACTGACGCTCTTGATCGGCTAGGAAGCGAATCTCAGATCAGCCGGAGGTTCAATTCGCTAGGTGAGCTGCCAACTCATATGCATGGGCGGATTTTCCTAGATAAAACTGGGCTTGGGTCGATCAGAGGCACTATGTGAAGCCTCCCTTTTGTAGGTAGTTTCTTTTCATGTCCTTCTCACGATAGGCCTGCCCGGCCTTTTTCTGGGTAGGCCCGAATATAAGTTTGTTCATTTATACATGAAATGAAATCTAGGCAATGAGCCTTTTTTGAAAAAGAAAAAAGAAAAAGAAGAGAGTCATGAGCACATTTTTTTTCCTTTAAAAAAAAAGTGGAGCGTCGTGGGAGTAGATGACCATCTGAAGAAGGAGATGAAGAAAAATATATTCTGTAATAGTAAGAGAAGGAGATGGATACTGATGATCATTTTCGTTAAGAATCAAACTAGGAATGACCAAAGATGAGATGTGATCTTGAGATTGAAAAGGAAAACTTATCTCCTGGAAAACTACATCTCGCAAGGTTGTGTCTGTTGCAACAGCGTCTCCCCCTCTCAGGAATCCATGGACCATCTTTTTGTGGTTGGTGACCTGGTGTCTTCCCTATGGTCCTATTTCTCCTCTGTTCTTTCGATGACCCTCCTCCCAAACCAATCGGCTGGCCTAAGATCCTCCCAATGGTGGTCCATGGCCAAGGACTCCTCCCTTCTGGGCGTCCTTAGAGGACTCACCCCAGCCCTGATTCTCTAGGAAATATGGACTACTAGGAATGCCCTCTGCTTTGAAGGGGCCCCCTTCGACCCTTCCCAAGCCATTCATAAGGTCTGATCTTGGCTCTTTCAAATATCAAGCACTTTTCCCCTTCCCCCTACCAAGAACCAAGCCGATAGGGAAGTGGTGAAGGATCTACGGCTCGCTCCTCCAGCCGGCTCCCGCACTTCCGTTTCTTAAGTCAGATGGAAAAAACCCCTCAGGGGCGCTGTGAAGCTCAACGTTGATGGTTCGTCTAGGGGAAACCCCGGCCCTTCCGGCAGTGGGGGAGTTTGTAGGGATGACAAAGGAATTTTTCAGTTTGCTTTCGCTGAAGGGTATGGCATCGGATCCAGTTTCCAGGCAGAAATGAAAGCTGTTGTTCACGGTCTCTCCATCTGCATTGAACGGGGTTTCTCGACAATTGAGGTTGAGAGCGACTCCCTATATGTGGCGAATATTTTTTCCAAAGCTACCACCCCCCCTTGGTATGTGATTTACTGGAAATACCAATTCGACCGTATAAGTTCTGCGGGTGATATTTCTATAAGGTACATCCCTCGTGAGGCTAACAGGGTGGCTGACAGTCTGGCCCGTTGGGGTAGTAGCAATCAGCAGAATATGATTTTCCATTGACTTCTGATCTCTCGTCCCTTACCCGTGGGGAGCTCGTCCTTGATAGCACAGGGATTGGCGTGGTGCGCACGTCATAGGTTTTCTAGTTTTCTTTTTCTTTCCCTTTCTCCTCGATATGATAGGAAGGCCTCGTTGCCTAGCCCTCCCGAATGTGCAGCGTCTCTCTAGGGGTCTCCGGGTCTTTTTGTCTGAGCCCCTCAGTTCTTTGTACATGTTCTTCTCTTCAATGAAAATAGTGGCATGCAAAAAAAAAAAAAAAAAAAAAAAAAAAAAAAAAAAAAAAACTGCTGTTGATTTCTCAAAAAAAAAAAAAAAAAAAAACTACATCTTGCGAGGTGAATAAGGTTTGTGTTTCAAGGTCAAAAACCTTTATAAACCTTTTGACCATAGGGATAACTAAGAAACACACATTTTTTTACACGTAAATCGAATTTAGATCGGTGTGTTGTGAGAGTTGAAGTATAACAGAGACATCCGAAAACATGCAAATGTGAGCAAGATGGTTTGGAATTGAAAAGAGTTATATGGAGTTTGACCTGAAAGTAATGGTGTTGGAGTACAATTGATGAGATTTGATGTGATGAGTATGCATTCACCTTAGAAAGAAATCGGTCAAATGCGCTTTGAAGGGTAGGGCTCGTGTAACATTTAAAAGGTGACATTGTTTTTGTTCAACAACATCATTTTCTTATGGGGTTGCAACACAACTATGTTGATGAATCTTGAAAAAAAGAGTGCAAAACAAATTTGTAGCCATTATTGCTTCATTTTATTTAATTTTCTGATTAAACTAGGTATATATAAATGCAAAGACTTACGGAGATGACAGCTGTCGAATGTGTAGCGGGTTAGATGGTGTATCAATATATATCAAGGGACTTGTTGCACTTGGGATTTGAACACTTGACCATCTGCTACCATGTGAAACAACCATTGTCATTAAAAGCCCAAGCTGTTAGATGATGGTATATCAATATATTCAAGAAACTTTAACAATTTCCTTTGTTATTCAAACATGGTAAAACATCCCATAATGGGAAAATTTATCCATTTTCCTTTTCCGTTACTTTTTCCACCATCCAAATATGCCCTTAGCAATGTAGAAAGGAATGATGGATGGAGGAATTGTGTAAAGGAAAGAGTTTTCTCCAATGTTTTCTTCTCACTTGTTGACAAGGTTAAAAGAAGAGGTAGGTAGTTTTCTCAAAGTGGTCTTAGTTACATGAGAGGTAAGATATATTGCTTATATATTTAGGCATTAGAGCATTATCTCTCTTAATTTGTATTCTCCTCATTTAATTAGTGAAGTCATTTGTTGGTGCTCCATGTAGATGTAGTCACTTTGTGACAGGTATATCTAAATTTATGGTGATGGTTATTTCACATTATCTTCCTAGGGCTGAAAGTTGGGCAGGTTCAACCCGACCAACCCATGACTGACCCGACATTGGGTTGGGCTCAGGCAGGATGTATTGAGTTCGATCTTGAACTTGGGCTATATAAACACCAACCCGATAAAACTTGGGTCGGGCTCGGGTTGAGGTCTTGGGTTTCCCGACCCAACCCAAACCTGATCAATATATAAGTTACTAATAAATTATAATTGAGTGTGGATTGTTTGTGTTGAAGGCATAGGAAATTCCAGTGTTGTTGGGTCTCATTGGTTTACATCATTTTCAATGACTTAAGCTAATAAGATATGCCAGATTTTTCTCTCCCAAATAGATTGTATGCTACACAACATGACTTTTAAAGAAATAGTTGTCTTATATTTTAGCTTGTTTGTTTAGAAAAAAAATGAAGTTCTTTACTATAAATAACTACATATATAATTAATAAAACTATAGATACAAAAAATAAGATGTGTATTGAAATACAATAGACTAATGTAATAATGAAAATATTATTATGTACCCAACCAACCAACCCGACCAAGCCGACCGAGCCCACTTAGGTTGGGCTTGGGTTAAGAATTCCCAACCCGAAGTTGGGTTGGGTTGGGTTAGGGTTGAGGTACAGGAACCTTGGGTAGGGTTGATCACTACCAAAAAATTGGGCAAAGCCGATGGACTTGGGGTGGTTTCTACTACGGCTATAAAATCCAGAGCTAAATTACATTAAATCCGTAGCCAAATGGTTTATTTTAACGGTGGACGTCTAAACAATATTTTAATCATCTGGTGTGGTTCAACCGAGATTTATTTAGATATAATAATTTGGTATCATTCTTAAAATAATATTTAGAAATGTATTTACAGTGTGGATGAAGCAAACACATCATGGTGGGGCCCATAGAGCCCTACTAGATCCATGGTACAAGCTACCGTTTTTTTAACTGTAAATGTTTTTGAGTTTTGCATTTTTGTAAAAATGTGGTGACTCGTTTATATCAATATTGATAATGATATAGGGTTATCTAGACCAACCAAATAATGGGTCTATTTGTGGATGGGTAATTTGTATATATGTTATTATATAAAACTATCGTAACCATCCAGTAAATGGTCCATTACATGTACGGTTGATAATATGGTGTATGTTATAAATGATGGCAAACGCACAAATAACGGATTTCAAAGCATCTTCTCATTTCAGATGAGGGATTTCCAAACGCATGGTTGTTCCTCTTTCGAATGGGCGATCTTCCTTGCAGCTCCTCTCATTCGAACGACGCAATCTTCCTCGCCAGAGTTCTGAATCCTTGAAGATTCATCTCAAATAGGTGAGATTCTCTCGAAATCCCTTATTTTCCTCGCCGATTGTTCTTATTCTTGCAGTTTTTATTCCAGAATCCCTTCCATCTGTCATTGCTTTTTCTCTTTTCTTCTTGTGATGTTGCAAGCACACAAACATTTGTGTTTAGGTTGATGAAAGCATAGATCAGTATAAGCCTCATGCTGCGTGGATCAGCTTGAATGCTTGGGTTGATGAAAGCGTAAATCAGTATAAGCCTCATGCTACGTGGATTAACTTAAATGCTTTGGGTTATAGAAGGTTTGGAATGTCTTGGGCCGTTCTTGGCTGCAGTGGTGTTTGGAGGTAGGATTGTGGCCTCTTGCTTGGGCCGCTCATGGTGAAGGCATGGTTACTTTGGCCGCTGCAATGCAGAGGCTTGGTGGTTTATTTTTTTCTGATCTGTTTAGGTTCGCAGTTGGGTTGTTTTGGTTTGGGAAATGTACAAGTTGGATATGATAGGTGGAGGCCTTTTTTTGTCAGCCCCCACCCGAATGTGTAAATCCCTGATTTAAGTTTATCAATACAACAGGAGTTTTCCACAAAAAAAAAAAAAAAAAGAGGTTCGGGCTTGCCAAAGGCCTGTCGGGACGGGTGGATTTCTCACAAACTCCAACATGGGCAACTTCTGCCATGTGATATTTTACAGTATCTAATCCTATACCAGAAATTGTAATTTTGAAATATTATTGATAAAAGATCTGTAGTTATCGAACGTTACTGTGGAAGTTAAGACTGATAGGTACTGTCAATGAGGATTTGGAGGTGGTGGTTTTTGTGGTAAGTTATATACTGTAATGGATAACCTAAAGCAAAAGGTTAGAATTGGGGGAGTCCTGTCCTTTTTGTTTTTGAACATTATTATCATATCTTTGTCAGCATCTTCTCAAATTGATATGCATGATGCATGCTGCCAAGGACTGCTGTCAGGATTATTTTTAAACACCGTTGTACTGTTTTCTTCAAACTCCTGATGTATTAAGAGTTGGAAGGGAAGGACTTGTTCAATATTTTTCTTGAAGAAGTAGAGAAAACAGAAAATACACCCACTGGTAATGAGCTTCTTGGAAGGTAACTTCCCTTTAATGCTTCTAGTTTGCAATGATTGGTGTGAAAATACTCTTTGAAAAAAATAATAAAAAAACAGCTTATCGTGCTATTGTTAACAAGCCCAACTTTGACTGGCCTTACAAATTCATGAGCCAACAAAAGGTGGTGAGCCTTAGTGGCATCGTTGATATGTGCAATACGCATCAATGATATCACACATGTCAACCTCCTTGTGAAATTTTGAAAAAATCAATAAAAATTTACAGAAAATTGATTTTCTTTGAAATTGATTTTGTTATGATTACATTCCTAATGAGATATTTTATAGTCTCCCCACCTTTCCAAATAATCACACCAACCTGAGATGAAGAATTTACATATAAGAGCAGAAGATTCGTATTCAGTACAAGGTTTAAAAATTTATTTTGTTATGATTACATTCCTAATGAGATATTTTATAGTCTCCCCACCTTTCCCAATAATCACACCAACCTAAGATGAAGAATTTACATATAAGAGTAGAAGATTCGTATTCAGTACAAGATTTAAAGTATCATCTGGAACCGGTACATATCCCCTGATACATACCAGTACCACCCATGAACGAAATGGTGGCATCAACCTATACCAGCCCGATGCAGGGGTGATACGGGGCCATATCAGTGTGTGATACCCGATACCCCGATTTAAAAACTTGATTCAATAAATGTCCACTTTTTTACTTCTTCCTTGAAAATTGTTATAGTGAATTTGTTGTGCCGCAAAAGGAAATGAACCAACTTGGGAGTTAGCCACCGGCTGGCTTGGAGGCCTTTAGGAAATATATGGAGAATAAATGGGAATAGAAGAGTATGAGAAACAATAATAGAAATAACGTACTCAAGCCATTTATTTATTGAGCTTTTGAGTGTCTGATAAATATCCTCCAATCTGATAGTTGGATAATGAAATAAACATAGTTTTGGATTTATAATACATCTAAATAGATGTATTATGGAATGGAATGCATTTAATACTCACATCAGATTACACCCACATATATGGAATGGAATGGAATGCACTTAACACTCACATCAGTTTACACCCACATATATAGAATGGAATGGAATGAATTTAACACCCACATTTATGCATTGATATATTTGGTTGGCATTTCAACCTCCCTTTGAGGAATTGAAAGATTTGTAATAATTTTCTCTTCTTTTAGTGTTATTTGCACTTGTGTGTGTGTGTGTGTGTGTGTGTGTGTGAGAGAGAGAGAGAGAGAGAGAGAGAGAGAGAGAGAGAGAGAGAGAGAGAACTGTAGGGAATTTTCATTAGCCCCGACGAGAAGTTCCTTCATCGTTATTCCACGATTGCTGTTGGTTCTGCATGTGTACAGAAATTACACCGAAAATAGATGTGTAAATATTTTTGTTCATTAATATTTTGGAAGTTTAGGTTTTGATTAAGGATTTCTCATAATTTGGTTGTGTTTTTTGTAGGGTTACATCAGGTGATGAAAATGTTCATTTCAGGTGTTATATCCGGGGCACTTCTGTACATTCGAGATGATTTTCAGGTCGTTAATGTCAGCGAATTTCTACAGGTACATGTTCAAGAATGCCATTGTATACTTTCATGGATGGTTAAGTGTTTCTATGTTTGGACACCAACTTCTCATTATGTTGATTAATGCTTAGGAAACAATTGTTAGCATGGCATTGCTAGGTGCAATTTTTGGAGCTGCCTCAGGGGGTTGGACTAATGATGTGTATGGGCGTAAGAAAGCTACCCTTCTTGCTGATGTACTTTTTGCTGTTGGATCGATTCCATGTGTGCTGCACCAAATCCTTATGTTCTTATATTTGGAAGATTCCTGGTGGGCCTAGGTGTTGGTGTTGCATCTATGATTACTCCCATTATATTGCTGAAGCATCCCCATCTGAGATAAGGGGAGGACTAGTAGCCATCTGATTATGTATCCCTTGCTCTATGTCTTGCTATGTTTTCTTCACAAAGATGATTTTTAATTGTAGGCACTGATAGAGAAAACTAACGTGAACCTGAATGAAGTTGGGGATTTTGTTGTCGGTACGGTCTTAGCACCTGGCTCTCATCTAAGTAAGTGAATGCAGGATGGCTGCATTTTATGCTGGTTTCCCTGGTATGCTTCCTTTTACATGGGCTATTTGGGAACAGTTGGTTTCTTTTCTTGTTCTATCATTTGTATTTACTATCTATCTGTGTCAAACAGAAACTGTGCCTATTAGAACTGTAAACCGGCAATGCTAATCTGGACTCCAGGCAGTTGCTGATGTTGCTGCTGCCATTAAAGCTGGATTTTATGACATAGGTATGCATGCATCCTATTGAGAGGCTTGATGGTCATGTTATGTTGTTTATGAACTCTGGATTTATCTTTACTATTTTTTTCTCAAGTCTTCTCAATACAGGGATTAGGGCTGGATTGGAGTCTATGAAAACAAATCCGATGGCTTGAGAAGGGTCAATAAATCCCAAGATATGTTCTCGCTGAACTCTACATCTTCTTTTAAGTTTTGCATGTTTTTTGCTTTAAGAAAGGATGTTTCTTGCACTCAACAAAGATCTTTTATAATGTCACAGGTTTAGAGTTTCTAGCAAGCTCATGACTATCTTCTACCCATGGGTGTTACTGCTGAAAATGTCGCTCATCATTATGGTGTAACACGCCAGGAGCAAGATCAAGTTGCTGTGAGTTCTGTAGATGTAGAATTCATTCTTTGATGTTAGAATGCAATTTCTATGTAATATCTAACGCCTTGAAATGCATCACTAGGTCGCATACCAAAATTTCTTGTCCCTTCTCATCTTTCAGCATGGAAGTTCCTACAAATGTTTCTAAAGAATGCTATAGACGTTGAATCATAGTAGTTAACAACCTCTATTCATTCTCAACAGAACTTATTTAGATCGTTTTGTAGACACCACTGCAGTATCCATTACTTTACTGGGTCACTATCTGATGTTTAAGTGGTTCTATATATTTGTGCACCATTTCTTATTCATCTTGTGGTTTACAAGTTGCCCGTATGTATTATTCATTGTTCCCTGATGAAAATGTTCTTTCTACTTTTTAAATTTAGGTGTTGTTTACATGCATTCCTTTCAAATAAAACATTAGGTTCTAGCCAATTATCCGAGATGGTAAGGGCTACTATGAGTCATCCACCATATGGCACAAAGCAAAATCAAAACCAGGGAAAAACTGGTCCTGTGCAAGAATAAATAGATGGTACCAGCATAGCCAGCCCAAAACACATGACCTGCACTAAAACCAAAAAAGACCCAAAGCAGAAATAAGGAGCCTCAGCAGCTGCCAATGCAATGACCAACGCAAACATGTACAACACATATTGCCTCCAAGGAGAACATCCCCATGTGTAGTCCACTTGAGTTGGATATGTCTCGTTTTTGGGCTCATAACATAAAAAATGATTTGGCATAATGGATAGACGGCATGGATAAAACAGGTACATCACAATCAACCCCATAGAGCCCTTTCCTTGCTCGAATCCATCCAACCAAGTTATGCTTGGAGGGCCAATAAAATAGTGCCACATCATAACCCAACGAACTCACTGTTACCCGGCCACACTGAGCTTATCAAAATAAAAAATAAAAAATCCAACTTCTCATTTATATTCCTATTTTTAACTATTTTATCATTTATAAGGAGCCTTAGGCTTAATATTAGCCCTTTGTAAATTATTGGCCACCTGAAAATTACAGAGAACTCGTAGCGATTGGCACAATCGAAGTATCTGAAAAGCCCATGGACACCAATTTTCTACATCCCATTACCGAGAGCCCATATAACCGCACCCACCGTGATGTGTTTATACACTCCATCTAGCCACTGTGCCAGCTCACGTTAGGAGGTGGGCTAAAAAAATCAGGCAAATTCAAGACACAAGTCGCATAGACCATAAGAAACTGGGGGAATTAAAAGCCCACTGGTG
This sequence comes from Magnolia changhungtana, assembly GCA_030180095.1. Taxonomy (NCBI): domain Eukaryota; kingdom Viridiplantae; phylum Streptophyta; class Magnoliopsida; order Magnoliales; family Magnoliaceae; genus Magnolia; species Magnolia changhungtana. The sequence continues at coordinate 5,144,568 of JASAUF010000234.1, forward strand.
AAACCTTCTAGACACAAGTTTCTAGATGTTGCATGAGAATGATGACGATATGAAGCTCCTCTTGGAAATGAGTTAAAAACAGGGGAATTAGCTGGTCTTCATGCGGAATGTCTCATAGATGTATGGATAGGGAGAGATAGGTTCATCTCTCTCTCTGGCTTTGTGTCTACATACATACGTGTGCATCATAATCTGCACATTCTTCACCTTCACCTTTTTGCTTTTATGAATCAGGTTGTTAATTATCAAAATGTGAGAAAATCTACATTTTGAAGGACTATTTATTGTACATATTCTGTATCAGATGGGCATTTATTGATTCAAGTCCAGGCCCTTTTTCTAGGTGTCCATCTGTAGGTGGAGGTGTGTGCACAGAACTTAATTTACCAAATGTGGGGAAAACGATTGGTGCAATTGCAGGTATTGCTGCTCGGTGAACTTTCATAATTAGTCATGCATTTTTTATGATTTGCACAGTTATTTAAAAGCATGAGTCGAAGCATTTTGTAATTGTTACTGCAGTGGCATCTGTTGAGGTTTTTTTGAGAGGTGGCATCTACTGAGTTCCAATAATTTGTTACCAATTGAGTGTTAAACATTTTAGAAGTTGAATTGTGTCATTGTTAGCATGTAATATTGCTTAGATGAAGCAGGCTGCCTAACAAGTAACAAGAAAATATACACATTGAGCTTCTACCAATTGGAGGGTAGTGGTTTCAATATTTTATTTTATTATTGGTGTTTTTTTTTTTTTTTTTTTGGAGCAGCATGCATATCTTGATTGTCCCCCCTCCCATTTTCTGGAGATATTTGGCATTGAAAAATGAAATACCTTAAAACTCATCTTCTGAAAGGCCCCAACTCACCATATTAGATTTGATTTTTTCTTGGACTTGGGACCAAATAGTGTTCCTGGTATTGCTGAAATTATTGATAATATTGGTTGATATTGTTGATATTATTGACTGATATTATCTATTACATAGGTCAGCAATACAGATCCAGGGTGTAGGATAAAATTGAATGTGGATAATATGCTGACATCAATATGATACTATCCGTTTGACATGCAAAAATAGGATGAGAAGATTTTTTTCTTAGGATGTAGAAGGTGAAATCTACTATCATATGTCAAATTGTACTTGAGGGATAGCTGCCGTATCTTTAGGGCGAGCTACTCACTCAATTAAGCATGAAGGGCGCATGCATAAATGTTAGTAGAATAATATTTTATCAATAAAAAGCAGACCACTGTTCTATTGGAACTGGGATGCATGCACATAATCAGATGTGGGATGTGCTTGAATTGTCTTTTTATATTTTGGTCAAGAAATTGATAGATATAGTCAATATATCAAGATTTTTATTTTTATTTTATTTTTTTATGAATCTCAATTTTAACCGGTGGCTTAATTCTTCCTTTTCTCCGTCTCTTGGTGTATGTTTTATTTGTGTAGCTGATACTATTTTAACTGTATCTTCTAAAGATTGTAAGACTGAAAAAAATAATCTTTAACTGAGTTCAATGTGTAGCCTTCAATGTAAGACTATTTTAACTGAGTTCGGAGGCAGTTCACATAGGCTCATAAGCTGCTGAAATGTAAAGGGGAAAAAAAGAAAGATAAATAGGACTTTTGCCAGTTATGGTTGGATGAAAAAAATAAAATGATATACTAATTATTGTTGCTCTTTGCTCATACTACTTTGAATCTCCAGATTAGATGTTGCAGATCAGAGTGAAGTTATATCACGGTCCTTGCCTGGACCTGTCTTGACAAGGTATTTGGTGATTATTCAACAACCTATGTTTTGAAGAAATGTTTTTTTAGTATGCTTTCTTTCATGATATGGATACCCTTATTTTCTAATGTTCTTGTTTGATGCAAATATTTGCCACTAGGGAAAGCAGTGGGCATTTTGAGTCTCATATTGATAGGCATCTCTTAAACTGACCACCAGCTATTGCAAATGGCCCCACAAACTGGAGTGAAGCTTTGGATGTTATTTCCTTAGGTTCTCCTGAGTAGGTTGTATACTTGATTTAGTCCTTTTAGATTCTTCTTTTTTGTTTCCAATATTCATCTTTTGTTGCATGGGAAAATATTTATATTAGCTAGGCCTCTCAAATGTTTTCTTAATTTTTCATGTGAAGAATTTGAACACAATTTCTTCCTATTTTTATTTGGTGCAGTCAGTTGAAGGCATGAAAGTTGTTTGTCATGAGCTGACCACTACTGATCCTGAGGGCAGTGCGATGGATGATCTTGTCAGGGATGCAGATAGGCTAGTTGCATGTCTTGTAAGCAAGGTAAATAAATATCTTCTATTCTCCTCATTGGTATCCAAAGTTAAAAATATTGTTAAAAAATGGTACGTATTGTATGATACGTACCGGTTTCAATACTAGGAGATGGTTTCAATACTAGACTACTATTTTCTAATTATTTTCTTTTAAAGGTGGCCAATACCTGCCGAATTCAGTAAACAATTAACCAAATCATGCTATTTTAAAATCCCATTCTCAAATTCTGCTAAACATTTGAACTTTTTTTTCCTTGTATTCTCTGTTGGGTGTTCATTGAATGGAATATACCGGGTGGAATGGAATCATCAATGAAATAGTGGATCAACATAAACACCATTAATTTTTTATGAAACATTTACACGTGACATTGAATTCTCTTTCTTTCACTGCTCTAATTTGAGTAAATACCAATGATTTTTAGGAAATATTTACACAATCTTTTTTGTTTGGAATTTGGATGATGTATCGGATTTTGATTTCCTTCCTTCTCTTTTTTGTAGACTTACCTTCTCAAATAGGTTGGCTGGTTTAGGGCATTGGAGAAATGGATATATTTAGTTTTGGATGTGTGTTGATTAGGCAATTAATTATTATTATTATTTTAAATTTATGAGAAACGCCGACGGATTTTCCCCGTCGACAATGCCGACGATTTTTTTCCGTCGTCCACAGCCGTCGGAAATGCCGACGGTTTTAGCCGTCGAAAACACGAACTGTTACCCTCCGCCGTTGGAAAAGCCGACGGCTAAAATCCGTCGGCGAGCAACGCCATGCCCCTTTTCCCGACGGACCATCCGACGGCTAATAACCGTCGGGGAAGGTCAATGCCGATGGCTTTTAGCCGTCGGCGTTGCCCTATTTTTTGGTAGTGTGAGCACCAACCCGCCTGACTTCTAGCCCTACATACCATCACCTACATGGTCAAAGCGCTTTCAAAAGCTAGAGATTGGACTATTTCCTTAATTGACAATGATGAGCTCCTGGCTCCCATTGCAATAGGTTGGATCAATAGTTGATGCAACCCTTTTTTCAATTATCGCGTCACATATTTAAGATACTAACAGTAGGTGAGCCATACCATGAAGATCACTTGGTACAAAAATCAAGCTGATCCCATAATTAGATGGGCACACTAGTACACAAAGTCATACAATCATGACTTAGGGATGGGAGTGATGAGGTTAATCACCATCTTCCTTAAGGGGATAACTACTCCGAATCCATGGAGCTTCTCTAGATTCCTCATATCGATTCCTTGAATCCATGAGGGAAGATAAGAAAATAGAAATAAATTTAAAAAAATTCAAAATTTCATTGGTGGATTATAAAAACAAATTTACAACCCTTTAAATAGTGATACCAAACCTGGAAAGAAGTTTCATAATCAAACTCTAACTCAAACTCCCTAAATTCGTAACTTATTATAAATAGTAAATTTACTATATATAGTGTCTTATCTGACTTTTTTATGTTAGCTTGTTAGTACACCCACTGTCAGTTCACACTTCACTGTTAGCCACCCCCACTAGGGATCGATACCAAGACCTCGGTGTTGAAACGAGGTATCTTTTACTCAGTCTACAACTTGAGCTATGGATAAGGGTGTTGTGTCTTATCTGGCTTAATGATGTAGGACATGGCATCGATACATTCCTAGCATGGTTGGACCAAAAGAAAGCGAACCGTAAATTGACCATAACTTTTGATCTAGGTATCGTTATAGGGCGCACATCCTATCAATGACAAAAGGTGTTTGAGGTAGGCGACCAAGTTATGATCCATTTACGCAAAGAGAGAATTATGACCGGCACTTACAATAAATTAAAGAATAAGAAGATTGGATCACTACCAATCATTTGAAAGATCAATGACAACACTTACATTGTTGATATTCTGGATAACATGGAGATCTCACGTACTTTGAACGTTGTAGACATGATCGAGTATCATGAACCGAAGCTAGATGAGAACTTGAGAATGAGTTCTTTTGAAGTGGAGGGGACTGATGTAGAGTGGGTCACAGACACTTTCATGTCAAATATGGACTAGAGAAGGCCCAATCGGAGGCGGAGGTGATCCAGACTGTTAGAACCTTACAACAGGCGTATCTCACAAACTAAAATGAGATACTAGACGTACCATATATGATTTTGGGATAGGAGAAGCTAGCTACTTAAGCCAACCAACCCATTCAGCTGAAATCTTCAAGATGGAAAAAATCTTAAGCATTCGTTAAGTGACTATAATAAGTAGATGATTAAGAAATGAAATACAACAACCGATGGCAGATGAAAAAGCGCCTGATCTTCCAACTGGGGGATTTTTGGTGCATGAAGACATCCAGAAGATACCGTTATTTCAACAGTTAATTTGGACTAATGGACTGTGGACCTCACATCTAGCACATGAACTCCAAACCCAACAATCTCATACCAGATGAACTATGCTAGAGTAACTGGCTTAGTTGCACTGGGCCGTGCTTATGGCTTGCAATATGGGGAACGTGCATAAGACATAAGCTGTTCATCAGGTGTGATGCCTCCTTATTATCGGGTGACTCATGAATAGACATGTAAAGATTTAATTGGGTCATGTGCTGCTATCAGAAATAAGCCCACCAAAAGGATGTTTGGATAGCCCTTGACATAATAGGATTTAATACCTACTAATCACATGGCAGGATTTGATGTATACTGGACTGAACGACTTTCAAATATAATTTCACATGGGCTCAAGTATATACTAAATCAAGCCCATCTCTTGGAATCCTATTAAATACTTATCAACTTTATTTTTAAAACTCCCACCTTCCGACAAGTACTGATGAGGACATCGTGCACACGCACGCCCGCACACCACCACCCCTACGCATGTACGTACGCAGAAGGAGAACCCCACCATCAATCTGGCTTGATAATGACGTCCAGGGAGGGTCTTCTAGCTAGAAGACAAGCTTTGGTTTAAAAAAAGTGGGCCCGATAGTCAAGAAAAGCCTATCATAAGATCTCATAATCATGACCCACTTGTCGAATTGATTTCATATTTTAGGTTTTACTTATTATTATTATTTAGAACATCGTGAACATTTTAGATTTATCTGTTTAGTTTTTATTTTAGTTTACTTCATCGCCAAGTAATAGGTTGCGCGCATGGTGTGAGTTTTTGGGGTATAGGGTTTTCCCTATAAATAGGCACCCATTGTAGTTCTTTTGATTTATTTAAGTTTAATAAAAAAATTCTGCTTTATTTTTCTGCTCTTTTTGTGAGTTGTGGAAGAATTCAAAAGTGGGTGCGAAGACCTCCCTTTTCGAAGGGCTAACTACCGTGGTGCGAAGCCACATCGATCTCGATTCACCCCATCGTCCATCATCTCTTTTTTTCCATCTTCTACCATCATTCATGCTTCAAATTCATCCTTTGTTGCATCAGTTTTCTTCATTACAGTAGGTTTTCAAATTTCGGCCCGCTGGAGGGCTGAAACTTCGGCGGATCACCACGCACAAGCCGTAGCTCGGATCGACCCGAAACTTCAGAATTTTGGAGCATACCCTTGGTCGACCAGGGTCAAGGAGAGTTTTTTGGCCATTGACGCCCCCTCGCACGTGCGACCAGGTACCTGCGCACGTGCGAGAGCCCTAAACCTGTTGTCCACATGCGAGATCGTCTTTTGGCTTAGGTTTTTATCTTCTTTTATCCTCTCATAGCCATTTTTCTTGAATCCTAGCCCTAGATTACATTTTCCCTAAGTTATTTGTCTATTTTCTCACCTTATAGTTCCTTGAATTGAGCTTGGGGAATCCTTTAGATTAGAGACTGATTCTTATGCATGTGTGGTTGATTTTTATTTCTCTTTAAGCATCGTTTGACTTATAAATTTATTAGGCCAGTCCTAGCTTGTGTAGGCCTGGACCCACATAGATTTCCCTTTAATTGAATGTTTGGAGTTTCATGTGGGATGTGGAATTTGTGTGGTTATTTCTGAATTGGTATGATCTAAGCCTGAAATCTTGCATATCATATCTAAATTCATGTCCTGCATCAAATTTGGTATCGGAGCCTAGGTTTCTTATAGGGGAATTCACCACATATTTAGGGTTTAGTTTGTTTGAGTTCTTCATGCATTCGGTCCATCAAATATAGCTGAATTTTAGTAACAGTGTGTAGTCTCCTTCATATAGAGTCTCGTAGGGTCATTTTTTTTAGACGCATATAGTTGCTGTAGCAGGTCCTTAGGTTGAGCAAGTCAATGTATGCCCACACATACGGGTCGTGGTTTCGGTTTGCACCCCACACTAAACATGGAACAACCGTAAGAAATAGTGGCCAAGTTAGCTCAGTAGGTTGAGTCCTGGAATAAGCACTTGGAACAACGCATAGATAAACACTTTAAAGAAATAGAGGCCTCCTTCAGGGCAAACCTCACCACTCGGGAGGATGCCCAATCTCAGGTAGTTGGTCAGGAGGTTAAGCCAAGGAATGGAGGCTGCCAAGGAGTTGGTCATGGGCACGTACCTATGCACCCACCCTGTGAGGGACATCATGATCAATATGACCCAGATGCACAACTCCTCAAGGGAGTTAGGGTAGATGCCCCACATTTGATGGCCACTTGGACCCTAAAGCCTTTCTAGATTGGCTAGTGGATATGAACCACTATTTTGAGTGGTATGATATGTCGGATGCTCGACGAGTCCGATTCGCCAAGATGAAGCTTGTGGGTCAAGTAAAGAGGTTTTGGGCGACGGTTGAGTGAAAGAAAGAAAGAGCGAGGGAACTCCCAATAGTTCATTGGGTAGAGATAAAATAAACGCTTAAAGAAAAGACCTCCCTTTCTCTTATTGCTTATGATTGATTGAGGAGTGGCAGTCACTTCGACAGGATTTCATGAGTGTTGCGGACTATATCGAGAAGTTTGAAGAATACTCGACCCGCTGTAAGGTTAATGGGGACTCAATACTTACCCTTGCTCATTTCAAAATGGGTCTCTGTCCTAACATCAGGAGAGAATTACTCGCCAAAGAGATAAACACTATTGAACAATTGTACCAAGTAGTGCTAAATGTTGAGCAATACCTTAAAGCATCTGTGGGAAGGCGATTTGACTTTCGCGAATCCGGTGCTAAGGCCAACCCTCTGGGGCTAGACCTAACATGGGATTCCAAAACAAACCTTCCCTCTAATGTTCGGCCCAGACCTAGGGATGATAAGGGTAAAGAGATTGTCGAGTCTAGTTCACATGGAAGTGGGGTTATTAGGTGTTTTAGGTGTCAGGGGTTTGGTCATTTTGCTTACCAGTGCGGCACGAGGGAGGGTACCAAAGTACTCCTTGTTGATGGGCAAGTAGAAGTAGTGCCCTTCGAGAGTGATAGTGAGGAGGAGAAATATGAGCCAGTTGAAACCCCTAGTGATGAGGAAGAGGGAGCACAAGAGTTTGCGACCCTCACAATTGTGCCTTACACCCTGGCTCAAGCCAAGAACACTGATGACTAGCGCTGCAACATGATCTTCTACACTTATGTAAAATATGGGGAAAAGAGCTGTAAGATGATCGTGGATTGTGATAGTTGTGCCAACATGGTATCGACTAATACTGTGAGTCACTTGGGCTTAAAGCTAGAAGCCCATCCTTAGCCCTATAGTCTCCTGGGTTGATGAAACATCCATTCCAGTCTCGCACTGCTATCTTTTCCTTATTCAGTTCGGATCATATAAAGACACAATTTGGTGTGATGTTGTTTCTATGGATGTGGGCCATATCATTCTGGGTAGGCCGTGGCTCTATGACAGGGATGTTACCATATTTGGTCGTTCAAATGTGTATACATTCTAGTTTAAGGACAAGAAGGTCAAACTAAATCCTCTATCACACAAGAATACAACTGAAAAAGAGTTCACCACACGGAGTTGTGTGAGCGGCCCAAAAGAAGTGAAGGAATCGAAGTCCAAGTCCAAACCGCTCCATATTTTGAATGCTAAAGACTTTGAGCGAGAGACGGAGGATGACTCGATGATATACACCCTTGTGGCTAGGGAGAGTGTACCAGAGATTAGCGTAGAGTTACCCAATAAGGCCATTCAGGTAGTACATGAGTTTTGTGATGTCTTTTCTGATGATTTCTGAATGAGCTTCCTCCTATGAGGGATATATAACATGTCATTGATTTAATCCCTAGGGCAACTATACCAAACCTTCCGTATTATAGAATGAACCTAAAGGAGCACGCTGAGTTGAAGAGGCAGATTGATGAACTCCTAGAGAAGGGTTTTATTCGAGAGAGTATGAGTCCGTGTGTCATGCCCGCGCTTCTTACACCTAAGAAGGATGACACATGGAGGATGTGTGTTTATAGTAGGGCCATCAACAAAATCACAGTCGAGTATCGGTTTCCCATACCGCGTCTTGATGACATGCTAGAAATGATGGCTAATGCTACTATCTTCTCAAAAATTGACCTCAAAAGTGGGTATCATTAAATCCGTATATGCCCTGGTGATGAGTGGAAGACGGCCTTCAAGACGAAAGATGGGCTATATGAGTGGCTAATTATGCCTTTTGGGTTAACTAATGCCCCTAACACTTTCATGCGTGTGATGACTCAAGCGTTGAGACCCTTCATGGGGAAGTTCCTGGTCATACTTTGATGATATCTTGATTTATAGTATGACTAAGGAGCAACACCTCAACCATTTGAGGTAGGTTTATGGGATCCTTAGGGCCGAGAAGTTGTACGCCAACCTAAAGAAGTGCGCATTCTTATTTAGTAGTGTGATATTCTTAGGTTTTATTGTGTCAGCTGGGGGCATATCGGCAGATCCCGAGAAAGTCAAGGCCATCGTTTATTGGCCTAAATCCCGCAATATTCATGAGGTACGCAGCTTTCATGTCTTAGCCACTTTTTATAGGCGGTGGCTCCCATCACGGATTGCATAAAAAAAAGGAGAGTTTCAATGGATAAAGGCCGCCTCGAAGGCCTTCAAGGAGATAAAGGTCAAGATGACTGAAGCTCCAGTCACGCGACTTCCAGATTTTTCAAAAGCTTTTGAAGTTGCATGTGACGGGTCAGGAGTCGGCATAGGAGGAGTACTTAGACATGAAGGGCACCCTATCGCCTTTTTTAGTGAGAAACTAAATGGGGTGAAGCAAAGATATTCCACCTATGAGAAGGAATTCTATGCGGTAGTGGAATCACTGTGTAATTGGCGACGTTACCTGGTATCGCAAGAATTCGTCTTGTTCTCAGATCACGAGGCCTTGAGATACCTGAATTCTCAGAAGAAATTAAGCCCCAAGCACACTAAGTGGGTTCAATTCCTTCAATAGTACACTTTTGTGCTTAAGTACAAGGCTGGTCTAGAGAATAAGTCTGCTGACGCGTTGAGTCGTCTAGTCGCATTACTCAACTCCATGAACATTAAAGTTATGGGCCTTGAGTGTATCAAAGAAAAGTATTCCGAGTGTCCAAATTTTGGGGTTGTGTGTCTTTATTAGAGAGTGTCAAGAGCTAATAGTGAGTATTTGATTTTGGACGGATATTTGTTTAGGAGTGAACTGCTTGTGCATACCATGCACCTCCCTTCGCGATTTTATTGTCTAGAAGTTACATTCAGAGGGGGTCGCGGGTCATTTCGGTGGTGACAAGACCATTGCCCTGGTGGAGGATAGCACTAAGTGAAAAATGGAAAAAAAATGACGGATTTAGAGACGATTTTGGACCGTCTCTAAAATTGCTTGGTTCAAAGACGCTTTAGAGACGGCCGTAAACAGTCTCTAAACTTTTAGACGGCCCTTGACCATCATTAATAGTCTCAAAAATTTGAACGTCCACAAATCATTTAAGACGGTCAAAAACCGTCGTTAACTATGAATAAAAGACGGCCATTGACCGTCTGGAATAAGAGACGGTCCTTGACCGTCTTATATGCGGCTATTTAAGACGGTCAAAGACCATCCATATTAGAGACGGTCATTGGCCGTCTCTTACTGGTAATCTGAGACTGTTAAGGACCGTCTCAATCAGAGAGTCATTGGCCGTCTTTTCCTGTAATCTGAGTGTAAAAAATAGTCTGTATTAGGGACGGTTCTTAGTTGTCTCCATTTGAGACTATCAAGAATAGAGACGGTCTTTAACCATCTCATATGTAGTCATTTGAGACGGTCAAAGACCGTCCGTATTAGAGACAGTCATTGGCCGTCTTTTATTGGTAATCTGAGACTATCAAGGACTGTCTCAATTAGAGACGATCATCGACCGTCTTTTACTGGTTACCTGAGAGGGTCAAAAATAGTTAGCCATCTCCATTTGAGACTGTCATAGATCGTCTCTATTAGAGACGGTCCTTAGTCGTCTTATAATGGTCATTTGAGACTGTCAAAGACCGTTTGCATTAGAGACGGTCCTAAACCGTCTTTAACGCTCAAGTCAAAAATTAAGAACAAAAAAAATTATGAATTTTGAAAAAAAAAAAAAAAAGTTAAAAAGCTTAGAAAAATAACTAACAATGTTTAAGAAAAAAAAATTTAGATTTTGAAAAAAAAAAATAAGAACTTTGAATAATGTTGATAATTTTGAAAAAAAAAGATTTCGATAAGAAAATGATATTTTCAAAAAGAAAATTTAAAAAATTAAACAAAATTGTGAAAAAATTGACAAATTGTAAAAAAAATATATATATTTTAAAAAAGAAAACTAGATTTTGTATTTTGACAAGAAAAATTATCAAGTTATATAACAAAAGTGAGATTTAAAAAATGATATTTTGAAAAAGAAAATTTTAAAAATTAAACAAAATTGTGAAAAAATTGACAAATTGTAGAATATATATATATATATATATATATATATATATATATATATATATATATATATATATATATATATATATATATATATATATATAAAGAAAACTAGATTTTGTATTTTGACAAGAAAAATGAAAAAGTTATATAACAAAAGTGAGATTTAAAAAATGATATTTTGAAAAAGAACTTTAAAAAATTAAACGAAATTGTGAAAAAATTGACAAAATGGAAAAAAATATATATTTAAAAAAAGAAAACTAAATTTCAGATTTTAACAAGAAAAATTGAAAAGTTAGATAACAAAAGTGAGATTTTGATGATGTGTTGTATATCTTTGCCGCCCCTATGTTTCTCCAACCCGTTTTTGGGCCTGGTAATAATGTAAAAATGTTTTAATTTTAAAAATTTTTGTCGATAAAAATGTGTGTATCTATATAGTTAAAAAATGTTTTAACTATATATATATATATATATATATATATATATATATATATATATATATATATATATATATATATATATAGTTTTTATATCATATGAATGAAAATTTATATATATATATAATTAAAAGGTAATATTTAAATGATTTGTAATATCACATGACAAAGAATATTGAAAAGTTTAGAAATTTTAACTGTGTTTAAGAAAAATTTTGAGAACAAAATAATGCTTTTAAAGAAAAAATTGGCATTTTGAAATTTTTGAGAAAAAATTAAAATATGAGAAATTTTTTGAGATTTTGAAAATAAAAATTGAAAATTTGTATTTTAAATATGTTTAAAATATTTTATAATAAAAATAATATTTAGTTAAAGAGTAAAAAGAAATATACATTTTGAAAAAGAAAATGTTAAATTTATTTGTGAAAAATAAAATTACTAAATAATTAGGCACATCCACTAATTGAACCTTTAATCGTTTTTGGATAATCTAATCAGTTCAAATTGAAGAGTAAATAACTTCAGATGTTTAAATCAGATTTCACTGAAATTGTTGATCAATCTTGTGTGCCCAATATCTTTCTCATATGTAGCCTAATTGAGGCGAGTAACTAGTCAAATTGAGAGTATTGATCAGTAAAGTAGAGTGAATGGACCAGACATGTAAAATGGGCTAAATATTATGGTTAAAATTGTGACCGAACTTACTGACCTCGTGAGAACCTAAGAATTGATGTTAGTAAGTTTTGTGGGCCCCATCATGATGTGTGTCGAACATCAACACCGTGGATTGATGTGTCCCCTTTAGGTTATGAGATATCTCAAAAATCATCGGTAAACAAAACTCAAGTGGGCCATACCATTTAAAACTATATGAAGACATCCAAAAAATATAAAAGCACTTGGTGGGGCCCACATGAGTTTTGGATGCGATTGAAACTTGGTCTGACCCCTCATCCAAGTGGGACACACATAATGAGTGGGTTGGATATGGGAATCACATTTAGCCAGGCCCAATATATGATTATGAATGTTTTAAGGAAACCTTTCTCCATTGTACTTTTTATTGAAGGCCCAAGAGGGCCACACCACATGAAAACAATAGTGATTGGATATCCACCATTAAAACCCTCTTAAGGCCCACTGTACTTTTTATTTGACATCCAATCTGTTGATTAGGTCGTATAGGCCCAGATGAAAGGAAAAAAATATCAGATTGATCCAAAACTTTATATGGCCCCCTATTGAGGGTCGAATATTGCATATTAGACCCCAGTTATTACTTGTTTTTATGAATATGATACTGTTTAATATCCAATTTAATCGTGTTTGTGATGCAAGGTGTATTCACAAGTGTAGGACTGAAAAGGATGCTTAAAGCATGGATTTAACACTCTGATGATACCAAAGGCAAGGGACAGATCCCAGGGGACCAAAATCGAAGGATTTACACGTCAGATATCCTAGGAAGTCAAGCCGTTCACGTTAAAGAGGCCTGAAAGTCATCTAGTACATAAGATCATAAGGTTCCCACCATCCGTTTGGCTCGAAACTGTATATATGGCCTGAGAACATCAACACCATGCATTTGATGTGTCACCTTTAAGTCCAAAAATTAGTCATATACGAAACTTAGGTGGGCTATAGCATCTAAAACTATGTGAAGACTTCCCTAAAACATATAAAAGCATTTGGCGGGGCCCACATGAGTTTTGGATGTGTATGAAACTTGGTCTGACTCCTCATCCAAGTGGGACACACATAATGAATGGGCTGGATCTATGAAGCACATCTAGGTGGGCCCAATAAATGATTATGAATGTTTTAATGGGAGGGTAACCCTCTCAACTATAGTATGTGGTGTGGCCCACCCAAGTCATGGATTGACTTTATTTTTAAGCTCGTGGCCCACCATGGAATGGTGCATCTGACTGACGTGGCAGATCCAAAGTTCAAGTGGACCCACCATAGAAAAGAGTGGGATAGTGAATAAATGAATAAATCATGGTGGGCCTCACAGTAAATCATGGTGGGCCCCACAGGATTTACTCAGTACGCTTAGGGTACCGAGTTACTCTATACGCAATCCGCTTCCATCTAGAAGCATAAGTGGTTTGACTAGTTACGCTGCCACTAGCCAGGTTGCTAGTAGTCGGTGCAATGTGGACCCCACCATGATGTATGTGTTTTATTCACGCCGTCCATCCATTTTAAAAGATAATTTTATGTCTTAATCCTAAAAATGAGATAGATCTAAATCTCAGGTGGACCACACCATGGAAAATTTTTTTGATTGAATGTCCACTAGTTAAAAACCTCCTAGGGCCCACTGTAATGGTTATTTGACATCTAACTTATTGATTAGGTGTAAAAAATTGGATGAAGTGAAAAAATATATATCAGCTTGATCCAAAACTTTTGTGAGCCCTACCATGATGTATATGTTTAATCCATGTCGTCTATCTATTTTTAAAGATCATCTTATGGTATGAGACCAAAAACGAGATATATCCAAATCTTAAGTGGACCACATTCCAGGAAACATTGTTGAATGAGCATCAACCATTAAAAAACATTTTGGGGCCATAAAAGTTTTGGATCAAACTGATTTTTGTTTTTCCCCTTCATCTGGCCCTGTATGACCTAATCAACATATTGGATATCAAATAAACAGTACAGTGGGCCTTAAGAGGATTTTTATGTGGTTCACAAATCCAACCCATCCATTATGTGTGTCCCACTTGGATGAGGAGTCAGACCAAGTTTCATATGCATCAAATTTTCAGGTGGGCCCCACCATGACATATGTGCTTTCTCCATTCCGTTCATCCATTTTTAAAGATCATTTTAGGGCTTGACCACAAAAATGAGAGGAATATAAATCTCAGGTGGACCACACCACAGGAAAACAATATTGATTGGATATCCATAATTAAAATCCTCCTAAGGCCCACTATACTATTTATTTGATATCCAATCTGTTGATTAGGTCACACAGACCCAGATGAAGGGTAAAAACAAATATCAGCTTGATCTAAAACTTTTATGGCCTCAAAAAAGTTTTAATGGTCAAAATTCATTAAACACTGTTTCCTGTAATGTGGTCCACTTGAGATTGGAATATAACTCATTTTTGGTCTAATACCATAAAATGATCTAGAAAACAAGATGGACCACATGGATGAAATACGAACATCATGGTGGGGCCCACAGAGTACCGAACACCGTAACCCAAATCCATTTCCGCTTAAAAGTCCCGCGCGCGCTCGCCCCTCCCAAAACCCAAATTCCTCTAGTCTCTCTCTCGAGCGCCCGCCCCTCCCAGAACCCAAACCCTTTCTCTCTCTCTCTCGCCCACCCCTCCCCAAAAACCCAAACTCTCTCTCTCTCTCTCTCTCTCTCTCTCTCCCAATAGGCCTCCACTGCCGCTGATGAATGAGCGGTCAGTCATCGACCGACCATCTCCATCAAACATGGTGCTGATCAAGATGGCAGACGGGGTTGCTGAAGGCGAAGGACATCAGTGGTGGTCTGAAAACCACGTATGCCGTCAGCATCTACCAGGAGACCCTCTCCTTGCGACGGTAATGGTTGCCGCAGAGAGAGGTGGAGGTGATGGTTGTGATGGAGATGAAGTGTAAGGCCGGGATCTTGGAGATGAAGAGACATAGAAGACTAACACAGATGCTGGCTATGGCCTCCATGACTATCTCCCAGAAATACAGGTAAATGTATATAAAATCCCCAATTATCGGATTCCAATCCGAGCTCTAGAAACTGGATCTTGTAATCCCTAATTGTGTGATTTAAATCCCTAATCCATGAATGAATATAGGGGATTAAGGATCTGAAATCCTAATTGTAACTAGATTAGGGATCTGGGTTCTGAAATCCCTAATCGTAATCTAGAATTGGGGATGGGGATCTGAAATTCCCAATTTGGGATTTGGGATTCGAAATCCCTAATTGCTGTATTTGGGATTAAAATCCCTAATTTTCACAATTTGGGGATTCAAAACTGAAAGCCCTAATTTCACAATTTTGGGGATTCTGAATTGAAAATCCCCAATTGACATCTAGATTTGGGGATTTGAATTCGAAATCCCTAACTCTGGATGTGGGAATTAAAATTCCTAATTTGAATAGATGTCGTTAGGGTTTTCGAAATTCATCAGACCATTTTGAATCAAAACTCACCTGATAGATTTAGTCATCTATCCAACAATTCAGGCCCTAGATTTAGTCATCTATCCAACAATTTAGTCATCTATTTCAGATTTAGTCACCTGAAATAGCATTGACTGTTGTCGTCTTTACTTCTTTGGTATTTCATCTCTCAAGTAGTAAACATCTGCACTATAAGTTCTTTATGAAATCTAGAGTTTTAGTTCGTTTTGTGCTTGGAAATCTTAAACATACTGCCATTGTAGGTGCCCTAGCCTAAAACATGTCTGATCAGCTGATTGTCCAAATCTCAAGCTTGTTTAATCAGCTGGTGGGCCACATATATACATTGAGTGTGGGCCATCATTCATATCATTTTGTTTCCATTTATCTGGCACATGAATGGCTCATGTGATGAGCAGATTGGCCTGATCTCTGGACCAAGGTGTCCACACAGTAGGGCTTGCATGTTGTGCAGCTTGAAGCTCCCACAATTGTGTAGTGAATAATCTACAAGTTTCATTAGTAGGGCTCCAATTAGGTGCCCAAAAACAATTCCTAGTAGTAAGGATTTTCTAACGTCTACTACATGCTTATGTTCAGCTGCAATTGCTGTCATTTCTATGGGTAGTGTGTTAAGTTACGATCTGTAAAGCCGACCAAAAGGCTGTGATGATTATGATGATAGTGACAATGAGTGAAATTATGCTTTTTTTATATGCTCTAATATTTCATTCATCATTTCAGAGTATTGTAGTGGCCTTCATGTTTCAGTCCCCTCCGCTTCTTTGGGCCATGCTTCTTAAGTTCCCGTTCGGAAGTGCATATTCAGTTGATGTAAGAGCATTTAATCTTTCTTTTTATTTTACCATGATTTAGAAAGGAATTATAGATAGTGAATGTCATTTGCAGTTCATAAGATGGAAACAAAGGGTAGCCATGCCTTGGTTATTTTACTGACATCTTCAATATTTGACCAAAAAAAAAAAAGAGTAGTAAATGAATGTGCATGTATCAGCCGTCGTCTCTAAATATGATGGGAAGGAATCTAGAATGTGTTCCAAAAAAAAAGAAACCTCTTGCTTTTATTCTATTTCCCAAACTCCACCTCATTTTATGCATGACTTGGAGCTGCTTACACTAATAGATCCTTAATTAGTCAACTGAAAAAGTCAGTCTTGCCCTTGGTTAAGCACAAATATCACTATTTTTTCATGCATTTGAATTAATCTTCTTTTATATACTAAAATTTAATTTGGTCTGGCATGAGCCTAGGTCCAGGCCTAGCCTGGCCTTGTACATGTGGCATATGACTCGAGAATCAACCTAACAAGTCCTGATTTAAAGCCCAATGTTTAAAGTAAAGATGGATTAATGTTGAGTCTTGCTAATGTCTATTGATATTAAATTCCATAACGTTCAACAGAAGAATTACCATTGTGCCATACTAAATTTTTATTGGTAAGGGTTTAGCCAATCTTAATAATTTTTATGGATGCAGAGGCCAATTAAATGTTTTGAGAGAGCAGCTGAAAGGTGTTACACAGTTTCACTATCCAGTATAGTTGCATCATGTTCTTGGGGTAATGTCGCCGTTGGCACGGGAACACCTTTCCAGATTATGTGGAGCAAGAAACAAGTTAGTTTTCTTCCCTTTACCTTTGTTGTTTGATTGTTAATCCATGCAACGATTATTTTTTTATGCCATAGGTCTTGGCACTTGCTATTTTTCTTAGAATTTATTGGTTTAATAACTTAGCTGTGTAAACTATTAGACTTTGTTTCATAAGCATAAATATGAATCACCTTCTTTCTTCTTTTTGCTTGGTGGCATCAAATCTAGATGTCGTATGTGTATGATTACTCCATTTGGTAAGCACTATTTCTAGTGAAAAAGAAGTAAGCAATGAATGTCTAGGTGCAGATGTTGATGAAAAAGAAGTAAGCAATGAAGCAGCCCGTTCAACTTTTGGACCATCCTTTTTTCGCTGTTTTGGCATAGTGGTCATATGTTTTTTCACTCATATTACATGCACAATAAACTTGAGCTTATGTAGAATATTTTAGGGTGCATTTGGAATTTCCTGTTCTCACACATGATTCACTATCATCCAAACACATGTGAGGTATGTTTAGTGTCTCCCAGAACACACTCTCCTCTGATTTGGGTGGAAAAAGCAAGAAAAAGGAAGCCAGCTTCATGCAAGTTTTGTTTTCGATGCCTTCCCAATTGCTAATTGTAAGTTTGCTTGGAAGTCCCTCAGAAACACAAAGTTGTTGCTATATCCAAATGCAAGTATTGATACTTCTATCATAATTTTTTAAAAGCACATCTTATACTAAAGAAATGTATATTTGTATTGTAACATAACTTATTAAAAAATAATTGTACAGATGTATTTATGCAATATTGGTTCTTTTTGTTGCTAATTTTGATACTCATTTCACATATTTGCATGTTGGTTTTTGCTTCTTGTTGCCTTTAAAAGTTTTTGTTATACCATGCATGTGCTTTTCTATTGTGTAGACTTACCTTCTCAAAGTTTTTGGTATGTCATGCATGCATTGATCTTAACAGTATGGTCGTCATGCACATAGACAAAAAATGCTTGCAATGAATGTTTATGAGTACTAGGTTGCCTATTAATGAAAACAATGTCTCCGTCCATAACACGCCTGTTTATAATATGACCAACTTTCAAATATGTATGTCCTTTTGAACCTTCCCTAATTGCATAAGTGGCTGAACCATTTCTGTATGTTATACATAATTTGTCATCCGCTAGTTTCTGTAAATGATCCATGTTGTATGTCGTGACCTTCTCTTCAAAGTACGAGTGCTGGAGCCGACGCTTTCGGAGTCCGAACTCATTCTTCTGAAAAATAGAAAAATAGGAATATTAGTAAATATGGATTTCCTTGTTAAGAAGAAAATGGAAGATGAATTGAAAAAACATAAAAGAGATTTTTTGTTTGACTTGAAAGTAAAGGTGATGCATCTTCTTATTTATTCAATCATGGAATGCAGGATGTTGCCGTTAAGGTTCTTACAGATGAGGACTTTCGTGAGGATCAACTAAATGACTTTCTAAGGGAGGTATGCATTTGAAACATTAATAATAATGTTCTTTGAAACTGTACCCATTCATGTATCTGGATGTGCGTCGGAGCTATCCGGATGTTGAGCGGGGGTCCCTGAAAGGTGGGAACCACTGTTATGACCATTGGAGGGGCCTGGCCATTTGGACAAGCTGTGTTTATGTATTTGTTTGAAATTAATGGAGCAGACCCGGATGTGCGTCGGAGCTATCCGGATGAGCGGGGGTCCCTGGAAGGTGGGAACCGCTGTTATGACCAAGATGAAGCTGTCCATTTCCTATGGACAGCATTGGAGGGGCCTAGCCATTTGGACAGGCCGTGTTTATGTATTTGCTTGAAATGAATGGAACATACCTAGATGTGCGTCAGAGCTATTCGAATGTTGAGCGGGGGTCCCTGAAAAGTTGGAACTGCTGTTATGACCATGATGAAGTTGTCCATTTCCTATGGACAACATTGGAAGGGCCTGGCTAATTGGAGCAAGCTGTGTTTATATCTGTATTTGAAGGGACCACACCCTTAACCTATAACCTAAACCTATTCTCAAATCCCAAAACCTATAACTACAACCTATAACCTATAACTTAAACTCAATTCACTAAACTTTAACCTACAACCTAATCTAAACCTATACTTATAACCTAAACCTATTCTCAAATCCCAAAACCTATGACCTAAACCTTAACCTAAACCTATAACCTATAACCTAAACTCAGTTCCCTAAACCTTAACCTATAACCTAACCTAAACCTATTCTCAAATCCCAAAGCCTATAACTATAACCTAAACCTTAACCAAAAACCTATAGCCTAACCTAAACCTAAACCTATAACCTAAACCTAAACCTAAACCTATAACCTAAACCTATTCTCAAATCCTTAAACATATAACCTAAACCTGAACCTATAACCTAAACCTTTACCTATAACCTTAACCTAAACTCAATTCCCTAAACCTTAACTTATAAGCTAACCTAAACCTAAACTTAAACCTAAACCTATAACCTTAACCTAAACATAAAACCTAAACCTAAACCTATACTTATAACCTAAACCTATTCTTATAGCCTAAACCTATTCTCAAATCCCAAAACCTATAACCTAAACCTTAACCTAAACCTAAACCTAAACCTATAACCTAAACCTACACCTAATCCTAATCTCAACTCCCTAACCTAAACCTAAACCTAAACTTGAAAACCCAAACCTAAACCCGATCCCGAACCCGAACCCGATAACCTAAACCTAAACCTTAACTCGAACCTAAACCTAAACCTATAACCTAAACCTAAACCTAAAACCTAAATGTATTCTCAAATCCCTAAACCTAAACCTACACCTAATCCTAATCCCAACTCCCTAACATAAACCTTAACCTAAACCTAAACTTAAAAACCTAAACCTAAACCCGATCCCGAACCCGAACCCGATTTCCTAAACCTAAACCTTAACCTATTCTCAATTCCCTAAACCTATAGCTTATAACCTTAACCTAAACCTAAACCTTAACCTAAACCTATAACCTTAACCTAAACCAAAACCTATAACCTATAACCTAAACTTATAACCTATAACCTAACCTTAACCTAAACCTAAAACCTAAACCTTAACCTATAAGCTAAAACCTAAACCGAAACCTAAAACCTAAATGTGTTCTCAAATCCCTAAACCTAAACCTACACCTAATCCTAATCTAACTCCCTAACCTAAACCTAAACCTAAACTTAAAACCCAAACCTAAACCCGATCCCGAACCCGAACCCGATTTCCAAAACCTAAACCTTAACCTATTCTCGATTCCCTAAACCTATAGCTTATAACCTAAACCTAAACCTAAAACCTAAATGTATTCTCAAATCCTAAAACCTAAACCTACATCTAATCCTAATCTTAACTCCCTAACCTAAACCTAAACCTAAACCTAAACTTGAAAACCCAAACCTAAATCCGATCCCGAACCCGAACCCGATTTCCTAAACCTAAACCTTAACCTATTCTCAATTCCCTAAACCTATAGCTTATAACCTAAACCTAAACCTAAACCTATAACCTTAACCTAAACTTAAAACCTAAATGTATTCTCAAATCCTAAACTTAAACCTACACCTAATCCTAATCTCAACTCCCTAACCTAAACCTAAACCTAAACTTGAAAACCCAAACCCGATCCAGATCCCGAACCCGATTTCCTAAACCTAAACCTTAACCTATTCTCAATTCCCTAAACCTATAGCTTATAACCTAAACCTAAACCTAAAACCTAAATGTATTCTCAAATCCCGAAACCTAAACCTACATCTAATCCTAATCTCAACTCCCTAACCTAAACCTAAACCTAAACCTAAACTTGAAAACCCAAACCTAAATCCGATCCCGAACCCGAACCCGATTTCCTAAACCTAAACCTTAACCTATTCTCAATTCCCTAAACCTATAGCTTATAACCTAAACCTAAACCTAAACCTATAACCTTAACCTAAACCTAAAACCTAAATGTATTCTCAAATCCCTAAACTTAAACCTACACCTAATCCTAATTTCAACTCCCTAACCTAAACCTAAACCTAAACTTGAAAACTGAAACCTGATCCCGATCCCGAACTCGATTTCCTAAACCTAAACCTTAACCTATTCTCAATTCCCTAAACCTATAGCTTATAACCTAAACCTAAACCTTAACCTAAACCTAAACCTAAACCTATAACCTTAACCTAAACCAAGACCTATGACCTAAAACCTTAATCTATAACCTATAACCTATAACCTAACCTTAACCTAAACCTAAACCTAAACCTTAACCTATAACCTAAAACCTAAACCTAAACTTAAAACCTAAATGTATTCTCAAATCCCTAAACCTAAACCTACACTTAATCCTAATCTCAACTCCCTTACCTAAATCTAAACCTAAACTTGAAAACCCAAACCTAAACCCGATCCCGAACCCGAACCCGATTTCCTAAACCTAAAGCTTAACCTATTCTCAATTCCCTAAACCATGGCTTATAACCTAAACCTAAACTTAAACCTAAACCTTAACCTAAACCTAAACCTAAGCCTATAACATATAACCTAAACCTAAACCTAAAACTTAAATGTATTCCCAAATCCCTAAACCTAAACCTACACCTAATCCTAATCTCAACTCCCTAACCTAAACCTAAACTTGAAAACCCAAACCTAAACCCGATCCCAAACCCGAACCCAGACCGGATTTCCTTAACCTAAACCTTAACCTATTCTCAATTCCCTAAACCTATAGCTTACAACCTAAACCTAAACCTAAACCTAAGACCTAAATGTATTCTCAAATCCCTAAACCTAAACCTACACCTAATCCTAATCTCAACTCCCTAACCTAAACCTAAACCTAAACTTGAAAACCCAAACCTAAACCCGATCCCGAACCCGAACTCGAACCTGATTTCCTAAACCTAAACCTTAACCTATTCTCAATTCCCTAAACCTATAGCTTATAACCTAAACCTAAACATAAACCTATAACCTAAACCTAAACCTAAAACCTAAATGTATTCTCAAATCCCTAAACCTAAACCTACACCTAATCTTAATCTCAACTCCCTAACCTAAACCTAAACCTAAACTTGAAAACCCAAACCTAAACCCGATCCTGAACCTAAACCCGATTTCCTAAACATAAACCTTAACTTATTCTCAATTCCATAAACCTATAGCTTATAACCTAAACCTAAACCTTAACCTAAACTTAAACCTAAACCTATAACCTTAACCTAAACCAAAACCTATGACCTAAAACCTTAAGCTATAACCTATAACCTAAACTTATAACCTATAACCTAACCTTAACCTAAATATAAAACCTAAACCTTAACCTATAACCTAAAACCTAAACCTAAACCTAAAACCTAATTGTATTCTCAAATCCCTAAACCTAAACCTACACCTATTCCTAATCTCAACTCCCTAACTTAAACCTAAACCTAAACTTGAAAACCCAAACCTAAACCCGATCCAGAACACCGAACCCAATTTCCTAAACCGAAACCTTAACCTATTCTCAATTCCCTAAAGCTATAACTATAACCTAAAATCTAAACCTAAACCTAAAACCTAAATGTATTCTCAAATCCCTAAACCTAAGCCTACACCTAATCCTAATCTCAACTCCTTAACCTAAACCTAAACTTAAACTTGAAAACCCAAACCTAAACCCGATCCGGAACCCGAACCCGATTTCCTAAACCTAAACCTCAACCTATTCTCAATTCCCTAAACCTATAGCTTATAATCTAAACCTAAACCTAAACCTAAACTTATAACCTAAAACCTAAACCTAAACCTAAAACCTAAATGTATTCTCAAATCCCTAAACTTAGACCTACACCTAATCCTAATCTCAACTCCCTAACCTAAACTAAACTTGAAAACCCAAACCTAAACCCGATCTCGAACCCGAACCCGACTGCTTTAATAAGGTAGCCAAATCACATGGTAACAAACAAGAATGTATCCCTTTTAACACATGCCCCTTTTTACAAAGCTTTAATTTTTGTTGTTGTTTCTATTAATTGAAACACTTTTTTGCATTATTTGCTCGTATTAATTTTATTTTAATGATCAGTTTTATTTTTAAAAAGTGCCCACTTTTTTAGAAGAAGTTTCTACAGTTCTTCATGATTCTGAATTATAATGTTTTGTTGGTTGAATATTTTTTTATTAGATGAAAGACACAAAAAGAAAATTGTTGCTGATTTTTTTTTTTTTTTTTTACTAACGAAGTTAAACTTATATGTATTATGCGTGGATGAATATAATGTGGATAAGATTGTTTGTGTTAGGATGGATGTAATTTATGCTTAGATGGATTTACATAGTTTGGGTTTAGATGGATGTGAATGTGAATGTAATGAAATATATTGTATAACAGGTGTATATCAGGAAGAATACGATGAAATATATTGTAATACGTCAAATTTGAAAATGTCCTTTAAGGGTCGTAAGAGATGGCCCATATCAGTCCTTTTAAAGGATGGTCCATGACCGTCCTTTTAAAGGACGGTCCATAATCGTCCTTTGAAGGCTCATAAGAGACGATCAATGACAATCCTTTTTAAGGACGGTCCATGACCGTCCTTTGAAGGCTCATAAGAGACGGTCCATGATAGTCTTTTTTAAGGACGGTCCATGACAATCCTTTTAAAGGACGGTCCATGACAGTCCTTTTAAAGGACGGTCCATGGCCGTTCTTTTAAGGCTCATAAGAGACGGTCCATGACAGTCCTTTTTAAGGACGGTCCATGACCGTCTTTTTTTCGTCAATAAGAATGACGGTTTTCAACCGTCTTTTAAGTAATAGGACACGTCAAAATTTGATGGCTTATGTGACAGTCCATAACCGTTCTTTTTGGTCATTTGAGACGGTTTTGGACTGTTCTTTTTTCGTTGTTTTGGCGTAGTGTAGATTTCATTGGCCAAGCCTTAAGCGGGACGTGGCCAAAATTATAAAGCAATGCCTTATCAACTGGCAAAGCAGATGAAACAGAATACAAGATTATATACACCTTTGCCAGTCTCATTCATCCCTTAGCAAGACATCAGTATGGACTTCATGCTTGGACTTTCCAAGACTATTCGAAAGTATGACTCCATATTTATTATCGTGGACTGTTTCTCTAAAATGGCTCACTTCATTCCTTGTTCTAAGACCTCTGACACATCTCATGTTGCCAAGCTGTTCTTTAGTGAGGTCGTCAAATTGTATGGGTTATAAAAAACTATAGTGTCTAACCATGACGTGAGATTCGTGAGTTACTTTTGGAAGACATTATGACACATGATGAATACTAGGCTCCAATTTTCTTCTGCCTACCACCCTCAAACCGATGACTAGACTGAGGTAGTTAATAGGAGTCTAGGGAGTTTACTTCGATGTTTAGTGGGGGAGCATACCAGGACATGGGACGCAGTACTACCCATAGTCGAATTTGCATACAATAGTTCTGTCAATAGGTCCATGGGTCTAAGTCCTTTTGAAGTCGTTACTGGTTATAAGTCTAGGAAGCCTATTGATCTTATCCCCATGTCATTGTCCCATAGGCCATTAGAGTCTGCAAAGTCTTTTGCGCATCATATACATTCATTGCATCAAGAAATCAAGCGAAAGATCACTACTAGTAATGAACATTACAAATTTTCTGCAGACCAACATAGATGTTTCAAAGAGTTCAATATTGGGGACTCTTTGATACCCTCCAGGGGCCGTTCGTAAGTTACACGTGCATAGGGCTGGACCCTTGAAAATTATAAAGCGAAACGGTCTTAACGCGTATGAAGTAGAACTTTCACCTTCCGTGGGAATTAGTTTCACATTCAATGTGGTGGATCTAGTTGCTTTTCAAGGACCCGCTAATACTTTGTCTGGCCCTTCGCCTACCCATCCTGATTACCCAGACTTACCCTTTGATCCATGGCCTCTTCCCGATCTTTCATCCTACTCTGTCTCCCATACATAGCCTTCACACACCCAGAGAGGAATTAGAGGATATTCTTGACCATGAGATAATTTTCACGTCAGATGGTGGGTTTAAAAAATACCTAGTTAAATGGAAGTCACGCCCAGTTTCAGACAGTACATGGCTCACTGAGGAAGAGCTTCAGAGACTTGATCCTGACATCTTAGAGCGGTTCAGGAGTTTTATTTTACCAGTGGCGAAATCTTCGCAGCCGGGGAGAGTTGATGAGGACATTGTGCACACACACGCCCGCACACCACTACCTTTACGCATGTACATATGTAGAAGGAGGACCCCACCATCGATCTGGCTCGATGACAATGTCCAGGGAGGGCCTCCTAGCTAGAAGATAAGTTTTGGTTCAAAAAAGTGGGCCCGATAGTCAAGAAAAGCCCATCATGGGATCTCGTGATCGTAGCCCACTCGTTGGATTGATTTCATATTTTAGGTTTTGTTTATTGTTATTATTTAGAACATCATGAATGTTTTAGATTTCTCAGTTTGGCTTTTATTTTAGTTTACTTCAACACCAAGTAATAGGTTGCGCACATTGTGTGAGTTTTTGGGGTATATGGTTTTCCCTATAAATAAGCACCCCTTGTGGTTTTTTTGATTCATTTACGTTTAATAAAAAAATTTTACTTTATTTTTTTGCTCTCTTCATGAGTTATGGAAGAATTTAAAAGTGGGTGCGAAGCCCTCCCTTTTCGAAGGGCTAACTACTGTGGTGTGAAGCCACATCGATCCCGATTCACTCCATCGTCCATCATCTCTTTTTTTTTTCCATCTTTTACCATCATCCGTGGTTCGAATTCGTCCTTTGTTGTATCAATTTTCTTCATTACAACAGGTTTTCAGATTTCGGCCCGCAGGAGGGCTGAAACTTCGGTGGAGCACCACGCACAACCCGTAGCTTAGATCAACCCAAAACTTTGAGGTTTTGGAGCATACCCCTGGCCGACTAGGGTCAAGGAGAGCTTTTCCACCATCGATGACCCTTTGCACGTGCGGCCAGGTACCTGCGCACGTGTGAGCGCCCCAGACCCGCTGTCCACACGCGGGATCGTCTTTTGGCTCAGGTTTTTATCCTCTTTTATCCTCTCATAGTCGTTTTTCCTGAATCTTAGCCCTAGATTACGTTTTTTTAAGTTATTTGCCTATTTTCTCACCCTAGGGTTCCTTGAATTGAGATTGGGGAATCCCTTGGATTAGGGACTGATTTTATGCATGTGGTTGATTTCTATCTCTCTTTGAGCATCGTTTGACTTATAAATTTTATTGGCCCAGTCCTAGCCTGTGTAGGCCTGGACCCGCAAAGATTTTCCTTTAATTGAATGTTTGGAGTTTCATGTGGGATGTAGAATTTGTGTGGTTGTTTCTGAATTGGTACGATCTAAGCCTGAAATCTTGCATATCATATCTAAATTCATGTCTTGCATCAAGTACCCTTAGATCTAAGACATTCATTGGATGGTTCTGGATCTTAAACGCTAGGAAGGAAAAAACCCTAACCCTAGAAAAGAAGCTCCGACAATGTAGGAAAGAAAAGAAGCTCCACCCCCACACCTCCATATATGACGTCTCAACAACTGGGACAAAGCGCTAGGGGGGCTTTGGACGACAAATGGAAGACCGTCCACCATAAGTGTCAATATGATGGAGAATGGAGCCTTTTCGTGGGAAACCTAGCGTTTGAAACCATAGAAGAAGACTTAAAGAAGAGATTTGGGCAATTCAGGTACCTCACAGATTTCTACATCCCTATGGCAGTTCCATCTGGAAGGAAAAGGGGATTCGCATTTGTGCGTTTCCATTGGAAAAGGGAAGCCCCGCAAGCGAAAGAATTGCTCAACGATCGATTTTTATGTTGCTGTAGAATGTATGTTCATGATGCCTCACAGAGATTAATTCTCACCTCCTCCCCTGGCCTTCTTCAAGAACCCGGTTCTACCAAAAACAGAGGCACCAAACAGCAGGGTGATCGTCATCCTCCTCCTCCTTTCATGCAACCCAGGGAATGCGGTAAGTCCAAGCCTTCTCTACCTTCCGGAATTGCTAGTAAATCATATGCGGATGCTACTAGCCCCCCAATCCCCCTCCGTTTCCCAACTCAGTTATTGTCCCTAAATGGATTTCGGACCAAGAAAAAGCGAAGATGAACTATGCCCTAGTGGGAGAAGTCCATTGCATCAGTGATGCAACAAACAGCTTACACAAGGCCCTCCAATCCTCACCCTTTCGCAACAATCAAATCCAGATTCTCCGACTCTCAGCAACAACATATCTGCTCAGATTCGAATCTAGAGAAGAAGCGAACGCATTCTCAAGGGATCGCCTCCTTCAAAATAATATGTCGCTAAAAAACACACGAACATTGGGCCCTGCTATGGCAATCTTGGGTAGGGGAACATGGATCCGAATCGAGGGCATCCCTGTCCACACCTGGAGCGAACACACTATTGGCTAAATTGCCGAGGAAATGGGGATAGTGATTGAGCTGGACAGATAGTCGATCGAAGGACCGAATCGCTGGTTTGCTCGAGCCAAAATCAACCTACACAAGGATACTCCTCCAATAAAAACAATTAACCTCTTGGTCGAGAGGAGAGCCTACCAGGTCACAGCATTCATAAATCTTTACCCTCATCTAGGGATGGATGCATCGAATTCTGAGCCCCCACCTGCCAATTCGAAGGAAGGGACGAAGCAATGGGTCATCAAGACCTTCCAAAACAAGCATGGCCGATATGAGGATGTGGAAAACCATACGCCAAATGAAGAAGGAAGCCAAAGGAACCTGACAGACCATATGATGACCTCACAACCTGTTTGCCGAATTGCTGCTGAGAACGCCTCAAATTCTGAGGACCCACAAACCACGGGGACCAACTCGTTTATGGGGAGTTCGCAACCTGTTTGTCGAATTGCCGCACAAAAGGCCCCAATTCCTGAGGAGATCCAAAATGCTGGGGTCATCTCAAATACGAACAACAAACCGATGAATGATGAAGATCTCCCTCAATCCCATTTAATTCAACCATCAGACTCTGGACTTACTCCCACAAGTAATTGCTGAAGTGCCTCCTGATAAATGCAGGACTAGATACCAAGCAATCCATGAGGAGCCCCTGCCCCCAGGCCATCGGTAAGCAAGGACATGTTATTAGTTGATTCCAATGTGCACGAAAAAGTCCACATCCAAAACCAATCGACCCTTCTTAATCCCTCCACCCCAGCCCATTGGATCAAGCCCCTAGCTAAAGTTATTGACGCTTGGGAGAAATGGTTGTCGGGAGTTAAAATCCTATTCTAGGACAGTCCTGCTATGCCGCTGAACATCAAATCTCCAACCCCAATCCCTATTGGCTCTGACCTAACAGCAAATCCTAGCAGGGAAGCCTTGAACCCAAGTGACATCGCTGACTATGGAGACAGGCAAGATAACAGTTCAGGGCCTTTTCAGGTGAATGGGCAGGGAACCCAACTGCCAAAGAACAATCAGACAGGAACTCTGAATGAAGAATTGCAACTATGGGTTGATCTTCAGGGAAAAATCGACACATTGGAAATGTCCAACTCCGGCTCCAGTACTAAATACCTTCGAGCAGAGGAAGGAAAATTAAGAAGAAGAAAAGGAAAAGTATTCCCAAAATCAGTATCATCAGCAGGAAAAGCCAGAGACTGAGAAGCAAACATAAGTGCGCTGAGCATAGAGGCTGTTTATTGATGATTAGTATCCAATCTTGGAATGTGAGAGGGGTAGGCAATGCTCGAACTACCTGATTATTGAAGAGGTTGATCGGAAAGTACCATATCAAAATCCTCCTGTTGCGGGAACCTATGATGAGGGAAACCCGGAAGGCTGCGCTGGCTGTGAAGCTGGGTTTTGCTAACCAGATAGCTACAGATGCTGCTAATAATAAGATATAGATTCTGGGCAAGAGTCATATCCATTTCCACTCGATTCGAGCCACTAACCAATGTGTTTCTATCATCGCAAAATCTGACATCTCTCCCCATCTTGGCAACAATCTCAGTGGTTTACGCTTCATGCTCTAGGAATCTTCGAATTCAGCTCTAGGATGAGCTTAGAGAAGTCTGCAGTTCTGTTAGTGGGCCCTGGCTGGTATGCAGGGATTCAATATAACAATTTCTCCAGATGATCGTCTTGGTGGCACCATTCAGATGATCGCTCTGTCAGATTTCCAAGACGCTATTTCAGACACAGGCCTGATCGATGACGGGTACTCAGGCTCCCCGTATACATGGTGCAACAATCAGTCCAGTAGCAGCCGTAGGTGGGCCAGGCTGGATAGAATGATGATTAATGTTGATTGGCTATCTATGTTCCCTAACTTCAAGGTCGACAACCTCACGAGAGCTTACTCAGATCACTCTCCTACCTCTGACGGTCAAG